>JASJET010000031.1:20501250-21902500 GCA_034092305.1 Diaprepes abbreviatus
GGTACGATCTCTACCTTCTAGGGCTTGCACAGTTAGCCCAAAAGAGGCGGAGAGTGGTCGGTGTAAATTGTTTTAACGCCACCTGTTTTTGGACCCTCCTAATGGATAAGGTAGAGAAAAAATACAGGAGACGAATGGAAGCCAAGGAAATACCAAAAATCTAAAGATCTAGTGTCTATATATTACATTTCATTAAGTAACGTCAATTAAGCTTATATATAAACTCTTGAGGGTGGCTTTTCAATTCTCTAGTTAAAAAGAAGACGTCTGGGATGGTCAGTTATTCAACATGGTAGTTTTGACAGTTTAATTAATAATAATTAATTTATCGAGAAATTGTATCTTAAATAACTATTTTCGGCAACTATAAATAAATATAAAGTGAATTACTAAGTGCATCCTACCCGTGTACTCGAGTTCAGAAATATGCTCCTTACATAAGTAATGATATCACTGCATATGTTTGCGTGATTTGGTTATTGTACCACATGAAAAAAACACAAGTTATTAAAAAGGCAAATACACTTAAATTAAAAGTCTCTATTTCTGCGAGATAGCACAGACATATAAAACCTGAGTTATATTGACTTCGGCCCTGGCTTAGAAGTAAAACTTTGACAGACTCTTAAGCACTCGAAATTAAGACGCGGTTCGTGACTTAAACTGGAATCAGCAAGAAAGACGATGATGGAAAAATAAGGGCAAAAAAGGAGGTAAAAAACAAAAAGGCCTATAACAAAGAAACGGATTTAGAATGCATGTATCTTTTGGATTACAAATGAGGTAGATACTTTTAATTTTGTTCTTTTTCTAAACGTATCCATAATTTTAAATATTCAAGATAGTAATGAAGGAACTTACCACTTACCAAGATTGTTGGGTGACCTTTGTATGGCGACAAAAAAAAAGAAAGATTGGATATCGCGTTTATTTCTAGTACTGATCAAATTCAAATCAACAGAACACTTAAGAGGTATAAAAAGTAACCGTGTACTCTAAAACTTGTTCCAGGAGTCGAGTAGCTTACATTAAATATAACAAAATGCTGAACAATCTTTCTGGATGAAACTCTGCAAAATGTTCTTCTTATCAATCTGTCTTCTTTCCTTCTCCTCAGAAAGACGTCTAGCGAAACGGCGAGAAAAGATACCGAAATCTTTTTTGAAAACAATATAACATGTGACAAGTCTTCAAAACCAAGAAAAAAATAACAAATTCTAAAATTATTTAAGTAATTCTGCAGTTTACTAAGCAAATTGTGGTATGTCTTAAGACTTGTACCGATCAAAAAACACCTTATGGAGCCAAATCTCCCTTAGAAGAAAGGGTCGAGTTGATTTTAACCGTGAAGTTTGTTATTATTGATACTTATATGATTTTGCGTTTTTAGTGTACTAGTTACAAAATAAATAACACAGGGGAAAAATAAAAGTGCGCAGACGGTCTACGCAAGATCCAACAGGATCCCGAGAGATTTCACTTAAAAATCTGTCGGGACTGAAGCCAAATGTTTTCTGCCCATTCGAGGTCTTCAGAAGAAGGTAGCGTAAATTATTTACTATACATAGGATAATGGAAAATGGTAAAAAGGTATGTTTTCCCAGTCGAACCCAAAATACAATTTAAATTAAAACTTTTGGTCTCAATATCATATACCGAGCTACTCTGTACAAAACAAATTTTCCTCTATTTGAGGTACAAGGGGGCAGTCGTACGAGACAAACATGATAACGACAAAGACTCTCAAAATAATTTCTATTCATTATATCATATTGGTAAACCTAATTTCAATATAGACAAAAATATATCCAACGTTTACCATTGTTTGTAAATATGCTCCTAGAAAAAAAAAACACATAAAAGATAGAGAAGGTACGCATGAAATTATTATTTTTATACAGATTTCATCCGGGAAAAATAAAAACGTAACAAAAGTTATATATTCCGCTATAAATACTTTTACCGAAGTTTCTCAATACTGCATCTTCTGACCAGGTATATTTCCAACTTTCGCAAATATTAGTCAAGCCACCGACTGGGTCTGGGCACAGCAGCTCTTATAGCAACTGCAGCGTAAGGTACAAAAGTGGTTACACTAAACTCTTACCAATTACCGCAGCAGAATTTTCCTTTGAAGTCTCACCCACGCTTCGATCAACAGGCACACTTTCATTACTGTGTTGGACACTTTACGATTATAATATCAGGGCGCTACAGACATAAAATAAAAGGGGACCTTTCTACCCGGTAACGACAGCGGTCTGCGGGACATTTTTTCCTGTCATGAAACGATCTTGAAATAGAATACATATGTCCTATTTACAATGTATTAGTACAATTTAGTATTTACAGTATTTACGAAAATCATAGTAACACAGTAGCCCAACAGATGGAAAACCCAAGAAGTTAAGGTCTACACAGTGTTTATAAGCTACAAAGCATATACAGTAAATCAAACGATATCTAAGATACAAACAGCATTCAGAACAGGTCTATTTGTTTATAGTTTCACACAGTAATCTTGGTGTACCTAACTAGAAACAGAACACCTAAAGTTCTAAGATTTTACTCCTACCGTGCTTACAGTGTATTTAAACAGATCAAGAACAGTACTGTAAGTTCTAAGACAGGTTAGAAACAGTATCATTAATTCACAGACAGGTCAGAATCGTCACAAACTGGCTGATCTAGAGCTAAAATAAAAATAGAAATATCTAGGCTTCGAATAATTTCAATCTTAAGCCCGAAAATCTGTAATATTATAATAAATTTTTACTATTGAAAACAATTCCTACGAAAATGCCTAAAGAAATATCCCGGGACACAATTGCTAATAATTCCTTAAATTAACGTTCAAAATTGCAATTTATGGATTTTATTTTGCCTGCAAAATTTATCAAAAAATCAATCTATAAATTAACGTAATCAAATATTTCAATTTAAAAAAATGTCTTATAATATCTAAAATGAAATAGTATTTACCTGTTTTGTATTAATCGCGTTTCTTAAACAAAGAAATAAATATTAGAATGACAAACGGATTTATGCACCAGCCTGAACAAATTTCTTATGAAAAATAGCCTTATGAAATCTGATTGCTGGCCACGTTAACAATAAAAACTCAATAATGTATTCTTTATATTATTTTTTTAACACTTCACAAATGACTGTTAGTTGAATCTAAGCCCTTATTTCATTTTATCAATGCTGTCATGCTTCAGACAAAATATTATTAATTATATTTTCTTAATATGTACATTCATGAGCATAAACCAGAACAATAGACATAATATGACAAATTGCCAAAATTCAGATAAAAGTCCAAGTTGTTTAATAGATATTGTTATAACTTACTCAGTCATTCTGGGCGCATTAAAATACACGCACAATGCGATAACAATGTCGGTTCTGAATCCACCAGCTTACAGATATTTCTAACGTTAAAAATTGAACGGACATCTACAGCACAATTATTAATTTAACAGGAGGAGAACATATGACCACGCCACAGTTAAGTCTGTCTAATAGAAAATTTGATATTCCCTAGACTTTCCCGTTAATATGTAGTTAACAATACCAGGAGTTTTGTTTGAAGGTTGTAGACAATGTTGAAAATTGACTAAATTGTGGTTATCAGATTTGTATTTTCTTTATTTTTGTTTATTTTTACGATTAGGTTTTATCTCTAATCGTTGTCAAGTATAAACTGAATGTTTTGTCTTAAGACTACGAGCTTATATAGGGAATATGTCCACTGAAATGCAAGGTTTCGCTTTACTGTACACACCTCAATGACTTGATGTTACGAAGTAGTGGTTGCCAAAGATTAGATATCTCAACACTGGGTTTATTGAATATCCCATTATTATTTTTAATGTAAGCTACTTCTATATATTTTCTTTTTTTCATGTTAGGTTCGATACATATTGCCGCAGCTTCAGACCATTTTATATGGTGTAGTTTATCCCAGGCGTGTTCTGCAATACCTAATCTTCACGTTTCCCCTTTTTGTGTTTGAATTTTATGTTCCTTAGTTTTAGCTTCTAGTGGTCCTTTGGTTTCTTCCATATACATTTCACCACACTCATATGAAAGTTTGTAAACACATTCTTTCTTATCAGTAGTTTTTGGTTTCGTTTTTGTTAAATGAGCTCTAAGTGTATTTCCTGATTTAAAGGCTGTTTTTATATTATAACTTCTGGAAATTTGTCTTATTTTCTCCGAAGTTCCTTTAATGTACGGAATTGTGAAGAAGGAATGTATTTCTTGCTGTCAGTAGTTGTTGTGGAGTTTTGCAACATCAAAACGCAAAGAGACAAAAGTTCTTTTTCTTAATTGCTTATCTGGATTGTCTTGCATAAAAAATCGTATTACATGTAGAATATAGAAATTACTGACTAAATTACTACTCCAATATTTAACGTACTTAAAGGAAACATTACAACTAAGATGATCAATTTTGTTTCTTACATACATGTTTTAATATCAATCACCAAATCTGACAGCCGAGAGTTTAAGACGAATTTCAATGACCTAGGCTATAGCAGGAAAATAAAGCACAATACTTAAAAATGTAGATATTTCAAACAACCTAAAAAAAGGATTTAATACTACTTATGACGACATAAAAACCTTGAGAATCTCAGTTAGAAATGTACACAGATTCAAAACAATACAAAGAGCGATCGAAAGAATTATGTGGGAAATAAGCTTAAGGAATCGTAAATAGAACGCGGAGATTACAAGAAGGAGGTCAAAGATATTATCGAATGCTTTGCGAGAAATGGAAGTAGACGAGATATGTTGCAAGGCGGAGAAATAAAAATGTATAAGACACGTAACACAGGTAATACAAAAAAAGAACTTAGAATGTCCAAGAAAGATGACATTAGGGACTGCCATTAATTAGTACTGAACCCACTAAACTGGAAGCGGCAAGGGGCATCCTATATAAATGCTAAATATTCAACGTTGTAGAATTATTCTTGGAGAGCTAGAACAATATTTTCTTGCCTTAGTATGTTATTCATGAAAGGAATGATCTAGGCTTACATCTTGTCCTTGAGGGTACCGTAAAGAAAACACACTATTGTGAAACGCGAAATAAGGAAGAAAATTCGTTTGATTACATAACTTGATCCGCTTGTCAAGAGAAATAAGAGATATTCAAAGCTTAGAACAGACCGCCGGATTTTACTTCCCCCTCCAAGGTAACATTTCCTTCCAATTGGCTTCTTCTCGATCTGCGAGAACCGCTTCAATAGTTGCCACGTTTAAATACTAGGTTCGAGGGAAATCAAGTCTACCGAAATCTGCGTTTATCCGGTCAAAATAAAGACGATAGAAAAGTGGCAACATTCGGCGTTTCAATGGACTAGAGGTTCAGGAATGAAGCTAATCACCCTAAATATATGCTTACGATTTATGTCGAATAAGCCAGAACATTAAATATAACGATTTTAACAACTCTTTTTTCATCTGCTCGAAATGATTATTAATTTATGCTGTTACACATAAACAAAATGCTACAAGAATTGAAAGTTTATATTCTCATGACTCCAGATGAAACACCAGTTTATGTTGGAAACAACAAAATTGAGAAAGTAGCAAAGTATGTCCACCTAGGTCATGAAATAAAGCTGGGTAAAGAGAACCAGGAAACTGAATTGAGTAGGAGGATTAGAATGACATGGGCAGCCATCGGGAAACTGAGCTACATCCCGATATGCCGATCAATCTTAAGACCAAAGTTTTTAACACATGTATACTCCCTGTAACAACGGAGGAGCTAGAAACAGCAACACCATTAGCGAAGACAGCTATTAAGCTTCGAACTACTCAATGAGCAATAGAACGAATTATGTTGGGAGTAACTCTTAGAGACCGTATACGGAATGAGGAACTACGTCTACGATCCAAAGTAGAGGATGACGTGTGACAACTTTAAAATGGACTTGGGGAGGACACTTTGCTAGACAGGAAGCGGATGAGAGATTGACGAAGCGCATACTACAATGGAGACCGAGATCACAGAGAAGCGTGTGACGACCGCCGAAGAAATGAATCGATGACATACAACAACAGGTCGGCAAACATTGGTACCAGATGGCTAAAGACAGAATGGAATGGAAAAGACGAGAGGGGGTTACATCCAAGAGTGGATCGCAAAGGGCAGCTGAAAAAAGAAGAAGAAAGATTTTCATGAGATACTATTATATCAATAATCTCGTCGCAAATTGACTTGTAATTAAACTTTAGCAAAGCTATTCTCAAACAAAGAAGAAACAAAATTTCACTTATACCCCTCATAAGTAATATTATCAAATTTTTAAATCAAGCTCTGTAAAAATATTCAATTTTCTTCAACAAAAACCGAAATTTAATTACCCGCTACAATTATCTTGAAAATATTTTTAATTTAAATTTGATGGGATCAAATATACCCAAATATTAAGAGAATTTATAATAATTACCAATAGGTATTTATATTAATCTACAGAATTTCCGAAATCTAAAATGGTATGTTGTTTATCTTATATTAATTTATTGAATTATCGTTATTGAGAGTCTGGATTTATTTTGTTTGTAAACACTCGGCGTATTTGTTAGAGTTTTAACTAATCAAGGCTGATGAAAAACAAAGGACACCTATAACATGGGGGAAATGCAGTCTTATTGTTTCAATTAATAAAATCTTTATGTTTTTATTTCAAGAAAATCTTAAATTTAAAGAAATAACATTTTCATGAGACAAGAAAATTTTAAAAATCATGAATATTAATCTAGTTTTATCATTTTATGCAGAAAATATGTTTTTGTATCCCAAAATTTTTTGCTTTGAGTAAAAAGATTTTGGTGGGCAACAATGTTTCTTCTTATAGATTTTGGGTATACATTCGTTAAAACTTATCTAGGTTTTTTTGAAGGCTGGAGTCTAGAAAACCGTATTATTCTTCTTTAGTAGCACTACAACCCGGGGTGGGTCTTGGCTGACTGCACAATTTGCTTCCATCTCATACGGTAGTCCATGAGAGTTGGGTCAGTGGGTAACCCCATCGTTCTTAAATCTAACCATATGTTATCTCTCCATCGCATTCTTGGGCTTCCTAAGGGTCTTTTCCCTATCGGGGCCTCCTCCCAAATTAACTTGGTAAGGCGGTTATTAGGGAGCCTATGGACATGGCCAGCCCATCTTAGGCGTTGGGATTTAATTTCTTGTACGATGTCGCTGGCGTTATATATCTGTTTGACCTCGGCATTTGTAATTATTCGGTATTGATTAGTACTGTGGTCGTGAGAGGGTCTGAAAACCCTCTAAAAACATCTAAGTTTCATTTCCATTGCTTTTGTCAGCGTCCACGTCTCACAGCCATTCATGAGCACTGGTTTAATCACTGTTCTACATATCATGATTTTTGAGGTTCGTGTTAGGTTCTTGGATTAGATGGTGTTATTCAGACTATACATACATCTGTTTGCTGCCTGAATTCTCCCTTTTATCTCCTTTGTGATATCGTTATCGGCGGTGATTGTCGCTCCGAGATATTTAAAACGCTCCACTCTTTCAAAGTTATATGTGTCTATTGTTACATTTTGTCCTATTCTATCTCGATTCTTTTGTCTGTTTATGCACATGTATTTGGTTTTCTCCTCATTGACCATTAGACCGGTTTTCCTTGCCTCTATCTCTATTTTGTTGAAAGTTTCCTTTATATTGGTGACGGTGTTTCCAACAATATCAATGTGGTCCGCGTATGCTAGTAGTAATTTTGGTCCACTTACTGTTATTAATTCTGTTCTAATTTGTGTTGTTCTCACTACTTTTTCCAGGATTATATTAAAGAGGAGGGGTGACAGTGCGTCTCCTTGTTTTAGGCTACTATTTATTTCAAACGATTCTGAGAGTTGGTTACCTATTCGTACCCTGGATCTACAGCCATTTACGCATACTTTGGCGATCAGTTTTTTTGGAATCGAAAATTCTGCCATTGCATTCCACAGTTGACCCCTTTTAATGCTGTCGTATGCTTGTCGGAAGTCGATTGAAAAGATCGTGGATAGTTCTATTGAATTCCCATCCTTTCTCAAGTAGCTGTCTTATAGTAAAGATCTGATCTATAGTCGATCTATTTTTCCTGAATTCGGCTTGGTATTCCCCTAGGAAATTTTCTACAAAAGGCGTTAGTTTACTTAACAGGATATTCGATAAGATTTTGTATGCCGTGTTAAGTAGGGAGATTCCTCTATAGTTGGAGCACTTGGTTTTGTTTCCCTTTTTGTGGATAGGGATTATTATGCTTTCGTGCCATTTTGCTGACATTTTCTCTTCTTTCCATATAAGTGTGATTAGTGTGTGTAATTGTCTATGTAAAACCTCCCCTCCGTACTTGAGAAATTTGGCCGGTATATTGTCGGAGCCTGGGAATTTTGCGTTCTTTAATTTGTTAATTGCTTGTACTGTTTCTTCTATTGTTGGGTCCTCTACCGGTGGGTCCACCCCAATATATATATATATATATATATATATATATATATATATATATATATATATATATATATATCCTCTCTAGGTACTTCCTCTTGATGTATGTTTAGTAGACTTTAGAAATATTCTTGCCATGTTTGGAGTATCTCCTCTTCGTTGATTATGAGTTCATCATTATTCTTTGTAAGTATAGACACACAGTTAGGTCTGAAGTCTTTCTTCTCATTTGACACCGATTTGTAGAATGCTCGACTGTTTGAGTCTTGTCTATTCCTCTCCATTTCCTCATATTGCTGTTTTTTATATTCCCTTTTCTTTTGTCTAATTAGTTTTCTTGTTTCTCGTCGGGATGTTTTATACCTTTCTTTGTTTTCTGTTGTTTCTTGTGGAATCATAATGTTTCATTTCTTCTGTCTGTCTTGTAGTTTTTCTTGGCATTCTTTATCAAACCATTTTCTTGTTCTCTTCCTGCTTTTTCCGATCGTTAATTCTGCTGTATCTGTAATTGTTTCTTCCATTTGTTTCCATAGTCCGTATTGTCCAGTAAATTTTATTAGAATATCCAATTTAGATAATTAAAATAGTCGAGAGAAGAAACACTAATCCATACATAAATCTATTTCTCAAGCTTTAACATTAAATAGACCAATTTAAAAAACTCTTTGCCTTTCTTTAATATAATAAGAACCTATTAACATAAACACCAAATTTTTCCGTAAAGTTTAATTACAAAGCACAAACTTCAAAAAAAGTATATTTCAAAAATATAGGATCTATCAATCGCGAAAAATAAATTTGTTTTTAAAATTTTAATTATTTACCACCCTGTAATATGTTGACCCAAAAGAAGCCTTAATAAATTATATAATGAGATGAGAATCATACTTCTAAGTGTTATGGCTACAATTTATAAAAGGCCTATCAAAACTTTAGCTTTTTTCTATGACGTTCTTGATTAATGGTGCAGCAAGTTATGGGAGTAACAAAAAGTTTCACAATTAATTTGCTGCAGCTACATCATAATTCATCATGGATGTTATGAGGTAAAATTTGTGGTCTATTCTGTAACACGCTGAGAAGGCAACTTCATTAAGTAGTTTATGCACGGTTATAGGTGAAGTATAGAAATTTACCAGACTAGCAGGGTCGTATCTGGAAGAAAACATTTTATTAATGGATTAAGTTGAGAATAGAACCAATGAGTTCGAAGTTTTTGTTTGTCGGAATTTCTGCCATTGTGTTAAACGAGATTGCACTTATAACCTTTGGGTTCCAACTAATGAGCACATTAATTACTTATGGGCTGAAATTATAGGATAATAATGTTGACTAAGAACATGCAAACATTTATATTACATTCATTTTTATTAAAGGGGAAACCGTTTATGATGATAATGCAAATAGAATGAACAAAACACTATAAAATAGAATGTAAAACGAATCTTGGTGTCAAATATTGAACTCAATCTGAATTAGCTTCCAAAATGTTTTCTGGATCTTCATCAACTTTATCGAAACATACTTGAGCATGGCTGAATTGTAATGGAATAATAAACCCTAGAAGATTTTGAAAATTTTTATACCTCATATAAAGGGTGTTTTTTATAGAGGTATAAAACTTTAAGTTGGCAACACTTTTTTAACTGGCGGCTATTTTGTCAGCTGTCAAGTGACTTATGTTTAGTTTGGTTTGGCATTTCAACATGAATAGACTGACGCCTGAACAACGCTTCCAAATTGTGCAAATTTATTTTGAAAATCATGGTTCTGTTCGAAATACGTATCGCGCACTACGTCCATTTTACGGTCAACATAATCGTCCATCAGAGCAATTAATTCGATTAACAATGGAACGTTTTCGCACCACGTGTACTCTAAATGATAATACGCATCCACAGAGACGTCGTACAGTGCGTACAGAAGAAGTCATTGCAGCTGTAGAGCGTAGCGTAGAGGAAGACCCGAATCAGTCTATCCGCCATCGTGCACAGGAATTGGATATGTGTCCATGCACTTTATGGAAGATTTTGCGGAAAGATCTTGGTTTGCGTGCTTACAAAATCCAACTCGTGCAAGAATTGAAGCCACACGATCACCTAGCAAGGCGTAAATTCGGTGAATGGGCCCAAAACAAGATTGCCGTTGATCCCGATTTTCATAAGCGAATTTTGTTTAGCGATGAAGCTCACTTTTGTTTGAATGGATACGTCAATGAATAAAACTGCCGTATTTGGAGTGATGATAATCCTCAAGTGTATGTTGAGACACCGTTACATCCAGAAAAACTGACTTTTTGGTGTGCTTTATGGGCTGGTGGAATCATTGGTCCGTACTTGTTTAAAAACAATGCTGGTCAGAACATTACAGTCAATGGTGACGGCTATAGAGCCATGATTACTGATTTTTTCGTTCATCAATTGAACAACCATGATGTGCAGGAGCTGTGGTTTCAACAAGACGGCGCAACATGTCACACAGCTCGTGCCACAATTGATTTATTGAAGGAAACGTTTGATAACCGCATAGTTTCACGTTTCGGACCCGTGAATTGGCCTCCAAGATCGTGCGACTTAACGCCGCTAGACTATTTTCTGTGGGGATATGTGAAGTTGCTAGTCTACGTCAATAAGCTCGAAACGATTGATCACTTGGAGGACAACATTCGCCGCGTTATTGCCGATATACGGCCACAAATGTTGGAAAAAGTCATCGAAAATTGGATCTTCAGAGTAGACTACGTCCGAGCCAGCCGTGGCGGTCATATTCCAGAAGTCATATTTAAATTATAATGCCAGAAAGTTATCTTTCGAATAAAGTAAATTTCATGTCAATTTAAAAAATTCAACTTTGTTTTATTCCATTTAAAAGTTCTATACCTCCATAAAAAACACCCTTTACTTTATTTTGGACCTTTCTTCGTTAACGGGAAGCGATAGAAATGTCACTACTTGATTTTCACGTGAGATTATTGAAAAATCTCACAAATAATGGGAATGCATGTACATGCCTTTCCACTGTATGCCCGAACTAGCTAACATTTTTTTCTAAGCCATCTAAGGAAAAAGAAATCGGGAGAAGAGGGGGGTGAAAAGAATTGGTTTTGGCAGGCTGATACATTACGCTGCAATAATTAATTAAATTTTTAACTACTCAATTTTGAACAAAATATATGTATGCATTGGCGTAGCGTTATCTAGGAAAGGATCTTTTAACCCTCTCCATCATTACAAAAAGAAATTTCGAAAATTCTTACCGTAAAATCGACGTCTTACCGCTTTTTCCCTTTTTAACCGACTATGTATTTTTTTTATGTATGTTCATTGATTACTCCGGAACGGCGGCACCGATTTGAATAAAATCTTTTACGTTATGTAAAAGAAGTTGCTGCGGTGGTTTTTTACATTTTCGATTTTCTCCAAAACTGATATAGGGGGTCTTGAGGATGTAAATTATGAATTTAAAAGTATTTTTTTAAGATTCAATATGGCGAATCCAATATAGGGAAATAAAAATTTCATATTTTTCGATTTTGTTCAAAAGGGGGACTGAATAGTTTTTAAGGATGTAAATTGCCAATATAAAATTATTTTAAGAAAATCTAATATGTCAGATGGAATATGATGGTGTAGAATTTTAAATTTCCGGATTTCATCCAAAATTTGTACTAGAGGGCTTTGAAAGGTTTAGATTTAGATTAGATTAAGATGTTAAAATTACTTTACTTACTTACTGGTGCGTTGAAAATTTTACCTTATTCGCATTTTTTCAGATCTGATATTATGGAGTTTACGTCTCAAGTTCTTTAAATATCGATATTGGAAAGTTTTTAGGCCTATATTACCAAAATTAACTTGAAATTTAAGATAACCGATTTATTATGACAAACTAATCATTGGTTTGACACAATTTCACTGGTATTTAGAGAACTCGAAGAATTAAAGACTTTTCAGCGGTTCATTTTAGGGTGATTTACAACTTTAGATAAAATGGGTACTTGTTTGCCACCTCATTTACATTAATTTCGATTAGTACTTAGTTCAAATAATTTATGGATATCATAATGTATTCAAAACTAAAAATTGATAAATAAAATTTTTACAAAAAAATTGAACCGCCTTCTAAAAGTGCGTTAAAAAGAGAAAAATAACTATAAATTTTTATATGAAACTGAAACTTTTGAAGTCGGCGCCAGATTGTTTCTAAATGAAATAAATAACTACTAATATATACAAATTATAGTAAGAAAGCAATTACAAATCAAGCGCTTTTAATCTGTTTATGCGAATCACATTTTATCAGGTATTAGTTTGGCGCCGACTTTAAAAATTTTAATTTCATTTAAAAATTCTTAGTTATTTTTCTTTTCTTTTTAGCGCACTTCTAGAAGTCGGTTCAATTTTTTTATAAAAATTTTATTAAAGTATAAATATCGTAAAATCAAGAAACTGGTTTTTGATATTCTTAAAAGTTATCTTTTGAAACCTAAATTAAGTCCATATCTCTATTTAATCAAGAGATGTCAATTAAGTGATCAAATGACAATTTATTCCTTTTTCCGTTTTATAGAGCGAATTTAGAAAACTCCATTTTTAGCGGGTACATACATGGTGTCACCAATCTTTTGCCAAAATGTTTTGATTCTTTCTTCAGTAGTTTAGGATGAAGGGATGAAATGCTTCAGGGTTAAGCGCCGTTGAACAATGACCTGTAGAATATATCTATCCCTAACAGTGTCAAGCGACTGCATACCTGCAGTGCATTTTCAACTAAACATTGTTCTACCTAAAATGGACAGAAAAGTACTTCAATTATGACTATATGGCCTCACCCCTCCAACGGTTCTCATGCAGGTACTAACATTGGTAACTGGAGCCATTAGGTAAGAAACTTATGATTATTTACGACTATCTATGCCAGCTGTAGATGAAAATACAGATATAGGGGACATCAAATACCAAAACTCCAAATCCCCGTGCGGTTTGTGCAAAGCTTGATTTTACAATCCGCAGGTGGGATCGGGGCCAAGTATTGTGTTTTGTTTTTAATACAATGCCCTGATTTTTCCCCGATCTTTGGTTTCACCTGGTGTCGTTTCTTGGTTTTTAAATCTCTTAAAGTGCAGGTTAACTCCCTTGAGGGCCCCGACACCACACTAAACTGTATGTGTTTCCACACACAACCGAGAACATTTCGCTTCAGTTCCTGGAGATTCAGCTGCCCCTCGGCACGATGGTCAAGCACTCACTTCAGGTTATACGATTCTTCGCGAGTGCCCTTGCCACACACCACTCTATCTCGTAGAAATATAGCCCTGAGTAAAGCGTGTTGGACCGCGTATCGACCCTTGATAACTGGGCTCATCAGTTCGGTGACCTGGGCGAAACGCGGTCCAGCACCCTCTACGAGGAAAAATGATGTGTAGCAAGGATACTCACGTGGGGTCGTAAAACTTGAAGTAAGTGTTTCACCATCGTGCCGGGATGCATCTGAATCTCCAAGATCCGGAGCGGAAACACATACAATCTGGTGTTGTAGCCCTCGAGGGAATTAACCTCTACTCTTTTTGAGGTGTAGAAAACGAAAAGCGCCACCAGGTGAAACAAAAGCGCACTGCAGAATCGGAGGAGGATAGAGGCATTGTATTAAAAACAAAACACAATACATTGCTCCGATCCCACCTGCGGATTGCAAAGTCAAGCTATGAACAAACCGTATTCGGGGCTTGATTATTGGATGTTCTCTATATCGATGCTTTCATTTATAGCTGGTATAGATAGTCGTAAATAGTCATACGTTTCCTACCTAATCGCGCCAGTGACCGATGTTTGCCTCTGTACGAGAACCGTTGGAGGGTTGAGGCCATATAGTCTCACTTGGAATAATTCTCTTTTCATTGTAGGCAGAAGAAGGTTTAGTTAGGAATATACTGCAGATATGCAGTCGCCTGACACTGTTAGAGATAGGTTTATCCTACAGGTCATTGTTTAATGGTGCTTAAACCGTTAAACATGCCATCATGACATAGCCTACCGGTTGTGTACCAGAAAATGTCTTCAGTGGGAAGAGAAGGACTCTCTACTCGCAAACGGTTACAAGATACCGCGTACCCAGTCTGATGAGTCCAATCATCAACGGGCAGAACTCGGTTCAGCACACTCAGCTCAGGAGCGTATATCTACATGGTAGAGTGGTATGTGGCAAGAGCATTCATGTAGGGTAGTATGACCTGAAGTAAGTGCTTCATCATCGTGCCGTGGGCATCTAAATCTACAAGATCTGGAACGAAACGTGCTCGGCTGTGTATGGAAACACACACAGTCCTGCCTGGTGTTATGACTCTCAAGAGAATTAACCTGCACTCTAAGAGGTGTAAGACCCAAGAAGCGACACCAGGTGAAACAAAAGCGCACTGTGTGACAGAGGGAAGATCGAAACACTGTATTAAAAAAAAACAAGCTTTGCATAAACAGTACGGGGTTTTGGAGTTTGGATATTGGATGTTCCCTACGGTACTTTTATCTACAGTTGGAATAGGTAGTCGTAAATGGTCATAAGAGTTCCTACCTAATGGAGCCGATGACCGATATTTGCACCTGCAGGACAACCGTTGAAGGAGTGAGGTCATTTAGTGTTCCTTGAAGTAATTTTCTTTTGAGTTTAGGATGTGAATTGTTATCTTAGTCCGTCAGAACAACGCCGCTGATAAGAAATTTGAAATTATATTTAAAAAGAAATATCAGTTTTTTGTAATGTTCGTATAAAAATTATAAAAAACTTTATTTAACTCAAAGAAAAATAGCTTTATATCTTATCGTATATTTTGTATTTATAAGAAACCGAGATAGAGGGATATAAAAATGAAAACTATGACTCCCTATATAATATTATAACCTACGAAATAGGCTATAATTCACTAAGTTTAAAACTAAAGCCAACAGTCGGATAGTTTGGATGTCTAAAATAATAGAGTAAACAGTCTGAATAATAATTTAACCTAAAATTGGGCGTAGTGCCAGATACCTAGTAAGCACTAACAAATGTGCTAATGTAGTAGTAATTAGGAAATTCTCAGAATATGCTTAGTGCAAAATATAAAACCATATGTTTTAACTCGTTGTTGACTACAGTTAAGCTTTAAGCCAATAGTTCTAATTAGTGATTAAATCGAGTTATTTTCGAAGTTTTATTTATTTTATTTATAGAACTGTCATTATATTATGTACCATAGATACAAGGATTTTTTTTTGATATTTAAACAGAAAACATAATTACGATTTAAATGATTACATTTTATATGGTAATCTTTCCTAGCTTAAATGCATTTGCATTATCTTTCTTCTTATTCTTATAGATAAGCACGGACTCTTATTTTATTTATAGGTCCTAGTAATGAACTCATTTACCTTCTAAGTAATTTTTGTTCGAAAGATAAGATACTTATGCCTAGTTTGTCGTGCAGAATTGTTAAAACACTAGGTTCAGATATATTTAACACTTTGGCAATAGGTGATACTTTTAGAGGACGATTTCTATTTTCCTACAAATGTCATGATTTTCTGCGTCTAAAAGTCTTCTTCTTGGATCAATTTTATTAGAATCATGACCCATTATTTTGACTAATATTTTACTTTACGATATAATGGCTCGTCCCCATAAACACAAGTTCCTTACCTACAACTAGTATTCATCTCCGCAATCATCAGTTCTCTCACACTCTTATTAATATGAAAATGATTAGAAATGCAACATTTTTAAAAATAGTATTCTGTGATAACTTATTGACAGTCGCATATTGGATTTTCGATAATTGTCTAATTGTACTTCCACTTTTATTTGACAGACCCCATTTCTGATATTAACACAATAACTTTTTCAATAATTCAACATAATAGAATGATTTTTTCTAGCATCAGTGAAATGTGTCCAATTTGGCATACCATTATTAAAATAAAGTAACAAAAATTGTTTAAAGAATATGTATTAGAAATTTTAATTAAAAGTATTCAACTCCGTCCTTTTTCATTTAAATGCAGGATATTTTTAAGGAAACTAATTTTTATGTCCTACGGGCATACTAGTGGTTAATTGTTAAACAATTATCGATCAGAATTATTTTAATGTTAGTTTTTCAGAACATGACTGGTATTTTATACTCAGAATTTTAAATTTTAACTACAGATTTTCTATTCCTTGTAAAAATTTCCAACGCACATATTTTGTGCTGCACATAAGAAACTATTATAGGCTCGTGATGATACATACAAAAGAAAATCATGACGATGGCCTATCTGTTCTCTCTATTTCCTTTCTTAGGAAAAAATTAAAGATTAATACTTTTATGTGTTACATCCCCGGTCAACTTTTTTAGAAGAGCATTATAACAGCCTTTATTTACTTGTACGCCTGTTTTATTAAAATTTTTCAAGAGGTCGTAATGCCTCTCGCCATCTATTGGCATTGAATTTAAATAAAGACGCGGTTTTACCAGATTTCTATAACGGTATCTTTAGTTGATTTTTGTGTCGAAGAATTGCCTCTCTGTTGTTGCAATTTTCAGTAGATGATATTGACTTTTGAGAATATATCGTGCCAAATATTTTTCTAATAAAAAAAATCTTTTTAAATATGCTTTGTGACATGTCTTTTATTGACATTTTGGCGAATTCAGTCATTTTCTTTGTAGCTTAATGTTCTACCACTCGAATTATATTGTTAAAGAACAAATCAGTGATCATTTGTGTGCTATTTTATTTGTTTTTATTAATCTGCACCAAAATCAAATAACTACATTCTATATTTTTCGTTTTAATCGCCGAATTCAATAAATGAAATTATTCCCAATTTAGTACACCCATAACCTCAAAATTAGATTGCTGATATTTTTTTTTGTTTCATGTTCAGCATTTTAAGCATTGAGATCATTTATTCAAGCTTTACTTCAGTTTCTACAAGCTATTAAACTAGTTTTGAAGCTTTATGACAGTTTTTGTTCCTTGTTGTTATGCAAAGCTTATTTCATGTTTTTGA
Source organism: Diaprepes abbreviatus (assembly GCA_034092305.1). Lineage (NCBI taxonomy): Eukaryota > Metazoa > Arthropoda > Insecta > Coleoptera > Curculionidae > Diaprepes > Diaprepes abbreviatus. The sequence continues at coordinate 20,518,763 of JASJET010000031.1, forward strand.
AGCTTTGCAATCCTTAATAGAGATACAACATACAGCTCCGAAGTGAGATACATTTGTTTGGAAATGCGCTGCACCTCTCTCCCTTTTTATCACATTTACCAACTACATAAACGGCAATTGCATGATCCTTTGATGGTTCCTAAGAAATAATTAATTGGAGCCTTTCAAGTATTCCATTTCCCAAGACCAACTGTTAGTGACTGCAGCCCGAGAACTAATACCTATAAACACATAAGTAGCTGTGTCATTTTTGTTTTAGTATTTATAACCATTGCTTACATATTTATGTCATAGCGCCTTATTATTTTAAGCTACAGCTACAAAGTATTTTTATTAAATTAAATTTCATAATTTAGTATAAGTATCTTGAGTTTAATTTGGATAATCCGAACAGGATATGACTGTAGAGACTAAGTCTTTCCGGAGTTACCATTTGATCAGTTTTAAGCTACAAATTGCGCCTTAAATTTAAACTTTCGGTAAAGCAACCTTAGGAAGTGCTGTTTTTGATCATTTAAAAACCCTTTGTTATAAATTACGTCTTATTTTAAAATTAGTCACGATTATCCGAGCAAAAAGTCAAAATACCTTTTAATATATGTGAAATCTCTTTCAAGTATTAAATCAAGCAACTGTAATTTAGATATTTTCCATGAACTCTTAAATGCGGCAAAAGTATCGCCTTTTCCTTTAATCCTACTATTCAACGTGCTCTTGCTTGTTTCATATTTTCTACGTTCTGCTTTAAATAGCCCAAATTCCTCTTCAATATGTTTATTTTAGAGCCGTATCCTTCAGTTAAAAGGAAAAAAATAATCGCTTATCTATTTAGTAATTATAAAACATGTCTAGTATTCACAGAAAAGTTTACATTATATAAAAATATTTAATAAAGGTTACATATTCCTCATTCGAATGAAAGTAAATAAGTCTCTTGGTAATATATATTCGTGTTGATTAAGTAAAAGTATCAGAAATTTGTAATGGAATCAAAAGGAAACATCATGATGTAAAAAATAACGTTAAAACTGAATAAATCTTAAAGTAGAAGCAATACGTTGGCTTGAGCAGAGTAAGGCTAAAATATTACTTACTTCTTATATTTTGCTAATGAACTTAAAGCTCTTGGAAGGGGGGCTATCACAAAAAATAAGAAAATCGAGTTGTCAATGGGGGGGGGGGGGGGGGGTGTCAGCAGCATACACATTCCTTATATAAAAGGCTGAATCGGTTCTGTTTTCCTGAACTTAAAGCTCTTGGAAAGGGGAGGGGCGATCGCACGCATATACATTCCTATACTTTATTCAAGAATAAAGAGAATAATAAAACCGTTACCGAAACCTCCAACGTACCTGCTCCAGTGCCGCAGTTAACTGAGGACTACTGTAAATCTAATTATATTTAATTGTATTTAAATATTATAAGCTTTTATAAATTAACTGCAAAAATAAAATTTCGGATAGTTCAATGTAATTTCTGTCCGCGAGCAAAATACATCTTACAGTGTGTCCTTAGTGATTTATCTTGTTTGTGCTTGTTTTTATATATTATTTGAGATTAGTGAGATACCCATTCTATATTTATTCCAAAATCTGTTACGGTTTTAATTTTCCTATCTAAGTTCCTATCTAAAATAGTAATTTTTACGCTTACCTTTCATCATTTATGTGTTTTGTTTTATTTTGTTTTGGGTACAGATTTACAAATGAAAGAAAACATTGGCAATATATCTTGTTTATTAGAACTTGATTCACAATTATATTATAATCCATAGTACTTGTTCGATAGTCCTTGTTATTTTGTTGAGTTCCTAAGGCTTCTCTCCCTTGTACCTAAAATATAAAAAGGTATTAGTATTGTACAGAGTGCCTCGGTATGGCATATTTAGTCAGAAATTCTTAATTTGAATTGTCTTTTGCGGTTATTCTTACCTTCATCGAGAGACCTCGAGTGAGCAGGAAATCATTTGGCTGCAGTATCAACAGATTTCTGAGTGGAAGCTCTCTGGATACCGTTGGATCTTCTATGTCTTCTAGGCAGTTTAATTTTCCCCATTGTGTCAGTTGTCGTATAACTATTACAGATTCTATTAAGCTAAAAACGAAAAACTACCTTAGTGTCAAATGTAAATCAAGTTTAAGGTTAGAATCTACTCGACTTTTCTTGTTTAGTTTCACTTCAACAAAGCCTTTTTACTGATATAAATTCTTGAACGTACCACAATTGTCTTAGGTAATTGCTAATAAAAATTTCTTGTCATAATTTTAAAATTTCATATTTCTATTTTTTATTGTTTTGAAGCTTGTCAGTTGTCAGTCAATATACAGATCCCTGTATCTTTTCCCGCCGTTTCTGCGGACGTTTTTCTGGGGGACATGAAAAAAATCTTAGAGTGATAAGGACTTTCCTTGCAGAGTTGCACCGGAAAGGTCACTTAGCAATTTTGCTAGTTTTTTTAATTGAAAGTTTCGGGTCCCTGACCAAATTTATACTGTGTTGTTAACAGCTGTATGCTGATTTAGTTTGGTCAACTCGGGGGACAAACCCGACATCAAGTTTTGGTATTTTTTTTTTGTTCCACCACGAAAAGGCCACATAACATCACTGGTAAGTCTTTGCTGTAATTTTTGTTTTAATTTTCAAGTATTAATAATTGTGGGTATGTTTAAGAAGAAAAGGAATGAGTAACCTACCTCACTCGTAACATAGAAGGTTGAGTTCTTTCTAAGTCCATCTTTTGTTTTAGGCCTTTTTATGTTCCCTTTTTCTTTTTCTCCTTTCATTGCCCTCATTTGGAACCCTCATCGGGGCCTTCTGGCTGACTTCTTAACGGTACCTGCCTTGGCTGCTGTACATACCAGACCACTCGGCCATCCTTGCGAATACCTCTACAGCACCTGCCTTACATGCTACGTACCACCACACTGAGTGATCCAGAGCTTCAATATCAGCACATCAAGAAGCCGTCGTTAAACAGGTTTTATGTGTCTGTGTCGTTTTCAGGGTATCATAGACTTTAATGCCTTCAGCATCACCTGTAAAATTTAAAGCCGCTGTATTTTTCTTTTCATTTAAATATAAAATAAATGAATAATTAGTGTACTTACCTTGGTAAGATCTATTGTGTTTCCTCGTATGGTACAATTAATCAACTCTTGCAACCATATGCAGTTGATATCTTTCACATATGTAAAAGGGGCACATTTGTTAACTCAGGTAAACAGGCCTATTTACGCGGGTAGAGTGCACTTAATACTATCATTATTATATATATAGTTACCATTTATATTAAATCACTCATTTCTTATTTTGTTAGAATAATTTAGTTAGAATTGTCAAAAACAGCTGACTGTCCGAAGCGCTGGTTACGTTTACACCAACGCACGTAATATAGATGCTTGTTTCCTTTTAAATCTTTTGGGTGTTTTTCTTAAGGTTAATTAAATTTCCTGTTTTTTTGTTAGATCGGTCTCTGCCTTGACCTTTAGGGCACATAAAACAGGTGGCGCATATATCCACACCACTCTCCGTTCCCTTGGAGGCTAGCCGGGGGGGAGCCCTAAAAGGTAGAGACCAATTACAGAGCCGCCTGATAAGTTTAGAAAACATCTCTTTCTTTCGGTTCTTTTAAATTTTTTTATAACAACTTTTTTTTTTGGGTAATTTAGAGAGATTATTTATAAGGTTAATTATTTTAATTATAATTTTTATTTAATTTTTTTTCTCTTACAAATTTGGCGCCCCAAACGTGATTTGGCATAATTTCAAGATTTTATAGTTATAGTGGTTAAATTTAATAAAATTGTAAATTTTCATAATTTTTTTGGCACAGTAATAAAATCCAGTAAAAAACGTTGCTACAACTTTATCGCTCGGTGTCGATAAAACCTAAATAAGTAATTTTTTTGTGGCTTTCGGTATTAGGAAAAAATAACCAGTTTAAAACGTTTTTAAGGCTTATTTTCTCGTACCATATGATGTTGTTTATTGAGGGCCAGTGATAATTGAAAAATAATTTTGGGTTATTTTTCATATACGGGGTACAGTCAATATATTTATTGAATATATGTTAAGATAATGTGCAATTACAGATGGTGGATATGTATTTTTATTTTCAGTTGATAATTTTTGGTTGCGACATTTCTGTTTTTATACAGGGTGTTAATAATTGCGGTATTTTTCTGGATTTTTGTGGATTTTTTTTAAATCCTTTACCGGATTTATTTATTTATTTTTTTTTTTTTTTGTAGGGGTCGGGTTTATGTCACTTTGTGACATACTGTATACTTTGTTTTGTAGATATTAATTTTATTTCCAATTTATAATTTTTAATTTTTTTATTTTATAACCGAGAATGGAAATCAATCTGCTGGGTGACGCAACAGCTTTGCCACATTTACAGGTCACAAATAGTGCCACATCACAGGCAAATCAATCCATTTTAGATACGGAAAATGATTTTATAGGGAATAATACCTTAGCCGTACAAGAAAGGACTCAAGTCTCTTATGATTTAATAAATATTGACGATGAATTACCGGTCGCTACTAGTGAACAGTCCGCCGTTGTTTTACAGCCTGATGTTAGAGATTCTTTTATTAACGAAATTATCCCTTCTCGTGTTGATATTTCGGAAGCAGCCATAACAAGTCATAATTATTTAGCCACTTCCTCTACAAATCAACGTTGCACAACTACTTCTGTCCCGGCTAATATCAATCCCAATTTTGAACAGAGACGTCTTAATCATGCCCCTGCTCTTTCTTTAGGTACATTGACTACCGAGACTCAGTCGGATTTGCAGTTTGCACATTCAGATATTCCAGTCCGTCGCTTAAACTCGGATACTCTTAATGATCAAATAGCTAGGAATGGTCCAGAGTATCACCTATCTCATTCTTCTAGGGAACCCATCCTCGAACAACGAATTACACATGATCAACCGTTGGATCGAATTACTCCTCGAGTGTCGAACTTAACTCAACGCGATAGCAGACATGTCATGCAGTCTCATTCGTTGGAGCAAGCCAATACAAATCTCCCTGCTTCTCAAAGCCTTCGCACAGATCAGCGTGAAGTATACAATTTTGTGGAAGAAAATGATCGTTTTAGAGCAAATTCCTTGGTACAGCCAGTTCAGTCATGCTTGTCTAGAGGTAATCCTAACGACCATTGTTCTCGCCCAGAAACTTTCGTAGATCCTCCTCGCTTTACTTCGTCAGCACATCGTAATCATCCTTTACCAGATTATCTATCACTGAATGTTGGAGGTCAAGTTGGTCAAACTCATGAACTCTCTAACGTGAATGTTCAGCATACTATGCCCAGGATTCCTGTCCCTAAAAGACGAGACTCCCAGGTACATTTCGCTGATGAGACCCAAAATGAATCTCGATTGGCAAATATTCATTCTACCAGACGAAATGAAACTCTAAGCCATTCTGATCCTTTCGTTGATCTCGCTGAAAGACTTGATAATTTTCAGTTTTCTCCATTAAATGGACCCCAACGTGAAGTGTCTCGAGTATATCATCCGAGTTATAGTTTTCTAGATGTCAGTAGATGGAATATAAAATTTAATGGACAAGGTAGTGTTAATGAATTTTTAGAGCGCATAGAAGAACTTCGTGTGTCACGTGGTGCTACCAAAGAACAATTATTGCGTTCAGCTCCTGAACTTTTCTCCGGTGATGCCCTTCTCTGGTTTCGTACATGTAGCTTTGTTAGTTGGGATGACTTGGTGTATCAATTGAGGGATACTTTCCAACCGTATGACTATGAATTTGCATTGTGGGATGAAATCCGTCGGCGTACACAAGGCGCTCAAGAGCGTGTGGTTGGTTTCGTTGTCGCGATGGAGAATCTTTTCCGTAAACTTCCCGTCATTCCTTCTGAGCAAACTAGACTTCAAGCGATTCGACGTAACTTATTACCATATATACAAACTCGTCTATCAACTCATCATGTTTCATCCATACAAGATCTACTTCGGCTAAGTCGTGCCATTGAGGAGACAGAATCTCGGATACAGCATTTTATCCCTCCTTCAGTGAATTATCGTCAGCTTTTGGAGCCTACACTAGCTTACCATAAACCGACGAACTATGTCGCACCCATCGAATCTTCTGTAACAGATGTTCAGTCACCTCTTGTGCCTGAGATTACTGCTGTCACTGCTCCTGTTTCTGCTGTATTGTGTTGGAACTGTCAAGAGTCAGGTCACTCCTTCCGTAGATGTACAAAGCCAAGACGGAAATTTTGTTTCAGATGTGGGAAAGATCAAGTCACATCTAAAGACTGTCCATCGTGTGCAAAAAAACGTGTCAACGGGAAGACAGGCGTAGGCCAACCTTCTTTCCCATCTAGAGAAAAAGGTCAGGCCAAAACAAATCAAATTATTTTAAATTATATTCTAGATCATGCGAAGAACGATGAAAGACCATATTTACAGGTTTCTATTTACGGTCGACTGGTTCTAGGTTTACTGGATAGTGGATCTACCAGGACCATTATTGGTTCTCCTGGCTGGAATTTGTTGAAGTCTGTTTGTCATCTGGATAAATCTGAGACATCGACTTGTACAGTCGCTAATGGTGAAGCTTGTCAGAGTATCGGTTCGGTTAGACTTCCTTTTCGACTTCGTAATAAGGTAATCCTCTTGGATGTTTTAGTAGTCCCATCGCTACCCCACAACCTTATTCTCGGAATCGATTTCTGGATGAAAATGGAGATCGTACCGGACTTATATAGTGGCGAATGGTCGTTTCGATCCGACGCGGCCCAAACTTCACAAATTTGCGCTATTAATTCTCGTGATACTCTTACTGCCGAACAGCGAAATACCCTTGATCGGCTTATCGAGAGCACTTTTTCAGGTATTGATGACAAAATTGGATGTACGAACTTGGTTGAGTTAGTTATTAAAACTAATTCTGCTCCAATTAAACAACGATATTATCCTTTATCACCTGCCATCCAAAAAGAAGTCAATAAGGAGTTGGAACAAATGTTGGCTGATGGAATTGTTGAGCCATCGAACTCTCCGTGGTCGTCTCCTATCGTAATGGTCAGAAAGAAGACTGGAGGCTGGAGATTTTGTGTAGACTACCGTTCACTGAACAAGGTCACTGTTCCGGATGCGTATCCCATTCCCTACGTGTCGGCTACCCTAGACAAGTTACGCGACGCAAGGTATCTTAGTACTCTAGATATTAAGTCCGCTTATTGGCAGATACCTATAGCGAAAGAGTCTAGACCTCTTACTGCCTTCACAGTACCTTCCCGCGGCTTATTCCAATTCACTAGAATGCCATTTGGACTTACGAATGCTCCCGCGGTATGGCAGCGATTGATTGATCAGGTGGTCGGTGTTGATATGGAAAAATTTGTGTTTGTATATCTTGATGACGTAATTATTTGTACTCCTACGTTCGAGGAACATATTCGAGTATTGCGTGAGGTTATGTTGAGAATTGTACGCGCAGGATTAACCCTTAACCGTGAAAAGTGCAACTTTTGCAAACCCGAGCTTAGGTATCTCGGATACGTTGTTAATTCTTCAGGTCTTCTAGTAGATCCTGAGAAGATTGAAGCAATATTACGGATTCCCGTGCCGAAAAGTGTAACTGAAGTAAGAAGAATTGTCGGTCTTGCTTCCTGGTATCGTCGATTTGTACCAAATTTTTCGTCCCTGTTAGCTCCCCTAACGGCCCTAACACGGAAAAACGTTAAGTTTATTTGGAGTTCCGACTGTGAAGAGGCTTTTAAATCAGTGAAGGAACATCTCATAAAAGCACCAATTCTTTCATGTCCGGACTTCGAGCAGCCTTTCACCGTGCAGTGTGATGCGTCAGATTTTGGTTTGGGAGCTGTGCTTACCCAAATTCAAAATGGTGAAGAGCATGTTATTTGTTATTTAAGCAGATCGCTCACGAAAAACGAGAGAAAGTATAGTACCACTGAAAAAGAGTGCTTAGCAGTCTTGTTTGCTGTAGAAAAGTTAAGACCTTATCTGGAAGGAACCAGATTTACAGTCGTAACAGACCATTATAGCCTAAAATGGCTCAACTCCATAAAGGACCCTGTTGGAAGAATTGCTAGATGGTCCGTGAGAATGCAACAGTATGACTTCGACATAGTCCATAGAAAAGGCAAAGAACATATTCTTCCAGATGCACTTTCGCGTTCAGTACCCGCCATAGATGCAGTAAATGATAACCAGACTGACTCGAATGCTGTTAAGCCTACTACTGAGTCTTCTGATCGTTGGTATCTCGGTATGTGTGACAAAGTTCAAAAGTACCCTGGGAAATATCCCCTTTGGCAATTTGACGATGGCCGCCTATTTAAGCATGCCAAATATTCTTATCCAACTCTTGTAACTTCACAGGAATCTTGGTTGATTGTAGTACCTCGTGAAGAGCGATCAGCAATTATAAAATCTAATCATGATCCTCCAACCTGCGGACATCTCGGCATATTCAAAACACTTTCGCGAATCAGCCAACGATTCTATTGGCCGAATATGCGTCACGATGTCGCGCGGTACATTCGTCGCTGTAAGGTATGTCTACAAACCAAGCCCGAACAAAAAGCTCCTGCCGGTCAATTGCTTAGCACCCAACCAACAACCTCTCAGCCTTGGCAGATTCTCAGCATTGATTTGGTTGGACCGTTACCTCGATCATCCTCTGGTTACTCGTATATCTTGTCTGTGTGCGATGTTTTCAGCAAGTTTGTATTATTTTTCCCTTTGCGATCAGCAACAGCTCCAAGCATTGTCAAATGGTTGGAAGACTACGTCATTTTGGTGTATGGAGCACCAAGGATAATCATCGCCGATAATGGAACGCAGTTTCGGAGTAGGATTTTCCTGGAGTGTATGGAACGGTATGGAATAACTCTTAAGCATACGGCTAATTACCATCCCCAGGCTAATCCTGTTGAACGCGTTCACCGTGTTTTGAAAACTATCCTTTCGAGCTATGTGGATAAGGATCATCGTCAGTGGGACAAATTTTTAGCTAAAGCTGGCTTCGCCATCCGATCAGCCAAACATGAAGTGACTGGATTGACACCTAATTTCGTGGTGTTCGGTCGAGAAATCCAGCTACCCCTTGTGACAACTTCTCCCACAAGCGACTCTGTTCCTTTCGATCCAATGTCCAAGTCTCAAACCTTGCATAAGATATTCGAGGACGTCCACAAACGACTTCGACAAGCTTATGAGCGTACTCGTCATGGATATAATTTGCGAAGACGCGACGAGAAATTCCAACTACAACAAAAGGTTTGGAAGAAAAATTATCATCTTTCCGACGCGGCAAAACACTTTACCTCCAAGCTAGCACCGAAGTTTTCGGGTCCATACATAGTAACCAAAATCCTATCGCCATGGACGTATGAACTCGCGGACGACAACGGACGTAACCTTGGAGTTTGGCACGCCAAAGACCTAAAGGCTCATCCACCCAACAGTCTCGCGTAAAAATAATTTTATTTACTTTTAACTTAGTATATAATCATTGTACATAAAGTCTTTATTTATAAGTTTAACTTAAGAAAAATTTTTGGGAAAAATTTTTCTCCGAGGAAGGGGAGGTGTTGTTACGGTTTTAATTTTCCTATCTAAGTTCCTATCTAAAATAGTAATTTTTACGCTTACCTTTCATCATTTATGTGTTTTGTTTTATTTTGTTTTGGGTACAGATTTACAAATGAAAGAAAACATTGGCAATATATCTTGTTTATTAGAACTTGATTCACAATTATATTATAATCCATAGTACTTGTTCGATAGTCCTTGTTATTTTGTTGAGTTCCTAAGGCTTCTCTCCCTTGTACCTAAAATATAAAAAGGTATTAGTATTGTACAGAGTGCCTCGGTATGGCATATTTAGTCAGAAATTCTTAATTTGAATTGTCTTTTGCGGTTATTCTTACCTTCATCGAGAGACCTCGAGTGAGCAGGAAATCATTTGGCTGCAGTATCAACAGATTTCTGAGTGGAAGCTCTCTGGATACCGTTGGATCTTCTATGTCTTCTAGGCAGTTTAATTTTCCCCATTGTGTCAGTTGTCGTATAACTATTACAGATTCTATTAAGCTAAAAACGAAAAACTACCTTAGTGTCAAATGTAAATCAAGTTTAAGGTTAGAATCTACTCGACTTTTCTTGTTTAGTTTCACTTCAACAAAGCCTTTTTACTGATATAAATTCTTGAACGTACCACAATTGTCTTAGGTAATTGCTAATAAAAATTTCTTGTCATAATTTTAAAATTTCATATTTCTATTTTTTATTGTTTTGAAGCTTGTCAGTTGTCAGTCAATATACAGATCCCTGTATCTTTTCCCGCCGTTTCTGCGGACGTTTTTCTGGGGGACATGAAAAAAATCTTAGAGTGATAAGGACTTTCCTTGCAGAGTTGCACCGGAAAGGTCACTTAGCAATTTTGCTAGTTTTTTTAATTGAAAGTTTCGGGTCCCTGACCAAATTTATACTGTGTTGTTAACAGCTGTATGCTGATTTAGTTTGGTCAACTCGGGGGACAAACCCGACATCAAGTTTTGGTATTTTTTTTTTGTTCCACCACGAAAAGGCCACATAACATCACTGGTAAGTCTTTGCTGTAATTTTTGTTTTAATTTTCAAGTATTAATAATTGTGGGTATGTTTAAGAAGAAAAGGAATGAGTAACCTACCTCACTCGTAACATAGAAGGTTGAGTTCTTTCTAAGTCCATCTTTTGTTTTAGGCCTTTTTATGTTCCCTTTTTCTTTTTCTCCTTTCATTGCCCTCATTTGGAACCCTCATCGGGGCCTTCTGGCTGACTTCTTAACGGTACCTGCCTTGGCTGCTGTACATACCAGACCACTCGGCCATCCTTGCGAATACCTCTACAGCACCTGCCTTACATGCTACGTACCACCACACTGAGTGATCCAGAGCTTCAATATCAGCACATCAAGAAGCCGTCGTTAAACAGGTTTTATGTGTCTGTGTCGTTTTCAGGGTATCATAGACTTTAATGCCTTCAGCATCACCTGTAAAATTTAAAGCCGCTGTATTTTTCTTTTCATTTAAATATAAAATAAATGAATAATTAGTGTACTTACCTTGGTAAGATCTATTGTGTTTCCTCGTATGGTACAATTAATCAACTCTTGCAACCATATGCAGTTGATATCTTTCACATATGTAAAAGGGGCACATTTGTTAACTCAGGTAAACAGGCCTATTTACGCGGGTAGAGTGCACTTAATACTATCATTATTATATATATAGTTACCATTTATATTAAATCACTCATTTCTTATTTTGTTAGAATAATTTAGTTAGAATTGTCAAAAACAGCTGACTGTCCGAAGCGCTGGTTACGTTTACACCAACGCACGTAATATAGATGCTTGTTTCCTTTTAAATCTTTTGGGTGTTTTTCTTAAGGTTAATTAAATTTCCTGTTTTTTTGTTAGATCGGTCTCTGCCTTGACCTTTAGGGCACATAAAACAGGTGGCGCATATATCCACACCACTCTCCGTTCCCTTGGAGGCTAGCCGGGGGGGAGCCCTAAAAGGTAGAGACCAATTACAGAGCCGCCTGATAAGTTTAGAAAACATCTCTTTCTTTCGGTTCTTTTAAATTTTTTTATAACAACTTTTTTTTTTTGGGTAATTTAGAGAGATTATTTATAAGGTTAATTATTTTAATTATAATTTTTATTTAATTTTTTTTCTCTTACAAATCGTTAAACCAGGGCATTTTTTCCTCAACGAAAAACTTCTTACGATGATTAGTTGGAAAATCTACTATGTACCGAATACTGAGGAAGAAGAAAACGACTGGAATTGTTAGTACTTCCAGGCCATATTCGATCACAGGCAGATGAAAAATCTTGTTGGAAGAAGAGATGTAAACTGCAATAAAAGGAGTTCTACATAAATTTTATTATGAGAAGCAGATCTCACCCGTCGACAAAATTTGAAAATCGGGATTTAATTTTTGCTGGGAAGAACCAGATAGGAAATCTGTTCTTATAGATCGTCCGGAAAATGTCCGTTGGAGAAGGAAATATCTCCATCAAGTAAAAGGTAAAGTTGCTAGAAATAACACAACTTACAAAATTAGTAATTTAACTGAAGTTTTGAAAGATTTTTTGAATAAAGCTGCTGCAGAAAATTGGGAAAAATCCATATAATAAAAGAAAAAAAATGTGGAAATTCGATCTCATGATCGGTGAGATAGAAAAACCAATTATAAGTTATTTGAGCGAAGATAGCTTCACTGACTTTGATTATGAATTAGATACGTATTGTTTACCAGCGTAAACACAAATTATTATTTAAATTTTCTGTAATATATAAAAATTAAATAGATTTGGATCCCTTTTTCGTGTTTAATTGTAATTATGCAGATGATTTAAGAAATAAATAAACTGAAAAGTCAAATATCCTAAAAATGTTTCTATTTTATAATAAATGGCAGATAGCCCCAAAAAAATTTCAAAATTATATGAGCGAATTTATTTTTTTATATATGTTTTACCTCTTGTTTTTTTGGCAATGAGTATTTTGTACGTATTTAAATTATAACTTAGAATTTTTTGACAAAAAAAGACTACGTTTTAGTTTGGATGTGCCGTAAACGGTTTCTATGTCAAAATTAAAAATAATAAAAATGCAATTGTGATTTGAGTTAAATATGTCAAAATTATCTATATTTTCTAATGTATGTGAATTATTAAGGAATTATAAGAAATGAAATAATTTTATAAAAACTTTTTATTTTATGTTTATTGCCGAAATAATATTCTATGCCATAAATACTTAATGATAAAATAAACCTCTTTCCCACACGCCTGTGACAAGGATTAAAATCCTTTTTAACATTTCACACATCCAAATATCTGTTGTTATCGAACCCAAATAGTCTATTATTATAGATCGGTATTTTTGATTATAACCCATTCCTATGAAAAATATATGTGTCTAACAGATTTTTCTGAAGATACCGGACTAAAGAACACAGATAGATTGCAAAGAAAAAAAAGGGTAAAAAATTATTTATTACTCTCTCTAGTTCTTGAATAAACTATAGTATAAGAGGTAAAATCGGGTCTATTTTCCTGAACTCAAAGCCCTTGAGAAGGGCAATCGCCCCCCACCGCCCCCCCCCCCTTGCATCCGCGCCTGTAGTGGTGCCAGCTTGGTATTTGCTTATACTTTCACCGATACATGTAAGAGATCAAGAAAAATAAAACTGAAATAATATTTATTTATTTAAAGAAGAATGGTAGAAAATAGAGGTACCAAAAATTAAACGCAATTCAACAATTTATTTTTTATTTTTGTTACTATTATGCATTTTTGTATGATACAAAAAATATTATCCTTAGAATTATACAGAACTAGTCAAATTTCAATAATTCTTAATTTGGCCACACAGTATTATAGATGTATAGTAAATAACAAAATAAAGTCAACATTTTAAAACAAAATCCAGGAAATAAAAAGCGTATATTTAAAAATAAACAATGACAATTAATAAATTTTATTTATAAACACACAAACTACTGTCTATTAATTAATATCATTTGTTATCTATAATACTACGAGAATAAATATTCAAATTGCGTGGAATTCTGAGAGATGGCGATGATCGTGTTAGACTTCATATTTTCTCTAATATAAGTTGCTTAACGGATTCGCTTTTTCTACGTTGACATGCGCTTGCTTACTATGTACTGACGAGAACCAATAAATTCGACACCTGTTTACAGATTTCGGTACTATGCCATGGGAAATGTATCCATCCTTTTCTAGTATTCTTGCAATTTGAGATGATGATTGGTCTACGTTGACATGCGCTTGCTTACTATGTACTGACGAGAACCAATAAATTCGACACCTGTTTACAGATTTCGGTACTATGCCATGGGAAATGTATCCATCCTTTTCTAGTATTCTTGCAATTTGAGATGATGATTGGTCTACGTTGACATGCGCTTGCTTACTATGTACTGACGAGAACCAATAAATTCGACACCTGTTTACAGATTTCGGTACTATGCCATGGGAAATGTATCCATCCTTTTCTAGTATTCTTGCAATTTGAGATGATGATTGGTCTCTAACCGTCTTAGAAGAGAATACGTCTGCCTTTATAGTATAATGTTTTTTCGATTTGTTGAGTAATAAAATAAATTCTCTAATATAAGTGCATTCGAATATTTACATATGTTTTTACAATACTGTTAATTATCAGGATTCTATGTTTATCCAGCACAGACTGGTGAAAGTTATGTTCAACTAGATTTGGAATTCTTTTGAAATTACGATTTTATAGCATTAATTATAAATAAATTAAAATTAAAAGAATCTATTTAATTCTTAAAAACCTTTTCAGACCATTTTTGTTCCTTAAGTGAATAACATAATAAAATAATATATATTATTACTAAGTAGAAGCTATACATAATTTTCATATATTTTCTGTTTCAAATAATAAAATCAGTATGATTTCTCTGTAGCGATAGCAACAACTTTTGTACGATTCAGTATAACCAATAATTTTATTTGTTTTGAGGAAATTACTTCACTAGTATTACTGAAAGAAAGGTTTATCAAAGGACTCGACATATATTTAGGGTTGGTCGAACTTCCTCAAAAAAATCCTGACGAAGGGCTGACTGCTGGCTACTAGCTCAAGAAGATTTGATGGAGGTTTTCTAGTAATGGCCGATAAAACTTGTATTTGATAATTTATCCTGTAAAACTTAAATAATTTTTTTCTTATTTTAAATGAAAATAAACAAAAATTTATAATCTAATATATTTAAAAATAATAAATATTTTGTATCTGGTTCAGACCAGGAATCGCATTTTATCTAAAGCAGACGTAACATTTAGATGATCTAACAAGACAATTTTCAGCAAAATGCTTTGAATAAAGCACACTATATTTTGTGGATTGCAAATATTAACATTTTATAAATCCCACCAAAGCTTTAGGGTAAGCAAAATGTTTCAGCAAATCTATAATCAATAAAAATATTCATTTATTGTCAAAATTTATTTATTTTAAAATTATTAGGATATACTTGAAAAGCTATAAAATATTTTTAGTGCGGTTATGTTTGTTGTCTATACTAACCTAAGAAATATAATTACTGTTAATTTATTTTATTCACTCAATTTCTCACAAAATATTATAAATAAAACATCGGAAACTTCAAATTATGATTTGCAAAACAAATACCATACAAAAGACAAAAAGGTAAGAACAATATGATGAAGCCGAGACTCACGTGAAATCCTCTACCCTACTTTCTAACTCAGTGATTTAAACTGATAAAAAATGTGTTTGCATTCAGTATCCAATAAATCAAAAATATGAAAAAAAAATCCGGAACAATCTAAAACGATGTATAAAGACAAAAATGTTCTTATTTGAAGTTTTTTCCTACCTCTTGTAGTTATAGATATATCGAGCATTGAAAAAAAGTTATTTTTTTCTTTAAAAAGGCCGTACTTTGGTCAAAAATACACTTAGAACAAAATTTAAAAAATCATTTGAAAGATATCAGGAAAAGTCAAAAAACTCTCTGATCAGAATTTTATTACGATGATTTCCTGCGAAATTGCATTGATATTAGCAAAACTAAGAAAAACGTTATTTTTTTCGTCCTTTTGTTCTTAAATAAAATCTTTAAAAAATTAAAATTTTAACTCCCACTTTACATCACTTGAAAGTACTTGGAAAGAGCTTTAAAATGCTTTTCTAAAAATTGTTATTCGATTATTCTTTATTGAAATGTAAAACTGTAAAATTCTACTGGCTTTCGTGTGGGGTGGGGGCATATGTATGTGGCGGGAACTATATATATATATATATATATATATATATATATATATATATATATATATATATATATATATATATATAAGTAATATGCAAGTCATAAGGACTGCAACTTTCTTACATCACTCTCAGGTGGATGAACATAAGTATTATCAGTAATACATTGCAATAAACCATTAAAATTTACAACACAAAATAATTTATTGTTTTTGTTATGTCAGTTTTACATAAATAAGTGACTTCTGACGGCATATAAAATGCTACATAAGGTGTATTTAAGTCAAAATTATGACGTCATACAAGAGTCAATTTTTTTGTCAGTATGATGTCATAATAACATCAGATAATATGATATGATATTACGACCATTAAGAATGTCGGTTTTATGTCAAATTTGCATAATATTTTATTGCTTACAAATGACCTACATGTGATGTCAATTTAAAGTCATGTCTTTTCTGAAATATTAGATCCACCGTTTTGAATTTTCAAAATCTGACGGGGGATTCGTAGTCAGCAACCTATATGGTAGTTTTCATTAAAAAAGCTTGTACTCTGTTTTTGGCTTGCATCCGAGTAGATCTGTGAGACGCACATTTGAAATTAGCATACCTCGGTAAAAAAAAATATTTACACACTTTAAAATTGATTTAAAAGATAAAGGATTATATTTTTAAGTGCTCTAACTTGTTTTGTGAAAAAAAATACCTTGTAATTTTAGGTAACCTTAAATATGCTGAAAAACAATAGTTTCTTGCACATTTAGGTTAGAATATCTCAAAAACTTGACGTGATGGAGTGATTCTGGAGTCAGATTCGAATTCAGCACACCAAAATCATTGGGGAAAGTATACTAGAGTTTCTGACCCTTATAAGACTGTGATATTACTTTTTTCAAGTAAATCCGTCCACTGAAGCAACATTCCTTATTTTAAATAAGAGCTGCATCATATGCTGCATATATATATATATGAATATTCTTGGTTTTTAAACCTTCCCCTCCTACTCTGCCCAGATCAGCTTTTATTCGAATTAGGTCTGCTACAGCTTGAAGCGAGAAAAAAAATTGAATCCAAGAGTATAAATAAGTTGAGGGATTAAATGTCATATAGAGATTTAATCAGGTAAGAAATCAGCCCTATAGCATGAAAATAAAATGTCATGGAGAAAAACAGAACATTTCGCAGTTTTCTTGAGGATGAACTTAACAGTGACTCTTAAGGTCATTCCATGGTAAAGTTAATTTTTTAAAGAAGAACCCATATTTTTGATTGAATAAATGAAAAATGTGGAAATTTCCGGTTCTAAAGATACGAATAAATTTGGGTATAAACGTTATCTAAAGGTTATTTGAAGGAAAACTGTATAATTTTGAAAATTGGAAAAAAACCTATAATATGAAAACTTTAAATGAAGAAATTATAGATATTTGAACGGTTATTTCATTATGCGCTAGGGCTTGGACTTGAGAGCTACTCTTAGAGTTATTTCAAGACTAAGTTGATTTTTATTAACTTATTTAAGTAATATAAACTTCTTAGTACTCTCAAATCCCTTATATTCTCTTTTGAAATTAATATTCTTATCATTAACAAATGACTTTTTATTTAATCATGTTTCTATAACTTAACCTTAAATTAACTCTAATTGTCTTTCTCATGGTCAACTGCGAGATCACAATAAGATAATTCGTTCAATTTTCTACAACTTTTTATTCAAAATTATTCTTCATAAAGAGTATTTGCCTTTAACTGATATTTTTACTAATTCACCAAAAAAGAACATTTCTTCCTTAAGAAATCCTCAGACGTCACTTAACCCCCAATTATTCCCACCATAGGATGAGGAATTTTCCACACTTTCAATTTTTGCAATAAAAAACATGAACTTTGGAATGAAGTCACTCTTAAAATCAACTCTGAGATGTTCCGTTTCAAAATGCTTAATTTCCGCATAGTGGGCTGCTTTTTACTAATTCATTATATGGACCTCCAGATGACATCTAATCCCTCCAAGTTATTTTGTATGGGATGCGAAATTTTTCCCACTTTTTATATCTGCAATAAAGAAAATGGTTCTACTGGAAATATAGCAGAAATTTGAAAATGTATATAATTTTTTCAAGTCGAAATTTTAAAGTTCGACCGCCATTTTGAGTCCACTATTTTACATTTCCACAATAACTAGATGGCTGTCGAAAACATATATAAAAAGAGAATCAAAACGGTTTTGGGCAGAGGAGGTGTTTCGTTTTAACTTTAATACTCAAAAATTTTGGAAACTCAGGATTTAAAAAAAATACAGAAGACAAATGATTCTCTATTTAAATAGCTAAACGCTTATGGTTTTTAAACTGACCTTGGACTTGTACTTCAAGGACAATTCAAGGTTAACTTTATTATTTTGAATCGAAACACTTACTTTTTATTGAAAAAATGGAAAGTAAGGATTCCCCATCCAACGATATAAAAATGGCATAAGCTTTTTCACATCTAGAGATCATTTGCAAATCAATCGTAGTTGTTTGACAGACAGGTAATTTTATTCGAAAATCAAAGTTGACCTCAAAATGATCTTAAATTAAACTTAAAAGGCCAGTACGAGGCAAGTTTCAATATACATTAGGTCCTGTGAGCATAAAGGAACTTACGTTTCTTGCCATTAAATCATCTGATTTTTGGACTTTGTGCGTTTTTCTATTTGACAAGTGCATTTCACTTTCAAAAGATCTCTAGATGTTAGAAAATTATATAACATTTTTATATTGTGGAACAACGGGAAGTTTTTTTTTCTATTTTTCATTTAAGCAATAAAAAATAAAGGTTTCTAAATGAAAAATGAAAGATACGCATAAAATGCCAGTTCAAGATCAATTTTAAGGTCATAAACGTTTGTGTGTTTTTTTGGGAAACTTTTAGTTCCAGATATTATTGAGTGTTAACTTTGACACTATATATATATATATATATATATATATATATATATATATATATATATATATATATGTTATAAGGGAAAATGCCCCTTTCATTATTAAAATATACTAAGTCCGTTATCTAACCGGATGCAGGTGTTTATCTCTAGATATTATATTACAAGCAATTCATATTAAGCTACGTTGGCATAATTAAATTAAGACGCAGTTCTTATGTTTCTAGCTGATTTAGCATCACGCGTCTATAGAAATCCATAGAACAAAAGAACAACCGTGTCAGCATAGGCAGAACTTATAAATACCTGCAACCACTAAATAAGGTTAATTCGATCTATACATTCTTAAAGTAACGTACTATTTTTAAATTCGACTTATTCTCTCTTAACATAAAGTATTATTCTTGTAACTTAACGTAAGATTCTGTACGGTTAAATTCCGTATTGTTAAATTCTGTACTTAAATTAAATAATTAACTTCTAAAATAAAATCATTTTGTTATATCTGATTTAATAAATAAAGTCCTTTTTTTAAAAACCAATTTTCCTCGGTCACGATATAACAAAATTGGCGCAGTCGTTCGGATGTTTCAACGTGATCAAAAAACACGGTGAATTCCAATTCTTTGTGAAACAAGAGCCAAGCACTCATCCAAACTTCAAGAAACTTCACGGGACAAAGAAGCCCACATCATCCAATCTTCAAGGGACAAAGAAGCCCACATCATTAGAATAAGCAATACTTCAAGGGACAAAGAAGCCCACATCATTAGAATAAGCAACACTTCACGGGACAAAGAAGCCCACATCATTAGAATAAGCAACACTTCAAGGGACAAAGAAGCCCACATCATTAGATTAAGAAAACTACAAGGGACAAAGCAGCCCAAGGGACAAAGAAGCCCACAACATTAGATTAAGAAAAATACAAGGGACAAAGCAGCCCACAACAAATCAAGAACCCACTCATCGTGAAGAGCTCCGTGGAAGCTGGCACAGAAGCAGCCTACACACCTCACGTGGAAGGAACACCTAGTGACATCCCTGGCGTGAGAGCGAACACGAGAGGATTGGTTCTCCTTCAAAGCTTCAAGCAACGCAACCCAGTCGACGTGAAGAGCTCCGTGGAAGCTGGCGCGAAACAGCCTACACACCTCACGTGGAAGGAACACCTAGTGACATCCCTGGCGTGAGAGCGAACACGACGAATTGGTCAACTTCAATCTTCAAGCATCGTACTCAACAAATCTTCAAGCATCGCACTCAACAAATCTTCAAGCATCGCACTCTACAACCCTTACGTGGAAGGAACACCTAGTGACATCCCTGGCGTAAGAAGAGCACCGATGAACTTCAACTTAGAGTAAGTCAAATTCATTAATTCATAATTCATTGTAAAATTGACAGAATCTTACGCACAAATAATTAATAATTCTTCAATCAAATAATCAAATTAAAATTAGTTCGAATTCAGTTCGATTATCTTATTAAATAAAACGCCTTTTAATTTGCTTAACCGAACTTAAAAATAAATAACAACTTAATCATCAAAAATGGCTAACAATCAAAATAACGATAACGAAATAGCAGTCGAAGCATATAAATTATCAGAGATATTCAGCTTAATCCCTGAATACGAGGGAGACCAAATAGGTCTAAACACATTTACCACATCTTGCGACCAAGCATATCAATTATGCACAGACGAACAAGTACCCTTACTAGTAATAAAAATCAAAAATCAATTACGCGGAAGAGCGGCACAACTAATAAATTCTAGAGACATAACAACATGGGCAGACATAAAAGCCTTATTAGCAGTTCATTTTGGAGATCCAAGAGATCTTACTTCCTTAATTCAAGATCTTCAACGCATGAGTCAAATGACAAATGAAAACCCCATAACATTCGCGGGTAGACTACAAACTCATCACGCGAAAATGTACGCGGCAGTTTCAAAACAAACTTTAGCTCAAAATCAAAAACACGCACAGATGATCCTAATTGATGGAATGTGCTTAAACACTCTTTTAACAGGCTTAGAACCTAAATTAGGGCAAATACTACGTGCAGGCAACCCTTCAACTATAGTTGATGCAATCAACAGGTTGAAACGCGAATTACAGTTATCATATTTCGAAAATCAAAAATATCAAAGAGCAAAGGCGCAGCCACCGCAAAGACAAATTCAAAATCAGAAAACGTGCTCAATTTGTAAAATAAACGGTCATACATCAAATGAATGCCGTTTACGACAAACACAAAATCAAAGACCAGCGTATGTACAAAATGTACCGAACATTCAAAATTCACAATTAAGATATAATCCTAATTTTCAAAGTCAACAAAGTAATCGACTACAGGCGCAGCCACAAAACAGCCGATTTCAGGCACAGTCACAAAATAGCCGATTCCAAGCGCAGCCACAGGGAATCCAAAGGCAAAATACTTACCAAAATAATCAAAGATTTCAACCACAACAAAGATCAGTCATAGTTCCTAATCCAAACTACCAAAGACCAAATCAACAAAATACACATCACGTTAATTTTGAACAAGATAATCAAAATTATTATAATTTTGAACCTGAGTATAGTAATTCAAATTTTGATTACTTCGATAATACCAATGAGACATTTAATCCTGATTACGAAACCTTTACACCTGATTATGAGATAAATCCCGACGTTAATCCCGACTTAATGTACAACTCTAGTCAAAGTTATTGTCCGAATACTGAATTTTACTCTCAAAACGCGGAAACAAATTTTGAAAATAATTACGCACAAAATGATATACCTGAAAATTTATATTCTCAAAATAATGAAAATTTTCGAGTACAAGCCTCGGAAATAACAGAACTTACAGACCAAATACAAACATTACATGTCCAACAAATCAACCAACAAACTTCCAACAAAAACGAACAGAATTTCGCTTAAATATAGTCAGTTCCCAAAATTTATTTTACATATATGATACTTCTAAAACTTATAAATTATTGATTGATTCTGGAGCAGGCATAACAATTTTTAAACCAAAAACGTGTGAAAAATTTAAAGATAGATTTCCTGAAAATTTTACAATTAAAGGCATAACCAATGAAGATATACCAATTTATGAATCTGTACTTGTACCTTTTAATGTTAAAGATCCACTAAAATGCTACATATGCAACCTTCCGATAAGTTTTGACGCAATCCTTGGCATAGATTTCTTAGAAAAATACGAATGTGTTATTGACTTGAAAAACAAAGTCTTAATCACAAACTTTAAAACAATACAATTACATCAAGTTCCATCTTTGTCAGGCAATTCTCTAGAAAACGTACAAAATGAAATTAAAAATCAAAATTTTGAAAATAATCACATTACGATAGAACCTCGTGTAGAGCAAATTTTTAAATTTAAAACAAATAAACTTCGCAACACAGAGGCAATACTTTTAGCGCAAACGGTTGAAAAAGTTAGAATTCCAAATGCAATTGTAAAAATTAATGAAAAAGGTGAATTTTTAATTTCTGTCTTAAATGTAAATGCTATTGAAAAAACAGTAAATTTTAATAATCTACAATTTGAACCATTTATTAAAAACGTCAGTTCTGTATATAATTATAATGAAGAAATAATTTCACAAAATGACAGGGAAGATGAAATTTTAAATCAACTACGCATTGATCATCTAAACGATGAAGAAAAAGAGCAAATTACTCAAGTCTGTCTCGATTTTTCCGATATATTTTATTTGGATGGCGATAAGTTAACATTTACAAGTGAAATAAAACATCAAATTCCAACAGGAGACGCAAGACCTGTATATACAAAATCATATAGATATCCATACATATACAAAGACGAAGTGAAAAGTCAAATAAACAAAATGCTCGATCAAGGAATAATACAACCATCTGTATCTCCATGGTCAAGTCCTGTATGGGTAGTACCTAAAAAAATGGACGCCTCAGGAAAACAAAAATTTAGAATTGTTGTCGACCTACGTCGCGTTAACGATATCCAAATAGCAGACAAGTATCCACTTCCAAATATCAGTACTGTACTAGATCAACTAGGAAACTGTACTTACTTCACAACACTCGACTTAGCATCAGGTTTTCATCAGATTGAAATAGATCCTAAAGATGTACCTAAGACAGCCTTTTCAGTCGAAAATGGACATTATGAGTTTCTCAGAATGCCTTTTGGAAGCAAAAATGCACCAAGCACCTTTCAACGAGTAATGGACAGCGTATTAACAGGTTTACAAAATGAAAAATGCGCAGTTTATATGGATGACATAATTGTTTATTCAAAAAATCTTTATGAACACATACAAAGACTAAAAGAAGTCTTCACAAGATTAAGAAATGCTAATTTAAAGATACAACCCGACAAGTGTGAATTCCTACGGAAAGAAGTCGCTTACCTAGGACACCTTATAACTAAGGACGGAGTAAAACCAAATCCAGACAAAGTAAAAGCTATACAACAAATTAAAATTCCCAAGAACATAAAAGACATTAAATCATTTCTTGGACTTGTAGGATATTATAGAAGATTCATCCCTGAATTTGCAAAAATTTCTAAACCATTAACAGCTTTATTAAAGAAAGATACACCATTTATATTCGATAAACAATGCACAAAAGCATTTGAAAATTTAAAAGAATATTTAATATCACAACCAATACTACAATTTCCCAATTTTGAAGAACCATTTGTTCTCACTACTGACGCTTCACTTTATGCAATTGGCGCAGTATTATCACAAGGACCTATTGGAAAAGACTTACCAATAGCATACGCCTCAAGAACATTATGTCCGGCAGAAACCCGATACAGTGTAATAGAAAGGGAATTATTAGCTATAATTTGGGCAGTTAGACACTTTAGACCTTATCTATACGGAAGAAAATTTAAACTTATCACGGACCACAGACCTTTAACTTGGTTATTCTCAGTAAAAGACCCTGGATCAAAACTATTAAGATGGCGATTGAAACTAGAAGAATACGACTACGAAGTACAATATAAACCCGGCAGAATTAATAAAAATGCAGACGCCTTAAGTCGCATCAAAGTAAATCATCTTGAAAAAATTTGTGCTTTCAATAAAGATAAAAATAAGCCCTCAACTTCCAAAGAAAGTTCAGAATCAGAAATCGATGAAAATGAAATTGTTCTCATGTCACCACAAACAATGGAAAACGAATGGAAACGTTTCGCAGAACTTTATCAAACTACGTCTCTAATAGACTATTCAAAAGTAAGATACTCAAATGAACAACTTTTAGACAAGGAACATAAAAATATAATAATTATTTTTCAAGAAAACAAATTAAAAGATTTACATTACAAAATTATTGACGATTTATTTGAGAATCACCCAACCTTTGACGACGACAAGATAAACGTATTAAATTCCAAGTCAGTAAAGAAAAGAACATACTACGTCATCACTTTACCATTTCTGAATGAAGATGCAATACCAACTCTTTTTAAAGTGCTTACGAATTCATTAAATATGTTAGACGAAAGCAAAACGTACTATGTAGAAAACAATGTCGAATTACCATTAGTCGAACAACTATCGTTTATATTTTCAGATAAAGACTTAAAAATAGTCGTATGTCAAGATATAATTACACAACCCTCTCAGGAAGAAATACCAGTTATCTTAGAAAAACATCATACAGGTAAATCTAATTTTCACCGAGGTGTAAATGAAACGGTCAGAAGAATAAAAGAAAGATACAAATGGACCGGATTAAATAAAGATGTTGAAAATTACATTAGAAAATGTGAGATATGTCAAAAAGCAAAAGTTTTACGGAAAAATATGGATAGCCCATTAGTAATAACAGAAACGCCAAAAACACCATTTGAACGAATCAATATAGACATACTAGAAATCCCGGAAAATAATTACATTTTAACAATCAATGATGAACTAACAAAGTTCATACAAGCATATCCATTAATCGATAAAACATCGAAATCTGTTGTAAACACACTTTTACTATTTTTCCAACATTATGGAACACCACTTAGAATACATTCAGATCAAGGTTTACAATTTACATCGCAACTAATGAAAGATCTATGTAACCTTTATAACATAAAATTGACATATTCCAGCGTAAATCATCCGCAGTCAAATGGATCTTTGGAAAGATTCCATGCAACCTTGTTAGAAATGATAAGAACAATGACATCAGAAGACCCAAGGGAACACCCATGTCAGCTAATTCCATACGCATGTATTTGTTACAATAATTCAGTGAACAAAACAACAGGATTTACCCCATATGAGTTAATATTTGGCCATACGTCATCTAGACCCCCTGAAACCTTGTACAACCAGAAAGAATTAATATCTAAATATATACGAGACCTCAACGCCAAAATAAAATATTACTACGATATTGCTAGACAAAAAACGCAGCTAGCAAAACAAAAAGCAAAAGAAAGATTCGATGAACACGTCTCAGCTCACCCTGACTATAAAATAGGTGATATGGTTTATGTACGTGAATCACAGATTAAAAACAAGTTAATAAATAAATTCAAAGGACCATATGAAATTAAAGAAATCAGATTAAATTCAGCAGTTTTAGAAAACCCTGAAACAAAACAGACTACCAAAGTAAACTATGATCATTTAAAATTATGCGACAGTCCGTCAGCCATAAAAACCGACAAGCGTAATATACAAGAAATATTTATAAAACCAGACGACAATAATGCTAGAAATCAACAATAAATTTTGTTGCAGAATCTTATTCATCGTGGCCTTAATCTTCAATTTACATAATGGAACTTCAACGAAGCAAGAACAAAATCAAAAATATTTATATACATTGACCCCAGTCGAGAATAATGTAGGAGTCTATTTTAGTCGTGAATGCAGACTCAAAATCAGCAACGAAAGATGGACGTTACTAGTTTATAAAGATTTACATGGCTTAAGAAATACTTATGAAAATTCATTAAAAATATTACAGTCCATAATGTCAACAGTTAATCAACAATCAGACATAATGCGATCATTTAGTGTTGATATAAAAACACATGTAACTCTACTGGATCAAATTGCGAAAGATATAAATGAAAAATTCGAAGAAATAGAATTCAGTTTAAAACCAAACATTCGAGAAAGAAGCAAAAGAGGTTTAATTAATGCAGCTGGTAGCATCTGGAAATTTATCACAGGCAATCTAGACGCTACAGATGGAGAATACTTCAATAATTGTATAAATAAAATAGAAAAAGACGAACATGAAGTGGAAAACTTAATGAAAAAGCAGATTTTGGTAACAACTACAATTATCAAAAATTTCAATGAAACTCTTCAAAAATTTAGAATCGATGAGGAAACATTTAATAAAGATATACAAATAATTGAAAACAGAATTTATGGTATTATGGATACTCTAGAAACGATGGATGCAAAATTGCAAATTATGAACGTATTTGAACACTTGACAGAGTCATTCACTTTTATCGAAACCCAGTTAAACGACGTATTAAACTCTATAACATTTGCTAGGCTAAATATAATTCATTCTTCAATAATAACGCCTAAAGACTTAATCTCAGCTTTACAAACAATTTCTCAAAATTTACGTAAAAACAACTTACCCCTTTCACCGAATGAAGGTCAAATATCCACGTATTTGGATATAATAGAACTATCAGCATTCCAAACTGATAAAAAGTTAATATTTGTATTATATATTCCCCTGGTAGAGCCAGAAATATATACGGTTTATCGGCTTTATCCAATTCCAATAAAAGATAATCAAACTCAATTACACTATGTTTTACCAACAATACAAAAATATATTGCAAAAGGCGAAGATTCTGATCAGTTCATACCTTTAGCAGATGTTGCAAAATGTAAAGAAATAATGTTAAATATAAAACTCTGTAAAAATTTATATTCATACCCAATCGATTCAGAATCAATGTGTGAAGCTCAATTACTTAAAACTAATAATATGAATGCATTACCCAAAAATTGTCAAGTAATTCCGTTCTTTGCACAAGAATATAAAGTTCAATTACTTAAAGAAAATATATGGCTTCTTATAATTTCGGATCAAGTTCCAATTACAATTAAATGCTCTGACTTTGATCCAATTTCCAAAATAATTAATACTAATGCCATTATGACATTACAACCAACTTGTGTGGCTTATGTTGGAAATACAAAAATACAAGCAACTATAGCCAAAGTCTCTGAGTGGCATTATAACTATACAAATATATTTAAAATACCTTTTAATTGTTGTCAAAATTATTCCAAAGATATTAAAAAATCTCTGAATTTGAAACCATTGAAAATAACAGAGCTAAATCTCGAAAATTTAGAGATAGCCAAACATAAGTTAGATCAGTACTCAAAAGAACTGGATAACTTGCTAAACGAGCCAACGATTCAAAAATATACACCCTGGATAACCTATTTTTCAATAATTTTAATAATCTGTTTAATTATTGTATACATTTTCTGCAAATGTAAAAGACGCAAAAGAATGCTTAGAATAGGGATAATGTCAAACCCTTCACCACCACCACCCCCTATGGGACCTAGACAATCTATTCTAGGAAAAAGATTTTCTAATATTCTACCTCGCAGACGATCTAGTATTAGAGATGTTAGAATTAATGAGCCAGTAGAAGAAAACTTTGAAATGGAAAATATAAATTTAAATAAATCTACTGCATAATTATATAAGTAAATGTTAATATAATTATTTTAATGTAAACAATCAAATTTGTAATTTATATTATACCATGTAAGTCAAAAGTTATTGCATGGCAACAACTTTTTGATATGGCGGGGTGTATTGTTATAAGGGAAAATGCCCCTTTCATTATTAAAATATACTAAGTCCGTTATCTAACCGGATGCAGGTGTTTATCTCTAGATATTATATTACAAGCAATTCATATTAAGCTACGTTGGCATAATTAAATTAAGACGCAGTTCTTATGTTTCTAGCTGATTTAGCATCACGCGTCTATAGAAATCCATAGAACAAAAGAACAACCGTGTCAGCATAGGCAGAACTTATAAATACCTGCAACCACTAAATAAGGTTAATTCGATCTATACATTCTTAAAGTAACGTACTATTTTTAAATTCGACTTATTCTCTCTTAACATAAAGTATTATTCTTGTAACTTAACGTAAGATTCTGTACGGTTAAATTCCGTATTGTTAAATTCTGTACTTAAATTAAATAATTAACTTCTAAAATAAAATCATTTTGTTATATCTGATTTAATAAATAAAGTCCTTTTTTTAAAAACCAATTTTCCTCGGTCACGATATAACATATATATATATATATATATATATATATATATATATATATATATATATATATATATATATATATATATATTTCTTCTCGTCACGTGCCAACCGAAGAAACCTCTTCGCTGCCTACGTGGATTATAAGAAGACCTTCGACTCGGTGCCACACGAGTGGCTCAAAACTATATTGAAAATGTATAGAGTCGATAATAATTTTGTTTCCTTTTTAGAACGCATCATGCCAACCTGGAGAACTAAGATCCAATTGCAAGTGCCATCCAGCGACGCCATCGAAACTAACACCATTCCGAAACGAAGGGGAATATTTCAGGGCGATTCACTTAGCCCATTGTGGTTCTGCCTTGCAATGAACCCACTATCACGCCGTTTGAACTCCACCAGATACAGCTTCAGTATTACAAATAACAACGAAGAGGTAGTCACAGTGAATCATCTTCTATACATGGATGATCTTAAACTGATGGCTGCTACCAGAAACCAGCTGGAACAAATGCTTAAAATTGTAGAGGAGTTCTCCGGGGATATCGGAACGCAATTTGGACTTGACAAGTGCCGTATTTTGAACATCGTTGAAGGGAAGATATAACCGAGGGCTTTTGAAATGCAGAATGGTGAAACTATAGCTGCAATGGAAGCAGACCAAACATACAAATATCTAGGTATGAAACAGGCTAAAACAATTGACTATGGCACTATGAAGGCCGAATTGACAGCCGAATTTGTCTAGAGGGTAAGGCGGGTATTACGAACTAATTTAAATAGTAGAAATTTGTTTATGGCGCTCAACATGTATGCTTGCGCTGCGCTGAGCTACTCTTTTGGAATTGTAAAATGGAGCAGGACGGACATCCAAAACCTGCAAAGAAAAATAAGGACACTCCTAACTAAAGCACAAAAACATCACCCTCGGAGTTCTATTGAACGTACAATGCTTCCAAGACACCAAGGAGGATGAGGATTCAACGCCGCTACAGTTGAGGGAACAAGATATTACTTCTTGCCACCAAACAGACCAAGAGAAGTTACAAACCTGGCTACGGAAGCCACTTCATGGGCGACATTCAAATGAGGTCAATCAGGACAATGTCGAAAACTCAGCTTCAAACTACTGGTTGATTTCAGGACAGATGTTTCCGGAAACGGAGGGCTTCTTGTTAGCTATCCAAGACCAGGTTATCCCGACGAAGAACTATCGGAAGTTCATCATTAGAGATCCCTCAATAGAAAATGACCAATGCAGATATGGCTGTCCAGCACATAACTAGAGGATGCCAGGCATTTGCCGCAACCGAGTATAAGGAAAGACACGACTCAGCCGCTAAGATACTCCACCAAGAGTTAGCAGAAAAGTTAAACCTGTTACAGGTAGGAAAAGTGCCTTATTACCAATACAATCCCGAGCCTATTCTTGAGAACAACCAGTGCAAGTTATATTGGGACCGAACGGTTCCGGCGGATCAGACAGTTGCTCATAATAGACCAGATAATAGTTAAAATTTCTAGGCGGACTACACTAATCGACATCGCTGTACCTAACAACAACAACCTAAGACCAAAATACAACGAGAAGATTGCGAAATACAGAGATCTGGAGGTGCAAATCCGAAGACAATGAGCAATGAATAGCGTCCAAACGATTCCCATTGTACTATTAACAACTGGAGTGATACCAAAGAACTTCCTGCAGAACATCAAGGGACTGGGTCTTAGTGAGCATCTGTATAAGCCGATGCACAAAGCAATTCTTCTAGCAACAGCGCAAACCGTCCGAAAGTTCGTAGGAAATACAGCAAACCATGTCACCTAGGACCCGATAACATGGAAAGGGTTCCAACAGAGCTTCATACTTTGGTATTTTTGTGTACCTGTATGAGTCAATATTCCCTGGAGGGAGTGCGAAGCCGTTTGGCTTGTAAATCATAATATATATACATATATATATATATATATATATATATATATATATATATATATATATATATATATATATATATATATATATATATATTTCCTCTCGTCACGTTTTCGTAAATAAACATAGAGCTTTAGTAGTATTACTGAAAAATACTTCTTACTCTCATTTTTATATAAATTAAGTTTGTTTGCATGTTTGTGTGTCAAAAACTTTCCAAGTTATTAGAGTATCATGAACTTCTAAGCACTTTAACCAATTTCAAGTTTTGTTTTTAGTGCTATTACGCTTACGTTTCTGGAGCACGGAAACTATACACTTAAAATTTAATGAGAACATTCTACTAAATTGTAGGACAACTCGCTTTAAGTAAAATAACGATTAAGCATACATTTCTTATGAGTTTTATAATTGAAAAATTTTATATGGGTTTTTTTAAGGAAATAAGATCAATAGTAAATTTTTAATTTCTTATTAACTTATAAGAATAGAGGTCCATATTAGAGCGGCTGGAAATTATTTTTCCAACATTAAGTCGTAAAATTTTTTCTTAAGGATTTTACATCATTCATGTAACCCGAAATAGACCGCTTTTGAGGGGAGGAATTCAAAAAATCTACATATAATGTGTCATAAGAGTAATAGCGAGGATTTACTTATATGTACTTGCACAAAAAAGCAGGAAATAGCTATTTATTTTTATGAATAAGACAAAGACGCCTCTAGGATAAAAGTAAATTCTTAATTACATTCGCATCAATCGTTTGTTTTTGGATTTGAGGTTAAATGAAACGACGTTTATTATGATATGTTTTTATTTTATGAAAGTTCATTAAGGAATGAGTAAACTAATTACAAATATATAAATATAAACTACAAACATAGATATATAAAAACAATATTTTTTCTCATTTCTGATCTAAGCAGCAAAAAGATAATATGTATATAATGTGCTTAAAAATAAGCGATACTGTACAAAAAGAAACTTTAAGTTTTGTGATAAAATTGTTGAATGGTAGACTCTCCTAAAGTTTTAAATTCCATTTTTGCCACTTCACTCTCATATTTTATTAAAATGTTGGAAATATTAATGGCCAAATCGACATTTTTTAGCCCAACAAAAAATTCTGTACGTCTCTTAATTTTTCAGAAAGTTCACTCATATTTTTCACAAACATTTATATAATTTGATTTCAATTATTACTTTGGTATTTCCAATAATAAAAGTACTCATTGTGTGCGGTTTATGGTCGGTATTTAAAATGAAATTTTCTGAAATTCACAGATTGTCGCGACCATGGTCGTTTTTATAAGATTCTGGTATTGGCAGGTCTTTTGTCATGAAGAAACTCTGCGATTCTTTTTGAGAAGGTGTAAAACTGATCTATCAGAAGGGTAACCGCTTTTTAGGGGTGGCCGAAACGAAAAGTTTTACTGTAATACATTTATTGCGTTATTGATAGCATGGATATCCTGATAATTTCAACGATTTTTGTCCCTTAAGAACATAATATTGGATCCGCCATTTTGATATTTGATAATTTCACTACATAATTTTAATCAGTAACCTCAAAAATCCGATGGTAAGCAAAATTTAGCGAAATACCATCCTTGTGTAGTCAATAGCAAGAATTTCCTATAAATCTGATTTTTTTAAAATAATTTTAAATTCGTAATCTACAGGCCTAAAACCTCCCTATACCAATTTTGAACAATATCGAAATATGTTAAATTTTTAGTCTGCCCTTTTAAATCTGC
The DNA here is from genome assembly GCA_034092305.1 of Diaprepes abbreviatus. NCBI lineage: Eukaryota > Metazoa > Arthropoda > Insecta > Coleoptera > Curculionidae > Diaprepes > Diaprepes abbreviatus. Next base: position 20,550,568 of record JASJET010000031.1, read on the forward strand.
CATATTGAATTTTAAAAAAATAATTTTCCATTCGTAATTTACGCTCTGAAAAACCCTCTTATGTCAATTTTAAACAAAATCGGAAGATGCAAGGTTTCCAGTCCGCCATCTTGTATCCGCCATATTAAATTTAAAAAAAAACTTGAGATTCCTTGTGTAAGACTTCGAAAGCTCCCCCATGCCAATTTTAAAGAAAATCGGACAAAATTAATTTTTTGTCCGCCATCTTGGATTTAACTGCACCTGTTTCGGACAAAATAAAATGGGGCCACCCCAGCAAACTTCGCAAACATAATGCAAAAACTTTCATTCAAATCGGTGTCAGTGTTCCAAAGTAATAGATGTACATACACAGAAAAAATACATAGCTGTCGAATTTAGAACCTACTTCTTTTAGAAGTCGGTTAAAAAAGAATAAAAATAGGACTAACATAATAACTTCAACCAGACCACGCGAAAAACCAATCAAGATAAGAGAAAGAGCCATCTGAGAATATATAGAAATTTCCCTTGTCCATCTGCCTTAGATATGTCTTTATTTTTTACTGACTTTTAAAACAAGGGGACCGCACGAGAAGTATGAGGAAATTGGCTTGTTGTATCCCAGATGCTTTTAACATCCCCTTTGATGTCAAACGCCGAAGGTACAGGAGATTCGTGTGAAATTCAAAGGAGGCTCGTTAAGGACGCCTTATTTATACGCATCTTTAAATTACATGTTTCAAGTTTTGTCGATATCGATGTTAGGGGGTTTTAGAAATCCTTACGAATCTGAAATCAATTTCTTAAAGTTCAAGTTAGAAGATTTACAATAGCAGAATATATATTTATTTGGTATAATTTCATTCAAGACTGATTGATGAAGAATTCTCAGAATCCAAGAATGTTTTGTTATCCAATTTAGTATGGTCCAGAACTTTGACTATATTGGGTACTTCTGGTGACCTTAGAAACTCAACTCAATTCAAACTTAAAATCGAAAAATTAAAATTTTATAACAAAAAACTAAAAAAGCACTAAAAAGCGAAAAATAATAATACAAATTTTTATATGAAATTGAAATTATTTTCGTTGGCTCCAAATTATTATTAAACAAAACAAATAACTACTAAAATAAAATACGATCAGGCTACGGTTAGCAAGTAACTAAAAATAAAGTATTTTTCAATCACTTTATGTGAATTACTTTTTGTTAGGTATTAATTTAGTGCCGACTGGAAAAATTTTAATTTCATGTAAAAATTTATATTAAAATTTTTTGTTTGTTAGTGCTTTTTTAGAAATAAATTCGGTCTTTTTAAAAAAATTTTATTTACAGGAAAGTTTATTAAATTTTACAGGTCACGTTAATCACTAGCCGCTTTGAGGATCCAGGTTCTGTGCGTACAGGGTGTCCCATTTTCGACACTTCTAGGGGATATTGGAGTTATTATCAAAGATATAGTGTTGCGGTTTTCACTTTAATGTCCTAATTTAACGAATTGAAAGATTTCATTGTCAAATTTGTCATGGCTCTTTTAGCTTTTAATCTACAGGGGGATTTTTTAAATCATCATCTTTTAGGTACATCGCGTATTTTCATTATACCCAAATTTATAAAAAAGTAAAAACTGAATTTTATAGAGTATTTTACATAAAGATCAGTTTTTTTCCAAAAAGTATAGTTTTTGAGGTATTAAACAAACCTACTTTTTTAATAGGATACCTTGTATATTATTTTAGATATTGATTATATATAATAAAGTCTTTTCAAAAATATATAATGTATTTACTTTATTTTGAAAAACAAGGCCAGAATTAAATATTTTCAATAATATATTTTATTTGTAACAATAGGCCATTGCCAATTTATAAGAAACAAAAGGTAGATATCCAAAACTTCACAGTTCTATTAGATTGTTATTGCTGATGAAATATTTCTATTATTTAGGAGTTTTTATTTTACTATCTAGCTGACGCGGATTTTTTTTTCAGTCGCGTCCCAAAACATACGTCAAAAGAGATAGGAAGAGAAAATAAACAAATGTGTTATTTTACGCAGCAGCAACAACTTCATCATCCTATAGAAAAATGGAAGAAGAAGTTGCTGTAGCAAAATCTGAGGCTAAAAGAATTTTAAAAAAATAAATACTATCCATTTAAATTTAAAATAGAGCAACATTTACATCCCGGAGATAATGAGCGCCTAGTAACGTTTTGTCAATGGTATTTAGAACAAATCTACACCAACGAATCTTTTGGCAGATTTGTCGTCTGGTCTGACGAACGTTACTTTTCAAATGCGGGAATTTTTAATCGTCCCAATACGAGGCATTGGTCTGCAGAAAATCAGCATTTAATTTTCGAAAGGGCACAACAAGGGCGCTTCGAAGTTGGTTTTTTGTGTTTTATTTTGGGTCGACGCATAGCCTACAGAATGTATGATACCTAGAAGTCCTTGAGGAAATTATTCCAGAATTGCTTGAAAATGTTCCATTATCCCATTTCAATTCCATTTATCTTCAACAAGATGCACCCAGTCATGACTCTGGGCTCTGTTCTAGACAATAACTTTCCCCAAAAATGGATAGATACCAATGGGTCATTGGGATAGCCCCCACGATCTCCCGATCTTTCCGTTTTTGATTTTTTATTTTGGGGCTCTATGTATCAAGTGTATAAAACACGGCATGAATCTATTACTTCATAAGGCAATTGGTTTTGCTTTTCAAACTCTTCATAATAGACCTATGATTATTTTAAACGCAATTCAAAAAATAACAAAACTGTCGATAATGCATTCGAAAAAACAGCAGTCTTTTTGAAAAGCATCTTTAAAAAAACTCTTGAATGTTTTTAGTTTCAATGTTTATTTTTGTTTTTGTTACGTTAGTTTTATGAAATAATATTGTTCTTGTTACTTTGCAATCAGATTTCAATATTGTGGTTTCATAATAACGTTGTTGTTTAAAGTAAAATATGTAATAATAATTTACAAATAAAATTTCTAGGCAAACCACAATAATTGACATTGCTATACATAACAACAATAACTTAAGGCAAAATACATCAAGAAGATCCTCAAATACAGAGATCTGGAGGTGCAAATTAGAAGACAATGGGCAATGAATAGGGCTCAAACGACTCCCATAATTTTATCGACAACTGGAGTGATACCAAAGCACCTCCTGCAGAACATCAAGGTAGTGGGCCTTTGTGAGCATCTGTATAAGCTGATTCTGAAAGCAATTCTCCTTGTAACTGCTCGGACCGTCCGAAAGTTTGTAGGAAATACAGCAGACTACGTCACCTAGGACCCGATAACATGGAAAGGGTCCCCACAGAACTCCAAACTTTTGGTATCTTCGTATACCTGGTATGAGTCCCTGGAGGGAGTGCGAAGCCGTTCAGCTTGAAAATCATTAAGTGTTGACAATTGAAGATATAAAAAAATATTAAAATTAAGTTTTAAAGTGTCTAATCTTGGGTATAATTATTATTATCAAAATTTTACATAACTCCGCCTCTGGCAGGGGCTGGCTGGATTGAGTAGCTCAGCAACTGTCAGTGCCGGTCCCAAGCTCGGACAAAGGAGGAGGGTTTGCAGGACAGGTTAGCAGCCTACCCGCAGTAAAACACCAATGTAGCTCATAGTAACATACATGCCTCGGACACTGGACGGATCTCACGGAAACGGATATTGGCGAGAACTAGGACACGATCATGGAAAAAACAGAACATCATTAGATTGGGATGCTGGAATGTCACTTCATGGCATTATTAAATACAATACCGAATCATTCGCTAAAGATAGCTCAAAAGTATAGTATCAACAGAGACTCTCGGAAAAAATAAAAGCTAATACAATCCTAGAAAATGACGGAGTGTAGAAAGCCTGAGAAAAACTGAAAAAAAATATACAAGAGAGCGCCAAGGACGCGATTGGAACACGAACAGTTAGCACGAACAAGCGAAGCAATACAAAAGCATGGTTCACAGAAGAGGTGAAAATACTAGCAAAAGAAAAACGACAAGCATTTACAAAATACCGACAGCACAAACCAACAAACCATTTCGAAGAGTACAAAACGGTAAAAAACAGAATCAACAGTCAAATAGCTAAACTAAAGAAAGAATACTGGGAAAAGGAACATGCTGAGGAACAGAAAAAAAAAACAATCAATGAATAAGTTCAACTAAATCCAATCGACAGCCAACAATGGGTCAGCCATTTTAAGGACTTACTCCAGGCACCAGCTACAAAAAACAACGTAGACGAAAACCAACAAGAAACCACAGAACTATCATATGTTAGCATCAGTGAAGCAAAGCTGCACCTGACAATATACTGTCACAACGGATCGTAGACAAGTTAGGGGCGTGCGAAGAACAGCAGGGCTTCCGGAATAACCGCTCTATTATCAGACAGATGGTTGAAAAATCCATCGAATAGGATAAACCGCTGTTCATTTGTTTTGTGGACTTTACATAAGCGTTCGACCGAGTCAATCTGGAACACATAACAGAACTACTGCGAAGAAAACAAGTAGACGAAGCAATCATACGTACAATATACGAACTGAATTCCAAAAACACCATGGTAATTAAAACAAATAACACTCTAACAGAGGAAATCCCACTATCCATAGAAATAAGACAGAGTGATAGCCTAAGTCCAACACTTTTCAATGTAATCATGGACGAAATCATTGTTGAGGTAAAAAGCACAAATATTGGGTTCCCAATGGGACACAACACCATTCAGTTCAGTTGTGGAGAAAACCAAAGCAATGGTAATAGCAAAAGAACCGGTAAGATGCAAACTAATGGTTGATGACAAACATATCGAACAGGTTGGGAAGTTTAAATACATGGGAGCACATATAACAAGTAACAGGGAAGTAACGGAAGAAGTACGCACACAAGCGAACAAACCGGCCATGATATCAGGCCAACCAATAAACATATGACGGTTGAGAGCAAAGCAAGAATTTACAAGGTCTGTGTAAGACCGATACTGACCTACGGTGCAGAAACAAGAAATGAAACAACAAAGACAAAACAAATTACGAGAACCACAGAAATGAAAACGCTGAGAATGATCATGGGAACAAGTTAAAGAGAATAAAAAACGCAAAAATACGCGAGGACAGTGGAGTGGGCAATGTTGTGAAGTGGGTTCGAAACCGTCGTAGGCAGTGGAGAGAGCACGTGGAACGAATGGACGATGACAGACTAGCAAAAACCGTGATGAGAGAGAAACCAAACACCAAACGGCCGCCTGGACGGCCCCCCAAAAGATGGAGAGACAGCTGGATTTCGACCTCAGACGAGGCATTGTTCTACCTAAAAGAAGAAAAAGAAGAAGAAGAAGAAGAAGAAGAAGAAGAAAATTTTACATTTGTCTCTTATAAATTCGCCATGGTCTGTTATTACAAATAAAGTAAATTAGTGAAAATATTTTGATATAATTTTTCGAAATAAAATAATTTTTGAAAAGCGTAAATTTTACCTAATCAATATCTAAAATAGTACGCAGGGTGTCCTATTTAAAAATCATAAGTTTAGTTAATATCTCAAAAACAAAAATTAAAAAAAAACTGACTGCGCCACTGAACTCTAATTAAAAAACTTTAAGTGTAAACTGCAACACTATATCTTTGATAATAACTCCAATACCCAGTAGAAGTGTCGAAAATGGGACATGTAAAATATATTGAATTCTATTTAGCCTATAATTGCTTGGTAGCATCATTAAAAAACTATTACAAAAATATTCATGACATTAAGAAAACTATTAAGAGATAAAAATCGCCAAGTTAAAAAGTTTTGCAGCTATTAAAATATGTCTCGCTGAATACGAAATAACTCAAGCGCTCTTCCAATTGCAAGCTCAAAACTATTATGAACGATAAAACTAAAATTTTACAACCGATGTTAAGAAAAATAAAAACATAAAATTCATAAAGAGATTACAAAAAGTCGTTTGTCATATGTTTTATTTATGATCATCGCATATCGTATTTCAAATTATTATTATAACAAGGGATGATTTATTCTTACAACAACATTTCTATATATTAAAAATATTGAGAAAATATATATATATATATATATATATATATATATATATATATATATATATATATATATATCATTAATGACAGGTCTGAGTGATTCCAGTTTATGTAATTATTTTCAGACGCTATCACATAGGTATCAACTTAAAGATCGGACCTTAAATTTTCTTCACCATTTTATATACAATTTTCCACTTAAATACATTAAATAGGGAGCGTAAATGATACGAAAAAATAACTTTATTTGATATTTATTCACATACAAAACTGTTAAGCTCAGCAACTTTGGGCTAATATGGCACCAGAGGCGGAACCAGCATCGTTCTTTGGGAGGGGCGGTGATATCATCAGTATGGCAAGCGAAAGCAAGTTGTCGACCGGGGGGGGGGGGGGAGATACCAGAATCAGTCCAATTTCTAGTGTAAAAGGCAGGGTCGGGTGTATTTTTCTGAATTTCAAGCTCTTGGAGAAGGGGAGAGGGTGCCAGCAGCATACGCATTCGTAGTATAAGAGGCAGAATCGAGTCTATTTTCCCGAACTCAAAGCTCATTGGGGGGGGGGGGGGATTGTAAATATACACATTCCTATACTCTATTCAAGAATTAGAGAGAGTAACAAAGCTGTTACCGAAACCTCCAACGCACTTGCTCCAGTGCCAAAGGTAACTAAGGACTGCCGTAAATATAATTATATTTAATTATATTTAAATATTATAAGCTTTTACAAATTTACTGCAACCGTAAAATTTCTGATAGTTCAATTTAATTTCTGTCAGTGAGCAAAGTACACCCTACAGTGTGTCCTTAGTGATATATCTTGTTTGCGCTTGTTTTTATATATTATTTGAGATTAGTGAGATACCCAAAAGATATCGCTTCCACCTCTATGTATTCCAAAATCGTTAAACCAAGGCATTTTTTCCTCAACGAAAAACTTATTAAGATGAATGTTTATGTTGCACTAAGATATCAATATCTAGATAATAATGTTAAAAGCTCTGTTGAGATGTGATCCAACATGACAGGAGTTGGAAAATCTACTATGTTCCCTATACTGAAGGCGAAAAAAACGATTTGAATTATTAATACTCCCAAGCTACATTCGACCACAGGCGGACGAAAAACCTCGTTGAAAGGAGAGATGAAAACTGCTATAAAAGGAGTTGTACATATATTTTATTATGAGAAGCAGATGCCAACAGTCGACAAAATTCTAACTAAAATCAATGAAGATAGGGATTTACCTGAAATTAAAAGAATTGAGCTGTGGAAATTGCTCAGAGAACTTAATTTTTGTTGGGAAAAACTAGATAGGAAATCTGTTCTTATAGATCGTCCGGAAACTGCCCGTTGGAGAAGGAAATATCTCTCTCAAGTAAAAGGTAGAGTTGCTAGAAATAACACAACTTACCAAATTAGTAACTTAACTGAGCTTTTGAAAGATTTTATAAAATTACTGCGGAAAATTGGGAAAATCCATATAATAATAAAAGAATCAAACAAAATGTGAAAACTTGATCTCATGATCGGTGAGATAGAGGAACCAATTATAATTAATTTGAGCGAAGATAGCTTCATTGACTTTTATTTCGAATTTAATACGTCATGTTTACCAGTGTAAACACAATTTATTATTTAAATTTTTGTTTTTGTTGTATTTAATTGTTTAATGTTGTTTACATTTTTTTCATTTTTTGTATATATTTTTATTTTAGTGTGTCCCACTCTTGAATTTGATATATTTAATTCCATTTAGCCGAAATTTTTTTATTATCTTATTATTGTATCTGTGTCTTTTTCTTAAGCGTGTAGAATTTACACGTTTATTTTTTTTTGGGGGGGGGGGGGCTAGCGGATTTCCATATAATAAAGTAAATTAAATTAAGAAGTCAGTACAATAGAAGAAAATATAAGTAGGTCTAATTTTAACTGTAACATATAAAAATTAAATACATTTGAATCTCTTTTTAGTATTTAATTTTAATTCTGCAGATGGTTTAAAAAATAAATAAACTGAAACGTCGAATGTCCTAAAAATGTTTTTAATTAATAATAAAGCCCCAAAAATTTTTAATATTATATGGAATTTATTTTTTTTATATATGTTTAACTTCTTGTATTTTTGATGATGGGTATTTTGTAAGTATTTAAATTATAATTTAGAATTTTTTGAGAGAATAAAGCTACATTTTAGTCCGAATGTGTCTAAAAAAGTTTCTATGTCAAAAATAAAAATAATAAAAATATAGTTGTGATTTGTATTAAATATCTCAAAGTTATCTATATTTCCTAATGTATATGAATTATTAAGAAATCATAAGAAATAAAATAATATTATAAAAACTTTTTAAGTTTATTACTGAAATAATATTCCATGCCATAACTACTTAGTGATAAAATAAACCTTCTTCCGACGCCTATGATAAGGATTAAAATCCTTTTTAACACTTCACAGTTCCAAATATCTTTTGTTATCCAACCCAAATAGTCCATTATTATAGACCGGTATTTTTGATTATAAAATTTGTAACCCATTCTTATGAAAAATATATGTGTCTAACAGATTTTGCCAAAGACAACGGACTAAAGAACACAGGTAGTTTGCGAAGAAAAAAAAATGTAAAAAACTATTTATTACTCTCTCTAGTTCTTGAATAAACTATAGTATAAAAGGCAAAATCGGGTCTATTTTCCTGAACTCAAAGCTCTTGGAGGGGGTGGGGCGATCGCCCCCCCCCTTTGGATCCGCGCCTGTATGGCACACAACAATAATTCCCTAGATCAGTAGGAACGATGTAATTTTAACATCATTCAACGTTAAATGAACGAGATCGCTCAGTACTTTGAGTGTACTAATATATAATTAGAAGATTTCGAAACTCAATTAAATCAAACAAATTTCCATGTAATTTTCGGCACTATCACGTTGAAATACAGCCCATTTCTTTATTCAATTATTAGAAAAATCAAAAAAATACGGTCACCTAATATCTTATGTAAAATGAGACTTTTTTTTATTGAACTCAAACATAAATATCAGAATAACTATGTCTTTAATAATATTAGCCTCTCAGTAATTCTAGCAGGTTTTAATATATATGTATATAAAAAATTTTTAATGAAGAATTCATTGCTCAAATTGGATTACATATCTTTAGTTTAAATATCACAGACCCTTTTACCATGAGCATTAGTCACCTTTCATTCGTTTCCCCAATAAAATATTTCATTTGGCAAAAGGGTGTTTCCCATTTCTTTTTTTCCCAAATCTGACCTTATCTGAAATTTGTCAATATACTTTAATTTTTTTGTCAAATCTATATACCAACATATTCCGTGTAGGATAGGAACTACGATAAAATTCAATATATTTCGATAAAAATTCTGAAAGGGGTCGAAAAATGTTTTTGCTGTTAGGTTTTTATAATAGATAGTAAATGTAATCGCATGATAAATATCTCCTAATGTTTTTACTAATGTAGAGTTTTCCCGAAAATAGAAATGCACCTACTCCATGTTTTATAAGCGTTCATATCAGCCTTATTTTAACAAGAGTGACTCAAATATATTATACAAGGGGTAAAAAAAGCTTCATATTAAAATATGAAGAGCTAGCCTGTTTAACCTTTGCCCAAAAGTTGATAGTTTTCGAGATAAAAGGTTTTTTAAAACTCTTTCGTAAATATTTATCGTAAGAATATCTTGATTTGGACTAAATTTGGTACTTTGAGGTTTTTTAGAATGAGAAACCTAGATCTGATTACAACTTCGATATACATTACCGAAGGCGCCACCAGAAGCACTTCGCCGGCATTTAAAGCTTTATAATCTTTTTGTGCCTAGGTATTGTTACGATTTTATTTCTTTAAAATCACTCACTGGGCTTGCGGAATAAAACACAAAATACTTTTCACTACCTTATTTCATTATTTTATTAACTACAGGCAGTCCTCGTACTTACGGCATGTTAAGTTCTCGAAATACGTGACGTAAATCGAAACGACGTAAGTCGAGATATATTTTTCATATATTTATACGTAAAACTCAAGGGTTAGGTTCCACAAGGACTCAAAATTAAAAAAAAAAACTGCATTTATAACAAAATATATGCTTTATTATCAAAAGTAAGTTCTTAAAATAATTATGTACTTTTGAAATTGGTAGTTATTTTTGGTATATGTGTGTTATTAACTTTAATAATAATAATAAAACTTTAATAATCAAAATACGTAATGAGAAATAATAAATTAAACTTTCGGCTTAAAGAAACTATCAATTCTAGATTGCTTCGCTTCTTTCTTCTTGTTATCGTACAGGTCTTGATAACACTGATAGGCCGCACAAATGAAAAATGTCAGTTGTGATCTTATCGATATTTGGTTAATCTGTAGATGAGGAACTTTCAGATGGCTTAAAAAAATGTGGACATAACTTTTGCCACACTCCTTTTAAATTGTTGGATTTTTACCTCATCCAATGAAGCAGCAATATTTTTTACGCATTGCAAGATATTATAACTTTTCCAAAAATCTCTCAGCTCTATGCCATCTTTTTCATTAGCCTTTACAACCTGTGAAAAAGTTCTCCTGAGATAATAGGCCTTAAAAGAAGCAATAACTCCTTGATCCATGGGCTGAAACAACAAAGTCGTGTTTGGAGGCAGGAACAAAATTTTGATTTAAGGATCGATATCGGCAATACGCCCAGGATAGTCGGGAGCATTGTCCAAAATAAGTAAAGCTTTATAAGCCAAATTATTGTTTAAATAGTACCGTTTCACTTCAGGTATGAAATGCTTAGTAAACCATTCTTCAAAAAGTACTGCTGTAACATATGCCTTTGGATTAGCCTTCCATATGACTGGAAGAGTATTCTTGACGTAATTTTTAAGAGCTCGCGGATTTTCAGACCTATAAACCAAAAGGTGTTTCAATTTGAGATCACCTTCAACATTCGAACCCAATAACAACGTCAAACGATCTTTAGCCGCTTTAAACCCAGGCGTAGCCTTCTCTTCCTGCGATATAAAAGTGAACGAAGGCATTTTTTTTTCCAAAATAAACTATTTTTGTCCACGTTAAAAATTTGTTTTAGCAAATAGTCTCCACTTTCGATAATTTCCTTTAATATTTCAGGAAAACTCTGAGCAGCCACATGATCGGCACTAGCAGCTTCTCCTTGCAGTCGAATGCAACGAACATCTCGTTTTAAAGCGCATGAACCATCCACGACTGGCAGAAAAAGATTTTGTCCAAACCAGGAATGAATAATTTGTGAAGACGAGCGTAAGATAAGCTTTATTATAAATTTTTATTAAAATCGGTGTTATCCGAAAGAATTCTCAAGCGACCCCCTCTTTTTACCATCGTACACTGGACTATAAGTAACCTTAAATTCGACCACTGGAAAGCTGACGTTTTATATCAACACCTAAAACTAGTTTTGCAAAAGAGACTTATTAATAAAACCAATATGTAGGAGACATAAAAACCACACTGCAAAAATTTATTTCATTGTGTAAAAGAAAAATAACAATATCTATCATACCGACTTGGCATTAAAGTTTGCAAAAGTAAAATTTCGAAATATTCCAGAAATAAAGCTATTAGGTAACGCTAATTTGAAACTCTATATTAATTTGAAACGAATCATTATTGCATGAATTTAAAAATATTTAAAATCAGATTATATATCTCATATATTATTATCTTTCATAATGTGAGTAACTTAACTTGGGTCACTATTTTAAAGAGAGAATTATAGCCGCGGCTTATCTGGTTTTCGCCGCAACTCGCAATAAAATTTATATCTTTACAAAAATGTATGTTCAAAAATACTGCCGCGGTTAGCTATGAATAATGTCCTAAAATAAGGTCACTGATTTCAAACTTTTTTAAATTTCATGAAATATTTTTAATATAAAAAGTTTTAAGTAAAAAAATTCCAGCTACTTTTCTGAAAGCTCCCAGTTATTATTCATAAGATTTGTAAAAAGTAATAAATACATCACAAGAGATACAAAATCCAGTCTACGACAGATACAAGAAAAAAATATACCTAGCCATAAGAGACAGTGCGTTGCCTGGTAACAGTCAATACTCCTATTTGGCTTATGTTATGTCAAATTTAATTTCAATTTGATAATAATTTTGTCTTTCATGAAATATTATGTATCAAAAAATTATTTTTTTGGAACTGGAACATCCCATTGTTACAGGATTTTTAACAAAATAACATAATTTTTCCAAAAAATTTTACAAACGATTGCTTAAGCATAAATATATATTTGGACCAAGCGCTTTGATATTTCTACATCATAAACTAGACATAATCAAAATTTCAATTAAGTGGACACTTGACCTAAAGCTGCTTGGACAACAAATTTTTCATAATCATTTGAAATCTTTGGATGTGGACCCTGACTTTTTATTTAAAATACTGATAAGCCGCAAAACTAGGATATATCAAAACTACTACAAAAAAGCCCGCACACAATCTTTGGTTGAGACATGACGGTCACTTTTTCTTTCCTTTTGAAACTCTTTATTAATTAATAGTGATTACAATAATAAAATATAAGTAAGAGCCTGCACTCTCTATAGCTTGTTCAGCCTAGTGCCAATGGGAAAGAACAATAAATTACCAACTGGTGTTAGCTATGGTGTATTATTATCATATTCGGATGTATGACATGCTGACAGGACTTCGTCAAGTAACTCAAACACCTATCAAGATTTTGTTGTTTTTGTTCTTTGAAAGAAATTACTCTGTTAATTCATCGTATTTTGGGTTTATTAATCTTTGATTTTCGGGAAAAAATATGTTACTAAAAACTCCTCCAATTTTACTGGTGCTAGTAGCACTTTTGTACACTCTTGTTTAGTCTATTCCTGTTTTTGTGAATATACGAATGTTTCTAGTATATTAGCATATTTATTCGAGATTTTGTATTTATGTTTGCTGAGATGAACAGAAATTCCCCTAATTAGATCCTCTGACCAAATTTGGAGGTTCCATCAAGGAAACTGCTAGCACTACATTGTTTTCAAATTTTGATAGTTAAATTGTCATTTCATCCTCAACCCTAAAGGAGAGAAAGCATTTTGCTAATATTAAGGAAAAATTATTAGTTTTATTTTATAGTCATTTTAATAGATGAATCGAAATACCATTAATTTCTTGCGAAGTAGTAGATATCTGTTGGTCTTTATTTTTGTTGAATATCACGACGTTTCGGCTAGTAGTTATCTCTAGCCGTTTTCAAGTGAAACTAAATAAATCCCTTAGGTACATGACTATTTATACTAAAAGTAAATGCAGTAGACTATGACTGAGATGGGTGCAGTCATGCCTGCTATGGCAAAATCATATTTTTTTTATGCTGCATTTAGTTTTAGTTTACAATTACTAAGAAGTGGTTTCCACAGTTCTCTTATATCTAAAGATGGTTTACTAAAACAACTCGGGTTCTGATGTATAACCGCTGCTTCTTTGAATTTCCGTTTTTTCCAATGTTGTTCTCGGTGTAGTATTTTAGCTTTAGACCATTTTATGTGGTGTCCATGAGTCCAGGAATGGTTGGCAGCACCAGATCTTTCTATTTCTTTTCGAGATGTGCATTTTTGGTGTTCTTTGATCCTTACGTCAAGAGGTCTCTTTGTTTCGCCAATGTAGGAATTGCCACATTCACATGGTATCTGATATATACAGTTCTTCATGTCTCTTTGAGTTGTTGGTTTGACCCTAGTTAGCCGATTTCTCAGAGAGTTATTTGACTTGAAAACAAAGTTGATTTTATATTTTTTCCTATCCTTCTAATTTTTCTGAAATGCCTTTAACATAGGGGATGTTCAATACTGGTTTTCGTTCTTCATTCGTTGTCGATATTGTCCTATTTCTGCGTTGTTCAAGAAATTTATCCACTAGATATATTGGGTATTCGTTAGCTGTCAGATCATTTTTAATATAATCTATCTCTTTCATCAAGTTTTCGTTGGAGTTGCAGAGAGTTAAGGCTCTATCTACGAGATTTCTTATAATTCCTTGTTTGGTGTCGTTGGAGTGATTAGATGAATAATTAAGGTATTGTCCTGTGTGCGTGGCTTTTCTGTAAACCGAAGTTCGAATTTGTCTGCCATTTCTTTCAAACAAGACATCTAAGAATGGTAATTTATTTTCTACTTCTTTCTCCATGGTGAGTTTAATAGTTGGGCTGATATTGTTGAAATGAAAAAGGACGTTTCGAAGTTCTTCGTCGTTTCCACTCCAAATAATACAAGTATCGTCTACGTATCTGAGCCATAACTTTGGTTTCTTAGATGTGGATTCAATTGCAAACATCTCGAACCATTCCATGAAAATTTTTGCGACTACCGGTGAGAGTGAAAATCCCATCGGTAGTCCATCATCCTGGATATAGAATTTTTCCTTTTCTTGAAAATAAAAATTAGTCAAACAACTTTCCGACAAGTGCATAATGGCGTGCGGTGGTAAAGATATTCTTTCTGCTAAGGTCTGATCTTCTTCAAGTTTCTTTCTTATGATTTTTAGTGAGTCCTTAACTGGAACGTTGGTGTATAGGCTTTTCACGTCAAAGCTAATAAAATGGTTTTCTGGTTGTAATTCTATTTCACGTATAATTTCTACGAAATGTTGCGTAACCCAGGACGATGTATATCCTTGTAATGGTCTCAGGATTGGAAGAAGAAATTTGGCAAGTTCAGAAGTTGGAGAGTTCCGGGAACTTGTGGTAAGTCGTAAGGCATGTCTTGCTTATGTATTTTCGGGAGTATATATATATATATATATATATATATATATATATATATATATATATATATATATATATATATAGGGTAAAAACAACATGGTGTAACCTCATTTCAACTAACAGGTAATTTCGACTTTGTTTTTTAATTATATCTCAATTAGAATTTGAGATTTGAAAAAAAATATATTTTTACTACTTTATTTTTTGAAATCCCAAAACATGTCAACTTGAGTTTATTATGGTATTCATGAAAAAAATACTTTGAGACAATTTTATTAAATTTCGTAATTGTTAGAATCGAATTAGGTGCGCTAATAGATGGTTTACCTTTATAAAAATAAGGGATGATATTCTTGAGGATGAAAATACCTTAGTTCAACATCATTTTAAACAACAAATAATTTTCATTTTATTTTGTAAAGATATCTCAATTACAATGTGTTTTTTATAAAAGCAATATTCAGTGCTTTCATATATTGTAAATTTAATTCTTTTTTTTTTTGGTACCATTCTAACCATTGAATGAAAAATAAATTAGAGTAGAATTGTTAATAAGAAATGTCAAATTTAAACCTTTCTATTGAAATTTTCAAAGAAGCAAATTTATGATGATTAACAACCAATCCTTTGAACACTGCTGGAGAGATATAAAATCGTTAGCAATGTAAATCTGGCGATAATGAATTGAATCGTTTTAAAGATTGGCTATTACATCATGTTACGCTCTTCTTACAAATGCACTTTATACTGCGTAAATCCTATTTACTGTAGATGTGTAGATATTATAACTTCATTTTATATGTAAGTGGGTAGTACTATTTTTTATCTTTTAGTTTTCTTGTTCTTTTATTAAAAAATCGAAAAAAGAAAATATTTATATCTGAATTTTTTACTCAAAATGTATGGTGTATGAAATTCATAAAAAATAATATAAAAATTTTACTGGCAACTAAACTTTAAGATATTCTGCAAAAATAATATAATAACAATAAAAACATATATTGAGTAAGTTCCCTACATACACAATTTTTTTACTCTAAAATTTGAAAAGAATAATATATTATAATATACAAGGTCTGCCCAAAATACTAGGGCAGATTTCTGAGGGTAAAATATGAGGATATAACCCAATACAGGATGTCAAAGTTATAATTTTACAAAGCTTTTATAAAACATTTATCTTAATAATATTTTTATTTGTACTAAATTTGACACCTTGAGGTTTCTTAGGATGAAAAATTAAGATCTGATTACAGTTTCGACGTCCATTGCAGAGGACACAGAGGGCACCACCAAATGCGCTTCGCTTATAACTAAAGCTTCATAATTTTTTGTGCTTCGGTATATTAAATTTTTAATTACAAATTCTTATTCTTTGGAATATTTTATGCAAAAAAGTTACATCTAGTAGGTGTCGCTTTGAGCAGTCATTTCATATTTTCAATAGGCCAGCAATAATAAAAACAATAATAATAATGTAAGCTAACCTAACAACAACAACCTAAGGCCAAAATATAACGAGAAGATCGCCAAATACATAGATCTGGAGGTCCAAATCCGAAGACAATGAGCAAATGAACCGCGTCCAAAAGATTCCCATTGTACTATCAACAACTGGAGTGATACCAAAGAACTTCCTGCAGAACATCAAGGGACTGGGTCTTAGTGAGCATCTATATAAGCCGATGCACAAAGCAATTCTTCTAGCAACAACGCGAACCGTCCAAAAGTTCGTAGGAAATACAGCAGACCATGTCACCTAGGACCCTATAACATGGAAAGGGTTCCAACAGAGCTTCATACTTTGGTATCTTTGTGTACCTGGTATGAATCAATATTCCCTGGAGGGAGTGCGAAGCCGTTTGGTTTGTAAATCGGATGTAAGCTAACAGATCCAACAGTTGCTGATAACAGGCCAGACATTATACTAACAGATAAAATTTCCAGGCGAACTACACTAATCGACATCGCTGTACGGAACAACAACCTAAGGTCAAAATACAACGAGAAGATCGCCAAATACAGAGATCTGGAGGTGCAAATCCGCATATGAACAGCGTCCATACGATTCCTATAATACTGTCAACAACTGAAGTGATACCAAAGAACCTCCTGCAGAAAATCAAGGGACTGGGTCTGAGTGAGCATCTGTATAAACCGATTCAGAAAGCGGTTCTCCTTGCAGCCGCGCGAACCGTCCGAAAGTTTGTAGGAAGTGCAGAAGACCACGCCACCTAGGATCCGATAACATGGAAAGGGTCCCCACAGAGCTTCATACTTTTGGTGTCTTTGTATACCTGATATGAGTGAATAATCCCTGGAGGGAGTACGAAGTCGTATAATGTAAGAATGACTACAGCCAGATGCAGTTTGAGCCATTTACCACCGAGGAAATTTCAAGAATAATCAAGGAATCCCATAACTGGAAAGCTCCAGGTCTCGACGGGATACAGAACTACTGGCTCAAAAAGTTCTGGTGTATGCACCGTCAGCTGGCTAATCTTATTAATGATGTTTTTCTTAACCCAGAAAAAATGCCATTGTTCTTGACCGAAGGTATTACGTACCTCCTATCAAAGGACCAACAAAACACACATGGCTCAGCTAAGTATAGGCCAATCATCTGGCTTCCCACATTGTATAAGGTGATCACGTCCTGCTTGACCCAACGCATCTATGCACATTGTGAGCAAAATAACATCATTCCAACTCAACAGAAAGGATGCACAAGGGGAGCAATGGGATGCAAGGAGCAATTGATTGTTGACTCTGTCATATGTAACGAAGCTTTTACCAACCGAAGAAACCTCTTTGCTGCCTACTTGGATTATAAGAAGGCCTTCGACTTAGTGCCACATGAGTGGCTCAAAATTATATTGAGAATGTACAGGGTCGATAATAATTTTGTTTTCTTTTTAGAACGCATCATGTCAACCTGGAGAACTAGGATCCAATTGCAAGTGCCATCCAGCGACACCATCGAAACTAACACCATTCGGATTCGAAAAGGAATATTTCAAGGCGATTCACTTAGTCCATTCTGGTTCTGCCTTGCAATGAACCCACTATCACGCCGTTTGAACTCCACCAGATACAGCTTCAGTATTAGAAGTAACAACGAAGAGGTAGTAAGAGTGAATCATCTTCTATACATGGATGATCTTAAACTGATGGCTGCTACCAGAAACCAGCTGGAACAAATGCTTAAAATTGTAGAGAAGTTCTCCGGGGATATCGGAATGCAATTTGGACTTGATGAGTGCCGTATTTTGAACATCGTTAAAGGGAAGATACAACCGCGGGCTGCAACTATAGCTGCAACGCAGGCAGACTAAACATACAAATAGCTAGGTATGAAAGAGGCTAAAAGAATTGACCATGGCACTATGAAAGTTGAATTGCCAACCGAATTTGTCAGGAGAGTAAGGCGGGTATTACGAACTAACTTAAACAGTAGACATTTGTTTAAGGGTCTCAACACATATGCTTGCTCTGCGTTAAGCTACTCTTTTGGAATTGTAAAATGGAACAGGACGGACATCCAAAACCTGCAAAGAAAAATAAGGACACTCCTAACAAAAGCACAAAACATCACCCTCGGAGTACTATTGAACGGAGAATGCTTCCAAGACACCAAGGAGGAAGAGAATTGGTGGATATTGGTAAGCAGCTCGACCAACAAATAATAAATTTACGTTCATATTTTCACAGGTTAGCGAACTCTTCCACACCACATCGAGAAATATGCGAGGCAAACGATTCAACGCCGCTACAATTGAAGGAACAAGATATTACTTCTCACCACCAAACAGACCAAGAGAAGTTACAAACCTGACTACAGAAGCCACTTCATGGACGGCATCCAAATGAGGTCAATCAGGACAATGTCGATAACTCAGCGTCAAACTACTGGTTGATTTCAGGACAGATGTTTCCGGAAACGGAGGGATTCTTGTTACCGATCCAAGAACAGGTTATTCCGACGAAGAACTATCGGAAGTTCATTATTAGAGATCCCTCAATAGAAAACAACCAATGCAGATATGGCTGTCGATCATCGGAGATAATTCAGCACATAATTGGAGTTCCAAGCATTTGCCGCAACCGAGTAAAGGAAAGACACGATTCAGCCGATAAGATACTCCACCAAGAGTTAGCAGAAAAGTTAAACCTATTATAGGTAGGGAAAGTGCCTTATTACAAGTACAATCCGGAGCCTATTCTTGAGAACAACCAGTTCAAGTTATATTGGGACCGATCGGTTCTGACGGATCAGACAGTAGCTCATAGTAGACCAGACATTATACTAATAGATAAAATTTCTAGGCGAACTACACTAATTAACATTGCTGTATCTAACAACAACAACCTAAGGCCAAAATACAACGAGAAGATCGCCAAATACATAGATCTGGAGGTCCAAATCCGAAGACAATGGGCAATGAACAGCGTCAAAACGATTCCCATAATACTGTCAACAACTAGAGTGATACCAAAGAACCTCCTGCAGAACATTAAGGGATTGGACCTTAGTGAGCATCTGTATAAACCTATGTAGAAAGCAGTTCTCCTTGTAACCGCGAGAACGGTCCGAAAGTTCATAGGAAATACAGCAGACAACGTCACCTAGGACCCGATAACATGGAAAGGGTTCCCACAGAGCTTCATAGATTTGGTATTTTTGTATGCCTGGTATGAGTGAATAATCTTTGGAGGGAGTGCGAAGCCGTTTGGCTTGTAAATCATAATGTAAGAATGAACCGGCAAAGAACATTAAAAATAACATGCAAAGTCAATAACAAACAAAAGCAGAAAAATTTAATATATTTAACTGTTTAATTAAACTCTAAGGAAATATATACTAAGATTAATTCTACAAAAAAAAAGTTGAACGGCAGATTTTCCATCATCTCTGCATCTAAGCACTAAGTGTTTACTGAATTTTGTATTCGTGACCATCTATTTAAGAGTTCCTCATAAAAAGTAATTCATAGGGGTTAAATCCGGTAAGCTGGGTGACCAGATTGCAGGAGTTTCATTTTCGCTGTAAATCAGTCGATTTTGTAAAATATCGTTTAAATAATTTCAAATATTTAATTTGCGAAAAAAATATTTGGTAGTATGATGCTGGTCTAATTTACGATTTAAATGATAAATTTTTAAATTAAATCTTTGTCAAATCGAATCGTTTAACAAGACTCCTTCTTAAATAATGAAGATACATACATACATTATTAGCTCATTGCTTTGTAGAATTTTATTGTTATTAAATTGCTGGTCCTTCAACACCCTCCAAATTTCTTAGACCAGTCTTACTTCTGGATAAAGTGAGAAAAGACGAGTCTCAGTGTGCAATCAAACATTTAAATTCGATTTTCCCCGAAATATCTACTAAATAAACTTTATCTAGATGAAAGGTGTCATGAAATAAGAATTCTTCATACCGAGGCACAAAAAAATTATGAAACATTAGATGAAGGTAATGTACATCGAAACTATAACCAGATTTTGATTTCTCTTCTTAACAACCCTAAAATGCAAATCAAACTGATCAAATTGAGATAAATATTTCCAAAATGTTTAAGAAAATTATAACTCTGACATCCTTTATTTCAAAAACTAAAAATTTTTGGACAAAGGTAAATTTGGATAGATCCTTATAGTTTAGGTTCTGTTATTTGCAATAACGTTTTTTACTGACATTTTAGAGACATTCTGTATATTTAAAACATTGCCCGCATAATTTACCAAAATGATCTACCTTTAAAATCAATCTAATTTTGCATTTAAGGGTACAAAGTACAAAAGTAAGTTTTGAGTATTAAAATTTTAAGAACAAAAGATGGTTTGTTTCTATTACTGAACAAACTAAGAATTTCGTTTGTTTTTAGGGGACACGTTTCCTCTTATCGATTTTACGGCTTTGTTCTCTGGTTATTATTCTTAATTTTCTTTTATAAGCATTTATTTGTTGACATATGCAATATATATGATAACAATGTCATAAGCAAAACATAACTGACCAACTAGAAAATCTAACTTCCATGAAAACTAGATCGGCTCTAAATCTTAAACCTCTTTAGTGAATCTGTAATTTATTTTATCTCTAGCCTGAGAGAACAAATTGACAGCCAACTTGTGCACCGAGATTACCTTAAACATGGTATGGAAGAAATGTTTACATAAATGAAAACTTTAATGCAAAACTCTGCTGAATAAGGTTAAGTCAAGTTGGTACAGACTTGCCTAATATTTATGCCTTATACAGACAGAATGGCCTGTGCTGCTTGTAATGAATAAAGTTAATATAGAAAATCCTAAAAAAACCGTAACAATCAATGTCAGTTACTTAAATTTTAATAGTAGTACTGGAAAAAATCCTTTGTGCAACTTAGACAGACAAAATATGAAGTATAAGACAAGATATTAATCTCGTAGATATCTGTATACGTGCAGTTAAGCATATAAATACATTCCTATTAGAGAAACTATTTTACTTCTCATCCAACCGAAAAAGCATGGTACAATAAAGACAGGCATAGTACGTTCTAACATAGAGACAAAACACTATCTCAGATTGGAAGGATCTACCAGGAAAGGGTGGAGACCTATCCTATGGCAGTGTACCGCCACCTACAGACTGGTTCCGAACTCGAATAAATGACTTGGTTCAATTCATAATACATTTTGTCCTTATTCTACCCATATATCCTCCCTCACAATTAAAAATTTTAGTTCCCATTCCATGGTTAGTAGATATTTACCTAAATAACTAATAAGTCTACCTGTAGTATTGTTTGAGCATAAACTCCTCGTACATTATACGGCAAAGAAGAAGAAAGAGTTGGAATATGGGGTCATATTATCGCTTTTGGTTCAAACCTCGATTGGCTGGCGCACTTCAATATTATGCGACTGTTCGGAGAGAGAAGGAATACACGAATCCATATTTGCCAACTATTTCCGGTTACATCCGGTAACATATGCTCGAGGGTAGTATTGGTCTTATTATCGAGTAAATTAATACTTATAGAAACGAAAAAATATTATCCAGTTAACAGACAAGAACCTATTATTCTGCTTATGGTGATATAATACTGGGATAGATCCTGCCAACAAGCAACCGATCTTTTCAATCAAACTCTCCCTGAATGGGAATCTATTTGATTTGTAAACTATGTCAGCGTGCCCACTGGACAACAGTAATTTCATCACTTTTTATTTTTGAAGGACACATAATGTTCAAGCACATATGGTGTTTCAGTATTTAATAATATATAAGAATTTATCTTTTGATTTCATTGCAAAAAAATTCCCAGCGTTACCCACAAATCAGACCTCCAAAGAGAATGTTCAACTCTCAAGCGAGTTCATAACTTAAATCATTTTGAATATAATTTTGGTTAACTGAATGTTTGGTATCTATGTTTGTTTTATTATCTAGTTAGTTTTAAGTTTAAATCCTCTAAATATTCTAAAACAATTTAACTCTGAAGTATTTTGGGGCAAATAAAGGGATAACAACATAATCTCCAATTTAGTTGCATAAATTTTGTCAATACTTGAATATGTTTAGTATTTTTAAATCTCGTTTCCTATAAATCTTTTGTGTTTTTATATATTATTTAATTAATATATGATAAAACTAAACATGTAAGATGTATTAGAAATTCGTCTCCTGAAAAATCCCTTAAATTTTTATAATTCGGTCAAACTTTCGAATTTCCTTAATTTTTTATATTTTTCTTTATTTAGGAAGTTTACAGAATGTAATATATGCGCTATGTTGTTTTTACATAGGCGTAAATAACATCTTCATATACACAAGGCTTTGTATTTCCCTCAGGGATTATTTATTCATCACAGATATCCTCAGATATCAAAATTGGTGATCTGCAGCATTCCCCAAAAATTTCCGGAAAGTTTGGGCAGTCGCAAATAGTACTGTTTTTTGTATAATATTGAACAGATGTTCGCTAAGGCCTAGTCTCTAGATGTAATGTAGATAGCTGTTTGTCTATGCTTGTCGTTGATTATTAATATTCTGTGAAATAAGTTGAGGTTTGAGCTGTCTCCCATCTTCAGAAACCAATTACTTAAAACATATATGATCTTTTCCGTTTATATATATATATATATATATATATATATATATATATATATATATATATATATATATATATATATATTAAATATAAGTATAAATTTTTAAACTCACACGGACGAAAACTAATTTTTTTCCAAGATTATGGCTTAATGATAGTTTTTCTATGGGATTCCATCAACATCTTGGATGATGGGTAGCTTCTGTTAATATTTTTTTATAGCTGAAGTTACTAGTATAGGAAATATGTTAACTAATTTAAATACTTTTTAGTCACATAGTTAAGTTTCAGCATTATTCGAAATATTTTTCCTGTGAATTTCTCAGATTTACAAGCCAAAGGGCTTCGCACTCCCTTCAGGGATTATTGACTCATACCAGGTACATAATGACAACAAAAGTCTGAAGCTCTGTGGAGACCCTTTCGATGTTATCTGGTCCTAGGTGGCGTGGTCTTCTGTACATCCTGCAAACTTTCGAACGGTTACAAACAGAACTGCTTTCTGAATCGGTTTATACAGATGCTCAATCCCTTGATGTTCTGCAGGAGTTCTTTGGTATCACTCCAATTGTTGATAGTATTATGGGAATCGTGTGGACGCTATTCATAGCCCACTGCCTGCGGATTTGCACCTCCACCTCTGTATTTGGCGATTTTCTCATTGTATCTTGGTTTTAAGTTGCTGTTATAGGTATAGCAATGTCAATCAGTGTAGTTCGCCTAGAAACTTTATCTGTTAGTATAATGTCTGGTTTATTATGAGCAAGTGTTTGATCTTTTAGAACCGTTAGGTCTCAATATAACTTGAACTCATTGTTTTCGAGAATGGGCTCCGGATTGTATTTGTAGTAAGGCACTTTTCCTACGTGCAATAGATTTAACTTATCTGCTTGCTGCTGCTATCTTGGTGGAGTATCTTAGCGGCTGAGTCATTTCTTTCCTTGTTGTTGGTTGTGGCAAACGCTTGGCACCTTCCAGTTATGTGCTGGATTGTTTCTGATATTAGACAGCCTTATCTACATTGGTCATTTTCTATTGAGGGCTCTCTGATGTTGAACTTCCCATAGTTTTTTGTCCGAATAACCTGGTCTTGGATAGCTAACAAGAAGCCCTCCGGTTCCAGAAACATCTGTCCTGAAATCAACCATTAGTTCAACGCTGAGTTGTCGACATTGTCCTGGATGACCTCATTTGGATGCCGTCCGTGAAATGGCTTCTGTAGCCAGCCTTGCAACTTCTCTTAGTCTGTTCGGTGGTGAGAAGCAATATCCCGTTCCCTCAGCTGTAGCGGCGTTGAATCGTCTGCCTCGCATATTGCTCGATGTAGTGTGGAAGAGTCCGCTAACTTGTGGAAATAAGAACGTATGTTTATTATTTGTTGATCAAGCTGTTAACCGATATCGACCAATCCTCTTCCTCCTTGGTATCCTGGGAGCATTGTACCTTCAATATCACTCCGAGGGTGGTGTTTGTGTGCTTTTTGTTAAGAGTATTCTTATTTTTCTTTGCCGGTTTTCGATGTGTGTCCTGCTTCATTTTATAATTCCAAAATAGTATCTAAGCGCATAGCATACGCACATATTGAGCGCAGATTTCTACTATTTAGATTAGTTTGTAACACTAGTCTTAACCTCTTGATAAATTTGGTTGCCAGTTCGGACTTCATAGTGCGATGGTCAATTCGTTGACCCTGTTTCATACCTAGGTATGTTTGTTCTGCTTCCATTGCAGCTATGGTTTCACCGTTCTGCATCTCAAATGCTCTCGGTTGTATCTTTCGATGTTCAAAATACGAAACTTGTCAAATCCAAATTGCATTCCGATATCCCCGTAAAACTCCTCCACAATTTGAGCATTCGTTTCAGCTGGTTTTTGGTAGCAACCATCAGTCTAATATCATCCATGTATAGATGATTCAGTCTTAGTACCTCTTCGTTGTTATTTCTAATACTAAAGCCGTATCTGATGGATTTCAAACGACGTGACAGGGGGTTCGTTACAAAACAGAACCACACTCGTTTTGAAATATTTCCCTTCGTAATGGGATTTTATTAGTTTCGATAGTGTCACTAAATGGCACTTGCAATTGGATCCTAGTCTTCCAGATTAACATGATGCGTTCTAAAAAGGAAACAAAATGATTATCTAGCCGATACATTCTCAATATAGTTTTCACCCACTCATGAGTCGAAGGCTTTTTATAATCCACGTGGGCAGCAAAGAGGTTTCTTCGGTTGATACAGGCTAGGCTACATATGACAGAGTCAACAATAAATTGTTCCTTGCATCCCATTGCTCCCCTGGTGCATCCTCTCTGTTGAGTTGCGAAGATGTTATTTTGTTCACAATAGATGTGTTGGATCAAGCAGGAGGTGATTATCTTATATAGTGTGGGAAAGCAGATGACTGGCCTATACCTATACTACTGGGTCATGTATGTTATGTTGCTCCTTTGGTAAGAGATACGTAATATGTTTTGTCAAAAACAATGATATTTTTCTGGGTTTAGAAAAACATCATTAATAAGATTAGTCAGTTGATGGTGTATACACCAGAACTTCTTGAGCCAATAGTTCTGGGCCCGGTCAAGACCTGGAGATTTCCAATAATGAAATTTCTTGATTATTCCTGAGAGTTGTTCGATGGTAAATTGCTTAAACTGCATCTGGCTGCAGTTTTGGCTGATTTGTGTTCTTTATTAATCTATCTAGCCGGCTGGAAAATGGCTCAAACTGTATCAGGCTATAATCTTGGCAGAATGGTGTTCTTCATTGGTTACAATTGACGGGTGTGGAAAGTTGGTTTCTCCAGAACTCTTCTACCTGTTCTCTGTTGGGATATCTATTATCTGCCATTTTAGGTAGAGAGTTTCGCTTACGGTAGAAAATCTTTTCTGATCGCTGGATCAGCGCATTGTCTTGATTTCGGTTGTTGCCGATCTTGTGTCTCCTTCGCCGTCCTACAATAGCAAAGATCTTCTGTTTCAGTATGTCGAGGCATTGTTGAGGCATACCATTCGCTGAATTGGGTCGCGAAAGGTACCGGGCTCGATTCATTATTTCTTCAGCTCGTCTTTAAAGTTTACTTGTTCTCATGCCTCTAATATACTCCGTCAGCTGTCCTATATCTTTTCGAAAATCTTTGATTTTGTAATTTAGACGTCTCTATGATGGAGTTTTAGGTTCCGTTCTTACTCATCGAAGCTCTGTTTTAATTTTAAGTTCTAAAGCCCAGCTGTGAATTTCCAAATAAAATATTATTATTTTAATAATTTTCAGCATTATTTTGGAAACGATATTCTCTATAGTTCTGCTAAGCCTTGGAAAATATTATTTTGATGTCTAGTGAGGGACTTTTGATTTAACTACCATTAGCGAGCTTATTAACAATTTACTTTAAGAGCTTTCACTTTAATATTTTTCACCATCCGGTTTTGAGAAACCAACGAAATTTTAAACAAAACATAATCTCATCCTACAATTATTTTTTTAAGTTAAAAATTATTGAAGCATTTTAACGTTATAATAAATGTAACTATAGTAACATATCTGATCAAAATTTTCTATATGTGTGTTAAAAGACACGATTTAATTTACAAACATTTTTAAAATACACAACAAAATATTTCCAGTGAGGTAGAAACCGAAACTTACAACAGCTATCCAAGCTTCTTTCAGCAGAGTATGAAATAATAAAAATAAGAAGCTCTATTAAGAGATTACAAATCAGAAAGGATAAATAATAAGGACTAAGATCAACCCATGTGATTTACAATTAATGTGGAGCTATTGGTCCATCGGTAATAAACTTCCATCAGCCAAGAACTGCAACAAATCTTTTTCCAATAGAACAGTTAGGTTGTTCTAGTTTGCTCGCATTTTCTTTTTTAGTTTATCTCAGGCTATCGATAAATAAAAATATACATAAAACTTAGTGTATCATGAATATAAAGGTTTGAAAGCTTCATTTTATATAGGGAGCATTATAAATGTATAAAAACCACATATAACTTTAAATGCACCCCTGTTCTATTTTAGGGTTCTTGTGAATTATGTTACATTTCCGCATATCTTATTTGAATAAGGTATAGATACATTATTTCAGGTATAAATCACGATGTCTTGTTGTAAGCACCGCCTGTTCTTAGGGAATTTTCCCTTAATCTTTTTAGTAACTGCGTCACGAAAGTTACTTCCAAGGCTTAGAGTTTTTCAGGGGATTGTTTGATCTCCAGCGATCTAGTGTCATGCATCCACCGATAGTATAAAAGGCCCTTTCCTCCTCTCAATTACATAGTCTGCATCATACGCAGTGGTGTCTTTAAGGTACAGGGGTTGGTTTTTTCAAATTTCTGTTGGTAATCTTTTAAATTTTCTGTATCAATATCAAACCAAGAGATTTCGGAACTTGTATGCATTGATCAGAATCCCAAGAAAAACTGATGTTTTAGCGAAATTGACCGGAAACCAATTTCCATAAAATTGATGCGGGATCCTTTCCAAGTGCCAGCATAATTATAGTTTAGTACATTATGACCATACAATAAATACTTACCCGTTATAAAATATACCTAACATAATGGCTTAAAAACTACCTCAAACAGTTATTTAAAATTATCTTAAAAAAGCGAAGTTATTTCTGGAGGCGATTCGCCTTTCTCGGCAATTTGGCCTAAGATGGAGTGCGGTGAACCAGCTGCGCAAATCAGCCCCAGCAAAACGTGCTATATCCCACTTATATAGTCTCTTACTTTGGTATTTATAAGCCAAGTTTGGTATCCTGGCATTGTAAGTACCAAATTTTGTCAATTCCATATTGGCAAAATTTCGTTATTCCTTAATGATCATTGAAAGATACCAGATTATGCTAATTCAACTAGTTTTCCACAGACGTGACTTCAAATTAAAAAAAAAAACTGCAAAATTGAAATACTTTAAGACAAAAAGATGCCTGAAGTTGATTTTCCTTTCATATAAAAGTGCAAATACTGCTAGGTTTAACTATGAAAAATGACCAAAAAGAAGGTCACTGTTTGAGGACTTATTTCAAATTTTATGAGGCTCGCTTAATATAAAAAGTTTTAAAACATGGAAGTTTTAACTTTTACTTCAAAGTGTCGAATTATCTAGTTGCGAATAAATAAAAAGCAATATAATTTTATTTTATGGAACAGTGATCATAAATTGGCCTCGTAACTTTTTGAGTATATTTATTTTTTTAGTTATTTAAAAATATATCGCTCGGGCATGCCGACGTTATGCAGTCATCACTGAATCTAAAACTTTCACAATGAATCGTTTTCAGCTATTTTAAGAAGTTCGTACTCTCCCATCGTTTAAGTAGTTTTTCTTACAACCGATTACATTACATTCATCTACTTCTCATCTCCAAAGTATTTAAACCAATATTTAAACTTGTAAAGTACGAATAAATACAAAAAATCAATAATTTCAAACCGCGATCGAGAAACGTAACGTCAACGTGGAAACCAAAGAATACTGTAGATCAAATAGGACTGTTGATTAAATATCGGATTTATCGATGACTAATATTTTTTAGGACGATAAATCGTATAGGCATCGGCGTCGATATTTTCTAAAATAAGTTATTATTTTCCATTTTCCTTATCAATTACTTAAACTATACTTTCGTAAATTATATAAGATATGCTATCTTTTTTCGACTCTTTTTTATTTACTTACGTATTCTTTCGAAATGGATGGTAAGTCGAATGCTGCCTTCATTGTCAATGATGTTAATATTATTGTTGTGAAAAATAGATTTGTTTATTTAAATCAGTTTAATTATTTAATGAAAAATACCCAGGTGCTTTAGTATGTCGTTTGCAGTAAGTTTTTTATTGTTGGGAATCTTTTTAAGATAATTGGGAAGAGGAACGTTCAGGGAATTTGTGTGGCAAAATAATGTAATTTTGATTTATATAATAAACATGTTTGATTATTAGATTGTATGATTCATTTTAGACTATTTTTTTTTTAAATCGATACATGATGCTATCAATCGAATTCCGATGTTGATATATTTTTAGAACATCGATATATTTTTAAAAAACGATATTTGCATTAACAGATATAGATATCTTATAGGACTTATTACAAAATCCAAGGACGTCGGACTCATTACACATCATTGAAATATTTCATTTCCACCTTCTGCCTTTATGAGAGAAGTGTTTGATTGAATATTTTTTATTGTTGTCTCTTTTATGAAATATAGCATCTAAATTTACCAGCTTGCTTTAATGCTACATGTTTTTAATCTTAACTTAATATTTATATATTTACTCTGTATACTCAAATAATTTTTGAATTAAATCAAAATTTTTTAAATGAAAGTTTTAGATGTTGTTGAAAATAAGCAATTTTCTTTAAACTTCCAGAGTCACGTCGTATCGTATATAGGTCGCTTGTAACATAACTAAGTGCATATTAAATTTTAGCTTCCATTATGTAAGTTTAAAATTTGTAAACCTTAGTGACACGCTGTGATATTTATTTTTCGATATAGTGTAGATCCTTTAATCTTCTATAAAGACTATAAAGATTTCAATTACTATGCACTTATTATATGTGAGAAAATTGTGTCAGGTACGATATTTTAAAATTATAATCAAACTTTTTGTTAGATTATTATATAACCATCTTTTGACGTATTGAAATTGTTAAGTAACAAATGCAACTCAGAAAAGGCTTTAAAATACACACGTGTAGAACTTATACAATCCAACAGAAAGAGAATCTCAGTTTTTTAGGTAGAAACATAAAAAAAAATGAATCTAGGTCTTCAAAAACGTTGTGTAAATGTATTATATATGTGCGTTAAAAATATAGCTTGAATCGCCTAATCTCTAGCAACAACAGGTGTAAAGCAATTACCGCATTCGATATATCACTCAGCCCAACCTGATATATCAAGTTCCACGCAATAATGTGACCAAATAAATAAGAAATCACTTAGCAGAAAACTTTTTTAATATTCAATCTATTATTTTGATTTCAAAACGAAATGTTAACATAGGTCAAATTATTTAAAATTAGTTAGTTTCAATTATATAATTTTAAGAGTACATCATCCATAAAACACGTTAAAAATTTTTACGCCAAGTGAGATTTTAAAAATTTTATTTACACTAAAAAAACGCTTTCAATGAATAATTATTTCACAATAGTTTTAAAAATATTTGCAGGTATATTCCTAGTTATGTCAGGTAGTATATTAAAAAACCTTATGGAGCAATATCCTAAGCTCCTCTGATACCTCTTAAGCCACCAATAAGCAGAGACAAGATCACTCCTATGTGTAGTGTTGGTAAATT
This sequence comes from Diaprepes abbreviatus, assembly GCA_034092305.1. Classification (NCBI taxonomy): domain Eukaryota; kingdom Metazoa; phylum Arthropoda; class Insecta; order Coleoptera; family Curculionidae; genus Diaprepes; species Diaprepes abbreviatus. The sequence goes on from JASJET010000031.1 coordinate 20,580,837, forward strand.
CTGGTCTGGTTGTTGGTTGTGCTAGCGAGAATACAGATTTCAAAAAATGGGTTAAAATTTCAAAAATACCGCATTATACCAAAAATTAATGAATTACGCAATTTAACAAAATTTAAATATTACTTTTTAGCTGATTTTCAAGAAATATCCTGAAATGGCATTCCAGGTATTGACGATAACGTTAAGTTTTGCAGTGATAATATTTTATATTTGCCCTAAAATTCCGAGTAATTCATGTGAGCACAGCAAAAATGCCGTGAATAATAGATATTATTAAAAAAAAGTTAAAATAAAGTAATAGGGCTTTTATTTTATATGTCCTTTTGAGGTAGAAACAGATCCGAACTCTATATTACATACAAGAGGTTTCCATTGTATGTAAAAATGAAATTGCAAGGACGATCAAGGTTTTAAATACCTGTCTACAGTCACGTCTAAAACCAAGCGCTGCTAAGAATCTAATTACTTTCCATTGTAGATCAAATATAAAGTGCGTCTCTGCTGACTGATCCAAAATAAGAATAGCATACGATAAATTCGATTGAAACAGTGAGAACACTGTCAAAAGTATCTCCGGAAACAAACAGTTGGATAAGTTTCGTAGATAATTTATTTGATTTTTTCATTGTAACCTAGTGATCAGACGTACTCTGAGAAACTTGATCTTCTCCGCTGCCTGAGGCGACATCCAAACTCCTTTACTGGAAAAACAGCTAGCTTTATCTTTTCCTGGTTCGTAATCAATCGGTTGATATTGGTTCAGCTCTCCTTATACACCCTTTAAAGCCTGCAGAGTTTCCATTAGAACATCAGTTGAGAAAAACATCGTCTTGTCATGCACAAATAGTGTGTATATTCTTACTAGATAAGGAGAAAAAAAAAACAACTTTTTAAATACAGGGATCTTAAGTAGACAGTTGTTTTCTGTTCATTTTGCTCTAGTATAGAGAGAACCAGAGTGGAATTTGCAGGAGATAAACTGTTCCTTTCTTGAGGGTTTTAAGAGGAATAACAACTTTCTGAAATACATACATCGTGAAATTAATTATTTTTAATTATTTATACCGCTCTGAGGAATATTTAGATGTTCGTTTGTATTGTTGATGATAACAGTCCGGGTTTTTACATAATTTGAATTCTGACAAAATCTAATCCAATTTTCATGTTTCAAATACTTAAGAAGTATTTCAGTTATGTACTCGAAATTTACAGAAATATAACAATAAATCATATTTTATGTCCCAATTATAATAAATTTGCTATATTATATAGGGTGTCCAAAAATTAAAACTAATCAAATAAGAACTTTAAGTGGCTATAACTTTATTAATTTATATAGAACACTATACTTTTTAACTTACCAGAAAATGTACCTTTTAAATACCTATTGAATGGTATAAGAGCGTTCATAGAATATGCAAAATAATCATTTTCTACACAATTTTGTGTTTTCTGAATAGATGTTCTAATGTATCTAGTTGGTATGGCATTTAGAAACGTCAGATAATTCATTTAGTCTCTCAGTTGAGTCTGCAAAGCCTGTTGCTGTGATAGTGGTATTATTTTTTGTGACTGTAAAACTTCATTTATTGAATTAAATTATTTGCATACTGTTATGTTATTGCCTTGTTAAAATGATGATTTATCCAAAGGAAGAACATATTAATATGATTTTTATCCTTAGAGAATGCCATCAAGATTGTTTGTTGTCGTCTCGGGTCTTGCTCAAAAGTTTCTTGAAAGAAACCATCCTAAACCAGCCGTTTTTGTGAGATTAAACCAGTTTCGGGAAAGCGGAAATCTCAGTCATAAAAAACCTGTTATAAGAAAACCTGTCACTGATAATGAAGAAAATATTTTAACGGTACTTGATTCAGTAAACGAAAATCCCAATATTAGTCAGAATCATATATCCGAGAATACTAACGTTAGCCAAGCAAGTGTTTCAAGGATTCTTAACAAATACAGATTTCATCCTTATAAAATCCAGCTTTGTCAAGAGCTTCACGGAAATGACTTTGACAACCTAAGTGAATTCTTCTTGTGGGTGTTAGATAAAGCGGCAGAAAATTAACACTTTTTTGATAATGAGTTGTTTAGTTATGAATGTACTTTTTCTAACAATATTATCGTAAATAGACACAACTTTCTTTACTATTCTAACTCAAATCCGCATGAATACAGAGTTATGAGAAACCAGAATAGGTGGTCAGTTAATGTGTGGGGAGGAATACCGGGTCCATACTTAATTGGACCCTACTTTTTTGAAGGACCTTTAAATTGTTTGATGTTTCGCGATTTTCTTTTACACCAACTTCCAGTGTTATTAGAAAATGTCATTTTAAATACTAGAAAAACTATGTGGCTTCAACTGGATGGAGCTCCCCCTTATTATCATCGCAAGGTGAATTAGGAGAGACGGATTTCAAAATTGGCCGAGATCTCCGGACTTAACTCCACCAGATCTCTTTTTTATGGGGATCCATAATAGGAATTGTCTACAATGCGCCCCCGACAACACCACAAGATATAAAAATACGCATAAGAGACGCTTTTCAAACTATAACCCCGCAAATGTTGACCAGAGTTAGCAGTGGTTTCGAAAAAACAATATCTAAGTGTTTGGAAATGAATGGTAGACATTTCGAACTTCTACTATAAATATTTTGCTTCTGTTTTATGCTATAGTCAATATGTTATTATCATTATTGCTGTTATAGCCTCTTTGACGACTATAAATCGCGTTTCGAGTTTCTGAACATTTGTAAACATATTCCTGATTATTGTTCTTATTGTTGTTATTTCCAAATGCCATAGGCAACTGGATACATTAGAACATCTATTCAAAAAAAAAAACACAAAATGGTGCAGGAAACGATTATTTGGTGCATTCTGTGAAAACGCGAAGACTTAACTATAGAACGCCCTTATATCTTTCAATAGTTATTTAAAAAGTACATTTTCTGGTAAGTTAAAAATTATAGCGTTCTATTTAAATTAATCAAGTTCTTATTTGATTAGTTTTAATATTTGGACACCCTGTATAATATAGCTAGCTTATTACAATTTGGATATGAAATATGATTTATTTTTACACTTCACTGTAAATTTCGAGTACATAACTGAAATAAGTCTTAAGTATTTGAAACATTGAAATTAGGTTAGATTTTGTCAAAATTCAAGTTATTTAAAAACCCTTAAGATTTAGGTACTATAAACCTCATCAAAATAGGCACTTATTTTGATCGAAGAATCCAAAAATGCAATAATATATAGGGAGCTCCATTTGAGAAAACACAACTTTGATACTCTCAGAGCCTCGGAGACACCCTGTATAATGTGAAAATAATTTTAACAAGTAACCCTATTAGACCATCATATACCCCAAAAGTTAAACTTTTTGAATGTCACGTATTTTGGCAGCAATATTCCGTGGTTTCACCGGAAATGGCCCCGGTTTTGAATTTTTAAATGGAACACCCTGTATATTTTAACATCTTTGGATTTCTGAGACAATTCTAGATCAGAATGTGACATTTTAAAAACTTTTTACGTCTACTTCATTTTTTTAGAGCCACTTTTAAAATTGCATCTAGGTGGCCATGATCGGACGCAAACTAATCTAACGGCCTTAGGTGATGTCAAAAAAATACAATCGCAAAGTTTTAGTGACTAAAATGAAAGACAGGAATTGGATTAAAAATTTAACAAAATTAACAAAAAACTAACAAAATAAACTAATAACTTAGACGACGCACTTAAAAGTTTAGTGTAGTAAATATTCAAACTGCATTCCTTCTTTTTCACGACACATTTCAGCTCGTTCAATTGTTTCTCTCAACACGTTTTGTAGCATTTGGGGCGTTATACTTCTAAATGCCCGAACATTCTTTCTTCTAATATTTCAAGAGTAACTGGGGCTGCTCCATAGTAAATCCTTTCTTTAACATATCCCCAGACAAAGAAATCGAGCACAGTAAGATCCGGTGAGCGGGTTGGCCACCGTACCGGACCATTGGTTGCAATAATTCGATTATTAAAATGCTCTATTAAATAATTAAGAACTTCTCTAGTATTGTGAGGCGGTACTCCATCTTGTTGAAAGTAAATTCGCCGTAAAACTGCTAAAGGTTGAGATGATTTTCGATTTCATTTTGAAGAAAACCTAAGTATCTAACCCCTGTTAACTGACCTTGAAACAATATTGGCCCAATTATTCTGTTTCCAACGATACCAGCCCAGACATTGACGCCAAATCTTTCTTGAAAATTGCCCTCTCTCATTTCATGTTCATTTTGTTGGGCCCAGTACCTAGTATGTTGCTTATTGAACATACCATTATTTGTAAATCGGGATTCGTCGGAAAATAGAATAAAATCGATAAAATTTGGGTTAACTGTATGATTTTGAAGCAGCCAATCACAAAACACTACCCGTCTATCGCCATCCTCAGTATACAAATGTTTATGTAACTGATATTTAAATGCTCGATATCCATGCTTTTTCAGTATTTTTCTTGCTGATTCATAACTTATCTGCAGTTCTTGACTAATTTTTCTTAACGAAACTGTTTTATCAACCTCAACCATAGCTAGTACGTTAATATCAGTCTCTTCATTTATGATAAACCTCTGTTCCGCCTCTTGATTTCCTATTTGCCTAAAACGAGTCTCGACATACGGAAAATACTGATGGGCTGGATGTTGCCGATTCGGATATCTATGAGCATACAACTCGGCAACATTCCTTGAATTTCTATGACACTCTCCAAATATTAATAACATATCCACTCTTTCACTTTACATTATTTTAACGAAAATTTAAACTAAACTTAACGAAAATTAAGAAACTTTGACGTCTGTTCTTAGAGCGTATGTCACTGTCATTATCTACTTAAGTGAGTGCTTTGTTTTCCAAAGAAGACTTGATAAAAACAGTTGCAAATTATTATGCATCATGGCTGTCCATGGCGCACTTGTCATAAGTACATAAATTATCCAGTATTTTGCTTAATAATATGTAATTTCTGTTCTTATGTCTAATCTAATCGCAAATAAATTAGTACCGTTGGATTCGTCAAAGAATGCTTTTTTCGAAAAGTAGTTGTCAAAAAGGGGTCGCCATTTGAAAATTAATAGTTAAAAATGAAAACGTAATTTTGTCAACTTGTCTTATTCCTGTCTTTCATACTAGTAACTAAAACTTTGCGATTGTATTTTTTTGACATCACCTAAGGCCCTTAGATTAGTTTGCGTCCGATCATGGCCACCTAGATGCAATTTTAAAAGTGGCTCTAAAAAAATGAAGTAGACGTAAAAAGTTTTTAAAATGTCATATTCTGATCTAGAATTGTCTCAGAAATCCAAAAATGTTAAAATATACAGGGTGTTCCATTTAAAAATTCAAAACCAGGGCCATTTCCGGTGAAACTGGAAGTGGCCGGAAAGTAGAAAATATGCGAAAACTCTCCCCTTCACATACCGTTTACCTGAACCAATTCTCATTTTGATACACATAATACTCTAGAAATTATGACTTGTCTAATAGATTCGTTGACACCCGGTATATGTATATATATATATATATATATATATATATATATATATATATATATATATATATATATATATATATATATATATATATATATATTGCTTAAGTCGCAAAGCAAAACTATATTAAATTTTAGTTTGTGAAAGAATTTCAATATGTGGGACTCAATTTTTCTCACGATTTAGTGGAGACTTTTTTTAAAATTAATTATTTGCAGTTTTTACAAAGATCTCTTTTTCTCTCTCTAAATGTTATTTCGGATTTTATAAATAACTTTTTTATTTGTTGACAAAAAGATTTTTAATTTTAAACTATATTTCAAGTTTTAAAGAATTTTTTTCTATTGACAAAGCATCAATTATTCCACTTGCTTATTTTTAAAAATACCGAAAATTAAATGTAAGTCGTTATAATTTTAAAACCCGTCTATTTCTTGTTATAATTTTAAACAACAAATATTTCACATAATTCAAAAAATCCTATTCCAAGTTTTCCAATAATAAATACTAATAAAAAAATTATCGTACAGTCGCATAAATTATAAATAAATGCCTGTCATATAAAAAAGGTTTTATCATTCCATGTCATGAAAAACTAATTCGTTATATATTTGATTTTTATCTTTTTATTTGTGTTTTTACATATTTTAAAAATAGATTTTTGGGTCAACTTTTTGAAATCGTTAAAAATATAATAGTATTAATTTAACTATAAACATCAAATAAAATACTTTTGTGTCAATTTTGTATAATAAAAAATAAATCGAACGTTGCTTAAATAAGAATCCTAACAATAAATTTTTCTTTTTTCAAATGACATGCTAGACTTCGCTTCGGCAAATATAAAAAGTACTTTGCTTTGCAGCAAAAAATAAATAAATATACAAACAGAAATACGAAAAATAAACTAAAATTCATATTATATTCACAAAATCTACAACTTTTATGAAATACAGGTTAAGAGACTTTTTGCTTATTTTTTAAACTTAAACCCACGATTTCCCTTATAGGGCAAAAGGTGGCATACTACAAATATTTGAGTTATATTTTGTTTAATATTCCCGCATATAAATGTACCTTGCTTACTTATTCGTTATATTAAATTGTGTCGTTCGATAACACAGGCACTTAAAAAAGAGTATATTTTCCGATAGATTAGACTCCTTTACTCCTACGTAATTTGATATACTAAATCCAAATCCAGGGTTCAAAGGGTCCCATCAGATTAGGGTGTTCTGTATATCCGCGAAAATGATCTAAAAATACCATTTATCGGATTCAATGGTAAATTCTGACAACTGAATTTACTCGGTCAGGGTAACTTCATGTTTTAGTCCCTTATTCTTATGTACTCATATACGCTAAATCCAAGTCATCCCGTTAGGTCAGAGTGAGCCCAGCCAAAAGCTTACAATTCAGAAAAAATAACCTCGCCTTCTTGTTGTATTGAGATCATTAATATTACTGAACTCCAGTTATGTGATTTTGGTAGCTTTGGCTTATGGTACATTGGATTAATTCTGTCAACTCGCTTTAGCTCGTCATACTGTCCTGTCTGGTATACAAGTGGAATGGGAGTAATTTCGACCCTTTCTTTGTTCTTGTGATAACGGCCTCCTCTCCTCCATAAAGAAAAATGCTGAATCCGCTTCTAATCCTGATTTGGTTAACTCTGAATTTGTATATTATAAAGAAGATATTGAATTACTTGGATCACGTCTGGGTGATGACGGTTCGACAACATGATCTTTTGGCCTTGAAAGAAGTATAACAATTGTAAAATTTTTCAAATTCATTACTAGCGATTCTATAAGTAGTTGTAGTTACAAAAAATGCGATTTTTTCCTACGAGCTAATTATTTGTAATTTTTTTGCCACAGTTTTCCAAATTCTCGAAGTCTGTAACAAATTCAAATATTTACTATATGCGCTATATCGTATAACTAAAAGACATACGATTTTAAAAAATCTAATCTATTTTTTTTTATTGTAGTGAATATTCTTATTTCCAAAGAGTCTGTGGAGTAATTTTCGATTTCCTTAATAATGTCCAGCCATCATGTTTACATCCCAATGCTCTGGTATCTGCGTTCCATCATTTTGATATCTTGGTAAAAACATCTTGCTCTTCATCTTGAAATCAGATTCAGAGTATTTCAATACATTTGAGTAAAACATGAAGTAACTTTGATAGGAGAAATTTTAGAATTACCATTGAATCAGATTAACATTTTAACGATTTACGGAGAGACCTGACATCATGGAACAATCAGGATTACTTCAGAATTGGCATTTTTAAACAAATTAGAATAAGGAAGGCCAGGCATAAAGTATTTCTGATATAAATAATTAAACAATGCCCGAATGAGGCTATTTGTTTCCCGTAGTTGGATTTAGCATGTCAAATTATATAGAAATATAAATAACTTTTTCTTTTAATGAATTATAGCATATTATTAATTAAGTTAAATAAAATGAGACTAATGTCTATCGTTTGAGAATTTATATACCAAACGACGTTAGAACATATATATATATATATATATATATATATATATATATATATATATATATATATATATATTTGGTTATTTTCTTGGGAATATGGTTCATTTTTATATTGAAACTACATATATAAAGTCATACTTATTGTATATATATATATATATATATATATATATATATATATATATATATATATATATATATATATATATATATATATATTTACTTTTCAGGACGTTTCGATTCTTTCGAATCTTTTTCAACTGATGGTTTCGGCGGATGCATTAAGAACAGAGATTTTGTTTTAAACAAAAATTAATTACATCACAAACCAATTGTAATCACTCACTCTGTTGTATATTCACTTTTCAAAAGTATTTTTAAAGTCCAGTTAGAAGAATGGACACTACATTTTTAACCCTATAACTGCCTTGACTTGACTGATATATATATATATATATATATATATATATATATATATATATATATATGTATATATATGATACCGATGTACTTATTTTATCGCAAAAGTTGCTCTTTTAATGATCGATTATTATTTTCATATACTATTTTAGTTTCTGTAGTTTCTCAACCATCAAATTTTTTACTGAAATAGTTTAACTATAATTTATTATGCTACCAGAAGAATAAATTTGGTGTGAAGACAGTGTATCCTAAATTACGAATAAACGCGTGTGATATCGAAAACTAAAGAACAGAAAAATGACAGAATTGAAAAAGTATCAGATAACTTCCCACGCTGTTAGTTTACGCCTAAATTTCATACTTAAGTGAGAAGAAACTCAATAATAGAGTATAACGAAATCAAAATAATAAAGAAAAATCATCAGAGTCCAGTGGAAAATTAGTAGGCCTGCCGACGAGCAAATATACCAGCTAATTCCTATGCCGTAGTGTAGGGTGGTTTATTCAGGATACCACTGCATCTATAGCTATACTGAATGCAGAAAATTTTCACGATATCGTTAGGAACTCGCTTTCAACCTCAATTGCATTTGAATTTAAATAAGTGAAATTTAAATTTAGAAACGCAAGTGAGCATGTGAGTGAAATAAAACGCGCTAATAAATAATAAACATCTTCAACTGATTAACCGAATGTCTAGCTTAAAGCTGAATGTGCTGTAAATAAAATTTTTTAATATTTTCAACTTCATTCAAATACCATTCCTCATAATATTTTGAAAAAAGTCTAGAATTTTTTAATAACTGCCAATCTTCGACGTTTTTACCTAAATCCTTATAAAAATTAAAGCGAATTACAAATTTTAATATATATTTTTAAATTTTCTTTAAAAAAGTAAAATAATTAAAATTATGTCGATGAAAAATCAATTTAAATAAAAAATTTATTAAAATAAACTGCTTCAAAAAGATAATTTATTAAATTTTAAAAAAATATGTCTACGCTCTGGAAATAAGCAAAATTTGAAAAAAAATGTCCTCTAAATGACAAATTAAAAAAGTTAAAACTATCATAAATAATTAACTAAAAAAATACATTTGACCATAAGATACTAAATCGCTTTTATTGAAATATTACTCCAATTATAAAAGAAAATAATTTATAGTTAAACATGCTAAAACGCTATCACCATTTTTACCTGAGAAAAGTAGCTCCATGAGTTTTAAAACTATATGTTAAACAATTCACCTTACCAATGTTTAATATTTTAATAATCATTACCACCTTTTACTTTTGAAATTTCAAAAACAGTTATGATTCAATCATTTATTTGCCACATATATCATGGATGCCTCGCAAAAACGCCGATTATTAGTAAAATGGCCAGCGAGGCATCTTCTCTCTTTCTTAACTTGAGGTCAGCTCAAGGAATATAACATTACATATTTCGAAACAATTGACAACCTTCCCAAAAAACTATACAGTGTGCCCTCCAACGAACGGCCGCAATTGATTTCTCGGAAAAGAGACTTTGGGAAATTTTTTAAATTTGGCATTGATGGGAGGAGCAATTCATCTGAAACAATTTCAAGATATTGGCACTTCCAGTTATACCGAAAGTTGATGCCTTCTTGCTAATTTTAAATAGAACACCCTATATGTTATTTCATTTTTAGATTCCACGCAAAATTAAAGACATATTTCATGTATAATATCCTATACCCAAGTCTAACTAGTTTTTGACATATTTTAAATTTTATACCAAAATGGCGTTCGCACGCCTCACATAACAACCAATTTATGTTATATGAAAACCTTAAATATTTAATTGGGGTCTACTTTAATGGAATTTAGTTGATATTTTGATAATAAAAAATAGAGAATGATCAACAACTAACATTATATCTTAACTTGAAGAAATCGTTAAAAGTCAATTTTTTTAAATATAAATCCTATATTTTTATAATGTTGGCTTATTTAGCATTAAAAATAAGGGTGACTTTATATAACGTTGCTTATTCCAAGTTTGCCTATTGCAGTTTTTCAAATATTGATAATTTAATATTTTCATATTGCAAAAGTGCTAAACGGCTTACCTACACAGGAGAATAACTTATTTTAATAAATATTCAAAATTTCCACCCTGACCCTTCAAACATTTTTCGCATCTCCGAGTGGGTTCATCATGGATGGCTCCTCTAATTGAACTTGGAGATAAACTTTCGAACGCAACCCTTACCGTTACCATACAGTCCTCAACCATTGACAGTAGATTACAATAAATGATATTTTTTATCGTTCCCCATATAAAATAATCTAATACAGTCAAATTCGGTGAACGAGGAGGCCACAGAAAAGGTTAGCAATCTACTAGTCATAAAATATTGCTTATAGAAAGATGGTAATTGGAATGTCTGTATGTGGTGGGGCGCCATCGTGTTGGTAAAAAATTTATCTGTGTCCCGCTAGAGGTAAATTGTCTAAATATTGGTTGCCAAACTCTTCTAGAATATTTTAATATCTTTCCCCTACAAAAGTTAATACAAAACTTAAAACGGGGACATAATTTGCTTCGTATTATTAATGAATTATCACCTAAGTTTTCCTCATAAAAATGTAGTATTATTCTTCCTTCATTTCTTACAGCATAAACTACGTTAAATTGCACTGTTCCTTGAAAATTTTGACACTCCAAAAATGGGAAATATATCTGTTAATTTTGATTCATCAATTCAAATTATGTTGTCCAAAAATTAAGGGTCGTCTTATATCAATGTTAATATAAATTCGTAAAATTGCACACTTTCCAGCAAATCAGTATGTCTTAAGTTGAACCAAAGATACTAAATAAGGATGGAAGTTGTATTTAAAAAGAATTTACATATTGAGCTCTTCGAGGTTCCTGTTTATAAGGCCACTTGTCTTAATGATGTCATAGAATATGCCACAAAATATCTTAGAATTGTAATGTCGCCATTTTCATCACTGAGAATGGGTCTCCTTTTATATATTTTTGCCTTAACAGTGCTAAAATTTTTCAAATTTTCCAATATTCGTTTGGTACTGTTCCGTGACGATTTCTTTTTATCTGGATATCTATAAACAATAGTCCGGCATGTTCTTGATAAGACTTTGTTACATTCCCATTAGATAATTAGCAGATTTAAATAATCTTCGTGGGTACAATTTAATAATCCCGGCATGATTTTTATTAATAATTTCAAATGGCAGGAAATAGTGACATTTTTATGATGTTCTATTGTTTTCTTTTGTTGCGTTTCTACATCATGGCCAACTAATAACAAAACTTGCAGTACAAAAATGTTAAATTGTTAATATTTCAAATCTACAAATTTTTCCAATAAAAATCTTTTAGTCGCCCTTATTTTTAATGCTGAATAAGATAACATTATAAAAATAGGGGATTTACATTTAAAAAAAGGCAAATTGTAATTATATTTAGTCCTGCAAACACCAACAAATTAAAAATATGTTTATAGTTTTGCGTTGAATCTAAAAATTAAATAACATATAAGCTGTTTTAATCAAAATACGCAAGAAGTCATAAACTTCCGGTACAACTGGAAGTACAACCATCTTGAAAATATTTTACCCCAATGGCTTCAGTAAAATGCCAAATTTTAAAAATGTTTTAAAGTCCATTTTCCATAAAATTTATCGCAGCAATACGTTGTAACAAAGATCGTATCATTTGAATTATTTTTGACTAATATAAGATATGAGGTGACTTCAAATTTCATTAAATATGAAGATATTAACAGACTTTATGTCAAAGCATCATTTTTATTGTCAACCAAATGTTGTTTTAATGCAAGAAAAAGTGCAGAGACATAACTCGGAATTTGGCATATTTCGTATATGAGTATTCTATGAAAAAGGGACAATAAATTATTTATAAACCATATTTTTAGTTTTCTATTTACATCTGTATCCTAATGTTACCAGTTTTTATCCGGCACTATGTAAAGCATAAATTTAAATATTCTCTAATTATATAGCTTCCTATATATCTCCGATTTTTGCAATTTTTTTAATACATAAAATCACACACTTTTATTGAGTAGAAAGACTGAAAGCTACATATTTTTTATGTTCGTCACGCCAAAGCGAGTCCACTAATTTCAACGAGCGGGCCGCTCTAATGAGCTTCCTGTTTAATTGACTCTAGCTGAAAGTTGTGGAATAGAGATAAAGAGAAACCAACTGGATAACGATAGGAAAAAACGGTTAGTTGTAGAAAATTAGGACATTACACAGTACAAAGCTGATGATAGAGCCGTCACTTATGACGTGTTTTATAAAGTGTGACTAATAAAACTTGACGAAGGTAATGAACATCAAGATTTCTTTTAAATTTTATGTAATTATGCGTTGAGAGTAAAAAAAATGTTCTTGATATTTTTCGGAAAATATAATACGATATAAATAACAATATAGAATGTTACAAATTCGAGAGATTTTTTGACTCCCAATTTATTGACATCCCTAAAATGAATATTTCCGGCTCTTTTCGTAACAAATCCATATATTGAAGGAAGAAAAGAAGATTGATTTTTATGGGGCATGCTGGAGGAGTTATATATTATTTGATTCGTTTGTTTGGAAACTATTACGTGTTTATAAAATGTGTTTAATAAAAATTAATTTCTCCTCCTTTCTAAAACACGAGATTATTCTTAAAAGAAATAAATGATTTGGAATAAAATCGCGTCGGTAACGGAGGCTATTTAGCGACTGAATCTACAATTTAAAGTGGGTTCGGGACTATCGTCACTCGGTCTTCCGAAAAGGTGACCCATCCAAGTAATGTCCGAGCTCGGCGGTCACTGAAGTGAATCATCTACTCGCTATTCAAAAAAGAGTCAGAAATGTATACTTTACGAGTCTGTGTAATACACAGTTAGCCAAACAAAAAACTTTATTTTTATAAATTAGTAAAGATGCCAGGTCTATATTTGACAAAAAGAGGATTGAAACTGATGATTCCCTTCCGTAGAGGACGCAAAGCGACAAGAAGAATATTTAGGTTTTTTCAAAATATATTTTCAATCTGGAAGAAACATACAGATTCCTTTTTTTACAATAAAATAAGTTTATCGTAGAATTTACTAAGATATTAATTAAAAGAAATGGCATAAAATATAAGATTAACCTGCATTAAAAGTTTCCGACTTGGCAACATTGCATGAGGCCGCACTTTAGATCTTTGAATACACTCAGTATGAAAACTTTGACCCACTGCTATTTTGAAATAATGTAAATCACATTAATATACGTTTTTCATTATTTTGACATTTCGCTCTTTATTTAAGACTATTTCTAAAAATAACTATCTATAACTTGAATCTTGCTACAATTATATCATATATAAGACATTAACCCATACACTGAAAAATTAATTATTTAAAAAGTAATATTTGGCAAATTTTACACATTTTGAGATCTCGTCGAAACTATTACTAATATCAACAAACTATCAAGGCTTTGCCTTTTGTATTCGGGGACATGATGAACAAAAAAACAAATGGAATTTATTTTTGCTTTTAAGGGGATATATACCTTCTGACTACATTAATTCGACTAAGTTTGTGTATGTTAGTTCTGTCATTACATTAATTTCTGATAATTTTTGTTCCTATCGACTATTTTGGTATAATCGAAGTTAAACGAGTGCTTTTCATTCTTTTTATGCTTTGACAAAGCTGTAGTAACATTTTTGGAATATTTATTTCCATATAGACGATTTTTTAATAATTAGCTTGCCATTCCTATGTATTTTAGGGCAGTTCACACACGGATTTGAATATGCAATATTGCAGGTTTTCGTTGTTAGTGTTTTGGTTTTCAGCTCGGTAAAGATTGAGTTTAATTGGTTGTAATTCTGGTGACATGCAACAATATTCTATTTTTCTTAAATGAATTTCAATTTTTCTGAAAGTTCTGTTGTATTAGGTAATGTTTGTATCATTTTTGTGTTTCCTGTTGTGGATTGTCTCTGTTTTTCGCTCTTAGGTTTTGATAGTGTTTATATATTTATATTTATTGTTTATATTTTATAATCATGTGACTGAATTTGATCGTAGACTCATGCAAATGGAATATTTTGGTAGCATATGATGGTTTAGTCCACGATTTACTGCTATTCCATATTAGTTAGTAGCTATTCTATCTACCCAAAAATCAATATTGCAATGACAAAGGCACTCTGGGAGTCTGGTCGTTATTCTTGGCTCTTGCAGTTTTAGTACTAAAGAACTACAGGTTACTTAAGGCTTACAAATACCACAATCACAACTTCAAGATTCAGGAGCACTGCTATCTAGCTGGTCAGATCTCGCCTTTTGTTTTGAAGATCTCCATCAGTGCGGCAGCACAGTTTTACCCGTAAAGGTTTTTAGTAAATTAAACAAAACAAGTTTCTCAAAACACTAAAATCTATTAACAAAAATAGATGAAAAATACGGAATTATTTACAATGAGAAACTTAAAATTATATCGATTAACAATTTGAAGATAACAGATAATTACTCCCGTTGGCTATTCTTTTAATAAAAATGTAACGAACCTAATTTTATTTTTTAAATATGACTTAAGCAAAAGACAAAAGTACGAAAACAGCTATTTAAATTGTGTAAACAAACAATAGTATGGTCACCCTTTTTTCAAATGCAATAAAACCGAATTTCCCGTAACTTTACCGAGGATAAATAAAGAAAAAGAAAAACAAAAACTTCTAGCAAATTTCAAAACGTACCGCCTCCAATGAATATTAAATCGTAACTAAAGATTATTACTTCTTAAAAGCTATTGCATTTCCCGAAACCCTGCCGATTCCCGCTGGTACCTATCTTCGTTCGTACACCCTGTAAAGGTAAATTTTATTCCCGAAAGCTTCGGTCTTCTCGTTCGTAGAGGGCGTCAGCCATTCTATGCCGGATATTTAATTCCCGAATTGACCTACATCTGAGCATCTCAATCTTGTTTTTTATGTAAAGTAAAAGTTAATCAATCTCATCTACGTCTTTCAATAACTAAAAGGAAACAATAACACCTGTTGTTGTTACCTAAATCATTCTTTCTTGCAATCAGGAAAAATAGTCATTATACAAATTCTTTGTACATGTAATCAAACGAATAGACTGCATTATAGTAATTTTCTTAGATTATTTATTGTAGTAATTTTATTAGATTATAATGTAAAAATCGTTCAGTATTTCAAAATATTTTAGGCAAATTATGTTATATGATTATCCATTCTCGACCTATTATTTAATGGTTTTACATAACTTTAACGAGGGTACAATTTCTTCGTCGCATTTTTAAATATTTATGGTTTCAGAACGACAGATAAACGACCCAAAAGCAATAAAACTGAGTTTAGGCTTAAGTATGATAACTGATTTATATCTCCTTGATATATAACGATTTTTGGATAAACATAAGATAAAGGTCCAAATCCATAAACAGAGTGGCTCCAATGAATTTCTCCATTTAGTGGAATTTACATTGCAACAAACGATATTAATTTGAATTAGTCATAATTTGTTTGTTCTATTACAATAATTTGGAGAATTTCAGGAATAACAGGTTTCTTTTAATGCACAGAAGAATAAAATGATAATGTTATAACTAACCTTAGAACAAAGACCGGTGGACAGCAAGAAACACATTCCTTCTTTAAGATTCAGTATTGTAAGGGAACAAAAGTTTATTGTGATTTTTAATTATTTTAACATTTATTAACTCTAAATAAAATTTTACTAAATGGAATAATATGGCCAAAAATAGTCACATATCAGGAAAATATAAATCCATTAAAAATTAAAGTTAAGCTCAGTTTTATTACTTTTGGGGTAGTTAATTTTTCTGAAAAAAAAAACAACATAAATTTACTGAATTTATGTGACACAAAATCTAAATTGTTCTACCCTCTCGAAGTTTTTAATATAAATCTGTCAAAGAAACTTAATAGTCTTAAAATCCACAACGTTAGGCGTTAAGGTTAAGTGCTAAAGTGATAACCACATGTGGCTGACCGTGAGAGAGCTTTCTTTTACTTAAACTGAGGAAATTTTCCCATCATAAGAAAACAAAAAAATATTTAAATAAAATCACTAAAATGCAATATTAGTATTTGTTATTGCGTACAAAGCTCGCTTCTGTTACCCATTTTTCCCCAATTGACGAAAATGAGAGTAAGAAAATGTGAAAATGGTTAAAACCTTGGGGTTTTTTCTATGGGTTTCTTTCACGAACTTTTAGTATAATTGTGGAATAGTTACCGATCACATTTGTATAAAATAATTATTAGTTTTGAGCTCTCGTTAGTTTTAATATTAAATTGAATTAAATTCGACGCATGGATGACTTATGCCATCTATGAACCAGGGGACCGAAAACGTACAGACGCTCGGAAACGAAAACTACCCCTCGCGCGCCGGGATTCATCGCGTAAGTACGTTCTATTGGTAGAAAACACGCATGTCAGAACCAACGCATCTAATAGGGGGACAAGGGAAGTCCCAAGGGATGAAAGTTGAATTTTATTTTTAGAAATTAATTAAAGTCAGTCACAATTTGAAACTCGTTAGAAGCGGGACCGCCGTCCAGTACCGTGGAAAAATTACGTAACGGGAAAGAAGGTTTTCCTTGTTTGATTTATTTCTGATTTAATTTGAGAAATTAAAGGAATATCGTATGTTACTTTAGACGAACGTTTCGCGATTTTCATACGGTTTGATAAAGTGATATAAATAGCTGTTTTTCGCGTTTCATTTCTTTTTCTGTTCAATATTTTAGTAAGCTATTTATACGTGTTTCTTCAAAATTGTGTTTTACATTTTTGGTTAACAGAACGGTCAATAAGAGCAATTATGCTAGTTTTTTTTTTGTCGAATTGTTATTAGTTTTAAGTTTCTCATTAAAAATAGTTCGTTTTTTCTATTTATTTTTGTTAATAGACTATTGTTTTGAGAAACTTGTTTTATTTAATTTAATTAATTACCTTCACGCAAATTAACATGCGGACGTACTGCTGTGGGAGCTGTAAACAAAAGGTGTCAACTGTCCAGCTAATTAGCAACACTGCCCGACTGCTGAAGTTCTGAGTTATGGTTAGTAACCTTAAATAACCGTAGTTGTTTGAAACTAAAGCTGCAAAAGAGAAGATGAACGTCCTGACTTCCAGAGTGTCTTTATTATAATTATAGGTTATTAAAATAGCTACACATTAATGTGTAGCAGCAAACTAGTTATAGATAGAATGGCTAACGCTACCGCAATACGTCATTAGCAGGAGTTTATGATCAAATTCTGTCACAGTATATTAAGAAAACCTTGCAGAAAATAAAATGAATTATTAGCAGCTAAATCAAAAAAACAGATTTTAAATCAGGATATGCAATCAATCTGACGAACACAAAACCATAAGCTGTTGATCAAAAACAATGTGTGTACGAAGTTCCATGTGAATGTGGTCAAATGTATATTGGAGAAACCTTCCACTAGAAGTTAGAATTAGGGAATATAAATCTGATATACAAAAGGGGAAACGTCGAGATCTGGTATTGCAGAACACGCCTGGAATCAGCATCATCACATTGTTACGAACTTATCTCTTAAAAATCGCTCACTGAGCTCGCAAAATCAAACGCAACACTTTCCATTAACGAAAATCAAATACTATATTAACTACTACTTAACAATTTTATCACACTTAAACTCTAATTACTAGTTCTTAATATCTTCACTATTCAAATACAACTATATAACTATTTAAAAACCTATATCCTATCCCTACTTATATACCTATAGAACCTTCTAGAAATGACAAGAAATATTACGGCATAAAAGTTGAGAACTATCTAGAAATATGACCCATCGATATAATATTTCTTTTGGCATATTATAATAAAGATGACTTATCGCATCGAAATATTATTTTTAATACAAGAACGTATTAAAAAGTTATTTTAGTCCATTGTTGTAATATAAAATATTTTAAAATCTCGGCACACCCAACATAAAAAAAGACTTTATAGAAGCGGCTTACATTAAAAACAATAATGGAATCTTCTGTAAACCCAGTGGTGAGATGACTAATCTTTGACAACCACTACTTTGTAATATGAAGTCATTGAGGTGTGTACAGTGAGATGAAATTTCGGGCTTCAATGGTCACAGTTCTTTATATAAGCTCGTAGCCTCAAGACCAAACATTCACTTTATACTCGATAAATAACGACTATGCAAGCCGCTAATCACGTTTCAGTCAATCGGTAACATTGTTTCAAACCTTGAAATAAATATTTATTATAATTGGTAAGACGAAAATTCCCATACAGTCTAGGTACCTACAAAGATTTATGGTTAACGGGATCATAGGGTATTAACTCATTTACGAGGAAACATTAGCAGCTTATTTACAATTTTTGCAATAAAAATTAAATATCCTTTTAGAGGATGTGCCGTTGCAACTTAGAGCTAAAATGTGGTTTAAGCACGATGGTACTTTACCCTATTTTAACAATTTAGTGCATCGACATTTAAACCATAATTTTAATAATCATTGGACGGGTAGAGCCGGATTTGTTTTATAGCAACCAGGATCTCCTGACTTAAATTCATTAGATTCCTTTTTTAGGGAGAACTCTAAAGAACTTGTTTATTCAACTCTAGTAAGTGCTAGAGAAGAGTGCTTGATAGATAATCTTATTCGAAATGATCCTGGACTAGAGTACAGCGAGAATAAATTCGCGTATGTATTCAAGTACAAGATGCCCCTTTTGAACATATGCTTAATTAAACACCAACAACCTAATGTTTTATATAATTTTGGGACACTTTCTTATTTTGATTAAAGTTTTAGCTCCACTTCATCTCCTTTTATTTCTCTTAAGTTACAATCAACCCATTTGAAAATTCTTCACTCCGCAATTTCTGGATATTAATTATACTTACCTATAGTAAATTATGTTAGGCTTTTCCTTAAATTAAATACATGTCACATGCAGCGCCGTAGCCCAGGGTAATTGGCGCCCAGGGCGAAATTTCGATATTGCGCCCTTTAAAGGGTGAATATACTTATAAAAATCCTCATTATTATTATGATTTCTTTATTAAATATAGCATGTAGGCGGTATGTCAGTCCAATAATATCTTAATCAATGCAAGTTATAATCACATTATATTAGATGGTATGACATGAGCAATGTATTATGATTTATATTATCTATAACATTGCTTTTCTAGATTTTTTGGATGCCATTTTATCAATTTTTTGATCAAAATTAATGGTTTTAGCTACATTCTACTCTATCGAAAATTTTGCTAAATTAGTTAGTTAGTGGGCTAAAATAATTTTTACTTAATTTCACCAAGCAATCGTCCACAACTGGCTGATGTTAGGGGTAACGTCAGCGCCAAATCCTTCTATTTAGATAACTAGACACCAGTTAATATTCTTTGTTATAATTCAGAAATAATATGCACTTTTAAATCCGGCGGTATGAAATTGGCCTGATGTTTGAAGTATTCAATTTACGTTCACAGCTCATGAGGGTTGAAACAATCTTTGTATTTTAATCTGCTGCTGATTTTTCTAATTCATCAATCGAAGTTTCTTGGAAAGAATGTCCTGTTAGGAAACCAAAATTAGATGCTACGCTTGACAGACATTCAAACTTCTTCTTCTTCTTCTTCTTCTTCTTCTTCTAGGTAGAACCAAGTTCTGTTATCTACACAATGCCTCATCGATCCTCGTTTGAAGTCGAAATCCAGCTGTCTCTCCATCTTCTGGGGGGCCGTCTAGGCAGCCGTTTGGTGTTTGGTTTCTCTTTCATCACGATTTTTGCTAGTCTGTCATCGTCCATTCGCTCCACGTGATCTCTCCACTGCCTAAGACGGTTTCGAACCCACTTCACAACATCCCCCACTCCGCTGTCCTCGCGTATTTTTGCGTTTCTTATTCTATCTCTTAAACTTGTTCCCGTGATCATTCTCAGCGTTTTCAATTCTGTGGTTCTCATAATTTGTATTGTCTTTGTTGTTTCATTTCTTGTTTCTGCGCCGTAGGTCAGTATCGGTCTTACACAGAACTTGTAAATTCTTGCTTTGCTCTCAACCGTCATATGTTTATTATTCCAGATTATGTCACTTAGTTGGCCTGATATCATGGCCGCTTTGTTGGTTTGTGTGCGTACTTCTTCCGTTCCTGCCCTGTTACTTGTTATATGTGCTCCCAGGTATTTAAACTTCCCAATCTGTTCGATATGTTTGTCATCAACCATTAGTTTTCATCTTACCGGTTCTTTTGCTATTACCATTGCTTTGGTTTTCTCCACAGATATTTTCATATTATACTGTTTGGCTGTTCGATTGAGATGGAAAAGCATTCTTTGTAAGTTGTCCTCGCTATCTGCTGTCAAGGCAATATCGTCTGCAAAGCATATAATCTGAACGGTGTTGTGTCCCATTGGGTACCCAATATTTGTGCTTTTTACCTCATCAATGATTTCGTCCATGATTACATTGAAAAGTGTTGGACTTAGGCTATCACCCTGTCTTATTCCTATGGATAGTGGGATTTCCTTTGTTAGAGTGTTATTTGTTTTAATTACCATGGTGTTTTTGGAATTCAGTTCGTATATTGTGCGTATGATTGCTTCGTCTACTTGTAGATTTTCAAATGTCTATGTAATATATTGAGTTAACGTATCAACATAAGGTAAAATTGCATTTTCAAATTTTTGAAGCGTAGTTAGTGTAGTTGCCGCGTCTTTGACTTCTTCATCGAACATTGCTTTGACCTTTCTTCTACGTTTTTTAGGAAGTTCTGTTTCTATCAAAAGTTCAATAGATATTTTCTTTGCTGATTCTAATTATTTATCAATTTGATTTTGTCGAAAGTCATTAAAAATTGTTTAAGGTCTATTAGATATTTCTCAGCAACTTATATCGACTGTATTCGATTTTGTAATATCCGGTTAACATGGTTAATATTTCCGATTATATAGTCCCACCGATCAAAAATAATCAAAAAGCAAAAAAACTCAAACCCGATCATTTTTAATATGCTCTAAGCCGAAGACAGACTCTGAAGTAAAGATTTTCCCACTCATTCCCTTTGCTATCGAACGTAACATTTTAGTGATTTATGGAAGTTGGGTATACAAAAAGTGAACTGCAGTACCTTATTGACCATCTCGTACCAGAATAAACTTTTTTTAGCATCACATAAACAACATGAACTCTATCCAAATTTAAAAAATGAGCAGTTCATGATTCAACACCCTATTATTTATCAGCCATATTAGGGCCGCTGTTGTATGACTGTCCCCTACAATCTAATTGTTTCTCCCACCCTTGCTTATCTATAAAACTTTTTTGAATAGTGCAGCTCCGTCCTAAATATTTCCATATAGCACAATTTCGGCCATTTTCTCTAAAAATCGGGATTCAATCAAATGTAATAATTTGCTTTTAAAAGAACTAATATAATTTTTTTGTAATAGCTGAACCCAATAAAGAAATAAATTCGTTTAGAATAGTTGGAGTGAAGCATGAAGTAGATCCTTTCGTAATAGAAGATATGTGCAGCAGTTCTATTCTACTACTTTTCACCAATCCTTGAGTCAGGTGCTTCCAATTAAAAATCCTTTCAAAAAAATTCACCCTTTCGTACTTAATAATATGCAAGTAATACAAAAAAGGCAATTTGTGAGTTTCACTATACATGAGCCACTTTTGTTCAACTTTCTCGTTTTTGAAACCAAAAAGAAGTTTTACCATCATCAGAGAGCGATAATCTAAATTTCCATGGTCTGGTAACTTTTCGACAACACAACATCTAAATTTATCATCAATCTTTGGCCATGGCTTTGGACCATTATAATTTATATTTTGAGATTTATCAATACAGACTGTATTTCGATGAATGGAAGAACAAGCTTTTTTCGTAGTTTCTTGAGAACCGATGAGGAACCAATACCTATAAGATAAAAAATACATTTAGTTGCAAACTTAGAAGCTGGTAATACTAAAGTTACTTTCTCTTCCATATAAAAGAAAACAATACCGGGTGAGTCAACGATTGGATGAAGTAAGTTTGTGCCTTTTCGGTGAAATTTACAAAGAAACTATATTTATTGTTTGATACAGTTTATTTTTACGCAGATTTTAAAAATATTTAGGACTCTACAGGGTGAGCCAAAAAACTAGGACAGCATAAAGTTGTATTTTTTTAAATAGAACACCCTATATACGAATCATATTTTCGATTTAGCTTATAATTTTAAATCTTTTTTATTAAGGGTTGACTATAACAAAACTTTATAGTTTCTGAGATAATTAAGTTTAAAGAAAAAAAGTCACATTTTCAAGCATCAATTCAATCCTTAATAACATTTTCAATTTTGTGACAAATATATTCAAATTTGGAATTTAGCAAGGCCAAGGACAAGTTAACATAATCTTTACCTAATATTTGCAATAAAAGCTACAGGGTGTTGAACACATCGGCTCAAATTTGAACAAGTTTAAATGAATAAATATCTTTTTTTTAAAATGGTACACCCTGTATATTTTCATGTTATTTAATAGAGTAATAAAAACCTTAAAAGTTTTGTTTAATATATCCTATACCTATTTATAATAGTTTTTGAGATATTTCAGTTTTTCTTATTTTCCATACTTTTTTACAGAAATAGTCTTCATTATCATAGTAGCGATGGCAAAAACAATGTAAAAGAACATTTTTCTGTGTGTCAAATTTATAACCGCAATCGCTTCTTTTGGTTTTTATGTAGTGTAGTTTGGTTTGTTTTGCATTCATCTTATATTGTAAAATGAATTTTCCAAAGAATGAGTTAATAGATATGATTTATACAATAGGAGAGGCTCAAAAAAATTGCCTTCTTGCTCAAAGAATTTACAAAATGAAGTATCCTGATCGACGCCAGCCTAATACCCATACTTTTCAAAACTTAATGCAAAGATTTAATTCTTCTGGTACTGTTGATTATCCAAAACGTAAAGTGGTCAACAAACCAGTAACTAATGAAGAAAAAGAACTACAAGTATTGTTAAATGTTCAGGAAAATCCTTATATTGGTAGCCGTCAGTTAGCAGCATTATGTGAAACATCATAATCCACCGCTAATCGTACTACCAAGAAATATAGGCATCCATATCACATGGAATTACACCAAGAATTGCATGGACAGGATTTTGAAAGTCGTGTAAACTTTTGTCGTACAATAAATGCGGAGATTCAATTAAATCCTAATTTATTATGCAAGGTAATGTTTAGTGATGAAGCTACTTTTAGAAGTAACGGTGCCGTAAATAGACGCAACATGCATTATTATGCCACAGAAAACCCATTTTGGATTAGAGAGGTGCAACATCAAAACCACTGGTCATTAAATGTTTGGTGTGGTATTCATCATAATCGAATTATTGGACCCCACTTTTTTAATGAACCACTAAATAGCCATAGTTACCTGAACTTTCTACAAGAAGAACTACCCCAACTGCTTCAAGGTCTCGATAGGGATGAGCTCGATAGTATGTGGTTCCAGCACGATGGTGCGCCTCCGCATTACCATCGTGAAGGTTGTGCGTTTTTGGACCAACGATATCCGCAAAAATGGATTGGACGTGGGGGTTTCATTGAGTGGCCACCAAGGTCTTGCGACATCACCCCATTAGATTTCTTCCTATGGGGTTATATTAAAAATAAGGTGTATGTTAATCCACCAACAACAATGGAAGATATGCGAAACAGGATTAGGGATACCTGTAGAACAATAACGCCACTAATTTTATCCAGGGTCCGAGAAAATCTGCAAAAAAGACTAAATTTGTGCATTGCACAAGAGGGTCGTTTATTCGAACACTTATTAAAAAGAAATAATTAATCTCAGTATTTAATAGGTAATTTTTTTGTTTCAATTTAGTATAAAAGTAAATATGCATTTGCCTTGTCGTTATTGTTGTGTTAATTTTTTCACATTATGTTTAATTAAACTATTGCCGTTGTAATATAACGAATAATGTATTTCATCATATTTAACCACATTCTGTTTGTTTCTGTAGTTTGTTTTTATTATTTTACATGGCTACTATGATAATGAAGACTATTTCTGTAAAAAAGTATGGAAAATAAGAAAAACTGAAATATCTCAAAAACTATTATAAATAGGTATAGGATATATTGAACAAAACTTTTAGGGTTTTTATTACTCTATTAAATAACATGAAAATATACTTTTAAAAAAAAAGATATTTATTCATTTAAACTTGTTCAAATTTGAGCCGATGTGTTCAACACCCTGTAGCTTTTATTGGAAATATTAGGTAAAAATTATGTTAACTTGTCCTTGGCCTTGCTAAATTCCAAATTTGAATATATTTGTCACAAAATTGAAAACGTTATTTAGGATTGAATTGATGCTTGAAAATGTGACTTTTTTTCTTTAAACTTAATTATCTCAGAAACTATAAAGTTTTGTTATAGTAAACCCTTCATAAAAAAGATTTAAAATTATAAGCTAAATCGAAAATACGATTCGTATATAGGGTGTTCTATTTAAAAAAATACAACTTTATGCTGTCCTAGTTTTTTGGCTCACCCTGTAGAGTCCTAAATATTTTTAAAATCTGCGTAAAAATAAACTGTATCAAACAATAAATATAGTTTCTTTGTAAATTTCACCGAAAAGGCACAAACTTACTTCATCCAATCGTTGACTCACCCTGTACAAATGCCCAGAAAAGGCAAATGCATTTAATTAATTAAAGCTCCATTTGCAGATGAAATATTTGCCCTGTCTCTACCATCTTGATCAATAATATTTATGGAAATCAAAACTTCACCATTATTGATAGTCTGAGCATTGGTTTTGGATGAGACAGTTTTAGTTTCTGACGCACTATCTGCAAGGATTTGTAAGATTTATCCATTTGCTCATACTCTTCGCTAAAGTCTTTTGTTTGTCTTTACGTCTTATGTTCCAAAATTGCATTGCACTTATGAACATATTCAACATAACCAAATTGTTGTAACGTTCGAATTTTGAGAAAGCTGTCATGTTTTAGGGGAAGTCCCATTATGCAATTCTATTTTTCGTTAATGAAGAGCGATATAGACTGTCCTTGCTCCCCTACTGTAACGAATTTATTAATGTTTGGGCATGAATATGTTTACCGGAATGTATCTAAATTATTATACATAGTAAAAATATTTCTCCAGCGGGAAAAGAATATTTAAAGTCATCATATTATCAGTCTCTAATTAATTTTATCACGCTATACCTCGAAATAAGATTTTCCGATATTTTTCAGAGCATTCGTATAGGGTAATACTAAGCCAAATATGCGCGCAAGTACCACAAGTCGTCAATCGCTGGCACAGTGGGACCACGGAAACGACTGAATGATTTACTGAAAACTGCACATTCTCCACTCGAATTGGAGGTGCTACAATGGTGTTTAACCATTCACTGCTTTCCTTACATTTTATCTCTGTCATTCCATCCTACCAACGCTGTTGAGGAATTAAACGGGCATTGTAGGTTCCTTTCTTTTCATCATCTTACGGTCACCTATACACACATGCATTGCATACCGCCAGTTTTTTTGTTAATTTCATAATGACCAAGAGTGTGTGTCACGGTTATTTGTTTATCGGTGTCCATAATTAAGGGCGCATAACAACTGTCGTCGCCTGTCACGGCCAGGGTTTTACCGCCATGATGTTTACCGATGTTTAGCGAACCACTATGTATAAAGACTGTAATGGAACAAACACTAGTTATTTTATGCTGTTTAACGAAAAGTATATTCTGCTAAAATGAATAATTAAATAATCACTTTGTGGATAGATTTTATCCGTAGGAACGAGACAATATATTTTTTTATTACCACCCAAGAAATTCTAAAGGAAAAATAAATGAATTATCATACTTGAGCCTAGTCTCAACTTTACTATTTTTGAGTCGTTTAAATGTTTTCTTAAAAATATGTAAACTCAGAAAATTTATAACGACAGAAACTAAAACATTGAATCCTCCTTTAAGATTTGTAAATAAATCTCTCGAAGAAATTATACCCCGGTTATGTAATTAAAGCCGAAGAGATACGTGCCATGGGAGGTTTTAACATGTGGTATATGCAAATACCGTTAAAATGTATTCAAATATTGAACGATTTTCCCATTATTAGGAAACAAAAGAATGATCAAATAAACTCAATATTATATAATTTATTGTTGAATAACATGTACAGGGTGAGTCAACGATTGGATGAAGTAGGTTTGTGCCTTTTCGGTGAAATTTACAAAGGAACTATATTTATTGTTTGATACAGTTTATTTTTACGCAGATTTTAAAAATATTTAGGACTCTACAGGGTGAGCCAAAAAACTAGGACAGCATAAAGTTGTATTTTTTTAAATAGAACACCCTATATACGAATCGTATTTTCGATTTAGCTTATAATTCTAAATCTTTTTTATTAAGGGTTTACTATAACAAAACTTTATAGTTTCTGAGATAATTAAGTTTAAAGAAAAAAACTCACATTTTCAAGCATCAATTCAATCCTAAAGTTTTCAATTTTGTGACAAATATATTCAAATTTGGAATTTAGCAAGGCCAAGGACAAGTTAACATAATTTTTACCTAATATTTGCAATAAAAGCTACAGGGTGTTGAACACATCGGCTCAAATTTGAACAAGTTTAAATGAATAAATATCTTTTTTTAAATGGTACACCCTGTATATTTTCATGTTATTTAATAGAGTAATAAAAACCCTAAAAGTTTTGATCACTATATCCTATACCTATTTATAATAGTTTTTGAGATATTTCAGTTTTTCTTATTTTCCATACTTTTTTACAGAAATAGTCTTCATTATCATAGTAGCTATGGCAAAAACAATGTAAAAGAACATTTTTCTGTGTGTCAAATTTATAACCGCAATCGCTTCTTTTGGTTTTTATGTAGTGTAGTTTGGTTTTTTTTTGCATTCATCTTATATTGTAAAATGAATTTTCCAAAGACTGAGTTAATAGATATGATTTACACAATAGGAGAGGCTCAAAAAAATTGCCTTCTTGCTCAAAGAATTTACAAAATGAAGTATCCTGATCGACGCCAACCTAATACCCATACTTTTCAAAACTTAATGCAAAGATTCGATTCTTCTGGTACTGTTGATTATCCAAAACGTAAAGTGGTCAACAAACCAGTAACTAATGAAGAAAAAGAACTACAAATATTGTTAATGTTCAGGAAAATCCTTATATTGGTAGCCGTCAGTTAGCAGCATTATGTGAAACATCACAATCCACCGCTAATCGTACTACCAAGAAATATAGTTATCATCCATTTCACATGGAATTACACCAAGAATTGCGAAAACTTTTGTCGTACAATAAATGCGGAGATTCAATTAAATCCAAATTTATTATGCAAGGTAATGTTTAGTGATGAAGCTACTTTTAGAAGTAACGGTGGCGTAAATAGACGCAACATGCATTATTATGCCACAGAAAACCCATTTTGGATTAGAGAGGTGCAACATCAAAACCTCTGGTCATTAAATGTTTGGTGTGGTATTCATCATAATCGAATTATTGGACCCCACTTTTTTAATGAACCACTAAATGGCCATAGTTACCTAAACTTTCTACAAGGAGAACTACCCCAACTGCTTCAAGGTCTCGATAGGGATGAGCTCGACAGTATGTGGTTCCAGCACGATGGTGCGCCTCCGCATTACCATCGTGAAGTTCGTGCGTTTTTGGACCAACGATATCCGCAAAAATGGATTGGACGTGGGGGTTTCATTGAGTGGCCACCAAGGTCTTGCGACATCACCCCATTAGATTTCTTCCTATGGGGTTATATTAAAAATAAGGTGTATGTTAATCCACCAACAACAGTGGAAGATATGCGAAACAGGATTAGGGATACCTGTAGAACAATAACGCCTCTAATTTTGTCCAGGGTCCGAGAAAATCTGCAAAAAAGACTAAATTTGTGCATTGCACAAGAGGGTCGTTTATTCGAACACTTATTTAAAAGAAATAATTAATCTCAGTATTTAATAGGTAATTTTTTTTTTTTCAATTTAGTATAAAAGTAAATATGTATTTGCCTTGTCGTTATTATTGTGTTAATTTTTTCACATTATGTTTAATTAAACTATTGCCGTTGTAATGTAACGAATAATGTATTTCATCATATTTAACCACATTCTGTTTGTTTCTGTAGTTTCTTTTTATTATTTTACATGGCTACTATGATAATGAAGACTGTTTCTGTAAAAAAGTATGGAAAATAAGAAAAACTGAAATATCTCAAAAACTATTATAAATAGGTATAGAATATATTGAACAAAACTTTTAGGGTTTTTATTACTCTATTAAATAACATGAAAATATACAGGGTGTACCATTTAAAAAAAAAGATATTTATTCATTTAAACTTGTTCAAATTTGAGCCAATGTGTTCAACACCCTGTAGCTTTTATTGCAAATATTAGGTAAAAATTATGTTAACTTGTCCTTGGCCTTGCTAAATTCCAAATTTGAATATATTTGTCACAAAATTGAAAACGTTATTTAGGATTGAATTGATGCTTGAAAATGTGACTTTTTTTCTTTAAACTTAATTATCTCAGAAACTATAAAGTTTTGTTATAGTAAACCCCTAATAAAAAAGATTTAGAATTATAAGCTAAATCGAAAATACGATTCGTATATAGGGTGTTCTATTTAAAAAAAAATACAACTTTATGCTGTCCTAGTTTTTTGGCTCACCCTGTAGAGTCCTAAATATTTTTAAAATCTGCGTAAAAATAAACTGTATCAAACAATAAATATAGTTTCTTTGTAAATTTCACCGAAAAGGCACAAACCTACTTCATCCAATCATTGACTCACCCTGTACAAAGAAATTCGTAAAGCCAATGTTTTTCCTAATTACAAGAAGGAATGATTTAAATACCAGCAAAATTAATAAAATGGCTTTCAGGTTTTTTTCCGGTGGTTATCGATTTTTCTATTAGTTACAGGAAGACGCTGATTACTTTGATTGACTGTTTTAATATAAAAAAAAACAAGATTAAGACGCTCAGAGGCCAATTCGGGAATTAAGTACTCGATATAGAATTGCTGACACCCTTTGGGACAAACTATTCGAACTACTGAAATTTACAGTTACAGTAATACATGATGTGAAATGCGTACTTGCGGGGTATCGGGAAATATAAGTTTGGCCTTTTAAGAAATAATAAACTTTAGTTTCGGTTTAGGATTCGTTATGGTAGGTACAATTTTGAGAGGAGTCACTTAGAAAATTACGTGTCGTGTATAAGTGGAGTTAATGAAGGTTTTCTTTATTTTTGTTTTTATTTTTATTTTTTTTTGCAGCAAGCAATATAAATAGCTGTTCTTTTTCGCGCTTTTATTCCTTTTTTATTTAATATTTTAAGAGGCTATGTATATGTTTTATCTTCTAAATTCGGTTTTACATTTTAATTAATAGAACGGTCATTAAGAGCAGTTATGTTAGTTCCTTTAAATTTGTTATTAGTTTTAAGCTTCTCATTGTAAACAGTTTCGTTTCCTATTTATTTTGTTAATTTAGTTAAGTGTTTTCAGAAACTTGTTTTGTTTAATTTAATTAAAAAGCTTCACCCGACTAAACTGGCAGTCGCGCCGTTGTGAGAGCTTCAAATTAAGAGACGTCATCTGACCAGCTAGTTAGTAACCTTGCCTGAGTTCTGAAGTCCTGAGTTTTGATAGCAGTAAGCCTTAAATAACCTGTAGTTGTTTATAACTAGAACTGCAAGTGCCAAAAGGAACAAACAAACTATCAAAATTTGCCTTTGCACCGTGATATTTATTTATAGGTTTTGAGAATAGCTATTAATATGGGTCGGCAGTATGAGGCAAATGCGTCCCAAAATATACCGTTTGCAGGAGTCTATGATCAAATACTATCACAAGACATCGCCTACCGCCAATCGACAACGATTTCGAGAACGTACTGTCGCCGGTAGCATAGCACGAGGAACCTTGAATAGCTTCGTGATGATAACACCGGGTTATCATTTGCGGTATCGCGCCATTAATACGAGACACCGTGAACAGCACAAATAGCATACCCATGTGTTCCATACCATCTATCTGGTTTTGTTTATATTGTTTTCTATTGTAGATTGTTAAGTTACTTTTAGGCCATATTATAAACTATGAAATAGACGATACAGGATGTTTTAAGACCATTTCAGGTAATAATTGGAAGCCGGCAGCCAGTATCTAATACGTGCAAATGTCCACTGGCTTGCCGTTTCTCCACTGTAGTGCTCGGTGCAAGTGAGCTCTCTACTACATTAATCCAGAGGGTGGCGCCAGAGACCGACGACCGCATAGATGTCTTGACAACTAGACAGCCAAACCATTAAACCGTTCAGAGGATAGTTGGCGGAACCGATAGGGATATTTAAACCTTGGTTGGAAACCGAACGGGAGTATCTAGGCCCGTTATGGCATATTCTTACACTTGATCGTTGCGCGTTGGACCAATGTCTGTCTGCGGAACAGATATCCACCTACCGATGTTCTGCTGTCATAACAGGAAGACGTCCGTAGATTACTTGGTTTTAAAAACCCCATCACACCACTATTATTATACTTTTGTTCCTATCTCGCGGCATTATGCGAATGAAAAGTGCCTACTTAGGTGATTTTCTAACGTGAGCCGCAAATTTAAATGCACAGTCTAAAGAACATATGTATTTTAAAGAATAAATTCATTTGACTGGTTACGCCACCTGAGGTTTACGTTCTTGACGCATACACCTATTGTCGGGCCCTAATTACTGTTCGGATCATATGCTAGAATTACTTTAAATTATTAAGTTCATTGGTTTCTAACGAGAATTAGTATTAATTAACTAATTTAGTAGTAGATTGTTATTAGATTTCCTTTAGTTAAAGTAATATAACCAGTTAATAACAATGAGCTCAATTAGTTTGGTATAATGAGTAATTACCGCTATGAATAGTACTCATGATGCAGATTTTCTCGACAATATTATTTCGAAATAAACGTAACATATCTTTTTTTTGGATAATTGTTTAAAGTATCTAAAAAATCCGGTTTTAGGTCTAAACTGAATACACTGGTCCTACTAATTTAGTTACGAGTCCATTCCTGCCTTCCTCAGTAATTGGAAAAGTTATTTATGGTCTTGATCGGTTATACAACATGTCAATATTTCATTGTAATATATAAGTCTGCTGAGAAGCTACAGCCTCACAGGTAAATCACTGGGTACTATTGTGGGATCCACATCTCCACCATCTTCGGAAAAAATATATGATACACTGGGGTTATTTTGATATTTTATGTTCATTACTGAAAGTTTGATAATTATTTATCGGGCTCCCTGTATACAAAATGGATTATTTATATCCAGTGGTAATATTTTATGTACAAGATAACTACAACAATTACCTACCCTACTATCAAATTTGGAAAGAATGAACAATAAATTAGATTGCTGAATTGTTGCCGCGTTTATTTTGTTTCAGGAGCAATTTTATCGAAAAATTCAATTTGTTGCATGAATATTTAGCACTTTAAACTTTCAGAACTTTCAGTAGTGAATGCAAATATACTTGCAGTTGCAGTATATCTAAATACACACATACAGTGTGTCCGCACATGTGCTACCGCATTCTATTACACTTCAATATTTTTTATTTTTGGAGGTAAAGTCATTCTTGATAAAAAATTTTCCTCGCTTTCGGATTTCAAAAACAGTTATCAAAGTCATAATACCTATTATTATGTTTTATCATATTAAGCATTAAAAAAGCATTAAAAATAAAGGTAACTTTATATAAGATTGTCTATTCTAAAAATTTGTAATTTTTAAAACATTAGCAATTCAACATTTTTCTATTGTAAAAATGCTATACGGCACTTAAGTTTTGTTATTAATTGCCCATGACGACGAGGCGTGGCGAAAATAAAACAATCGAACCCTACAGAATTGTCACTATTTCTTGTCACTTGACATTCATTAATAATAATCATGCCGGGGCGATTAAATTACACGTAAGAAGATTATTTAAACTTATTTATTATTTATGGAGAATGTGATAGAGTTATTTCAAGAACATGCGATACATTTACGATCCGATATCTGCAGAAACAGAAACCAACACCACGAACTGTTAAAAGTATTATAAACAACTTCAAAAACTTTAGATCCATAAGAGCAAAATCAAATAGAAATAAACCAGTTGTTAATAATGAAAATATTGAAATAACAATTTTAGAATTATTTGCCGCATATCCGATAATATCTACAAGGCAAGTAGGATTGGATTCTGGATTATCTCAAACATCAGTTTTAAAGATTCTATGGAAACATAATTTTCATCCCTATGTATATTCCATAGTACAACATTTAAAAGGCACTGATTTTCCACGAAGAGTAGAGTTCTGTCAATTTATTTTACTTCGGTCACCAGAAAATGCTGGTTTTTTTGAATAATATTATTTGGTCGGACGAAGACAAATTCATTAAAAAATGGATTGTTTAATCGACGCAATTCCCACTATTGGAGAGACTCAAATGTACATCCATTTGGAGAATTAAATTTTCAAGAGTCTTGGCAGTATAACGTGTATTGTGTTATAAGAAATGACGGCGTCGTCGCCCTAAAATTCTACCAAGATAATCTAAATGGTAAGTTTACCATTTTTGAAGATTTTTGGATACAAAATACGTTTTTTTAACTTATAGGTGAGCGCAACTTAGATATCTTGAGAAATTTGGAAGTGAACTATTTAGATAACTTACCGCTGGCTGATCATAGAAATCTATTTTATCAACATGATAGGGCACCTCCACATAAAAGTCATTTAGTTAACAATCATCTGCAAAACTTGATGATCAATGGATAGCCAAGAATGGGTCATATCTTTTTGGTCACCTCGCTCCCCCGACCTAACAGTACTTGATATTTTTATTTGGGAGACAACCAAAAATAAAGTATACAACACCGTATTATTCACTATGGCCGATTGAACGCAGCGCGTCAGAATAGCATTTAAAGAATTTAATCCTAAGTCAGTAAGAAGAGCCACCCATGAACAGTTCCTCTTTAGGTGCGAAAAATGTTTTTAAGTTCAAGGGCGTCAATTTGAACATTTACTCAAATAATTTTTATAACTTTATTTTACTAACAACTGTTTTTTTTCTATTTCTTTTAGCTTTTATAGATCCAAATTTCTTGAAGTATTTTATAATCTTTTTATCAGTTGCTAGTGTTGATTTCTGTTTCTTTAGATATCGAATCGCGAATGTATCACATATTCTTGAAATAACTCTATCATATTCTCCATAAATAATAAATAAGTTTAAATAATCTTCGTGAGTGTAATTTAATCGCCCCAGCGTAATTATTATTAATCAAATGGCAAGAAATAGTGACAATTCTATAGGGTTCGATAGTTCTATTTCACCACGCCTCGCTGTCAAAGCCAACTAATAACAAAACTTAAAAGTCGTATAACATTTTTACAACAGAAAAATGTTGGATAGCCAATGTTTTGAAAATTACAAATTTTTGGAATAGACAACTTTACTCAAAATTACCCTTATTTTTAATGCTTAATATGATAAAATTATAGACATAGGAGCTTTCTATTTGAAAAAATTGAATTGCGACGATTTTTTAAATATAATTTTTATTCTTCTTTTTCGACCACTCTGTACTAATAATATCATAAAAAGACTACTAAAGTCTATCTTCGTCTACAAGAAACCGAACCCAAATTAAGTAATAAAGACTTATAGGAAAAATTTATAGTTAAGTTTTGGTCCGCAAACATCATATTTGACATAAAAATTTAAATAGTCCAAAACGGTGAAACTTAAGTATAGAACATTATACATGAAATATGTCTAGAATATTACGCAAAAATCAAAAATGTAATAATATGTAAAGTGTTCCATTCAAAATAAGCAAGCTGACATCTACTTCCGGTATAACTGGATATGCCGCCATCTTGAAAATATTTTAGCCGACTGTCCCCCATGCACTTTAATACACTGCCAAATTTTTAGATTCTTCCTAATTATAGTTTTCCCATAATCGATCGATAAATTTCTCGGAGAATCACCTAATATATATATATATATATATATATATATATATATATATATATATATATATATATATATATATATATATATATATATATATATATATATATATATATATATTTATTAAAAATAAACAAATTCACGGTCTATATATTTGAAAAAGTTGTTTTATTCTCCTTACGACCGTTAAGGAAGGGGACAGACAGTATATTCTCTGCGAATTCCACTCTGGTTCACTCTCCATACTAGTTTCGACCACCTAATGGTCTCATCAGTGGAGCTGTAACGAACCGAGAGTAAAATGCACAGAAAACAAATGTCTACTTAAAATCCCCATATCGTAAAGTATCGGCAGGATATTACCTGCAGAACTTGATGCCGGACTGCTATCTTAAACAGTACAAACGAACATCTGAATATACCCCGGAGCGGTAGGAAATTTATTAAAAATAAACAAATTCACGGTCTATATATTTGAAAAAGTTGTTTTATTCTCCTTACGACCGTTAAGGAAGGGGACAGACAGTATATTCTCTGCGAATTCCACTCTGGTTCACTCTCCATACTAGTTTCGACCACCTAATGGTCTCATCAGTGGAGCTGTAACGAACCGAGAGTAAAATGCACAGAAAACAAATGTCTACTTAAAATCCCCATATCGTAAAGTATCGGCAGGATATTACCTGCAGAACTTGATGCCGGACTGCTATCTTAAACAGTACAAACGAACATCTGAATATACCCCGGAGCGGTAGGAAATTTATTAAAAATAAACAAATTCACGGTCTATATATTTGAAAAAGTTGTTTTATTCTCCTTACGACCGTTAAGGAAGGGGACAGACAGTATATTCTCTGCGAATTCCACTCTGGTTCACTCTCCATACTAGTTTCGACCACCTAATGGTCTCATCAGTGGAGCTGTAACGAACCGAGAGTAAAATGCACAGAAAACAAATGTCTACTTAAAATCCCCATATCGTAAAGTATCGGCAGGATATTACCTGCAGAACTTGATGCCGGACTGCTATCTTAAACAGTACAAACGAACATCTGAATATACCCCGGAGCGGTAGGAAATTTATTAAAAATAAACAAATTCACGGTCTATATATTTGAAAAAGTTGTTTTATTCTCCTTACGACCGTTAAGGAAGGGGACAGACAGTATATTCTCTGCGAATTCCACTCTGGTTCACTCTCCATACTAGTTTCGACCACCTAATGGTCTCATCAGTGGAGCTGTAACGAACCGAGAGTAAAATGCACAGAAAACAAATGTCTACTTAAAATCCCCATATCGTAAAGTATCGGCAGGATATTACCTGCAGAACTTGATGCCGGACTGCTATCTTAAACAGTACAAACGAACATCTGTGCATTTTACTCTCGGTTCGTTACAGCTCCACTGATGAGACCATTAGGTGGTCGAAACTAGTATGGAGAGTGAACCAGAGTGGAATTCGCAGAGAATATACTGTCTGTCCCCTTCCTTAACGGTCGTAAGGAGAATAAAACAACTTTTTCAAATATATAGACCGTGAATTTGTTTATTTTTAATAAATTTCCTACCGCTCCGGGGTATATTCAGATGTTCGTTTGTACTGTTTAAGATAGCAGTCCGGCATCAAGTTCTGCAGGTAATATCCTGCCGATACTTTACGATATGGGGATTTTAAGTAGACATTTGTTTTCTGTGCATTTTACTCTCGGTTCGTTACAGCTCCACTGATGAGACCATTAGGTGGTCGAAACTAGTATGGAGAGTGAACCAGAGTGGAATTCGCAGAGAATATACTGTCTGTCCCCTTCCTTAACGGTCGTAAGGAGAATAAAACAACTTTTTCAAATATATAGACCGTGAATTTGTTTATTTTTAATAAATTTCCTACCGCTCCGGGGTATATTCAGATGTTCGTTTGTACTGTTTAAGATAGCAGTCCGGCATCAAGTTCTGCAGGTAATATCCTGCCGATACTTTACGATATGGGGATTTTAAGTAGACATTTGTTTTCTGTGCATTTTACTCTCGGTTCGTTACAGCTCCACTGATGAGACCATTAGGTGGTCGAAACTAGTATGGAGAGTGAACCAGAGTGGAATTCGCAGAGAATATACTGTCTGTCCCCTTCCTTAACGGTCGTAAGGAGAATAAAACAACTTTTTCAAATATATAGACCGTGAATTTGTTTATTTTTAATAAATTTCCTACCGCTCCGGGGTATATTCAGATGTTCGTTTGTACTGTTTAAGATAGCAGTCCGGCATCAAGTTCTGCAGGTAATATCCTGCCGATACTTTACGATATGGGGATTTTAAGTAGACGTTTGTTTTCTGTGCATTTTACTCTCGGTTCGTTACAGCTCCACTGATGAGACCATTAGGTGGTCGAAACTAGTATGGAGAGTGAACCAGAGTGGAATTCGCAGAGAATATACTGTCTGTCCCCTTCCTTAACGGTCGTAAGGAGAATAAAACAACTTTTTCAAATATATAGACCGTGAATTTGTTTATTTTTAATAAATTTCCTACCGCTCCGGGGTATATTCAGATGTTCGTTTGTACTGTTTAAGATAGCAGTCCGGCATCAAGTTCTGCAGGTAATATCCTGCCGATACTTTACGATATGGGGATTTTAAGTAGACATTTGTTTTCTGTGCATTTTACTCTCGGTTCGTTACAGCTCCACTGATGAGACCATTAGGTGGTCGAAACTAGTATGGAGAGTGAACCAGAGTGGAATTCGCAGAGAATATACTGTCTGTCCCCTTCCTTAACGGTCGTAAGGAGAATAAAACAACTTTTTCAAATATATAGACCGTGAATTTGTTTATTTTTAATAAATTTCCTACCGCTCCGGGGTATATTCAGATGTTCGTTTGTACTGTTTAAGATAGCAGTCCGGCATCAAGTTCTGCAGGTAATATCCTGCCGATACTTTACGATATGGGGATTTTAAGTAGACATTTGTTTTCTGTGCATTTTACTCTCGGTTCGTTACAGCTCCACTGATGAGACCATTAGGTGGTCGAAACTAGTATGGAGAGTGAACCAGAGTGGAATTCGCAGAGAATATACTGTCTGTCCCCTTCCTTAACGGTCGTAAGGAGAATAAAACAACTTTTTCATATATATATATATATATATATATATATATATATATATATATATATATATATATATATATTAGATTGTTTACATTCATTTGCATTCAAATATAAAACAAAAAAATAACATAAATATTAACTATTGAAAATTGTTGACAAAATTCTCATTGTTTTTTACAATCTGCCGAAACAAAATAACTAAAGACACTTTGGTAGCCACCAAAATTTTACCCAAGAATGAACTCACTCATTACAGTTAAAGTACGTTTACTAATATATGAAATATATAAAAAATTGCTTAAAATTTAATCTCCGATATATCAATATGCTTGGCGACACAAAGCCGTCAGATTTTGCAAGTTTTTGGTTCCAGTTAACTCAAAAACCTATTTGTGTAGCTAAATTGCAGAAAAACTATAAACGCCAGTAACTGCTGCGGAATCTTAACCTAATGTATATCCGATATGTACTTAACTAGTTTTTATTGGCGATAGTATGGGTTGAAGTTAATACCGTTTAAGCTTATCCAATAATAAAAAAATTGGTTTGCCATTTTGACATTTTACAATAATTTGTAACTGGTAGCACAATCATAGACATAAGAATTAGGTGTACAGACTGCGGATCCTATAGAAGCAAGTTGGCGCATACTTAAAAAGAGACAGAGCTTTTTCGATGAGTAGTATCTCTCTTTCTAATAGCGAGCCTAAGCACACTACTCCAAATATCACTGGATACTCCTGTCACGTTACCGCCATTGGAAAGAGAGGTACTACTCATCAAAAATCTTCTGTCTCTTTTTAAGCGTGAGCCAACTTGTTTCTATAAGATCAGTAATCTATATATTTAACTGTCGTGTCTATGAGGGCAACAAACCATGCTAAACTATTAAAAATAGTTACGTTATTTGACGTTTTGCTTTACATTGGAGAAACAATATTCGCGCTTTTTAAAAAATCAAAATTTCAGTAAGAAATAAAGAAATCTTTCTGCCGTATTTAAATAGTATTCGCGCTGTTGTATAAGGACAAATATCTCGTAACGAACGACTAGGATAACTCTTTGATGCGCCTTTGTAGAAATAATATTTTGATGCGGCTATATAGAATTTTTATATCGATAGGTCTTTATTGTTTCTTGTAATTTATATATTTGTATTTTTGTATATTTTAGTAGATTCTATAAGTATATAAATAGGGATAGGAAATGAGTAGTTGTTTAGTTTGTAAAGGGTGTTTTTTATAGAGGTATAGAACTTTAAGTTAGCAACACTTTTTTAACTGGCGGCTATTTTGTCAGCTGTCAAGTGATTTATGTTTAGTTTGGTTTGGCATTTCAACATGAATAGACTGACGCCTGAACAATGCTTCCAAATTGTGCAAATTTATTTTGAAAATCATGGTTCTGTTCGAAATACGTATCGCGCACTACGTCCATTTTACGGTCAACATAATCGTCCATCAGAGCAATTAATTCGATTAACTATGGAACATTTTCGCACCATGTTTACTCTAAATGATAATACGCATCCACAGAGACATCGTACAGTGCGTACAGAAGAAATCATTGCTGCTGTAGAGCGTAGCGTAGAGGAAGACCCGAATCAGTCTATCCTCCATCGTGCACAGGAACTGGATATGTGTCCATTCACTTTATGGAAGATTTTGAGGAAAGATCTTGGTTTGCGTGCTTACAAAATCCAACTCGTGCAAGAATTGAAGCCACACGATCACCTAGCAAGGCGTAGATTCGGTGAATGGGCCCAAAACAAGATTGCCGTTGATCCCGATTTTTATAAGCGAATTTTGTTTAGCGATGAAGCTCACTTTTGTTTGAATGGATAAGTTAATAAACAAAACTGCCGTATTTGGAGTGATGATAATCCTCAAGTGTATGTTGAGACACCGTTACATCCAGAAAAACTGGCTGTTTGGTGTGCTTTATGGGCTGGTGGAATCATTGGTCCCTACTTCTTTAAAAACGATGCTGGTCAGAACGTTACAGTCAATGGTGACCGCTATAGAGCCATGATTACTGACTTTTTCGTTCATCAATTGAACAACCATGATGTGCAGGAACTGTGGTTTCAACAAGACGGCGCAACATGTCACACAGCTCGTGCCACAATTCATTTATTGAAGGAAACGTTTGGTAACCGCATAGTTTCACGTTTCGGACCCGTGAATTGGCGTTCAAGATCGTGCGACTTAACGCCGCTAGAATATTTTCTGTGGGGATATGTGAAGTCGCTAGTCTATGCCGATAAGCCCGAAACGATTGATCACTTGGAGGACAACATTCGCCGCGTTATTGCAGATATACGGCCACAAATGTTGGAAAAAGTCATCGAAAATTGGACCTCCAGATTAGACTACGTCCGAGCCAGCCGTAGCGTTCATATGCCAGAAGTCATACTTAAATTAAATTATAATGCTAGAAAGTTATCTTTCGAATAAAGTAAATTTCATGTCAATTTAAAAAATTCATCTTTGTTTTATTCCATTTAAAAGTTCTATACCTCTATAAAAAACACCCTTTATTTGAATGTGAAAAAGTAGTACTTCTAATTCTGACCAATAAGTGGCGAGCTGTTAAACTCGTGTAATTCTTCCGTATGACAAGCCCTATATAACTAAATTGGTTTCTGTAGACTTTAAATATCAGTTAATATAGCAGATACAAAAATTGTGTGGGCATAACCTCGACGGGGGATGATGGAATCATATACTCTTAAAGTAAATATAATAATTTTTTTATGTTGTTATGTAGCAATTATTTAATATATTGGATTTTCTATTTGTGTTATGGTCAGTTAATTATTTTGTTTTGTATTTATAAACACGAGGTCAGGGGCAAAACAACTCTGCAAAATATATTAAGATATCCTAAAATATCTACCAAAAACAAATCTAATAATATAAATAAAAAGTTTGATTATTATAAGATTTTCTATTTAACTGATCTCGACACTTTCTGAGAGCTTGCCTCACCATATTTAACAAGTTAAGTTTAATCTTCAAAGTAATGATTAAGTTGGGAACTTTGATTAACCAGTATAAGCTATAATTATTCAGTCTAAACATATATTTATATCACAGTGCCACCTTAAATACAATACACTCAAACCTCTAATGTTTCAAAATGAATTTTGTTAATAACGTCAAAGTTAAGTTTATTTAATTTTGCAACTATTTTGTTGAAACTTAACCCATTTAATTAAGGACTAGACAACTAACAACTAACAATTTAAAGAATTAACTAAAAACCTCACACAGACAAAAAAAGGCACTTATCATAAGGAAAAACTTGGAGCAAACCCGGAAAAAGTCGAGGCAGTATTCTTTATTAAAAAGGAGTATGGGAAAATTGACCACAATTATATGCACTAATACAAAACTACAAAATAAGGGAGGCCCTAGAAACCGGAACAGTGGAATAGATGAATTAACGGGACGATGCTTTAAATATTCCA
Source organism: Diaprepes abbreviatus (assembly GCA_034092305.1). Taxonomy (NCBI): domain Eukaryota; kingdom Metazoa; phylum Arthropoda; class Insecta; order Coleoptera; family Curculionidae; genus Diaprepes; species Diaprepes abbreviatus. The sequence goes on from JASJET010000031.1 coordinate 20,622,114, forward strand.
ACTACATAAAAAACATCAAAAACAAAACAACGAAAAACACCAAATACACGAGAGAACAGCTCACAAGAGACAAGTATATCGCACTTTGCAGAGGGGAGGATATTGCGAAGCCGCTTGCCCAATCAGAAAGCAAACTAACTTAACAAAACTCGAGATCACCGTCAGTTCTAAGCGAGTAACGAGACCAACCACACCTGAAAATACCAAATGAGATTTTGACAAAACGTCGTAAAAATGATTTCTCCGCCCACATACAGTGAGTTTTGAAAAGGATGAATGAAATTTCACTGAAATATCAGCTGTCCCATATATATATATATATATATATATATATATATATATATATATATATATATATATGACCAAAATTAGAAGCAAGCAAAAAAAAGTGACCAAAAGCTCATTTTAAAGTATGGCCTGAAAAAAATCGAGTGTCTAGCAAAAAAAGCTTGTAAAAATAAAGAATCGGCCACCAATGGGGTTGTTTTTGGCTCAAGTTGTACCTGATGGATGTCCGTAAGCTGGTGTGGTAGGTTGACAAAATCCAACATGGCGGTGCAATATGGCGGTCAAAAATCCAATGTAATTGTCGAATTTTTTAAAATCGAGCGATTTACACCAAATTTGATATGCAGGTTTTTTCGGGTCACTGATCACGAATCCGAGGTCGGATTTGCAAAATCAAGATGGCGGATCCAATTTGGTAGACGTGTTTTTTGAAAATCAACCAATATGCACCAAATTTGGTATACGGGGGTTTTTGGGGTTGCTGATTACTAATCTGGGATGTAATTTCCAAAATTTTCAAGTTTAACATGGCGGATCTAAGATGGCGGACGTATTTTTTTAAAATCAACCTATTAGCACCAAATTTGGTCTGCGGTGGTTCCGGAGGTTGTTTATTACGAATCCGAGATCAGTTTTGTGAAATTGAGGATGGCGGACGACATTTTTGAAAATCAACCGATTTTTACGAAACTTTTTCCACGAGGGTTTTTGGGCTCGCGGATCACGAATCCGAAGTCAAACTTTCAAAATTCGAGATATACCAAATTTGGTGCAAATTGGTTGATTTTCAAAAAATACGTCCGCCATATCGGATCCGCCGTCTCGAACTTTGCAAATCAGACCTTGAATTCGTCACCAATGGCCCCAAAAACCCTCGTATACCAAATTGCGATCAAATCGGTTGATTTAAAAAAAATCGTCCACTGTATTGAACTTTTGATCGTCATGTTGGATACGCCATGTTGGATTTTATCAACCTACCACACCAGCTTTTTAGGGGCATCCATCAGCTATAATTTGAGCCAAAAAGGACTCAATCGACTGAGAATTTTTATTTTTACAAGCTCTTTTTGCTAGACACTCAATTTTTATCCGCCAAAATGGATTTCTCAAGGGGCAAATGAGCCCTTGGTCGATTTTTTTGGTTGCTTCTAATTCGTCAATAGAAAAATCGTCCAAGCCGAGCAGCCGTTCAGGAAGCATTACTTGAAAATGCCAGCTGAGATGTTGGCCAAACGTCATGACGATTAAAATAATATATATATATATATATATATATATATATATATATATATATATATATATATATATATACCGGGTGTCAACGAATCTATTAGACAAGTCATAATTTCTAGTATTATGTGTATCAAAATTAGAATTGGTACAGGTAAATGGTATGTGAAGGGGAGAGCTTTCGCATATTTTCCACTTTCCGGCCACTTCCGGTTTCACCGGAAATGGCTCCGGTTTTGAATTTTTAAATGGAACACCCTGTATATTTTAACATTTTTGGATTTCTGAGACAATTCTAGGTCAGAATGTGACATTTTAAAAACTTTTTACGTCTACTTCATTTTTTTAGAGCCACTTTTAAAATTGCATCTAGGTGGCCATGATCGGACGCAAACTAATCTAAGGGCCTTAGGTGATGTCAAAAAAATACAATCGCAAAGTTTTAGTTACTAGTATGAAAGACAGGAATAAGACAACTTGACAAAATTACGTTTTCATTTCTAACTATTAATTTTCAAATGGCGACCCCTTTTTGACCACTACTTTTCGAAAAAAACATTCTTTGACGAATCTAACGGTACTTATTTATTTGCGATTGGATTAGATATAAGAACAAAAATTAAATATTATTAAGCAAAATACTGGATAATTTATTTACTTATGTCAAGTGCGCCATGGACAGCCATGATGCATAATAATTTGCAACTGTTTTTATCAAGTCTTCTTTGGAAAACAAAGCACTCATTTAAGTAGATAATGACAGTGACATACGCTCTAAGAACAGACGTAAAAGTTTCTTAATTTTCGTTAAGTTTGGTTTAAATTTTCGTTAAAATAATATATACTCAAAATGAAAAAGTGGATATGTTATTAATATTTATAGAGTGTCATAGAAATTCAAGGAATGCTGCCGAGTTGTATGCTCATAGATATCCGAATCGGCAACATCCAGCCCATCAGTATTTTCCGTATGTCGAGACTCGTTTTAGACAAATAGGAAATCAAGAGGCGGAACAGAGGTTTATCATAAATGAAGAGACTGAGATTAACGTACTTGCTATGGTTGAGGTTGATAAAACAGTTTCGTTAAGAAAAATTAGTCAAAACTGCAGATAAGTTATGAATCAGCAAGAAAAATACTGAAAAAGCATGGATATCGAGCATTTAAATATCAGTTACATCAACATTTGTATACTGAGGATGGCGATGGACGGGTAGTGTTTTGTGATTGGCTGTTTCAAAATCATAGAGTTAACCCAAATTTTATCGATTTTATTCTATTTTCCGACGAATCCCGATTTACAAATAATGGTATGTTCAATAACCAAAGTACTCGGTACTGGGCCCAACAAAATCAATATGAAATGAGAGAGGGCAATTTTCAAGAAAGATTTGGCGTCAATGTCGGGACTGGTATCGTGGAAAACAGAATAATTGGGCCAATATTGTTTCAAGGTCAGTTAACAGGGGTTAGATACTTTGGTTTTCTTCAAAATGAAATCGAAAATCATCTCAATGAGATACTTTTAGCAGTTTTACGGCGAATTTACTTTCAACAAGATGGAGCACCGCCTCACAATACTAGAGAAGTTCTTAATTATTTAATAGAGCATTTTAATAATCGAATTATTGCAACAATGGTTCGGTACGGTGGCCAGCCCGCTCACCGGATCTTACTGTGGTCGATTTCTTTGTCTGGGGATATGTTAAAGAAAGGGTTTACTATGGAGCAGCCCCAGCTACCCTTGAAATATTAGAAGAAAGAATTTTACGGGCATTTAGAAGTATAACGCCCCAAATGCTATAAAACGTGTTGAGAGAAACAAATGAACGAGCTGAAATGTGTCGTGAAAAAGAAGGAATGAACTTTGAACATTAACTACACTAAACTTTTTAACAAATTCAGCTACTGTACTTTCAAATATTTTAAGTGCGTCGTCTAAGTTATTAGTTTATTTTGTTAGTTTTTTGTTAATTTTGTTAAATTTTTAATCCAATTCCTGTCTTTCATACTAGTCACTAAAACTTTGCGATTGTATTTTTTTGACATCACCTAAGGCCCTTAGATTAGTTAGCGTCCGATCATGGCCACCTAGATGCAATTTTAAAAGTGGCTCTAAAAAAATTAAGTAGACGTAAAAAGTTTTTAAAATGTCACATTCTAATATAGAATTGTCTCAGAAATCCAAAGATGTTAAAATATACAGGGTATTCGATTTAAGAATTCAAAACCGGGGCCATTTCCGGTGAAACCGGAAGTGACCGGAAAGTGGAAAATATGCGAAAACTCTCCTCTTCACATAACATCTACCTGTACCAATTTTCATTTTGATACACATAATACTCTAGAAATTATGACTTGTCTAATAGATTCGTTGACACCCGATATATATATATATATATATATATATATATATATATATATATATATATATATATATATATATATATATATATCTATATATATATATATATATATATATATATATATATATATTATTAAAAACTTTTTCGTTTATAACAAATTATCTTATCATTTTTTGGGAACCTACCCTTGATATTCTTAATCAGCGTATCAAAATACTATTATTTGAATTGTGGGTAAAATCAGAACCTGTCGGTATATAAAATTGAAAGAAATATAGCAAATAAATTATAATTATATCATTATTTTCAAATTTTCACTTATCCATTTTATTTAAAACGCTCATTAAGAGATTACGTAAATTCAGTTCTGCAAAAATTTGTTAAATGAAAATTCTTAAAAATCAACATTTTACAGCAATAATTTATCGAACTCTATACCCAAATAATTCAATTTCGAATGGGGTTTACTGATTGCTGTGCTTCGCTTTTTCGGTCTGCTTAAATTAGAATTTCATGGAATTTTGTAATAATATTATTTCGAGGTTATTTTGTTATTTCCATTCTAATAAAGTTGATTTAATAAAAAAAATTAGTACTTGGCATCAAAAGGTATTTAATTGTAATATTCGCTACCAACTTTATTCTTATTTATAATTCTAAAACGCTCTAAATTTAGATTTGTGGAACCGACAGAATTAATTAGATATATAATAATACAATAATGGGGTACCTTTACAAACAGTTATGTAAGTGGCCTGAAGGAAAATTGTCCCTGTAACAGAAGACGAAAAATCATTCTTGCTAAAAAGGTTTGCTTACCTTCGGATTTCAAAAATAGTGATCAAATAGAGGGTTCAAACTATTTAAAATTTAATTCACTTATTCAAGAAAAAACAGGAATGTTTATTATAATGCTTTACCTCAAAAACATTTGTTTTTGGTGAAAATTAATTTTTACTTTTTTTAAACTTGGTATTTAGACTGTGTTTCAATTTTGGAATAACTAAGTTAAATAAAATTTGTAAAAAAATTACAAATAAGGCTTTTTTATTTAAGATTAATTCTACATTTTTCAATCTTTTGAGCAACCTGTATGCGTTATCATAATTTTGATCACTGCTTTTGAGATCTGAAGGGAAGCAAAACTTCTATCAAGAATGGTTTCCCAGAGTGCGGTAGTCCATCCGTTGACACACTGTACGGTATGTCCCATTTTGGATAATTTTAGGGGCTATTGGAGTTACTATCAAAGATAAAGTGTTGAGGTTTTCGTTTTAGAGTATTTTACGTAGAGTTTGTTGACGCAGTGAGTTGTTTTCTAAAAAGTTTAGTTGATGAGATATTAACCAAACTTATGATGAATGATGATAGAACACTCTATATTATTTCGGATATTGATTAAGTATAATTTAAGCTTTTCAAAAATATGTAACGTGTTTATTTTATTTTGAAAACCAAAGTCAGAATTCGATATTTTCATTAATTTACTTTATTTCTAACAGTAGGCCATGGCCAGTTTATAGAAAACAAAAGGCAGATGCCCAAAACTTCGTAATTTTATTAGATTGTTATTATTTATGAAATATTTTTGTTACGCAGGTGCTTTTATGTTACTTTTTACTTATTTTGTATTTATAATGGCCATTTATGATAATTATGAAAAGTGTGATATGTTAGTATGTTGTAATACAAAGCAATGAAAGTTCCCAAAAAGCTTCTGAATTATATTTCAACAGGTAAGATATTTAAAGAACTCCTCCTGGGACAGTGAAGGGGTAAATTGAGTAGCTCTGAAACTGTCACTGCTGGTCCCAAGCCCGGATAAAGGAGGAGGGTTAAGCGGAAGGCCAACAACCCGCCCTTATAAAAAACAGCCTGTTATGAAAAGTGCAAACATGCCTCGGAATCAAACGGATACATATGGAAAACGACAATCGCAATGGACAAGGACTTTGAATGTTAGAACGTGGAACGTCCTAAGCTGGTATCGAACAGGAGCATCCATATACACAGTACAATAGTTAGAAAAAGTAGGAATGGACATCATGGCAATACAAGAACTAAGATGGCTGGACACTGGAAACATAAGAATAGGCAAATCGGTGATTTTCTACAGCGGAAACTTAAATACTTAAGCAGTGTTATAAGTTTTATGCCCATCAGTGAGAGACTGTGTTATATTAGACTGAAAGGAAAATGGTACAATGTCTCAATCATATCTGCACATGCCCCGACAGAAGATAAAGACGAAACATTAAAAGACGACTTCTATGAAGAACTCGAAAGAATGCTAAAGAGAATCTTCAAACAAGACATGAAAATAATCTGTGGAGACTTCAACGCAAAAATTGGCAAAGAACCTAACCTAAGACCGACCAAAGGACAACCCAGCCTCCACAATATCTCAAACGACAATGGACAGAGGCTCATAAAGCTAGCATCGGCTAACAATATGCTTGTAAAATCTACTATGTTTTAACATAAAGACATTCACAAACAGACTTGGGTTTCCAACGACAACACCACACGGAACCAAATTCACCACGTAGTTGTCCATGCTAGATATGGAAGCAATGTGCTGGATGTAAGAAGCCTCAGGGGATTAGATGGAGATACAGACCATTATCTAGTGAGAGCAAAAATCAGGATGAGAATATCGTCACAGAAGCTTAAAAGGAACGAAGCATTGGGACAATGGAACATCAAAAAATGCAAAATAAGGAAAGCCGCGAAAATTACGCACAGGAAATGAAACAACAACTAAATAAAATAGACCAGAGTAATGACATCGATAGACTATGGAAACAAATGGAAGAAACAATTACAGATACAGCAGAACTAATGATCGGAAAAAGCAGGAAGCAGGTTTGATAAAGAATGCAAAGAAAAACTACAAGACAGGCAGAAGAAACGAAACATTATGATTCGACAAGAAACAACAGAAAACAAAGAAAGCTATACAACATCCCGACGAGAAACAAGAAAACTAATTAGACAAAAGAAAAGGCAATATGAAAAACAGCAATATGAGGAAATGGATAGGAATAGACAAGACTTAAATAGTCGAACCTTCTACAAATTGGTGTCAAATGAGAAGAAACTCATAATCAACGAAGAGGAGATACTCCAAATATGGCAAGAATATTTCCAAAGTCTACTAAACATACATAACGAGGAAGAACATAGAGAGGATATATATATATATATATATATATATATATATATATATATATATATATATATATTGAGGTGGACCCACCAGTAGAGGACCCAACAATTGAAAAAACAGTACAAGCAATTAACAAATTAAAGAACGCAAAATCCCCAACAATATACCGGCCGAATTTCTCAAGTACGGAGGGGAGGTTTTACATAGACAATTACACACACTAATCACGCTTATATGGAAAGAAGAGAAAATGCCAGCAAAATGGCACGAAAGCATAATAATCCCTATCCATAAAAAGAGAAACAAAACCAAGTGCTCCAACTATAGAGGAATCTCTCTACTTAACATGGCATACAAAATCTTATCGGATATCCTAATAAGTAGAATAATACTTTTTGTAGAAAATTTCCTAGGGGAATACCAAGCCGGATTCAGGAAAAATAGGTAGACTATAGATCAGATCTTCACTATAAGGCAGCTACTTGAAAAAGGATGGGAATTCAATAGAACTATCCACAATCTTTTCATCGACTTCCGATAAACATACGACAGCATTAAAAGGGGTCAACTGTGGAATTCAATGGCAGAACTTTCGATTCCAAAAAAACTAATCCACCTCGCCAAAGTATGCGGAAATGGCTGTAAATTAAGGGTACGGATAGATAACCAACTCTCAGAATCGTTTGAAATAAACAGTGGCCTAAAACAATGAGACGCATTGTCACCCCTCCTCTTTAATATAATCCTGGAAAAAATAGTGAGAAAAATACAAATTAGAACAGAACTAATAACAGTAAATGGACCAAAATTACTACTAGCATACGCGGACGACATTGATATTGTTAGGAACACCGTCACCAATGTAAAGGAAACTTTAAACAAAATGGAGGCAAGGAAAACCGGTCTAATGGTCAATGAGAAGAAACCAAATACATGTGCATAAACAGACAAAAGAATCGAGATATAATAGGACAAAATGTAACAATAGACATATATAACTTTGAAAGAGTGGAGCGTTTTAAATATCTCGGAGCGACAATCACCGCAGATAACGATATCACAGAGGAGATAAAAGAGAGAATTCAGACAGCAAACAGATGTATGTAGAGTCTCAACAACACCATCAAATCCAAGAACCTAACACGAACCTCAAAAATCAGGAAATATATAAAACAGTGATTAGACCAGTGCTCATGTATGGCTGTCAGACGTAGATGCTGACAAAAGCAATGGAAACGAAACTTAGATTTTTTGAGAGGAAAATCCTAAGAAGGATTTTCGGACCCTAACATGACCCCAATACTAATCAATACCAGATGGGCTGGCCATGTCCATAGGCTCCCTAATAACCGCCTTACCAAGTTAATTTGGGAGGAGGCGCCGACAGAGAAAAGACCCTTAGGACGCCCAATAATGCGATGAAGAGATAACATATGGTCAGATTTAAGAACAATGGGGTTACCCACTGACCCAACTATCATGGACGACCGTGTGAGATGGAAGCAAGTTGTGCAGTGAGCCAAGACCCACCCCGGGCTGTAGGGCTACTAAAGAAGGAGAAGAATGTATTTAAAGCGTCATCATTAGGATAACTTCTCATAAATGGCGATCGTTTTTGTTCATGTTACGTATCCAAAAAGAAGAGAACCCTTTCTAGATACAATTGCTTGTATACAAAGAAATCTAGTTGAACACGGATGTTTTATTTGCCCGCGACTCAAAACATACGTCAAAGAAGACAGGGAGAGAAAAGAAACAAATGTGTTGTTAGAGGAAAAAGTTGGTGTAGAAAAATCTGACGCTGAAAGAACCATCCATATAAATTTAAAATTATGTAGCATTTACATATCGGAGATGATGAGCGTCAAGTAACGTTTTGTCAATGGTATTTAGAACAAATCTGCATCAACGAATCTTTTAGCATAGTTCTCATCTGATCTGACGAATATTATTTTTCAAGTGTGGGAATTTTTAATCGTCACAACACGAGGCATTGGTCTGCAGAAAATCACCATTTAATTTTCGAAAGGTATAACAAGGGCGCTTCGGAGTTGATGTCTCGTGTTTTATCTTGGACCGACGCATAACCTACAGGATGTATAAAGGGGGTTTTACATCCCGTAAATACCTAGAAAACCTTGAGGAAATTATTCCAAAATTCCTTGAAAATGTTCCATTAGCCCATTTGATTCCATATTTTCAACAAGACAGTGCTTCAAGCCACAACTCTAAACTGCTAAGGCCATTTCTGGACCATAACTTTCGTCAAAAATGCATAGGTACGAATGGGTTAGTGAGGTGGCCCCCACAATTTCCCGATCTTTCCGTTTTGGATTTTTTTTTTGTAGGGATTTTATACAAAATCAAAATACGACATGAATCTTTAGCGGAACTTCGTGAGACAATTAATGTGTGCTTCCAAACTCTTCATAATAGATCTATCTATAAATGCAATTAGAAGAATAACAAAACCGTGCCGATATTGCATTAGAGAAAAAGGCCGTCATTTTGAAAACCACCTTTTAAAGAACTCTTGGTTGTTTTTAATTTCAGTGCTTTTTTTTGTTACTTTAGTTTTATGAAATAATGTTATTCTTATTTCTTTGCAGTCAAATTTCAATATTCTGGTATTATAATAACAGTGTTGTTTAAAGTAAAAAATCTAATGATAATGAAGTGTTTTTTTTGCCAAGGAGGAAGAGGATTGGTCAATATTGGTAAGCAGCTCGATCAACAAATAATAAACTTACGTTCTTATTTCCATAGGTTAGCGGAATCTTCCACACTACATCGAGCAATATGTGAGGCAGACGATTCTACGCCGCTACAGCTGAGGGAACGGGATATTGTTTCTCACCACCGAACAGACCAAAAGAAGTTACAAACCTGGCTACAGAAGCCACTTCATGGACGGCATCTAAATGAGGTCAACCAGGACAATTTCGACAACTTAGCGTTGAACTACTGGTTGATTTCAGGACATATGTTTTCGGAAACGGAAGGCTTCTTGTTAGCTATCCAATACCAGGTTATTCCGACGAAGAACTATAAGAAATACATTAAGATCCCTCAATAGAAAATGGCCAATGTGGATATGGCTGTCGAACATCAGAGACGATCCAGCACATAACTGGAGGATGCCAAGCGTTTGCCTCAACCAAGTATAAGGAAAGACACGATTCAGCCACTAAGACACTCCACCAATAGTTAGCAGATAAGTTAAAACTATTACAGGTAGGAAAAGTGCCTTACTACAAATATAATCCAAAGCCTATTCTTGAAAACAACGAGTTCGAGTTATACTGGGATCGAACGGTCCTAACAGATCAAACAGTTGCTCATAACAGGCCAGACATTATACTAACAGATAAAATTTCCAGGCGAACTACACTAATCGACATCGCTGTACCGAACAACAACAACCTAAGGTCAAAATACAACGAGAAGATCGCCAAATACAGAGATCTGGAGGTGCAAATCCGCAGATAGTGGGCAATGAACAGCGTCCACACGATTCCTATAATACTGTCAACAACTGGAGTGATACCAAAGAACCTCCTGCAGAACATCAAGGGACTGGGCCTTAGTGAGCATCTGTATAAACCGATTCAGAAATTGGTTCACCTTGTAACCGCGCGAACCGTCCGAAAGTTTGTAGGAAGTGCAGAAGACCACGCCACCTAGGACCCGATAACATGGAAAGGGTCCCCACAGAGCTTCATACTTTTGGTGTATTTATATACCTGGTATGAGTGAATAATCCCTGGAGGGAGTGCAAGCCGTTTGGCTTGTAAATCTTGTATAAAGTGTTTACAATAAAAATATAGGAAAATATTAAAATTAATTTTTAAAGAGTCCAATCTTTGATATAAATAGTACTGTCAAAATTTTGCATTTGTTTCTTATGAATTGGCCATGGCCTACTCTTACAGATAAAGTAACAGTAGGCCCTCGCCAATTTATAAGAAACAAATGCAAAATTTTGACAATAATAATTATATCAAAGATTAGACACAAAATAATCAGCGCAATGCCGGAAGAACTAAAAATAGAAGAAGAAAGCAGGAAATCCAATTATTGGACGGTGCTGCAAGGATTGAGACAAGCGAAGATACTTGGGGAACTACGATCAGAAGAGATTCAAAGATTGTATAAGCTTAAGTAAAAACCAACTCAGAGTTCTGACAGGGATCCTGACGGGGCACTGACACCTGAAGGGAAACCTCAAGAAACTCAGACTGGTAAAAAGAGAAGATTACAGGTTCATTGAGGAGGAAGACGAAACCTCTGTTCATATCCTTTCAGAATGCAGCGCTCTAGAAAACCCTCGGATGTGGTTCTTAGGAACACACCAAATCGAAAAAGGGGAGCTACCCACCTTGAAGCCGTCCAACATCCTAAGATTCCTGAGGGAAATAGAACTGGAGGACTTGCTCTAGCCGATAAGGTAATTCTTGCGACTGGGCAACAGTAGGTGGGCACAATAGATCTACCAAGTCGCAGTGTACAGGCCCCCAACTCTACGCACATACATACATACACACAAATAAAGTAAATTATTAAAAATATCGAAATCTAATCTTATTTTCCAAAATAAAATAAACACGTTATATATTTTTGAAAAGCTCAAATTATGCTTAATAAATTTCTAAAATAATATACAGGATGTCCTATTTAAAAAATCATAAGTTTGGTTAACACCTCAAAAATTAAACTTTTTAGAAAAAAAACTGACTACGCCATTGAACTCTACGTAAAAAACTCTATAAAAATTAGTTTTTACTTTTTTGATAAATTAGCACATAACGGAAATACAAGATGTGCCTAGAAAACGAAGATTTTCAAAATTACCCTGTAAATTATAAACTAAAAGAGTCATCACAAACGTGACACCGGAATCTTTCATTTCGTTAAAAAGTAGGAAACTAGAGTGGTGGAAACCGCAACACTATACCTTTGACAATAACTCCAATACCCCCCAAGAGGGTTGAAAATGATACACCCTGTACATTCTTTTATACATATAGCTAAAAATAACCTAGATATAAAATTTACCTGTAAGCAAGGAAAAGCGTTAGGCTCTCCCAATTGTCCAATTTTGAGAAATAAAAATAGATCTGATAACTTGTGACGTCTGGAATGCGTAAAAAAGTCAGTACTCTCAGAAAAACCGGACAAGGGTTAATTAAAAGTAAAATTTTACATGTTCAAAAGCCGAGTTGGCTGGGTTAAATCCTCTATTCAACAACTTGAAAATTTGTCGTTTTTTAACATTTTTTTGCGTATTTTTCCACTTTTCACTTTAATTTTCCATATTTCGAAAATCGGAATAGCATAGATCGAAAGGAAGAACAAATTATATCCTTTGAAATTTTTCTCTTTTTATATAGATATAACAGAAAAAAGGATGAAACGTTAATCAAAATTTGATATTTTTGGAATAAATATTTTTCCTGTTTCGGGCTTCAATTTTCAATCCTGGCATAATTCCGAAGTGATTTATACAGGAACTAAAGAGACATCAAATCATTGCCAATCGAAAACAATTTTAGGCTTTGTTTGACTGCACTACAAAGATATTTAAATTTTTACTTCTATTGTTTCACAAGAAAAAAGTATTTTATACTGGCCTGGAGGTAGCTGTGCTATGAAAATGTATTGTCTTAAAATTATTGCACGGATAGATACCAGATCATCCCCAAACACGCGCTAGGTGAATTATACAATAGGGTCTACATAGCCAGGTTGTACAGCAAAATTAATAAAAAATTTAACAAGGTTCCAAAAAACCTAGAACAGTATCAAAAACAAATTTAGAAAGCCCTTAAATAGACCAAGAAAAATAATATTTTGTTTCCCAAAAAATCACCTCTAAGAGGTTATTGGCTTGCCTGATGGGAAACTTAAGATGGCAGAAAAGACACTTTTGAAGCCTTTGAAGACAGTCAAAGAAAAGCTTCCCTTATATCCAAACTTCATCTTTGAAACATATATTCTCACTTAGAATTATTAAGTGTGTGGTAAATATCCATCTGGGGCAGTGCTTTCAGGTTACAAGAAGGGAACGGAAGTTTAAATGACTCAAACTGATAATAATTATAAAAAGCAATTAATACAATTAAAAGATAAAACATTCCTTCTAATTGCATAATATATACACACAAGTGTCGCATTTTCACAACATAAATAAGACAATACTACCGTATATATATATATATATATATATATATATATATATATATATATATATATATATATATATATATATATATATTTCTGCGGCTTTCACGGATTCCTCCGTGTGAGATGCAATAGCAGTGGACATATCCACATTATTCCGTTGTAGTGCTGAAATCACACTCAGCAAACGTACAACTATATGCAGCTCCGTGAATGAATGAAGTTAAATGCGATCAGTAAATGCAAACTTTGTTCCAACCACATCTTTTCCGTGTTAGAGGTTGCACAGTTTGAACAAATTGCTAGGGAAAACAATTTATCCTATTCCACCACCATCGAGATGATGGTCTACCTGTACCACCATACCGAGAAGAAGGTCAAAACTTACCCTCCCCTCCACAGTGATACGGCAGAGGTACATGTTTCGTCTCTATTAGACTCATCAGGGTACCGACTTGCACCTGGCTGTGCAAAGGATATATCAGAAGGAAGCATGCAAATACTGAACGCGGCTTCGCCGACCTCCCGCCGGATAGGGTATATATGTTACATTCATTCACGGAGCTGCATATATTTGTACGTTTGCTGAGTGTGATTTCAGCACTACAACGGCATAATGTGAACATATCCACTGCTATTGCATCTCACACGGAGGAATCCGTGAAAACCGCATAAACATATATATGCCATCGGCGAAGCCGCGTTGAGTATTTGCATGCTTCTTTCTGATATATCCTTTGCACAGCAAGGTGCATGTCGGTACCCTGATGGGTTTAGTAGAGACGGAACATGTACCTCTGCCATATCACTGTGGCGGGGAGGGTAAGTTTTGACTTTCTTCTCGGTGGTACAAGTCATCTCGATGGTGGTGGAATAGGATAAATTGTTTTCCCTAGCAATTTGTTCAACCTGTGCAACCTCTAATACGGAAAGGATGTGGTTGGAACAAAGTTTTCATTTACTGTTCGCATTTAACTTCATATATATATATATATATATATATATATATATATATATATATATATATATATATATATATATATATATATATATATATATATATATATATATATATATATATAGACAGGGAGAGAGAGTAATTCAGAAAAGGGAGGCAATCTCAATGCGGCGTGTACTTTACATAAAAATAACATCATACGTATATCTAATTCATGTTGGGTTGGGAGGTGAAATGTAATTTTCTTAAAATACGTTCTGTTTCGCTCTATAAAATCTAATTAAATGAACACACTAGGTACGGTTTAACATTTTTTTACGAGTCAGGTGAGCTGGGGTACTACAATAATGAATAAATAGAGTCGATCATGCGATGGTTTAAATGAAAGGTCTCTCAATTACCTACAGCTTCATAATACAATTTTTTTATTCGCTTGTAGAAGTTTTTTTCAAAAATTTCTCGTCATTTACTATACATAAAAGTGCTACTAGCTATAAACTGTAAGTCTTCCAACTCTTATTTACACCCTTAAATATACAAATGTTGTATTAGCAACTTTAACAGAATGCTTACTGACCTCTCAAAATGAAAATATTTTTAATGAAAACAAGTCTGAAACTTATTTTTTAAACTACTCATTAGATCATATTTATTAAATTAAATCACCAACATTTCGACTATGGTCTAATATAGGTAAAATATAATAACACATATAAAAGAAACGTGCGCAGAATTGTACATAAACTTCAAAAATACAACATATGCAACCCCTTTCCTAAATGGGATGCTACTTAAAAATGTTAATACACATTCTATAGTACAAATCTAAAGAATTAGAGTCCCAAATTCAACCAAAACTAAATTAAAATTAGAAGAACACAATCGCAAAATTTTAAATCTTTAATTACCTAATATGTATATTATCTCCTGGTGGATCTCACAATCTTTTTGTTTATACGGACTTGGTAATAGTACGGTTTACCAGAAAAAATAACATCCTCATTAATAAGTAATTTTAACCCCTCGAAATGGATAATGGCAACCATTTTTACTTTAAATAACTGTACTATCTTGTTTTCTATAGGGTTTGTGCGATATGCTTTTCAATGTCTGTCCCGGCGAGTAATTATGCACTCCAGCGTTATTACGGTTTTTGATATTAATTAACATTCTTCGAAATTGTGACGGAATACTTTCATATGTTTCTATGTTTAAAATAACAAACTCCAAATATCGCTGATTCAACAATTTTCAAACGAAAATAGCACGTGATTCGAAATTCCAATTCTTGTTGAGACACCCGATTGACTAAGCAACTTTAAAAATAGTTATAGAAAACGAAATTTTTGATTTTCAGTTTGTTGTGGATATTAAATACATAAATGTTTTATTACTGGTTAAATTGATTTTAAATATTACATAACTTTATAACTTACAAACAGGTGTTTAAAAAATTAAAATAATAATACATATACAAATCAAAAGTAACCATTTATCTACAGTAAGCTCACAATTTATAGCTACATGAAAAATAAAAAAAGTTGAGTTTAACACTACAAATTTTACTATAAAAAATGTTTGAAACTATTTAGGGACATGTAAAAAATGTCCAGATAAACAACATCACGGGATAACTTGTCAACTTAAATTGCTCATTCTATTTAATGAAACATAAGTGAAGTAGTTGCTTCTATGATTGATATATGAACTGATACTATGATATGAACTATGATATGATACTATGATATGAACACAGAAAATACTTCAACTTATCGACTATTTCTTTGAGACACGGTTTTAGTAGTTTTCGAGAATCTACTATTAATGATTTTAAATAATAAATTAACTCGAACTATCCTCTGCGGTTCTCAAGATGCTTTAAATTTAAATGGAATAGTAAGTGGGGGTAGTTGATATTTTCCACATGTTTGAACTTTCTCTAGCTCTAATTTGTACACATTGTAGAAAGATGAACTTACTGGTTATGCATATATAAAACTACAATAAACATTTTTAAGACAAGTGACATCGTTGAAGTCGCGTAACAAATCCCACTAATTCAATTCTAATATTTGTAGTAATATGTATATATTCTTTAAAAGTTAACTGACTATCCAGTATTACATCAACTTCAAATATAGACTATGTCAGTTTCACACACATCACGTTAATTTTATAATCGTATTCAAATAGAGTACTTTTTAAAGGATTGCATAGCCTTGCATTAGTCGATGTTAGAATGCAATCTATTAGTAATGCATCATACACCAAACGCACCCAATCAGGCTGTACATCAATGCAATTTTGTTAATGTTTAATGATTTTAATAAAATTTAAATCATTAGTAAAAAGCAATTCTCTCCCATACAAAAACGACTTGACAGAATTATTCAAAATTAAATTGAATGAAAAGGGCCCAAGTGCGCTCTTTAGCGAACTCTAGGTTTTACTTAATTCGCGTAAGATAGCTTTGCATTGATTTTAAATACCAATAGATTTTAATTTCTCCAAGAGAGAAGTATGATTCACCTTGTCAGATGCCTTGGAAAAATCAATGTATCGACCAGGCAGCAATCCTCCAAAACACATAACAAAAAATCAACATAAATAAATAGCTCTGTAACTGTGGATTTCATATTGCAGAAACCAAATTATTCCGAAGCTATGTAATTTATAAAAACAGTTGTAAATCAATCAATTAAATATTAGCCTATAATTTTCTATATGTGTTGTACTTGAATGTTTATAAATAGAGATCACATAAATTCTCTTCGATTCTTCACGGAAAATATCTCCTTGAAGGGAAAATTATATAGTTTGCTTAATATAAATGCAAAAATTAATTGGTATCGTTTAATAAAAATTAAACTAACAACAATTTTTTAAACTCACAAACAAGAATATAATGAGTCTATGAATGTACATGTTTTCTCTTTTTTAACTGTCCCTACCAATCTACTTTATTATCGAGTTATCTGTGGTAGTATCTTTAAATCTGGGGTACTCTGGATAACACTATCTTATTTGGAATTAAAATATATCGCTTGGAAAAATTAAATATATTACGATTTAAAAAAGCTCAAGGTAAAATTTTAAAAAACTATCAAGAATTGCATTTCTACTTGAAGTTTTCCTTCAGGACTAGAAATTCCTCTGTGTAACTTAATTCTGAATAAAGAGCTATTTTTTGGCTTTATAGCCCGTCAAAAATAATTTCAAAACATAAAGTTGCTTAATGACCTCATTGGAGGCGCCAATTAATTTTATCCCTCTCTAATCTATTTTTCCAGCCGCGTGCTATTCCCTTAACTTTTAAAATTCTTACATTACTTATTCGCTTGGGAGACGTAATTGGCAAATCCTAACTTTCCGTAATTTATTTCCTTTATAAGGTTTCTAGAAATATAAGATTTTTCTTCAATCTTAAAAACTACTTTAAAATGACTAAAAATGCATAATATTAAAATAACAGGAAAAATAATTACAATGGTAATTATTATTTTTGGTAAAATTTATCTAATAAAATTTTTATAAAAAAAACTGAACTTCTAAAAGTACGCTAAAGAGTGAAAAATAACTATACATTTTTATATGACACTGAAATTTTTGAAGTCGGCTACAAACTAATACCTGATAAAATGTCATTCGCATAAACAGATTAAAAATATTTTATTTGTAATTGCTTTCTTACCATAATTTATATATATATATATATATATATATATATATATATATATATATATATATATATTAGTAGTTATTTATTTCATTGAGGAATAGTTTGGCGCCGACTTCAAAATTTTCAATGTCATATAATTTATAGTTATTTTTTACTTTTTAGCGCATTTTTAGAAGTCGGTTCAATTTTTTTTATAAAAGTTTAATTTTTCGATTTTTAGTTTTGAATTCATTGTGATATCCATATATTATTGAAATTAAGTACTAACGAGATTAGTGTAACTCGCACTAACTCCAAGGTAACAAAAAAGCACCCATTTTGTAAATTACCCTAAAATGACTCACTAAAAATTCTTTAAATCTTAGAGTTCTCCAAATAACAGTGAAATTCTGTCACACAAATATTTAATCTGTCATAGTAAATCCGCTATCTTAAATTTAAATTAATTTTAGATTGGTAATATAGGCCCCAAAACCTTCCAATATGGATATTTAAAGAACTTAAGACGTAAATTTCTTAGCCCGATATATTTTATACTGCATATTGAGTTTGTATACGCTGCAAAAACCCCACAATATCAATTTTAGACAAAATCGAAAAATGTAAAATTTTCAGCCCCTCATATTGCGTTTTATCAATCTAATAGTTGTAAAAAATTAACTTCGTATTAGCAATAAACGACCTCGAAAACCTACTAATACCAGATCTGAAGAAATGCGAATAAGGTAAAATTGTCAACCCACCATATTCGATTCGCCATATTGAATTTCAACAAAATAATTTTAACGTTTTAATCTAATCTAAATCTAAACCCTTCGAAACCCCCTATTACCAATTTTAGATGAAATTCAGAAATTTAAAATTTCTAGACCGTCATATTGAATCTGACATATTAGATTTTCTTAAAATAATTTTATATTCGCTATATACATCCTCAAAAGACGATTCAGTCCCATCTTTGAACAAAATGGAAAAATCAACGCCATATTAAATCCGCCGGATTGAGTTTTTCAAAAAATATTTTAATTTCCTAATTAACACTAACAAAAATCTACCAATACTGATTTTAGATAAAATCGAGAGATGTAAAATCTTTAATCCGCCATATTGGATCCGTCATATTGATTTTCTTAAAAATAATTTCACATTCGTTATGTGCAACCCCGAAAACTTCCTCATACCAAATGTGGAGAAAATCGGAAAAAATTTACTTTTCTGTCCACCATATTGGATCCGTCTCATATAGAATTTTTTAAAAATAATTTTAGATTTCTTATGTGCGATCCCGAAAACTTCCCCGTACCAATTTTGGAGAAAATCGGGCAAAATTGATTATTTTGTCCGCCTTATTGAATTAAAAAAAATCGTTATGTGCGATTACATAAACTCCCCATACTAATTTTGGAAAAAATCGGACAAAATTAAATTTTTTTGTCCGCCATATTGGATCCGCCACATTGAATTTTTTAAAAATAATTTCAGATTCGTTGTATATAACGAGCCAATTTTTCCTGTTTTCCGTATCTACCAATTCAAAAGGTTTTAGCAACTGATGTCATAGTCTGGTAATCAAACGCGTAACACAGAGAGTCGGAAATAGTACGAAAAATGTCAACGTAACAACATCGCCTTTTTGCAGCTCTATTTCAAGTTTAGACATGTTTGTTAACGCATAAGTGAGTGCAATGTGTTGCTATCAAATGTGTAAGTTTTTGTAAGTTACAAGTGGTGCGACCACGAAGCAAATAATTACTTAATTACACAATAATTTAAAGAAATATACTTAATAAATATATAAATAGGTAATTAATTTGTCTATTATATTATAAGTTTTATGTAAGTCCAGAGACACAATCTTTGTTAAGTACATACATTACGATATTTACGAAATGCCTAAATTACACATCATGCATCCTTTTGTTGACATTGATCCCTTGCAGATCGCAGTCGGCCTCTGAGGGTCAATATGGATCACTTTGAAAATCAACAATACAGAATATATAATTCAGTAATATTTTTTATTCTACTTTTCCCAAATATAGTAGTTGTGGTTTTACAATAGACTGTTATAAAATAACATATATAATCGTCTCTTTTGAGATAGTCCAAAAATAATTGCCCAACGTAGGGAAACATTATGCTATCTAGAATTGAACAAGATAAAGATCGAACTAAAGAACATAAATGTAAAGTGTACTGGAAAAAAACATATCTAATAATTAAAATGAATTTAGAGTTAAATTCTAGTTATTTGACCGACGACGAAAATAATACCTGTCGCCATCGAAAAGCTAATTCAGTAGCGTCGCATAAATACCTAAATGTCAATACAGTGCATCTTCAATTACTAGGAAAAGTAAAAGCCCTAAAAAAGAATAAATGGTTAACATTTAGTTATATTAAAGACATATTCAATTCCAACACGGTAAGAGAAAAAGCACTATCTCAGATTGAATACACTGTCGAAAAATTGTGTGTGGATATAGAACATAAAACTTCGAAACAAATTAACAAATTTAAAATCTAAAGGTAAACTAGTAAAAAAAAATACGTAAATCTGATTCAATAGTTTACGATCTTGATGGTATTAGTAATCACCCAGGCAACTTAAAAAGTAATTGTGATACTAGTATTAATGAACAAAGTGTAGACCATACGAAAAACAAAGTACTTTAACTTAGTGATAATCTACTTTGTGATATTTCAGCAGTATTCTTAGGAAAACTGAAGCGCCATTATGATATAGCAGCGATTGTAAAATTCAAAGCGCGGTTTGAAGATATACTGTCGAATATTATGAATTTGCCTGAACTATTTTCTGAGGAGGATTTTATTATAGTTCGGGGCAAATTAGCGAATGTATTTAGATGTTACAAGCTTCTTACAGCTTCCTTAAACTTATAGCAGTGTCACTAAAAATTATTTTGATTATAGTAAGAGTTCCATGAAATGGACGGATGGTTAATAAATTTATTTGCGAAATTAATGCAGTTCCACGCAATACCCTTTACGTCGATAGCGAAGGACTGTAATAACTTGGTTAATACTATTGGTAATCCAGTGGTAAATTTGTCGACAAGTTTTATATCAGTGGCCATGAACTCCGATTGTTTTTCGAATAACGGCGTTCTTCTTCTGCTTTGGACGGGACTTTCAATGCCACAGTTATTACTTGGGATAAAAAATTAATAACAGAAAATATAGGAAGATGTTTTTTTATCGACGATTTGATGATAGACTTTACAGAAGTTCTAAAACTTCCTTTTTTTTAAATTACTGATAATATTTACAATTTAGGTGTTATGTGCCTTAAATTATTGTAGGGATATGAAAATTTATGATAAGACCTCAATTTATGTATGTATATGTATATATATGTATGGTCAAAGCAGCAAGAAGGACACATATTTTAAATATTTGCTGTTCTCCTACGAGGGCTTTGACGTTTTTTCAAGAAGAAATATTTCTTTACTCTTATCAGGATTTTATCAAAAATTTAACAATATATTGAGCGGCGAACAAAAACAACAAAATCTTGTTCTGTGCGATTTATTAAATGTTTTTGAACGCTATCAGAGTAGTCACCAATAAAAATAAAGTCAATTCAGCTTCGGTAGTTTACTATCTGATCACAAATAAGTCTGATAACATTATTTCGCACTTATAGGTATTACTAACTTAGTATTTAGTATGCTTTAATTTATGATGACGTGTCCAAATACCATTCTATATTTTGATTTTGAAAAATAAATAATTGTTATTTTATTTTATTAAAAATTGCGCATTAGAAAAAATGTAGCTGAAATGGTGTTAAATATTTCTTTTGTTACCAAAACATTGACTACTAATGATAAGGGCTGTTTAAGTAAAATACACAAATATATAACATATGTAGAGAATGTTACAGTATAAGTATCTCGGTCATTCACTTTGAATATTCTATATTTTATACATTTGCTATCACTTCTTTATTTCTGAATTTTTTTACGTAGGTATTATTAGTTTAAGCATCGTTTTTGGAACAATACTTCTATTTGGTTAAATCTTAATTTTCTGGAATTATCAGCAACTTTTTCTTGCAGCTATAATGGATTTCAACTGTATTAAAAACAGCATTTTTAGCTTTCCTATGAAGTGTAATACACCAGTGAAAATTTAAATATCCAGCCATTTTTTTAAATTTTGCAATATTATATATTAATTTACTTACAAATCTATGAAATAATTTCGATAATATAACCAATTTTACTCAGTATATATATATATATATATATATATATATATATATATATATATATAGCATAATATAGATGGAATATTTTAAAACATATCTCCAGGAGTTTATAACGTTAATTAAATTCCGCAAATTATATGAAAACAAATTTTACTTACGTAAAACGTTGAAAGACATACGGTAGTTATTAAATTGAGAGATAAAATTAATCAGTATAGTTTATTACCTTTGCTTATATCTTCTGTCGTCAAAAAAAGAAATAATAAAGTTATAAACTAAAAAAAGAAATGAGCGTTTAATATTAGATTCTTTTTCATATATTCAATTTTTAGATCAACTTTTATTTCCCAAATTCATTAATAAAAATAGGTTTACAAAAATACTACGTTGAATTGTTAATAAACTTAGTAATTAATCTAAATCTCTTATTCTCAAAATGGCCCTTATGGACTCCCTGGGATTGACTGCGACTTGCGAGGGAACCATGTCAAGTGAAAGAATTGAATGTGCATGAGACCTAAATTGGGATTCACGAAAGTGAATCCTATTTCGACAGATCATCATTAAAAGTTAGGCGTAAGTAAAACGTTGAGAAACATACGGTAGTTATTAAATTACAAGAGAAAATTAATCGGACGAGTTTATTGTCTTTGCTAATATTCCCTATCATCAAAAAAAAAGATAAATTAAAAAAGAAAAGAGCATTAATGTCAAATTTTTACAGTTAAAATTAGACCTACTTATTTTTATTTTTATTGCACTGACATCTTAATTTAATTCATTTTATTATATGGAAATCCGATTGCCCCAAAAAATAAAATAAACATCTTAATTCTACTACACGCTTAAGAAAAAGACATAAATACAATAATAAAATAAAAAAAAAATTACTGCTAATTGTATTTAAATATATGTAAAATTAAAGAGTGGGACACACTAAAATAAAAATATATAAAAAAATAAAAAAATATTAACATTATACAATAAAATACAGAAAAAACGAAAATTTAAATAATGAATTGTGTTTACACTGGTAAACATTACGTATCTAATTCGTAATCAAACTCATCGCTCAAATTAATTATAATTGGTTCCTCTATCTCACCAATCATGAGATCGAGTTTCCACATTTTGTTTTATTCTTTTATTATATGGATTCTCCCCAATTTTCCGCAGTAACTTTATTCAAAAAAATCTTTTAAAAGTTCAATTAAATTACTAATTTTGTAAGTTGTGTTATTTCTAGGAACTTTACCATTTTCTCGAGGGAGCTCAGTTCTTTTAATTTTAGGTAAAGCCTGATTTTCATTGATTTTAGTTAGAATTTTGTCGACGATTGGGATCTGCTTCTTATAATAAAATTTATGTACAACTCCATTTATTACAGTTTTCATGTCTTCTTCCAACAATTCCATCCGTTTTTTTCTCCTTCAGTATTCGGCACGTAGTTAATTTTTCCAACTCCTGTCATGTTGGAACACATCTCAACAGAGCTTTTAACATTATTATCTAGGTACTAACATCTTAAGGCGTCATAAACATTTATCGTAATAAGTTTTTTATTGAGGAAAAATGTCCTGATTTAACGATTTATTCCAAAAATATAGAGGTGGAAGCCATATCTTTCGTATATCTCACTAATCCCAAATAATATATAAAAACAAGCGCAAACAAGATAAATCACTAAAGGCACACTGTAGGTGTACTTTGCTAACTGACAGAAATTAAATTGAACTGTCAGAAATTAAATTGAACTGTTAGAAATTTTATTGTTGCAGTAAATTTATAAAAGCCTATAATATTTAAATATAATTAAATATAATTTTTTTTATTGTTGCAGTAAATTTATAAAAGCTTAAAATATTTATTATAATTAAATATAATTAGATTTATGGCAGTCCTCAGTTACCTGCGGCACTGGAACAGCTACGTAGGAGATTTCGGTAATAGATGTATTACTCTCCCTAGTTCTTGAATAGAGTATAGGAATATGTACCCTTGAGATCGCCCCTCCCCCCTCCCAAGATCTTGGAGTTCAAGAAAATAGCACCGATTTTGCCTTTTATATTAGGAATTTCTATGCTGCTGGCACTTCCCACCCCGTTAACAACTTGTTTTTCTTGCGATAGCCCACCCTCCATATGATATACTCAGAATTATCCCATTGAGCAATAAGGCAGTCGAAAGACGTCTTGATGAAATGCGACAGGATATTTAAATATTGCTCTGTAATGATATGCAATCTGATCTTATTTAATAACGAAGCACTGTTATTGGGTCACAAAATCCACCAAAAACTGCTCTATATGAGCACTTTGACAACAGATACTAAAGGCAAATTAATGTTTAATGTTTTGATAGATTATTACATAAACAAGTAATTCCTTTGTTAAATGTAATATCAGTAACAACAAATGAAGGACTTTGCCACGGTTGGGCGTTACTGTGGTTTTATAAAATATTTAAAACGAAATTTACTGCTTCATTCATCGACAACATTTAATTATTAAATATATTAGTGACATATTACATCAATCTGTTCAATTCGTTATAAATGCAGTTAATAAAATTTAGAGCAAGCCATTGAATTTTTGGGTTATTTTTGCAATTGTATGAAGACAAAGAACACAACTTTTATCAATTATTCTCTTACGCTGAAATACACTGGTCATCGAAAGGCTTGTGTTTGACGAGACTCTTTTCAGTTTTTGAATTTATTTAAATACCAAAGATGGTATTTTAAAGAAAAGCTAATATATATAAACCAGATATTGTCTATCAAACAGATTTTTTCACAAAATTAAACGAATTTAACTTGAAATTACAACATGACATTCTGAATTTGATAAGAACACAGTTCATCTTTGCGTCCTTGCCGGAGTTAACCTTATGAAGCAAAACATTGAACGGTGAGGATTTATTTAGTTCTACAACTTGTCACAGAAATGCTACCAAGATGTTAATGTTTAGGCATACGTTTAACATAAAAATGCCCTATACCTAGATCTCAAAACCGGATTTGAGGATATTTTGATCATTGAAATATCACAGTAGATTATAAAAAGATACGGGACATTGGTAAATCGGATGTGATATTACAAAAAGAACTGATCGGAAAAAGTACTAATGGAGAACTTAAGGTGCAGTTTAGAAATGAATACTAGCAATTTTGGCTTCACAGAGACATACTTGCTACTTTTTCTGCATTATAACAGATCGCCAAAGAGTTTTTGATAACTTCTATATCTCCATACCTCGTGAAAAGGAGTATCAGCGCCAATCTGGGCAAGGAGATTTAAGATTAAACTTAACTAATTAAAAGCCAAATATTGAAAATTTGCTATCGTAGGATCAGGCTCATCCTTTTGGGAATTTTGACTTTACAAGATACAATGAAAATTTAACTAGATTATCCAGTTAGTTTTCTAGGTGTATAAATTTTGGTAATTTGTAAGTGTTTATATTTCAAACGTTAGCAGTAAGACAATAAATTTAGTTTAAATTATTAACAGTTTAGTTCAGGTTAAATCTGCAAGTTGTTAACTTAAACCCTTTCTGCTATCATTAAAATAGAGACAAATAAATAAATTAGGTTGAAATGTAGTAATCAAGTTCTAATTTGTTATTTGCGAGAGTTTGAATGTATGTATCATAACGGTCTTCTAAAGTAAATAAGACAGAGGAGAAAGTATATTTCATCATATACCAAGAGACTTATATTAGTTCTAAAACTGCTAATAGCTTTTCTAATAAAAATATATCCATAGAGAGTGGTAGGGGAGAATTCATCGTCGTCTGATTTTAAAATTCCTAAATATGCACTGAGGGTTCTACAACGGAACTTTTGTCGAAGATTAGTCGAAAGCCTTTGATTCAAGGAATTTAATTTAAATGCAAATTTTGTCTATACTGACAGGCAAAAAATTGACGGCTTTTCAGTTTAATAAGGTTTAAAAATCTCATTAATAGAATTTGGTCAAAGCCATGTCAATGATTCAATTAAAAAATTTAGTCCCCTGCCTTATAAATAAATATTTTCCAAGAATGTTGGCTTAATGTATTATCATTAAAACTAAATATCTAAAAAGAATCAGTAAGAAAAAAATTTAATTGTAACATTATTTCTCTCTTGTTGGAACCAAATGAGTTTTTTTTTTAATATTAAGTCATTGTGTTAGTCATGAAATAAATTACTTAAATCAGGTATAATTCTATATCGGTCTATTCCAAATTTAAGTAGGAATTAGCCGACAAAACCTCGTGAAGTAAGAAAGGTGCTATAATGTGGTTTCTAATGATGCCTCAGGGTTCCAAAACCCTGTGACATACCCGAGGTGACATATATTCAGCAGATCAAAAACTATAAACTTCAACATGTTGATTAAGATTCTTAAAATAAGCATTAACAAAACCCATTGAATCCGAAAATTTAAAAAGAAATACACTCTGTTGATTCTGCAGTTGGTTCTTTTTGAAACATTTTTTAAATACTACTAAATAGGACACTGTTTGCTTTTTAATGTTTCAGCAGTTTAATAGAGGTAAACTCTACATATGATTCGCATTGGGAATGTTTTTTCAAGAGTACATTTAATATTAAAGTTAAAGATATATATGAAATTAAATAATTTTTTAAGAAGGAAACTGTGATTATATCGATCAGGAGTCTTGGTAAAGCTTACGTCTATTACCTCTATTTGAAAATCGTTATTCACAACTTTGGCAATATTTTGATTTATAATTATAAGATTTGTAAAAGCTGATCTACCTTTTTAATAGTCATTTTAACAAGAAGTAATAACATTTTTAACTCGGGAAAAAATTAAATTTTGAGGTAAGTTTAAAATGATGGAACAAAAATTCAAGTGGTTTGCAAATATTACATTTTAATGAGACCAAATGATATCACATTTTTACATCCATCCAATGCAATGTTGAAAGTTCAAGGACGAGCTTATTTCGGTTACATATCTAAGAACAAAACGCGTTATGGCGCAAGGGACGCCTCCAAGTAGGCTTCACTTTGCGCGCCACACACGACGACGAGTGCATATAAACAGACAAAAATTACTTGTTTAAAGCCGAAATAAACAATTAAGAGGTAACTTTTTCGAATGTCACTTGATTTCAGCTTGATTTGAATTTTCGATCGCTGCCAACAAAATTAAAAAAAGTTTATATAGTCAAAAGATATTTCTGTTCAAAAATCACAAAGATTGCATTATTTAATTGTTTACATTAATTTTTTCGTAAATTAAGCTTCGTACGTAAAAGTTTACGATTCAAAATTGTATTTTTAAAATTTTAAATCATTATTATTAATAACAATCTTATAGCCGCTTTGGCGGACTTATACCAAAAACAATTCTTGTTCACAGGCTTAAAATATATAAAAAAAACTTAGGTAGGACCATATAAATTAAGAAGGTGACTGGGATCCCCTTGGCTCCTACACTAGTAGTAATGAATATATTAATGTAATTTAATATTAACAGGTATTAAAACTGTATAAGATTTAAATATCAGACATCTAAAAGAAAAATTCAAGAACAAAAAATCTAATCTCAACAAAAATCCTATTCTTAAAAGCATTTACTTTACTTTAATCAAAGTTAGTATAGAGGCAAACAAAAGAGAATTAAAATGACTAGAAAGTTTGTAATAAATACAGAAAAATAATTAATTTTGAAAGCAGTCTATTGTTCTTTGATAATAGAGAGAATAGAAAAATTCTTTTGAATTTGAGTTTTCAAGCAATGTAAATAAAAAATGGGTTCTAACAGTAAAATTAAATGATACTGCATCAATTTAAAATAAGATTACGTGTATGAGATACGGAACAGAGAACACCGGGTCACAGTTTGGGAATTCTATAACGTATCACTGACACTGACTCATTCGGCCCACGTTGAGTATAAGCAGTATTGCCGTGTGTTCGTGTAGAATACTATAGTTAGAGTTCAGGAGTGAGGAAGAGAGCGTGTCGTACGAAAAAGCATTGATTCACGAGTGATATTTTAGCTACGATTACATTCTATGAACTAATTTAGCACCTTATCTATGGTATTTTCAAAACTATGGACTCCATATGTGATGAAAAAGTTTAGCTTTCGGTATCATAGTTGCTGGTTAACTCTTCGATCATACCAGTGGATTTAAATAACAAATCTGTTTGACTTTATGATTGGGGGAGGGGGGTGGCTGTATAAGGGCTTTTTTGATGCTTGAAAGATAAAAATATATTAATATAATTCGGCTTTCCGCTTTTTTGCTAGTCGTAATTCTTTTGAACATTTTAAATTGAACAAAAAGTAGATTTACAAAGTTACTTTGAATGATTTTCAAATTTTCGCATATTATTGCAACGATATTTTGTATAATTAAATTTTCATTTTCTTTTAACAAGTTGTCATTTCATGTTAAGAAGTAAACTTAGGCAATACCGTCGGTTGTTATTCCTTAATCCGTTCAGTTGTAAAATGGGGAGCATTATTTTATTCCGGATGTGCCCTTATGACAGTTGGAGGGAGAAATTTGACACTTTAGAAGTTCGTGATTTTAGGTTAGTGTATTTGTTTGAGAGTGCGTTTTGTGTAGTTCTCCTTTTGGTGGTCAAAGCTTTTAGAGATGAGTTTTAATAAATTATTCTTATATCGTCTTACGTCGCCTTCTTATTTACTTCAGGGCTTGTTTTTGGGATTTTTTGTTACAATTATTTAGTGTTTTTTGAGTTTATGTTTCTCGTCGTTGTCCCTACAGTTTTTTTGACTAACACGCGAAAGTCAGAAGCATATGGTTGAGCCGGAATTCTAATGATTTTCTCATCAGCTTTTATTTGAAGAGCACATCCAGCCACATTTTAGATTGAGGCCGCACCTCCGGAAGAATCAGTGATAAGGTCAGTAAAGTTGATTTGATTAAAATATTAGTAAAAGAAGTGAATAAACTTCTTTAAAAATCTATGCTGTACCATTTATTTTATTTAAAGTTTTTTTACATATGAATAATTTTATTAGCTGACGAGTTCACATTATGAGGCTATCTGGGTGAGGCATCTAGAAACTTACAAATATTTTTTAACATCTCCCCATAATCCTCTTACCGAGACAGGCTAATTATATCAAGAACTTGCTATCATAAGTACAAAATGACCTTTTATGTAAGATGTCAAATGGAAAAATCACCTCACCTTAATATATTTAAAGTATATAGCAGGAACTTTGGACTTTTATTGAGGTTTCCAATCTGACGTTATATAGTAAGGTTTTATGTGTTTTAGCTTTAAAAAAAACAAAGAAAGGCTTTTATTAAAATTAAAGAATTTGAACAGGTAAGACTAGAATATCGATCCTTTATGCCTACGTAAGAATGAGCTTCCATACACATTATGCTCCTTGTGGTCATTTCATCCGACGAAAAGGGTATTGATACTATTTATATATTGAGAAAAAAACATAATATTCTCGGCAATTAAAACATCATACTTTTACTTTATTGATGGGTTGCTTTATTCTTTAGTTAACGTAACGATTATCATATTTTACTAGTTTAAATAAAGCTATTTAAAAAGGATAGTATAGAATCGTGGAAAGTAAAAAAAGAGATTGCACTACTTTTCAACACAGTTCTAAATATAAATAAAAATATTTTCACGTTATTCATAAATCATACAACTAGTTCTGAGGAAATGCTAATTCTACTGGGAAATTTATAGTCTTAAACTTTTATGGGGATATAGATTTACGTTCTCTTGACATATATACTCCGGTGAATGTACAGATGTCGTTTCGGCTGGCGATATTTTTCAGTCAGCAGGTTTTTAATATCCTGCCAACATGTATCGCAATTTATATTTTATATAGCAGTTGCTGCGAATGTTGCTCTCGGTTCGATACAGCTGCACTGAAAAGGCCATGAGATGGTCGAAACGTGTATGGAGAAAGGATTATACTTGTATTTCTAGGAAATAAATTGTTTCTATATATTATTTCCTTTTTCTCTGCTTGAAAGGAGAATAACATATAGACGACTGTTTATACACAGCAGATAGGTTTTTTACTAAAGTTTAAAAATAGTGTACGCTGTTAAGAACACCATAAAAATTTATTTTATTGAAATTGTATTAACCGGCAAATTTTCATTTAGTTTTACGCACTATAAAGAAATGTTTTTTTCCCTTAACTTACCTTTTTGCTAGACCGTTTATGGTACTCTGCAGGATGTAACATGCAGTAATATCGATCCATAGCCATGCAGATTAAAATGACAGCGCTTTGTTGACTTATTGCTCCCCGAAGTAACGCCTGTAATTAACAAAACCAATATAAATTACGCAATAAATTGAAGTTCAAATCAATAATCATATAAATTTAACACCAACAAGGCTTATTATAAATGAGGGCATAGGGTCAGTATACTATTTTTTAAAACAAAAAGTTTAATTTCTGTAAGTCTCTTTCAAAAGAGAGATATATATTTTGCCAAAGTATTGCTTTAGTTATTTTTTTTTAATAAGAGTAGATAGTCTACAGGGTGTAACTTATGTTTCATCAAGATTATCACTCTTCTGAAACTCGGTGAGTGGCTTCACTTCATTCACGTATACGCCGCGTTTTGGAACGAAGGAAATTGACAATTTCTTAGGATCGGACTGAAAAAATGGCGCATAAAATTTGTCGGACAATATGACCACCCGATTGAACCAACATTAATGGAACAATTGTGAAAAAATCAGCTGGTTGATAAGTAGATGTTTTTTGTGTTAATGTTTTTTTTATGATCGATATGATCGATATTTGTACAATCGAATAGTTATATTGTCCGACAAATTTTATGCATCTAGTCCGACGCATACGAGAATTTTCGCAAATAAAAAAGTTATCGGACTCGTCAAAGTGAAGTCGCACACAAAAGGTTCAGATGAGGAGTTAAATCCTATGGATTAACCCAGCATGAAGTTTACAACAAATAATTTGGTCACAAATATTATAAAACTTGTTAATATAGGGAAAAAGTGGTAAAAAATATTCACAGCGTATTTTTTTTTACTTTAAAAAAAATAACGTCCATTAAAACGGACTATTTGCCTACAATAATATTAAACACTTCATAAAAAAAAAACGACTTTTGCAATGCTTAGGAGGAGGACCTACATTGCACTTGTCACAAATAAATTGCACCTTCTTACTGCACATTCCGTATCTTCTCTGTATCTGGTTATATTCTGTAAGATTTTTATCTTAGAATGTCAAGTGCCAACGGATCTTTTGGACAAATTTTACGCATCAGCGACTACACATTAGAAATAGATACGTCTAAAAGGTAAGCGAAAATTGGCCACCACCATTTCCTTTGGAGCATTTTAGTACGACATGCAGCCACCACCTGGTCAACTTCTCCAATTCACTGATTCTAATTGGTAATGGGCTTTAGTTGACAAGGAAAAAAAGACTTTTAGTATCTTGAGAATATCTAGTGCAAGTGCATACATCCAAACGATCATATTTGGTTATACAAGTAACAGTTTCGTTATCTTTTCATCTGATAAGCAATATTTTATTATTCGTCTCTGTTTGGCAAACGCCCCTAGGTTTTTTATCCATAGATTTTCTGTCAGTAAGAGGACATTTTCCTATTCTTATACATTGGATTGTACTTGTTGCACAGTATCCTACCTCGGATAGCTATGTCATATTGCAAAGAAGATAAATTGGTCAACGTAAAGTTCTTCCTATTCAAGATAAAAATTAGTAAACAACTTGAAGAGAAATAATTATCAAAAAATATTTTATGGCCTTTTTGGGGAGATATTTTTGCTCGAGTAATAAGCGACACTGATGTATCTCCATCAATATCAAACACTTTATCTTTATTGGGTTCTTTGTCGGTATATATATCAAAAGATGCAAGATACCCAAGCGCTGAACAGAGCCCAGTTCTTAAATCCAAATCTTATGGTTTTACCTATGATGTGTTGTTTGGCGACATGTTTACCATAATATATTAGCATACTTTCATCAATGGCTATGTTTTCTTCGAATCCACCAAAGAACTGAATGGCATTATTGAGATGAGTTATAAGCGGCATCAGTTTAAGAAAACGGTCAATATTATCGACTTTGGAATTATTTTTTAAATAAAAATTTATTTTTATTTATTCAAATCTGTTCAGTCTTATAATGTTTTAAATTACAACTAAGATATCGGATAAGCTAGACCATCGCATTCTCTTTTTATGGTTATTTCCATAGCCAGAAAATAAGAAAATACCAATAAACACATACAATTTATAAAGTGTCAAAACCACAAAATTATATGTTCGTCCTAAATATATATGATTTATAATATCTTCATTGAAAAATAGTTGAAGAAATTCAAGTTGATTTTTATCGGCTGTGGCTGCTTTTGATGATGAAATTTCATTGCAGTCATTGATCACGTTAACAAATGGTTTGATTTTGGCCCAGCTAAACTGCATTTATGTGTATTTTGTGTTTGTCCGGAGTAGTAGTTTTGAACTTCATTTCTTTGAACATATTTGAATAAAGGTTCTTGGTCACTGGAGTCCCAATATAAGGATGATGGCACTGGCCACGTTTTCTTTGATATTTTCATTTCTCCATGTTCAACTGGCTTAACAAGACCAGAATTTTTTGACACTTTTGGTCTGTGGCTGCTTGATGATGAAATTTCATTGCAGTCATTGATCACGTTAACAAATGGTTTGATTTTGGCCCAGCTAAACTGCATTTATGTGTATTTTGTGTTTGTCCGGAGTAGTAGTTTTGAACTTCATTTCTTTGAACATATTTGAATAAAGGTTCTTGGTCACTGGAGTCCCAATATAAGGATGATGGCACTGGCCACGTTTTCTTTGATATTTTCATTTCTCCATGTTCAACTGGCTTAACAAGACCAGAATTTTTTGACACTTTTGGTCCTAAACAGTTCTAATCAGCTTTATGCTCATCGTTGCTCAAATCTTCATCGATATCAGTATCATCCCCGTTCTCAGATAGTAAGCAAAAATTATTTACAAGCTCGGAATTCTGTATTTTTTCATCTCTTGTAATAGCAGTTCAAATGATGAAACATGCACAAAAATAATCGCTAGATTGTACAATGTTGTCGCTAAAGTCGGCAGAGTGCGATATGAAAGCGGCTGCCGCACTCGAGCAGAAACCTCGTTACGCAACAAATTTATCTACGGCTGACAAGTCTTATGGCTACTTTAGAGGTCTGATGATTATTTTTACGCATTTTCATTTATTTTCAAAAAAGCTAAGAATTACCGATAAGTCAGACTTGCAAAAATATGCAGCTATTCTCCAAAAGGTGGTATATGAAATGTATGGATTCGGAAGAATAAGTAATATTAATGCAGCTAGAGAAGAAACTTTCATGAAGGCACACAAAATTAAGGATAATGTAAATACTTTGTGAAGAGGTTATATATATATATATATATATATATATATATATATATATATATATATATATATATATATATATATATCAACTAATTGAAATAAATATAACATTTTTTATGCCAATCAATAGATACCGATACAGCGGATAAAGCTGGTATTTCAAGAAGTGCAGTCCAGAAGAAAATAGATCCTTTTGAATTTGATGGAGGGGAAGAAGAGGATAGTGGTAGGGATATCTCCGATGATGAGGGTGCAGTAGATTAAACTATTTTGTATTGTACAGTTGTTTAATTAATTTTTATTAAAAATTTTATGTATTAAATATAAACTTATACGGAGAATACAAAAACATATTTTATCGGGACGTTTAATATAAATTTAACATATTTTTTTGCGATGAAAATACAATCAAGAAAAAAAAAACAAAATAAAACAGTTCATTAAATTTTTTACGGCACGATGTTAATAATATTTTTTTACTCGATATATTGCCTCCACAAACTCGATGAAATTACTTGAAATATGACCGACATGCTCAAAGGCATTTTTTTTTAAGTTTGAAATTCAAAAAGATGAATATTGAACGTATAAAATTAGAGCTAAAGCGGTGACCAACAAAATTTGTTGGAAGCATTTTTAATAGAGTTTTAATTTTAAAATTATTTCTTATTTTTCTGACAGATGACTTTAAATTTACTTACTACCCTGTTTGAATGTATTCGTTTCTTGGTGGACAAAGAGGCTGCTCTCAAGATCTGATATGGTCATAAAGTTATTTTAATTACAACAATTTGTCACGGTTCAGTTTTGCGATTAAGCTCACTATGGCTAATTTATTTAATTTAACCTTATTTTACAAAAACTGTCGTTACGGGCAACATAGTATCATTTTTCCTTAAGTATTTCCCAGAGATTCTTTGAAGACAAACATTTCATTAAGTACATTTTCGATTAATTTTATTTTGTCCGTCTTTGGTATTTCACTACACTGTGCTTAGGTGTTTTCTTATCAGTATCAAACTTACGGCTACCTTTTTTTTGTATCCAGATAGATCTTGTTTTTTTTCCCGGCCATTTATATTTACATTTGTATGTATATTGAGTTGCAGAAATCAAGAAATTTCTATTGATGTATTAATTTATATTTCCTGAATTTAAAAATTATTACTGAGATACTTATTAGATTTATTATTCTTGTTTTGAGTGGAAAATGCTAATGATTAACGAATTGACTTAACTAACAAATACATTTCAGCCGACTGTTGTTGCCCAGTGTCTTTCTTTTTGAGCTGTCATTTCTTTAACACGTGGTAATTAAACGCTCCTAACGGAAATCGATTAGTGCACAAAAGGGCCATGGTTATAAATGGAGGCCGTTTTGCCTTGATTTTTCACTTTTCCTGGTTTGATTCGGCCGAAGCAGCTGCAGACTTCCATCTCAATTTTCGGAGTCATTCGGCAAATGAAACAACTTT
This sequence comes from Diaprepes abbreviatus, assembly GCA_034092305.1. Classification (NCBI taxonomy): domain Eukaryota; kingdom Metazoa; phylum Arthropoda; class Insecta; order Coleoptera; family Curculionidae; genus Diaprepes; species Diaprepes abbreviatus. The sequence continues at coordinate 20,657,126 of JASJET010000031.1, forward strand.
TAGTAACCAAATAAAAAGACATACCAATGTAGAAATTCGGTTATACATAAAAAATATATTTTATTTGTAGTTGAAATATAAGGAATTGGCGCCATATTAAAATAGAATTGGCATTTTAGCCTATGTAAGTGTTAATAAGTTGTAAGTATCTTCTTCCTTAATCAATTGGTTTTGTATTAGTTTCGAGTTGTTTTCAAAAATTTATTTTTGAGCTGTCATTTCTTTCATACGTGGTAATTAAACGCACCTAACGGAAGTCGATTAGTGTACAACAGGGCCATAGTTATAAATGGAAACCATTTTGCCTTGATGTTTCACTTTTTCTTGGTTTGATTCGGCCGAAGCAGCTGCAGACTTCCATCTCAATTTTTAGTTGCCAAATTTTTGGGATTCTGAGATAGAAAGTCTAAAATTATTCTGGTAATTTTGTTGAGTTTTGGTGTACCGTATCTTTTGCCAGGTTTGCAGTTATCCTGTATAGTTTTTTTTATTTATTAAAAGATTTCAGCTCAAAACGAAAGACATTGAGCAACAACAGTCGGCTGAAATGCATTTGTTGGTTAAGCCAATTCGTTAATCATTAGCATTTTCCACTCAAAACAAGAATAGTAAGTCTAATAAGTATCCCAGTAATAATTTTTAAATTCAGGAAATATAAATTAATACATCAATAGAAATTTCCTGATTTCTGCAACCCAATATATATACAATTCCATTAAGTGTAAATATAAATGGCTGGAAAAAAAAATAAGATCTATCTAAATACAAAAAAAAAAAGGTAGCCGTAAGTTTGATACTGATAAGAAAATACCTAAGCACAGCGTAGTGAAATACCAAAGTGGGACAAAATAATGGCAAATAAAATTAATCAAAACTGTACTTAATGAAATGATTGTCTTAAAAGAATCCCTGGGAAATACTCTATTGCTCATAACGACAATATTTGCAAAATAAGGTTAAATTAAATAAATTAGCCATAGGGAGCTTAAGCGCAAAATGGAACGGTGACATAACCTAAATATTATTTTCGTCCTTCAAGCAAAACCTACTACAGAGGAATTTCAAACTCAGGTGTTTTTACAGAAAAATATAAAACATTTTAATCGCCAAAAACTTAGTTAAAAGTAACGAAACCTATTTATTTTTTAACAAACTTGACTTCGTGTTCCGTAAACTAATCTTTGACAATTTTATTAAAAAACTTTGTTAATATTCGCACCGTCTCGATGGCTAAACTTTCAGAAAAGCAATCTTGCAAAACTTAAATTAAACCTAATTTTTTAACGAAACATCAAAGATTCCTTTTACGAAAAGTAATTACTCTTTATATAGAACTACAGGTATTCTAAAATTTATTATATATCGCTAAATATAGAGTTCCAAATTAAATTTTAGGGTATACCTTTAAAGAATATCATCCTTTTCACCGTTTGCCACTTGTTGCTTAGTTAATAATTAAGGCTATTATGACCAGTAGCGTATCCTGACTGTTAAAACAAGTAATGCCAATACATGGGATAAAATATAAATATACTAAAATGTATAAAATATCAATTTATTTACCTATAGTTACAGAAGAAGAATTTATCTGTGGTTTATGTTATCTTATCAAACATAGAAAACCTAAAAACAGCATTTTCTGGTAAACCTTTCATTTTTCATGAATATTTTGTCCTATAAAGGAACGTGATGATCTGTTTCTATTTACGGCCATGTTTAGTTACATCCAAACAACGTATCTACGAAACAAAACAATATATGTTTCCTCGGTCCCACACAGTCATCTATATATTTTCGTCAAATTTGCGACTGTGAGATTTTTGTCCATTTCCAATTTATTTTCCAATTTTTAAATAAGGCAATGAAAGTACTGATTATTTACTCTAGTTTTCTCGTTTCCAGAGAACACACCAATAGAGTTCTTTAAAAAACCTAGTCCCGAGTTATTGCGGCAAATGAAACAAGTTTTAGTAACGAAATAAAAAGGCATACCAACGTAAAAAAAATATTATGTAAAAATTCTGTAATATACTCTAAATATATTTTTATCTGTAACTGAAATTTAGGGAACTGGCTCCAAATTAAAAGAAAATTAACTTGTTTGCCTATCTAAAGGTTAATAAGCTGTAATTACCTTTTATGTATTAGTTTAAAGTTGATATATATATATATATATATATATATATATATATATATATATATATATATATATATATATGTAATCGAAGGTTTTCGGGCATCCCGTGTATGTGCTGAGTCCCTCTCAGGACTGTAAGGCAGCTGACGTTTCGGTGAAATCTCATTCACCATTTTCAAAGCTCATTGTATGGCGAGTTCGGTCGTGCTTCCAATTTGTGAAATAATGAAATTCAAGTTCAAAGTCATTTTCAAGGTTATAAAAGTTATAATAAAGAAACTTTTGTCTCTTACGTTTTTGAGAACACGCTTAGGTGTACCGCCACCAGCAGACCGGTTTCGAAATCATTGGTTTTTGTCAGTACAAGATAGGCAAGCACACCTCAACATAAGAAAAGTGAACGCTTTAAGCTATTTATATGAAATTAAACAAAAAGTTCGATACAAGCTGCGCTATTTTCAGGAATTTCAAATAGTAGATGATTAAGTGATATATTTACAGTCGGTATATATAAATAAATGCATATTTAGGGGGAGCCAGCTAGAAAGCTCTTATTTTATAATGACAGAGGTTCTAGTTGGAAATAGAAAGCAATACTTTTTCTGGTCGTTTCTTACAATTTCTTATCGATATCTGCATAATCGGATGGTAATATAAGTATTAACTATTTTATTTCAAAGATCAAACTTAAAGTTATGAGCTATTGTTTATTTTAATACCTTTAATTAGACAACAAGGAAGATAATACGTTACTGTTGTTGACAATTTCGATATTTTTAGCACGATCCCACAACATTAAATGAGAATGACTTTATTTCTCGCCTCATCTTAAAAAATTACTAATATAGACTGAATTTAAAAAATAGTAATACATAATTTTCACTATATAATTTAAGTTTCTTATGTTCGTGCCAATTAAATAAAATTAATTTGAAAAAAATTACACTTATTTAAATGATATTTAATATAAATAAGATCTAGAAAATGATACTATGGTGACATATTTTGTGTTAAAAAATCTACATATACAGGGTTGGCCTAATTAAGAGCGAACGGAAAATAATAGATGATCCGGGTTTTCGTCAATATGTAGATCTACAATTATTCTATTTAACTGTGCATTCCATATGTTAGTACCGTGAACAACTCTCGAATGGAAATGTCACATATATTTTTTTAATGAAATATCCTGTATGTTATCAGTTATTTTAAATTTCAAACAAATTTAGAATATTTTTAGTATAGCAATTCAGGTAAATTCATCTGTTTCGAAAATATTTCAATTTAATTTAACGAATATATAATATATTTTATACTTATATTACCCTTTTATCCTTCCTCCTAGTTAAAACTTTCAGTTTTCTTGGTGAGTAGGTATTTACCTAAATAAGTTTTGACATTAATTTCTAATCAGTGATATTAGTATTTTTATCATCAAATATACTAGTACATACCAAAATAAAATACTATGCTTCAGTCAACAGAACAAGAATGTATTACCTACTTAAGATGATAGAATACAGGGATAGAGATAATCCTTCCAACAAGCAACCGATCTGTTTCAATTAAACTTTCCTTAAACTGGATCCCATTTCCAAATTAACTGACAATAGAATATTGGATAACATATGGGTATTGTAAAAAGCCTACCCATGATAATATATTCTTGAATATTACGCTTACTTTGCAAGAGGAACCTGGCCTTTCGTACGAAAGCTTTCTCCTTAATTCTATAATACCGAAAGATTAATTAGAAGAATTCTTATAAAAATTAAAATACACCCTTATAAAGTAACGTTGATTTAAAAACCATGAGAAGACTATCCTGATACATGTATTCAGCTTTTTCTGGCACTAATGGACATTACAGACGTAGAATCTGATTTTATAAGGCACATTTTCTTTTCTGATGAGGCTTTGTTAACAGGCACAGCTACCGGTATTGTCTGACCATAATTCTCATTGAATGATGGAATGGAATAGTCATCACCCTCAAAATTTAAATGTTAAGGCAGTAATCACTGGAACACATTACAGGATCTTTACCCTCCACGAAAATTTGACAGCTAATTTTTGCTTAAATTTGCTATGAAACTGAACCATATCCAATTTGATTAATTTACTTTGTGATCAATACAACGATTAATACTAAGAAGTGACATTTGATTTTATCAAGATAAAGCGCTAGCTCAATTTAATAGACATGTCAGGGATTAGTTGGATGAAACGCTTCCTGGAACGCAAATGAGTAGAAAAGAGCCCTAGTTTTGTAAAACGAGGTGATATTTAGTTTTAGAAAAAATATTAGTAATGTAATGGAACCAATGTTAATTATTTTTCATTGTTCGATGTCAACTATATTTTGTTAAAATAAATAATTAAATAATTACTCTGTGAATAGATATCCCGTGGGAATAGGGTAGTTATATTTTTTATCACTATCCATGAAAGTCTAAAGGAAAAATAAATGAGTTATCGAACTTAACTTTTATGATCTTTATCGTTTAAATGTTTTCTTAAAAAAATACATAAAGTCAGTTAATTTATGAAGACGTGATAGGACCCTCTCTTAGAATTACCTATAAATTTGTCTAAGTAATTCCGCCCTGGTTATGTAAATAAAACCGAAAGATAAGGGAGGTTTATAACATATAGTATATGAAATACCGTTAAATGTATTATTGAACGATTTTCCCATTATTAGGAAACAAAAGAATGATCAAATAAACTCACTATAATAGAAATATATCGTTTGGCCATTTGTAAAATCACTGTTTTTTCTATTTACAAGAAATACCGAGTTAAGATGTTTATTGCCATTAAAAGTGAATAGTTTTTTTTTACAGTATTTAACATATATTCTTTTAGTTGCAGACAGAAATAGAATATTTTTATTAATTGTGTTTATATAAAAATTATTATTAAGATGCTCACAGGTCAATTTGTGAATCAAGCATCCGGTATAGAATAGCTAACGGCCTCAGCACATAACGATCGAAACCTTCGAACTTTAAGGGAAATAAATTGACGTTTACCGGGTTCCATCGCGTAATATAGGTACAAACGGGAAACAGAGGGAGAGGGGGTGTAAGATTCGAAGACACTCTTTTAAGGAATAGTAAATTTCAGTACCAATCTGAAAGTCGAATTAGGGTGATCGGTGCCGTTCTTTAAGACCAGTGCCGTAATGTATATTCGGCAGTAATGAAGGTTTTCTTTGTTGGATTTGTATTTGTTTAATTTGGGAAATTAAGGGATTATCGGGTGTTATTTTAGTGGGGCATTTCGCGATTTTCATACGGTTCGATTAAGTAATATAAATATCTGTTTTTCGCGTTTTATTTCTTTTTTTTTTGGCTTAATATTTTTATTAAGCTATTTATACGTGTTTTTTTTTTTCAAAATTGGGTTTTAAGTTTTTGGTTAAATAACGGCCGAGAAGAGCAATTATGTTAGTTTTTGTAATTGTTATTAGTTTTAAGTTTCTCACTGTAAATAGTCCGTTTTTCTATTTATTTTTGTTAAATAGATATAAGTGTTTTGAGAAACTTGTTTTATTCAGTCCTGAAGATCTGAGTCATGGTTGTGGTAAGCTTTAATAACCGTAGTGTTTGGTACTAAAGCTGCAATAGAGAAGTTAAACGACCATACTTCCAGAGCGTCTTTATTACTGTGAAATTGAATTGTAGGTCATTAAAATAGTTACTAATATGGGGCAAAAAATGATTATAGATAAAATGATTAACTTCAATATGTCATTGGCCAGAGTCTATAATCAAATTTTGTCACAGTAAATCAGATAGAAAGTTTTTGTAATTTAAAATACAAAATACAACATATTCTATGTCACGGAAAACTTATTTAAGCTAATCTAGACATAATAGTTATAATATAAACCACTAAGGCATCAGATTATCCCAAACTCTTATTATAAAATGATTTCATATTAACTCTCCTCCATTTTGTCTAGTTTCAAACAAATGTCATATACTAAATAATAAATACCTTATTTATTGGAAACTTTTATTTAAAAATATTCATATTTATTTCCATGAATAATATCTAAAGAAAAACTGAGGGTTGTTTTGTCAAACTCTTCAAGAACAAGACTAGATTTTAAACGCAACTTTATCCCAGCTATCTGTAATATTAATTGTGACGTCATTAATTTATATCAAGTAACATCTCGGTTTATCCTACAAGTAACCCTCTCGGATGAACAAATATTGCCTGTTTTTATTTGTGATTGATATCTCCAACGTTAAGCTGATTTATTAGATAATATTTTAAGGAATTGGCTATATTCATAACATCAATTTTCATCTAATTCAGTCAGGAACATATAAATAAATTCATTAAATAATAATACTTAATACATAAATAAAATTAACCCTAGCCATCATAATCGGGGAGCTCAGTGGGTTTCACTGACGTGAGGAGACATGGCTTCACCAAGATTATGTATATGTGTTTTGATCTCAAAATATTATTAATAATTAAAAAAAATTGTTTTTTGGAAAATAAAAATTATTTTCGTATTTCTGGATCAATTTTAAGTAAAAATCTTTTTCCGTCTGACACATAGTTTTTGAGCTTAAAATCGTTAAACACTTGAAAAACGTCATTTTTTTTGCTACCTTCCAATGAAATTAATTTTTTTTTGATTAAATAAATATTTTCAAATTCTGCGTCTAGCAAGTCAAAAACTACAAGCTGAGATTATTCACAATCTACCCCTGTAAGATCATTTTGACCGCGAAAATACCCTGTCGTAAAATCATTTTAATCATTAATATTCATCCTCTTACCAAGAAAAAACTACCCTTATAAGACTTTTTCGTCCACGAAAACGTGTATTTCTAAAATTAAATTAAATTCGTGGCTGATGCAACACACAAATATACATCTTTAAAGATTACTAAAATATTAAACTATCTATTATATGTATTATATCTTTTTTTTTTAATTACCTATACAGGTAGCTTTTACCTGAGCTCATATAGAAAAAGCAGTTTATATTCAAATATTAATAAGATTAATAATTTCAAAAGAGTATCAATTTCTAGTATTTTACATGGTAAATGTTTACAAGTCGTATCTGCTGATTTGACCTTTCTCGTCATAAAACCTGACCTCACAATGTATTTTCGGTTTATTAGTTAAATAAATTAAATTTAAATTCTTAACTAACGTAAAACATACGTATATATTTACATCTTTTATTATAAATATATACAAGTGAGAGAAATTATACAAAATATGCTTTGTGAACTTCTACCTCTCTCTCCCATATGCATACAATATATATATATATATATATATATATATATATATATATATATATACGAGAGAGATAAATATATATACAATATCTTATTTAAACTTCTATCCCTCTCGTACACATTAGATTTAATCTTGTTCTTGTCTAACATACTATACATGCTAAACAGAGAGGACAAATTTTATTTAGGCTTATTTTGCTCATTATTCTTTTACATTCACCTTATTTACATTGACTTTTTAACGTGGCACATCTAGTTCCTATATTTTTTATAAGGCCACACGGACTAAGATTTATAAGCAAACACTTCCTCCGTAAAAATAAATATGTAATGTTAAAATTAACAAAAACAGTTGTAATACTGTCGCTATATCATTCTAATCTACAGTTTAATTGCTAAAATTTATGAATTGGCTTGATAGCCGCGTGTCTATAGATTTTGTTTTACAACTCGAAGGTAGGTGGTTCGATTCTCGCTGGAATTAATCAAATGAAAAAAAATGTGACGTCATCCAAATAAAATTAATATTGCAGTTAAGAAGAAGAAGGTTTATAAGTAGATTTGACTAGAGAGGTGCAATGTGACAGGTGACAGATGACAAGCGACATTTATACAGAGAATGAATTAATTAATTAATAAAAAGTAAAATATATCAAGGTGTCCAGTACCTACTAGCTTAATTGAAGTATTACGACTTCTCATGGCACGTGACCACCCACGAAGACCACTCAACCATCAAAGGATGCCGACAGCACATAAAAGGGCGCCGACATTTTCCCAGGGTCGTAAATTTTTTCCCAACATACACTACCCCAACATCTACAGATAGCATTTTTTTCCTGAGAAATTTATGTTATGTTCTGTATTCAGCAAGAGTTGGATCAGTGCAGAAGAAGTTGTTTTTTGCCTGACAGCGTTTATATGTTCGTCTCTACTGGCGCTTATTTTATGGTTTGTTTGGCCTACGTAAGAGGCGTTCCATTCTCCGCACGGAATTTCGTATACTCCTTCGCATTGTAGAGAATTTTTTTTTAGGTGTTGGCAAGAGATCTTTTACTTTACGGTCTGTGGTGAGAATGGTTGGAATATTGTGTCACCTGAGAAATTTACGATTTTGTTTGTGGTCCCTCTGACGTAAGGAAAATAATTTTGGAGCTATTCTCTTGGTTTTCGCGATTTTTCGGGGCCAAACGTTTTTTAAAGCGTTGTCTTTCTTTTTTTTTGTAATTGTTTTTTGTTATGGCGTCTTGCAGTATGTTCATTTCTTTGTGGTAATTTTCTTGATCTATAAAAGTCTGCTATCGAAATGTAAGTGATTTCACTCCTGCAAATAATTGGGCGGGGTGGTGATGTGCTCACTTTCGCACACTGTCTGCAGAAAACCCTCTCACACCCACAGAAACCTCAACGCCGATTCACATCACCACCCCGCCCCATTATTTGCCGTAGTGAAATCACTTGAGTTTCGACCACATTTCCTTACAGATTAAGAAAATTACCATAAAAATATGAACATACTGCAAGACGCCCTATAACAAAAAATGACTATAAAAAGAACATATAGACAAGGCTCTAAAAAACAAAGGCTTGGCCCCAAAAAAAATCTCGTAACCCAAGAGAATAGCTCCAAAGTTTTTGTTCTATATGTCAGAGGCATCATAGATAAAATCGCAAAAATTGTCAAGAGACAGAACATTGAAACCATTTTCACTACAGACCGTAAAGTAAAAGATCTCTTGCCAACACCCAAAGAAAAAATTCCTCCAGAAAACCAGGGAATGTACGAAATTCCAGCAGCTCATCTTACGTATGCCAAACCAACCGTAAAATAAGCGCGAGAAGAGACGAACATATAAACGCTGCCAAGCAAAAAATAACTTCTTCTGCACTAGCCCAATACTAGCTAAACACAGGACATAAGATAAATTTCTCAGGAACAAAAATGCTATCGAGAAGGGAAAACCTGTCTACAGAAGTTATAAGGGAAACCATCGAAATTGCAAAGAGGCCCAACAACTTAAATGACAGAGATTATAGCCAGCGATTGCCTGATACTTGGAAAAAATCTGTTTACGAAACATCGACCGGTAGTAGGTAGTAAAGAGACAGATAACAACGCGGCAGCACGACTCCAAAGACTGGCAACAGGACCGATGACACGCAGCAGGACTCGCAACCTGATTGGCCAGAATCGTCTGGCCAACGAACGCATCCCACCTACACACGGGACCGACAGCACCCGAGTCGCAAGCGTCAGTTCGCTCGCAGACGCCATACAGTGGGCTTTGAGAATGGTAAATGAGATTTCACCGAAACGTCAGCTGTCTTACAGTCCTGAGATGGACTCAGCACATATTCAAGATACCCGAAAACTTTCGATTATATATATATATATATATATATATATATATATATATATATATATATATATATATATATACATTTCCACATTGCGGTTAATCCCAGCTTGTAACTCTCGACATGAACTATCAATTTCTAAGCGCAGAATTTGAAAATATTTATTATTATATTATAGAATCGGCTGAAGAACACGAAATTTTTTTTTCATTCTACATAAAACACGCCTTTAAATCAGTAACTATTCTGTTGCTCACAACAAATTACTAGACTATTTTTCGGGAATTCAGCCTCAATATATGCAATCAGGGGTCAAAATACATATTAAAAGCTCTGGTAGAGCATTATCCCTACATCGGCTCCAAAAACCTCCTGGGTTCCCGGACTATTACATTGAAGTAACACGTTTCCTCAACTATTCGTAGTAAGCTATGAGTACTTTAAATAAAAGCATTTCCTTATTTGTGACAAAAATTATAATTAACTAACACCTAGTTAGAATTTTACTCATGCGAACAAAGTGTAAATATAATTTTGCTATGCTCTTTAGGTAAAGTCTTAGGAGCGGTAACGTGAAAGAGACACTTTATTACTTTTAATTAAACCAAAGCTCTTACACACGGCATTCCTGTTTTCAAGGATATAAGGTTTATAATCTTAATTTGCCCTTTTAATGTGCACCTGATATTACGAATAAAATAGTTACAATCGCAAAATTTTATTAAATATTTTTGGTCTCGGATTTTACTCTAAATATGTTTGTTTACTAATTTTAGGGTGTAGAATTCGGAAAAAAATTAAGTTCCTAAGGTCCTATTAGGTGTGCAAAAAAGGCGATTTCCAAATCCTCATTGAAATTGCGTGGAAATGTTTCTGAAAAATATAAGTCTTATTGGTTTCACCAATCAGTAAAATGATATCATTCTATAGGATTTAAATATTTATTTGCCTTATGAAACAGTTACGGGAGATTAAATGAAATATATGGAAAACACAAATTTTCGAAAAAAAGCGCTATATCAAGAAAACCACTGTTTTCCCAGGAAAAAACGGACCAGTACTTAAGTTTTCATGGTAAAAACTATTGAAAATTATATTTGATAGTAAATATTTTTTTTTTCAGGAAAGAGTAGAGCAATTTTACATTTGACCGATGACTCTTTAGCTATCAATATTTAAGAAATGTTCTATATAAAAGACCAAAACAAACTGTCGTATATGCACGTCCATCCTTTCAGGAAAATATTTTATGGATATCGGATTCCGATATCTTTTATTTTTAATCGACTTCTAAAAAAAGGAGGTTCTCACTTCGTCGAGTATGTATGTTTTTTTTGATGTATGTATACCGATTACTCCGGAACGGTGGCACCGATTTGAATGAAATTTTTACGTTATATTCAGGAAGTTGCTGCGGTGGTCCCATATTTTTTTGGTCGAAATTGGTACAGTAAAATCCAAGATAGCGCTAACAATATTGCCGGGGAGATTTCAGGGTCGCACATAACGAATCCAAAATATTTTTAATAAATTCAATATGGCGGATCCAATATGGCGGCCAAAAAAGTCAATCTTGTCCGATTTTTTTCTAAATTGGTACAGGGGAATTTTCGGGGTCGCACATAACGAATCCTAAATTATTTTTAAAAAATTCAATGTGGCGGATCCAATATGGCGGACAAAAAAATCAATTTTGTCCAATTTTCTCCAAAATTGGTACAGGAGAATTTTCGGGGTCGCACATAACGAATCCAAAATTATTTTTAAAAAATTCAATATGGCGGACGAAAAAATTAATTTTGTCCGATTTTTTTCAAAATTGATACGGGGAAGTTTTTGGGATCGCACATTACGAATCTGAAATTATTTAAAAAAAAATAATATGGCGGATCCAAGGTGGCGATATAAAATTTTTAAATCTCTCGATTTTGTCTAAAATCAGTAATGGGGGATTTTTGTTAGTGTTAATTACGAATTTAAAATAGTTTTTGAAAAACAATCTGGAGAACTCAATATGGCGTCCTAAAAATTTCATATTTTTAGATTGTCTCCAAGGGGTTCTTGAGGGTGTAATTATGAATTTAAAAGTATTTTTTCAGGATTCACTATGGCGAGTCCAATATAGCGGACTAAAAATTTTACATTTTTCGATTTTGTTTAAAGGAGGGACTGAATCGTTTTTTAAGATGTAAATAGCGAATATAAAATTATTTTAAGAAAATCTAATATATCGACGGTCTAGAAATTTTAGATTTCCGGATTTCATCCAAAATTGATACCAGGAGGCTGTGAAGGGTTTAGATTTCAATTGGATTAAGACGTTAAAATAATTTTTTTGAAATTCAATATGGCAGATCCAATATGGTGGGTTGAAAATTTTATCTTATTCGCATTTTTTCAGATTTGGTATTAGGATGTTTTTGGGATCGTGTACTATAAATATGAAAATAATTTTTGACAACTATTAGATCGATAAGATACAATATGAGGGATTGAAAATTTAACATTTTCCGATTTTTTCTAAAATTGATATTGCGGAGTTCTCGGGGCGTATACAAACTCAATATGCAGTATAAAATATATCAGGTCAAGAAATTTACGTCTCAAGTTCTTTAAATATCGATATTGGAAGGTTTTGGGGCCTATATTACCAATCTAAAATTAATTTAAAATTGAAGATAGTGGATTTATTATGACAGACTAAATCTTTGTTTAACACAAGTTCACTGGTATTTGGAGAACTCTAAGAATCGAGGAATTTTTAGTGGTTCATTTAAGGTGATTTATAACTTTGGATACAACGGGAACTTTTTTGCCACTTTGGAGTCATTGCGAGATACACTAATCTCGATTAGTACTTAGTTCAAGTAATTTATGGATATTATAATGAATTCAAAACTGAAAATGGAAAAATAAAATTTTTATTAAAAAAATTGAACCGACTTCTAAAAGTGCGCTAAAAAGTGAAAAATAAAGATAAATTTTTATATGAAATTGAAATTTTTGAAATCGGCGCCTAATTATTTCTAAATGAAATAAATAACTACTAATATATACAAATTATGGTAAGAAATCAGTTACAAATATAGTATTTTTAATTTGTTTATGCGAATCACATTCTATCAGATATTAATTTGGCACCAACTTCAAAGATTTCAATTTGATATAAAAATTTATAGTTATTTTTCACTTTTTAGGGCACTTTTAGAAGTCGGTTCAATTTTTTCCATAAAAATGTTTATATCTTGATTATTTGAGAGTGATTTAATCGCTTTTTCAAATTTATCAGCATCTGTTTAATCTAAATTTCCAATAACTGATTTTATTATAGAGCCTAGTCCATCTATTAAACCTCTTCTTTGTTTATTTTTCAATGATGGGTTTAACTGATTTATTTGCGTTAATATTTTATTCTAGAAGGACAGCGCCATATTATAGGAATTGCAAAAATTTTTCTTATAACTTAAACCAATATTTGTTTCATTTTCAAATATGGTTTTAATACGTACATATTGGTTTTGCAATTCAGTAAATTCTTCAATTAAATTAGATATATCAAATATTTGAATAAAAGACCATTTTGTTTTGAGCCGTCCCAAGTTTTAAGGATAGTATTCCTGGAATATCCTTTATTTCCTGCTATTTTTTGGAATTTCTAGTCCGCCGAGAAAGATGATGTAGAATATTACAAGTAGAGTGATTTTTATTATTCCTGTAGCATTTATTCACACAATCACGAGAGAACTTTTTCTTCACTTTCACTGTTTTTTGTTTTACCCACTGTCCTTCGTTGCACTTTTCTCGTTGCCCTTAGGGCTAAGGTGTCTTCTTACTTGTAATTTCTCGACTTATGGCTATTTTCATTTATTTCTAGTTTCAATGATCTACTGGATATGATTTTCCTTAATTCTTGATTGATTCTTACATGCTAACTGGTTTTGGCGATGTTAGTCTTCCACCAGGTATACCTAACTAGATTGGGCGATGTTCGTCCTCCGCTAGCCTTCCCGAAAATATTACTTTTTTTTGGCTATATATATATATATATATATATATATATATATATATATATATATATATATATATATATATATATATATATATATATATATATATATAATAAGACAGAACTGCTCGCGATTTTGTCGACTCGTTTAGGACATCCTACCTACTGGGCCAGTTTTGGTTCTTCTTTGTAACGGTGACTTTTTAAAAAAATTAAACATTACAGGATGCGTGAACAACTTCATTTGCAAAGCTTCAAAGTAAAGAGTGAATAACAAAGGCACAACATTCATTCAACTCATTAGGAAGAAGTTGGCAAGCAAACAACATCATAAAAGACCAAAATTATAATTTTCAGCAGTTATTTTACTAGAGAATTGCTATAGGGGCAGAAATATGGAAGCACGATGAAATTACAAACCTTTAAAAATAAATCACCGAGGAAGAGGCCAAATGCAATATCCAATATAGATCTATGGAGAAGACCAAAACAAGGAGAAATAACTTAAAGAATAGATGGATATGGACTGGTCACATATAAGACCAAATAAACCCCTGAAATTCCAATCAGATTAGAAGGGAACTAGTGGAAGACCGAATAAGAGTTAGAAAGGAACTATAACAAGATTACATAAAAGAATAGAAATAATGTGGGGAGCATTTAAAAATCGAGTAAGATATAAAGAAGAATAGAGAAAATTTATAGAAAGTATCTTAAACGTATGAATGACGAAGAGAAAATGCAGAACTAGCCAATAAGCCATTTTGCATTATCGACTAAGAAACGCAGGAGTGCCAAGTACTCCATCAAGAATAAAGAAAACAGCGTTAATAAATCAAGATTTAATTCTAATAGAAATATCAGTAGCATGTTATTATTTCAGGGAAATAATTTTACTATTTAATATAGAAAACATAATTTTTTGACATTTCAACCATCTTTAAGGTACCGCTTTTAATTAAGACTTTATATTGGAATTCTTTTACCAAATACTTTCTGAATTCTTCACATAAAAAAATAATAAATTAAGCTAGAGGTCGCTAATAAAGAAATAAATACCTAAGAAGCTTCCACTAATTAAATTAAAGAAAAAAAATAACTCCGACACAGGAAAATAGATATATTGTTTATTAGTAAATTAATTCTTCTCGTTATTTGTAAGATATATTTTTGTTTAGAAGAGAATCGACATCTACGTGAATTTTCTTTAATGAATAAATCAATTTATTTTTATACAATCTACTTCCCTTTGTAGTCCATTTTACTTTTTCCAAAATAGTCCATTTTCGATACTCACCCTTCGAAAACAAAACCCACGTAATCCGTAGAAATAGGATAATACAAAAAAAGCCGTGTACGAAAACACATTTATTTAATACCAAGAAAGAGCTCGTTTTCCATTTATTCATATTTTTTATAACAGACAACTAAATGGCAAACATTTATTCATGCAAAGATATTTCTTTGTACTTACAAATCTTTATAAGAAGAAAATTTCAAAAATATCATTGCTAAAAATAAGTTTAGAAGGCTTAACATTAAAAATTTCTTTAGTCACAGAGTCAAACAAAAACAAATATGGTTATTTTCTTTCTTCTAAAATATGATCATGGAATACAGGGAAAGGGGTTTGAAAGTACGTTATAACTGCCTTTTTCGCTTGTCTGGAATACATGTATGGTGTTTCAAAGTTTTGCCGGCTTATTAATTTATTTTCCTTTAATAAAAAATTAGAATGTTATCATAAAACAATTTTTTAACATAGCTATAATAGAAAACAAAAACTTTAGTTATAATATTATAGATGACTTTTCTCTCTCTTTATTTTCACTCACTGGGTCCGAATACTATTTGTTACACTCTTGCTCTTCGAATATAACTAACTAACTTAAATCCTAGAACCATGGCTAACAATGATGACTAATCTCTATAAATTCATGTCGGAATCCCATTAAATATATATATATATATATATATATATATATATATATATATATATATATATATATATATATATATATATATATATATATATATATGAAGTAAAATGCGAACCGTAAATGCAAACCTCGTTCCAACCATATCCCTTCCGTGTTAGAGGTTGCACAGTTTGAACAAATTGCTAAGGAAAACAATCTATCCTATTCCACCATCATCGAGATGATGGCCTACCTGTACCACCATACCGAGAAGAAAGTCAAAACTTACCCTCCCCGCCACAATGATACGGCAAAGGTACATGTTTCGTCTCTACTAGACTAATCAGGGTACCGACATGCACCTGGCTGTGCAAAGGACAGATCAGAAGGAAGCATACAAATACTGAACGCGGCTTCGCCGACCTCCCGCCGGATGCCGTATATTTGTTTATGCGGCTTTCATGGATTCCGGATGAGTCTAGTAGAGATGAAACATGTATCTCTGCCATATCACTGTGGCGGGGAGGGTAAGTTTTGACTTTCTTCTCGGTATGGTGGTACAGGTAGGCCATCATCTCGATGATGGTGGAATAGGATAAATTGTTTTCCTTAGCAATTTGTTCAAACTGTGCAACCTCTAACACGGAAGGGATATGGTTGGAACGAAGTTTGCATTTACTGTTCGCATTTTACTTCATTCATGCACGGAGCTGCATATAGTTGTACGTTTGCTGAATGTAATTTCAGCACTACAACGGCATAATGTGGATATATCCACTGCTATTGCATCTCACAAGGAGGGATCCGTGAAAGCCGCATAAACATATATATATATATATATATATATATATATATATATATATATATATTAATCTATGCAGGGACCCACAAAAAGAAAATGTTCCGTAATACGTAATCAAATGACACATATTTCTTTAGGCCAATTTTTCACAATATATAAATAGATGATAATTCATCTTTATTTATGAAAAACTTAAAATTATCTAAATATTTGCCAACTAAATTTGGCGTTTCCGTTCACATGGAACTTCCTTGATAAATAAATTATACAGGTGCACAATAATACAAAATACATAATTTAAAAGCCATTCCTTTACATCGATTAGTAAGCTAACAGTATTCAGCTCTTTTATACAATTACAGATTTGCAATTTATTTTAATGGTTTCAAATTGACGGGTCCAATTCATTCGTGATCAACGATTTTCTGATTTGCAAAATTAAATTCTAAATTCATAATTTGTTTTTGGAATATTGATTGATATACATATTTTTCATTTAAATTTCAAAAGTAACTAATAAGAGAATGTCAGATATATTTTTTATTCCAACTAACTGCATCTACATATCAACTTTCAGATATCACTTTTTAAAGCAGCATTCTAGCAATAACTTTTCTTTTAACAAATAATACTACAAGTCTCAATGTGCAATGGATTACCATAATTGCTAAATGGTATCCTACCATGTTATTCAAAATAATATTTAAATTAAGCATTCATTCGTACCCTCGTAGACGCCATACAGTGAGCTTTGAAAATGGTGAATGAGATTTTACCGAAACGTCAGCTACCTTACAGTTCTGAAAGGGACTCAGCACATACACGGGATGCCCGAGAACCTTCGATTGCACATCACACCCGTGAGAATATCCGACATAACCGTTTAAGGCGCTAGGACTGACAGTTACGACCATGACCAGCGCGAGTTCGATCCTGGTGCGCGGCAACTTATTTAAAAAAGTTGTCAGACCATTAGATGTAAGAGTCTCAATAGTCGGTAGACACGAAAACTGACAAAGAGTGAAAACTCGGAGTTCGGAACCCACGTTAAACTGTAGGTCTCGTCACTAAAAAATCCTATGGGTTGATGTGTCGTTAATTAATACTACTCACTCCCCCCCCCCCCTTATGAATTTAATTAGCTTAGTATTGGTTCAAGAATTTGTTTTTCTTATTTTCATTTTTTGCTAAGTACAAAAAAAGAACAAATGTACAGTATTTCTATCTCAAAACAAATTACCGAAATTTAAAAAATTTTTAATGTCTTGAAATCAGAAGGGATGGCTGGATTATTCTCAATTTGGCTTTCGATATGTCAGGATTACACAATTAGATAAGGGCTTTATGATACTTATTGTCATTAGAGATGCTAGTTTAGCTCTTCATGATTTTTTATTTCCAAAAATCTGTCCCGTGTCATAAATTTTGTAATTCGATCCACTTTTAATATTTTGGATCAGTACTTCTTAATCAAAAGGTATTGTGGACACTATATTAAAGTAGATATTACTAAAAACTTGTTTACTTTGGAGATGGTCAATTAATTTACATTCATCTACTAAGCACTTTACTTTTAAGCGGTTACAAATATTTTTAAAATCTAATAAGTCAAAATATACTTCGATATTATTTTCAATTTTCCAGTTTTCTCTTTCATGAATTGTATCTATAACACCATTGTAGTCAATATGAAGGAAATTAACCTCTTTTTTTCAGGTTGTTCGCACATCAAAAGCCAGTATTGTAAAAAAATTCAAGTGTGCCTAGAAATGCATCCAACACTCCACTTTTGACACTTTCGTCAAGGGTGGAGTTAATTTTCTTTTCCTTTTGTTTTTGGCGCTCTGGAGATTTTCTAGAAGCGTTAGTAGAGAGAGTCTGGGCCAAGCCTTGTTTATGAAACCTAGAAAACCGATTTTTGATGATTTCCTAAGAATACAATACTATTTTTATTCTTATTTGCAGCTAGAACCATAGTTTAGTGTGTTAAGGCATCATTTGCCAGATAGTAAGGAAAAACAAATTTTTTATTGTATTCGTATTTCGTTCAGTACATCGTAGGGAAAGTGATTACACCTGAGGAGTCAACAAACCAACTTTATGACTTTTAATACTAGGTGTACCCTTAAAGACAACCAGGTGCATGCAACTTTGCATTCGTGTCTAAGTTTGGATTTGCATGCCAGAGCCGGCATTTAACACATCACTGTTCCTATGGAGGCCACCGGCAGGGGCGGATCCAGCCTGTCTGTTTGAGGAGGGGGGGGGGTTGATATCACAAAAGTACAGTATCGCAAACGAAAGCAAGTCGTCGATGGGGGGGGGGGCACCAGAAACATTTCCATTTCTAGTGTGAAAAGCAGTGTCTGTTCTATTTAAAGATTTTCGAGAGGGGGGGATGCCAGCAACATACACGTTCCTAATATAAGAGACAGAATCGGGTCTATTTTCCTGAACTCAAAACTCTTGGGCGGCGGCTATCGCAAGGAAAGCGAGTTGTCTGTCAACGGAGGGGGAGGGGTGCCAGTAGCATACACATTCCTAATATAAAAGGCAGAATCAATTCTATTTTCCTGAATTCTGAAATCTTGGAGGGGGGGGGGGGGTGCGATCGCAAGCATACACATTCCTATAGTCTATTCAAGAACTAGAGAGAGTAATAAAAATGTTACCGAAACCTCCAACGTACCTGTTCCAGTGCCGCAGGTAACTGAGGACTGCCGTAAATCTAATTATATTTAAATATTATAAGCTTTTTTAAATTTACTGCAACAATAAAATTTCTGATAATATAATTTAATTTCTGTCAGTGAGCAAAGTATACCTTACAGTGTGTCCTTAGTGAATTATCTTCTTTGCGCTTGTTTTTATATATTATTTGAGATTAGTAAGATATCCAAAAGATATGGTTTCCACCTCTATATTTATTCCAAAAACGTTAAACCAAGGCATTTTTTCCTCAACGAAAAACTTATTACGATGAATGTTTATGATGCCTTAAGAGATCAGTATCTAAATAATAATGTTAAAAGCGCTGTTGAGATGTATTTCAACATGACAGGAGTGGGAAAGTTTACTATGTACCAAATACCGAAGAAGAAAAAAACGACTGGAATTGTTAATACTCCCATGCCACATTCGATCACAGGCAGACGAAAAATCTCGTTGGAAGAAGAGATGAAAACTGCAATAAAATGAGTTGTACATACATTTTATTATGAAAAGCAGATCCCAACCGTCGAAAATTCTAACTAAAATCAATGAAGATCGAGATTTACCTGAAATTAAAAGAACTGAACTTTGGAAATTGCTCAGAGAACTTAATTATTGTTGGGAAAAATCAGATAGTAAATCTGTTCTTATAGATCGTCCGTAAACTGTCCGTTGGAGAAGGAAATATTTCTCTCAAGTAAAAGGTAGAGGTGCTAGAAATAACACAACTTACAAAATTAGTAATTTAACTGAACTTTTGAAAGATTTTTTTGAATAAAGTTACTGCGGAAAATTGGGAAAAATCCTTATAATAAAAAAATATAACAAAATGTGGTAATTTGATCCCATGATTAGTGAGATAGAGGAACCAATTATAATTAATTTGAGCGATGATAGCTTCACTGTCTTTGATTACGAATTATATATGTAATGTTTACCAGTGTAAACACTATTTATTATTTAAATTTTTGTTTTTGCTGTATTTTATTGTTTAATGTTGTTTATATATTTTTTTATTTTTTATATATTTTTATTTTGGTGTTCCACTCTTTAATTATATATATATATATATATATATATATATATATATATATATATATATATAAATATATTTAATTCCATTTAAATGTAATTTTTTTATTATTTTATTGTTGTATTTGTGTCTTTTTCTTAAGCGTGTAAGATTAACACGTTTATTTTATTTTTTGGGGCTCTCGGGTTTCCACTATATTTAATTTCATTTCAAATATCTTGTAAAACGAAAGTACGTATATATAGGTAATTAAAAACATCATTTCAGAAATTAATAGTCCAACACGTTTAATTAGGTGTAAATAAACATAATTTTAGTCTTAATTGGCCTACTAGGTAGTTTATTCTTTGAAAATAAATATAAACATAAAATGAAGAAAAAAGTAAGGTTATTCAACGCCGCTATTTAAGATGAGCTGACAGTCTAGAACTGGACCAAAAGCTAACCGAAATTGGCGTTTGACGCAGATGACGTCATGTTTCCAATAGTGTTATTGTTCATTGTTTCTTGTTTTTTTTGTATTACATACACTTTTAAATTGAGTTAAATTGTACCTATTTAACTATTTTAGATTAAGTTAAAATACCCATAGTTTGTAAATCAAAATCCTTTTTTTACTTATTGTTAAAATAAATTTTAATTGTTTTTGAAATTTGGGTGTTTTATTTTTGAATCTGGTTGTTTTCTGTTTTCGCTAACATCATTGCTTCTTCTTACTGACGGGTCTAAAACAGATGGCGCTTTGAATATATATATATATATATATATATATATATATATATATACATATATATATACATATATATATATACATATATATATATATATATATATATATATATATATATATATATATATATATATATATATATATGAAGTAAAATGCGAACAGTAAATGCAAACTCCTCTCCATCATATCCTTTCTGTGTTAGAAGTTGCACAGTTGGAATAAATTGTTATAGAACGCAATTTATCCTATTCCACCACCATCGAGATGATGGCCTACCTGTACCACCATACCGAGAAGAAAGTCAAAACTTACCCTTCCCGCCACAATGATACGGCAGAGGTACATGTTTCGTCTTTACTAGACTCATCAGGGTACCGACATGCACCTGGCTGTGTAAAGGACAGATCTAAAGGAATCATGCAAATACTGAACGATATATATATATATATATATATATATATATATATATATATATATATATATATATATATATATATATATATATATAACCTCCGGCATGCTAGCCTTGGCACTGTCCTAACAGAAGGAGCGATCAACACCAAAAAAATGACGACCTGCATTTAATTTTACCATTCATTTTAATTTTAATTCTCGCGCCGTAGCACACCGATAAACTTTTTTACGTCCTACTTCTTTTTCACTTTACTTAAGGGCTAGTCTTCCTTCTCCGGATCCTCTTCAGCTGTCTCTTTTCTGCTCTCATTTTCTAAATTTATGTCAATTTGAACCATTCCATATCAATTTCTATCAATTTTAAAGTTATTTAAATAAAAATATCAATATTTAAATAACAATTTCGTACAATAAAATTAATATTGTACCATCGTGAGATAAAATGATACCAGCTATACTTCCCTCAAATTTTTATAAAAAAAAAGTAAAGAATCGTTTTGTGATTATTAGAATTTAATTAAAATTTCGATATTTGTCAGCGTCACCATTTTAATCAAGAAAAATTAGGATTAAAGAAAGTGGTTCAATGGGACTAGAAATTTGATAAAGCAATTTGCGTCGTTGAAAATTGTGCGCCACAGATTTTTAGCACCCTTTGTATACCCTAAACTATTTTTAAAATATACTCTTTTTAATCCAATTAATAAAGCCGTAAAAGAATATTGAAGTATTAAAGGAAAACCCTGTATTACTAATATCGATTTTTTATTACATGAAAATCTACAAAACTTTATACCTCATATAAAAAAATATTATTGGTTTCTATCCACGAAAAATTCATAATTCATAAGGAGAAATAGGCCATGTTTAGTTTAATAGCATTTAAAAAAAAAACTGTTGAAAATAAAGGCAAAATTGTTAGTATCAATTTAAAGGTATATAAATGCTTTATCGCCACATACCACTAAATTCTGGATATTTTATTTAAAAAATTACTAAAATGGGATTGAAAATATCAATATTAAATAACAATTTCGGACACCCAAATAAGGAAAAAAAGCGAAGTATTTTAGCAGTGTGATATAAAATGACACCATATCAGACTTTTCACAAATATTTAGTGAAAAGAAAAGAACCTTGGTGAGGGTATTAAAATATGAGTCATATGTTGATTTCGCCCAAAAAAATATTGACAACGTCGCATTTTCAGGAAAAAATTTTTAGAGTTTAAGTCAGAGTTCAGTGTGACTCCAATTATAATTAGAAACGTAGGATATTACATTAAAAAAAAATACAAATTAATCGCTACGCTTGTTTAGGATAAGCTAACCTATTTTTAAATTGACCACCCGTTATTAATATTAACTAAAAATCCAATTATTTAAATACTAATAATTTGTATTTTCTTGATTTAAATTCTTATCTGTTGTTCTTTTAACAAATAAATCAAAATATTTTGATATAATCTACACCTATTTATACTCTATTGTGGTTTCCACAAAATAGTCCATTATCATGGAATTTCCGCCTTTTAAAACAAAACCCACGTAGTCCCTAAAAAGGGAAATGAGAGAAAATAGCCCCGTACGAAAATGTGAACCGTATAATAATAGCAGTTAATTTCGGTTAAAATTTTTAAAGTAAACATATATCTCTGCCTCTTCGAGTTGTAACTACTCGCGTATGCGCGATAAAACCAGACTAGTGCAATAAACAAGATTAAAGGGAGACATTGTACGAAATTGCGGAACATTAGGGCGGTAAAAAATATACAAAGGGTGGAAACTCCAATGAATCAGTTAGTACCCCCCAATTTATTTTAATTTTAAAAGCCGTTAGTCTTCTGCTTGTTTGCTTTTTTAACTTGAGAAAGCCACAATGAAATTTTTTATTGAATCTTTATTTATAATTAAAATGCAAACCTCTGTTCGTCTGTTTTAAAGACTTAATTTAAAATTGACAGAGTCAATAATTTACGAGGACAAATTAAATTCTATCAAAATACTAATCTAAAAATGAGTCCAGAAATGAAGAACCGTGCCTAACTGACAAGAAAACATTCTCAGGTGTCCACATATTGGGCCAATTGAATTACCCTCGACATGTGGTGATTTTGTCATTTAGTATTTCTAGATATCAGCCTACGAGTGGATGTTCAGAATGATGGTGATAATTCATAGTTTCTTAAGATTCAAATTTTTTTAGGCAAAAATTTTAAACAAAGTCTGAAAAACAGATTTTTTGAGGTGTAGAAAAAGTTTTTATAACGAACTTTCAAACACAAGTTGTGCGCCTTAAAAAAATCTACAAAATTAAAAAAAAACATCTAAATCTAATTATTTGTTTATTAGTTATTGCAGAAAAACATGTTAAAATTGCTATTTTTTCAATTGTTAATAAAGGATAGAAAAACATATTGCATATACTTCATACTGCAACAGAACAAGCCTCTTGTGGCATAAAATAGACATGCAAAATTTCAAGGAAAAATATTCAGTAGTATTTTGCAGAATGAATTTGTTTATAAGTTTTAGAGTTGTATTAAATTGTTTATTCTCAACGATCGGGAAAACCTATGGCGATCGGTGGGTGCACAAATCAAATTTTCAGGCCTATATTAGTAATATCAAAAAAGAACCAAATTGTTTTGATTTCCTAAAATAGATTAACAAAGTTAGCGTTCATTTTTTCATTATAAATAAATAGAATACCGCTTCGATAAATAACGATAACAAAACGCCGATAACTGGACGTGTAAGCTGATATTTTTGCGCAAATTTTGTAAAAACAAGAAAGTTTCTACGTCGAATAGAAGAATCCCTGTGGCGTTATATATACATTAAGGAATTATTTTAGTATGGATTAACAGAGCTTTTCCGAGATTTAGTGTGGGTGCTGTGGTGGAAGATGCCGACAACGTGCGATCGAAAATGCTAATGCTAACAAAATTTGATTATCTCGGCAAATATTGGTCGTAAAACTTTCATTTTTGTTCGATTTGTGCCATCTCGGTGAAACATGAACAATGGAATATATATAGTTTCCTGAAAATATTATTTTTGAATTGAGCTATAAACAAACTATTGCATTTTCATAAATTTTATACATATTAAGTAATTAATCAATTAACAATATTTTTACCACACTTATTGCATATATATATATATATATATATATATATATATATATAAGATATTAATCCGGGAATACAGCCGTTCGTTCGATTGGTTTGCGTGTCCGTTTAATGATTCCGCTTAAAGAGAGTTTCCCAAGTAGAAGGAAGATTAAGTGCATCTCTTTTATTGAGACTGCTGTTCTTTTCAATTTCGATGGATTCACAAATCAATCTTGTCATGTGTTCTATATTAGCGATTTGCTGGCAGGTATCAAAATGGTACAGGTAAATGGTATGTGAAGGGGAGAGTTTTCACATATTTTCCACTTTCCGGCCACTTCCGGTTTCACCGGAAATGGCCCCGGTTTTGAATTTTTAAATGGAACACCCTGTATATTTTAACATTTTTGGATTTCTGAGACAATTCTAGATCAGAATATGACATTTTTGCATCTAGGTGGCCATGATCGGACGCAAACTAATCCAAGGGCCTTAGGTGATGTCAAAAAAATACAATCGCAAAGTTTTAGTTACTAGTATGAAAGACAGGAATAAAACAAGTTGACAAAATTAAGTTTTCATTTCTAACTATTAATTTTCAAAGTGCGACCACTTTTTGACAACTACTTTTCGAAAAAAGCATTCTTTGACGAATCTAACGGTACTAATTTATTTGCGATTGGATTAGACATAAGAACAGAAATTAAATATTATTAAGCAAAATACTGGATAATTTATTTACTTATGACAAGTGCGCCATGGACAGCCATGATGCATAATAATTTGCAACTGTTTTTTTCAAGTCTTCTTTGGAAAACAAAGCACTCACTTAAGTAAATAATGACAGTGACATACGCTCTAAGAACAGACGTAAAAGTTTCTTAATTTTCGTTAAGTTTAGTTTAAATTTTCGTTAAAATAATGTATACTCAAAGTGAAAAAGTGGATATGTTATTAATATTTGGAGAGTGTCATAGAAATTCAAGGAATGCTGCCGAGTTGTATGCTCATAAATATCCGAATCGGCAACATCCAGCCCATCAGTATTTTCCGTATGTCGAGACTCGTTTTAGGCAAATTGGAAATCAAAAGGCGGAACAGAGGTTTATCATAAATGAAGAGACTGAGATTAACGTACTTGCAATGGTTGAGGTTGATAAAACAGTTTCGTTAAGAAAAATTAGTCAAGAACTACAGATAAGTTATGAATCAGCAAGAAAAATACTGAAAAAGCATGGATATCGAGCATTTAAATATCAGTTACATCAACATTTGTATACTGAGGATGGCGATAGACGGGTAGTGTTTTGTGATTGACTGCTTCAAAATTATAGAGTTAACCCAAATTTTATCGATTTTATTCTATTTTCCGACGAATCCCGATTTACAAATAATGGTATATTCAATAAGCAAAATACTCGGTACTGGGCCCAACAAAATCAACATGATATGAGAGAGGGTAATTTTCAAGAAAGATTTGGCGTCAATGTCTGGGCTGGTATCGTTGGAAACAGAATAATGGGGCCAATATTGTTTCAAGGTCAGTTAACAGGGGTTAGGTACTTAGGTTTTCTTCAAAATGAAATCGAAAATCATCTCAATGATATACCTTTAGCAGTTTTACGGCGAATTTACTTTCAACAAGATGGAGCACCGCCTCACAATACTAAAGAAGTTCTTAATTATTTAATAGAGCATTTTAATAATCGAATTATTGCAACCAATGGTCCGGTACGGTGGCCAGCCCGCTCATCGGATCTTACTGTGGTCGATTTCTTTGTCTGGGGATATGTTAAAGAAAGGGTTTACTATGGAGCAGCCCCAGCTACTCTTGAAATATTAGAAGAAAGAATTTTACGGTCATTTAGAAGTATAACGCCCCAAATGCTACAAAACGTGTTGAGAGAAACAATTGAACGAGCTGAAATGTGTCGTGAAAAAGAAAGAATTCACTTTGAACATTTACTACACTAAACTTTTTAACAAATTCAGCTACTGTACTTTCAAATATTTTAAGTGCATCGTCTAAGTTATTAGTTTATTTTGTTAGTTTTTTGTTAATTTTGTTAAATTTTTAATCCAATTCCTGTCTTTCATACTAGTCACTAAAACTTTACGATTGTATTTTTTTGACATCACCTAAGGCCGTAAGATTAGTATGCGTCTGGAAACCGGAAGTGACCGGAAAGTGGAAAATATGCGAAAACTCTCCTCTTCACATAACATTTACCTGTACCAATTCTCATTTTGATACACATAATACTCTAGAAATTATGACTAATAGATTCGTTGACACCCGGTATATATATATATATATATATATATATATATATATATATATATATATATATATATATATATATATATATATATTTATATATATATATATATATATATACACGGGAAAAATCCAGTAGGTTTCCGAGACTATACCGACTTCCAAAGATCCACAAGTAAAATGCTCCTCTAAGATCCATTGTTAGCGCTTACAACTCTGCCACTCAAAAACTATAAAAATATATTGCTGCAACCTCGTGTTAAGAATGTAAGAACATTAAAAACTCAGAAGGCTCTTTAACTATCTACAGATACCTGAATGCTGATTCTCACCATTACCCCTCTCAAATACAGGACGTAGCCAATACCCTAATATCAAGATCCCTTCGCCTAACTGATGACTAAGGAAAAGAAAAGGAAGTGTCACTCATAAAAAGCGCCCTCAAACAAAACAGCTACAAGACATTAACCATAAATAAGGCAATAAAATTGCAAAACAAAACAACGGAAGAAACAAGGCCAGCTGCTGGTGATAGACAAATCACCATACTTCTTTACATAAAAGGCATAACAGATAGAATCAGCAGATTGCTCCGGAAACGTAACATATCTACAGCCTACAAACCACACAATAAAATAGGCTTTTTTTTAAGAAATCCAAAAGACAAAATCAACCTAGAAAATCAAGGCGTATATAGAATCGCATGTGGCACCTACAATAAAACATACATAGGCCAGACCAACAGAAGAAGTTCAGCGAGACTAGAAGAATATAAACTCAGTATAAAAAACAGGCAACATCGGCACTTTTTCAACACCAACACGAGAGAGGACACAAAATTGATTTTGATACCTGCCAGCAAATCGCTAATATAGAACACTACATGACGAGATTGATTTGTGAATCCGTCGAAATTGAAAAGAACAGCAGTTTAAATAAGAGAGACGATGCACTTAATCTTCCTTCTACTTGGTAAACCCTCTTTAGGCGGAACCATTAAATGGACACGCAAACCAATCGAACGAACGGCTGTATTCCCGGATTAATATCTTATATATATATATATATATATATATATATATATATATATATATATATATATATATATATATATATATATATATATATATATATATATATATATTGTTATTGTTGGTGGGGCTTGGTAGCACCTAGCCAGCTTTCGCCCCTCTAAGCTGGCTACTGGGAGTTTTCCTGATTCTGAACACTGTCAGGAGCAGTACTGCCAGTACAGCGGCTTTGTACATGCCCCTCTTGGCCACATTTCTAACAACGAATTCTTTTTCTGCCATGGAAGGTTGTGTTTTTGTTGTCATGTGCCTTTTGTCTATTTAAAAATTCCTGCATCTCCCTCATTAACTTCATGAAGAATTCCTCATTGGTATTGCGGTCATCCTGGGAAACACTGACTCTTCTTATGACTCTTCCTTGGTTCCTTGAGGTCTGTTTGGCTGTTTCAAACTGAAGGGCATATGCAAGAGCCTCGGAAATTCTCTTCAGTCTGGCCATTCTTAGTGTCTGACTTGTTTCTGGGTCGCGTAAACCTTCAATAAAACTATTCACTGTTAACTCTTGCTTTATTTCTTCTGGGTATGTTGGGTAGGTGAAATTTATTAATCTCATTATATCCACCTCATATTCTTGAAGACTTTCGTTGTATTTCTGTCTTCTTCCTTGGAGTTGGGCTTTATAAACTTCTTGGAGGTGGGCTTCCCAATAGCGCATCTCCAGAAAAGTAACAATGAACTCGTAATCATTCTGTTTTTCTTCAGGAATGTTACGTAGTACCTCCATAGCTTCACCTCGTAGTGCTAGAACAAGAGCACGTGCCTTTTCCGGTAAACTCCAGTTATTGCCGGTGGCGGCAGCTTCGAACTGACGGACATAGGTAAGCCAAGGTACCTTGCCCTCGAAGGTAGGTGGCTTCATCACACTAGTTGCAGGAATACCATCTACCTATATTACACCTGTACTGGCTACCTTTTTCATTTGCAAATATAACTGTTGCACCTGTTTCTGGATTCCTGTCACTTCATGTTGTATTTCAACATGTATGTCTTCTCTAATTTTGCTCATCTTCTGTTGCATTTCTTGTTCAATGCGCGTCATGTCTTCTTTCATTTCTTGTTTCATATCTTCCTGACTTGTTTTAAGTTCATGTCTCATGTCCTCTAGACTTGTTCTTAGTTCTTGTTTTATGCTTTGTTGATTTTTCTGAATGTCCTCTCTCAGTTCTTGGTTCATGTTTTCCTGGCTTGTTTTCAATGATATCAATTCTTGTTTCATGTCATCTTGGCTTGTCTTTAGTGTCATCATTTCTTGTTTCATATCGTCTTGATTTTTCGTCATGTCTTCTTTCAATTCTTGTTTCATGTCATCTTGGCTTGTCTTTAGTGTCATCATTTCTTGTTTCATATCGTCTTGGTTTTTCGTCATGTCTTCTTTCAATTCTTGTTTCATATCTTGTATCATCATCAGTATCTGGTTTAAACTACTTTGAAGTTGTTCTTCCATTTTTGCCTTCTGTTTTCTCGTTTCCACTGGCATACAATTTCAATTTACTTTTTTCTAATTTTATAACCTGAGCTAACCTCTTCTGGATTTGATCCCACTTCCGACACCAATTTGTTCCGGACGGCCTATTTTCGAACACACACTGTATAATTGAACACACTATTATTTCAAAATATTTTTATTGTCAACCTTACTTCTGACACTTGTCAAACAATTTCAAGTTGCATCAACGAACTCTCAAACTAAACTGACCGAGAAAGCAGATCTGGACTCTTTATATACCCTTTTGGTCCATACCGGAAGATTCCCTAATTCTCTAGAAGGATTTCCATACTACATGGGGTAATCAAAATAAGAAAAAGGAATTTCTAGACCTTCTATCATAGGCGTTTCATGTAAAAATAAGGAAATCGAATTCTTTAAAAAGTTCCAGATCTTCTTTCATAGTCGTCTCCTGAGGAAATTAACAAAGGTAAAATTACTTAAATAAATTATAAACTTGTAGAAAATATACCTAAAACCTTACAAACTACGAACACAAACTAATACTAGGAAATGTACAATTCTGTAACGTTTGTAACAATATTATATATATATATATATATATACATATATATATATATATATATATATATATATATATATATATATATATATATATATTTATATATATATATATATATATATTCGTCGCCAACATCTCATCTTATTACAAGTGATGCTTCTTCGACGGCTACTCGGCTTAGAATGAGAGTGCTCGGCTCGCTGTCCTGGTTCTCTGGTGTGTTGTATTTTTATTAGGTTTTTCCATGTATTTGAGATGTTTTGTGCATCTCTCTAATTAATATTTTTGGTGTTTTCTATTTCTAGAGCTTCTCTCATGATGCGCATTCTATAGTGCTTTATGGATACGAACTATGTCGTGCTCCTGATGATGTTGGAATAGAGCTGATATTTATGTTTCTAATTACTATACAAAATATAGTAACTAGAATCTAATGATCAATAAAACAGAATATTAAAGTAGAAAAAAAATATTTGTTTCATTTACATCTCGTATAGAAGTTCTTCTTTTGGAAATAAGATAAAGAATAGTTCTGTAGATAATTTTGCCTTATACATCGTTTAATACTAAAATCTAATAACATGGAATTTCAAATAAGGGGTATACTTAAATAACAGTTATATCTTCGAACTATATAACAATTTTATAATATAAATCATATTTGTTTACCATTCTAAGAAGAGAAAACCTATTTTCACTGATTCACAGTATTAATTTAACTCAGTAAACTTATTAAACTTCTAAAAGGATTATAAATAATATCTTTCGACGCACAAAACGGCTCAAATAACGGAAGTGTGGAAATTGGCATATTCCGCAACCTCGCTGTTTTGGCTTTGTAAATTTCTGTAGAAGCATTCCAGAACATTCGTCAGCAAGGCTGAAAGTGCCAAACAATAAATTTAATTTAATGTATGCGGAAAAGTCTATTTCTGTTTTAATTAAAATATATGCATAACATAATAGAAGTTATGTATTATGCTTTTACAATTATAGTAAAAAAGCGTCCGGTGTTGCCGGATTAATTTTTCTTGGGCTTTTATTAATCTCTTTTTAAACCGTGGACTAAATTTTACTCTTGTTGGTGGAAACCAGACTATTTGTGTTTACTTTAATATTTAAACTTTAAAGATATTTCTTTTCAATATGTGCAATTGTTTCAAAAGTGCCCAATATTGCTTAGAAATTACGTTAACATAACGAGAAATGATGGTAGAGAATTACAACATAAATTGCAAAAATGGTCAAAAAATCTAGTTGAAAAGACAATTTATATAACAGACTGATAAGTGTCTTTTATAAACGTGAACTTTTTAAAAGAATTTAAAAATATTATTAGGCACTATGTCCGTGGATTAAGCTCAGAGGAAGAATTTGTTTCGAAAGAGATTTGTTCTTTAAAAAAATTTAGGTTTAATAAATAAATTATAGATTTTTGCCCTATATGTATAGAGCGACCAAAAAGTGTAAATTAACAATAAATAGTTGATGCTGGTAGCCGTTACTATGTGGTAGTTAATCATCTTCAAGAAATGTTTAAAAAGAAACTACTATGTTATATACCACTAAATTTATTAAGAAAACAGTGACCGCAGTTTCAACTCACAGAGTCATTTTCAAACTGAATTACAAAGGTAGACTAAGTATTCAATACAGAAACATGAGAAAATTTAACAATAAATAAAAACTACCTGAGAAATTACATTATTACAAAGGGGAGGTACTAAATTTTGGGAACTAATTATTATTTAGCGACACCAAATAACGAGGAAAACCCAAGTTCTGTCTGGTCATTAAGCAAATTTACATTTTTATTTTTACTATGTTTATATATTTCTAAAGATTCAAAAATATTTAACTTTTGGCCCTTTGTTGAATAATGTAATATGTCAGTGTTGCTTAAATCAGGAAAACTGTGGCTGTGTTGTAAGCAATGGTTGGCAAAGCTCGAGTCTCTTTTTTGTAATCTATATGATCGGTAGTGTTCTGTAAAGCGAGTTTTAAAGCTTCTACCACTTTGTCCAATATACAAGCTATCACACTCTGAACATTTTAACTTATAAACTACTGATTTATCAAATTTATTAAATTTATCAATCCGGAAATATGGCGGAAATTAAAAGCGATCCTACAAAAGTTTTTCAAACAAATTTGAAACAAACCCTGTCAAACATAACAGCCATTTTTTCAGAATTCGATAAAAAAAGTATAATCACTATGAACCCACAAGCACCAAAACTCTATGGCCTTATAAAAAATCACAAACCAGGAAATCACATTTTTCATACACAAATAGCTCCACGAGAGAACTCAGTATGAAACTAAATTCATTCTTCAAATAAGTAACTTTAAACCAAGTCACAGTTTAAATAATTCAGCAGATCTCGTCCAAAAACTAAAAAACATAAAAACCCCAGATAACTCCATACTAGTTTCTTTTGACATAAAAAGCATGTTTTCTAATATTCCAACAGATGAATGTTTTATACTTATCCAAGAAATCTTACAGGAGCGAAATATAAATCCAATAGTTACTACTTAAATCTTGTCCTCTTTTGAACTTTGCCTATCACAAACCTATTTCCAGTTTAATAACAAATTTTATTTACAAAATTCAGGCCTATCAATGGGTTCTCCTCTTAGCCCGCTCCTAGCAGACATTTTCATGTCAAACATAGAAAACAAAATTCTTAATTCCCCTTTAAGCAAAAACCATGTTTAATTTTGATACAGATATGTAGATGATGTTCTAGCATGTTTTAAAGGCACTACTAGATAACTTCAAAAATTCTTACAATACATTAATAATTGCCATCCAAAAATTCAATTTATTCTGGAACCATAAAATAAATTTTCTTGATCTCACCATATCTCACCTCAATAATCACTGTAATTTTAAAATTTTTAGAAAACCAACGTTTACAGGTAATACTATATCTAATGATTCTTTTCACCCCTTAAAACACAAAATGGCTGCATATAATTCAATGATACATAGAGCATTCTCTATGCCTCTCTCTGAAGAAGATCTTCAAGAGAACTAAATATCATTGAAAGGATTGGAATATCAAACAATTTCTCCCAACAAACCATAAAGAAATTAATAACTAAATAACAAAAAAAAAATAGCTTTTAATTCAATATATCCCAAAATAAAAAATGATAAAGATAGTTCATCTTATATATCTTTGTCATACTGTGGTACCCTATCAGAAAACATAGTTAATACTCTTTCCAAACATAACATAAAAGTAGCCTATGAATATCAACATAATCTGTCCACTATCCTTGACAATGCTAAAGATAAAATTAATAAATTTGATAAATCAGGAGTTTATAAGTTAAAATATTCAGAGTATGATAGCTTGTATATTGGACAAAGTGGTAGAAGCTTTAAAACTCGCTTTTCAGAACACCACCGATCATATAGACTACAAAAAACAGACTCGAGCTTTGCCAACCATTCCTTAGAACACAGCCACAGTTTTCCTGATTTAAGCAACACTGACATATTACATTATTCAACAAAGGGCTAAAAGTTAAATATTCTTGAATCTTTAGAAATATATAAACATAGTAAAAATAAAAATGTAAATTTGCTTAATGACCAGACAGAACTTGGGTTTTCCCCGTTATTTGTTTTTGCCAAAGAATAATTAGATCCCAAAATTTGGTACCTCCCCTTTGTAATAATGTAATTTCTCAGGTAGTTTTTATTTATTGTTAAATTTTCTCATGTTTCTGTATTGAATACTTAGTCTACCTTTGTAATTCAGTTTGAAAATGACTCTGTGAGTTGAAACTGCAGTGACTGTTTTCTGAATAAATTTAGTGGTATAAAACATAGTAGTTCCTTTTTAAACATTTCCCGAAGAATAACAATAAATAAATTAGAGCTGTAGTGCTTTTAACTACATTTTTAAAGAAAAATACAAAAAAAAAATAAAAATGGTTGCCATTCTGCTACATTTATGACAATATTCAAAAAATTTATAGGACACGGTTGAAAATTATGGTTCTTGGGCCTAGATCGTGTCAAATTGTAATTATTTTTCAACGTTTCGCCTCCGGTTGCACGAGACATCTTTAGGGATATTTGCACCACGAGACACAGAATGACCATCGAGGAACAACAGTCTGGCATTTATACCCGATTTCCAAGTGTGATGTAGACTGTTACCTGTATCTCTAATAACATATTTTAGATATTCACAAATTTCGATTGATTCTCTAATTTTACGTTTAAAGAAACCAGACACTGATGCTAGCGGCTTGGTTCCTTTTTCATTATAGGTGTAACCTATGCAATGCTGATATTCAGCTACTGCAGATTGTACAATCTGTCTACTTTTAATACATCTCTCATGTTCCTTAATCCAAACGGATGTAGACCTTCCTATTTTATCCACACAAAACCTTACCACAAGGCCAAGATATCTTGTAAACTCCTTCTGTTTGTAATGGTATTGCATCTTTTGGTGACTTCAAACATTGTTCAATTTGTTAGCATGTATTGAAAATTGTTTGAATGTTTGATTTTCGGAACAATTTAGTAATCTTGTCGGTTGTTTCGTGTATGTAAGCCAAGGCAATACTGTTCATAGATGATACATTTATAACATTTTGTTGAGTAGCTGGATTTTTATGTTTATTAGTTGAACATCAAATATCTTCGGCGCAATATTCGTTGCCTCTCAGAGCATTAGTCAGATTTTCTATTTCTGATTTCAGTGATTGTTCGTCACATATTAAAAGAGCTCTATGTACCAAAGAATTAATGACGGATTGTTTTTGAAAAAAATAATGGTGTGACTTTGCATTGAGATATCGATTTGTATGTGTTGATTTTCAGTATACAGAATATCCTACTTTCCCATTATCTTTCCTTTGTACGAGTACATCGCGAAAGGGAAGGGCACCCCTTGATTATATACGATACGATGTTGTGCTTAACTTAATAAAAAGATGTTACGGAGTTTTTGTAATTGATTTTCCTCTAAATATTCGTGGACTCGTGCAAACCATACCATCATTTTATCTTCGGTTGCTTCCGTACATGCAGCTATAAGTGGCTGAGCTATTCGATGAAATATTGAGGGATTTCGTAATTAAAATGCTGTGTCTCCCGAGTGTACCAATTATGAAATTATTTTTACAACCAAGCTCATCTACTAATTGTGCCACTGAAAACAGAGTTTGTTTTTCTTGATGGGGAATCCACACTCAGCAAGTTTCTTCTGATATTTTACTAGAGGCTCTTCTTCTGGGGCACTCAGGATGGTTAGTTTATTTGATCCATCTTGGTTTATATATTTATTCTGTCCCGGAGTACCTGCCGAGGTATTTTATATAATTTTGCTGAATTTTTGATTATACTTTTCTGCATAAAAATCCTTTCCACCAAACTAATGTATTATTTCGATAATTTATACCTATGTAACCCTTACACTGACTTGTAAATTGTCGTGAGACGTTGCCAAATCTACGTTTTACCTAAGTTTAGGAAAATTGTGCACAATCTAGCAACATCGCAGAGGGGGCGTCTGGAGATGACCTCCATCTATGAATTCTTAACCGCCTAGAGCTAAAAATAACAGAGATACTCATTAAACCCCATATTATTCTAAATTTCATCATACCCCATAGTCATCGAAGAATCAGGTACTTATCGAAGGACCCCTGTATACAGGAATTATGTCGTCGCTTCCGATACTTTCGATACACAATGTTTTTAGAAAATACCAGATGTATGAAACGGGTATATAAGCAGCCGCCCGCTCGTCTTATTGTATTGGATATATGTGTAAAGAGTAAAGAACTAGCGAATAGTGCTAGCGTTATAGTAGTGCTTATTTTTGCCATGTGTAAAGGATGTCGTCGCGATCTTATGTGAACATTCTGAACAGTTTCTGTTATATATGTGGTGAAGTGACACTGAAAGCTCAACGAAAGTCATAGAGCCCATTTGTAAGAAAAGTTATATTTTGAGTGCAAAGTTAGCGATCAAGACAAATCTTGGGCTACCAAAATTTGCTGCAACACTTACCTAAGCACCATAACAGGATGACTACTGGATACTCACAAGTTTATAAAGTTTGGAATGCCAGTGATATGGCGGGAACCTCTGAATCATATTGATGATTGTAACTTTTGCTTAACAAAAATCCTGGGATTTTCTAGTAAAAGCCAACATAAAATTGAATATCTTGATAGTCCCTCAGCCAGGAGACCTGTATCCCATGACGCTTCTAGCATACTTGTCCCTAAACCTCCAGAAAAGTACAAAATCGACTGGAAATCGGAACTATATGATTTTCAATCAAAAGCCGATCTAAGTTTTCAAGAGGAAGACGATTGCGAATGTAGTAGCGGAAAACAGCCCCATTTTATATCTCAGGAAAAGCTCAACGATCCAATTTGTAATTTGGATCTTCCTAAAACAAAGTCAGAGCTGCTAGAACTCGTTTACAGTAGTAGAATCTTGTAAAAAAAGAGTGAAAATTTTCATGTTTCGAAAAAGGCTATGCTGGCAGTATTTTTTCAGTGATAAATGACTTAGTTTACTATCATGAGATATCGCGTTTAATCAACGAACTTGGCCTTTTCTATAAACCTACCTACTTCTTCGAAGACGAGTCTAAAGACAGTTTTTTTGTTTACTACTTGACAAAATCATAAATAGTAATGAAAAAATAACCTTTTCTTTACTCAATACACCTGAACAGTTCCTTAATTGTTATAAACAAAACTCCAGTGATTAAAAAAAATCAGTAACGCTTGTCTTACGATTTATTTTTTAAGTCTTTGGAAAAGTCCCTGCTTTAGAAATATTAAAACTCTGTGTATACGGTATGGTTTAGATCAAAATGGCACATTGTTTTACCAACATAAATTAATAAAAAAATCTCTGTATAAAAAACTAACGTGTGTCAGCAACAAAACAAACTTCATCATTATATAAATACTCAATTTATTTTGCTATATCGAAGGCTTTCTTATAAAATAATAAAAGCTGCGAAGAAGTTATTTGTGCAATAACTATTGTATTAATGAAGAAACACAAATTTTAACCGTAATTTCGCAGTAATCAGTTAACAAAATGTATCGGGCCCTAGTTCAAATTTTATGTTTTCTAACAATCTACAACTTAACATTTAAACCTTTTTGTCGATAACACAGCAGAACAAAATCAAACTTTTTTTGTTTCATAAAACATTTTAATGATTGTTTACTAATTCGAAGTCACTGATTTCAAATCTTCACTCAATTTTATTGTATCAACTCGAGTTTTTTAGATACAGCTACTTCCTTCGTTTCTTCCTTCATATTAAGTTTGTTTACGGTATCTATATCTGTTACGCTCGCGATTTTCATAAATCTTTGTGGTGTCTATAATATTTTCGTCGGAAAGGTTTTGCATTAACGATCCAAATTGTTTTTGTTACATATGTGGTGAATGTGTTTTTAAACAATTTCGTTTCAGTGTGTCTGGCTTTGTGAGACAAGCATATTCGGAGTACTTTGGTTTTCCATTGAAAATACGTAACATTGTATGCAAAATCTGTGTTGAGGAATTACGTTTATGGGCCACTAAGAAGAGAACTACTTTCAAATTCCAATCTCCAATGATCTGTCGTGAACCTGTTAATCATAACTGCTATTTTTGTGTTGTGGATATAAAAGGTATCAATAAGACAAACCAGCCAAATGGATTTACTCCACCACAACATCTGCTGTTAGGCCTGTTAAGAGGATCTATTTTTATCTGTACGATCTACATTTGAAGAAAATTTTGTTGAATTGAATGAGCTGAGCTGCGTGAGCGAGGACGAGTTCGAACCACAAAATTTTTTGAAAGCGAGACCATTCAATCAAAACGAGCTTAATGATTTAATTAGAGACCTTGGCTTGTCGAAAGCTTTTTCCAAATTACTAGCTTCACGGTTGAAAGAGAGATATCTTCTAACTAAAGAAACTAGAGTTTCGTATTAATGCGCTCGGGAAAAAGACACACTTCCTTTTTTCTCTCAAAAGGATGATTTTGTGTATTTTTGGTTTGATAACTGCCATTGGTTTACAGAGATATGGTAGAAACAATAGCATTTATTTAACGACTCATCAAAGCGCAGTTTAAAGCCTGTACTACTAGGGAAATACACTAGTCTCCTTACAGACCGCACATTCAATCAAAGTGAAGGAAGAATCCCTAAAATATATAAATAGGTAATTTGCGTTGACCTTGAGAAGGTTAATTTCTTTTGAGACAACAAGGAGGCTATAACAAATATCATTGTTTTATATGTATATGGGATAGCAGAGCTAAATCCTAATATTGGACGAGAAAAAATGGCCTTCTAGGGAAGCACTAGTTCCAGGTAACCGTAATGTTATAAACGTACTTCTTGTGGAACGAAATTGTGTCATATTGCCACCACTGCATATTAAACTCAGTTTGATTAAAAATATGTTAAAGCATTAAATAAAGACAGTAAATGTTTTAAGTATATTCCAACAAGTTTCCGATCGGAGTTCAGAAAAGCCCAAAGCAGGCATATTTGACGGCTCATAATTTCGAAAATTGGTGAACAACCCTAATTTTCGCAGTTCAATGTCAGAAATTGAGAAGAATTCATGGAATTTGTTTATGTGGTTTATTTGAAATTTCTTAGGTAATAGAAAGGGTGATGATTATGTTGAGCGCGTTAAAGAGATGTTGTCTTACTTCCAGCAGCTTGGATGCAACATGAGCATCAAAGTACACTTTCTTCACAGCCATTTAGATCATTTTCTAGAAGATCTCAGTAATATGAGTGCAGAACAGGATGAACGATTCCACAAAGATATTTGGACTAAGAAGAAATGATGGTCAGGGAATGGGCATGTGATGACCGTTTATTGCTGGAGTATCCAAAATAGCACTTTCTCATTCAAAAACAGAAGAGAATCATATAAAAGAAAATTCAAGAGTTTGTACTTTTTTTAATAAAATATTTTTGTACCGTGAGAGTGTTTTTTCTAAAAAAACCTCTCCTTATAATTCACAAACTAAAGCTGATGTAAAAAAACTGATATATTTAAAATCAGCGTCAAAAATTTGCTTAGAATGATATAAAATATTTCATGTGACAAACGTGCTGTCTGAAGGTGTAATCGATACCTTACTTACTTACTTATTCCATGGCGTTACAATCCTGGATGGGTTTTAGCCGACTTTACGACATGCCTCCATTCATTTCGATCTCTCGCAACCTCCATCCAGTGTTCGATACCCATAGTTTTGGGATCTTTTGTTATATTATCTCTCCACCGGAGTCGGGGTCATATCAGTGGCATTCTCCCAGTCGGTGCTTTCTCCCAAGCTAGTCTTATTATTCTGTCGTCAGGAAGCCTTCTGATATGTCCTGCCCACTGAAGTCTTCTGGCCTTTATTTCTTTTACTATATCTGTATCT
Source organism: Diaprepes abbreviatus (assembly GCA_034092305.1). NCBI lineage: Eukaryota > Metazoa > Arthropoda > Insecta > Coleoptera > Curculionidae > Diaprepes > Diaprepes abbreviatus. The sequence continues at coordinate 20,696,463 of JASJET010000031.1, forward strand.
GGGAATAATTCTTCTAGTTCCTTGTTAGTTCTTGTTTTGTATTGTCCTGTCGTTCCATCTATCGTTGGTCCCGAGATTTTCCTCAAGATTTTTCTTTCAAAGACTCGTAGTCTCTCTTCGTTCGCTACCGTTATCGTCCATGTTTCACAAGCATATATAACTATCGATCTTATAACAATTTTTTTTGTATAGGTCCATCTTTATTCATCTTGTGAGGTGTTTATTTCCTGTGATCCGTTGTTATCTTCGCATATTGTTGTTTCTAAGTATTTAAATTCTTTGACTCGTTCAAAGTTATATTCATCGATGGTGATGTTTTGACCTATTCTGTCTCTGTTTCAGCCATTCCGACTCATGAACATGTATTTAGTTTGATCTTCTTTGATTTGAAGTCCCATCTTCTTTGCTTCCCTTCCGAATCGTATTAGAGTTTCTTTCATTTTTATTCTGCTACTACCAATCATATCGATATCATCTGCAAATGCCAACAGTAGATTTGGTCCATCTTGATGGAATATAGATATTGCTGCTTCAATTTTCGAATTTCTGATTATATATTCCAGCGCTATGTTAAAAAGTTGTGGTGAGAGCGCATCTCTTTGCTTAAGAACGTTGTTTATTTCAAACATTTCGGAGTAGTACTGTCCCACTTTCACTTTGCACTTCAGCCCCTCCATACACATCCTTATTAGGCTGACCAGTTTTTTGAGAAAGCTAAGCTCGATACCTGAGCATCTAAAATTAGAAAACAGTCTTTTGACATTTTCAAAGACTCATAATTAATTTTATTCAACATTACTAACTGTCGCCAAATATCATGGCTTTTATTTTGATTTCTGTAAACAATATATTTCAGAACTTCGGACTACCTTGTATATCATATTTGTTAACTACCTAGGAAAACTTGCATGAAATATAATTTCATCTCTTACCGCATATTTTACGATTCCATCTCATAATGACTCTCAAAAAATGCAAGAATTTTAAATAAAAGCGTCAACATGAATAGAAACCACTTAAAATAGTTTTAATAAATCAGAAATAATATATCAATAAATAGCAATATAGAGGCTGTCAAATCAGTAAATTCAATTTATTGTTTAAAACTTCTGACGCGTGTTTTGGAATGTCGGTGTCGAAATTTATAAAGCCAATTCGGTAGGGTTGCGGTTTGTGCCAATTTTCATGCTTCGTTATTTTGCACCCTTTATCTTGACGCTGATTAAATTGCTTTTGAAAGTTGAAATAATGTTGTTAAGTATATTATAGATTTTTGAGAGGAGATAGCAGAAAATTTAATATGCGATAAATGGATATTTATTAATGAACTTTCCTAATAAAAATAATAGAACAGGTTTTTAATTTAATTTCTTCAGGAAAAAATATTTGCATTGCCCTTTTTTTAATTAGTATCTAATTCAACCCTAGGGGAGCTACTAAGAGAGCACTTTCCAGGCTCAAATTAATATGAGGGCGAATCCAAAGAACCAAGACTCCCCTTAGTATGTCATGACTACAAGTTAGTTAAAACGATAATGACATATGAAAGATCGATGGAAACCTTTGCCCTTTTGAAATGACCTGGTATTCTTCTAATATGGGATATATACCGATGGCGTGAAGGGACACAAAAGTATTTTTTATTACCAAGGTAGGAAAAATAGACTTCACAAACCCTAAGTCCTTCCGCTCTGTCAGCCTGACCAGTTTCTTATTAATGACGCTGGAAATGTTGGTGGACGTATCAAGAAAGGAATAATGGTGCATTATCCCTTACATCCTTTACAATTTGCCTATCAGGCAGGAAAATTCACAGACACGGCGCTACATCGACTTGTCACAAGAGTTGAAAACGCGCTGTTGAATGGTCGATCCGCTTAGGTACCTTTATCGATATCGAAGGAGTGTTTGGCAATAGATCTCAATGCTCTACAACTACAAGGCTCTGAACCGATAGTAGTTGCATAGATCAGAGGGATGTTAACTCAGAGACTAACATATGCTGAGTTTAACAATTTAATTGTTAAAGCACTGTCAAGTAGGGGCTGATCACAAAAACGAGTTCTATATTGCTGTGGAACCTTGCGGTGACGAATCGAGGATATTGCGACTAATGACGGGTTTTAAGCTATTTATCAATTTTAGAAAAAAAAAACAATTTTTTAAATGAGTGGTATAGTTATATTCTGTCTTTGTATAGATCGTATGATCACAGTTTAGCAATACCGCAACTAGCTTTTACTAGAATTTTATGACTACCGTTCGTGTTCAACTAATTAAAACTTTTGATGCCTGATGGTCTGGCGAATACTGTAGAGTAATAAAGGATAATTGTTCCGGATATTTTAGTATTTGTTATAGTTAAGTGAATTAACTATTTATATCCCATTGTTACGTTTCACAAGTAGACGAATGCCGGTAGACTATGAAATGTTGCCTTCCACGACTCCTCACCTACAAAGCTCTTGGTAGGAGGCACAATTTTCCTCTTAAATGACTGGCAGGCAGTGATCGGCAAAAAATATTATAATTAACCATTAGTCAATTACTGGAATATTATTATTCACCAAATCGAAATTATCAATTACTCTATTAATTAATTATTTCGAAACCAAATTTATCAATTAACGAGGAAACTGGTGACTTTTTTCCTCAAATTATATCTTAGTTAAGTTACTAGGGATTTAATTTCTAAAATTACTCATTAATAAAGTAACTGGTGATATTATTGTGCAAAGATGTATTACACTGACAAAATAATTCAAGATTGTTATAACAGGGAAATTATTATCGAAAAGGTACCACAGATGAAGAATGTGATAGTGATAACAATTCCAGTGAGTGAATAATTTTGAAATACATTATCTTAGCAAAAATAATTCCGAATATTTTAATAAAATATGTGGTGAAAGTGAAATGTTCAAATTTTAAAATAAGTAATAAATAATAAAATATTTCTTTGTTTTATTCACAATTTTAATTTACACACATCGCTCAAGGTCATCTAACATTGTCTACGAAACTTTTGGTAATTATTAACATTCTGATACTATACAATATGGCCTTTTTCCAACAATAGGACGAAATATCCACAGTAATATGACAAAATATATTATATATATTTCTCTTTTCTAATCCAGAATTTTAAAATTTTACACAGTTGTTCTTAAGTGGAACATGGAGCAGAATATGGACAAACTAGTATTTCTTCCTCCAAGGAGAGATGCTCTTAATAAGCTTTAATTAATTTCTGGAAGTTAAATATTTTGAATGAAGTAACCTGGCCTTGCCTGAATACTCCGAGTTATACTAGTGTATCTGCAAGCGTCTCTTTCCCACTCCATGAACGCTGGACACTCTGAGAACATGTTCAATAGCTGCATGCTCCTCCAGACATCATGTACATATTGGATCTCTCACGATGCCACTTCTATGCAGATAGTCTCGCAGATGATAGTGTCTCGTCAGCCATTTTGCTAAAATTCACAGTTCTTTTCTCTTTAGGAAAACAAGATTTCTAGTAAATCGCGAATTAGGTGCAAATATATGTTCCTTTACGCATTTCATGGGCTTCCTTCCAGTATTTAAAAAATTTGCTTTCTCGCAACTCTTTCAGTCCTCATACTTTCAAGTATCTGTTTGATAATATAAGTCGAAATTATTTTATCCAAAATTAGAGATACATTTTGTATAAAGCATCATATACAACTATTTTCGAGGTTTATCTTTTAAAAACATAATTTGTCACATCATGGTAGTTTAGCAGGAAGTCCACCTCGATCTGTTGAATGTCAAGGATATTTAAAAGAAGAAAAACTCTTGGAAACGAATTAAAATCAATATTATTGAGAATCATTTGTCTTATTGTTTGGCGGGGAATAGATATATAAGTGGTGGCACAAATAAATTAACCTTCACTGCCAAAAAAGTTAAAAATTATTACACATTGAGTACATTTAAATCCGGAATATCAAATAAAAACGAACATTACATATAAATTTTAAAACATTTTTGTAGGATACAGATACTAAATGGCTTTAAAAATTCATGAGATTAACCAGTCTGATTTCACTGTGGCTGGCAGAGTCAGCATTTCGAATTTAATTTTTTGTGTTTATTTTAAATAAATTCAGCGAATTCACCTGGTTTTAAACGTAACAAAAAGCACAATGTTTTGCATTTATTTCATTAAAAGCAATTATTTTATGATGATTTTTTGGTATTAACTGGAAAAATATGGGTGTATAGTAAATGTTAATTGTAACGATTTGTTTTGAATCTTCCACTTTTCAGTTAGGTTATTAAATTTTAGGATGTTTAGCGCGGCCTCAAAATACAAAAATGTATTTATCCAATATCTGAAATTAATTTTTTTGATATACTGAAAGAATATTTTAAATTTGCCTTCAATGAGTTATAGTGCCCGCCAAGTACTTTAGCCCCACACGTGAAAACTAGTAGAGCTTTAAAGTTTTATATTTGATTCATGAATAATCGTATGACAATTTTCAAAAAAGCATTTTAAAGGTTGTTGTAATAATGTCCCAGATGGAAAGGAAATATAATTAACAACTAACTTCGACCACCACTAAAACTTAGGATGTTTCGACCTTGGTAACCGGTGGTGGACTCGTTGATTCCCTTACTCCATATACCTGTAATTACGAGAGAAAAAACTTCAAATAGAAAAATGTTTATTTTTATATGTAAAATCATCTTAGATTATTTCGGAATTTGTATGAGCTCATAAGTATGAACTATAAAAAAAATGTTTTTTTTTTCATAATAAAGACCAAAACTCTGTAAAAAAGGTCACACAAGGAACATGAGTTGTTCCCAATCTGCTTTCAAATACAAGCATAATCATATTATAATGTTTTCGAAAAATCAAAGACATCGAAAATCGAAAAAAATCAGAAATGTGAAAAAATTCCAGAACAATCTAATGCTTTTATATGTACTAGTCAACTTTTTTATTATTTGAAGCTTTTTTTTCTCTCGTTGTTACAGGCGTAATTTATTTTTTACATATAATTTATTTATATAGTATTTTTTTTCACTTAAAATTTCGTATTTTGGTCAAAAATGCATTTAGAATCAAATTAAAAAAAACATTTTAAATCTCTCGGAAAAACCCAAGAAATTGTCTATTCAGAATTTTTCTACGAGTATTTCTTGCGAGATGCATTGATATTAACAAAACCAAAAAAGAACAATTTTTTAAATTTCTTTATTCTCAAATAAAACCTTTAAAAAATTAAAAATATTACTCATTATTAACATTATCTGCAAAAAGCTTTAAAATGTTTTTTTTTTGAAAATTGGCGTACGATTATTCACTTCTTACTGAAATATAAAACTTTGAAACCCTATTGGTTTTTGCGTGAGATGGGCAAAAGTACTTGGCGGATACTGTATGTGCTTTTATACCGGGTGTCAACGAATCTATTAGACAAGTCATAATTTCTAGAGTATTATGTGTATCAAAATGAGAATTGGTACAGGTAAATGGTATGTGAAGGGGAGAGTTTTCGTATATTTTCCACTTTCCGACCACTTCCGGTTTCACCGAAAATGGCCCCGGTTTTGAATTTTTAAATGGAATACCCTGTATATTTTAACATTTTTGGATTTCTGAGACAATTCTAGATCAGAATATGACATTTTAAAAACTTTTTACGTCTACTTCATTTTTTTAGAGCCACTTTTAAAATTGCATCTAGGTGGCCGTGATGGGACGCAGACTAATCTAACGGCATTAGGTAATGTCAAAAAAATACAGTCGCAAAGTTTTAGTTACTAGTATGAAAGACAGGAATAAGACAAGTTGACAAAATCGTTTTCATTTCTAACTATTAATTTTCAAATGGCGACCCCTTTTTGACAACTACTTTTCAAAAAAAGCATTCTTTACTGAATCTAACGGTACTAATTTATTTGCGATTGGATTAGACATAAGAACAGAAATTAAATATTATGAAGCAAAATACTGGATAATTTATTTACTTATGATAAGTGCGCCATAGACAGCCATGATGCATAATAATTTGCAACTGTTTTTATCAAGTCTTCTTGGGAAAACAAAGCACTCACTTAAGTAGATAATGACAGTGACATACGCTCTAAGAACAGACGTAAAAGTTTCTTAATTTTCGTTAAGTTTAGTTTAAATTTTCGTTAAAATAATGTATACTCAAAGTGAAAAAAACTTTTGCGTCTGTTCTAAGAGCGTATGTCAATGTCATTATCTACTTAAGTGAGTGCTTTGTATTCCAAAGAAGACTTGATAAAAACAGTTGCAAATTGTTATGCATCATGGCTGTCCATGGCGCACTTGTCATAAGTAAATAAATTATCCAGTATTTTGCTTAATAATATTTAATTTCTGTTCTTATGTCTAATCCAATCGCAAATAAATTAGTACCGTTAGATTCGGCAAAGAATGCTTTTTTCGAAAAGTAGTTGTCAAAAAGGGGTCGCCATTTGAAAATTAATAGTTAGAAATGAAAACGTAATTTTGTCATCTTGTCTTATTTCTGTCTTTCATGCTAGTAACTAAAACTTGGCGATTGTATTTTTTTGACATCACCTAAGGCCCTTAGATTAGTTTGCGTCCGATCATGGCCACCTAGATGCAATTTTACAAGTGGCTCTAAAAAATGAAGTAGAGGTAAAAAGTATTTAAAATGTCACATTCTGATCTAGAATTGTCTCAGAAATCCAAAAATGTTAAAATATACAGGATTTTCCATTTAAAAATTCAAAACCGGGGCCATTTCCGGTGAAACCGGAAGTGGCCGGAAAGTGGAAAACATGCGAATACTCTCCCCTTCACATATCATTTACCTGTACCAATTCTCATTTTGATATACATAATACTCTAGAAATTTTGACTTGTCTAATAGATTCGTTGACACCCAGTATATAGTGAAAATAAACTTTTACCAAAAACATGACTGTTAAAAAAGGGACTGCTGAATTTCAGCACAAAAATTATAACGGCGACTCTTGTTAGTTGCATTTTTTAGATTTAATTTAATTGGTTATTCGTTTAAAGTTCATAGTTCATGAAGATTGGAACAATCCATTTTAGATAAGCATTTAAATAAAGTAAGAACTTACGTAACTTTTGTAATTATAACTTATCGTGGAAGTTGGATATAGAAGACATTATGATTTTCTATTAATTAGTTTGACCTGTAAGTCATAAAATGACTTATAGGTCAAAAAATTATTTAACTTATGGTGTTTGTTTGAAGGTCATAGACAATGATGTTTCCTGCGAAGTAGTAGATATCTATTGGACTTCCATTGTCTTTATTTTTTATTGAATATCACCACGTTTCGGCTAGTACTTATCTCTAGCCGTTTTTAAGTGAAACTAAATAAATTCCTAAGCAAGATTACTATTTATATTAAAACTAAATGCAGTGAAGTGTGGCTGAGATGGGTGAAGTTATTCGTGCTACGCCAGAGTCTCATTTATACTTCATTTAATTTTAATTTGCAATTATTAAGAAGTGGTGTCTATAGTTCTCTTATTTCTAAAGATAGTTTACTAAAGCAACTCGGGTTCCGATGTATAATGGCGGCTTCTTTGAATTTCGTATTCTCCAGTGTTGTTCTCTGCTTAGAATTTTAGCTTCAGACCATTTTGTGTGGTGCCAATGAGTCCAGGCATTTTTCTGTTTCTCCTCGAGATGTGTATTTTTGATGTTCTTTGATACTTACGTCAAAGGTATTTCGCCAACGTAGGAGTTGCCACATTCACATGGCACCTGATACACACAGTTCTTCATGTCCTTTTGAGTTATTGGTTTGACCCTAGTGAGCCGACTTCTTAAGGAATTATACTTGAATTGAAAACAACATTGGTTTTATATTTCCTAGTCTTCCAACATTTTCCGAAACGCCTCTTACATAGGGGATGTTCAATGTTACTTTTTGTTTTTCGTTCATTGTCGATATTTTCCTATTTCTTCGTGGTTCCAGATTTTTATCCAACAAATATACTGGGCATCCGTTAGCTGTCATGTCATATACATCTCGAGGAGAGACAGAAAAATCTGGTGCCGCCAACCTGCCTAGGCTCAAGGACACCACATAAAATGGTCTGAAGCTAAAATTCTACAAAGAAAACAATACTGGAGAAAACGAAACTTCAAAGAAACCGCGGTTATACATTGGAACTTTGGCGTAGCACGCATGACTGCACCCATCTCAGTCACACTCCACTGCATTTACTTTTAGTATAAATAATATTATAGCTTAGGAATTTATCTAGTTTCACTTAAAAATGGCTAGAGATAACTATCAGCCGAAATGTCATAATATTCAACAAAAAATAAAGACAATGAAAGTTCAACAGATATCTACTACTTTTCATTATTTAACCTATGTTATAGAGACTTGCAGATATTTATTAATGAAAGTGTTGGACCTAAAAATAAGGATGATCTAGACTTGTCTCCACATAAGGTCTTACTAGTTTTTACTATCAGTCAGGAGACTGGATTTTTTACAGATTTATTTTTTATGAAATATTACTTCTTTTGGTACTTTTTTCTTTTCTTCAATAAAATGGAATTAATGGCAACCAAAATTATTACGAATATTGACTTTACATACTTATTACGCCATTACTTTTTTTAGGAGATATGCTGAAATCTTTTCTTTCTTTATACTTTGAATACCATTACCGCGCCAAATTTCAAATTACTTTTGCGGCGGAAAGTATCTTGACTTTTAATGATTGATAAGTAAGTAAATAAGTGAGTGAATAAGTGATTGAGTGAGAGAGCAATTAGGCGAGTGAGTGACAAAACAAGCAAACTTTGCATTTAATGAACTTAGAAACTAAAAGAAATAGAAATGTGTCAAGTTTTCTTGAAAGACAAGTTTAAATTTTGTACTCATCTCAATTGCAAATATATGGGGAAATAAATATACTGAGTAAGTCTCAGTAAAAGTTACTAAGTAGTACTTGCATAACTAGAATTACTTCTATTATTCCTAAATAATGAAAGAACATCTATTTTCTCCCTGAATCTCTATTTGTTTTAGAATATATACCCAAAAATATCCCAAACCATGATTAAATGAATAAGATTAAAAATCATACAAACTAAAAAATCATATATTGATTTTTTTAAATTAAGACCTATTTTTTAAATTGAATTTTTACATCCTGAGACTATCAAAGCGATATGTGTGTGTTCCAATTTCATAACTTAAATATTGTAGATATTAGATCGTGCCACTGACTAATAGAAAAATGTCAAATAGGTAATAAATTGTATTGAAAATCTACATATTATGAAAAGAGCACCGCAAGCGAAAATTTTGAGCGAAATCATGAATAATTCATGAAACCAAACAGATACTACATAAATAAACAATGCTCAATTTTAAATAGGAATTGTATTGCGTACAGGCAGTTTTCTTACCATCACTGGAACAAAATAAGGCTATAAATATGCACCACATGCGAAAATCCTAAGGAAAATAAAAATAAATAGCACAGAAATCGGTAATTTCCGGAAATCAGTTTCAGAACGTTGAAATATACAATCAGATTTCAGGTTTCCTAAATCTTTCACATTTATCCCCTTACAACTACATATATATATATATATATATATATATATATATATATATATATATATATATATATATATATATATATATATATATATATATATATATATATATGTGTGTGTATGCATTTATTTATTTATTTATTTTTATGGTGTCCAATAAGTACCTCCTAATTTCTCGGAGGTATACAGGGGTCAAAATAACCATACTTTGTCATAGAAAAAAAAATTATCTTATTGGCTCTAAGTTTTGAACCGATTCGTATAATTTAATGAAATTTTAACATTTTATGGAGGACATGAAGACTCATTAAAACATACTACAGTACATGTTTTAGATTATTAGAGAAGTCGGGAACGGATTTGCAGCCACACTCGTTGAGCCTAATTTTTGACAGGTGTCATTTTATAGAGCTGAAAACCGATTATTTAAAATCTTTAATCATTCCTCTTCAAAAAGGTACTTCTAATTTATTTTTAATTTATTTCGATAACACTGGCGGTTTTCGAGATAAATCGGTTTATATGCGAAAAACTCAAAAGTTACTAATGCTAAACACAAACATAAAAATCAGGTTGTTATTGTTAATACCTACATAAAGAGTTACTATTGACGAAACTTGTCAAAACTACCTTCAAGTGAAAATAATTTTAAGAAATGGAAGAATATTCTTAGGCAGAGTATACTGGTATGAATTTATTTTATGGTGAAGCGCTGTCAAATTCATCAAAGACAAGAAAACTTTATGCTGAAAGATTTCAATCTCGAATATTGTCCAAAACCTTTCAAAGAGTTGATCAAAGCTTAAGGGAAACAGGTAAAAGATGAATAGAAAATAATTATTAGAGTTAACAAATTAATTTTTTACATGTTTTATTCAGGATCATTTTTGCCGCGACGTGGACCCTCCCAGGAGAGCAAGAGACCCTCACGTAGAGGAACAGATTTTGCAAGATATTGTTGACATTCCTTCAAACAGCATAAGAAAGCTCGCGACACTATGTTACAAAATGGATTGTACATGAAACTCTCACAGAACAGTTACTTCAGCCATATAACGTTGAAAAAGTACACGCTATGTTTCCGGATGATTATTCAACTAGTTTATACAGTATAACCAAAATCTAAATTTTCTCACTTTAATTTATTTACGATAAGGCTAGTTTGACAAGAGATGGCATAATAAATTCACACAGTTTACATTCTTGGGCTGATTAAAACTCGTACGCTATAATTCAAAACAAAAAAATTTTTTGTAAATGTGTGAGCTGGTGTCGTCAGAAATAACCTTATAGGTCCATTAGTTTTGGAAGAAAGACTCAATGGTGAGATTTATTTACAATTTTTGCAGAAAAATTTAAATAATTTTTTGAAAGACGTACCTCTTGATAGAAGGATGCAAATGTAGTATATACATGATGGTGCTCAACGTTATTTTAATCGTATAATACGTCAACACTTCAGTAGCGCTTTAGCACTCGATGGATAGGTCGAGGTGGGCCAAGGTATCCAGACCTAAATCCTTTAGATTTTTACTTCTGGGAATATCTAAAAGACAGCGTTCTAACGAAGTCCATAATAATGCCGGAATATTATTTACAGGCAGAGGAAAATTAGAAGAATAGGAAAATCTGTTGATGTACGTGGAGCCCATATTGAACACTTGCCAAAATAATATTTAAACGTTCCCACTATCTTTGCATTTTAATAACATTTTCGAGCTGGAAATTTTTCAGTATTAGTAAATTTTAAGTTTTTCACATAGAACCGATTTATCTAAAACGGCCAGTTTTATCGAAATAAATTAGGAGTACATTTTTTGAAGAGAAATAAGCAGAGTATTTAAAAAGTATGTTTTTAGCTCTTTAAAGTAACATCTGTCAAGAAATTAGGCTCAATAAGTGTGGCTGTAAGTCCGTTCCTGATTTCTCTGATGATTTAAAACGTCTACTGTAGTATGATTTAATGAGTCTTCACGGCCTCTATACAATATTAAAATTTCATCAAATTATAGAATTTAGTTTAAAACTTAGAGGCGAGAGAGTAAATCGCTGGGAACTGTGGAAATTCTATGACAAAATAGGGTTGTTTTGACTTCCCTGTAGTTTTCCGAGAAATTAAGAGGTACATGCCGGATACCCTATATATATATATATATATATATATATATATATATATATATATATATATATATATATATATATATATATATATACATACAATTCGATCTACATATAGAAATCTATGCATAGGGAAATTTTGAAAATTTGAGAGTATACTAATGTCGATGGGGGCAATCAGGCTAAAATATTTCCAAGATGGTGTCGCATCCATTTCTACCAGAAGTAGGTATCCACTTGTCTATTTTACGCAAGATTCTAGGCATATTTTGTGCATCATGTTCTATACTTAAGTGTAAGCGTTTTTGATATACCTATGTTTTTATGTCAAAAATTACGTTCTCAGACCCTAAAATAATGATCAATTTTTCCTACAAGGAAAGCCTTTTTTATTGAATTTAGGTTAGATCCCTTATTGAAAATGGCCTACATTATTAGATTTTTTTAATATTTTGATTGCCAATAATAGACGGTGTTGAAAAAATAAAATTAAATTGAAATAATCGTCAAAAGTTAATTTTTTCAAACAGAAAACCCCAAATTTTCTAATTTTATTTTATTAAGCATTAAAAATAAAAGTAAGTTTGTGTAAGGTCGTGTGTAATTTTTAGTTTTCGAAATAATGACAATTTAATTTCTTTATATGGCCATTTGCTGCCCATTTTTAGTTGAGTTATAATCTTTGTTGGCTATGATGTTTTACTCATAGCTGGCTATAATGACACTGAAGAACAATCAAATGCTAAAGAAATGAATAAAACTGTCATCATTTCAAAGTTATCAATAATCATGCCGAGGTGGTTAAATTATTCTGATAAAAATTATTAAAACTAGTTTATTTATATATTATTATATTTATTACACCCTGTGTTATTAGTTATAAAAATATAATAAAAATCTAATAAAGTAGGCCTTTTTAACAAGGAATCTAACCCAAATTAAATAAAAAAGACATTTTAATAGGAAAAATTGATAATTATCTTAGGGTCTGCAAACGTTATTTTTGACATAAAATGTCAAAAACGCTTAGACTTAGGCATAAGGCATGATGTGCCTAGAATATTGCGCAAAATTCAAAAATGCAATAATATAAAGCGTGTGCTACTTCAAATAAGTGTGGAAATATTTTGGCAGGGTTGCTCCCATTGACATTAGTATACTGCCAGATTTTTCCTATATATAGCTTTCTATATTTAGATCAAATCGATCCACAGTGGGATACCCTGGGTATATATATATATATATATATATATATATATATATATATATATATATATATATATATATATATATATATGTTCTTGCTGGGATAAACAACATTGCAGAACTTAGCGTTTCATTTTTTTGTGTATAAATTTCGTGTTCCTTAATTTTATCTTCTAGTGGACGCTTGGTCTCTCCAACATAGATTTTACTACACTCAAATGGAACTTTGTGAAGACATTCTATCTTATCGGTAGTTTTTTGCTTTGTTTTCGTTAAATCAACTCTGAGTGTATTTTCCGATTTAAAAACTGTTTTTATGCTATAGTTGCTAGTAATTTGTTTTATTTTCTCTAAGATTCCCTTATAATAAACCAAGGAATGTGTTTATTGTTATTCTATGCATAGTTAAAAGGTCGCCTATCAATTTTAAAAGATGACCATTCTATTAAAACTAGTTGGTATTATTGGACGGTTTTGAGGAAACCACAAGACAAAGATTTTAGAAACCATGGGAATAAAGTTGAAATACACTGAGAAAGAAGAAAGTTTCTTTCATCATAACAACACACCATAGTGATGGCCCAAATTAGTGAACTCAATTTTGAATTCATGTCGCAGTTATCTAACTTGGCCTTAAAAATAAAGATGCTATCATACAAAATATACTTCATCCCTATCAAGATTACTCTCTAGACAATACTAATCAACTTTTTACCAACTTTAACAAATTCTGGGCAAGCTTTAACTTAAGTATACAAAATTTCATTAAAATTACGAGTCATAAGTTCTCTAAAACGCATTTTAGTGAATATCTTTACAAGCGCACTTTTTCTTATTTGTATAACTACTGTTAAACTTTGTCACAATTTATTCCTCCATATATAAAAATCTCTTTGTGCATGTGAGCAATTTATTTGTTATAGGCCTTACGAGGAAGTAATAAAGACTAACTAATCAGCTCATTTTGACAGCTAAACAATACCAATATGTGGTAACACGAGATTAAAATTAATAAACAATCAGATTTTGAAATATCACCGATAGAGGGAAGTCACTAATAGACATTAATTTGGTATAATATTGAAAGAGGTGTCGTTATTGTTAAAATTGAATGGTAATTAATAGGGTACTTTAATTAAATTGCATATTATTTCCTATAACAGAGTGCTACTAATTAGAGTATAAAATGTAAATATATGGTTAAAATGCTTAATAATATTACTTTTGAAAATCAGAAAATTCCCTATAATTTTGAACCTCTATTTCATCTTACTTGGAAGTTGCTATTTCATTTACTTACAAAACTTTATATATTTATTAATTTTATTTTCACTCTCAATTCGAATTTGCTGCAGATTTATTTAAATAATTTAATATTATTATGGATTTTTACAAAGCTGAAATTTATTTTTCTTTAATTTATTTATTAATGATGTTGGTAAAATAAAACGTCGAACTTCATCATGTAAAGAAAAAAAATAGTAAGAGGAATAATGAATTTACTTACGATCTCAACAAATTCAATATAAAAGAACAAATACATCTTTTGAAATACTCTTTGAATAATCTAAGAGGACCAAAACTCCAGATCTTTATGGACTCCCTAAGATATATAAACAAGACATGCCCTTACGACTTATCACGAGTTTCCGGAGCTCTCCGACTTCTGAACTTGCCGAGTTCCTTCTTCCAATCCTGAGACCATTATAAGGAAATATATCATCCTGGTTCAAGAACTCGCAACATTTCATAGAAACTATACGGGAGCTTTGACGTGGAAAGTCGATACACCAACGTTCCAGCTAAGGAGTCACTAAAAAAGAGAAGGAAACTCGAAGAAGACCAGACCTTAGTAATAGAAAAAGAATATCTCTACCACCGCACGTCGTCATGGACTTGTTGGAAAGTTGTGTAACTAATTCATATTTTCAGAAAAGGAAAAATTCTACATCCAGGATGATGGACTTCCGATAGGATCCTTACTCTCACTGGTGGTCGCAAATATTTTCATGGAATGGAGACTTTTGAAATCGAATCTGTAATTAAGAAGCCAAAGTTACAGCTTAGATACGTAGACGACACCTTTATTATCTGGAATGGAAACGATGAAGATCTTCAAAACTTCCTTTCTCGTCTCAACAATATCAGCCTAACCATTAAACTCACCATGGAGAAAGAAGTACAAAATAAATTACCTTTCTGAGATGTTTTGGTTGAAACAGTTGATAGACAAATGCAAACCTCAGTTTACAGAAAAATCCAAACATATAGGACAATACCTAAACTATTCATCCAATCAATCCAATAACATCAAACAAGGAATTATAAAAAATCTCGTAGATAGAGCCTTAACTCTAACAGATACTCAGTATATCTGGTTGATACAATTCTGTAACAACGCGAAAATAGGACAATACCGACAATGAATGAAGAACCAAAACCAATATTGAACATGCCCTATGTTAAAGGCATTTCAGAAAAAGTTAGAAGAATAGGAAAACGATGTAAAAATTCCCTAAGAAGTCAGCTCACTAGGGTCAAACCAACAACTCAAAGGAACATGAAGAACTGTCTGTATTGGATATTATGTGAATGTGGCAACACCTACGTTGGCGAAACAAAGAGACCCATTGAAGTAAGGATTAAAGAAAACCAAAAATGCACATCTCGAGAAGAAACACAAAAATCTGGTGCCGCTAACTATGCCTGGACTCATGGACACCACATAAAATGATCTGAAGATACACCGAAAACAAAACTGGAGAAAACGAAAATTCAAAGAAGCCTCGGTTATACATCAGAACTTGAGTTGCTTTAGTAAACCATCTTTAGATATAAGGGAAGTGTGGAAACCACTTCTTAATAATTGTAAATTAAAACTAAATGCAGCGTAAATGGGACTTTGGCATAGCATGCATGACTGTACCCATCTCAGTCACACTACTGCATTTACTTTAAGTATAAGTAGTTCTGTAGCTTGGGAATTTATTTAGTTTCACTTGAAAACGGCTAGAGATAATTATTAGCTGAAACGTAGTGATATTCAACAAAAAAAAAATAAAGACAATGGAAGTCCAACAGATATCTATTACTTCGTAGTCTAAGAGAACCTTAATAATATACATATTAGTCATCACACCTTATAACGGCATCGCAGATAATCCAGTATGCACATGATATATAGAGGGAGTTACAACATTTGATCAGGTTCTCACCAGAACTCAATCAAGTCAGAAATAGGAATTGTGGAGATATAATAGTGTCACTCAAATAAGTCGGCCAAATTCGAGGAACAAGAGTGTTTGGATTCGCAAAGCAATCGGAATCAAATGACTTCTGATCATGCATTGAAAAATTAGTATCACTACTTTTAACAGGTGGCTCAAAAAGTTCATTCATCAACATAGTCTCTTTCCAGAGTAATTAAATTGTTCTATCGCTACTATAACATGTCTATGTTTTTCTTAAAGAACGATTTTATTTGTACAGGTAATAGTTACTGGGTGGCAAATCTGAAGAACATGGTGGATGCGAAAGAAATTTGAAAAGCAATTAATGCAGTTTTGCCATCATTGCGATCAATTAGTGATACGGTACATTGTCTTGGTGAAAAAGTACTTTTTCGTCTTCATTTGGAGCTGTTTTTTCGAGATTTGTTTCTTCAAACGCCCTAATAACGCCACACAATATTCGCTATTGATGTCCTTTTACTTTTCAAGATAGTCGACGAATATTATACCATGCGCATCTCAAATTACGAACGCCAGCTGACTGTTGTTTTTCTGGTCACTTTGGTTGGCTTTCTTTGTAATCCACTCAGCTGACTGTCGATTTGCCTCCGGAGTGAAGTGGAGGATCCGTGTATCATCGATTGTAAATATATGCAAACACAATATCATTTTCCCTAAGTATCTCTTATTGGTTCCTCGAATAAAAGTATTCCATTTGTTGCACATTTGGCTTCACTATATTTTGAACCCTTGTAGTCCAATTTTTCTAATTTCTTTTCCTACTCGGATTTCTTATCCTTCGATTTTACACTATAAAATATAGTTTTAAATTACATTAATATTTGGTTACATTGTACTCGGTTATTTTCTTTATAGATGCTCTATTTACATTTCTCGGTTTAGCAGTTTTCCTGAAATTAATTTAATTAATTACGAAAATTCTGTTTATATTCTGCCTAGGTTGAGACATGTGTAGTTGATAGGCAATTTTACACCGCTAAGGGAATATTTTTTTGTCATAGTTTTGTTGTGCGCAGTTTCTGTTCTGTAAGTTCTGGAATTTTGGAAAGAAATTTGGGCGGGTATCTTATGTTATGTTGGTAATGATCTACTGTTTTATCGACAAAGAGTTTTTTCTTTTGCCGGTTCTTACTTTCACCGGCTATTCTTTTACCAAATCTTCTTGTACAAGCTTAATGTAGAAACTCGTCTTTCTACCACTGGCTTGCTGTAAAAGCACTTCTTGCTACCACCAAATCTACTGCTCTTCGGGGACCTTCTTTACTAAGTTAATGTCTGAACCCACGACTGTTCAAGTATCCGGAAAACCTACTTAGGTTAATCTGACAACAAGAAAAGCCTATTGAATAATTGAAATTAGGTACTTTTTATGTTGCTTCGGTCATTGACTATGAGTCCACTTCGTACATTATAATTTCTGATTTAATTCATTAAGAAAACCGACAAGATTCATGCTCGATGATCAGAGCTTTGATCACAGTTTACAACTGCGGAGTAATACTTAGGGATTATATTGAGTATACCATTATTATTATCGTAACTTTAGCCCACAGGTATAACCTTTAGTTAATTAAACACATATTAGTTCTTAATAGCATTTTTTTTTATTTCTTGTCTCCAAAACTTCATATTTTTCATTTATTTGTGTGTGTATTTTGTGACTGAAATTTCGTCATTAAATGTTGAATGTTTATCTAAATGCTTTTTTTCTTGATTGTTTGAGTCCTACTGCACTTGGTGGAGTGGATACTGCAGAAAAGATACCATTTCGATCTACGGCAGCTTGCAGGTCAGCTGGTTTAGAGCTGCTGGCGCCCTAAATTTAATAGACCTCCTCTCTCTGAGCTGTCAGTGATTTGCTCACGCTTCACAACTGCTTTTTCTGCAGAGTCACTTTTGGTTAATTAACTTCAATTAAAAGCATCATTTGTTTTCAATCAGAGGAGATTGTAGTATAGTATTAAATAGGATGGCATAATTTGTTATGTATTATTTTGGCGGTGTGTGAAGATTTGTGGAGAACTGAGAAATTATGTTTATTATTATTTTTTTATTGTATAATCTTTTATTAACTTTTGAGACTAAAAATAGAAAGAGAAAATAATAGTTAAATAATTTTCACTTTATTATATTAACCATAACAATTGTTTCAACACAGAGTATCTTCTTCAAATGGTAGATAACATCTAAATAAAATTAAAAACTACTCTAAATTTTACATTCATAAAGATAATTTATCTGTATATAAAACTTAGGATTAAAAATGTATTATAAGAACATCAAAATTATTAAACATATTTTAATTGAAAGTACCTTTGCCAAAATATAATTGATTAGAATTTCCTGAATTGTAAAGTCATAAGATTTAGGAACCCAATGGTTAGACATATATATCACGTTCCTATTTTTGTAACTGATAGTGTAAATAGTATACCACCACAATATTTTATACAGTACCTAAAGAAGTTATCGTGCAGTGAAATATGTCATATCATCAGAAAATACAGTAAAAATTTAAGTACGAATATGTTCAGTAAAAAATATCAGTTTACCTAAAAATAATTTATTAAAAAAAATCTCTTAAAATAGTACCGCGCCGACTTCAAAAAATAACCAACGAAATGAATAAATTAACAATTATTAAATTATTTGCAATTTAATTGTAATTTTAATTTTATTTTTTTAGTGCAATTTCATTAGTTGGTTTGGTATTTTTGTAAAAATAAATTATAAAAACATCCAGTCTGTTTACTCAAAGTGCTGATTCTGCTATCGTTTTTCAACCTATACCACTCCTTTTAATCGTAAATTGGAGTTTTCATAAAAACTCGAAAAGAAGCCTTTTTGGAACAACGTTTATACTTAAATTTCAAAAATTCCAAACTTTAACACTCTTTTTCAGCACTCTGTATTAGGAATGTGTGAATATTCAAAAATTCGAGTTTGAAAATAACTCGACTCGTCGAGTTTATGTTGAGTCGAATAAAAATTCGAAACTTCCAGTTTTCGAACAAAATCAAATTTTCAAATTCGAATATTCGAACGAAATTCCATAACAGTATTTTGCTTTTAGTCTTCTGAAAGGACCATTCACATATTGTTGAAATGTTCAGTAAAGAAAAGTTAACTTATAATAATTAACGAAAATCATTTAATTAGTTCAGGTTAGTTCAAATTTTTCTTTTTTTTTTCATTTCATATAATTGTTGATGAATCTAACTACTAATCTGTTATTCAAAGTTTTTTTTTCAAGTTCATTTCGATTTTATTTGAAAATTCGAGTTTGTTCGAGAACTAAAAAAAATCGAATATCCGAGTCTAACTCGACAAAAAAACTCGAATACATATTTCAGTATGTTCTTATTTATTATCTTCTTAATGAATGATAATGTTGAATTATACTTTTAATTGTAAATATATACGCCTCTACATCTTACCTATTTTAATATACATTTTATGCACCACCACATAGTTATGTCACTTTTAAACAATGAGCTAAGCAAATGTTACAATTTCTGCTTACAGAGGATAAATGCGCGCAATAATAGTTTGGAAGAGAAATTACACTCCGAAGCATGAAACTCAATATTTGCTCAAATAACGTTATTGATATTAATAACGCGTCTGTTATGATTAAATTTGGTAAATTTGACAGAAGATAAGGCAATTGGTTTATTTAGTCCATAGGATAATTCTGTTTCATAGTTACATTTTAAATTAAAAGATACACATTTGTCCAAAATAATTGCATATTCATAATTATTAAGAATACGTTGATTTCTTTGTTACTTTTATGGTGGTACATTGAAGAGTATGTTTTCAGAATATTGGGAACAAAAACTTAGCGACTAAAGTGTCTTTTTACAAAAAAAATACACAAAATTAGTACGAAGTAAAAGGTAACCCTGGTAAGGATAATTGTGTTAATAGCCAAGCAATCAGATTCCTGATATCTCAATAGCCTGAACTGTCTACATTCCAATGTTTTAAAAATCTCCCAATCATGTTTATAACAGTAGGTCTCTTTTATATATATATATATATATATATATATATATATATATATATATATATATATATATTACAGGCCGAATCCTCTATTAAATACTCCCTCCAAGATAACGGAGAGGGTGGTGTTGCCCAGGATTAGCAAATTAAAAATGGTAAAAAAGAAAACCAAAAAAGATTACGACGCTGCCTTGCTTGTATCAAAAGTACTGCAAGATACCCTGAACGATATCAGTAGGTAACAAAGTAAGGTTATGCTACTCCTGGACATCCAGAAGGCATTCAATACTGTGTGGCATCAGGGTCTCGCATGTAAACTTATGATATATCACATTTTTCTCATGTATATGGTAGCGTTGACTATCTCATATTTAAAGGTCAGAACAATTGTATTGAGAATTCTTCTTCTTCTTCTTCCACTCTATGGAGTTGGCTGCCACTTTTTTGCTTTCAGTGCCGTACTCCTATTGAGAATTAAAGACACAATATCGAATCTACCATCAATAACTGTTGGTATATTATTGGGGGCTATGCTCTAGCCGATGTTGAATAATTTCTATACGTCGGATACGTCAGTAATAGCGATAACCAACTTAAACATGTAGACGGATGATGCTGTTAGAACGGCTAATTCCTTCTATTCACTAGTCTAGAGCACGAATACAACTCCATATCAATTAACTCCTATCCCTCCTAGATGAAAGGAAAATTTACATTTATCGCACCAAATGTGAGAATATAGTGGTCATTGATAAGTTTAAGAACTTCAAAACTGTAACACCTATGAGAATAGACAACACACATATTCCCGTTAAAAATAATGTGAAATACTTAGGGATTATTCAGTAGTGATCAGTACATAACACTAAGTTTCATGTACCATACTACCATCGCTGTTAGGAAAGCTTAGGTCGCCATGTAACCGTTATAGGCCTTTTGAATCCTAGATTCGTTCTGTCACCACAAAATAAGCGTGTAATATATCGCCAAATAATTTGATTTATCGTGGCCCATGGAGTGCCTACATAGTGCTCCATAAGTCAAACTCAAATGGTAAGGCATCGAAGAATGCAAAATAAGTTCCTGCGTGATATAACCTCACCCAATCGCGATACAAAGATTGTAGAACTACATGATATGACACAAGTAACTTATTTCCGATATTATGTGTAAAATAGTCCAAAAGTTCTACAAATACACCATAAAAAATTCCACAATCACTAGCGATATACCTAATATAAGGTTGAACAATGACACTGGGCTCAACAAACCACTCTACAATAAATTATCCATTTATTTCGAAGACTTGAAACCTGAGGTATTCTGTGCATATTCTTACTGCGCATGACAGAATTAGTTAGGATAATGTATAATATAATATAGTATGGTAGACCAAAATAAATTTAAAGTAGCTCCGTAATACAAAATGATGCACCATCCCATCCTGTTGGAGTATTACCTACTTAATCTTGAATAACAGTAAATAGACCTTTAATATATAATGAAAAACTAGTATGTTGCATGTGTCAAGATACGACTAATCCAATATAAAAGGAGTCGTGGAGCGACGAATTATGACAAAATATATAAACAATGTACATAATATGTAGCTACATGACCATCTCACCTCCCCCGAGAGGAAAACCAGTGTACGGCGTCTACTCGAGGGAGACGGCGATATATAATGGTAGTAAACAGAACTTTTTCATTAACGGTAATTTGTCTCTGGGCTTCCGTAGTTGCAATACCGCGGTGGAGTAGGAGATATATTGAGATATTTGAAAATATGGATTCTTAGCTATTTTCATCTGCTTATTAGCACAAAACCCGCGCTACTTGTACCTGAGTAATTCAGAGAGGTCTTTTAGGCTTTTTTCCCTAAAAACAAATGAAAGCTCTATTATAATCATTACCTCAAAACGCAATTTTCAACCCATGTCAAAAGCAATCCCATAAAGCAGTTAGAGGTCACATCGTAAGGCCCGCGGACAAACAATAATTAAAGGATGTTTACCACCAGGCCTAAATTAGCCTCCGGGAAATCCTTATACTCACGTCAGTTGGGCAGTTTGCTATCATCTGGAGCGTGAACGAAAAAATATGTATATATGTATATGTGTATGTACTGTATCTTGAAAATTAGTAACAATAAAGATAATCCAAGTATGACAACCACATTTTAGTCAATTGAATCACTCGTACTATAACCTTATGACTGAACTTAATGACTCCAAAATAGAACTTAAATTGAAAATAGGAACGCTGTGCAGTAGTAGTAAAACAATGCCGCTTTTTCAACGGTTACCGTTTTGACCAGAAATCGCCGGCTCTCTACTCGAACAGTTGGCACACGGTTACTTCTACCACCGCATGTTGCAGTCGCTTCAATACTTTGAAAATTGTTTTTAATACATTCAAATAACTACCTTACAAAATCATCAACAGTAATGAAAAATACTATTTTTTACCTATTCAATATAAACAATGAAACCATTTTTAGTGATAAATACTTATTATTTCAATCCACGACATATTGTATAATTATATGTAAAATGAAAAAACGAAAAAAGGTCATGTCTCACATTCAATCAGACTGTAGTTTTTCATCTTTTACTTTGTAATGTCAACTTTCAGTATATCTTAGACAAGCCGGAAATGAGCAATTTTCTCGAAATTTCAATTTCCTTTATATTAGAAATTTACAGTCCTGAACATAAGATAAAAAAATATATGAATATAGAACATATCTTTGGAAGCTACAGCTTGTCGAAGTTTAAAAACGGACATGTCACAGATCTTAAGAAGAATTATTTAGTAATTCATACAAAGCATATATAGAAGCTTTTATAATATATAGATTGCTCTAATAAAAAAAATGTTAGAAAATGCCTATGCAGATCATAAACAACAGATTTAAGACTGAAAAATTGCATACCACGAAGACAATGGCGCTGAAATATGCGGCGAAAAAAATAGCACCTACAGATTTGCGGTGAAATAAGAATACATTTCACACTGCTTCATATATGCGGTAAAAACTAGAATGCCAAACGCCATAACGCCGAGAAAAATTACATCTTTAAAATGTGCGAAGAAGAAAATTACATTTTTAAAATGTGCGGCGAAAAATGCGACGAAAAAAATTACGTGTATAAAATCTGCGCCGAAATAAATCTCTTACTGAAAAGTGTGGTAAAAACAATTACAACTACTAAAGGTCGGTGAAAAAACTTATATTTTACAACATTGCGACAAAAAGAATAACGCTTCAAAAATTGCGGCGAAAATTATTACAACAAAGTGCGGTAAAAAAAATTACGGTAAAAATATTGCGATGAAGAAAACAGCACTTCAAACAGTGTAATAAAAATTATTACAGCTCTCTAAAAAAATGATTTTTCAAAAAGTCCGAAGAAAACTATTTTCAACTGTTTAAATTTTTTTCCACCATCATTTTTTCCCATTTTCAACAATTTGAAGGTTGAAAAAATGATATTTTTAAAGAATGATATAAATTTTACATCAAAAAGATCGAAACTTTTTTTAACACCACGTGTTTATGAAGATAATGACGCTGAGACGAAAAAAGTAGCGCCTATAGATTTGCAGTGAAAAAAATACATTTATGAAACTACCGCGAAAATCACCACTTCAAATATTCGGCGAAAACTAGAACGACAAACGGCATAACGGCGAAAAAAATTACACTTTTAATAAATGCGGCGAAAAAAATTACATCGTTAAAATGTGTGGCGAATTATCTTCACCGTATTTTAAAAATTATAATAGTTTTCGATGCATTTTTAAAACTAATTTTTTTCGCCGCATTTCCAAATTAGAAAAGTTTTCGTCGTACTTTTGGATAAGTAATTTTTTTTGCCGAATTTTTGGAATCGTAATAAATTTCAGCATACTTTTAGAAGCGTCATTATTTACTTCTAAATTACAAAAATGTAATGTTCTACACCGAAAGTAAAATCATAGTCACACATTTTCAGACTTAATTTTTTTCATCGCGTACTGCTTAGCTGTCATGGTCACCATCGAGCGATTAAAAATTGAAGCGGGGAGCACTATAGTAATCCAATAGCGAATAAAACAAAATTTTAGTTGTCAGCTCAGTTTTACAGTGTGTATTTTAAAAACAGTGATGAAAGTGATGATCACACGTACAGGGTGTTAATAATATTAAAAAATGTGGAATTATTCTTAAAATAATAATAAAATTAGAAAAAAATGCTTAAATATGTTTAATGAAAATAAATAGAAAATAGTTTTCACCAAAAAATAGAATCTTTGAGGTAAGACATTGTAATAAATATTTCTATTTTTAAATAAACAGACATTATTTGTGTTTTAACACGTGAAATAACAAATTGATCACGCTAACCTTAGAACAACGCATTTAACGACAAAAATGTTATCGAATGGGAAATGTATTTATCACTATTCTGTTTTCTGTTTTGTTGGAGGTTATATTTTTTTTCTCTCTGAGATATCGCTTATGGAAATTTGTAGTTTTGCCGTCAAAAAAATTTTCGAAACACTGAAAAAAAATATTAATTTTTCGAAAAATATGTCACAGGAAAATTTGTCTGGAATGATCCCGGGAGATCGGAGTTTTTGGGACCGCTGACTACTAATCTGAGGTCAGAATTTAAAAAGTTCGATATTCAAAATGGCGGGTTTCATATTATTGATGTGAAACTTCAAAAACCATAAAAGATCAATGATTCTGGCTGAGCAAAAGGATTCGACAGGAATCATCGATATTTTTATAGTTTTCGCGATTTTCACATCCGCCATAATAAATCCACCATCTTCGATATTGAAATTATCAAATTCTGACCTTAGATTTATGATAAGCAGTCCCAAAAACCTCCAATTTCCCTGGATCGTTTTCCTATTTTTCGAAAAATTAATATTTTTTTCAGTTTTCGCAAGTTATTTTGTCTGACCACAAGCGAAATCTCAGAGAGGAAAAAAGATTTTGAGACGATTTAAAATGGGTTTCTAAGGCAATAAGGAATGCATTCAAATATTTGGTCGAACTATTTTTAAAAGTCTTATGCTATCCTAAAACATAACCTACAATATAAAAAAATAGCGTTTTTTTGCGGTTTTGGGTTAGGCTATCTCGAAAACCAGAACCGATGGATCAAATCTGATATCAAATTCGAATTCAGCACATCAAATGCCTTCGGAAAAGTATACTCTCGTTTCTGAATCTGAAATCTTTCTATTTTATAAACATTGTTTATTTAAAAGCGACTTTAATCACTGTTCTTGAAATTCGAAGGAAAGCAAAACTCTTTATCAAGAGTGAGTAAGGTACCCTATCTGTAGACACACTGTTAATAGTTAAATTGGCAAACGCTTATAATTTGCGTTGTTATCTTGTTACTTTCGACTATAGTTTACTTATTAGACAACAAATATGTGATAGCAGTAAAAGTGTCGTCGTTTTAAAAATATTTTAACCCTACTGTTTGTTTATAAATTCCACAAATCATATTTTAAAATCTTAAACAAGAAAAATGTATCCAAAAGAATATGAAACATAAACCTTATATACCAAGTATCAAAATAGATATTCCAACTTTATGTATTGTTACGACATTTTTGTCAATAATTATAGATAAAATATGATGATTTTTTGTATTTTATTTGACAGCAGAGTTCATATGCTGTATAAATTAATTTAACAGATTACATTCATTCATTCTAAATCAAATCCATTTATTGAGAGCTTGATTCGATAAAATAAATAAATCATTAATGTGGAAATTTAATTTTGATAATATCAGTTGACGATATGTTAAATAATTAATTATTTCAAATTATTTAATTAAATTGTCAACTCATTTAATTCTTAACATATTTTTGCTGTTAAAAAGTAAAAATGTTAATCATAATATGTTTTTAATTATAGTAGCACTAGCTGTACGCATGTTCCTGGAGAAGCTATTCACACCTTTTTAAGATAGCTATAGGATATAATCGCAAAAAAAAAAGTATCACCCGTGATTCAACCATCTTTCGCATGGCATGCTTCCCACCTTACTCGTGTTTGATGTTGACTACACCCTCTTCTAGGAGCGAGTCGTGTATAAATAAGGAAGCGAAGATTCGGCAACATTGCTTATACTTTACATGGACCGAATGTGTCTCAGATTCAGTGTCAGTAGTAGCTCAAATTTAATCATGGACTTCCTAATTCACAAACATGGTTTAACCCTAAGACCCGTCTAATTTGACACTAGAAGGTTGATGATTGAGAGCAGATAAATTGAAACTGTAGCGGGTAGAAAAATTGCCATTCTAAATATACAACCCGTAGCCCATACTGGAAAACAATGAGTTCAAGCTATACTGTGATCGATCTATGCTTATGGATGATAGAGTTGTGCATAACAGACCGGATCTTATTTTAGTGGATAAAACATTCAAACAAATTTTGAATGTTAAACAAGAATAAAAAACCGTTTTTATTTATACCGAACAGTCAAGACTTGAAAATTTTTTTTGATTTCAGGAGACAACTTGCTTCCTCTTACGGATTCTAAGGCTTTATATCTAGGGTTCTATAGTTAATTTTCGTACATACGCGTTTATTTGTTGACATGTAATACAAATTATAACAGTATCATAGGAAAAAAACCGGGTCTAAGTCTTAAATCTTTCTAGTGAATTTAACTGTAAATCTTTGGTAGTATTTATAATATTTAATGCGTTAGATAACCTGAATTATTTTCGTTCTAACAAAAAAGTGTTGGAAAGTATTTTGTTAGTTATGATAAGCAACACCAAAACACCGTATGCCACGTCTTTGAAAATATCACTCATCTCGAATTGGATATCGCGTGACTGTAGGGGAAGGCAGTTTTACTTTCTGGATAAACTATTCCGGAATGATAATTGATCAAATCGTCTGTCTGAAAAAATGAGCTCGAAGCGAGAAAAATAATTAACTAAAAGCCATTTTATTACCCTTTTTTATAATAATAATAAAGAAAACACTCTTAACAAAATCACACAAATATCACCCTCAGAGTGCTATTGAACGTGCAATGCTTCCAATGCACCAAGGAGGAAGAGGATTGGACTATACTGGTAAGCAGCTCGATCAACAAATAAAAAACTTACGTTCTTATTTCCACAGGTTAGCAGACTTTTCCATACTACATCGAGCAATATGCGAGGCAGACGATTCAATGCCTCTACGGCTGAAGGAACGGGATATTGCTTCCTACCACCGAACAGACCAAGAGAAGTTATAAGCCTGGCTACAGAAACCACCTTATGAACGGCATCCAAATCAGGTCATCCAGGACAATGTCAACAATTCATCGTCGAACTACTGGTTGATTTCAGGACAAATGTTTCCGGAAACGGGGGGATTATTGTTAGCTATCCAAGACTAGGTTTTCCCGACGAAGAACTATCGGAAGTTTATCATCGGAGATCCCTCAATAGAAAATGACCAATGTAGATATAACTGTCGAACATCGGAGATAATCCAGCACATAACTGGAGGATGCCAAGCATTTGCCACAAGACACGACTCAGCCACCAAGATACTCCACCAAGAGTTGGCAGATAAGTTAAAACTATTACAGGTAGAAGGCAAGTGCCTTACTACAAATACAATCCGGAGCCTATTCTAGAGAACAACGAGTTCCAGTTATATTGGGCCGAACAGTTCTAATAGATCAAACAGTTGCTCATAATAGGCTAGGCATTATACTAACAGATAAAATTTCTAGGCGAACTATACTGATTGACATTGCTATATCTAATAACAACAACCTAAGCCAAAAATACAATGAGAAGATAGCTAAATACAGATATCTCTAGGTGCAAGTACGCAGACAGTGGGCAATGAATAGCGTCCACACAATTTCCATCCTACTATCAACAACTGGAGTGATGCCAAAGAACCTTCTGCAGAACATCAAAGGACAGAAAGCAGTTCTCCTTGCAATCGCGCGGACCGTCCTAAAGTTTATACGAAGTACAGAAGACCACGCCACCTAGGACCCGATAACATGGAAAGGGTCCCCACAGAGCTTCATACTTTTGGTGTCTTTGTATACTTAGTATGAGCCAATAATCCCTCGAAGGAGTGCAAAACCATTTGGCTTGTAAATCTGATAAAGTGTCTTTATTTTAAACTCTGCCAGGTTCAGTACATAACTGCTCAATCTAACCAAATATATAAACTCACAAGCACACTACAATACAAGGTTTAAAGTAATGGAAATTAAATATTTCGAAGAATTATCAAATAAATAATATGAAAATACAATTCAATAATCAGTACATGATACTCAAAATAAAATAATTTAAAATATCTAAAAGTTTTATACATGTAGTAAGTACCTTCGATTTGCTTCTTTATTAAAGCGGGACAACGAATGCTCCTGAATAGAAAGTGGTATGGAATTAAAGACAGTAACAGCTGTATAACAAAAAGAGAGAGATAAAAAATGCTGTGGAACATCCAAAAGATGAACATTGCGAGTGCCTACGGAGTAAATTGCAGAACTATAAAATAACTTGTTCCTTAGTTACGACGAAGTGTCCGTATTCAAAACCTTTCGAATAAAAGTAACCATATGCACTTTCCTTCTTGTCACACATGTTTAGCAACCCTGACTGTGCTATGAATTTTTTATATATTATTACTTGTCAAAACATCCAGACAAGACCCATATATGAGATCTGCATAATTTACATGACTTAAAACTAAAGCATCACAAAGCTTTTGCCTCAAGCCAGTATATTACAATTGCGAGATAGACTTTCTAAAGCAGCATACGTCTTTTGTATTACTGCTTTTACATGAGATCTAAAACGCCATTTATAGAGATATTAAAATTATTATTACCCTCCAGTGTGTTTCCAAAAAGAAACAGTCCTAACTTAGAAGAGTTCAACCTTAGCCCGTGCCTCATAGAATAGTCATATGTTTTCTAGGACCAGACTTAATCTAACAATTGACTTCCTTGCATTATCCTTTTTTTAACTACGATACAGCTGGATATCATCCGCAAATTGGTGTATACAGCAGTCACAAATAACCAACTTCAGATCTATAGTATACAATGTAAATAAAAAAGGTTCCAATATGGATCCCTGAGGAACCCCTCTGGTATAATACTTCGGCTCAAATTAAAAATCATTAGTGTAAAAACCACCTGACTCCTATTGGCCAAATAATCGTAAAGAACAAAAAATATTTTAATTCTGAACAGAGAAGTTCCACCTGCATAGTTACTAGGTTGATCGAGTAGCTCAGCAACTCTGTTGCTAGTACCAAGCCCGGATAAAGGAGGATAATTCCGTGGTAAGGCCAACAACCTGCCTCGGATAAAAATCTAAAAGCGCTCACAGAACAAAAGTAGTAGCCTCGGATAGGAACTGATAAAAACTATGATGACTCGGCGAGATTAAAGAAAAAACGATTCTGGAAAAGAGAACAGCTAAGAATAGCCACTTGGAATGTCACACCACTAATCAATAAAGAACAGGAAATAATGAAGAATCGTAACATAGACATATGTGCGTTGTCGGAGATGAAAAAGGAGGGCAAAGGGAATTTACAAGTGGCAAAGTATATATTGATATACATTGGAAGACTAAAAGATTACAGTACAGCTTCAGGAGTAAGTCTACTAGTGCATGACAAAATACCAGAAAAACATAAAAGACATTACCTATGATAGCGATAGATTGCTGCTAAATGCCACAGAATTTACGCACACAACTAGGAAACATATTATAAGTGTATATGCTCCTGATAAAAGCAAACCTCAAAAAGAGAGAGACTCGTTCTACGACGAACTTTAAAGCACTCTCAACAGGATACCGATAAGGAAATTATGATTCTCGCAGACTTTAATGCAAGAAATGGTAGCGAAATTGTCGAAGCTATCAAAAATCGATTCAATAAAGAAACTTTAAACTATACCGGGGAACAACTAATCCAATTCCGCGCACTAGCTGCGTATTAATCATACATTCTATCTCCATAAATACCAACCTAAATACACCATCGAGAACACTAGAGGGCAAAAATTAACCATGGATTACATCATTACAAACCGAAATATTCATCCTTCGAATATATTAGATGTAAGGATTCTAAGCTCGGCAAACACAGACATTCGCTAAAGTACGGAGTTTTATGCAAAGAAAAACGAAAAACAAGCACGTTACAGTTGAAAAACTTAACATAGAGTCCATCAGAAATGATTCCACAAAATATCTATACCAAAAAAGACCAAAGAAGAAAATTAGTAAAAATAAAATTTTGGTGAAAGATGGTATTAAGACCGAGTGGATGAAACTTAGTAACAGTATAACAACAGCTGCAGAGGAGGCAGTGGGTAAACGAAGAGAGAACTAAAATGGAAAGCTCAAAACTAAACCATGGATCACCGAAGGTATTAAAGGCTTTCAGCAGAGAAAAGAAAAACTTACCTTCTACTAAGAGGTCAAAATATCACCTATGTCGAATACAAAACTGTGAAATAGAATAAATGCAGAAATTGAGGATATCAAAAGACAGTTCTGGGAGAAATTCTTAGCAGATGTGGAACAGGATCTACAAGGAGGCTATAAAAAGACATGGGGGTAATATGCACACACAAAAACAACAACAACAGCAACATGGGAGAGTTACTTTCACACACGCTATAGTAACACAAACACAAATAAAGCTGTAGGACTGGAAAGTGAAATCGATTACATAAAAACAAAAAATTTCGAAAACAAATAATACCGAAAGAGGAAATTGAACTAGCAGTGGCCAATATGAAAAATCGAAAAGCACCAGGTCTAGATAATATTAATAATAAATTGCTGAAATATGGTGACGGCATATACACGGACGAAATACAAACTCTGTTTAACAATATATGTGATAAGATAAAGGTGCGAGAACAACGGAAACAAGGTATAACTATTCCAGTTTTTAAAAAAGGGGAAAAACGAACACACAAAATTATAGATGAATCAGTTCATTAAGCACAGTTTACAAAAAATTTAGCAAAGGAAGGTTCACAGAGTGGAATCAACAGGTGTTTCGATAAAACAGATCCACTATGGACGTCATATTTATTTTAAGGCAAATTCATGAAAATGTTATTGAGCATAAAAAATGCCTTTATTGACCATAGGCCTTTGATAGAGTAAGACTCTAACTAACAATCGAAATTATTCGAAACATGAACATCGGACGCAGTAGTTTCATAATAGCAAACAATACGCTTTTTAAAGAAATAGCAGTCTCAACAGGAATCAGAAACAGGATTAGTCTCAACCCAATCCTCTTTAATGTCCTAATGGATCAGATCATCATATACTATTACAGTTACATTACATAAAAAGGTATTTGGTAGAACTGAGTCACTAGCATGTTAGCACTGTCTACAATTGCTTAAAGGTAGACATCTATTCAGCAAGACTTGAAACTCAAATATCATTTTATTGATTTAGAACTTGAGATATCAAAAATTGTATTTGGGAGTGATTCAACTTCTTTTACTAGTTTTTTTTAAACGAAAATTTGTCCACTTGAATTAATTATGGTATTCATGAAAAAAGTATTTTCAGACAACTCCATTAGATTTTTAATTTTTAGAATTAAATTACCAGCGCAAATATATAGTTAGCCACAATAAAAAATCAGAGAAGATATCCTTGGGGGTGAAAACACCATAGTTCAACATCATTTCAAATAACAAGTAATTTCAATTTTGTTTTGCAAAGATATCTGAATTAGAACCTGAGACTTGAAAAAAGTATTGAGTATGGCTCACCCTCTTTTACCAGTTTATTGTTAGAAACCCCGAAACACGTCAACTTAAGTCACTTATAATATTCGTGAAAAAAGTATTTTTAAACAATTCCATTAAATTTCGTAATTTTCAGAATTAAATTACATACGCGAATAAATGGTTTACCATTATAAAAAATAAGGGAGTGAAAACACCATACTTCAACATCATTTCAAAAAACAAGTAATTTCCATTTTGTTTTGTAAAGATATCTCAATTGGAACTTGAGCTTAAAAAAACTGTTTGGGGTCTCACCTTCTTTTACTAGTTTATTTTTAGAAACCCCGAAAACGTCAACATGACTTAATTATTACAATTTTATTAAATTTCGTAACGTTAAGAATTAAATTACATACGGGAATAGAGTGTTTACCCTTATAAAAAATAAGTGATGATATCCTGAGGGGTAAAAACACCATAATTCAATGTAATTTCAAATAACAAGTAATTACCATTTTGTTTTGTAAAAGTATCTTAATTAAAACTTGAGATTTAAAAAAAAAATTTGGGGTAGTTCACCTTCTTTTACTAGTTTATTTTTAGAAACCCCGAAACATGTCAACTTAAGTTACTTATGGTATTCGTGAAAAAAATATTTTCAAATCATTCCATTAAATTTCGTGGTTTTGACAATTATGTACGCAAATATATGGTTCACCTTAATAAAAAATAAGGGAAGATTTCCTGGTGGTAAAAAAACCATAACATCATTTCGAATAAGTAATTTCCATTTTGTTTTGTAAAGATACTTCACTTAGAACCTGAGATATTTCAAAAATAATCTTTTTAGAGGTAAACTTCAGGGTCACGTTTCACCCCGTTATAATCAATTTCGGCAGAGAAAAGAACATGTGGCTCTCATTTTTGCACTCTCTAAAATATATTGAAGTCTCATTAAAATCAGACCCAGACACTTTAGGCACTTTCTTTGTAAAAGGTGTAAACTTTTTGGAGAAATAAGAAAAACACTATTGAAAACTAAAATACACCTTTATTTAACAAAGCGTTTAAAATTATTTTTGTAAATTAAACAGGTGAGAGACTGCGATAATCCAGTTCATGTTTGTGGCACAACCTATCAAAATATATCTTTCAACACACCATTAGCGTTTCCAGTGCTAAAACACTCAACAAAACCATTTTCCAAACAAGGTGTAAATTTATTTTCCTGTATGCATTTTTCTTCCTGCCAACTCTATTTGTCGGTCACGCAACCTGGCACTAACTTGAATGTCGGTACACATGATTTATTTCCAAAAACGGCGCGAATTTAAAGTGGTTGTTGGGCGATCGGGATGAATAGAGCGCGACATTCGTTGAACCTGATGGGTTCGCAAGTAATTTATAGACTTCTACATTCTCTGTTTTGGAAAACTTTAAGAGGGTAGTGGATTTACAATATCAATAACAAATGTTCCTGCAATTATTAATGAAGTAAAGGCGTTTTCGGATTTCATAGGCTTATATGCTAATGATTATCTCATATAGAAAGGAACTAAGACGTTCAAGGGTTTTTATTGCAAAATGGTTCTATTGGCCATTTACGAGGAGAAAACCGTGGAGTGCTACTAACTTAGAGGTTGCAGTTTGGAAATAGGGAAGAAAATGCAACCCTTTAATTTTTTCTTAAATATAGCTCGAAAACAAAACAAAATTCGGATATAGTTAAAGGGAAACTTTTGGTAGAGAGTCAAATTTTCCATCGAAATAATTCATTAGAAAAATTAAAAAAAGATTTTTTTAATAGATATATATTGAAAAATACTATGAATAAAAAAGAATCAAAAATTTTTTTGTTGTTTTTTTTTACTCTTTTGCCTGTAACTTTTTTTTGAATCAAGATAGGCATCGCTTCACAG
The DNA here is from genome assembly GCA_034092305.1 of Diaprepes abbreviatus. Taxonomy (NCBI): domain Eukaryota; kingdom Metazoa; phylum Arthropoda; class Insecta; order Coleoptera; family Curculionidae; genus Diaprepes; species Diaprepes abbreviatus. The sequence goes on from JASJET010000031.1 coordinate 20,730,347, forward strand.
AAAAAAAAGTGGATAAAAATTTCTTTAAAATAGTGTATAGGGAAAGTAATTTCGATTGTAATTGATTGAAGTGTAGTCATTTAAAGTAAGCCTTTTTTTATTTTTATCGCGTTTGCCTTGATATCGTCTTCATTCTTATTTTTTACAATTGATTTTTACTTAATAAAAAAAATTATTTTAAGTTAATTTGTTAATATTGAATGAGAATTTCAACAAATTTATTAAATTGTGTTGAGTTTTTAAATAATGAGTTAGTTAATTGAACTAAAATATTACTTTTTTTTCTATTTGAAACTTGAACTTGAACTTTTTGTGCAATAAAAATATTATAACATTAAATTATTCAATATTCGTTAATTATATAAATTAACAACATTTTGTAACATTTCTTCGATAATAGTTTCAAACCGAATTTCAATATCTTCATTCACGTCTTCAAAGACATCCTCTTCTAAAATATCTGCTGCTTGTTCATCGTCGTAACTGACACCCATACATAAACATAGAGCAAGTCAATCCTAATTTTCGGCAACCACAGTTTCCGTGGCAACCTGTAGTACATACGCAAGTCATTTTTTAAAGCAAAATCTCTGGAGCAGGAGGCTCATTGGTGCCATTAGCTATCAAACCATATTAAGATTTTCTTCAACCCCAGTCAAGAGGATTAAATTTTTTTCCGTTCTACTATTGCATTTGAAAATATGTTGTCAAGCCATACTATTTGACGGCATCAAGCGTTGGCGGCAACTGAGCCAGACGAAACTTAGCACTTTTAGAAAATTTGCAAAAAAGTTGGAAAAAATAGCTACTGAAAGTGTATAAACAAATGTATAAAACCAAGATATTGCTGGTGTTGCATAAAATGGAAACTGTTCTAATCATATAATTTTTCCGTTATTTTTCCTATACTCGCTTTCAATAGATAGACGTTTTGAGATTGCTCTCGTAACAACGATAAAATGCCGAGAAGATCAATATCTTAGCCAACTACAACCAGATTATTGGCCTGGGATGCCTTTTCCTATGCACTATGTATAATAAGTAGATCTGCAACTTTATCGGCTTGCCTTGTGTCTAAATTAACTAACAAGAATTTTTGAATTAAGTATGCAAAAATTTATTGCTTTCATTTGATAAAAATTTGTCGGCTTTGAAAGTGTTTTCAAATCATCTTTAATATGAACTCTTGGGCCAACTTATTTGCTTCGGCGCAGCCTTTCTGCACTTTTCGTACCAATATTTAAACCACTAGGATAACCATCAAAAACTACAGTGCAATTGACATAAAAAGTTTGCAAATGACTTATGAATTTTGCATTTATTTCTGCAAATGTCTCATTAGCGTTCCATATGATTTTGTGCAATAAGTATTCACCATCAATCATATGAAGCACATTATCGATAGAATAATCTTCAAGGGGGGTGAAAAATTCATATAAATTAGATATTTTATTTTTTCTCATACTAAAATCATTAAAATTATTCTTGGATACGGTGCTGATTCGAAGCTGAAGAGAAATGAAACAGATTTTGAATTACACTCATTTCAAATATATTTATACAAATCTTCATATTTCAGATACAAAAAAGCAATATTTTAGTATAAATAGCTGTCCCATTATTTAAAAACTCATCACAATTTAATAGATTGGTTGAAATTATCATTAATTATCAGCAAATTAACTTGAAATGCATTTTTTTATTAAGTAATAATCAATTTTGTTGAAAAAAAGAATTAAAATAATATCAAGGCAAACGCAATAAAAATCGAAAAACCTGACTTAATTTGAACCACCATATTTCAATCAACTTTAATCGAAATTACTTTGCCAATACACCGCTTAAAAAAAATTCATCTACTTATTTTTCTGTGAAGCAATGCCTACCTACCTCTGCTCAAAATAAAGTTACAGGAAAAGAGTAAGAAAAAATAAAAAAATAGGATTTTTTGTTTTTTTTTTGTTCATTGTTTTTTTCAATATTTATCTAGTAAAAAATCGTTTTCCATTTTACAAATTCGATAGAAAATTTGATTATCTACAAAAAGTTTCCTATTAACTGTTCCCGAATTTTGCTTCATTTTGAAGTTATATTTAAAAAACTGAAGAAGTTGCATTTTCATCCCAAATTGCACCCTCTAATTTGATAGAACTCTGCGGTTTTCTGATTACAAATGACCAATTGAACGATTTATGCAATAAAAACCCTTAAACGTCTTAGTTTCTCATTACCCTCTTTTTATGATATAATCAATAGCCTATTAAAGAATTTAAAATTACTAAAGGCATTAGTTTCCCTACAGCGAAACAAAAGACCAATAATTCCAATATAGTCACATTTTTTATTAACCCTTTAAAATTACATCGTTGTATGTATACTTCCTAATATTTAAAAATAAGGCTGATGGGAACATGTAGTTTTGATTAATCCTGGGGTACATCTCTTCGTTTGTTCGACTTCTCCACAATACTGGAGAAGCTCCAGCTTCAGAAAATGTCAAGAGCACAATTTTGTCCTTGTCATTCTATTCGGTATAATCCATCAATGAGGGATCAATTTTATGATTTTGAGTTAGGAAATTCTTTTGATTGAAGTTTGTCGTTGGCAAATTAGGTCTAGGGTCTCCCAGCACTCTTTAAACCATCAATTACGCAGTTGCCCCTATCTACTATATTCAAACAGAGGAAGCAACTGGAGCAACATCCACCGACAATGTTATATAAAATCGCTATACAGTCACGCGACGGTAATATAAAAATAGAAATTCACCCAGGGGCGGATCCAGCCTCTCTCTTGGGGGGGGGGGGCAGTGATATCGCAAAAGTACAGTATGCAAGAAAAACAAGTTGTCAACGGGGGGGGGGGGTGCAAGCAGCATACACATTCCTAATATAAAAGGCAGAATGGGTTCTATTTTCCTGAACTCAAAGCTCTTGAGGGGGGGGGGGCGATCGCAAATATACACATTCCTATACTCTATTCAAGAACTAGAGAGAGCAATAAAACTGTTACCGAAACCTCCAACATATCTGCTCCAGTGCCGCTGGTAACTGAGAACTGCCGTAAATCTAATTATATTTCATTATATTTAAATATATTTTATAAATTTACTGCAATATAAAAATTCTGATGGTTTAATTTAATTTCTGTCAGTGAGCAAAGTATACCTTACAGTTTGTTCTTAGTGATTTATCTTGTTTGCGCTTGTTTTTATATATTATTTGAGATTAGTGAGATACCCAAAAGATATGGCTTTCACCTCTATATTTATTCCAAAATCGTTGAACCAGGGCATTTTTCCTCAACGAAAAACTTATTAAGATGAATGTTTATGATGCCTTAAGATATCAATATCTAGATAATAATGTCATAAGCTCTGTTGAGATGTGTTCCAACATGACAGGAGTTGAAAAATCTACTATGTATCGAATACTGAAGGAGAAAAAACGACTGGAATTGTTAGTACTCCCAAGCCACATTCGATCACAGGCAGATGGAAAACCTCGTTGGAAGAAGAAATGAAAACTGCAATTAAAGGGGTTATATATACATTTTATTATGACGAGCAGATCCCAACCGTCTACAAAATTCTAACTAAAATCAATGAAGATCGCGATTTACCTGAAATTAAAAGAACTGATCTCTGGAAATTGCTCAGAGAAGTTAATTTTTGCTGGGGAAAACCAGATAGTAAATCTGTTCCTATAGATCGTTCGGAAACTGTCCGTTGGAGAAATAAATATCTCTCTCAAGTAAAAGGTAGAGTTGCTAGAAATAACACAATTAACAAAATTAGTAGTTTAACTAAACTTTTGAAAGATTTTTTTGAATAAAGTTACTGCGAAAAATTGGGGAAAATCCATATAGTAAAAGAATAAAACAAAATGTGAGAACTCGATTTCATGATCGGTAAGATAGAGAGACCAATTATAATTAATTTGAGCGAAGATATTTTCTCTGACTTTCATTAGGAATTAAAAACGTAATGTTTACTAGTGTAAACACAATTTATTATTTAAATTTTTGTTTTTGTTGTATTTTATTGTTTAATGTTGTTTATATGTTTTTTTATATATTTTTATTTTAGTGTGTCCCACTCTTTAATTTTATATATATTTAATTCTAATTAGCTGTAAGTTTTTTATTATTTTGTTATTGTATTTGTGTCTTTTTCTTACGCGTGTAGAATTAACAAGTTTATCTTATTTTTTTTGGGCTATCGTATTTTCATATAATAAAATAAATTAAATTAAGATATCAGTACAATACAAATAAAAATAAGTAGGTCTAATATTAATTACAACATAAAAAAGTAATTACATTTGAATCCCTTTTTAGTGTTTAATTGTAATTCTGCAGATGGTTTAAGAAATAAATAAACTGAAACGTCAAATACCCTAAAAATGTTTTTAATTAATAATAAAATGACCGATACCCCAAAAATGTTTTAATAATATATGGAAGAATTTATTTTTTTATATATGTTTACCTTTTTGTATTTTGACAATGGATATTTTGTAAGTATTTAAATTATAACTTCGAATTTTTTCTAAGAATAAGGCTACGTTTTAGTTCATTATTATAGACCGGTAATTTTGATTATAAAATTTCTAACCCATTCCTATGAAAAATATGTCTTTAACAGATTTTGCTAAAGACACCGGACTAAAGAACACAAGTAGTTTGCGAAGAGAAATAGGGTAAAAAATGATTTATTACTCTCTCTAGTTCTTAAATAAACTGTAGTATAACAGGAAAAATCGGGTCTATTTTCCTAAACTTAAAGCTCTTAAGGGGGAGGGGGGGCGATCGCCCCCACCGCCCCCCCCCCCCTTGGATCCGCGCCTGAATCCATCAACATGAAGTATGCTACATCAAAGATCGCCGTTTAAGGAAAGAACTTTAGATTTCTTTTTGGGGACAGTGGTAATCCCGGTTTCATCGACATTAAATACCTTGGTTGGCTAAAATTTGTGTTTGTCTTGCGATTCAACCAACAGAAAAAAACATTTTGAAACATTTACTCTGTTGAATCCCATTGCACCAAACACAGAAGTAGTTCTGGAAGTCGTAACAATAATTCCGGAAGGCGACGTAAAAATTCATAAAGCCAATCCATTCCAACTAATTCGGCGTATTTGTTATAAATGTGATCGATATCACTTCTTCTCTGCCATTTGAAAGCAAGATGTCGAAAATCCCCATATCCAAATAATTGAGCTTCAAGATATTTTATGTGCCGATATATTAACATTTCTTGGTTAGGTATAAACACTGTTTTAAATCGACCTATGCCTTTCTTTGAATTATTCCCGATGTTTTTTTTTATATTTCTTAACTCCATCTTCTAGGGTCGATTGTGGGATCGGAAATTTTTAAGCCACTACTTCCCTGTAGTGCTTCTAAAATCGCATTTTTCATAAATTACATGCTTCATGATAGCCGATTTGTTAATCTTTTATAGTTTCTTGGTATTTTGTATTGAACTGTAACAAGCAATAATACAAAATATAATTTATAACAAAGAAAGAATGTAATTTCATAAAATGTACAAAACCGGGGACCACCCGGTTTTACCCAAGCGCACTTACGAAAAGGAAGGAAAAGAAATAACCCAAAAATACGATACAGAAAAGATTTTAACTAGTGTTCGTTTAACCTTAATACATACTTAATCTTTGCTAAAAACAAATTCTACTTACCTTGACTTACGAAATTATGGTACATTTATGAAATCAGTCAAAACTTCCATAAAAAATTTCTTCTTGTTTATTTTCTACAACCACGCATGAATGTCATTCAACTTTTGTTGACAAACTAATCAAGATGGCTGACTACAGTAGACGAACCGCGCATAAATTTCAAACGTACGCAATAATGCTATGTCCCGATTTTACACCAATATCAGGTTTCTGATTAATTTCCCATATATATATATATATATATATATATATATATATATATATATATATATATATATATATATATATATATATATGTACTCCGATTATTCCGAAACGACTCTACCGATTTGAATGACATTTTTTGCTTGATATTCAGGAAGTTTCTGCAATGGTTCTGTATTATTTTGGCTAAAATTGATTAAGTAAAATCCAAGAAAATAAATTTTGTCAAACTTTCTCCAAAACTGGTATGGTGGATATGGGAATCTAAAATTATTTTTGAAAATTTCGATATTTTAGTTTAAAATTTTGCATCTCTTGACTTTGTCCAAAATTGGTATTGAGGGATTTTTGAAGAGGTCGATTAAGAGTTTCAAATAACTTTCTATTAATTCAATATAGTGGGCTGAAAATTTCACATTTTTTCAAAACTAATTCAGTGAGTGGGTTTTCGGGGTCATGATCCAAAGTTAATTTTTTAAAATTAAGTACTGTGGAGGACCAAAAATTTAACATTTTTCCGAGTTTGTCCAAAATTATTATCGGATGTATATGAGGGCGTAGATTACAGTTTTAAAGTTATTTTTTTCGGATTCTTCCAAAAATTCGGAGGACTATATTATTGATTTTAAATTAATTTCCTCCAATTGTCCAATATGCTTTGATTTAGAATAACTTTTGCTAAAATAGGAACTATTTGTGCGATATTAGAAACATTCCGAGGTACACTACACACGTCGCTTAATCCCTATTTCAAATAATTTATGGATATTATGTCGAGTTCAAATTTAAAAATTAAAGAATAAAATTTATATAAAAAAAGAACCGCCTTCTAAAGTAGCCCTAAGAAGAGAAAAATTAATATAGATTTTTATATAGATTTGATATTTTTGAATTCGGCAACAAATTATTACTAAATGGTACAAATTACTACTTACAGGAAAAACAAACAAGCTATATTACAAAAACAATTGACGCACAAAAGATAATATAGGTCGAAGTGCTGTACAGAGTCGAGAAAAGACTTAAAGGCCCCCTCACAATCTATCATCAACAAGAAAGAAATTACAAAATAAGTCAGTTATTCGTAATGAATTTATTAGAGAAAAACCTACTTTGATGCCCTTTCAAAAAATATTAAAAAAAGGTTAGTTAACCCCGTAATAAAGTTTAGGATCGAATTAAGTTAATTTATACATTTACGGAATGAAAACAGAAAAAAAAAACATTTTCACCCCTATAAAGAAATACACAGCAAGCTCTTACTGTATTCCGTGAATCGATCTTTTTCGTAGACCTTATTATATGCAAGAGAATTTGTTCGAAAAATTCACCTTTGAAATTCTATATTATCTTATAATTCAACTCATGACGTAACAAAAATGCAGAGTGGATATTTTTGATATATTCCAACATACTACAGAGTGAGAGAAAGTGGAGGTGGACCTGAATGACCAATGAGAACGTTTCCTATAAGTTATAAATATTTTTCAAAAATAAATATTATCAAGCTTATTTAGATATAAAACGCCATAAAAGGGCAAAATTTAATCACTACACAAAAAACTAATTTAATATTTATAATAAAAACTCTCTTTGTAATTTGATCTGATACTCTGCACCACGAAACTGAAAAAAAAACGAAATAAATCTTGCTACACAACCGAAGTTGCATTCAAACTTCAACTAAAATGGCAGACAAACCACAAAACTGAATTTGACCAAAGACAATTCGTCATTGCAATTGTCTTTGATCATAAGTTAAAATATGTAAGAACAACGCGTTCAAGAGATGTCACATTTTAGAAAACGTTAAAAATTCAATTTTGTCGTATTGTAATGATGGGCATTTTTTATAAAAGGTCACTAGGATGTGACAACCTTGTATTTTAGGTCGGTAATAAGGAAGAGCTTATCCTCTTTTTTACTGATATTTAATCATTGGCAACATTGTTATTAAGAATGAATATATCATGAGCGACAAAATTATAGCACATGAGAAATAGTCTTGGTATAACATAGACAAAAGTCTATGTTATAGTCAAACAATTTTTTATTAAGTCCAAATAAATATAAACACATGATTTACTTGAATTATTAAGATATCTCACCCAATCATATTAATTTAAAATTTTGTGCATTAATTCAGAAACCAGAAAATTATCTAATTATTTAGAAAGTTAATTTTATAAAACAATTTAGTAGTTAAAAGTATTTACAACAATTCTATAACTTTCCAACAATTAGATGATATTTTACTGACCACAATCCAGTAACCATTGCAGCTGCTTACTGCAGGAACAAATCGTTATGTTGTTAGTTGCACTCACGTAAAACTTATCCGTATGACTACGTGTACTGCCATAATACTACAAAACTATATTAGTAGTAAAGTAATATTAGAAAGTTATGAAAACGGGTTTAGGAAATTGCTTTAAGGGGTGTATTATCTGTTACAAACTTTTAAATAACGGCTTAATATAGATAAACACCGAAACATGTAATAAGTCTCCTGACAATACCGAACATATTAAATGTTTTATTATTTCAAAAGTTCTCCTAAACATTACCTTTAAAAAAATATTTAGTCATATATAACTGATGCAACTATTATCATAGGTTTTATTATCTTATAGGTGCAACAACTTTATCAGTGCCTTTGAAGATGAAAGGTCCAATCTTCCTGACCTTGCTGTTTTGTTAGTAATGGTTAAAATTTTAAAAATATAATATGATATAGCTCTCCATTAACAAAAACCAAAAATGAAAGTTGTATTGACTCTGCTGATCGTTGGTGAAACTCGATATTAGTGGCGGCTCGTGTATTAAAAAATCTGCTATAGACACAGGTGAATGAAAAAACAGAAGTCTTTGAAAATTGAGTTAGTGTGAATCAAAGCAGTGAATTTTAAATAACTAAACATAAAGAAGGTAGTAAATTTTAAAAATATTGCAATCAAAACAAATACACATGTGAATTATTACAAAGAAAATTTATACACCGATCTTTGGCATTAGGAATATTATCAGTAACAAGCTGATCGAAGTCAAGTATGCTTTCGATAAGATTCCTTTCTTTAGAAAGCATTGCCAAAGCAGAAAATCTTTCTTAACTCATAGTATTCCATAAAAATGTTTTATCTGTTTGAGGATAGAAAAGCACCGTTCTGCTTCAGCCGATGCCATCGAAATAGTAATTAATATTTTAAAAATTTTAAAATGTGACGCGTTTTACGTAGAAGGGGATGCAGGTCGTGCTCTATGGATCTACTTCGTTCACGGCAGCGGAACATCGGTCAGTGGATATTTCTCGTGCAGACAGTCATCGGTCAAATGCTCAGCGCAGGGGTATCGGTTCGGAGGTATCTACTTATATTCGGGATATCCCTGTTTTCTCAACTGATCAACGGTTTAACTGCCTGAAGTTCAGCACCGGGCAGCTTGTTACAGTAGAGACAGGGCAAGCCAGGGGTCAGTTGCGTATATTAGTGCTGGCTGCCGGCTGCCAATTATTTGTAATGTTAAAAATGGGACTAGGTAATGAAACAAACGGTTATAAAACATCCTGTATCCTGTATTCCATTCTTTTATACAAAAACATGACCTAAAACTAACTTACAATCTAAGATGGACAATAACATAAACAAATAAATGGTCTGGAAGGCAAGAGTATGTTATGGGGAGCTGATCACGGTAGCTCGTACTGGTCGGTTGCGCTGAAGACGGTAACCCGGCGGTATAATTCACGACGCTATTCACGTACTTCGTACTATACGGTTGCAACGCTATTCACGACGGCTCGTACGCAAATTATGGCGCCTCGTATCTAACATCCGCGTTCACGGCGCTTCGTATTAAAATTCGACCGTCGGCGGTATACGTGGTAACAATAACCCGGCATCGATCGGCGATAGGCGGCGTCTCTACACGGCGACGGTGATTTCTATACGCGGCGGCGGCGACAAGCGTCGGGGTGGCAGTTGTTTAGTGCCCTTATCAACGGACATCGGAGGGTACCTGGCGGTAAAACACATTCCTGGTCAATACGGAAACACACTAAACTTACGGCATCAGTGCGTGTGTATAGGTGACTGTAGGAAGGAAAGAAAGGAACTGACGCTGCCCGTTCTTATAAGGGTCCTCGACAGCGTCAGCAGGAGGAAACGATATTGCCCGTTCTTATAAGAGTCCTCGACAATGTCGACCAATAGCGGTAGGAAATTAGGAAAGGAACCGACACTGCCCGTTCTTATAAGGGTCCTCGGCAGTGACGGTAGGATGACACAACATTGCCCGTTCTTATAAGGGTTCTCGGCAATGCTGGCCATTAGAGGGGTAGGACGTAAGGAAGGAAGTGTATGGTAAAACACCATATATACACAAGCCTAGCCTCACCTACAGTGCTAGACCTGGAAGGCGCGGTCTGGAAGGCGACAGTCCAGTCCATTTGGACTGTTGACCCGGGTGGAGAACGTGCAGTTCTCCGCGAAATAATGGTCTGCTTAGGCTTAAATAGACAGCCCGAGCTTCCACTACGCTGACGTGTGACGGCGTGCGGTGATCGCGCATACAATACTGCTGTATGCGGCGCGCGATTACTTTGGTCAGACGCTTTGAAAATCTCGGAAAATGACATTTCCTAGCATAGCGCAGTAAATTTAATTATATTCCGGTAATATTGAAACTTTAAGCAATCTTTTCCCGCAAGAATCAGATTTTTCAAATGTTAAATAAATAAATTAAATCCCTGCGAACATACTGATACCCAAAAAATTAGTAACTTCGTTACAAAGAACTTCACTAATGTCTCTCTTAGCTCGATGTTTTGCGAAGGATAGTCATAGAGTACAGGAAGTCCCGAAATTAATCTAAATTTTTCAGTTTCATATATGAGGGTCAGTTCTGTAGGGAGTTTTTGTTCGATAAAAAACTGGTAAATTTTAATCGTATTCTTAAACTTTTGTTCTGGAAAACATGTACTACATTTGACATACTGTTTCGAAAAAAAAAGACTAGCTGCTACCAAGTGACCTGTAACGCTAAATCGTTCTTTTGCTTGACAAATAATTATATCACAAACTTCTTTTGCTTCCCGAGGAAACTCCGCGGAATCATCGAGCTTACGTCGTTTTAAATTAGAAATTTTTTGCGATAACAAAGTCAATTTGTCTTGCTTGAAATTTAACAAATAACAAATCAACCTGAGGCATTATTTTGTAAAATAAGTTTAACTATGAAAGGAAAATCTTGGTTTTGAGGATTTTGACATATCCTGATGACTGGTGCTAACATTTTTACTGTCATCTAAGATTTTTTCCATTGTCTCTAGAAAGCTGTCTTTGTATTCGAATACGTTACAAACAACTCTAGAATTAAAATTCCATCCTGTTGGTGCCGAACGAGGTAAGCGTTTGTTAACAATTTGATCTAGTATTGCAATTCTTTGAGGATTATTTAAAAAAAAGCACAAATCTTTTGTAAATTTGAAAAAAGCTGACATTTTTATTTGCGGTTTAACATTACCGAATTTAATTGATATACATAACAATGTATGTAAGCAGAATATTCATAGGTTTTTTATAATTGCTTGCACCTTATTAAACTAGCTGCTTATGACCGATACACCATTATATGGTTTGCAAAATAAGTTTGTTTTTATTACCTTTTCAAGTATAACAGAAGACATAATTTTCGCGTCATGTTCTAAAGGCACTAAAAAATCACCCAACCAATTGACATTTGAAAGATATTTGATTGGTCACGAGTTTCGTTAGCTATTATAGAGAAACAACCAGATTCTATTATTTCTTTAGAAATTTCCTCTTGACATACATCAAACATTGTTTGTAAAATTTAATTTCGAATGGTTTTTGACGTACCTTTAAATGCCGATGCTTTTTCCAAATGTCTCAGAGCACCGTCTAACTCAGCACTAAAATCAATTAAACCTCGAAAAACCCCGGGGTTAGAGGAAAAAGTTGAGTCGTCATGTTCTCGAAACGCAAGTTCGAAAGCTACAAAGAATTAATTATAATGTATAACATGTGTCGATTATATAAGCAGGAATATCTCCTCGATATGTGCTGCTTAATTAAGCATCTACGTTAACAGTCCCAAAAAGTAGATATTGCAAAACATTTTTCATATGTTTTGCCGACAACGCATGCTATTTAATGCAGTCCTCCGAATAATTTAGGTCTGTTAAACCTACTTTTGTTCAAGAAGTTTCTCTTCCAAATAATAAACAAGAAAAACAAAATGGAGCATTTTTAATTTCACAACCACAAAGCCACGTATCTTTTTTATAAAGATCTGGGTTAAATGTCCTAGTAAAAGTCGTTTCTTGCTAGACAGGGATTGTTCTCTTTTTAAATTCGAAGTAGCTCTTCCAAGCCTTTTTATTTCAGCCTTATCACTTAATGGTCTACCATAGAATGGCTCTGCAACTAAACTCTCAAACGGAATTCATTTTTGTTTTTACCAAAATGTAAAAAAAATACAGTAGTGTAACCCAAAACAAGTTTAAACACCTACTACTATGATATCGACGCGCAACCTAAACACAGATTTGCAATCTACTTGCAACCACGTCTTAGTTAGGCAACTTCATATACGCTCCAATGGAATAACTTGAATTGCATTAAAATTGCAAATCAGCAAAATATTTGCAGAAGTAATACTGTAATGCAGACAAATTATTCTTGACAAAGCGAAGCAAGTTAAATTATTTCAATAATTAATTGCTGTTCGTGTATAATCCAGATAAAAATTCGATTTAAATTTAATTATTGAATTATAAGTAGAAAATAAAAAAATATTTGTACGTATATTTATGAGTATGTTTTATTTTAATTTACAATTTTTTTTTTTTTGGGGGGGGGGGGTTGCGCAAACCTGCAAACCACTTCACAATATCATTTAGAAATAAGTAGTAAAATACAGTCTTTGACTTAAGATTTCACTATATTTGAAACTCGAACTTAACAAACATTCGACATGTTTTACTACGCTCTAGCTTTATCAAGAATAAGTGAATGGCATGTTGTTACTGTTTTTAATAATACCCGATACAACTCTCACGAAAGTTTTTCGTTAGAGGTGAGTCAAAAAAGGTTCAATAGAGAATTGTTTAGATCTACGAGTAGTTGACAATTTAACAAGTAATTGTGTTCTAATAAATCGCTAGAATAATGAGAATCAGTTTTACTCTTACAAGGAAAGATCGCGACCTTGTTATCACCGATCTTGATGATATTTAAGAATTATACCGACTAAAGTCATCTAAACAAATGCCCAAAAGCGTTTGTGCCATCGCTTATTCGATTTTCCGAAAAACTTTTAAAATCGAACGCCTGATACCCTAACAAGTGCGATAATTTCTCAGAAGCTCTCTCACATCAGCCGCCGTGGCGCAACTATGTAAGCACTCTACCAGTGCTCCGACAACTGAGGGTTCGATCCTCTTTCGATGCAATTTTTTTTTATTATTTCAAAAATAATTATCATCGGTTTTTCCAATTAGTAATTATTCCATGTAGTTTTTACACACAAACATTTAAATACATACATGTATGATAATAATCAGTGACGAAAAAACACTGGTAGGTGATTAATATGTTTTTGAACAAAAAATATTACCAAATGATGTTTCGGGAATTTTCAGGAATATCCAGAACCCGTACAGGCACAAAAAACAAGTTTTTTTTACCTTTTTCTTATTGTGATACCTGATTTTTCACATTCCTAGTGTCTTCGATGTTTTTTTTTTTGGCGATTGCTCACATTTATGTCGAATCGTGCGTTTTGTCAAAGTTATTTCAATTTTCGTCTCTCTATTAAATGTTATAAAAGTACAAACAATGAAAATTAGTTGGAAATCTAGTGGAATTGATGAGAGTGGTGGAAATGCCAGGAAATGTGAATCGATTATAAAACGCCGACCTTAATGTGAGCAAAAAAAGGTTTTATAATGAGTAAAAGGTAGAAAAAACAGTTTTCTTGTAGCCATATGGATCCTGGACATTCCTGAAAATTCCTGAAATATCATTTGGTTGTATTTTTTCTTCAAAAACATACTAATCACCTACCAGTGTTTTTTCGTCATTTATTATTTCATATATATTTTTATTTAAATGTTCGTGTGTAAAAACAACATGGAATAATAAATAATTTAAAAAACCGCGGCTGTTGTGGAAATAGTTACCCTACTTTTAGTGATATCGTTTTTCTTTGCACTTTCTTAAATATATTTAAAAAACTCATAGAAATTCTTAGCCAGTACACCAATTTTTCGGCAAGATCTCAAATAAGAAACTCCTATTAATTAATTAATTAAATAAAAAAACTTAATTTGGAACTCCCGTCTAATGCTAGATTAATTTCTTTCGATGTCAGTAATTTGTTCACCAGTGCAACATACAATCAAGTAAGTTAAAGAACTTCTTTCCTGACAACACTTCTAATAATCTAAAAATAACACCAAACAGCTTATACCTAGAAAATAGGGACGAAATAGAGATAAAGCAAATATTAAATTATTTAAAAAACAAAAAATCGCCGGGTTAAGACTGCATTAGAAGTGAAACACTTAAAGAGATAACTACATAAATTTCTCCTGTATTAATTTTTTTAATTATCAGGTGCTTTAAGACCGGAATTTTTCCTGATTGCTTTAAAAATGGAGCAATTATTTCAAAGTTAAGATAAATATCAAGTAATAAACTAAAAACTAGTGTCGCATTTATCAGATAAAATTACAGAAAAGGGCTTCTGAGTAAGTATAAAATTTTGTCTGAGTCTCAGTTCATTTTAAAAACAGGGGAATCCATTCAAGACGCAATTTAGTTTTTGATTACCAGATCTAGAACGCCCTCGATAGAACTCAACCCTAAATGTGTCTGTTTGGTCTCTCCAAAACTTTCGACACTGTCTAGCACAAAATACCCTAGAAAAGCTACGGTTTAAGAGGCAAAATTTAAAACATATTATAAAGTTATTTGGAGGTGCAGCAAGTAAGGAGGGAGAAGTAACCTTTGGCGTCTAGCAGGAAACTGTTTTGTTGTGAACGATCTTAACAAACTTAATGGAATAGTTGTTGGTTTCGCTGGCGACATTGGTTGTTTTTGCAGGTCAAGAACTTAGTAGCTCTTACATCAATAATAAAAGAGGATATTTTCTTATTGAAAGATTTATTTAATGTTGATATCTTAACCTTAGGTATTGAAAAAACAAAATATGTTCCCTTTCCCACTTATAAAATAAACTCCCACATCCGGGAGATTCAAAGATTGAAGAAGGTGAGATTTCAAAGACAGCAAATATAAAATACTTCCGGATCATAGTTGTAACCAATTAAACTGGGGTTAAAAACCTAGTTAAAAAAATTAGAGGTTTTATACCAATATTTTTATGTAAAGAAATCCCTAATTTTCTAATATACTTTAGAAAATATTATTTTTTAACAAAGCAATAAAACATTTTAAAGGATTTGTTCTATGCGTTTTGATTATAACTTTTATTCACACTCAAAGTATAAAAATTTAATTTTTTTAATGCAATGTATGGGTAATCAAATGACACAATCTTGAGGATGATTTATAAAATAAAATAATATGCTTGCTATTTTTGGGTCACTTTGTATAATAAAAATATTCTTAAATTGTTAACATTTCCTTAAAGATTTCACTTTATTTCTGCCAAAAATAGTACATATAATATGCTTTACTAAAAACAACTTTTTAAAACTCCATCCATACAGGAATTTAGAAGTTTCCATGCGTATTAATATAACAAATGGACGTAATTTTTAAAAGTTATTCCCTTCTATTAAGGAAACGTACAACTTATAAATAAAATGTTACGATGTATATTTTTTGATATACCAAGTTTTAAAATAGTTTCTGGGCTTAGGTATTGACTGACTTATATATTTTTTTCTTTATTTTCACAGCCAAGTAAGCGAAATATTGCCGTGAACTCCTTAGTAGTATTTCACTTCTAATAAGATTAAAATTATTCGTTAGAAATTTATATATATATATATATATATATATATATATATATATATATATATATATATATATATATATATATATATATATATATATTGTTGTGGAACGTAACATCCTACCACCGCTTTCCGGCAAAACTGGACTTAAATAGAGGTTTAAGTTTGTGGAAAGTACAAGGATGTCTGCGGAAGATACCGGTGGATCCCATTGATGAGTCCAAAACCGGTATCGGGACGAAACATCCGTACATTTTAGGTGATCGCAAATTAGATTGTGATTATATGTCTTTAACATCAGAGACATGATTGCAACATGGCGCCCGAGCAGGGACGACGAAATGGAAGGCCGTCGAGTCGTGGCTTTGTGCTAAAATCGGTACCCTACCTCGAAAAAGACCACCTAGAATGTTCGTTCCACATTTCCTTTTCAGGCTTGTGCTTTCTTACGGCTTGGACTGTCTGACAGTTAAAGCCGGAAAGCAAATGCCTTAGGTTGAGAGAATGTTGTGGAACTTAATATCTTACCACCGCTTTCCGGTAAAACTGGATTTAAATAGAGGTTCAAGTTTGTGGAAAGTACAAGGATGTATGGGAAAGATACCGGTGGATCCCACTGATGAGTCCATCGCCGGTATCGGGACGAAACATCCGTATATTTTAGGTGGTCACAAATTTAGATTGTGATTATATGTCTTTAACATTAGAGACATGATTGCAACAATATAAATAGCTTAAATTATTTCCACATTTTTTTCACGACAAAATAATTTACAAGGAGTATGATTGTAGATCAATAAAAGGAAATGACGGAGGTATTCCCGGATCGATGGATGAAACATGTGATCCAGTGGTCGATAAATAAGTCAATTGTCTACAACTTTCGTTCGAGACTTTTTTTCATCCAACCTTTAGTTTTCGAGATAAGCTGGAAAAATCGAAAAAAGTAACCATTTTTGGTCCGCACAAAGTTGCCAAAGTAACATCTAGATATGTTTTTAGAATGCCGAAATATGCACTTTCCAATAATAAAATCTCAGGGTACAGTTTTTTTCGAAAAAAATTTTTTTTTTCGTTTAATTTCTCTGGATTGCCAGCAAGGACAAAATAAGTCAAAAGAGATTTTGGCGAAACGTTCGCAAATTTCTACAATAAACTATATATATATATATATATATATATATATATATATATATATATATATATATATATATATACGTATAGGGTGTTAGCAAAGATGAAAAGAAGAATCGATTTACCAAAAATCGTTTAAATAAAAGTTAGTAAATAAAGAGATTATTAACAATTATTTCAAAATTGTAATACAAACCTTCTTCATAATATTTTCAACCATTGCATTGTAAAAACTTTGTTTACTACACTGGACAGAGTACATCTTGTTTTACAAAAGGTGCTCAAAATTGTCTCCATTTATTCGGTTTAAGCAAAGTCTTGCCCGCGTCGCACGGATAACGTGACAAGCATTTTTATTCTCGGTTGTAGTTCTTCCACAGTACTTACTTTCGCGTCGTGATAAACTAACTGTTTTAAATAGCCCCGCAGAAGAAAATGGCAACGATTTAGATCCGGGGAATGTGCAAGTAAAGAAATGGGTCCATTTCGCCTAAGTCATCTATCAGAAAACACATTATTTAAATATTCGTGAACTTCTCGTATGAAATGTGGCAGATCTCCCTCATAAAGAAGCCACATATTCTGTCTCACAAGGAACATCTAATAATTATGGCAGATTGTTTTGAAAAAAAGTCGAAATAATTTTCACCTGTCAGTCGATTTGGAAAAAAGTAAGTCCCTATAAACATTCACTAAAAATCTGTACTAAAAATTACTTCTTCTCACCGCATGCTGATTTTCTACTGCCCAAACATGGTTGTTGTGGAAATTATTTACTCCATTTCTTGTAAACGTGACCTCATTGTTAGTCAAAATAAATTTGGTAAAATTGCTATTTACTTTGGAATGATGTAAGAGCCAGTGACAAAATTCAACTCTTCTAGGATAATCTTCTGGTTGCAACGCTTGTAGCCGTTATTAATGGTATGGATAAAGTTGTTTTTGTCGTAAAGTTTTCCACACTTTACTATAAGCAACTTCTACTTGACCTGCTATAGAACTAGTGCTCGTTATTGGGTCATTTTTGACAAGTGCTAACATTTCCTTCTTAATTTCCACCTTTCGCGTGGAGGAGGTTTCGATGTTCCTTCAAATATCCGGTGTCGCGAACTTTGGTAACTAAATTTACAAACATCAACGGAGGCGAATGGTTTCGTAAACGTCCACTAGTTCATTGTTTTTAAATACGTGTGCCTTTTTATTGCACAAAACATCCACAAATGAAAAGTAATATCACGCACTACTGTACGAATTATTTAGCACTGGTCAAATCGAAAATCACATTGAAAACGGTGAAACAATTATATACAAAAAATAGGCATAACTAGTATCAGTAGTAAACAAAATGTATTGGTTGAAAATATCATGAAAAAAGGTTTGTATTACATCCTTTAAATTTTTTAAATAATTGTTAATAATTTTTTTCTTTGCCAACTTTTATATAAACGATTTTTGATAAATCGATTTCTCATTACGAGTTCTACATGCTGTTAAAATAACTGACTCAACGTTGAGAACACCCTATATATATATATATATATATATATATATATATATATATATATATATATATATATATGTTATGTTATTTCGTAGATTTTTACGGACGGTGGAATGAATGGTTTGGTTATTCCGGGTTTTATTCCATTCGTTCAAAAAATCGTTTCTACGACGTTTCGCCAAAATCTCATTTGGCATTTTCAAGTACGGTTCATCTCGTTACTCGCTGAGAACTGATGGTTGCCTCTGATGAATTTCGAGTTTTGTTTAGATGGCTCGCTTTCTGATTGAACGAGCGGCTTCGCAGGCTCCTCCCTTCTGCTGAATGCAATGTATTTGATTCTTGCATGATGGTCTCTTGTGTATTGGTTGATTTTTGTTGTTTTGTTTCTTGATTTTTTATTAATGTTTTGCATGTAATTGGAACGCGTAAAGCATCGTCTCGTTTATTCAGCTGTCCCGCTTTTTCGATTTCAAGGGCCTCTCTTATGACGCATACCTTGTAGTTCTGTACTGGTGCTATTTCTTTTGCTTTTTCGAAATCGATGGTGTGTCCGGTTGTTTGGTGATGTTGAAATAGAGCTGAGCTTGTCTGTTTGTTTCTGAGGCTATTTTTATGTTCTTGAATTCTTGCTGATATGCGCCACTTTGTTTATCCTATATATGTTTGATGGCAATCTGCACATGGAATGCTGTAAACTCCATAATTTTCAAGGTTGGTCTTATCTTTGGAATTTCCCACGATGTTGGCTATTATTTTTTTGTGGTTTAAATATGGGCCGTATGTTTTGTTTTCTTAAGATTCTTTCTTTTATGTATGGGATTATGGCTTTGTTTTTTATTTGATCTTGGTTTTTGGTTTTTGTTGTGGTCTTCTCTTGTCTTTTTATAGCTTTCTTTATATCTGATTGTGAGAAACCATTCCGTTCTAGAGCTGTTGAAATGTGTCTTATTTGATCTTGTTTTGTGTCTAGTTTTATTAGGTGGAGAGATCTTGATACTACTGTGTTGACTACTGCCTGTTTTTGAGAGAGATGATGATGTGACTCTGCACTGAGAGATCGGTCAGAATATGTGGGTTTCCAATATGCGCTAAAACCCAAGGTGTTGTTGAGTTTCCTAGTTAATAACAGGTCCAAAAAAGAAAGTTTCTTTTGTTGCTCGATTTCTTGCGTGAATTGAATTCTATGGTGGATATTGTTCAAGTATACGAGGAAATCATCCAGGTGTTCTTTTCCATATGGCCATATTATAAAAATATCATCCACATAGCGTTTCCAAATTTTCGGTTTTAAAGGTGCCTTTTGTAGTGCCTCTTGTTCAAGATAAATTATAAAAAGGTTGACTATAACTGGAGAAAGTAAAGACCCCATAGGTGCGCCATCTGTTTGTTTGTATATTTGTGTGATTTTTTGAACGAACGGATTGAAATCCGGAATAACCAAACCATTCATATATATATATATATATATATATATATATATATATATATATATATATATATATATATATATATATATATATATATAAATAGGAAAACTCAAATTCTTGGGATAGCGGTCCTTAGGCTGAATGAAACTCTGTTTTTTACAAACGCCAAGCTTTCGGAAGTTTATTATTTCCTTCTTCAGGGCTACAATACAGAACAGTTCTGTTGATTATAATTTTAAATTTTGCAATATATGATATTTAATAATAAGAAGAAAATGATTCTAAATTCAAAGACTTACATGCAAATTGAGTCCATTTATGGCTTTTAGAAAATGAAACGGAAAATTCATATAGAAACTGTTGATTTTTGCATAATTATCACATTTTATTATTAAAATGGTTTTTTAAACACTAATATATAAATTTATCTTATGGGTCATTTTAGTTGTACTGAATGTAGGTTTATCTGATAAGGAAATCCTTGAAACACTCTTTTTTTGGTAGATGGGATATGTCAGAAATGTCTAATTTTATTTTAGCGGCAATTTTGAATGTGAAATCATTATGTTTTACAAGAAGTGTTAATTTTAATTTATAAGTTGAGTATTTAATAAAATTATTTTTCTTTGTATTTCTATTGATGAGATTTATGTTTATTAATGAGTAATTAAGTTTTTATGGTATTGTTGCGTTTAAAAAATTGTTATAATTGTAAGAAGGTAATAGGAAATGATTAATGAACATTATTTATATAGAACAAAGAAGGTTAGAAAACACTACTTGTAAAACATAATGACTCCACATTCAAAATTGCCGCTAAAATAAAATTAGACATTTTTGACATATCCCATCTACCAAAAAAAGAGTGTTTCAGGGATTTTCTTATCAGATAAACCTACATTCAGTACAAATAAAATGACACACAAAATAAATATATATATTAGTGTTTAAAAAACCATTTTAATATTAAAATGTGATAATTATGCAAAAATCAACAGTTACTACATAAATTTTCCGTTTCATTTTCTAAAAGCCCTAAATGGACTAAATTTGCACGTAAGTCTTTGAATTTAGAATCATTTTCTTTTTATTATTAAATATCATATATTGTAAAATTTAAAACTATAATCAACAGAACTGTTCTGTATTGTAGCCCTGAAGAAGGAAATAATAAATTTCCGAAAACTTGGCGTTTGTAAAAAACAGAATTTCATTCAGCCCTAGGACCGCTATCCCAAGAATTTGAGTTTTCCTTTCTAACTAGTCGGTCAAGAACTACTCTTCCCCTTATATATATATATATATATATATATATATATATATATATATATATATATATATATATATATAAATTGCAAATTGGCAGCGTCGCGTATTCGACACCTACCGTGGTCAGTACTTGTTAAATTTAATTTTTCATATTTACTATTGCTACCCTCAACAACTTGTCTATTTCAAATATAAAACTCAACGGTGCACGTGGACGAAAGAGCAGGTAGTAAAGTCATTAACAAGTTGCAACCTGATTAGTTATTAGCTTACAAATACACTAATAAGATCACAATTGTTCAAATTGCTGAACAGTAGTTTAAAAAAACTGACTAATTGTTTTTAATAAAATTTATACAATATACTTATTAGACTCGATATTGCATTTATACATTTAATTCTACAAAAGAAATCAATTATTAACAATTTCTTGATTTATAACAAATTTCTTGACCATTGTTCGGAAATTCTTCCTTAATATTAGTAATTAGGAAGTCGAAATACATGCAAAAACTTTGGTGGAGCCATGTATCTTCATCGATTACAAAAACCAATTGGGCTACAAGGCTACCACCAATACTATATAACGATGAATTGCAAATGTTAAAAAAAAAGTTTCTTAAAATAATATAAGTATTAAACTAATCTAAGTATTTTGTAAAGTATTTTAAGTAGATATTTTTAAGTAGCAGTTTTATAAACTAATAAAAATAATAAACACCTCGGAATTAAGTTCTTGAATATCTAACGAGCACAATTTTAATATTTGAAAAGTGTTTTGGGTATATTATATAAATTCAAATATAATTATTTCTTAAGAACTGTAATGATTATGACTACTATTGAACAAAAAATATATGATAAATGTTTGTAATTTATATTATATTATGAAATTAAGTAACATTTGCCCCTCTTGTTTGGAGGCTGCGAATATGATTAATAAATAATTCAAATAAAGATAAAAACAAAATAATTTCGGGAAGATTCTTGACACTTTTCTTATCATAAATTATCTTGATATAGTTCTGTACATGACTTCTCAAGGTTTTTTCACTTGTATTCCCGAATAATTTCGGCTTGAATTTTTTAAACGTTTTATCATGCAAATCAGCCCTTCAGCGAAAATGAATAATTTGCTTAAAGAAATTTTGCTTAAAGAAATACTAATCGGAAAAGTTACTTAAAAAAAAGTATTTGTTAGGTTAGATATAAACGACCTCTAACTATTTTTTATTACCCTGGGTCTAGTACTTATGGTGTTATTCAGTATAAGAATTTTATTTCCCTAACCTGTTGTTCCCTATATTGAGCTTCTTTAAAATGATGTATTTTTTATTTTCTTACATTGATCTACAATTTAAAAATATACATAATCAGAAAACATATTTTTACAATTATGACAGGTATCCCAATCACATATAACATATTGTTACGATTTTGTCCCTTTAAAATCGCTTACTGGATTCGCAGGACTAAAACACAACACCTTTCACTAAGACTTTCAATACTTATATTAATACAACGAAATCACAATTAAAACACAATCTTATTACTATTTAATGTCACTATTCGAATACAACTCCTAATTATACAACTATAGGACTAAGTGTACTACGCTTATCCTATCTCTATTTATATACCTATGGAAATTCCTATATAAATCTAGAGAATAAAAGTTGAGATCTATCTAGAAATATGAGTTATCGATACATTATTCCTTTCGGCACATTATAATAAAGATGACTCATCACGTCGGAATATTCGTATATACGAGGGCGTATCAATAAATGTTTCTCAGTCGATTTTAACACTGCCTCTCCTAATTCTGATCGTCCCGATCAGCTTCGATATCTCCGTCGTATGACTTCAACTTGTGTAGATGTAGTTATTTCATTTTGGTCTTAAATCTTCGCTGAATTGTGTAAACAATGTCATTGATTTTTTTCAGAACAGTATGTGGTCCTTCCCATAACGGCATTAACTTAGGCGATTTGCTCTTCTTTCTCGGTGGATTCCACAACCAAACTCTATCACCTTGCTGAAAACCTGCCAAATTTGCCTTGATGTCATATGAATTGAATACTGCCTTCGCTATCAGGTATTTACAGGGTTTGTTGGAGTTTGGAACTAATCCGTCGTGGTTTACAAAACACTCGTGCAGTGTTCCGTGAATGATTTTTCTGGACTTCCCCTTATTCTGGTTGTTTGTTCAGAAATACCTCCAATTGGTTCGCTATCATGGCTCTAAGACAGAATAAATTCTTCAGTGCCAAGCTTCAGAATGTTAAGATTGTTGTCAAAGGAGAATCCATGTTGACGAATCAGGTCCATTCCCATTATAAATTCATCTTCTATGTCGGCAACTAACACCAAATAATTTAATTTTAGCATATCAAGTTAAAGCTACACTTATATTTCTCCAATTACATCAGCTGCCTCTCCAGTTACAGTTTTCAACATTACTTTTCTGGACAATGGTAGGATTCTAAGTTCAATCAAGGTCTCTTTTAGTTTCCAAATAGAATTTTCTAGAACTAAATCGAAAATTCGATTCTATGATTCTTTCTTAAAGACAAATCTGATAGTGAAATCCGTTTTTCGATATCTTCTTTAGTTTTCAAATAGTATTTTCTAGAACTTTTCGAAAATTCGGTTCTAATCTTGTTTATTAATGACAAATCCGAGAGTGAAGTCTGTTTTTGATACCTGTGTGAGTTTGAAAACGAAAGGTTCTAGAACTTTATAGAAAATTAATTTTATTTGCTTACTTGATAACAAATTCAACAGTGAAATCCGTTTTTCTCCATCTCCTCTAATTTCCAATAGAATTTTCTGTTAACCCGATAATATTCCTCACTTCTGACGCCAATTGTTACGATTTTGTCTCTTCAAAATCGCTTACTGGATTCGCAGGACTAAAACACAACACGTTTCACTAAGACTTCCGATACTTATATTAATACAACGAAATCACAACTAAAACACAATCTTATTACTGCTATTTAATGTCTTCCCTATTCGAATACCACTGCAGCTATGGAAATTCCTATATAAATCTACAGTATAAAATTTAAGATTTTTCTAGAAATATGAGTCATCGATACACTAATCCTCTCGGCACATTATAATAAAGATGACTCATCACGTCGAAATATTTGTATATACGAGGGCAAATCAATAAGTTTTCCTTAGTCTTTCATAACAATATATACTATTTAAAAGAATAAAAAGTTATATAATTTAAAAACTTAAAAATTATGCCAAAATAGGGCACTGTAATCCAGTTCGCAGAGCTCACCTCGAGAACAATTACTGCTAATGTTACCGTAAAAGCTGTTTTGCTATTAATATAGAATTTGTACTGGATGAATCAAAGATAAGGAGACTATTTTTTTTTTGTTGAATTATTCATGTCAAAAGAGTTTTATTTCTAATATTTTTTTCTGTAGCATGTTTTATCGGTTCTAAGGGTCTTTATATGTTTATGTGGCATCAAAAATTTTGAGCAAATCTGTTAGAATATTACCAAGTATCACTTTATTTTTATTTCATTTTTAAAGGAGCTCATTTAAATTATCAAATTCTAATAAATTTGGCTAAGATTTTTACTGTCATTTTGTCACCAACAATGTTTTTCTCTTTGTTTTAATGCGAAATATCTCTTTTAAGAGTATGACGAGTTTATGATAGTTTTCACCCATATGTAAAATTTTGGTATTTTTGAAATCAAATTCGTGCTTTATTTGTTAGTATTTACGAAAGGCTGTTGATGCGTTTTTGGTGTATATGTGTCCATTTATTCTGTTTTCCAGATATTATGTAGTCATTATGTATTTTTTTGGTCAATTTAAGCATTACGTATAAACTCCTAGCTAAAATTAACGAAACAATATGAAATTATTCAAAAAATTAATTTATCCTTTTCTTATGCCATTTTTGTAGTTTATCCAGTATTTGAATAGTAGGCTACGAATATTGTGTTTCATTGTTAATGACAGCAATCAAAACAATTCGTTTAGATTTACAGTTTTAAAGATTTTTTTAGAAGATAAACAATTTTGTGCAATTCTTGTTATAGATTTTCTTTAAAATTAGGCTTATAATTTGTTCACTAGTTTGAAAATAATACGTTATTGTGGAAGATTATTTTATTTGTGACTCTAAAAATTTGGAAAATGAATCGAAAAAGGAATGTAACTGAACAGAAGGTAGCGCGAGTACCAGTTTTATTGGACGAGGGATATAGTGGCGAGGCACGGCCTAAGGGAGGGCCCATCAAAGTTTGAGCAACAAAGTGGAAAATCAAAATGATGCTCATATCGTTTTTCGACTCTCGCGAGATTATCCATACCGAATTCGTGCTCCCAAGCCAAACAGTGAACGCACAATTCTACATAAGTGTCCGGGATCGACTTTTAAAGCAAATTCGAAGCGTGAGACCGGAACTGTATCGCACAGGTAACTGGTTTTTGTTGCACGACAAGGCGCCTGCCTATTTCTCAATCTTCATCACACAATCTTTGGACCAAAGGCCAGTTTCCATGATTCATCACCCGCCCTACTTGCCAGATCTTCCTACGGCAGAATTTTTTTTATTCCCTAAATGGAAAATAACGATAAAGGTAGAACATTTTGAAGACGTTGAAGCGATCCAAAGGAATGTGACCAGGGCCCTAAAAGTTATTCTAGAAAAGGAATTTTCTAGGTCATTCCAACGGCTGTACGAGCGCAACAAAATTTGCATACAACGAGAGAGGGAATACATTGAAAACTGAATAAAATCTTTTTTCTAAACTCTTGTTTTCATTCGTAAAAAAATTAGTCCCGGAACTTCTTCAATAAACTGTATATGATTGTTTATAACTTTTCTATCAAACGAGTTACAACATTAATCTTAATACTTTAGTCGTCAATATTTTTAAAACAGTTGAATTTACCCATAGGATATGCTATACAAAAAATATTCTAAATTTATTGGAGATGTAAAACAACTGATAACACTCAGGATGTTCCATTTCACAAATTTACAAGTGACATCGTCATTTGACAATCGTTTACGTCACTGACATATGGAATGAATAATCAAATAGAAGACTCGTAGTTCGGAAGGTTGTCCAACCCAGTCTGTTATTTTTTTAGATTACCATGTAAATGTAACCTAAAATAGAACCAAATTTTCTACCGAACGGTGTAACACAACGTCGGACTCGCCCTGGTTATTAACTTCTAATCTGTATAAGTTGTGAATACAAAAAGATGTGAAAATATTAAACAATTTATTGAAATCTGCCAAATCGCGCAATAGGAAGATAAATGTAAATTTTTAGATTTCAGAAACCAAACATATAATTATAAGCCATTGTTTATTTTGCAAACTTAAACAAAAAGGTAAATATTACGTTATTGATATTGAAAAATTCGATAAGACGAAAAGCTAGACGGCTAAAACCAGATGTAAGAAGCAATTTAATTATTGTCTCGCAATCACTAGTCACAGATGCTTAGCAATAGTTTTGAATATTCGCAACTTTTCGATATCAGAGTCAGAGAAAACTATTATTTTAGATGATACTTCTCGCTAATTCATTACTTTTAAAATCAAATTCAGTTTTATGACACTATTGCCACACACCACTAATTTATTATTATCAAGATATTCAAGTTTATGAACTTACCTGAACTTGGCAAACAATTTCGGCATAGGGCCAACAATTACGAAGGGACGGCAAAATGGCAAACGGGGTCACACATAATCCCATTGCCAAGTCGTTGCAAGCGAGGGAAGTTAGAAGATAGCGTGGCTAAAACAAACAAAACATCGTGAAGGAAGTGATTTGTTCAGCATCATCATGTTAAGTAAAATAAGAATGTAAACATTTTAATTGCCTGTGTAATGAAAAAAAAAACGATTTCACCGAAAAATTAATTACAGATATTTGATGTTTTTAAATCATAAGGGGGGGGGCTAGTAAATAATAAATACGTAAAGAGATACTGTCAGATCTGCTGCCAAAATCGGAAAATTCGATTTTCCACTCATAGAATTTTTTGATGACATTTTAGAGAAAGTTATAGCTATTGAAAAGACCTTAAATCTCATGTTTTGTGCGTCAAAATCAATAAATAATTTATCGAGATAATGGCGAAAAACCCTCTTTTTGCACTATTTTTACAATAATGCCGAAAGTGACATATATCACCTTGATTATGAGGCCATTATGAGTGTGATAGTTTAGCCAGATCGGTTGAATAGTTTATGTTTAACGTCAAATGTTTATTAAAAACATCAAAAGTTAAAACAATTGTTGTTCAAAAGATAATGCTTCTAGAGACATTTTTAAGAGTGAAATTGATTCTTAAAAGGTCAAGTTACAAGAAAAATGAAAAAAAAAGAGGCGTTTTATTGCTTATAAAAAATTAAAGTAACTCTGTTATTTTTTATGGTGTAGACCTGTTATTAGGGTGAATGTAAAGGTGGTTGAACATCTAGGATTTTAGAAGAAAAAATTGCTCTTTAACCAATAGAAGCCAAGAAAGCCTTTTTTAAATTATATCTCCGATATTTGTAAACATTTACAGCCAGATTCACTAACATGGTTTAATTTTAAAACGGTCTTAAACTGCCAAGAGTAGAAATAAGTCCAACAAGTTTTAAACCCTAAAAATCAAAGCATAAAAAAATAATTTTGTTTTATGAGCAAACAAAAATGGAGAATTTTATTATTTTCGGTATACAACTATTTCTCTAATATATTTATATTGTCTTGAATATTCCTATATTGACGTTTTATTTGTTGACACATGTAATATAAATTGACAATATCAGATCAGGTTGAACTCTTAAATTTTCTTAGTAAATCTGGCTGTAAGAGTCAAAATTTTCACAGATTTTAAATGAGGACCTATATATTATGATGCAATGACTAAGTATATAACTTATGTATTGTGCATTGCCCTTTAAAGTGAGGATACTTGCAGAAATGAGCTGTGGCTGGTGGTAAGGGGAGCAGCTCGGAGCTCCGTTTTCGCTCGGTACTATTATGATATCGGAACTTCAAATTGGAGCGCGCTGCAAAATTTAACAGTATCTTAGGTTCTAGACAACGTTGGACCTTTTTTTAAACTTAGGTAACTCGACGAAATACGAATAGCCGGCTAATTTCCATTACCGTGGTCAATCGGGACACGCCGAAAATTGACATGTTTTATTAACCGAAATTTATTTACAATGTACATACTCAATTTTTGCAATATATTCTTACTTCTACTTTAATTTTCCCATAAATATTATATTCTCATAATAAAATATTTCCGAGTTAAATTTTGACTGTTATTTGAAAATTATCACTCAGCTGACATGAGAATTTCTCGTACCGAAAATGGTGTGGCACCATAGCTATTGCGCAAACGCGACTCACAATAAAATTGCGCATTAGTAAACATGTCATTAAAGAAATTTCTGCTTTTTTTAAAAAATTACTCATTATTATATTTTAGAAAAGAAGAAAGATTTTATTTTTATTTGCAAGCAATAATGTTTGAAATGGATATTCATATATAAGCTTGCAGAAAGATGCTTTCTGTTTTCATGAGTTTGATGTCTTCTCTGCTGCAAGCACATAGTGCCAAATGAGATTTTGGCGACAAGTTCGTCTTTTCTCTCTACACTTACCACCTTGAAAGTTGTGAGAACTTGTTGCTTTTCTTATACCATCATTCCAGTTTCTTCGGGATGTTCCTTTTGTCCTACGGTATATAGGTATTCAATTCACAGCTTGCTTGAATACTCGAATATTAGCCATTTGTTGTTACTGTACCAGGTTATCGTTTTATTTTCTGTCAATTATGCTTTTTTCTCTTTATTTCTTATATAAGTCTTGGGATTCCTGAAGATCATCTTAGAGCATTAATTTTTGTAACTACTACTCTTCTCTGTTTTTTGTCTTTTTTTTAACGGCCATGTTTTGGAAACATGGTTGTTTTAATGAAATGAAGACGTAAATGATTTGAATAAAATCACATCGATAAAGGAGATAATGAACCTACAATTTAAATTAGATTTTGAAATACTGTCACTCGGTCTTCTCAAACAGTTACCCATCAAAGTACAACCGAGCCTGGCGGCCACTAACTTAACCTTGTTTTAATTAGAATAACGCGTATATGAAATTATTATGCATTATGTTGGTTCAGAATGGATGGACCATCGTCCTGTTAGAGGCTGGTTTTTTTTTTACTTTAAGGCCTGTTTTACTTAAATTTGAAATTTCGCAAATGATTTCGCGGTTTCTCCAGATTTCTATATCGGTATCTTTCATCAACTTTCGTGTTCGAGAATTGCCTATATATTTCTGTTGTAGTTTTGGATAGAAAATACTGAATTTTTGGGATACATCATGTTGAATATTTTTCAAGTCCAGGATTGACATTTTTGGCGAATTCAGCCATTTTCTTTGTAACTGGTTATTCTAGAAGTCATGTAGAATTGTTAGAGTTAATCAGTGATCATCTGTGTATTTTATTATTTGATTTGATCAATCTACAACAAAACTAAGTAACTATATCCTATATTTGTGGTATAGTCGTCGAGTTCATATTATTTGAATTTGTAAAAGAAAGATACATAGAATCATATTGCAAAGAAAATTGCGATCTTCATTGATAAACTATGTCATTTATGCTTTATTATTTATAGCTACAGCTAATATATCTTCGTCATTTTTGGTTTATTACATTTAACTACAGCTAACAAGTATTTTTATTAAAGTAAATTTCATAATTTAATAAAAAGTATCTTGAGTTTTAATTTGGATAATCTGTAGAGATCAAGTCTTTCCAGAGTTACCATTTTATCAGTTTTAAGCTACCTATGGCACCTTAAAGTTAAACTTTCAGTAAGAGTAACTTCAAGGAGTGCTGTTTTTGCATTTTGTAGCAAGTGAATCATAAAAACACATATATAATTGCCACAATAATAAAATCTAGCTGACTCGGGCACTGTAGATTTTTCTAAGAAAGGAACTTAACATCATTACCTAATTCACTTTAATTACGTATAGACCATTCAATGAGTAAGTAATTACGTAATAAGGGTTATGGTCCTCTTAATTTTCTTAAATACATGTTTTTATTAAATGGGTAAAATACTTCTCGTCTTCCAAATTTAATGATGCATTACACTGGTACCTAAAAGGAATATATCCAGCTATTTCCATAAGACTATTACAGTATGTTTTAACAACTTAATATACATTTTTAGAAAGAACGAATAACTCTGAAAAAAGCAATTTAATTATAATGAATAAAACAGCATAGAACATATAAGATTTATCGGTGCTGCAACAGAATTGCTTTTAAGCAACAGCCTATTGCATTCTCAGGTATTTATCAAAACTATTTTATCCTCGAGAATGTCCCACCAAAAATCTATCTTTTTTCCCTTTCCAACACATTTAGTTTGTATGGAGAGGGACCGTATTTAGAAAAACGAAATTGATTATGATCCATGAAATTCGAAGGGTCAGATTTGAAAACTGAAATGTTCTCTTGAGGAGAAAAACCTACCAAACGGCAATTTATTTTATTATTTCAAATAAGGCCAGAAAAAAATAAAAACTAAATATCCTATTTTCCTTTTTTTTTTCTGAGGATTTCTAAATTTTTCATTTGGGCATTAAATTGCGCAAACTATACCAAATTTTACACGTTTCTTATTTCTTTCGATTATCGAGATCCCAGATTCGAGTTTAACACTGGCACATGCCAATTAAATAGTTAATGAAAGATGATTGCTCAATATCTGCCAGTTTTCATATGGCCGACAGTTATCCTCCACAATGTGTTAGTTCCACTCCCCTAACAGATGTTAAAAATAAATAAAATTAATTATTTTACGATACATATATATATATATATATATATATATATATATATATATATATATATATATATATATATATATATATATATATATATATATGTAACGAACTTTGTAGCGTTTTATATTTCTTAGTATTAGTTTGTGTTCGTAGTTTGTAGGGTTTTAGGTATATTTTTTACGAGTTCATAATGTATTTAAGTAATTTTACCTTTGTTAATTTCCTCAGGAGACGACTATGAAAGAAGGTCTGGAACTTTTTAGAGAATTCGATTTCCTTATTTTTAACATGGAACGTCTATGATGGAAGGTCTAGAAATCGCCGGATTATTCCTTTTTCTTATTTTGATTACCCCATGTAGTATGGAAATCCTTCTAGGTATCAACCAAAAGGGTATATAAAGGGTCCAGATCGACTTTCTTGGTCAGTATATTCTGAGAGTTTGTCGACGCAAGTTGAACTAATTTGACAAGTGTCAAAAGTAAGGTTGACAATAAAAAGTGATTAAAATAATACAGTGTGTGTAGTTTTTTTGAAGATCGGCCATCCGGAACAATATATATATATATATATATATATATATATATATATATATATATATATATATATATATATATATATATATATATATATATATATATATATATATATCCTAAATACTGCTTGATCCTTTATGTCCTTCAGCGTTTTTAAAATTATTCCATTTAGAAGCTTGAAAAAACAAGGGACCACACACTCAGTATATGGGATTTTCAGTCCTCATCAAATTGACTAGAACAATTCGAGCAATTTTTTTTCGATAGCTTTTAACCTTCTGATAAAAAGTTCTAATACACAATGCAAAAATGTCATTTTAAAGAACTAGAAAGAGTGCCAACAACCATCTTGGAAAAAGTAGACAACTGACCCAATAACTTGGATGCTAAGATAAGGCAAAATGGTAAATACAAAAGTCGTAGTAGATAGAAATTTCATAGTGATCTTTGACATCGACCTTAACAGTGACCTCGAGATCCAAATTCAGATCAAAGTGATTTTTTTCCAATAGAAACTTCTATTTTTTTCACTAAAGTGAATTCCACGATAAAAACTAGTGAAGGCAATGCTGAAAGTAGGTGAGTGAAGGCACGACTGAAACTTGGCCTATAAAAGTAAGGCTGGAACCAGGCCAGTAAAGGCAGGGTTGGATTCAGGCCAGTGAAGGCAAGGCTGGAATCCGGCTATTTGTTTTAATCACATACCTGCACGCTGTCACAAAAAATATGTTTTTATTTTTTAAAAATCACTTTGACTTTGAAACGAAGTTCAAGATCACTGTCAATGTCGTCACAAGATATCTTTTTTGTTTACCAAGACATTTGTATTGACCATTTTACGGTATTATTCTTAGGTTTCAAGCTACTTCTTCTTCGCTGATTTTTGGCATCGTAGCACTTTTTCCAGCCCCTTAGAAATGCATTTTATCGCTTTATGCTAGTAAGACTTTTTATCAGCAAATCAAAAGCTATCGAGAAAAGATCGGTTCTAGTTAAATGATGGTGACTCAAAATCTCATTTACTGCATGGTCCTTGGGTCAAATGAGGCAACAAGTTAATTCGGGAGCCCAATGGTTTTCTGTAACCGATAAAGAGATATGGTTCCACCTAAAGTTTTTAACAAGTATTTTGATTACCAATATCGAGGGTGGATTTCCCAAAAATGGTTAGATAATTTTTTATAAACAAAAAGAATGACAATTTAAAAAAATCTTTAAAAAATTGCATTATATATATATATATATATATATATATATATATATATATATATATATATATATATATATGTTTATTAATTGTAAGTATCGGATCATAAAATGAACAATATATTAGCACAAGGAAGTTCAGATATTAAAACTATGTTTGAGAGCAGGAGGGCTTATATTTGTTGTACATAATAATTACAATCCCTGTTTAAATTGTTGCATAATGAATAAATAAAATATCATACTGTGAAAAATATTGTAGCATTTCTATTTTGTCTCCCAGTAATGCTACGATATTTTGTCTAATTAGCAGTTTTATTTTTCTGTTCATCACTGGTAGGTTGTCTTACCTTGAGCCGTTCCGTTATGAAAGCGATAGCATTGTGTTATTCCGGACCTACCCTTTTGGTACTTGCTGCTCGATCACATGTATAAATTAGAGAAGAAAATTGACTTTAGAGGTTCGTGGTTTAAAGCTTAATCGTTTGGCCGTTAGCAGGTTAAGAATGCCATTTTATAGTATTTGGTGATAACTTTTTCCAATTTATTTTAGGGTTTTGCCTATTCTGCTGTTCTGCCTGCTCTTCTCATTTTCCGGTTCCCTATCACTTATTCCAAGCTTAATTCGCATTCTGTGCGGAAGTTATCATGCCTTTTTTTGCCGACATGCTTTTTTTGGTTATTTTGATATCCAGGCGAATTTGCAGGTTTAATTTGAGATGACTTTCTAGCTTCAGGTGCTGTTCTTGGCGCAACCACGGCTGAAGAAAAACTCCAATTGTGATGAACCCGGACAAAAGCTCTTGTAACAGCAGGTCTGTACAACCTCATTGCAATACTTAAAGCAGAATTAAAATTACACATTTTTATTTTATCACTTATATTTTGGTTATTTGGAAATAAAATTATATGTGAGGCTACGTCGACAAGATGCGAGGATCATTCGGTCTAGAGTAGCTTTAGTATCACTCTGATTTGAATCCAGTTAATGTCAGAACCCCATATCAGGTCCTTTAATTACGACGGTAAATTAACTTTAGTTTTTTAATTTGCCCTCGCGCCACTACATGGCGGTTTTATACAACAATTGTTCATTTACGTTTTTCTTATGTTATTGAGTGAGCCATCGAGATGTCGCCACTTGTCTTATTTACTATTTTTCAACCGTGAAATCTGTTTATTAGGCACAGATACGAGATGATGGTTTGTACCTAATGCAATGGCCTGACGAGTCCCATACTAGGACGAAACAGCGCTGTCGCCATTTTTCGGACTCGGAGTTTTTTCATGTTCTTTGGAGATCTCCGCACTTTTTAGCATGAAAATGATATATATCAACGGTCTTTGTCCGATTAGCCATCAATTTATTTGATTTTTAAAATTACACGGACACTAACTTCTCTGTTATATATATATATATATATATATATATATATATATATATATATATATATATATATATGTATATATATATATATATATATATATATATATATATATATATATATATATATATATATATACATTTTCGCACTGCCATTAATCCCAGCTTGACTTGAGCAATCAATTGCTAAAGAATATGAAAATATTTATTTAATCAAGAGTTACTCATGTTGAAAAGTGGATTTTTATTTCCAAAAACTATGCATCGTCTGGAAAAATCACAAGAGACATTTTTTGCTTAGAATAAGCCGCATAATTCGAAATTATTTTTTATTTTACAGATAAAAACAATTTTTTCACTTTTTAACATTTTCTTTTATAACAAATTATCTCATCCTTCTTTGATAATTCATCTCCAAGATTCGTAATCAGGGGTCAAAAAACATAAAAGAAAACGTCGGTGGAGTCATATCTCTTCATTGGCTACCAAAATCCACACGACTAAGCTGAAACATTTATAAATTGGCCAAAGGAATATCATGGTAATAAAGACCATACTTTCCGTAGCTTTATTAGTAAATACCTCTAGTGACAGATCTAAAAAGATGTGGAAGATGGAAACCCACAACTATAGTAGAGGCTCATGTAGATGAACCTATAAAAAATAAAATTAATGGATCCATAATCGTCGAGGGGATGAAATAAAAATTGCAATTGGATACGGACCCTAGAAATACACCTACCCTAAATTTTTGTAGACAGAATGTTTATTTCTTATGTTTCATACGAGTTTTAAATGATATTGTGTTTTCGATAATGTGTTTTATCTATAAATTTAAACCAAATAAAATCTATATTTAGTTCAATTATCCTCATAAGTAATAACCAACCTTACATGCTCGTCAAATCAGGCGCGGATCCAAGGAGGGGGCGATCGCCCCCCCCCCCCTCCCCCCAAGAGCTTTGAGTTTAGGAAAATGGACCCGATTTTTCTTCTTATACAGTAGTTTATTCAAGAACTAGAGAGAGTAATAAATCATTTTTTACCCTTTTTCTCTTCGCAAATTACCTGTGTTCTTTAGTCCGGTGTTTTTAGCAAAATTTGTTAGACACATATATTTTTCATAGGAATGAGTTAGAAATTTTATAATCAAAAATCCCGATCTATAACAATAGACTAAAATGTAGGCTTATTCTCTCAAAAAAATTCTAAACTATAATTTAAATACTTACAAAATATCCATTGTCAAAAATACAAAAAGTTAAACATATATAAAAAAATAAATTCGTCCATATAATAATAAAATATTTTTGGGGCTATTTTATGTTGTAATTAAAATTAAACCTACTTATTTTTATTTTGATTGTACTGATATCTTAATTTAATTTACTTTTATATATGAAAATACGATAGCTCCAAAAAAATAAGATAAACATGTTATTTCTACACGCTTAAGAAAAAGACACAAACACAATAATAAAATAATAAAAAACTTACGGCTAATTAGAATTAAATATATATAAAATTAAAGAGTGGGACACACTAAAATAAAAATATATAAAAAAATAAAAAAACATAAACAACATTAAACAATAAAATACAACAAAAACAAAAATTTAAATAATAAATTGTGTTTACACTAGTAAACATTACGTATCTAATTCCTAATCAAAGTCAGTGAAACTATCTTCACTAAAATTAATTATAATTGGTTCCTCTGTCTCACCGATTATGAGGTCGACTTCTCACATTTTGTTTTATTCTTTTATTATATGGATTTTTTCCAATTTTCCGCAGTAACTTTATTCAAAAAAATCTTTCAAAAGTTTAGTTAAATTACTAATTTTATTAATTGTGTTATTTCTAGCAACTCTACCTTTTACTTGAGAGAAATATTTACGTCTCCAACGAACAGTTCCGGACGATTTATAAGAACAGATTTTCTATATGGTTTTTCCCAGCAAAAATTAAGTTCTCTGAGCAATTTCCAGAGCTCAGTTCCTTTTATTGCAGTTTATATCTCTTCTTCCAACGAGGTTTTTCGTCTGCCTGTGATCAAATGTGGCTTGGGAGTATTAACAATTCCAGTCGTTTTTTTCTCCTTCAGTATTCGGTACATAGTAGATTTTCCAACTCCTGTCATGTTGGAACATATCTCAACATAGCTTTTAACACTATTATCTAGATATTGATATGTTAAGGCATCATAAACATTCATCGTAATAAGTTTTTCGTTGAGGAAAAAATGCCCTGGTAACGATTTTGGAATAAATATAGAGATGAAAGCCATATCTCTTGGGTATCTCACTAATCTCAAATAATACATAAAAACAAGCACAAATAAGATAAAGTACTAAGAAAAAACTGTAAGTTGTACTTTGCTCACTGACAGAAATTAAATTAAACTATCAGAATTTCTATGTTGCAGTAAATTTATAAAATATATTTAAATATAATGAAATATAATTAGATTTACGGCAGTTCTCAGTTACCTGCGGCACTGGAGCAGGTACGTTATAGGTTTCGGTAACAGTTTTATTACTCTCTCTAGTTCTTGAATAGAGTATAGGAGTCTGTATGCTTGCGATAGAGGTGAAAGCCATATCTTTTGGGTATCTCACTAATCTCAAATAATATATAAAAACAAGAGCAAACAAGATAAATCACTAAGAAAAAACTGTAAGTTGTACTTTGCTCACTGACAGAAATTAAATTAAACTATCAGAAATTCTATGTTGCAGTAAATTTATAAAATATATTTAAATATAATGAAATGTAATTAGATTTACGGCAGTTTTCAGTTACCTGCGGCACTGGAGCAGGTACGTTATAGGTTTCGGTAACAGTTTTATTACTCTCTCTAGTTCTTGAATAGAGTATAGGAGTCTGTATGCTTGCGATCGCCTCCCCCCCTCCCAAAAGCTTTGAGTTCAGGAAAATAGAACCCATTCTGCCTTTTATATGAGGAATGAGTATGCTGCTTGCACTCCCCCCCCCCCCCCCCCGTTGACAACTTCTTTTTCTCGCCATACTGTACTTTTGTGATATCACCGCCCCCCCCCCCCCCCAAAGAGAGAGGCTGGATCCGCCCCTGCGTCAAATAATATATTACACTAACCTTATAAATAATTACTTTTGCAACCTAATCAAAATCCTCCAACAATATTTGAACCTTACTCTCAATTATACCTTTTGTTGTCACGTCGTGATTTCAGCTTGAAACTTTGAAACCTTGAGAAAGTTTAACCCTCTAACTTGTTTATGAATATTAAATATCGTAATGTTCCAAACTAAATCTATTGTCTCTTATTACCATGATCGTTAGTCTAATTAAAATGAGAGACAAAAGTCAGCAAAAAGACTTCGTTACTTCAAAATGGATTTAAAGTCGCTTAAAACTTTAAATTGAAAATGCTCAGTCTTGAAATTAACAATTTATTATATACCTTAACTTTGATAGTGTTTGCAATGAACATAATTTAATTTAATTTTGAAAGCAATAAAAGTTTTTAAACTTTGTAATTACATTGGTTATAATTTTTTGATTGGGATTTAGGGTTTTAACTTATTTGGGACTTTTATAAGTCATGAAGTAAAGTTTTTATAATAATTTAACTCGTAATCTATACTATTGCAGAATTTCGATTAACCTTACCAGTAAAATTTTTAAGAATTCAATTTGTAAAAACTTGTACAGTCTTATAGGAAATCAGGATAATGGCACTTTTCTTTGAACTACACTGCTATCTGTGGTTTGGAAGAGGTTGAGAAAAAAATTAAAAATTAGCTTTTTGAAACAGATTTCTTATACACTAATCAGATAAGCATTTCAACGATTATTCAGCAAACATACCAGATTTCAGGCAATATAGGCCTACAGAAACAAAACATATACTTTTACTGCAAGAGATTATGTGCAGTGAATTTTTTTGCTTATCAGTAAAAGCTAAAGTATTTTTATTGGACAAACTGCTGTTGTAAAAACACATTTTCATAAAACAAAAAAATTTAAAATATTTTTTATCATAAAAAATTTCAACAACAATCTGATGGTCATCGTCAAAGCATTCTTATTTAAGTGACGTCAACTTCGTTAGTAAGCTCCTCCAACGTCACATGATGCGCAAATAAGATACTCATTGGCCTAAGGATTCTCTTATATATCAAGCGCGATATGTTTTCAAGAGTCAGAATGACTTTGAAATTGCATGGAAAAGGTCATGTAAGGAATTTTATGTTTAACAGCCATGAATATTTTTGCATTATAATCTATTAATTACTCATAGAATTAAAATCCAGAAAGTTTAATAAAAAAATGCACCGGTCGAAACGTCAACACAGCTTGCCTGTAGAATACGTTACCGAAAGCACACAGCGAATAGTTTTTTAGAAATAAAAAACGCGGCAATCAAGTTATTAACATAAATCTTTTTGCAATACATACATAACATCTTTATATATCACATTCAATTGTCAGAATGGCAATCCAGCGGGAAAAAACATAGAAAAACAGATGTTGTCAGTACGACAATCCAACAAGAACTAATGAAAAAGGCACGAAAACAAACTAGTTTTGTTAAAGTGACATCGTTCTTGATTACCGAAAATGATTAACATAGAGCTTATGGTATGAGCCAGCTCATTGGCTAAAACCCGTTTTC
Organism: Diaprepes abbreviatus; assembly: GCA_034092305.1. NCBI lineage: Eukaryota > Metazoa > Arthropoda > Insecta > Coleoptera > Curculionidae > Diaprepes > Diaprepes abbreviatus. Next base: position 20,769,255 of record JASJET010000031.1, read on the forward strand.
GCTTTTCCCGCTCAGGAGAAGTATAAAGATAGCACCAAACTTTGCATCAACAGCAGTTTTCAGTTGTCTTTCTTAGTGCTATTAAGTGCTACAGAATGTTTCAAAAAGTACGATTTTTGGGAGAAAAGAAGCAGAGAATAGAGACAAAAGAAGCAGGATACAATAGGAGTTGTCGGATCTCTTGATTTTCATAAAGAAATTCGTTTTTTATTAAAGAAATTCGTTTTTTACGAAAGAAATTCTAAAAGAGACGACAACTTCAGAATTTTTTCATCGCACTCAGGACGGCTGAAGAGCCAAGAAGACGTACAACTACGACGATCTTTTTAGAGGGCTGCGTGGCTAATAAGTTTAATTAATTTTACTAACCCTAAATTACCTCCGAGGCCCCTGGACGAACTAGTAGCTTTTTCCCGGGAAATTGCCAAAGGCTGGGGCGCATGAAGACAATAATAATAATCATATTTTTGTTTTTTGCATAAAATCGGTTTAAATACGGTGTATCGGGAGTCCTCTGGTTTATTACTAACAGATATAAGGTAAAATAGGTTTCGATTCCCAGAGCCCGGTACACTAGAGATCGAAAATCGGGCTCTATTCGTGATTGCATACCTGAACTGAGGTTGCAATCACGGATCACCGATACAAATTGCGCATATCCACATATAACTTTGGGCTTTTTCCATTTTGCTCATCATCATCATCTTCAGATAATTTTTTTTTAAGAAGATTCATTTAATTAGACTTTTAGTTAAATCATTTTCATCATAAATATTTTTATTGTATTATTTACCCATACATTTTTTCCGCAATTGAAAGTCATAATAAATTAATCTTCTTGTTACCTTTACTTTTTTCAGCACACTTTTTCTCGCCACTTAGTCAAGAAGATACGAACTTCTTTGCTCTGCGATAGACAAAGAATTTTTCGAACTTTGACTAAAAAATTAAAGCGGATTTTGCGGAATTGAATTTATTTTAAATTAATTAAAATTTTTAATTCAAAAAGGCATTTTAGCTAAATTCGGGAATTAGAATAAAGGAAAGAAATTTTTTCGGATAATTCAGCGGCCGAACTTTTTTCCAAATCTTCGAGTTTCATCGGCATAATTTGGTAAATAAAAGTTTACGCGTTTTTTCGGAAATAGACTGACAGACAATTTTCTCTTTTTCTTGCATTTTTTCAATTCAAGACTTAGAGCATTTGTCCCATAAATCTTTTTCTGAAAATTATCCAAAAAAAATAATTTTTTAGAATTTTTCTACCTCTCAAATTATTCATTCATCATCCATAATTAACCCCATTTCACATTAGCTCTCTTCTCATACGAGTACCATAATTTATCATTGAGAAATATTTCCAAGTTTCTCCAATTCTGCTTGTTTAAATAAACATTTCCATTATTAGACAAGTACCATCCATCATGTCAACCGAAGATATTTCACTCCCCCAATTCTTAAAGAAGAAAGGTGAGGCGGCTTGGATTTCCTCCAGGTCGGGTGGCTACAGTGGGTCCTCTCCGGCACCCCCTGCCGGGTGTCCTTCCTTTCTTTCCCAATCAAACGTACTTTTGAATCAACTACAGAGAACTCGCTCATTACCCATGATTAGACCGGAAGGTTTAATTAACCCCAGACCAACCAGTTGTCTTAACCCTGACCTTGATGATTTCATCGACAATTTTGACACTCTCTCCGAGATATCAAGAAATGACGCGTCGGTGACTCATTACTCATTTGAAAATCAAGTTCAGAATTCACATCATTCATTGCGACCAACGGATTATGATAATCAATTGCGTTCCTCTGAACAATTGCGCTCACAGGCGTCACGCCCATTTTTATCCACATTCGGTCAATTTTCTGATAACCCCAAAGCGTATAGCGAAGGTTTGTTCATCATAATGAAATAAAGAAACATCATTCATCAAATCAAGAAATTTTGTACCAAGTACATGGCATCCCTGACATCGGATTAGAAAATCCTTCATTATTACGATATGATAACCCTGATATGGAAAACATTAAAAAAATTTCAACACCAAAACCATCATTATTACTATACTGCGAAGATCATCTTATAGAGAATTAAATAAAATCTTTATAAAAAAAATTGAACCGACTTCTGAAAGTGCGCTAAAAAGTGAAAAATAACTATAATTTTTTATAAGTAATTAAGCTTTTTGAAGTTGGCGACAAACTAATACCTGACAAAATGTGATTTACGTAAAGAGATTAAAAATACATTTTTTGTAATTGCTTTCTTACCATAATTTGTATATATTAGTAGTTATTTATTTCATTTATAAATAATTTGGTGCCGACTTCAAAAAGTTCGATTTTCTATAAAAATTTATACTTATTTTTTACTTTTTAGTGCACTTTTAGAAGTCGGTTCAATTTTTTTTAAAACAATTTTATTTTTCTATTTTCAGTTTTACAATTCATTATGTAAATTAGTTCAACTAATTACTAATCAAGATTAGTGTACCTCGCAATGACTCTAAGGTGGCAAAAAAGTCCCCATTTTATCCAAAGTTATAAATCGCCCTAAAATGAACCACCAAAAATTCTGTGGTTCTTAGAGTTTTCCAAATACCAGTAAAATTGTATCAAACAAATATTTAGTTTGTCATAGTAAATCCACTATGTTAAATTTCAAATTAATTTTAGATTGACAATATATGCCTCAAAACCTTCCAATATCGATGTTTAAAGAACCTGAGATGTAAATTTCTTGTTTGATATATTTTATACTGCATATCGAGTTTGTATACGCCTCAAGAACCCCGCAATATTAATTTTAGACAAAATCGGAATATGTAAAATTTTCTGTCCCTCATATTGTATCTTATCAACCTAATAGTTGAAAAAAATTAACTTTATATTCGCATAACACGACCCCGAGAACCCTTAAAAGACCAAATCTGAAAAAATGCGAATAAAGTAAAATTTACAGCCTACCATATTGCATCCGCTATATTGAATTTCAGTCTTAATCTAATCAATCAAATCAAAATCTAAATCCTTCAAAGCCCCCTATTACCAATTTTGGATTAAATCCGGAAATTTAAGGTTTCTAGACTTATATTCGCTATTTACATCCTCAAAAACGATTCACAGTCTCACCTTTGAACAAAATGTAAAATTTTTAGTTCGCTATTTTGGATTTTTAGGACACCATATTGAATCTGCCAAATTGAATTTTTCAAAAAATATTTTAAATTCATAATTAACACTAACAAATATATCCCTATATATACTGATTTTAAACAAAATCGGGAGATGTAGAATTTTTAATCCGCCATATTGAATTTTTTTGAAATAATTTCAGATTCGTAATGTGCGACTTCGAAAACTCCCCGGTACCAATTTTGAAGAAAATCTTACAAAATTGATGTTTTCGTCCGCCATATTGGATCCGCCATTTAAGATTTAAAATTTGCTAGACTTATTATTGTACTTATCGGTTTATACCTATTGTCAACTTATAATAGTTTTAAAGTTAAATCTTATTGGTAAATTAGGCTGTTAAGTGAAATTTTCGTTTAATGTGCAATTTCATTATATCTCTTGTCTTCGTTTTTCAAGTAGTTTAAAAGTATAGATTCTTGTCAAAATGCACATAAAACAATACAACTGAAACCCTTTAAAAAGTAAGGGGCACCAAACAGGCTACACAACGGTTCCGGTATCATTCAGCTTCATTTTTTAAATGGTCCATTAAGAACGGTCTACCAGCGTGCCAAATTTCGAAGTTTCATACACAAAGCGCTGTTTGGATATGTTCAGTTATGACACCGTACTATATCAAAAATAAACAAACTATTTAGCGCCAAAATCGATACTTGGCACTGTATCTGTAAACTGAAAATACTGTTGCAGCTTCTAATAGATAAGTAAAACGGCAGAACGTTTCTTTTATATTTTCGACAAATAAACTTGGATGGAGTTTTGGGAAATTTACTTTTAAAAATGTAATTTTAATGATAATAGCAAAATAGCTACTTTGATTCATTTTGGCAATAAATTTTTAAATAAAATAATTAAATATTTCAGAATTTATTCTATACCGAAATACAAACAAGGCCCTATTTTGCGAAATTCAAAAAAAAAATAATGAGTATTATATCTATTTGCTGTTTACATTGATCCCTCCAAACATGCTGGGCTTTCTGTCTTTGTGAAATTCCAGATTCATCCTTTAAATGTTTGTTTTTCTGGGAGAAAAGTTCTTTCAGAGAAAAAAAAACAAGACATTTAAAATAAATGTCGCAAGTATTTAGAAAAAAAATTGAACCGACTTATAAAAAAGTGCTTAGAAGCGAAAAATGATAAAAAAAATTATTTGTGATTGAAATTTTTAAAGTCGGGGCCAAATTAATATGACAAAATGCGATTCGTATAAAAAGATTGAGAAATGCTTTATTTGTAATTGCTTTCTTACAGTATCTCGTGTTAGATGTTATTTATTTCATTTGGCATGTCACATTGAATTTTTTTACAACAACTTCAGATTCATCATATTTAATCTCAGAAAGCCCTCAGCACAACTTTTAAATAAAATCGATGGCTGTAAAATTTTTAATCCGCTATATTGGATCCGCCATATGGAATTCAAAAAAGAATTTTAATTCGTCATTTAGTCCTTAAGAAACCTCTCTGTACCAATTGTGGACAAAATCGAGAAATTCATAATTTTTAATCCACCATACCCAGAACCAAGCCCTACGATTATCGACTGGTGCATTTCGCACCTCCCCAATGTCAGTCTTCAATGCATTACTAACACTCCTCCTCTGTATCTCCGACGTTCTTCTCTTCTCATAAAATACGTCATATCTGTCAAATCTAGACCATTCCTTTTGGATTATGATAAAATCCTTAACCCTTCTGATTTCCCGGTTGTCTCAAATATCACATTGGGTGCCAATGACAGAGCTTCTGCGTTTATAGCCTCCCATAACATATCCATTCCCAATACCACCCCATCCTCTCTCAGATCTTCTCCCCCTGGGATTCTCCCCCTCTTGAAATCATTTTTGATCTTCTGCAGTATGATAAGAACAATACTTTACCTTCCATCATCAATCAACACTTCCTTAGTCTAATTAACTCTAAGTTCAAATCTTTCAAACTATCGTTTACCGACGGCTCCAAATCAGAGCAAGGGGTAGACTCAGCTGCCGTAACCAGCTTTTCATGCAACAAAACAAAGTTAAATCCGCTTTCATCCATTTTTTCAGCTGAGTTGTTTGCCATCAAGCAATGCATCAGAGAGATAATTAAGCACTCCTCCACCCCAATCATCTAATCATCTCCGATTCCTTCAGCTGCCTGAGATCGATCCAAGCCATTAACACATCCCACCCTCTGATGAATCAAAATCTCGACCTCCTTAAAATGGGATCCCAACGTAATCTGTACATTGCTTTCATGTGGGCCCCAAGCCACATCGGCATAGAGGGAAATGAATTGGCCGACACTCAAGCAAAATCTGCAATCCTTGAAGGCACCCCTTTCTTCTCTTTACTGAACCCCAAAGAATTCAATAGACACATTGATAACATTATTCGCAACATTGCGCAGGTTCGCTGGGAATCACTAGAAAACCCTAATAAACTCTTCCACATCAAAATAAATTTCTCAGAGACATATCACTTTTCCCAACTGTCCAGAAGGGAAAATGTTGTTTGATAGAGAATCGCCATTGGACACTGCAGAATGAGTCATTCCTTTCTCCTTAAAAACGAGGATCCCCCTCAATGTCCGTCTTGTCTTTCTCCTTTATCTATAAAACACATAATTTCTGACAGTCTCTCATACAGAAATGCTAGAGAGATATCTAACTTCTAATAATTTTGCGACAGTTATGTCTTTTGATCTGACTAAAGCCAAACGCTTATTATGTTTCTTGAGGCATATTGATCTTTATAGTAAAGTTTAATTGATCCCAAGAATTTCTACAGCAGGCGCTAAATGGTCTGAGTTACTGACGCGCCTTTAACCTTTAAACTAACTAACTAACTAACTGGATCCGCCATATCAACTTAAAACTTTTGTAAGGCACATTATCAGCGCCATTTTGGCGTTTACTACACCAATTTCAGCTGAAATAATAAGGAACCACAGCAGTAATTTCCTGTATGTAATGTCTCCATTCCAGAGTATTTGACGTACATACATAAAAAACATATACAACCATTCAATGTAGAAACTCCTTCTTTTAGAAGGCGATTAAAGATAGCCAATGCCTAATAACATCGAAAGATTCTTCAATATTATTCAACTTCACCTTAATTATTACTAGTCCAGGAAGATTAGACGAAGGACAATCAAAAAAAATTTTTTTTGTTTGAAGATCATTCTAGCAGGTAATTAATAGACTTTCTTATCTTTATAGTCGATTCATACTTCCCAAAACTATCAACTGTCACTAAAAATTTTGACTATCAACTTTCACTTGCAAGTTAGATGATACAATTTACTTCCATCTTTTCGTAGTCCCAATTGAAAATGAACTATCAATTATTCACTAAGAAGTAGGTGAATTTTTAACTTTTTTGAAGGTCGGCGTAATTCGTGTCCTCTGTCGGATATTATCGGTTGGAGAAAAATTTTACTATTACATCGAAATATAAAAAGTTTTCAGGCAGAAATCTACGTTATTCTGCACTATGACATCTCTTTGAGGGGGACGTACAAAGAAATAAGATAATAAACATATGCTTAAACACCAAAGCTCCAATATTGGTACTGAGATCTCGTATAGTAGCTTCACAATTAGTATCTGAGTGCAAAGATTTACTGGATAGTCTGAGAAGTAACGGCTGCGTAATCGGATTCATGTGAATCCCGGGTCATATAGGTATAATCAAGAACGAGGACGGAGATCGTCTAGCAAAGATAGTGTCTGCAACTTCTTAATAAAATTAACATCATGGATGACCCGATGTACTGATGGTGACAAGAGGAAGATGAAACTGTTGACCATGTTGTCAGAGAGTGTCCAGCACTTAGCGAACTGAGGCAGAGATATTTTGAAGTTACAATATCATCACTTGAAGCGATAAGGCAGGTTCAATTAACGGGGCTGCTTAGATTTGGAAAGATGATCGGCCACGAATAATTTTCAGTCATGGTGTGATCTATGGGAGTCAATGAAGCCTAAATAATGAAGATCTAGTGCCAGCACTTTTATTCATTCATTATTTGGATGTTATTGATTTAATGTTATAGAATGTTATTATAAACCACACTTTTTTATAATATATGAATATCTTAAGTTGTATTAATTTTACATTTTAGACCTAAAATAAATCACAACAACGAAACCTAAGTAAGATTTTTTTAATACGCTTCATTATATTCTGTATAGAATTTAACAAAAATTTCAAATATCTGGCTTACCTACTTATCAAGATTTTGATACAGAAATTTCCACATTGGTGAGCTATTATATAGTAATTAAGTTTGAATATGAAGCGGTATGTGAAATTCATAAAGTATCGAAAATGCCTCCAGGGTTATAGAGTTAATAAGCGGAAAATGTTTTATGGCAATTTTCAGCGGTAATTGCTCCTAATATTTTATTATGTTAAAACTTTTTAAATTTTTCGAGGGGAATTCATAATTATATACAATAATATGTATGTAGAGCTAAAACGAAATATTTTAGCCTTAAAGAGCTTACACATATTCCAGTACACATTTCAACTTACTATTTCTAAATATTTATATGTTATTTTACATAATTTGAACTGTAGATTTCAGCTTGCAAATTGCTTGGAATATTGTTTCTATTTCGAACAGCGTTAATTATATGTATATATATATATATATATATATATATATATATATATATATATATATATATATATATATATATATATATGTTTATGCGGATTTTACGGATTCCTCCGTGTGAGATGCAATAGCAGTGGATATATCCACATTACGCCGTTATAGTGCTAAAATCACATTCAGCAAACGTAGAACTATATGCAGCTCCACGTATGAATGAAGTAAAATGCAAACAGTAAATGCAAACTTCTCTCCATCATATCCTTTCTGTGTTAGAGGTTGCACTGTTAGAACAAATTGTTATAAAACGCAATTTATCCTATTCCACCAGCATCGAGATTATGGCCTACCTGTACCACCATATCAAGAAGAAAGTCAAAACTTACCCTCCCCGCCACAGTGATACGGCAGAGGTACATGTTTCGTCTCTACTAGACTCATCAGGGTACCGACATGCACCTGGCTGTGCAAAGAACAGACCGAAAGGAAGCATGCAAATACTGAACGCGGCTTCTCCGACCTCCCGCCGGATGGCGTATATATGTTTATGCGGATTTTACGGATTCCTCCGTGTGAGATGCAATAGCAGTGAATATATCCACATTACGCCGTTGTAGTGCTAAAATCACATTCAGCAAACGTACAACTATATGCAGCTCCGCGTATGAATGAGTTAAAATGCGAACAGTAAATGCAAACTTCTTTCCATCATATCCTTTCTATGTTAGAGGTTGCACTGTTAGAATAAATTGTTATAAAACGCAATTTATCCTATTCCACCACCATCGAGATGATGGCCTACCTGTACCACCATATCGAGAAGCCGCGTTCAGTATTTGCATGCTTCCTTTCGGTCTGTCCTTTCCACAGCCAGGTACATGTCGGTACCCTGATGAGTCTAGTAGAGCCCAAACATGTACCTCTGCCGTATCACTGTGGCGGGAGGGTAAATTTTGACTTTCTTCTCGATATGATGGAGAGAAGTTTGCATTTACTGTTGGCATTTTACTTCATATATATATATATATATATATATATATATATATATATATATATATATATATATATATATATATATATATATATATATATATATGTATGTATGTATATATAGTTAAAAGGGAGGTAGTCTCGTGACTGGACTAGACAAAAAAACCTACTAAACGCAAATGTTTAAGGCACTTTTGTGGGGCTGCAGTCAGGACATCTAAAAAGAAAAGATAACCTACCTAAAAAGTCAGGTTTTGTTCAACAGAGACAGTCACACTAATATCACATAATATGAAAAGAAATATTCTAAAAGGCAAAAATTCTCTAATTTATTTAACAATCTAATTTTTAGGACGTGGACGTCGTTGAAACGCCATTTCAAATTCATAAATGAAATTGACAACTGACAGTTGGCGCCAAAAGCCTGTTTTAATAGATAAAGTTTACACTGCCCAAGAACCGGTAATGGTTCTGGGGGGGAGGTAATGGTTCTTGAAAAGTATTATGTTATTACATGAAAAGCAGATGAAAGATAAAGATTATGACTTAAATTAGTCGTAACGTATTTTAGAAATCAAGAAAGGCAAACTCTGCACCCAGTTGGACAAGTTGATAATAACAATCAGAACAGTGGCTAAACGATATCCGACTGAAAATCAGGAATAGTGGGGGACCCATTTCCATTGCTTTCTAATTGTAGCAAGTGGTTATGTATTATGCTGAGATTTTCTATGTCTCTTCTGTTATTCATGGAGAGTGGTTCGTTGTTTATGGGACCCATTTCTAGGAAAACTGTTTTATGAAAGTTATTTTCCCTTCATCAGATTTTCGGCCTCTCAAAATTCATCATATGATCGCTATTTAAAACATGCAAGAGTACAAGGAAACACTCCTCTATTACAATCGGTTCCTATAAAAGCGGTATTAGTACGGAAGAAGATCCTTTCATTCCATTGATTTCTTGTAAAAACTTGCAGATATTTCGCCCAATTCTCATTTGGCATCTTATGTGTGTGTTTGAAGATCAACTGAGAAAATTCTTACATGCAGTCATAGTATTGGCTAGCGTTGGCTCCGTCTTCTTTCGAGAACGGTTGTTGGTGTCAGCCTGGGCTCAGGCGCCATGCCGGCACAATGATTGCACTTGAGGAGAGTTTTTCAGGTAGAAGAAAAATTAACTGCATCATCTATTTTACTCAGAGTGTCGTTTTTTTTTATTTCAACAGACTTGCGAGTCAACCTTGTCTTGTAGTGTTCTAAGTTAGCAGTTTGCTAGAAGTCGTCAGCCTATGGTTTTGTGTGTATGAAAATATGGTGATTCGTCTATAATTAGTTTTATTTTTCTCGTTAGTTTTTGTTGCAATTTTTCTCTATTTATTATTAGTGATTTGTAACCATTTTTTTTAAGGCTTTTCTTGTAAAATAGTGCTTTTTTTCTTCCTTAGCTTGAACTAACCGAGAAGGTTAGATGGAGTTCTCTTGATATTAGGATCTTGGCTACGCTCTGTATTTGCGAGCGGTCATGGTGACAATTAGCACTAAGGAATCATCCCGTGTGGGTTGATTTTCGATATACTCTATGATATAGGGGTCCATCTGCCGTCTTGGTTTCATAAACGTTAGGAACGGGAGCTGATTGTTTTCCTCAAGTTCCAGAGTAACCTGTACCTTCGGGTAAACAGAATAAAAAAAATTGAAACAGTTAAGCTGTTGTTTGCTATGGGGCCATATCACAAATATATCATATACGTATACCAAATTTTGGACTTGAGGTACGATTCTTCAAGAGCTTTAGTTTCAAAATCTATCTATTTCATTAAATATCTGGGCATCAAATAAAGAATATGCTTGCTTAAGGCAATATTGTGAGCTCCATAACGTGAATTGCAAAATCATCTTATTATGCGATGAGTCCAGTGCTTTTTCTATTGGTGTGTTCGAATATAAATTGATGAGTCATTCTCCATATAAGGTTGCACTAGGCCAGCAAGTTATTTTTCTAATTTTTGAGTGGAAGAGTTGTAAGCGCTGACGATTGATCTTAGAAAAACATTTTACATGTGGATCTCTAGAAGTCCGTTGAGTCTTGGACATCTGCTTGATTTTTGGTATGCTTTCAATTTTGGTATTAGTTGCTTATCCAAGATAAGCAGTGGTACAGGCTTGTAAGAATGGATCTTTTAAGGAATCTTTCATTTTTGTAGTACAATCTTCGGTATTCATGATGACGGTTGTATTGTAATATTACAATGTTATCATTTTTATTCAGGGCCTTTATACTTGTAAGTTTTACTCTGCTGAGCTTCGGAAAAATCGATGTCCTGAAGAGCCTTGATATATCTTGCCGTATTAGTTCAGCTTCCTGGTTGTCTTCGGCTATTGCGTAATTGTAACGTTTAATTAGGACTGTTTTTCGGAGTTAAATGGTAGCTGGATATGTTATAAACTGTTCTGCTGTTGGTTGTTGTGTGTTTGTTCCCTTGTTTGTAGTAGTTTTCATGTTGTTTCCAAATTTCCTCCAATGCCTTTCTGTTTTTGTTGTTTCAGTTCGTCAATAGCAGAAAGTATTTATAAGGTTCAATAGAATATGATACTCGTATATTGGGTTACTCAGAGACAGTTGAAGTTGGTAGGGAGTGTTCTATTGCGTTTAGTTTTATCCTTTTCTGTCGTATTTTTTCTCTAAGAAAGGCATTGCGAGATTTTTCCAATATTGATGAGATTACACTTGAAATGTCTACATCCCTATGAAAGCTGGTTGCACGTTGTTATGTCGGCATTTTATTAAGAAGATGAGGTCGCAAAAGGGGATGGAAACTTCCTCAGTTTTCATATATTTGGGTCTGTTTTGATATCTCCTTCCCATTGAGGTGCACTATATATATATATATATATATATATATATATATATATATATATATATATATATTGCATTCTGAATGTTAGCACGTTTAAGTAGATAAAACTATGAAGATTCAATATTTTGAAAATAAAAGGGGGCTACGGAAAACAAAAAAAAATGCGTGGTCTACAGAACGAAAAAGTTTGAGAACCTCAGATATATAGAATTCAGTTATATCTAGTGTTGATACCAAAATTTTTGTTCTCATATTTATAGTAAGAAACCACAGTTCTGTGTTAGAAATATTTTCCCACATTTTAAAATTAACAAATCCTAAAATTAATTTAAAAAGAAATCTTGACTAGTCTGATAAATATACTTTTTATGATGATAAACCAGGAAAAATTCATTTTATATTCTAATAAATTGCTCCATGAAAAGAAACTTGAATAATTTAGTTTCACTTTTTGATGTAAAAGTTGGAATTGGGTCTCCTTACGAAAAACACTTTCTTAATAATAAATCTTTCCGAGGTTATGGAATTTATATAAAATATAACGTACTCAGAGACGCATAATTAATAAGTTTTGCTGATTAATAAAGCTCAAATTAACTTGAAATTGTTTTTCAAAATATTTAATATTATTTAAATAGGTATCTAATATCAAAGAAACAAGAAAGTCGGTTTCAGGTTAGTTCAGTCCAAAGACCCCAATACCAAACAATTTTTAAGAAATAATATAACAGTTATCTATTCTGTTGACAATAGCTTTTCTTTTAATATAAAGTTTACCAATACATAAATAAATGTGGACAAAAGTCACGAGCTTCCATCGTTATTGCTAAGATTTCACTTAGATCTTTATATTGTGTTTAGAATACCCAATCTTGTTTTCTGAACTGACCTGTCTACTTCCGGTAACCATATTATATTGCCGAAATATCTTGATCTGTTGACTACTGGGTACTCTCTGAAAATAGTATTAACAGTTTCATTCTCATCTACACACCAGATTAGGCCTGATGCCAGTCTTATGAAGATAACAGTATAAGAATATCTTATTAGTAGCCCTACTATGATTCATAGTTATTTTCTCTACATGGGAAGAACCTTCTTGGTAAAAAGTAAATTCATTTCAATAATACGATCCTTATATCTTATTATCGGGCCTTTCCTCCAATATGCAATAGATTTTCAGACTTCACCTTTACTAAATGACCTACTGCCCATTTTGGTTTATATTCAAGTAACCAGAAACTCACACGACTCTGATTGGGCAGCCGCTGTTTATCAAACTATCAAGGATATCGTTGCATTCAAACATCAGTCTTGAAATAACACCACTATATTTTAATGTTAGTAATGAATCCCTGCTGTTTGAGTATATATGTCTAAATCATCATGTTCCTGATTATGTCTTTCATGCATATTGTAGACGGGATTTTCTAACTCTCTCTAACACTCTTAACGAATATTTTAGCTTCAAATCTTTCATCCTATATAGATCCATCTGTAAACAACCAATTTGCTCTTCTGCCAATCCTTTTTGTTTGACAATAGTATGTCAAGAGAGTGATTAGGTTTTAGAACCAGAGCGATGTAGTTTGTTTGCAGAAGGAGTGATGAACATCTAGCAACCAAACTATTTAGATTAGAACCTCCGTTGCTTCACTAGTCTTCATCATATTTATTATTACTACATAAGTCATTTTTTACATTTGCTCAATGTTTGAGCCTAATTGTAACAGATCACCAGCAGCGCATGAAATCATAAGGCCGACCACCATTATGTAAACTCAATATAATATTGTCTGTGTCAGTCCCATCTCCACCCACATGTCCCGGACGTTGCAGTCAGAATAACTAAGTTCTTAGCATAATTATTTGCTCATTAATACTAGCAAAATTATACATAAAATATAAAACAATTCAAATTGGAAATTGATTTTCATTTTATTGTAACTTTTAATTTTAAATGAGCAAGAGTTTACATTAATTCGGTCCACAGGATCAATACCAACCAAAGACGAAAAACAATCATAATTTAATCAGTGCACAAAAAAGTTTTTCTTGCAACAATCCTCAAAAGTAGCTAAAAATTACCCTTTCAACACTTTTAGATTAGGTTAAAACCCTAAAATTGCGTAGGAAATGATTTTTTCCCCAACCGAACCGCTCGACAATGTCCTGTAGGATTATCCAGAGAGATTGACACTAATTACTCACCCTTCGGGACGGGGTTATTTTTTATGATATTAGGTAACAATAGCATCAAACACATTTCTCAGGATAGGTGTCATATTTTGCCTTCACATTTGATTTTGATTTGTTTTAAAATTTATAATAAACTTTTTTGACTACAATGGTAACAAAAAAGATTGATTCAATAATATTTCGGTTAGTTCACGTACAACTGGTGTGACAAACATATCTTATCTAGGCTATGCCGATGATGTGTCATTTTAATTTTAATTGATTTTTTATGCTATAGATATTGGTTTGTCTATGTAACACGAAGTGAATTAAATTGTGAAGAGTCGTAAAATACAGTGTAATTTTCACAAATAAAAAAAAGATGATGCTTCTGGTGGAGTATCTAACTTTGTTGTGTGTATATGTGAAATGAAGGATTTGTACAATGCGAGCTAAAAGATCTACTGTGTTTCCTTTCTGCTGCTAAGTCGTTAGGGAAACCCTGCATTGCCGACCAAAGCAGGTCCTCTAGTTCTATATCCCTCAGGAAATTTAGAATTCTAGACAGCTTTAAAGTAAGTAGCTCCCGTTTTTCTATTTAGTGTGCTTCCAAGAACCGCATTCTAGTGTTTTCTAAAGTACTACACTCTAAAAGGATGTAAATAGAAGCCTCGTCCTCCTCCTCGTAAAATCTACACTCCTCTTTCTGCCAATCTTAGTTTCTTTAGGAGTCCCTTCAGGTGGCAATGATCCATCAGGATCCCTATCAAAACTCTAAGTTGGGGGTATTGTCCACTTTATCCTCTTCTTCTTTGATTTCTTCGACCTCAGATGTTATTTCGTCGAGTGATGGTACTCCAAGAAGACGGTTGGAGATGTGGAAACTCCCTACCCTCTCCTCATCGTCGTCTTTAGAAGTAATAAGAGTCACTTCCTCCATTTCCTTCTCATCCTTCTAGTCCTTCTTGAGACCGTACACAGGGATTTTTTCAAACTGATAGTGTGTGCCCATCTTCTCTGATTTTCTGGCAGAATAGATCCTTGATCCCTGACCTCAGTTTTTGGTCTTTACCTTCATCCTTCCTTCCAATGTAATGTTCTTATCCCATCGTTATGGGCTTTTATTACCTATAAAAGTGTTTCTGCTGCTGTTTCGTGGATTTGGTAAGCAAGATTGTCACTATGTGAACTTTTTGGATGTCGTCTTCCTCACACACCATCAATTTTGCTCACTTCCAGCTTTTCTCAGCTTTGGTACTTTCGCCCGTATCCATTTCATCGACTGAGGTATTTCATTGTTGATCAGGATCATATCCGGATAAAAATCGATGCCTCCGAACTGGAGCTTCTGCTCCTATATTTGGTATATCTCTTCCCTTTTTTATGAAGCATAAAAATGTATAGTTTTTTCTCTACGTATTGATAGCAATTTTTTTATTTAATCTAACAATTTATTGTTTTGTCTTGTCTTCTCTGTTATTGGCTTTGCTACGAGACAATTCGCCAGCCCGTCCCACAGCCCGTGGCTTACTTAGAGCCAGAGCCAGCCGTCTGGACAGTCTGGTTTATGGGTACTAGTGGTGGAGATTCTCGAATAATCAGGTACGCACCCCCGAAAACCCTATGCATATACAATTAACCTATTGACATATGTCACGAACGTAAACATATGAAATGCACACTGAGGTTACAAGATTTCCTTTGTTTAGTAGAGATTATTGCGCAAAACCGATTTCTGTCAGTCACAATTTCACGTCACGCCCCTTCAAGAGCTAGCATGGCACCCATGCTTTTCCAGTCCGAAAGTAAAAACGCTCATTCTCCTTAGACTCTGGGAGACGTCTCCCAGGAGCTCAGTGGTGTTCTATTCCCATTTTCTCCCCCAACACGTATTCGTCGATCTGTACGGAACGCACACTGGCCACGATGTGAACAGCACGAATACCGGAAATGAACTCAACAATTTATTATTATATTCACGTTAAAGGTATAAATATAGCGAACCGAGCACGTGACGCGTCCGTGACGAGTATGCTGCGAACTTACAGCGAGATTACTTTGAATTTTGCTTATTTCTATGTCGAGGGCCTTCGGCAGCAAGTCTCAAAAGAGGTAATAAATGCATTTGGTTTGCAAGAAGACAATTTTTTATAGTTCTATTATTTGCGAGTAGCTCGACCGAGACTCGCAGTGATCCATTTTCTGTCAGTTTTTTGGTGTGAACTCGAAAGATTTTTTATTCTAGTGAGAGGCGTTTATGACACGCCCTTTCGACAGCGACACTGACGACACGAGATTTTTAAAATTTTTTTGTTAATGAATTGAAATTTATTTAGCACTTGGCATTGATTAAAAGTTGTTTATAAATAAATATGGAGTGGTCCGAAGAAAATATGTTGAATTTAGAAGAGACCTGCAAATAATTCCAAATTTGTGAGTTATAGACAAACATTTTAAGAAAGAAAAGAAGTGGATGTGTGAAATTAAATTGAATCAGAAATTTTATAGAGACCAGCGAAAAGAAATCTTCGAGTGTCCGTCAAATGAAAATGGGTGGCTGAAAATATACTTCTCTTTTGGAAATGACTAGTTTTATTTTGTTTAACAATCATTCAAAATGTAACGCAGACATTTTGATGAAATTTCTGTATAGGCGGCTAATATGTTGGAACCACAAATTTGCTAGAATTTCCAATCGTGACCTTTTTTTATTCAAAGTAGTGCGCTTTTATCGCCTAAGATTTTTTTTTATTTAATATACTTTTTAAAAGTAAAACCCTACTGCATAAAACTAACAAATCAGCCGTTTATTCTTCGTCGTCAGACATCGCCGGGCAGGTCTATCTTCTTCCCTCACTTTGTATTAACCAAAATGTTTGTGAGAAATTTGCATGAAGTAGTCCACTTCAACCGGAACAAGGCTGTCCTTTGGTCTTCGTCACTAAAGGGTCTGATTTAAAAAAAAAAAAAACTTTAAACCTGGTCACATTCTTTGTAAAAATATAGTACGGTACTCACTAGATAACAAATTTGAGTATCCGTGACATAAAACACATTTTGTGCGAAAACGCCACCTATTTCAAATTATCAAAATCTACAAATACCGATAAATATTTTCGTCTACAATTATTAATATATTTTTATTTTTACGCTTTGTTAGTTTACACCATGTGAAAATCTCCTTTGGCACCAGCCGTCGAAAGCACAAGGGTTCAACTGAATCGGTAAACATCAAAGAAGGTTCGCTGCAAGTTCGAGGAAAGCTCGTCATGGGCGCGTCACGCGCTCGATTCGATATATTTATACGCACTTCAAGAAGAAAAACATTAAATACCTGAAACTATTGTCTTCAGAACATTTCTCAATTAAAATAAATTATATCTAAACCAAAAATTAAGAACGCAATTTTTGATATTAATATTTTGCAAATAAAAATTTTTATTTATTTTTATTGCTTAAATAAAAAATTTTATGGCATGTCTGTATGTGCAGCACCAGACTTTGTTGTGATTCACGGGACAGTATAGTTATTTCTTCACTTATTTATGCAATTTTGGTTTTAAACAATGATATGATTTGAAATAAGCTTGATATAATTTGTTAATCGAAAATTTCTTTGCGTATATCAATCTAATCCAAATAAAAATAAGTATTAAATCAAATAATTTAAAAATGTTAAATTCTTCATAAAGCCTATCTAGGTTCGTCAAATTATTTCTTTTCTGGGAATATCTAAAAAGTTAATACTTCATAAAGTGTTGATTTTAATTTTATTGTTGTACTACACGCACTAGTATATATTTAAAACAAAACATTGTCCATGACTTAATATGTCAAGAAAAAATATAAAAATGGTTTTTACATTCCCATTTCAGTTTTTAGCAGTTAAGTGACTTTTTTATGAAAAAAATCAAAAATGAATATAAGACGGGACTAGACCTTACTTGTCAAGTTATATTCGTCTTGTTTAAAATATGACATTTTCTGTTTTTAAAAAATAAATATAAATAGGTTTAGCTAAATTATATGCATTATATATGCGGCAAATGTCGCTTTAATAAAATTTTTATAACAAGATTGGTCCAACTTCTGAAAAAACTGTAAAAAAAAATAACAATATAAATTTTTATATGAAATGGAAATTTTTGAATAGTCTACTACTTTCTGATAGTAGATTGTAAATAATTAAAAAACAAAATTTACTTTGTAGACTAACTTATCACTTTCACTTTTAAATTGGCGTGATCGCCGTTTCGTAACACTGTTACATTCTCAAACGCCATGCATTAAAAACTACGGATTGCATTATTTTATAGGGCTTTTTAAGTTCGCGCATTTTTTATTACTTCTATCTACGTACTAAAGACAAAACATCGAACAACGAAGAATTTCATAGGTCTATTTGATCATTAAGAAGATTAATTGTACTAGTCTTATTGCACTTAAAATATGTTTTTTTACTTTGAGGTACGGTATGCAAAATTTGAATATTGTTAACATCTGGAAAACTGTTCCCTGTTTCTAATGGTTAGCAAAACTAAAAAGACTAATTCAATTTTTAACAAAATAATAAAAAATACATACTTTTACACTTGCAGAGATACTAAATATCCTGTATTTTTGCTTTTCTTTTGTGAACTGCTTCTGGAGCATCTCTAACAAGAGTCCAACAATAGTCGGCAAGCATGGAAGCACTCCACTTTCCCTGGTACGTTTTCTCCATTATTAATATATCCTGATGGAAGCATTCGCCCTGCTGATCACTTACAGCTACACAGTTGTCAGGAAAAAAGTCCGGATGTGAGTGTAGAAAATGAATCTTTAGAAATATATTGTAACCCCTTTTTTGGATACGATGACAAATATTTTCAATAAGAGTAACGTGATTGTCAGCTTTTTTATTTCCGAAGAAATTAATGACCACGAGGCGAAACTCATTCCAAGCATTTTTTTTCAATATCTGATAGAGTTCTGTCAAAATGTGTGTATTTCCAAATATTTCAAATCTGTGGCCCAACAAAAATACCTTCTTTAATTTTTGCTTCACTTAGCCTTGGGAATTTCTGACGCAGGCACTGAAAAGCTAACCAATCTGTATTCAGTTTCTTAACAAAGTTTTTAATTAGGCCCAATTTGATATGCAGTGGTGACAACAAAATCTATTTTGGGGTCTACCAATGGCATATGTTCTATGCTCTTCATCTAGCTCTAATGATTGTCGAACGGACCAGTCTTTAATGAAGTGCCTTTGCATGACTGCCTCAATCACGCAAAAATACCAAAACTTGGTGTAGCCTACCTGCAACCCAAGTAAAAGTACAATCACCTTTAAGTTGCCACAGATCTGCCATTGGTGTTAATCGTTTTTTATACTTGTCAATAAGTACTTCATATTGTCATATGATTCTTTCATGTGAACTGCATATCCAATAGGAATAATCGGTAAAATATTGCTCATATGCTATAGTATTGCTTTTAAACTCAATGTTATAAACAATCTCCATTCTTCTGGCTTGTGGTTTATATTTGAAGCCCCGCCAATAAATCGCTAATTTTTGCAGGAAATCAAGTTCTTTCCCATGTTAAAAAATGATGCTTTATGGCTTTTACAAAAACACAAACTAAATTTTTTCTTCTAATCAGTTCCACTGCTGCAATTCACTGCTGCAATCCTGATCCTAGTAACTCTGCTGTACTTTTTGGAAGTTCTAAGACTCTCACGTGATCGTTTAATTCTGATTGGGTTATTTTGTGCGGTTGGCGGTATGAGATGGGTGTGAAATCAGGATCCCTTGAAAGTAATGTCATATCTTCTTCTTGAGAAATCATTGTATCATTATTAGCTGATTAGTAAGTGAATATTTCTGGGGTTTCTGGAACAGAAATTTCGTCATTATGAGGCACAGGTCTCATGGAAAATGGTATATTCTGATAGTTGACAACCGACTTTTTCTTCTTGAATATACCTGTACCTTGCCCAACACGAGGTATGATGCAGAAATAGCAATTAACATGATTTGAAGATCGTTTTTTACTATTTAACCAGTTTCTCAGACTTGAAGCGCATACATTACAGCATATATGTAGCGTCAACTGTTTGTCTTGATCACCAACAAAGCAACCTGATATGCCTTTTTTATCAATGAGGTAATAGACCACTTTTGAGAACCAAAACTCACTTCGCCACAAACATAACAGAAGTGATCTAGTTTTCGAGACATCTTACAATTTCAACTATTCGATTCGACTCATTAACTTCGACTGACTAACCCCTCCGCTTTGTAGCTGTTTATACGCCCAAATACGACTTTTATACTTTTAGAGAATATTCGAGAAATTTCTATTCAATTCCGTAATTTTCTCAATAGTTACGTTTGTTATTTGTTTGCATACAGGGGCTGTTCTGTACCAGGCAAATATAAAAGTCGATTTACAAAGCTTTAAAAGGCAATCTCCTTTATTTTAAGCCCTGGAGGTGTTAGGACTTCGTATATGGGGGGTCATCCCTAGAGATCCCCCATGAGGTGTTGCCAAGTTGTACACAATTTCCTTAACTTAGGGAAAACGTATATTTGGCAATGTCGTACCCCTCTATTGTTAATACAGTACAAATATACCACGTGCATTCTTGCGGTTACATTGGTAATATATTCGGAGATATGACATCACGTATCTCTAAAACTTGAACTAATATTAAAAAGATTAGTTTGTTTTCCGTTTTAGCACACCAAAATTGGTGACATTTAGTTGATTTTATTTTTGACACATTTTTGCTGCTGACAGTGCAATTTGGCGCCGACTTCAAAAATCTTAATTTCATATAAAAATTGATATTTTTCTTTATTGTTTTTTAGACCCGTTTTATCCAAAGATGTAAACCACACTAAATTGATCATAAAATATTCTTTGATTCTGGAATTTGTTTAACTTTTATATTCTGTATAGATTTGTAACGTATTTGTTATTAGTTATCAGTAACATAACTAAAACTTGGCGATTCAATAAGGTTTAAATTTCATAGAAATTAAACTGAGCTAACACTAAAATTATTTTAGTAAAGTAAGCTTCATATTTTGCATTTACAAGAAACTACAACCAACATTTTATAACAAATTGTGTTAATTTTGGTAAAGTACATTTTAAATTAAAGCCCAAAAAAAAGTTTTGAAAGTTCAAAAATGCAGACCTGTGTAATTTATCAATGTCCTTATTTGAAAACAAGGTTTAACCAATTTAGAACACTAACGTATTTGTTATAAAAACGTTTCTATGTTTTTTAGAGTCTTTAGCGGACTGACATGTAATTTATCAAAAGATTTTTGTTGCACTAACTATCCTAATTTGTGCTTTGTAAGCTTGATTAATATGCTTTGCATTAGCTTTTCTCCAACTAGTAGATTACGGTATTTAATAAGTAACAAAAAACCTCATAACCGTAATATAAAACATTTCATACAGAACATGAAAGATTTCTTTAATGATATAGTACGGGGAGTAAAGCTTACACAGATGGCTCGGCATATACTTCAAAAATGTAAAGCACAGGGGAGAGTAAAGTGAGCCACATCAATTGTGTAGCACTCCTTTTTTAATTTTACGACTGTTTTATTTAAATTTGGAATTTCGCACGAGCCATCTATCGACATCGTTCTTAACTAAAGCGGCGAAAATTTAATGGGGTTTCTTTATTAACATTCTAATCGTTTTGGGTGTAAGTAAAAATCTGTTTCTACTGTAGTTTTTGGGTTAATAATATTGAATTCTGGAAATACATGGTGCCGAATATTTTTCCAATAATTATGACCCTCATTTCAAAAATCTCTTGAGACATACTAGTTGGCAAGTTTAGTTTTGACATTTTGAGAATTCGAAATTATTATAGAACAAAATTAACGATCATGAGTGTGAGATTTTATTTGATTTGATTGATTTATCTACACCGAAATCAGGTAACTATATTCTATAATTTTCGTTATAATCATCTTGTCCAATAAATGAAATTATTTTTATTTTAAGCACTCCTTAACCTACAACATTTTTTTTTGTTTATTTTAAGTGGTCATCTTGAATGGTTTTTATTCAAGATTTACCTTTATCCCATGTTCTGCAAGCTTTATGTGATTTTCTACGAGACTTTGTACCATTTTTTTAAGATTCATTTTATACTCGATGATATAGCCTTTTCCCCAAAGTAGTAGCTACATTTTTCTCAATGTAGAAGATAGCTGTATGATTATACAACTGGTTTATAGAATCATTAAAACGTGTAATGCTGTTTTAAAGTTAATTCCTTTTACCTCTAGACCATATCTTAATAACTGTAGCCAGAGAACGAGTTGTTTCAAGCAGATAAGTTACTAAGATATTTCAATTTGTAAAATAACGCTTTAAAATAAATTTGCCACAAATCAGTTTTCATTATGTTAATTAATAACATGTATAATGCTAAGGAAATTGCAATTTTCTCTGACAAGTAGTGTAACTTTCTCTTACTTTTACTTTAGCATTTGAACGAAATTCTATACTCTTCAAGTCCAGAAATCTACTGTACCTTAAGAAAAAATATTAGATCAGTGCATATTGCCGATCATGATATACATGTATGAAAGTTGAATATTAACGAAAAAAATAACCACACATTTCAAGCCACTCAAAGGGCCATGGAAAGATGCATGCTAGGATTCACTAAAAGGAGTGGTAAGAAACAGATTAGACATGACGATATATATTGTAATAAGTCCTTTTTCACTTTTATGTCTATTCTATTTAAATTTGGAATTTCACAAGAAATCGTATACCTGTTGTCATCTATCGACATCGGTCTTAACTGGCGTCACGCTATCAAGCCAGTTTTCTGTATAAGTATTTTTGCCATTTTTAGGTATCTGTGTGCCTATTTGTTTCCGTTGCAGCTAACTTCTTGAAATATGCATTTTTACAAATATAATTTGAAGTTTTGTGATTCAGTCATTGCCTTTGTAACTAATCGTTCTAGTTAAGTAGCGTCTAATTGTTAAAAAATAAAATCCGTGTGTTTTATTATTTCATTTGATCAATCTACACCAAAATCAGGGGCAAGCTTTATAAATTGTATGCCAGTAATTTTAAAACATATAAGTTGTTTCAAGTTTTGTCAAGCATTGAAATCATTTACTCAAGCTTTACTTCAATCTCTGCAAGCTAATATCCAAAATTCGAACTTTTGTGTTTTTTTTTCTTATTTTTATGCGAGGCTTATCCCATATCGCTGAAACGTTGGCATTCTTAATAGAGGTATTAGATAGATATCTAACAATAAGTATATTTGTTGGCGTTTTCAAGTATTCTCGAGATCTATTGGAGACCGTAGCGGTTAGCAAGTACTCACAAGCAGATAAATAGCTACAGAGTTTGAATTTATAACAAAAAAAAACAAAGAATTGTATTGTATAGGAATATATATATATATATATATATATATATATATATATATATATATATATATATATATATATATATATATATAGTTATGTATATATAATTTTTCTATTCCGTCCTAATATCTTCTTTCTTTTACTATTCTGCTTTGACCTACTTGTATGTACATTATTACTGAAAAAATCATATGCACATTATTATTGAAAAATTAATGGTAACTAGTGGAAGTGGAGTAACGTTTTTGATCATTCTTCTCTTTTAAAAAGTAAGTTTTTAATGGCCCATAACACAAAATAAGTATGAAACAATAATCCCAATTATGCTGTAGAATTATCTTTACCATGTGTTATTGGCTACTTCAACCCAGTAATAAACACGTTACGCAAATAAAACTTATTTTCATATTACTCCATTTTTAGAAATTTAGGATGCAGCCTAATAATGTCGCTCAAAGTGTTATGGCAAGACCATATTTTAAGGGTTGATAACAGACCAAAACATATCTAAACGAAAGCCTAAAGCCTTGAGCTGTGACCTCATTGATATATATGATTTCAGCGCTGTTGGTTGATTTCATATGAATATTTTCGCAGTAGAATGGACGAATATATCTCTTAACAAGTAATTCACATCAAATAGTAGAAAAGGTAAGTTTCCAGCCGAATTATGTCCAAAACATTCCACTGTGGCGGACCAGGTGCTAATATGTGTTCCGCCGATTCATAATTATGCAAGCAAAAACGGCGTTCAGAGATTACCGAGAGACCGATTTTACAGATTCTGTACTATCTTTGAGCTCTCAGAACTGCTGGCTGTCTGTCTTCCAACAGGTTAACACACGATTTAATGCCAAATACCTATGCCTGGAGCATTTTTGGTCATATGGCAGGGCTCGTCAAATACTTTGTTCCCAAACTTTCCTCCCATATATTTTACTATTCCACAAAAATGTATAATACATAAAGAGAAATATTAAATAATCAGAAATTAATTGAATATTTGCAAATATTATTTAACATTCCAGTAGTATCCTTAAATTTCTGTTTAAATTTTAAATAAAAATTCTTTTTTCCAATAAAAACACATACGGAAAGGCATTCGGAATTCAAATATACACATATATGTTGGTTATTGTATGCAAAGTAGGTAACATTTATATCAAAAATTACGACATTTTTCCTTTCCTTTACTGCAAATATATAAACAAGGTTTTAAATTGATATATTTCGGTCGTTCAAAAATAATGTCAAGAAATAAGAAGAAAATATTTTTTTCTTGATTCAATTTATAAAAATAGAACAAAATAATATACAGGAAATACTATTGAAATGAAATAAAAAATAATCAAAAAAAGGTCAACTGGCAGCATATTTGACTTAAGGTGAAAACATAGGCCATGCTATACTGGGTGTACTTTGAAAAATCTCTGGGAATGAAAATAGATATTAAATAAAATCATGATGCTAAAAATGCGATCAAACAGAAATCTCCGAATATCGACAAAAAGTAGAATTTTCATTTAGTTCGAGAGATCTCAGATTGAATACAGGTCGTTAGGCTTAGTCCAAATTATACAATTGTTGATAGACAAAATTGCATGAGTGTGTAAAAAAATAATTATACCGTCTTATCCATTACAACAAAGCCTGGTACGCAACAGGTAGGATCGTCATAACAAATTTTTATTTGGAAAATAAAAAAAATAATCATTTGTGTTTGCAAAATAAAAATATTTGAAATAGTTTTCTTAATTGTTGGATTTGATAAAATTTATTTAAATTAAAAAATGCTTTGAAAACAATAGTATCAGGTATTTTATATTTTTATCCTTTTTGCGAATATAATAAGTGGTTCGATTTAAAAAATGTTTCGTTTTTATTACGCATGTACTTTAATATGAAGATTGATAAAAGCCTGTGATATCATATAAGAGGAACTTAACTGAAATTTCAAAAGGAATATAAGGGGATGAAGAGGTGACACATGATATAGTTTTATAACTACAAAATAAGCCATTTCAAGTAATAAAAAAATCTAGGCAAGGTTGTCCCTTCCTGACCCTTTTTAAATTTATTCTTGCAAAATACACAGTATTTCACAATTTTTTAAAGTTAAACTTTTTTGTTTCATACAAATACAATAGTTTTATTAAAATATTTATAGCCAGATTCACTAAAAAGGTTTAAGATTTAGACCCGATCTAGTTGCCTTTGAATATAGATTTTTAAATGAGCAGTTTTGTTTTTCTTATGATATTATTTTAATTGCATTTTAAAGATTAAAAACTTGCTTGACGTATTGTTATCCTTGTCAATTTAAATTCTCTACTGTCAATATAGATCGGTTTTACAGTTAAACCATGTTAGTGGGTTAAATTCGATTCAAATTACAAGTGAAAGACACAAAAGAAGAAATGCCAATTTTATCAAAAGTAAAATATAGCAAAATGACTAATAAATCCAATATTAACTTGAAAAAATCGTTAAAGGTATTTTTTTAAAGTAAACCCTCAATTTTTATAATGTTATTTTTTAGCATTAAAAATAAGTGTGACTTTAAATGGCGGCGAAACGCGATGAAAGAAAAAATAGAGCACTACAAAAATGTCACTATTTCTTGCCATTTGACAATTATTAATAAAAATCATGCCGGAACGATTAAATTATATGCACCAAGATTTTTTAAATTTGTTTTTTATCTATTGGGAATCTAACAAGGTTTTATCAAGAATATGTCAAATATTGGCTAATATACATTGGGATAAATAGAAACCGTCATGTCACAGTCTTAAACGAATAGTTATTATATATGTATTCTCTTTTTCGGGCAGGAAAAAGGAAAGAATATACATAAACAGTTTATTTCCTGCGAATACTACTCTGGTTCTCTATCCATGTGCGTTTTGACCACCTTATGGCCTAGTCAGTGGAGCTGTATCAGACCGAGAGCAACATTTGCAGGAAATAACTGATATATGAAATATAAATTTCAAAATATGTCGGTAGGTTATTGCAAACCTGTCACCCACCAACCTCAATGTCAAACTGAAAAATGTTGCCAGTCGAACGACATCTTTGAATCACTAGAGTAGTGAAAATTTTTTTAAATCAAAATTTTAGTAAGAAATAAAGAAATCTTTCCGCCGTATTTAAATAATTGTTATATATGAATTCTTCTTTTCTGGCAAAGAATAGGAAAGAATATAATATACAAACAGTTTATTTCCTGCAAATACTACTCTGGTCCTCTCTCTATACGCATTTTGACCACCTTATGGTCTCGTTAGTGGAGCTGTATCGGACCGAGAGCAACATTCGCAGGAAATAACCGATATATGAAATATAAGTTCCAAAATATCTCGATATGATCTTGAAAACCTGCAGATTTTGCAGGGAATAAACTGTTTGTGTATTATATTCTTTTATTTTATCTGCCGAAAAGTAAAATACATATATAGCAACTATTTAAATACGGCAGATAGATTTTTTCAATTCTTACTGAGATTTTGATTTTTTTTTAAATTTCTCACTACTCCAGTGATTCATGGATGTCGTTCAGCTGGCGATATTTTTCAGTCTGACATCGAGGTCGGTAGGTAACAGGTTTGCAATATCCTACCGACATACTTTGCAATTTATATTTCATATATCACTTATTTCCTGCGAATGTTACTCTTGGTCCGATACAGTTCCATTAATAAGACCATAAGGTGGTCGAAAAGCATATGGAGAGAGAACCAGAGTAGTATTTGCAGGAAATAAACTGTTTGTGTATTATATTCTTTCCTTTTCTCTGCCCAAAAAGAAGAATACATATATAACAACTATTTAAATACGGGAAATAGATTTCTTTATTTCTTACTGAAATTAATTTTGATTTTTCTAAAAAAGTGTTAAACGAATATTGCAAATGTTTTAAAAGGTTTGGCACCGATAAGGCAAAAATGGAAAAAAGAATCTATTCTTAATGACAAAAATATCGAATTTGCAATTCTGAGATATTTCGCGACATATCCTATGACATCGTTAAGGGAAGTGGCTCTACAAACAGGATGTCGGAGATCTCAATACATAGAATTCTGTTGAAACACAACTTCCCCCCTTATTTATCATATATGGTTCAACGCCACAGAGATACTGATTTATCGAAAAGAATGCAACTTTGCGGATTTATATTACCCATGATACAAGACGACTCTCAATTTCTGGACAACATAATTTGGATTGATGAAGCAAAATTTACGAAAAATAGCCTTTTTAACCGAAAAAAATTCAATTTTTTGCGATTCCAGTGATCTTGCAATAAGATTACGGAATTTTTAAGAACCCTAGCAGTTTAACGTATTTTGTGTTGTAAGAAGTACAAGTACAAAGCAATTGTGTCCCCATTTTAAATTATGTTTTGTAAGAGAAAGATATGTAAATGTTCTAGAAGAGTTAGACAATCAATATTTAAGCAATTTATCTCTGGCAGAACAGAGGCAAATTTTTTACTAACCGATGGCGCCATACCACACAGAACCCTTCCAGTTGCCTACTTCTTACAAGCAACATTTTATAGCAAGCGAATTGCCAACAAAGACCTTTTCTGAGAACTCCTCGTTCTCTTGATTTGACGGTTATAGATTATTTTATATGAGGAACGTTGTTTATTGTAATTTAGTGTCTACGACGGAGGACTGTATGGCAAGGGTAAGGGACGCGTTCAAAAGTTTATCTCCAGATTCAATTAGGGCAGCCACCTACAACGGACTAATTCGGAGATGCAAAAAATATTTGGAAGTTCAAAGTAGAAATTTTGAACATTTATTTAAAAAAAGTAGTTTCCCTATAAGTCGTTTAGCATTTCTACAAAACAAAATTCTTATATTGCCAATATTTTAAAAATTACAAATTTTTGAAATAGATTAACTTATATAAAGCCATCCTTATTTTTAATATTAAATAAGATAATATTATAAAAATAGGGGTTTTACATTTAAAAAACTGGCTTTTAACGATTCTTCCAAATTAAAATTTAATGTTAGTTTTTGATCACCCTGTATTTATTTATTATCAAAATATCAACACAATCCCAGTAACGTAGATACCCTTCTAGAAGGAAACTACCCCAATTAAATAGTGAAGGCTTTCATTTGGGAGAAATTTATAGTTACGAGTATATTTAGGACTACAAATGTACATTATTGATATAAAATTTAAAATATATCAAACACAGTTAGACTTAAGTATAGGATATTATACATGAAATATGTCTAAAATTTTGCGTAGAATCTAAGAATGAAATAACATGTAGGGTATTATGTTTAAAATAAGCAAGAAGGCATCAACTTGCGATATAACAGCAAGTTCCACATTCTTGAAAATATTTTTGCAGAATTGCTCCCGTCGACTTTAGTAAGCTACAAATTTAAAAAATTTTCCAAAGTCTATTTTCTTAGAAATCGATAGCGGCAATTCATGGTGGGACACACTGTATATAAAGGAATTTTCGCCATAAATTAAAATCAAATTTCAGAGTTTATTCAACTTGTCTGTGATAATAACCCCTTTTTAATGTTGTAGTTTGAAACCTAAATATAATTACCATTTATAAAATCCACTTACCTGGGAATGAATATACTTCGTGTATCTCCGACTATTGATAACAGAAATAAGCAACAGGTTCGCGAAAAGTATTCCGAATGTAAGAAGAAGGACGATTAGCGATTGCACGACGTCACCGGGGGAGATGGTAGACCAAAAGGTAAGGTTTTGATATCTTGGATGGTTACAACTGCTATTCTGCAATGCCGGGGCCACCAAGATGGTTTGCTTGGTAACCATGTTATCAGGTCATTCTTACCGTTTTGGAGGCATGGTCGGATTCGGTAGACCACTGAAAATAAATGAAAAGAAAATCTTATTTAATTGGAAATTTAATTAAAATTCTGGTTTTATGAGAGAAAGTGTAATTTCCTTGAAACAAATATAGTAAGTAATTAAATTCTATTTTTATAATATAAAAAAAAATCATTTTGTACCATTACAAATATTGAATTCTTTTTTTATTTTAATTCAAATAAGTTTAGTTATTTCAGATAAAAATTATCTTTTACATAAGACAGACTTTTTGTTTTATGAAAAATTTATTCTTTTGACACCAAATTTATTTAGTTTTTTTGTTTTTATTTCTGAAATAGTTGTAAAAGATCTTTCGGTTATGAAGTGTGTAGATATATGTCTGTTAAGAAAGCTTAGCATCGATAGGTAAATATCTATCGCTAACAACTATAGGTCAAATATTCAGCGGTTAAGAGATCCCTTGCCGTTACATACCAAATATTCACGGTCGAGATATTCCTCGATGCTGCTAACTATCCACTAAATTATCCAACAGTCCGACTGTGCGTCGGTCAAGTTATCCACTAGTTATCGTTCTCGACCGCCATTCTCTGAATTAACGTGATAGAGGGCTAACTTGCATTCGGCATCTTATTACGATGGAGAAACGTCAAGCCCGGAGTCATTTGCGCGTGCTAGTTACTCGCTATTAGCTGCCAATTATATTTTCTTGACAATGCTGGTCACTAGCGGTAGGATGTAAGGAAAGTAGTGAGACGGCGATACATTATATATACAGAACCCTCTCTCACCTACAATATTCGACCAGGTCCGGTAATTCATTTGAACTATCCATCCGGGTGGAGAACTTGCAGTTCTCCTCGAATTGGTAGTGTACGCAGTCTTAAAAGTTTGCCGTTTGGTCATTCTCCCGGCCCCACTACGATGGGCATAATTCATGGCGTAGGGACTAGTGCATACGGCACTGCGATATACAGTGTCGTGTAAGTACGTTTTTCGTATGTTAAAAAAAATTTTTTTTTCAGTGGTCGAGGGATTTTCTTCTGGATACGAACACGAGCTATGTCTAGATCTACGATCATAATGCGCCTTTATCGGTATTATTTTGTATTATCCCTAACATGATTCGATTTCACCAGGAAGTTAAGAGTAGAAATTTCTATTGTGTTATGCCTAATTTTTCTGTTCGTCATTTTGAAATTTTTGCCCCTCCCTGATATTTTTTGATTCGAAGAAGATTCCTTTGTTTACTATGGAATATCTTGTATAAAGAGGATGTTTAACAATAACCAAAGCGTCAGTTAAATATTATCACAAAGAATGTAGTATTTCAAGTGTCTATTGTACTGTTTATGCTAACCTATAATTTGTGTTATGTTAGGTAGACGACTTTAGAACAATTGTCCCCCTCCCCCCTCTATGGCTAATAATTATAAACCAACCTGGGCGCTAATTGATAGCCGATGAATGCGAAGGAATAAAGCAGCAATTTGCCAGACAAAGCATTACTAATCGCTAAGTAGAACTTCAGTGTTAAGAGATTTCAGCTTAATGTAAACTTAAATGATAAAGATTGTTGAACATAATTAAATGGCAAAGTTTCTAAGTGTAGTAATAATATTTGAAGTGTATATCGACCTAAGCCTTATTTTTAAGGGAGAAATTAAATAAATGGTTAAATAATTGAACAATTTTGTTTTCTTAAGAAATCTACGTTTGTTCAAACCTCAAACACAAACTTAGCAATCGTCATTCATAATTAACCATTTTCAAAGTGACTGTACAAGATCTTTATTTAGAAGATACATAAAATAAAGCTAACCACAAAAACTCGAATCTCCAATCTCTTTTATTGAAATTTAGGATGGCCACAATGAATTTAGATAAGCAAAACTTTTCTGACTACTCTCAATTAAGTTAAGGCTAAACGTGGCAAATGGCTACCCTGGAGATGATTTAAATATATAAAAATTTGCCAATCCAAAAAATCATGCAATAAAGTTATATCTACCATTTGACCAGTTTTGTATTGCTTATAATATTATAATTACATCTATAAAAATTTTCATATATTCAGTTAATTTCCTGTTATAGATTCATTTTAAGGGGTGAAAACGGCCCCTAAAATTCACTCCCAAACAGTTTTTTAAATATCTCAATTTATAATTATGATATCTTTACAAACAAAATGGAAATTACTAGTTATTCAAAAGGAAATGAAACTATGGTGGTTCCCTCCACACGGATATGATCCCTTATATAACAGAGGTAACTGAAGACTAAAATGTGGTCGGACTTGCATTGTATTTATTTTTCTTTTTACGACGTTGTCAAGTATAAACTGAGTGTTTGTCTTAAGACTACGAGCTTATATAGGAACTGTGTCCATTGAAGCGCAACGTTTCGCTTCACTGCACACACCTCAATGATTTGATGTTACGAGGTAGTGGTTGCCCAAGATTAGTTATCTCAACACTCGGTTTACTGAAAATTCCATTATTGTTTTTAATGTATGCTGCTTCTATAAATTTTCTTTTTTCCATTCCATTCCATTCCATGAATACCATTCTACCTACAGTTAGGTTTACCATGGAAAAAGGGTAAATGATCAATTGCCCTTCCTAGATGTCATGGTAAACCGTTCAAACGAAACTATTACAACTTCAGTATACAGAAATCCAACGCATAATTCTAATCATTCTGTTGTAACAAAACGAGTAATTATACGCAACCTCTATAATATATATATATATATATATATATATATATATATATATATATATATATGCAATACTGCCGCATCATTGGAAAAAGAGGTAGCAAATATTAAATCCGATTTACAACAGAATGGTTATCCTTTAAAACTAGTTGACGATGTTATAAATAATTTTAGAACAACGAACACTGGACAGCAAGAAACACATTCCTTCTTCACAATTCCGTACATTAAGGGAACGTCGGAGAAAATAAGACGAATTGCCAGTAGTTATAATATAAAAACAGCCTTTAAATCAGGAAATACCCTTAGAGCTCATTTAACAAAAACAAAACCTAAAACTACCGATAAGAAAGAATGTGTTTACAAAGTTCCATGTGAGTGTGGTGAAATGTATGTTGGAGAAACCAAACGATCGCTAGAAGTTAGAATTAAGGAACATAAAACTCATACACAAAAAGGGGAAACGTCGAGATCAGGAACCCAACATAAAAAAAGAAAATTTATATAAGCAGCATACATTAAAAACAATAATGGAATCTTCAGTAAACTGACTGTTGAGATACCTAATCTTTGGCAACCACTATTTTATAACATCAAATCATTGAGGTGTGTACAGTGAAGCGAAACATTGCGCTTCAATGGACACAGTCCCTATGTAAGTTCGTAGTCTTAAGACAAAACACTCAGTTTATACTTGATAACGATTAGATATACAACCTAATCGAAACGTCGTAAAAACAAAAATAAAGACCATGCAAGTCCGACCACATTTTAGTCATTCTTCAACATTGTCTACAACCTTCAAACAGAGGTAACTAAAGGTGACGTGTTTCAGAGTGTTCAAAAAAAAAGAGGTAAGTCACCCCAAATAATTTTTTTCAATATCTTAAGTACTCATCTAAATATATTTACGAAACGAAATGTAAATTACTAAATTTAGTTAAACTGTACTCACTCAAACGGATATCTTTCCTTATTTTTTATAAAGATAAGCCTGAACTTCATTCGTGTACTACTAAAAATGAATACTACGGAACCTAATGGAAACTTCTAAAAATATTTTTATGGATAACATAATAAACTAAACAGGACGTTTCTCGGGGTTTTTGAAAACATTGTATAAGGAAACTGCTTCTTAATACCTCAAGGTCCAATAGAAAATCATTAAAAAAAGTAAAATTCCAATTATTTTAAATAGATTCATATCTTTAACGATTATATTTTAGTTTCCCGGCTGCCTATGAAAACACACATCTTTTAATCGCATTTTAAATAACTACAATTATCTGATGAAGCTAAAATTTAGTAAACAAGTATAAATCCGATGACAATGTAATAGTATGACCTTGACGCTGACCTTGAAGAAAATTTTCAAGGTCATTTCTAGATCGACTTCACACTTTAATCAGAAATTCCTATTTTTTTTATTATAGAAATGGAAAGTAGGGAAAATTCCCAGTTCAACGATATTAATACGTCATATGCTTTTTAAAGATCAATCGCACTTTTCTGACAAAAAAATCGAAAAAGCCTTAAGGACTAAACGGTTAAATAACAAGAGACATAAGTTTCTTTATGTTGAAAGAGCTTAACGTTTATGGCCTCAAAACTGACCTAGAATTTATATTCCAAGATCATTTCAAGGTCATTTTTGTTTTTCGAATAAAAACACCTATTTTTAAACGATTTTTATTTAGTTTAACTACTGTCTATACACATATATAAACCTGATGACAATGGAAAGTAATTTTTTTCCAGTCGGTAGAAAATCTCCAACTTTCGGAAAATTGAAACTAGAATGTCACATAAGCAATGATTAAGGCTACAGCTCAACCTGTAAAAACAGTATGTTTTTATTAAAAAATTGATTTTCTAATAATATATTAGGAAAATATAAGGTCTAAGGAGGCAAACGCAATTTAATTTAGATCGTTTCCCCCTAAAAACTTATTAAAAAAAAAATCTCTGTATAAATAACTTAACGTGTCTCAATCTTTATTATTATTATAATTTTTTTTTGGTATCATGAAGGTTTTCTTTTAGGGGATAAAATCAACGAATAATTTATTTTTGCAATTGCTATGGCTTAAACAAATTAACGCGAATTTTAACGAACTTTTCGCTTTTTGCAGTAACTAATTAACAAAATGAATGTTATTTAAACTTTATGTATACAATCTATACTTAAGCTTCTAAAATTTAGAAAAAAAAACCTTTTGACGGCTTTAAATGCTCTTAGTTAATTATTAAATACAGCCAGCCTTCGGCAACTAACATGGTTTGCCTCCTATTTATACCCTTTGTGATCTCTTACTCACAAATATACGAAAAATATCGGGTCAATTTTTTTGCGATTGTACTAACAGTCTCTTATATATTATTTGACAAACATGGAATTGTATTTTATAAAATAAATTTTAATTTAGAAAAATACACATTTTTTCGGATCTTTATGTAAATAAGTCCATTTTTTTCTTTAGGACTAGAGGATGATATTTTTCCTTTCATGATAGGATTAATATCTCAATAACACATTCAAAGTCATGCGGCCTTAATAATCAGATATCTCCTAGAGGTTTGCTCTAAATTAAATACAACTGCATATGACCATATTGTTGTCGAAACCAGTCTGGGGAGAGAACTAAAGTGAGAGTGGCAATCATTGTTTCGTATTGACGTCAAAGGGAAAATATTACTTATTTTATTTTTAGTTATAATTAATAATTTGATCGTCTTAGACAGTCTATTACATTCTTTGTCAACAAGAATTAGTTGAACTTACCATATAAGATGAATAAAACAAACTCAATACGCGAAGCCCCTTTTTAAAATCGAACATCCCCAAACACTCATTACTCCAAATCAGGTAATGGAGCACGTAAAAGCCAGTTTGAGATCCCCATTCATTGAACATTTGACGTATTCTCGTAATTGCCTGGGATTCATCCATTAAATCCAATTTTGATCATTTCGCTTCGGCTTCCTGAAACAATAGAAATTAAATCGGTAGATACATACCTTAATTATTTATCTATCATACTAGTGTGTTAAGTTTATTTAGGAAATAAATCAATATACCGTAAAAAACAAAAATTTCCATGCAAAATAATTTTTAATAATTAGTAAGTTATGAGATTTAATTAGAAAACAGGTATAATTTTAATTAATAATGATAGTACGATAATATGAAAAATTTGTCATTTTTGAAGTAATATTATAATCTATACTAATATTTATATGTCATAATGTACCTTAAACAGGTTAAATCTATGTACTTACATAATACTTATGACAGAATAAAGAATTAATTATTTATCTGAAATAATTATATTTCATTCAATTGTTGTGAAAGTATGTGACTATTCGTTTTGTGAACACACTAGTTGTAACTTATTATATATATATATATATATATATATATATATATATATATATATATATAGTGACATGTACGTTACCTTTCAATGTCAAATTTATGACATTAAATCAATGTACCAGGATAAAAGTTTACTAACATTTCTTTGTATTAATTTTACAGCGTGAAAATATCATATTGATTACTCCTATAAGAGTTGATAAATTTATGGAATTTTTCATAATTTAATAGTGTGACAGCATTTGATCATTGACTTCTGCAAATAGATTGTTTTGGTAGCATAGTGCCCTTCGATCATACCCTATAGCTGTTTATGGTCGGTGGAGGAGAGGGTTATTGATGTTTGATAGACATAAACATGTTTATTTATCTTTTTTTTCAGTTTAATTGCTTCTCGTGACTCTTTCCAGTGTTTTTAAGTGTTAGAAATTACTATAAACGCAAAGTTTACAATTAATATTAACAAAAAGAGGATTTAAAAACTTATTATTATTCGTAAATATTATTTACATATTGAAAATAACAATAAAAATAATTTAAGCAACCATATATTCGTACTTTATGTATTCAGAATTGACGTACCGATTCTCATATAATACTGGTTTAAATAATGCAATTAAATAAAATCGGTATATGTATAACAAGAAATTAAATATCTACTGTTTATCAACACTTTTTCAAATATAAATAAAAATATTATTACGTTATTCAGCGTTCAAACAACCGGGCCCTAGTTTTGACGTTATGCTAATTCTACAGGGGTATGTTCGAAGGTATTGTCGTTTTTTCCGCGATTTACTGACGTCCCACATTTGGTGGCAGTGGTGGGATGTTAATAAATATTAATTTTTGTTTTAAAGAGGTTGATATATAAAACTGTCGTAGTTGCAAAATTAATATTTTAATAAAAATAAAAAACGGATAGTAACTATTTTCTATTGATCAGTAATTTAGATTTAAAAATTCTATTTATCGTTTTGAAACATAGATGATGGAGAATCTATAATTCTTATAATCGTATTAAGTCGAATTTTTTTTATTTCAGTTTAATTAAAAAGATAGTATAAAAATAGGAAAAATATATAAAATCTTATTTAAGAAGTCATTAAAAAATATTTCAGATTCAGATTCTGTCACATAATATTTGGTGGCCGCGGAGGGCTTTATTTATAGAGTTGTAGAATAGGTCTTAACCAGTAATATCTCAATTATTTTTCTGTGGTACTACTTAACTATTATAAAAATTTGCCATCAAGTAGAAAAATTTAATTTAAAAATAGCTGTATTCATGAATTACATTTTAATGGACTGTTTTCCTTGGCCATGGAAGATTCCGATATGGCAATTGCCGCCATTTTGCATCAGATCACCAGTAGGCTAGTGCTCCACTGGAACGTGAATGTTTGGTTTTAATTTAGGTACTTATAGAATTTAAGATTTACCTTTGAAGGCAACAATTTATTATATATACGATCACCAAAATCTACACTTTAAAAGTTCAAGGACACCGAGTATGCACACTATCCAGCTGGGAATGTAGAAATACGTAAGAAGCAACCTAGAAGTAAATAAGATGATTGCAAATTAAGCAGTGTAATGGCAGAAGTTGAGGAGATACATGGAACGGAAGTAAAATAGGTTTAGGAAAGTGAACTTTAAAAATTCTAATACAAACGTACATGAGTTTGACTATTTAAAAATTAGGTAGTCAGTTAGCAAATATTCTTGTAGCAAGTAGTTTATCTTAGTGATAACTATTTTTGAATTATACAGATGAGTAACATAGCAGAAGCAGGAAACTCAAAGAAAATGAGTGCCAATAAAGGTTATATGTCATCACGAATATGTCACACTCTGTAGTTTATCAGGGTATAATAATTTGCGAACTATGATAGAAATAATAGCAAAACTTTTTTTTTATAATTAATTTTTTGATTTAAATTTTTTCTTTATTATTGGGCATGTGTAATATAAGATCCGGGTTAAAGTGATTGACGGTTTATATCGCGCTAATTTTTTTTGGTTCGTTTATAACATTTGATTTATATATTAGAATGTCGGTTAACACTGCGTTATTTTTTCTGTGCATTAAAAAAAAATGAGAGGTGGAGATAAGTTTATTCACGTAATTTTACGGTGGCTTTGTGTCGATTTGTCTTCTTTTGAGTTTAAAGTAAATGAGACATGTTTATCGTTTATGAGACACTTGAAGTAAAGTCTGGTGTAGTTTTCGTATTACACCTGGAGATAAAAAAAAAATATGTCTGTGGATATATGGTGATATAAGTAAGTAAAGAGGTTTAACCGAAGCTTTATCCAGGGTTATAATGGAATAAGAAATTACGTCGGTTAAAAGAAGTTTTATCTAGGAAATAGTTATAAAGCCCAGAAATATAACAACGTAAAGTACGTCTTATTGAATGTGCCGGGGCACGACAATCATAATAAGAATATTCGTTTCTTGCCGCCAGGATGGTCAGCCAGAGAGTAAGAGTGTGGAGGTGTTATGAAGGCGGATTGAAGAGTTACAGGCAAAAGTTAGAAAAGAGTTAGAAGGGATTAAGAAATTTAGAAAAAATAACTCAGTGGTTGGAGACTAGTTTAAGAGAGCCGAAGTCGTTCTACCTAAACGATCTGAAGGCGATAAGATAATCATTAACCGAAATAAATGATCGGAATACTATTCATCCTTATCTTAGAGAAAGAAACTACGACACTTTAAAATTTGTTATCAAAAAACTGAAATATAGAGCAAAAGAGACATGCATCTTAGACGAAGAAATAGACCCAAGACAGTTGATAAAATAATTTAGGTAAGACGAGCTTAAGGTATTTACGCTCAACAATTAGAAAAGTTTTTATTAACGGTGTTTTTTGAAGAAAATGCTAATATAGCTTAGCTGACGTACAGAAACAAAGTTATAGTAAGACAGTTTATACGGGGTATTGACATTCGTCGGCCCATATAATAAA
Source organism: Diaprepes abbreviatus (assembly GCA_034092305.1). NCBI lineage: Eukaryota > Metazoa > Arthropoda > Insecta > Coleoptera > Curculionidae > Diaprepes > Diaprepes abbreviatus. Next base: position 20,807,412 of record JASJET010000031.1, read on the forward strand.
TTAGAAAGGCGAGATTTTAACTTATTTCGTTGGTGGCAGAGCATCATTATATCATATTATATATCAAAAAAATAGCAAAACGACACATCCAGAGAGAGAATAACAAATTTTGATGAAAGTGAAGTTTCATTTGCGTTGGAAAAGTTTCCGTCTGGAAAGAATATGGACCACACTTTTTATTATATACGGTAACGACTTAATGTTTCTGACTGGGAATGGGGCTTTTAGAAAACTTAAGCCTGTAATGGTTTTCAATCTTGTCGAAGGGCTATCTAGTACTATGCATCACACTGCCGTCCAAGACGGCAAAGTTGATGAATTAATCACATATGACTGTAAACCTGGCGGTGTTACACATTAGTGCAAGATTTCACACGACAGACAGAAATGCTGGTGCTAGCGATATGGATTAAGGAGAAACAAAACCTGATCGCAGGTGTTTAATAATGTTTAAGTGGTACAGTGAATTAGTGCAGGTCGGTGAAAAACCTTAAAGTGGTCTAAAAAATTAACCAGATAATCAATAGCCCAGAAAAGTTCGAAGTCAATCCTTGGTTTAACAATAGTAAAATAATTCAGCAGCCTAATAATTCTAGCTAACTTCCAGAGTAACAAGAGAGACAGTGACTTGAAGCAACCGACTCTTGCAAGATAGTTCGATTACTTGGAAATTTTACGGCTGTGATTATGGTGTTCTGCCGGCACTTAAATTAATAGCCATTAAATCATGTAATGGTCGGCATTTACACGACTATCAATGTTATAGGTATCATTTAATGACAATCAAACAATTCAAACTAAAGTATTTTGTTCACTCTTATTGCTATTCAACACCCCAGACCATTAATAATTGCACTTAAAATTTGGTGGCCAGCTTAAAGGAGCTAATAAAAATTAATTTTTAATTTAAAGAGGTTGATTTTTTGACGAAAAAAAAACAATGCGTTTTGACTTTTCTCTATTGCTCAGTGATTTTGACTGGAAAATTCTATTTATCCTTGTAAAAGATAGCCAATCTATAACTCTGCAAAAATATATATCAAATCTTAGAAAGTTAGGAAATTTAGGGTTTCAGATTAGATTAATAAAGGCACAAGATCACATCAGATTTGCACAATGAAAGGACGGACATTTAATATGTTATCTTAATTAATTACACTATATGTTATTTAACATGACATTTTTCACAATTTATCTTATGAATTAAATTGGGAGAAGAGAGTATCTAAATATAAATATGTGAAACCAAATTTCAATCTATTCTATTTTACAAGTCATAAAAACTGGCTAACAAAAATGTTGTTGAACGTAAATATCGGTGCAGTATAAAACTGCATCGATTACGTGACTTTCCAATTTTATAACATAAAATCAATGTAGCAAGTCGTATAACGATGTTTAAAATTTATCATCTTTTTATTATGAACACTGTCCGTGCGCCAGACATATTATATCTATTTATTACATTTCAGAAGATACGATGATTGAGACCGGCCACAAAATACAATTTTAGTAGATCTCTTAAAACTCGTTATGATGGTTATTATTTTTATTTATTCTGATATGACAACGTTTACGATGTTGTTTTATATTTAGTTATGTTCAAAATCTGCAATATCTAAATTAAACTTAAAGTTTTATTTTCTAGCATTGTAGAAATTAGATGCAATCCTTTTGAGCCAATAAAACTATGTAATTAGTGTAAATCAGATTATTGCCTAATTTGCTTGAAATATTGAGTTTACGGATATTTACACTTATTTAAAGATAAATTAGTATCTCAGCGATTATTTGTCCTGAGTTTCATTAAAGCATAAAGAAAATAGGCTATAATTAATAATTTCTCATAAAATTTCCATAATATTCTTATCCCAGGTGTTCGTGCTACGTAACTACAAAATCAATATTCTCCCTAAGGTTGAAAATATGAATAAAACATGAACAGATATTTGTTTTTTTATAGTTTGTATCAAATAAATACAAATTTTGAAAAGCGAGTTTAGCCAGTATAAAATTTTCTATATTTTTTTTTATATTCCAGACGAAACAACAACAAATATGTTGAAGTCGCAAGCATTTATCATGTAGAAAATATGTGATGATGTTTGTAGGAAAATGAAAATAATTGTTCTCTAACGTCGTCATTTGAAAGTGTCTGATATGTCTGAAAGTATTAATTACATCTTAATCGAGCATTCTGATAGTTCTAGATGATAAAACAGGTCTGGTGAGTTTCAAGATTTTTGACTTTTGGACAAAAAATTCTTAGACAGCAACTCTCTCAAAATTATTTGAAATCCATACTTAGACGAAATCAACTGAAAAAACCCTATATTATAAGGACAGGAGTACTTTGTTCTAGTTAGGATTCAAAAGCACTACTTTAGAAGGTGAAAACTTTTCCCATTGCTAGTGTAGTGCTATCTAGGGACCAGTAAATTTTTTGTTTAGTTTCATATAGGCTGCTTAAAGGATTCAGTTTTCTTATGGTGAAGTGTACTTGCCTGCTCTGTACTAATGAGAATCAATGAGTTCGGAATCCGTCTACAGATGGCGGCACACTACCAATGGGAAAAGTTTCCACTTTTTTTCTGGTGATTTCTTGTAGACCAGTCTCGAACACATTAATTCTCATCGCCACAAAGCAGACAGTACACCGCACCACAAGAAAAGTGAATCCTTCAAGCAAACTAAACGAAAAGTTTACCGATCTACTGAAGTGGCCCTTATGATTTTTAATTAGAACAAAGCACGTCTGTCCTTATAATGTAAGGCTTCTTCAGTTGGTTTCTTCTAAGTAAGCATTTATTTATTTATGTATACCAGCTACAAGTACATTTTTCATCATTTACTATTTGAAAGGATCTCGCAAGAGATGTTTATGCTCAGATCGCATGAAACTGCGGGAGACGGTACAGCTTTTATTAGAATTTTTGTTTAGTTTGATACAGGTTGCGTGAAGGATTTACTATTCTTGTAGTACAGTGAATTAGCCTGTTCTGTACTGACGCGGACCAATGAGTTCGAGACCGGTCTACAAATGCCGGTACACTACCAATGAGAAAAGTAGTGGGAATAGGGGGCTCCTAGTTGACCCCCCCACCACTTTTTTGATTGGTCAGCCAAGAATGACCTTGTTTCTGATTGGCTGCCCAAGTTCGCCCCCTATTCCGATTGGTTTCATAAACTCCGCCTCTTTTTGCTCCACCTCCTACCTCCTTCCTAACCACCACAGTAGTTGGAGGGGAGCTGGTAGCAGTTGGAGGGGAGCTGGTATTTTAAACGATCGAATCTGAGCGAACTTCAGTCATTCGTGCGCGATGTCAAATAGCGACCAACAACAACAACAACAGCAACTCATTGAACGTGTAGGCCAAGTAATAATTTCCTACCAAAAACACGGAAAAAATCTTACCGATTTTGAAGATCAAGACTTGGCCTTCTTTCCCATCAACTACTTGAAAACATTCGTCGATTCACTTAGTTTACAACAAATTTGGAACAGGTTGCCGGAAAATTATAGAAGTGACGAAGAATTGCAGCTAAATTTGCCGTGTTTTAAACACTATCCACTATATCAACACCACATAGACGGCCCGCCATTATCAATTAAAAAGTGTTGTAAAATTAAAAAATAGTGTGAACAAGTGAATCGAGTTTCATCGGACAGTCTTCGAAATGGATCAGACACATGTATATTTAGATTCTGCTTGTGATGAAACGATCCAGTCAATGTACAAAGATGAAACAACTCATTTTAACTTGGCTGGAAGAGGAAAGTTTCACGCAAGACAGGATTCTCTGATCACTATTGATCGAAATAATTTCGAAGACGACGATGAAGATGAAGAAGATGATGGGATAGAGGATAATGGCGTTCCAAACGGGTGTGGAGAAGAGGGGCTCGTGAAAGTGGCAAAAATAAATGCAAGTGATACATTGACACCAAATTACCTTACGCGAGAAGTGTGCGTTTTTCAATCTTATGTCGTAATTATTTCATCTTCTGGCGGTGCATATAATTTATGTTGTGAATGTTACTATATACATGCTTTAAATTGCCCAAATGGGAAAAATAATTTTGTTAATAGCCACTATAAACGATCCTTTATATGTTGCGAAAAAGATCTGCAATGCAACACGTGTGAAAACGATTTATTCATAACAACTCCTTCACAAGCATGTATAATATGTAACAAACCAGAACTAAAGAATATGCAAAACCATCTAATCGAAAAATCAAATTTTAAATAAATTTATTTCACTTGCACTTATTCATGCACTATGGCGTTTTTAATATTAAGTTTAAGTTTAAAATATTTTATAAGAATTTAGATTTTGTTCTGCTAAGTTAAATAAATATAAGAAACTATGTAAATAAATATAAGGGAATGATGTGAATAAATAAGAATTTGTATTTATTCCCATTGAAAGAAATTATAATTTTGTTCTTTCAGTGTAGAATAATTCTTTTCAAATAATATGCACAACAACCCTACCGATAAATCAAATTTAAATAAATGAATTTGATACTCCACTTGAATTTATTCATGCACTCTAGTAGTTTTTGAATATTAAGTTTCAAATGTCAACTAATTTAAATAAGATTTCATATAAAATATAAGTTGTAAGATATAAGTTATAAGATATATATTAAGTTTAAGTTAAATAAATATAAGGGTGCCATCTAAATAAATAGAAATTTGTTTATATTAAGATTTGAAGAACTAATGATTTTGTTCTTTCAGTGTAGAATAATTTTTTCTACATAATATGCACAATCAATCCTATCGATAAATTGAATTTTAAATAAATGAATTTGATACTGCACTTGAATTTATTCATTCACCCTAGTATTTTTTAATATTAAGTTTAAAATGTCAACTAAGACATTTAAATAAGATTTTATATATAAGATAAAGAACAATTAGGTTTAATTCCCTGACAACAGACTATGATTTATTCTTCCATGTTAAAAAAAAAACCTAGTTTTCATTACTATGCTTGTAAAAAAAATTATATTCATCCTATTCATAATAATTCTTTCAAGTTAAAGAAACTTGGTTATTAGGTGTGATTCTGTATAAGAAATAGAAAAAAATAAAATATTTTCTTCAACGACTTTGTTTTTTATTATTCCTATATCCAAAATACAAATATACATATATACATAAATACATATTTATAATTTATACCATTTTGGGTTGCCAATTGCTGCTGTCTGCCAGAGGTTGCTGTTGTCTGCCATAGGCTGCTGCTTTGCCATCGGTTGTTGTTGTCTGCAAGAGGTTGCTGCTCTGCAAGAGGCCAATTTATAATTTATAATTTATTGGCCTCTTGCATTTTCGAGGGTAACTCTGCCTTCGCTGCTGCTGCTGTTGTTGTTGCTGTTGTTGTGTCTGCTCCTGATGCTGTTGATGTTGCTGTTGATGTTGCTGCTGTGGCCTCTTGCATTTTCGAGGGTAACTCTGCCTTCGCTGCTGCTGCTGTTGTTGTGGCTGCTCCTGATGCTGTTGATGTTGCTGTTGCTGCTGTGGCCTCTTGCACTTTCGAGGGTAACTCTGCCTTCGCTGCTGCTGTTGTTGCTGTGGTTGTGGCTGCTCCTGCTGCTGCTGCTGTTGTTGCTGCTGTTGTTGTGGCTGCTCCCGCTGCTGCTCCTGCTGCTGTTGTTGCTGCTGCTGCTCTGCCATAGGTTGTGGCCGATCTTCTTCCATAGGCTGTTGTTGCTCCATCATCAAAGGTTGAAGATCCATTGCTCGGTCTGGATCCCACTCAAAGGCGATAGGCTCGGGATCCAGGTCTGGCTCAAACATATTGATAAATTCTTCATCTAAATAGTCAACCTCTGATGGTGGCGGCCACATCACCGTGTTCTCGGAATTTGGACTCTGACGATCCATCAGATTAATCTGATTTTCCAAGAATCCCAGAAAGTCTTGTAGTGTTATAATTATGAACGTACTCATTTTGAGACTTTAAACTTAATGAATGCTAAGTCAAGACGCTGTAAATCCTTATATACAATACTGAAATACCACTTTTCCTACCTCCAGCGGCAAAACCAGTCCGTAGAATGAGAAGAAGAAGAAGGCAAAGATAGCGTGAACTCGAGAGAGGTCGTTCAACGGTCGTAAGTTGTTTTGTTCTTAAGAAAAAGACGAGTAAAGAGGAGAAGAAGAAAAAAAAAAAAAAGTTGTTTTTGGAATAATATAAAAAAAAAAAAAAAAAAAAAAAATTAAAAAAAAAAATTAAAAAAAAAAAAAAAAAAACTGTTTTTTATATTATTCCAAAAAACAACTTTTTTTTTTTTTCTTCTTCTCCTCTTTACTCGTCATTTTCTTAAGAACAAAACAACTTACGACCGTTGAACGACCTCTCTCGAGTTCACGGTCTCACGGTTCCCGTCGTACCATGCAGTGCCACGCCGTACCAGCCGGTACCAGGCTCTTGGCTGCTTTAAAAGGCGGCTGGGTACGAAGCGTCTCTTCAGTTTACATCTCGCTATTAGCGTACGCTTGTAAAATTATCGAATCTGTTGTGAATATATCTAGATAGTCCGATTTATTTCGAATTGTGTGACGTAGTGACATATTAATTTTTATTTGGTTTGTATTGTTGATTTCATATTTTTGATTTGATATTTTTGATTTAATATTTTTGACTTAATACTTTGGATTTTCATTCATTTTTACTTAATCTTCTAAAAGCCAATTTTTGATTTTTGTTGATTTTTCATTTTTGTGGATTTTTTTTGATTTTTTATTGATTTTTTGATTTTTTTATTGATTCATAATTTTTTTATTTTTTAATTTATAATTTAAAATGTCATTTTTAAATGTAAAAATTGAAAACATCGACTTAACAGCCTTCGATTTAAACGACGCTTGCCTTGTGCATGATTTGATTGATTGTTCATTTTGTGGGCTAAGCGACGAGGAGCTAGATATTAAATTTAGGGAAATTGATATTAATACATTTAACAATTCATCTGAATCTGGCGATTCTTCCGAAATTGGTGAAAGCGATATTTTGACACAGCTCTTAAAAGTTTTGGATGAATCTATTATCCCTGATATTCCTCAAGAACCTCTTGAAACAATTAATTTCGATGATTTAAATAATGATATATTAAGGAAAAATTTAATTAACAATTCTGAAATAAATGAGGGATATAATTTGGAACAACTTTTAGATATATTAGAAGGGGGTGAAATTGGTGAAAATAGCTCAGGGCAAAATTTAATTAAGGGTGATGTGGAGTATCAGGAGACTTTTGAGAGCTGTGAGGAACAAAATAATAAGGGGGTTTTAAACAATAATAATAATGGGGTTGGTAACGAGGGAGCTTTAAATAATGATAAGAGGATTGGCATTGGGGGTTTTTCGAAAAATAATATGGAAGAGGTTTATCGCCCCCACTATTCGCCAATTTCAGATGCATCGTCAGATTCATCAGAGGATTCCAACGACAGCGTTGAGACTGTTATAAACGTCTCAGCCAAAGCTCAGCATAATTTTATTAAAGTGTTGGATCAAAATTTAATTGAAGGGTTGGATCAAAATTTTATTCAGGGGTTTGAACAACCATCCAAATTTGGCTATACCAGAAATTCAGTAAATTCGGTAGATGTTTTTGATTTGAGTTGTGGCGAAATTGTGGGGGACATTGAGGTATATACTTATACTGAAAATTTTGAAGATGAGCAGCCTCAATGTCCCTTAATTTCTTCCTGTAATCAAAATCAATTTTTGAAAAATCCTTCTGGCCTAAATTTAGAACAAAGTTCTGAAAATTTAATTGAAAAAAATTTACCCAAAAAACGTTCTTTATCAGAAACAAATGAATGTTCAGATTTAAAAAAGTCAAAATTGGACGGTGATATTTCTAGTTCCCAAACTTTAGGGGCACAAATTTCAAAAAATTCTTTACCAGTCGCTGTAACAACAGCTCCGAAAATCAATCCAACAAATAAAGTCGCTATTGGAGAATTAGATAAGTTTCTACATAAGAAAACTAAGCCGAGCTTAAATAGGAATGAAACAAGGTGTGCCACATCTAGATTTAAGTCAATGGTTTATTCCTATTTAAACTTAGATAATATATGTAATAATTTATCTAATTCGACTTTAAAAGACGTTAAAAATTGTATTCAACGACAAGGCGATCTTCTTTTAAATTTGGGAAATATATTTTTTAAAAAAAATCCATGTTTTTCTTCAAATTAAAAAGTGAATCCAAAAGTTAATTCAAAAGTAAATCCAAAAGTTTTCTAAATTGCGCGAGCTGAAAAAATTGCTAATTATTCTATGTCATTGGGTCTTGATAGATCGAAATTGTATTTATTTAAAAGCGACACGGCCCTAACCGATTCCATTTTAAAATGACTCTCCTTTGCACACACTGCTTAAGAGAATTTAAAAGAAAATCACATATTGTACGCCACCTTCGAGAAAATGTTGTTAATAACGAAAACACCTTTAACTTGGAAGATTATATAATTAATCGTAAGTATTTTTTTTATAACATATTTAGCTATAATTTTCCTTTTAATTTTTTTTATTATTAATAAAGGTTTACAGAGGAATTAAAAAATAATAATTGTTTCAGTTGATGAACTACTTTCAAGACCTCCAATGCGATTTGGCCAAGATTGTGAAGTAAATGTCAAATCTAATTCCTGGAGCACACACTTGAGGACAAATATTCATAAAAACAGGAGCTGCATAAAATATGGAAATGGAATTGACATTATCAGGAGTGCATTTAAATGTCGAATAGCTTCCTACAGAATATATTCGCAGAATTATCACATCGACATCAAAAAGTTTCAGCAAGATGTTGGTAATAAAGTGCAAACATTAATACGCCAGCGTCAACAGGAATTTACATGTGCTAAAGTAAATTTGGAATTATTTGGAATATATTATTCTCCAACTTTAACCTCTACTTCAATTAAGTCATTTAATACACCGTTCTTCATTGTAACCCATACAACTGATCTACAACAGCTTTACGATGATTTATTCAAGATTATTGAAACCAAAGCAGATGAATTGCCGGAAAGAGACTCAGGTAATTATTATTTAATCTCAAGAGCTAAGTTTTCTTAATCTCAAGAGCTAAGTTTTCTTAATATCACTTGTACATCTCTAACAAATATTATTCAGAACTAATTTTTTAATTCCTATTACAGGGTGGGCTCTACAAAGAATTCTGCATTTGGAAGTCAACATCAATAAGTACAACCCATTGAATGCCTCCTCCTACATTAAGATGCATCACTTTTCTAAATCAATAGTGAATGTGATGAATGAGGACAATTGCTGTTTCGCCTGGGCAGTGGTTTCAGCAGCATACCAGCCAACCGGTAATCCTCGAAAGACCTCATCATATCCAGACTTCAGAGACGCTTTCGATTTTACAGGTATTGAATTTCCAGTAAAATTATTAGATATAAAAAAGTTTGAGGAAAAAAATAATTTGTCCATAAATGTATATGGAGTTGAAAAATTTTTAAGGGATAATAAAAAGGTATATGAGATTGTCGGTCCTTTACATTATAATAATGAAAAGAAAAAATTACATATTAATTTGCTTTTAATAAGTTCTGATGATGGAAATAACCACTACTGTTGGATAAAGGATTTAGGTTGCTTGGTATCCAAACAATTATCAAAAAAGAAAATAAAAAAATACTTATGTGATGGATGCCTTCAATATTTTGGAACATATGAAAAACTTAACACACATTTAGAACGTGATTGTAGTTTTGTTCGAATTGAGCTTCCTTCAGATAATTTGATTTTGGATAAATTTGGCAATTATATTCCTGCAAATATATTAAAGTTTCAAAATATTCAGAAACAGTATAAAGCTCCTTTTGTTATTTATGCCGATTTTGAATGTTATTTGAAAAACATTGAGTGCCAACAATCTACACCTGATTCGACAACCTCATATACTATTAAAACTGCTGAACATATACCCTATTCATTTGCTTATTATATTAAATCATCATTTGATGAGAATGTTGTGTGTCTTAAACTTTATAGAGGTACAGATTGTGCTATAAAATTTATTGAATACATTGAAAATGATGTAAAAGAAATTTATAAAAAATATTTAAAATATCAAGTACCATTGAAAGATTTATCATCTGTGGAACAGATTGAATATGAAAATTCTAGCATTTGTTATGTATGTGAAAAACCTTTTTCAAAAGGAAATTTCATAAAGTGTAGGGATCATTGTCATATTACAGGTAAATATCGAGGAGCCGCCCACTCAATATGTAATTTGCATTTTAAACCTCCAAAATATATACCAATAGTATTGCATAATTTAAAAAACTATGATTCTCACCTATTTATTAAATCGCTTTGCTATAATAAAGAAAATATTAGTGTTATAGCTCAAAATAAAGAAAAGTATATTTCTTTTAGTAAGGAAATTTTCGTTGATGTGTCAGAAAAGCGGAAACCAGTTGCTTTGCGACTACGCTTTATAGATTCTTTTCAATTTCTCCCAGAGTCTTTAGAGTCACTATCACAAACTCTACAAGATTCACAATGTTTTGAAATTAAAAAGTTTTTCTCAAATGCTGATGAATTTCGATACATTAGACAAAAAGGGGTATTTCCATACTCTTACATAGATTCCAACGAAAAATTAAATGAGAAATCTCTACCATTGATTGATAAATTTTATAATAACTTAACCGATGAAAATATCTCTCCTCAAGACTACAGTCGTGCTGTAGAAGTGTGGAATCTATTTAAGTGTTCTACAATAGGGGCTTATTCCGATATTTACTTAAAATCAGATGTTTTACTTTTGGCTGATGTTTTTGAAAATTATAGATCCACATGTATTAAAACCTATAAGTTAGATCCTGTTAATTATGTCACTAGCCCTTCTATGTGCTGGGATGCAATGATGAAATTAACTAATGTAGAATTAGAATTATTAACGGAACCAGATATGCTTCATTTTTTCAAAAAAGGTGTTCGTGGTGGGGTTAGCACTTGTTCCAAACGCAAATCTGAAGCAAATAATCCATTCTTAGAAAATTTTAATCCTGAAAGACCTACAACATATATCGCTTACTTAGACGCCACAAATTTGTATGGTTATGCTATGAAACAATATTTGCCTGAAAAAAATTTTGCTTGGGTACCTAAGCTCGAAATAGAAACTTTAAATATATCCGAACTTTCAGATACATCATCTATAGGATACATATTTGAAGTTGATTTAGAATATCCAAATTATTTACATGATAGTCATAATGATTTCCCATTTTGTCCTGAACAATATACACCACCAATTTCAAACCACTCAAAATTAATTCCAAACTTACATAATAAATATAACTATATCATTCACTACCGATATCTGAAACAATGTCTACAATTTGGACTCAAAATCATAAAAATACACAGAGCAGTTAAGTTTACACAATCACCATGGTTAGCGGAATATATAGATTTAAATACAAATTTACGAAATTTATCTAAAAATAAATTTGATAAAAATTGTTATAAATTGGCAAATAATTCAATTTTCGGTAAAACCATGGAAAATGTTGATAGGCGAGCAGATATTAAATTAGTATCTCAATGGGAAAGACAGGGTAATAAATTTAGTGCCGAAAAACTTATTTCTAAACCTCAATTAAAGGATTTTAAAATTTTCTCTGAAAATCTAGTTGCTCTTCAACTTCAACAGGTTTGCATTGAATACAATAAACCAATTTATGTTGGGATGAGTATTCTGGATATTGCAAAAACTGTAATGTATAATTTTTATTATGGGTATTTAAAAGTAAAATATGGTAATAATTTAAATTTATTATATACGGATACTGATTCCTTAATTCTTGAAGTTCAGACCCAAAACTTTTATGAAGATATGAAGCTAAATCTGGATCAATTTGATAATTCTAATTTTTCTGAACAAAATATTCATTGCATGCCTATTACAACATCAGTTGTTGGTAAATTTAAAGATGAGTACAAAGGGATTCCCATTGAAAGTTTTTATGGAACTGGTGCTAAAGCATATTGTATAAAATCCAAAAATAGTGTAGATAAAAAAGCAAAAGGCGTTAGTAGATCATGTATAAAAAATCAATTAACATTATCAGATTATAAAGATGTTGTTGAGAAAGGTGACAAAATATTCTGCACCATGTATGTATTCAAGTCAGATATGCATAATATATACACTAATTTGTTAAATAAATTGGCATTAACAACTCATGATGATAAAAGATATTGTATACCAAATTCCACAAAAACTCTTGCATGGGGACATAAGGATATTTTGGAAACAGATTTTTTTGATAAAGATATGAAAATGATGTATGATACTCTAACTTTTTTAAGTTCTGGAAACGAAAATGGATCTAAAAATAAAAAACCGCGATTAGAATTAACTACTCCTAGTAATTTTTCATCTTTATAAAGACATCATTTTATATGATGATAAATTATGTAAGTCGTTTTTGAAGCTTTAAAAGTTGGAGGGGAAACTGAATCCAAAAACATATATATTGTATAGAAATACCATTATTTGTTAGTAATATTACAACAATGACTGCTGCATCTTTAATAGTTTTAGTTTCCCTTGTTGGAAATGTGATATATGTAAATTACATTCCTAATACAGTTAGGGCTGATATATGTATAAATGCCCTCAAAAATGAAACCGACTGCTACAAACAGATGAAAATGACATATCTTGTTGGAAATTCACACTTTTTTACCTATAATGTAACTGATTCTGCTTTGTGTGAAAATACATACATAAAAATTAAATATTCCATGACAAACAAACCATTACAATATTCAGATTGGATTCCTTTCAATAATAAAAAAGAAGAATCTTGTCATTGTGTCTGTTGTTATATATTTGTTATTATATTTACAGCAGCAATATTTATTTGTACATGTTTAATTTTATTGTATTTCATGAAAAAATATCTATAAAAATATTTAATAAATGTTAAAAAAATAATATAAATTTTGTTTTTTATTGATTCTCGTTAGTATAAAGACATTTAAAGTTTATCCCCTCCTCTTAAATGGAGAGGGAAAATAAGTTTACCCCTCCACTTGAGAGGAGAGGGAAAATGTATAAAATTTAGGAGCAAACGGATTGATAGTTAGTTTTTTGAGAGCAAGCAGATAGCCAGTTAGTTTTTGAAATACATCATTTAAAATGTTCAGTAATCAGAGTAAAAATATATTTGAAAATTCACCATTAAAAAAGAAAATAAAAAAAACAATTATAAATTCTACAAAATATAATTTAAATAATTCTAACTCTAAATATGCTGTGATTGGTTTGTGGGTGGAAAGTGATTTTCTACCATGCATTGAACTTGGTGGTAAAAATGGTCAGTCTGTGATATTAAATGAAGATGATTGGAAGAACTTATTGCAATATCAAGGAGTTATAACAAATTATATGTTTTCACCAAATGTTTTCAATGAACCGATATATTTGCAAAATTTATCTATTCATTTTGAAAAGATTGGTGAATTACCAATAGTGAAGATTGTGAAAAGCTGTGATTTTATTTACTATGGAAATGAAACTGTGTGCAGACTATGGGAACAAATTCCACTTATAGAATATAGACTAAATGTTTTACAAAAACAAAACTTTCGACGTTATTTCAACGTTTTTAGAAATAACAATTTTTACGACGGAGATTCTTTTGACAAAATATATAATGTCCTTTCTCCAAAACAAAATCTAAATAGTGAAAATGTGTGCTCCATGCTGGAACTGCTGTTGAATCATCCCGAAGAACTAGAACAAAAATTAAAGTCTAAGCACTATTATGAAGAAGACAGTATCTATTGATGAATCAAGAAACCAAATTCATCTGATGGTTGCTTGGAACTTCGCCTACAGAAAAGCTCGTATGACTTCTGAAGAGTTTATAAATCAAAAACATTTTAGAAGAAGGATTAAATTGACTGAAGAAATTTTAAATCCCATATTAGACTCTGATTATAGGAATATTGTATTTAAAAAAATGTTTATGTAATAAGCTTATTTTTAAATAAAACAAATATATATATAAAATCATTTTTTTTTATTACAAACATCAATTATTATTACAGCATTAATTACTATTACATCACATCTCTCTTGAAGATCCAAGAGTTATAAGATTTATCTAATCCTAACCATTTTACAAATACTTTGTTTCCTTTCTTTCTTAACACTTTTTCCACCAGATGTACATTTGGGTGTCTTACTTTTTGAAGTTCTTCTTCATAGAAACCTCCTTGAATATCTATCCCATTTCCATCTTGAATCAAATACGTTGTTGGATTAGTAAGCTGGATTTTTTTTATTTGAAAAATTTCGTTTGACCAGTTGGGCGTGTAACCTTTAGAAAATTGTTCGCGAATCTTGCTTATTCGTACTCTATCACTGACACGAAATTTTGGTGATCTGGGATCCACAGTTTTCCTATGAGTATAAGCTGATTTCAAGATTTCCATTTCATTCTTTTTGTTAACTTCGTTTGGTTTTTTTCCGATTGTTGAATGCTTAGTATTATTGTATTCTGTAATTATTTCTTTAAGAAAGCTGATCCATTTATAATTACCTAGTAAACTAAACTTTTTCCACATTTTGTTTTTTATCGTTCTATTTACTCTCTCTACAATACTAGCTTTCATATTAGAAAATGTGTTGTAATGATTAATTTTGAACTGCTCCATAAGTTTCTGAAAGTCTTGATTAAAGAATTCTTTACCCTGATCAGTATTCAGATTTGTTGGGGGAGTTTTTAAAGTTAATAGAATTTTTTTCATTGCAGCTGCTACATCTTTACCAGTTTTGGATTTTACAGGTTCTGCCCATACAAATTTAGAAAACACATTTATTACCATTAAAATATATCTTAAACCCCTATTAAATTTCGCATATGGCTGCATTTCTATCAGATCAGCTTGAAATAGATCATTAAGCCCTTTTACAATTGTTCGTCTCCTTCTATATCGCCTTCTCGCCGGTTTATGTAATTCATTTACAACGTCTTGCTTAATTTTACTCATTATTAATTTATACCTTACTCTCGAAAATAAATCCCACAAATAACTTTACCTCCTTCTAAACCGTTTATAAAAGCCCTTTATCGCTGATGTTGTAAAATATAAAAAAAAATCATCTCAGTTTTTTTTAGTAAGTTCTTTAATTTTATTTTCCATTGCTTCAAATGATTTTTTATTTTCATTTATAATTTCTTTTATTGACGAATTTATTTGGGTGATGTTGTTAGTAAGATCAGAAATTTTTACATTAAATTTATTTTCCATTGTTTCAAATGATTTGTTATTTTCATTTCTAATTTCTTTTATTGACGAATTTATTTGGGTGATGTTGTTATTAAGATCAGACATTTTTACATTAAATTTAGTTTCCAAAAGAACATTTGATAACGTATAATCTTTTTTGAAACCACCTAATGTTGAATTCATTTCTTCTCTTGCATAATTCATTGTATCATTAAATTCTTTTCTAGAAACTTCAGCAGCTCTTTGAACTAATTCGTTTAAAGATTTTATTTCTTTTGTTAATTTATCTTCTAGATTTTTTATATCTTTTCCTAATTGAAATTCTGCATTTGTAATATCTAATGTCATTTTCACAATTTTTTTTTCTATATTTTTTATGTCTGACACTGTCTTTTCAGCTTTGTGTAGTATATCTGTATAAGATGTTTCAAGTTCTTTTATGAGTAAAGAAGTCTCCTCGATTTTTGAACTATTATTTTTAATTTTAATTAATACATCCTTTTTAGAAACTTCTATTATAGCTTGCACTACTTCTAGTAAGGATTCTAATTCTTTTTGTAATTTCTCATCGATTGCCTTTGTAAAATTTCCCTCGTCAAAAGACGTTTCAGATTTGGTTTTCAGATTGTTTAACTGCTTTAGTATATCCTCGATTTTTTCATTATCTTTTGTAATTTGATCTTTGAATTTTGTTTCAATTTTTTCATTTTCGTTTTGAAAATCCTCCTTCAATTTGTCTTCTAAATATTGTAAATTTGATTTATATGCATTGATTTTAATTTCAAATTCTTTAATTTGTTCTTTAAATTCATTAACTTTGTCGGTATCTTTTTTGTGAATTAGGAAATGAGTGTTCATTGATTTTTCAAGATTTTGTGTATTTTTATCCATAACGTCATGTATTTTCTTAAAATTCCTTACTTCTTCTGCTACTCTATCATTAAGCAAATTAGTAAAATTTTGAAACTTTGATGTAATTTCCTTGGAAATACTGTTCTTGACATTGTCAATTGCTGAAGTATCCTTAATTATTGATTTAATTGATGTAATTTCATTTTTTATTTCATTTTCAAAATCATCAACTTTATCATATTTTAACTTCACTACGTCAAAGTCATTTGCATATTTAGAAACTTTCTGAGAAAATTTTTCTACTACATCATCATTTCCATCAACAGTATTTTTCAAATTAATTATCTTGTCATTATATTCAGGAATAACTTTATCCTCAAATAACTTAATCTTTTTTGCAATATTTTGTATATTGTTATCATATTCATTTATTCTCTTATTTAAATTATTAACATCGCTTTTCAACCCGGGATCTAAATTTTGAATTAATTTGTTTTCAATATATTTGACATCGCTTTTAAAAATTTTTATTATTTTCTCTTCAACATTTGATAATATTTTATTTTCTAGTGATAATAATGTGTTTAGAGCAGATTTTTTTGAAATATGACGACCAAATTTATCGATGGTCATTTTAGAAATGTTTAAAAGTATCTATTATGTCCTTTTATATAATAATATTCGCTTCTCTTAGTTCTTCAATAATGGAAATAATTTCATTGTTATGACCAGTGTGTCCCGCAAGCATGGATGCTACCAATAGTCGAAGTCTCTCAACAAGTTCGTTTACATTATCCCAATATATGTAATCTGTATTAGGTTTATTAACTTTTAAAGTTATA
The DNA here is from genome assembly GCA_034092305.1 of Diaprepes abbreviatus. NCBI lineage: Eukaryota > Metazoa > Arthropoda > Insecta > Coleoptera > Curculionidae > Diaprepes > Diaprepes abbreviatus. The sequence goes on from JASJET010000031.1 coordinate 20,824,427, forward strand.
CCAAATCCGGTTTTTTTTGAAGACACTCGACTTTCTCTATATGGAGCTTTGCGTCTTTCAAAAAATCCCTGGACTGCTTGTTGAGATTCGGGATTTAGAGTTTTAGTTTTTGTAATTCCTTTGCTTTGCAAATAAGGTCCTATTATAGAAATATATTTATGTGATCCATTCCCCTGCACCTGCTCATTTGGATCATTATTTCTACGGTATGCATTGGTTCTTTTTAAAATATCCATATAATTTTCCAAATCTTGTTTTTTATACCCTATTGGTTCTTTTTTAAATAATAACTCATATAAACCTGGTGTACCTGTATAGGTTATTCCTTCAATTTTGATGTTTTTACCAATAATTTCGACAGGTTTTTGAGTTAAACCCAAAAAGAATTTCTCGGTTTCCAAATCATGAACTATTCCATATTGGTGATCAAACTCATGTTCAACATCTTTTACACCGCTATCAATATATTGGCGAGGTAATTCATCAAATCCTAATAAATATTCTTTATATAAATCTGTATCAACAAATGTTCTAACTGTTTGCCGTGTTTGTTCCAGTATATCTGAAAGATTTCCTATTGTGGAGTGTGAACCTGAAGAAGGGTTTGTTTCTGCAATAATACTTGTTTGTTGTATAGATGGCATTTGACTTGCTGAAGCTAAACTCGCGTCCCAGTCAATAATCGATGGTATTTCTGTAGGAAGGAGTGGAGTTTTTCCCGTCTTTCTTTTTTCTGGTGTTGATGTTCCATATTGTAATTTTCTCTTTGGTGTTAGTGTTTGAATTGATCTTTTCTGTGGTGTTTCATAAATTTTTTTAATTGGTGTGTGTAGCTCTTCCTTTATTTCAACAGGTTCAATTTTACCAATCGTTGAAATTAATTCTTGTAAGGGTTGAGTTATCGGTTTATATGTTTCCTCCAATTTAGTTTGCGCCTCAAATTCCGCATTTTTTAAACTCTGATATTTTTGTTTAACAGCTTTTCTTGATTTAACTAGCTCTCTTGCTAAACGTTCATCCATGATTGGTATAATTTACCATCAAACGTTTATTTTTATAAGTAAATATATGAATCAAATCCTTTTCGATATCGGCCAGATTTCACATTAGAGTCTTTGTCTATTACTAAAAATCCAAATTTATCTTTCCAACATATTAAGCACAACTCATTAAATTGGTTTAATGACATATCAACATTAACATGATCATCATAAATATGTTTTAAGTTTGTTCGATCTTGTTGAAATATAACAATTAAATTTGCATTGTCACGAATTAATTGTTTCGGAATAGAAGAATATGTTTGACATAAATAAAAACAATCAGTATTTTTGTGTCTTCCGAAACAAAAATAGTCCTTTACAACATTCTGATTACAACACACTATATCATCAAATATTATTATAGAGTTTGGTTTAACTTGTTTTGGTGAAACAATTGTTTCTTCATTTTCAGATTCATAGTATCCAATTTTTTTCAAAGGTTTAAAAAGTGTTCTCAAATATTTATACTTTGGTTGATATAAGGATTTTGAATAAACATACAGATTTTCAAATCGCAAACCATTCGGATCTTCAATCAAACTAATAATAACATTGGTTTTGCCACAGCCTGACGGGCCAATAATTAACCCTCTTTTACTATTTCCCTCAAACAGTTTTCCATGTTTTCTAAAACCATTCACTGAACTTTCATGATCCTTAATTGTTATAGAGTATGGTTGTTTCTCAACTCTCATTTTATATATAAAACAAACTATTAATATTCAGTATTGTGATGTAACTGGTTAGTTATCACTAGGATTGCAACTATATATAATGTTTCCATCACATAATAAACGAATCATTTACAAGACAAACAGCAAAAGGAAAGGAAGTGGTTTAGTAAACTCATTAATAAATAAATTACCCTTTGAATTGCATATTCCTGGTTATAATTTTTGTGGACCTGGAACAAAATTGGAAAAACGATTGTCAAGAGGTGATAAAGGTATAAATTTATTGGATGAGGCTTGTAAAGAACACGATATTGCTTACTCACAATCAAATGATATAAAAAGAAGGCATTTAGCTGATAAAGTATTAGCTGACAAAGCTTTATCAAGGTTCAAAGCTAAAGATTCTAGTTTTGGGGAAAAAACTGCTGCACTAGGAATTACTGGTGCTATGAAAATTAAAAGAAAATTAGGTATGGGACTTCGAACGAGAAGAAAGTTCAAGCGAAAAACTCGAAAAGGACGAGGACTATCATTATCTCAGGTAATTTCAAAAGCTAGAAAAGGAATTAAGGGGAAACGTTTTAAAGACCTAAATGAAAGTATTCAAACTGCTTTAAAAGCTATTAAAAAAACTGGTAAAGTGTTACCTCCAAAGAAAAGGGTAATTCCAATCCCAAAGACTGGCGGATTTCTTCCACTTATACCTTTATTTGCTGGTTTGTCTGCTCTTGGTGCTCTTGGAGGAGGGGCTGCAGGTATTGCTAAAGCAGTAAATGATGCAAAAGCAGCCAAAGCGAAATTAGAAGAATCTAAACGACACAATCAAATGATGGAGTCCATTGCGGTAGGAAAAAAAGGAAGTGGACTTTATTTAAAACCCTATAAAACAGGATGTGGATTATACTTGAAACCTTATTCAAAAAACTGCTAAAACATATACCTCGAAAAGCACTTACAAATTACGATTTACTTAAATACGCTAAATATTTACAAATTCCCAACTTTCGTGGTATTTTTATGAGGGATAAATTACCAAAAAAGATAAAGTTAATTGAAAGTGCAATTGTCAATCTAGATAATCACAGTGGTGTTGGTACTCACTGGATAGCATATACAAAAAAAGGAAAAAACATAATATATTTTGATAGTTATGGTAATTTGCGACCCCCTTCTGAATTAATTAAATATTTTTATAGCGACCAAAATAATAATATTGTTAATTATAATTATAACAGTTATCAAAACTTTAACAAAACAAATTGTGGTCAATTGTGTCTAAAATTTCTTTATAACCATATGTAACACCTAATTTTAGTTTATTATTAAACATATTTTTAAAGTAAAATGTCATATAGTTTTGTTCTTAGCGGCAATTCCGCTATTTTAACATCAGAGTTACATCCTCCAATATATTTAGATGAAGATGTTGAATATGTTATCGGTCTTGTAAATTTCGAAACATTTAATGCAATTCCCAATATTGATGTTGGGAATAATGTATTAATTCATGATGAAAATTTAGAAATAGCCATACCCCCAGGTAGCTACGAATTAGAAGACATAACAGATTTTTTAAAAAAACACTTGGATGAGGATAAAATTAGTTTTAGTCTTTATGCAAATAATAATACTTTACGTACACATCTTAAATGTTCAGCCCCCATAACTTTTCGTGAAGGAACTATTGGTAAATTATTAGGGTTTAAAAATGGGCGATTGGAAGCCAACATTGAACATATATCAGATTTTCCCGCGGAAATAATTAAAGTAAATTCAATAAATATAGACTGCAGTATTGCAGAGGGATCATATTTAAACGGGAAACCTGTTCATATAATACACCAATTTTTCCCGAGCGTTGCTCCAGGGTTCAAAATAATTGAGTCACCTCAAAACGTCATATATTTCCCAGTCACCGTTAAAGTAATTGATAAAATATCCATTAAAATAATAGATCAGGAAGGTGATTTGGTTAATTTTAGAGAAGAAACCATAACCATCAGACTACATCTTAAAAAAGTAGATTAAAGATGGTAATATTATATAACAATAAATCTGCAAACTTTACTAGAAAATTTAATAATAAAAACATTAATAAGACAAGAAAGAAACCAACTTCCTTTAGTAGGAAATCAAACTTCCAAAGGTTAACACCTTCTAATAGAAAATTTCTTCAAAGTTTGGGTTTTAAACTTAAATAAAAATGGATTATTTAAATGTAAGAGAAAATGTATTGGTTGATGAATCAATATTAAGCTGGGAAATTCTTTCTTTCGATCCTTTTAATCCTACAAAACTCGGACCAAATGATGAAATCAGAATTGCTTTGCAACAAACAGGAAAATATCCTTTACCTTGCAAAAGTGAAATTTATGTGGAATTGCAAGTAACTAAAGAAGATGATTCCCCTTTAGCTAATACTGTTTTAATTAATAATGCTCCGGCATTTTTATTTAAAGAATTACGCTATATTTTAAATGGTGTTACTATTGACTCCGTTCGGGATATTGGTATAACTTCAACTCTTAAGGGATATATTTCATTTAATCAAAATGAAAGTGCTAAATTGGAAAATGCCGGTTGGTATCCGAAAACAAAATCTAAAGAAAAAATTATGACTGATGACAAAGGTAATGTTTCATTATGTATACCATTAAAGATGTATTCAGGATTTTTTGAAGATTATAATAAGATTATTCTTAATTCACAACAAGAACTTATTCTAATAAGAAGTAATGATGATACAAATGCATTATTATCCAGTAATGAAGATGAAAAACCCAAAGTTAAAATTACCAAGTTGTGTTGGAGAGTTCCTCATCTTACTGTAGCGATTCCGCAAGAATTAGCACTTACCAAAATTATTGACAAAAATAGTGATATACTAATAACCTTCCGAAGCTGGGAATTAGTTGAATATCCAGAGTTATTGGAAACTACGAGGCACAACTGGCCCGTAAAAACATCTACAAAAGTCGAAACGCCACGTCATGTTCTAATTGCTTTTCAGAAAAATAGACGTGGTAATCTAAAAATGGATATGAGTAAATTTGATCATTGTAATTTAAGAAATATGAATGTCTTTTTAAATTCAGAAAGATATCCTTACAATGATCTTCAACTTTGAAAATAATAAATTTGCTACTCTGTATGAAATGTTTACAGACTTTCGTCAAGGGTATTATAACTCTCCAGTGGAACCAATTTTTAATCCGAAAGAATTTAAAGAAAATGCTCCTATAGTTTACATTAATTGTTCACATCAAAGAGATTTACTACAAACAGGTCCAGTAACCATGAGAATTGAATTTGAAACCAAGGAAAAAATTCCCCCTAAAACAGCGGCATATTGTGTTATAATTCATGATAAAGTTTTCAGTTACAATCCATTAACAAAAATTGTGAAACAGTTGTAATACAATTTCCTTAAGATAAAATACTCTTTTTAAACAAACCGCTACTTACGCTTAAGAGCGCACGCGTCAATTTTGATATTTATTAACGTAGCCAAACCAGAATTCTTCATTTATATAATGTCTTACGAGATTTCAGTTCGAGTATTAGATTTTCAACTTCAGTTGCAGAAATTAAAAAAACACATAAGTGAATATCAATTAAAAGTAGAAATGATCAAGAAATTCAAATATTTGAAAATATGAAACTTATTCTAGATCTTCAAGGATTCAAAATTGAAAATAATAAATTTATTGTAAAGGAATTAGCAGCGTACGATGGGCAAAAGACAAGTCATTTTATTTTCAAAGCTCCATTTCCGATGGGTCATTTACCATCCTATTTACACAAACAAGCTCTGTGGTTAATAAAAAATTACCATTGCATTGAATGGTGTGAAGGATTTACACCATTACACAAATGTGGAGATATCATAAGAGATTTAAGCGCTAAGGTGGACTATGTTTATGTAAAAGGGGAAGAAAAGGCAGATTTCGTAAAGAAGTATTCCATGAAACCAGTTATCGAGATTGATGAACAACCCACCCTAAAGAAAATGGATCCTTGCTGCTTTTATCATCAAAAAATACCATGTGTATGTGCATTATCAAATGTTTATTACCTTTACAACAATTTTTTTATGTAATAAAAGACTTGATTACAAATTATGTGTTTTATTTTCTAACATTGTTTTAATACATGAAATATTATTATTTAATCCTAGTTCTTGAAGTTTACATATTAAAATATCTATATTTTTATTTTTTAAATATTCGCTACAACATTTAGCTGCTAGTAAACATAATTCCGCATGTTCCATATAATTTAAAAACACTATAATATTCTGCGCTTCACTTTCTTGACCTTCATATGCATAAAACTCGGAACAGGCTGCGGACATCAAAAACTCTTCATACATTTCTCTTATTAATAATTCCATAATAAATCCTACACTAAAACCTCCCTGTTTCTCAATATCTCTTTATCTCTCTCTTCCTCTTCCACGATTTCTTTTAATATATCAGGATCTTTTATATAATCCTTCAATATCCTTAAAAAGTAACTGAATCCTATTTTCTTTATTTCATGAAAGAACTTCGGCAAATTTTGGGTTTTTCTATAATTTAAACAGGCTTCTGCAGCTAATTGGTATTGGAAGGCAGTCTCATAATATACCTGTGCCCACTCGGGGTGTGTTTTCCTTAGCATTGCATTCTTTAATTCGGAATTTTGAAGTTTAGTAAACTGTTTACCTAATTTGATTATTTCATTTTGCAAATCACTGTTCATAACTACCACTTATTTTTAATTTAACACTGTTCTTTATTAGTGGTGAATCTTCTATATAAGCTTAAGACTAGTTGTAAATGAATGTAGCTCGCTCAGATTCAGTCCTTTAAAATACCAGCTCCCCTCCAACTGCTACCAGCTCCCCTCCAACTACTGTGGTGGTTAGGAAGGAGGTAGGAGGTGGAGCAAAAAGAGGCGGAGTTTATGAAACCAATCGGAATAGGGGGCGAACTTGGGCAGCCAATCAGAAACAAGGTCATTCTTGGCTGACCAATCAAAAAAGTGGTGGGGGGGTCAACTAGGAGCCCCCTATTCCCACTACTGAGAAAGGTTGCCACTTTTTCTGGTAGTTTCTTGCAATCTGAAGTAGTGCTTTTGATTCCTAACTAGAACAAAGCACGCCTGTCCTTATAAGGTAAGGCTTTTTCAGTAAATATTAAACTGACAAATCAAATAAAAAAATATGACAGAAATTAAAACAACAAATAATTACTGCGTAATCAGACATCGTAATAGTATGAGAATAAACTCGTCGAAATCTAGCGATTCTGTAACAAAGAATCCCATACGATCTGCAACCCTTTTAACGGAAAGCTGTCTTGACTCGCGCATTCACCAAAATTTATACGTATAAAATTGAGCAATAGTTGCATGCATTTTAAAGGCTTATGCTTCGTAAATGAAGAGACTCAATAAATAATAAAAAATATTTTATACTCATTTAATTGCATTTTAAAGACCTATTCAATGGTAGCCCACTAGATCGGATAAATAAAAAAGACAAATATTAAATTTTTGATATTTTTTTACAGCTCATAAATTAACTGATGAAACTTCCCTGTGATATTTTTCATTGCAAATATTTAGTCGAAGCAGTTGTACCTAATCTCTTCAGATTTTTAAAATTTACTGTTGGAAGGTTAGAGTGGGAGACATTTAAAAAGCCAATTTGATGTAATAAGAAACATTATTTGTATTTTTTTAATTTTTTTTGTTCGCCACAGATGTTTTTGGATCCCTGGAATACATAAGTCTGCAAAATTTCCTAACCATAAACTAAATACTGATGCAGTTACAAGACCGTTACCTACAGGTGGAATGACAAACTGACAATGCGTAACTTTAAGGGTTCCTATGGAATCCTTAAAAGATGTTCTTAAGTCAATGGTTTAGCTGAAACCATAAGATATGAAATATGACAAAAATAATTAGAAAAGTAAAACCACCTGCTACGGATCCTCAACGTAATATGTATCCCAATTGTTCGACTTTATTAGACTTTCTATATTCTATATCTCTTATAATTTGCACAGAAAATGCTACATTTAAAATATTTGATCTTAAAAGAGTTTCAGTAGCAAACAAATCGTGCAATCCTTGTAAAATATGTTATTGCCAGAAACTGTGTAAAAATTTTTAAATATATTAAAGAACTTTTAACAAATAATTGGTAAAAGTTTTAGAAAAACGATACGACAAACTTTAACCATGAAAAGTTCTCCCGACTTAATATATAAAATGTCTTTTACCAATCGGCCACGTATTATTCTACTTGAATGATGTGGCTCCAGAGTTATGTATTCAGATAAAACTATGTTGAACCTCTAATACCTGTTTGTATAAAAGCAATTTTGCTTGGGACGGATTGCATGCAAATGATGTAGTAGAGTACAATGATGAAACCTGACTACAAATCGATTTGTATATAGCCTTATTGTTAAGGTAGGATAGACCAACTATAAATATTTGTCCCAAAATTCATAGCTTATCAGCTTACCATTAAAGACAATACGGGGAGAACAATTTACATTCTGAATATTTGCGATGTTACGAAAATTTTGATTTGATAGACAGTTTTACGAAAAACATTTTATATACAGAATGTTTTCAAATGTTATCATAATTATTAAGCAGCTAATTCGGTATAGATTAGAAGGTAAAAAATTTGGATAAATATGATGTCCTCGTGTAACTGTTAACTATAATAATGTACACTATTTATTAAAAAAGATTTAAAAATATAATATATTAATGACACTTAGTTAAAAGAAACAAATAACCAGAGTGAAAGTAAACAATATATTAAAGATGTTGTCGCTGAATTACCCAGTAGTTTGGAAAGTCCCGAGACTGGCTCATAGATAGCGACTCTAGTAACATATCCATACGTTTTTAGTAAGTAGAACTTTCAAATGATATGTTTCAAAATTTTGATGACATTTTGAAAATTAGTTATCGAGATATTAAAGTTTTAGTACCGCACCTGTTGGTATTTTCAAGACAATGGAAAGAGACGAGTTTCGTACGTTGATAAAACACTGTTATTTAATAGGAAAAAATACCGTTAAAACTCAACAATGACTTGAAAAGTATTATAAAGGATCCGCGCTGTTGTAAGCAACTATTTGTGACTGGTTTGGTGAATTCAAAGGTGGTCGTATAGGCACAAATTACGGTAATCGCTCTTGGCGCCCACAAGAGGTTGCGAAACGAGAAAATATCAGAAAAATGCAGAAATTCGTTTTGTAGAACCACAAAGTGAAAGTGTGTTAGATATCTGACATTGTAAAAATATCAATAGACAGTGTACACTATATTTTGCAAGAGTAGTTGGGATGAGAAAGCTGTGCTCAAAGTGAGTACCGAGTTTGTTCACAAATAACCAACAACAATAACTTGTTAATGATTCAAAGCTATGTTTGGAGGTGTTTAAGTGAGCCAAAGAGGACTTTTTCATACGATATATGACAATGCTTAAAAAATGGATCTACTTCTATACTCAGGAGTCAAATCGGCAGTCAGCTGAAGGGACAGCAAAGGATGAAAGCCAACCAGAGTGACCAGAAAACGCAACAGGGGGCTGACAAGATTATAGCGTCCGTGTTTTGAGACGAGCATGGTATAATAATCATAAAATATCTTGAAAATGGAAAAACCATCAATAGCAAATATTATAAAGCCTTACTGGTACGTTTAAAGGAAGAAATTGCGAAAAAAAGGCCCCAAATAAAGAATGAAAAAATTATCTGCGTCACAAGTCGATCGCAACGATGGCAAAACTTCGAATTACTTTCGCATCTACTGTACTCTCCAGAATTCGCCTTCTGCGACTATTATCTGTCCACAAACCTAAAAAAAATGATCATTGAACAGAGATATAGCTCCAACGAAGAGATAATCGCCAAAGCTGAAGTGTATTCTGGAGGGTTGGATTAATTGTTCTTTAAGAAAGGCAAACAAATATTAGAGTGATGGTGGAATGATTGTATCACTTCAGAATTGAACGAATTTTACCAAATAATTGTGTTTTTATATGTTAATCTGGGTACTTTTCAAACCACCTGTTATTATCAAAGTATACGAGTGAAATTTCTGGACATCCTGTAAATCTATCACCGTTGGCAAACTTGACGCAGTTTCTGGATGATTTTGAACAATATGTGATAAATATAAATAAATTTACTATACTTAAATTATTGTTAAAAATATTAATATTGATTTAATTAAAATATAAATACAGACGTTAACCGATATAATAATATTTTGTTCCTGTAATGGTACGAATCCTGAATTAATCCTTCAATGAGAGTTACAGAAACTAGTCAGAGTATAATCTATCATATTTTCATTAAGAGTAGTGTTCTCTTAAACCTATTCTAGTGAAAGGTTTAATAACAGATTACTATGCTGCGGGTCTTTCTATAAACTGCCAAATATATAAAAAGTCTCTAATTAAATAAATATTTAAAGAAAAAGTATGCCTAACAGAGGAACGGAATTCTGAAAGGTTTCGGGGCTTTTTATCAATATACTTTAACAGTTAGGATAAAGAAGTAAGTAGTGTTAAAAAATTAAGCCTACTATTACTGCAGGAATAAGTGTATTAAGCATGGAAATAGAATGAAAAGAATACTAAATAAAAAATTTCAGAAGAAAAACTTAGACAATATGAACAGTTTAGAAACACATAGGCAAAAACTTTAAGACAAACAACAAGGTTCTTTATAAAAATAAAATCGCTTTATCGGGATAGTTCTAAACAAGTTTATTATGTTTCTAAAGTAGTTATAAATAGTGAATAGAAGAAAGAAAGCAGTTCTTTAAAATAATAAATTCCACTATGCAACAAATTTTAGTTTATTTCTTGTATCTTGTATGAAAAGTGCATTTTTTCGGGGTGCTGAATACAAAAATGGCAATATAATTAAAAAACTATTTGCAGTTTCAAGAACAAATTTTCTTTATTTTATTTTTAACAAATTAAAAAAAATACATACTTTTACACTTGTAGAGTCCTGTATCCTGTCTTTTTGCTTTTCGTTTATGAGTTGTTTCTGGAACATCTCTAACAAGAGTCCAACACTAGTCGGCAAGTATGGACGCATTCCACTTTCCTTGGTACCTTTCCTCCATTGTTGATATATCTTGATGAAAGCGTTCGCCGTGTTCATCACTTGCAGGTCCGCAGTGTCGGGAAAAAAGTTCAGATGTTAGTGTAGGAAATGGATCTTTAGAGACATATTGAAACCCATTTTTTGGTACGATGACAGCATATTTTCTATAAGAGTTACGTAATTGTCAGCTTGCTTATTTCCGAAGAGTTAGTGACCACCAAGTCTTTCCACGCATTTTTTTCAATATCTTATAGAGTGCTGTCAAAATGTTCGTCTTTCAGAATATTTTGAATCAGTGACCCAACAAAAATACCTCCTTTAATTTTTGCTTCACTCAGCCTTGGGAATTTCTGACGCAGGTACTGAAAAACTGGCCCATCTGTATTCAGTGCCTTAATAAAGTTTTTCGTTAGGCCCAATATAACATGCAGTGGTGGCAAGAAAATCTCTTTGAGGTCTACCAATGACATATGTTGTACATTCTTTCCACCTGGCTCTAATGATTGTTGAACGGACCAGTCTTTTCTATTGTAATGAAGTGCCTTTGCCCGACTGTCCTGTTCACACAAAAAACAGCAAAACTTGATGTAGTTTAGCTGCAGTCCAAGTAAAAATGTAATTACCTTTAAGTCGCCACAGATCTGATATTGGTGCTCATCATATTTTATAATTGTCAAGAGGTTCATACTGTCGTATGATTCTTTCATGTGAACTGCATAGAATAGATGGTAAAATATTTCCTATATGTAATAATACGGCTTTTAAACTCAATATTGAACTGTCTACAACCAATCTCCATTCCTATGGCTTGTAGTTTATCTTTAAAGCCACAAATAAACCGCTAATGTTATTGCAAAAAACCAAGTTGTTTTTCATATTAAAGAATGGTGCTAGGCCTTTATGGCATTTACGAAAAACGCGTGCTGAAACATCCTGTTCTAATAAGTTGCACTGCTGCAATCTTGATCTTAGTAACTCTGCTGTACTTTTTGGAAGTTCTAAGTCTCTCGCAAGGTCATTTAATTCTGGATGGGTTATTTGTGCAGTTTGCGATATAATGTCCTGGGTGTAAAATCAGGATCTCTTGGTGTTGATGCCATATCTTCTTCTTGAGAAATCGTTGTATCGTTATTATCTGATTCGTAAGTGAATGTTTCTGGGGGTTCTGGGCTAGGAAGTTTGTCATTATGAGGAACGAATCTCATGGCAGATGTTATATGTGAATAGTTGATAACCGACTTTCTCTCCTTGGAGCCTGTGCCTATCCCAACACGAGGTATGATGAAGATAACATGATTTGAAGGCTCTCTCCCGATCATTGAGACAGCAAACTGCATAGATCGCTTTTTACTATTTAACCAGTTTCTCAGACTTGAAGTGCATGCATTACAGCAGATATATGGCGCCCACTGTTTTTCGTGATCGTCAATATATCAACCGAAATAAAGCTGATATGCCTTTTTTATCAATGCGGTAATATACCGCTTCTGAGACGCAAAATTCATCTCATCATAGACGTAACAGAAGTGGTCTGGATTATTTACACATTTTCAAGACATCTTACAATCTCAACTATTCGATTCGACTCACTAACTCCGACTGATTAACCACTCCTCTTTGTAGCTGCTTATATCTCCAAATACGGCTTCTACATTTTTAGAGAATATTCAAGAATTTTCTATTCAGTTCCATAATATTCGCAATAGTGGCATTTGTCATTTGTTTGTATACATGCGGTATTGCAAAGTTGTGCAAAACTTCCCTAACTTTGGAAAAACGTATATTTGACGTCGCACTCCTCTATTCTTATAACAATACAAATAGACCACGTGTATTTTTGTGGTTATATTGTTAATATATAGGGAGACATTACATCACGTATCTCTAAAACTTGAACTGACATTAAAAAGATAAGTTTATTTTCGAATTTAGCACAACAAAAATGGTAAGATTTAGTCGATTTTATTTTAGATGCATTTTGCCTATTGTCCAGTGTAATATGAGAAATATTATTGACAATGAGGCCGATATCTTAAACTATTTCTTTGCTGATATCAGTAAACAAATATTACAAAATATACCAAAATTTGAAAACTAAAATTCAAATCTAATATAAAAAATTCGTTTTATTAGAATTCGATCTCCGAGCAGATTTAACTTGGCAAATTCGTAATTTAAAAAATAATTCAGTGGCAGGTTCCGTCGTTGACAATATATCTTTTGGACTCATATATTAAAAAATCACATACATATTTATACATTAAAGCCTTTACTATTTATTATAAATCTAATTATTTCCAGAAACAAAACCCTTTCAGATTAGAAAAACGTTACAATTATTTCGGCATTTAAAAAAAGGGACTCACAAACTAACTATAGGGCACTAACTGTTATTAGCAGTTGCATAAAACTTTTTAAAAATATATTAGACTACAGCTTGTAGATTTTTTGATAAGGAAACAATTATCTTTGTTATTCAATATGGCTCTCAAAAACATAAATTATGGAGGATACTATGTTCTACTTAACAATGGAAATTATACAATAAATACATATAAATAACAAATGCCGTAGGAGTGTTTTACGGCTTTGCTAACAGAAATACTGGAAAAGATTTGTATGAGCCGTAGCCCTCTGGAGCTTTTGCAAACTACCTTTCAAGTCGGAAACAAAATGTTAAAGGGAATAATATTACATCCTCCGGGCAGTGTCGAGAAACCTTATAAATACAGGCAGTGTCGATTCCTTTCCCTAATATCCTACCGCTACTGGCCGATATTATCCAAGACTTTTGTAAGTACCGCCAATGTCGTTCCATCCTACCAACGCTGTCGAGAACCCGTATAAGAACTGGCAGTATCTGTTCCTCTTTTTCCATCTTACTGTCATCTATACACACAAGCATTACATGTCGTCAGTTTTCTAGTCTAGATCTTTTCGTGTCGAACACTAACTAAAAGCATACCTACTCAATTAATTTTTTCTATTTTCAGATTTTTCTTGTTGAAATATTATCCAAATATTAATGAAACATATAAATTAAACAAACTTTTGAAAAGAAAATGTTAATAATTTATAAAGTTTCAGTCTCCCTAATCGGTAGCCAAATTTTAAATTAAAAGCTTTTTTAGTTAATAATATTAAAATTAGATTCCGTGGCAGGGTCGGCAAAAATTAGGAATTTTTAATTTAATAATCCGGATTTTTTATCTTTCATGGTTTTAATATAAAGTATGCCAACTTACTAATAACTGGTACAAGTTTTTTAATTTATCAAAAAGTTTCAATTGGAATTAAATTCAAGGTTTAAAACATTAAGTTAAAGATTACATTTTAAATTAATTTAATCAAAATTAATAAATGACGTTAATAAAAAGTTTTGGTTTCAGGCTAAATAACGTTTACAATTCAAAATTGCCAAAAAAAATACATTTCTTTGTTATAGTTTATAGCTTCTTTGGCAGAACAATCAAAAGCTAGTCAGTGCCTACCAGGTCGTCGAAAAACAGTTTACTGTCACCTGATGGGCGCTGACTGATTTGTGATATTCCTAAAAACATGTTTTTTTTATCTAAAATAGTTTTAAAAATCACTGTTAAAAAAATAGCTAGATAGTTTGATACCATTTTCAGTTTTTTACTATTTTACGATCCTATAAACACCAATGACTTCGGATATGTAACTCGCAATAAATTGTAATCTATATTAATCTACTGTCACTAAATGAAAAAGAAATAAAGTTTGCGTTTGTTTCCTCGAAGTAATCTCTAAAATAGCCGAAACTGTTTAAAAATCAAATGGAAACGTAACATTCCCTTAAACGTAGATTACATTTTATCCCCTTTTGTAAAAAGGGGTGGCCTAAATTGAAGAGAATCGGTAAAAAAAACCCGCACCTCTCAGCTCCTATTGATGTTTATGCATGTTGTAAGGTGAAAGGCATTTGATACAGTCAAGCGAACTTAATACGAAATTTTTTACTTGGTATCTTAGTCACTGACGAAATAAATCAATATTTTTTTGTTCATGTGGCATATCAAACGAAAACTTGTCAGATGCATTATATAAACATACAAATAAAGTCGAATTGTGTGCCTGTCTGTCCAGGCTAATCTTCGCAATGACTGAACTGACGAAGTTTTACAGGCATGAAGAGAAGGTGTCAAGAGTGATATAGGCTACTTATTTTCTGTCTGTCTCTCTATTCGTCTGTACTAACTAATCTTAGAAACGGCTGAACCGATTTCGATGAATCTATACAGACCTAAAAAGGAGATTGTCTGGAGTGATATGGGATATTTTTTTCTGCTTATTTCTATGTCTCTCTGTCTGTCTATCGGTACGTATTAATCTTCAAAATGGCTGAAACGATTTTGATGAAATTTTACAGACATGAAGAGTTTGTCAGGAGTGATATAGGATACTTTTTTTCGGTTTCTCTGTCTATCTGTTTGTGAGCATGAACTAATCTTGGAAACGGCTAAATCGATTTCGATTTTCGATGAACCTTTATAGACATAATTAGGAGGTTGTCCGTAATGGCATAAGCTGCTGTCTCTCAATGTGCATGAGCTAATCTTCGAAATAACTCGATCGATTTCAATGAAACTTTACAGACATTAAGAGAATATTGTCAGGAATGATTTAGGATGCTTTTTTCTGTTTGTCTATACTCGCTAATCTTCGGAACGGATGATCTTATTTTGGTGAAAATTAAAAAATATGAAGAGAAGATTATTAGGAGTGATATGGGCTTCTTTTTTTTCTAGCTCTTTTACTGTCTATACGAGTTAGTCTTCGAAACGGCTGTACCAATTCCGATGAAACTTTCTAAACAAAAAGAAGAAATTATCAGGAATGATATAAAATGCCTTTTTTTTGTTTGTCTGTCTGCAAGAGCTAATCTAAGAAACGGGGGAACTGATTGCGACGAAAGTTTATAGACATGAAAAGCAGGTTGTCAGGAATGATATAGGTTTCTTTTGAAATAATAAAGAACTCTTATAACTCAAAATAAATTTCTATTTTTCAAGTTACATGCGAAGCTAATCTTAATATAAAAACCAAAGAAAAACAAATTTTTTTACGAATGTGAGATAATATTTTCACGCAAGATGATAACACTGTGAACGAATACAACAGACAGAAAGAGCGTTGCGAAGCAAAGCAATAGATAGAAAGCATCGTCTCTTAATATTAATAGTGTCCCTATATATTTTAAAATTGTTGAAATAAATGTGTTTGCCTTGTTCCCTGGCGATGTTTGTAGATTTTTTTACTATCGATAGATAGTGTTACAGTTATTTCATCACTTTTTCACATAACTGATTTCATTTTGTGAAATTTGATTTTTTTTTAAATTCCACTCTTTCAACGTTAATTATTTTTCAATTCTTAGCTTTAAGAGTATTATTGTTTATGTTATTTTCGTAAAGAGAGTATCCATTTTTCTATGGTACGACTTTAGAAAGAAAAATCGCTTAAAATATTTTTAATTTCCTAATTTCACCGCTAGGTTAGGTCCATTGATATTTTAGATATAATGTAAATTGGAAATAGGTTTTTAAAATCTTTGTTTTTTCTTGACAAATTATATTGAAAAAGATTTACTACCATAGCTGCAAATTAGCACAGGGTAACAAGTTCCCCTCTCAGGGGAATCATCACCTTGTCGTTGGTGAGAGGGCTCAGTAACCTTCAATATCCAGGGAGCGATGCCGGCGGTAGCGTAGCTACTGGCAGGGACACCCATGCCGGTAAGGTCTCGAAGAGATGAAGGCGAAGCTAAGAAGGTTCCCACGCAGCGTCTGATCCAGAATGGGCGGCTGCAAACAGCGTCGGTACTTCATGTTAGAAGCGGCTGATTCTCAAGGCCAGGAAAGCAACGGGAAACTACCTGGTATCAAAATATTTCCCCAGGACACCACAATGGCTGAAAACAAGAAAGACACGGCCCTCAGTCCCGGGCACCCCTTAAATGGGGAGAGGGTGCTAAGAATCTCCCGGTCAGCCAATAATGTCCTAAATGTGAAAAAGATCGGTACTTGGAACGTTCGAAGCATGTACCAACCAGGCAAGGTAGCAAATATTATTCAAGAAATGAAACACCTAGACATAGATATTTTGGGATGCAGTGAAGTCCGATGGCCAAATTCCGGAAAAACAGTCATAGGCGAGCACCATGTCTACTACTCAGGAGATGAAACAACACGAAACAGAAATGGCGTAGCTATAATAATAAAAAATAAAATTGCTAAAGCAGTGATAGGATTTATACCCATGTCAGATAGAGTTGCACTGCTGAAGATTAACTCCAGATCCTCTAACATGAACATCATTCAAGTTTACGCACCCACAGCCGAATCTACTGAAGTAGAAATAGAAACATTTTATCAGACCCTAGAAGACGCTCTAAAACTCACGAAGAAACATGAATTAAATATTATCATGGGCGATTTTAACGCCAAAATAGGAGAGGGTACAGTTGAGAAGGTTGTGGGAAGATACGGTCTTGGCACAAGAAATGAGAGAGGCGAAAGGCTGATCCAGTTCTGCCAGGAGACTGACATGGTTGTCATGAATACATTTTTCAAACTGCATCCCAAAAGGCTTTACACATGGAAAGCTCCAGGAGATAATCCAGAGAGAATTATTAGGAACCAAATTGATTTTATCAACATAAACAAAAGGTTTCGAAACTCTATCACCTCAGCAAAAACATACCCAAGCGCAGATGTCTTCTCGGACCACAATCTATTAGTGGCAAATATCAAGATACGACTCAAAGTTATTCGTAAGAAAAGGACTCCCAGAAGAAACATAAGACTACTGAAAGAAAATAACATCCAAGAAAAGGTGAAAGAAGAGCTAAATAAAAACTTTGCCAAAATAGCTGAAAGCTACACCGACGATATAGAAGAACAGTGGAACGAAATGAAGACAGTTATCACTACACTAACAAACGAAAATCTGAAATCAAGAAAAGAAAAGAAACAAGAATGGATGACAGACGAAATATTACAAATGATGGAGGAACGGCGAAGATTCAAAAATAAAAATATACACGAATACAACAAGCTCCACAAGAATATACTGCGGAAAATAAAGGAAGCAAAAGAGGCATTGTTGACTGAGAAATGCATAGAAATTGAAACTCTTCAACAAAAATATGATGACTTCCATATGCACAAAAAGATCAAACAGATGCAGAACATTGATAATCAACGCAATACCGGCATAATCGTAGACAACGAGGGTCAGATCTTGATCAGGATTGAGGACAGGCTGAAAAGATGGAAGGAGTACATGCAAGAACTTTTCGAAGATGCAGTCAGAACACCATACGAAACAAACCACCCCTACGGCCTAGAAATAACAAATGAAGAAGTCAAGATGGCCATCAAACGACTTAAAGATGGAAAATCACCAGGACCTGATGATGTTCATGGCGAAATTTTAAAGTTATTGGAGGAGTCCCAAATCGCAGCTCTTACCAAACTATTTAACAACATATATGAAACTGGACAATTACCAAAAGACTGGCTGCTATCAATATTCATCCCAATTCCTAAAAAAATCAATGCGAGGAAATGCGAGGACCACAGATTAATTAGTTTAATGAACCACGCGCTTAAAGTACTCCTCAATATCATTCACTCTCGCATTTACACCAAATTAGAAGAACACATCAGCGAAGTGCAATTTGGATTCAGATCAGGCCTTGGAACAAGGGAAGCACTTTTCAGCCTGCAAGTGCTAATACAAAGAGCAAGGGATGTTAACTGCGATGTATTTGCATGTTTTATTGATTTTGAAAAGGCATTTGACAAGGTACCACATGGAAAATTAATTGATATTCTAAGAACATCGGGAATTGACAGTAAGGATATTAAACTTATCTCAAACCTATATTTACAACAAAAAGCAACAATACGTCTCGAAAACGAACTATCCGATGTCTTTGAAGTCGGAAAAGGAGTTCGACAGGGATGCATACTGTCACCGACATTGTTTAACATATATTCTGAAAATCTCTTTAGAGAAGCCTTGAATGAATCGGAAGACGGCATTACAGTAAATGGTAAACCTATCAATAATATTAGATACGCGGATGACACCGTTCTGTTGGCAGATAGCGCAAATGGTCTCCAAAGAGTAATAGATAATGTTGTGGAAGCATGCAGCGAATATGGATTAAAACTAAACTGTAAAAAGACCAAAATAATGATCATTAGTAAGAACATCGACACTAACGCCCAATTTACTGTAAACGATACAACACTAGAAAGAGTAGAGAAAATATCCTACCTGGGATGCAATATCGGTGATACATGGGATCATAGTTACGAAATAAGGACCCGTATTGAAAAAGCCAGAAGCGCTTTTGGTCGCCACAGAAGAGTCCTTTGCAACCTCTCTCTAAATATCAATATACGCATAAGAATTCTCAGATGCTACGTCTTTACCGTTCTCCTCTACGGGGTAGAAAGCTGGAGTCTTACAGAAGCTGCCATCAAACGCTTGGAGGCATTTGAAATGTGGTGCTATCGCCGCATCTTACGAGTGTCATACACACACCACACAACTAACATCACGATTCTCGAGAGGCTCGGAAAAGACAGGGAAATTATCACCACTATAAAGAACAGGAAACTGGTTTACTTCGGCCACATTATGCGTAATGATAAGTATCGATTACTAAGATTAATTCTACAGGGCAAGATCGAGGGCAAGAGAGGCCCTGGACGTAGACGTATATCCTGGCTGGCCAATCTTAGAAAATGGACTGGCCTAACATCAACTGACCTATTCTGAACTGCAGTGAATAGGATAAGATGGGCTAACGTGGTCGCCAACATCATAAGAAGATAGGCACCTTAAGAAGAAGAAGAACAAGTTGAAATGTTTAAAATGTAGTTGCGGTTTGATTTAACCAAATTTAACAAATTGTGCTTATTTTATAGTAGCTTTTATTCGGATTTCATTTTATTATAAACTATTTTAAAATTAGTTCGTTTGGTAAACTAACTCCAGCTTGTTTTAAACCAATTTAACCAACTGAGGCTTGTTTTAAAGGCGCTTTTAGTTTCAATATATTGAGTTTTAAACCATTATAAAGTTGCTTCATATAGTAAACGCAAAAGCAGCGGTCCAAAATGTTACCTAATTGTCTCGATTTCTTCAAAAATTTAGGAGCAGATATAATGTCGTTTTCAGTATGGAAATCTTTATTAAATATTTAATGTTATGCTTTTATAAAAGGAAATTAAAGCAGATTCTCTGGTAAGGCCTTAATTTTGTTTGCAATAATTTTTACCATTTTCAACATTTTAAATTATTACCCCTCTCCAGAATTTTACAAGGCTATTTCCAACCTACCTTACCTTTAACATATTTATAGAAATTAATAATTTTTTGGTAACATCATAGCAAATGCGCACCCTAGCAGTGAAACCAGAAATTTAAATAGATTTGAATGGACCTTTTTAGCCAAATTTACGGATATATGGGGACCAATAATATTTTTGACCCTTCCCATTATTTTAGGGCGGAGAGATACTAATTTGATTTGGGCAGTGGCATTACTGGAGTTATACTCTATGGTATTAGCACGGCTTTCGATTGTATCTCATATGACGTTTTCGTAACAAATCGAAAACACTATACTCTATGTTCTTCAAGTCTCTCTCTAATCTAGTCTTACAGAAATGATAAAGTTCAATGTAGTTATTACAGTAATCATCTTTCACAGATCGATATTGTGAGCGTCGGCGTGTCGCAGATATATATATATATATATATATATATATATATATATA
The DNA here is from genome assembly GCA_034092305.1 of Diaprepes abbreviatus. NCBI lineage: Eukaryota > Metazoa > Arthropoda > Insecta > Coleoptera > Curculionidae > Diaprepes > Diaprepes abbreviatus. The sequence continues at coordinate 20,845,099 of JASJET010000031.1, forward strand.
TATATATATATATATATATATATATATATATATAAATATATGTACCCGGAATTCTTCAATAAAACGAAAAGGGTTCAATTATTTATCGATATTCATTTTATTGTCTTCAAAATAATCTCTACTGCAAGCAATAAACATATCCCAACGCTTCCTCCAATCAGGAAAACACATTTCTTAGGTGGATTTTGGAATCTTCTTCAACTCCTGCTACGAATTCTCCTTTATCGGCTCAATCATCTCAAAACGGTTTCCGCAAAATGGAAACTTGGGGGAATAGGGAAAAAACACAAAGAACCATGTCTGGTGAATGCGGAGCTTACGGAACGGTATGAGCGTTGTTTTTTGTCAAATAGTCGCGTAGAAGATGAGAAATGTGAGCCGGTGCATTGTGGTGAAGAAATCACGAGTTGTTTCTCCAGAGTTCTGGCCTCTTGCGACTAGCGTTTTCCCTTAAATGCTTTAATATGCTCACGTAATACTCCTTATTTACTTTTTAGCCTGACAGAAGGAATTCGGAGTGGACCAAACCACGGTACTAAAAAAAAACAGTCAACAAAACCTTGATTTTGGATTAACTCTGTAGTAGTTTTTTAGGTATTGTCTCATCTTAGGAGCGTCATTCCGATGATTGCCGGTTAATTTCGATGTCATATTCCCCATGTTTAGTCACCAGATATGATAACGTCTATACCAATTTGACCCAAAGAAAGCATTTCTTTAGCGACATGAATCTGAAGCAGTTTCTGCAGCTATCGGCACAAGCGCTTCAACTCGTCTCATGCCCAAAACATCATGCATAACGCTCTCAACCGATCCGAATGAAACACCAAAATCGGCTGCTATCTTCCTGATTCTCACACGATGATCTGCGAGGACAATTGTCTTAACCGGAACGAGGTAAATCATCAACCACAGCCCAGCCAACTTTAAACTCTTTGTGCCACTCATACTCTACAACAATAGATTTGTTTGAAGGCTGTTTATGGTCGGTTGGGAGACACTTTTTTGATGTTTGACAGACATAAACATGTTCACTTATTTTTTCTTTTAGGTTAATTGCTTATTGTGACTTTTTTAGGTGTTAGAAATTGCTATAAATGCGAAGTTTACAATAAATATTAACAAAAAGAGGATTTAAAAACTTAATTTTATTGGTAAATATTGTTAGATGTTGTTTACATAATGAAAATAACAATAATAATAATTTAGGCAACCATATATTCATACTTTGTTTTCAGAATTGACGTACCGATGATACTCGTTTAAATAATACAATCAGAAAAGGATAGCATAAAATCGGTATGTTTATACCAAGAAATTAAATATCTACTGTTTATCAACACTTTTTCAAATATAAATAAAAATATTATTACGTTATTCAGCGTTCAATCAACTGGGCCCTAGTTCTGACGTTATGCTAATTCTGTGGAGGTATGTTCGAAGGGAAATTCTAAGTGCTAAACCTAAGTGTTTGGGCTCAGATTGGGATTTTCTTAAACTAGTTCTAAAATTTTTTCCTCAACCGGCGGAGTCCTAGTCGGAAAATCCCATCCAGAATCAGTCATTGTAACAGCAAAACTATCAGTTCCTCGAAGACACCTATCAACAGCAGTAAAGGTTTTTTTTGTGTTGTTTGTCTTTTGGCCCTCAAATATGTTTCGAATTACTTTGACCAGCCCCTAGCTTGGTTAAAATGTGATGAGGGGATGTGACGAGTCTCAGTACGCAGTAAAACATTTATATTCAAATAGCTTTAAAACGGCTACTCAAAGCGACACCTACTAGTTATAACTTTTTTAGGAAATAAAAATTTTTAATTAAAAAATTTAATATACCGAGGTAGAAAAAGAAGTTATTACGTTTTAGATATTGCCAAAGTGCTACTGGTGGTACCCTCTGCAATGCGTATCGAAATTGTAATAGATCTTGATTTTTCATCCTAAAAAACTCCGAAGTACCAAATTTAGTTATTTGATACCCAGTATTTTTGAAATTTTTAACTTTTGTAATAAGGTAAATTTGGATTGATCCATATTTGAGCCTCAGGAATTTACACTAACTTTTTCTACAAACCCTGTATTAACCAATGCGATCTAAAGAAATAACGAGAAAAACATCTTGGCACAACATCGACGTATATGTATATATATATATATATATATATATATATATATATATATATATATATATATATATATATATATATATATGTGTATATATATATATATATATATATATATATATATATATATATATATATATATATATATATGAGTTTGTGTTTATCCAGGAATACATCCGTTCGTTAGCTATTTCCATAGTTGGAATTTGCAGACGTTTCGCCAAAGTCTCATTTGGCATCTTCAAGTGCTCGTGTCCGTAGTTGACGATGAACTGAGAGATTGTCTGTTGCGTGCGTGGTTTTGTCTTGTTCGTAGGCTGTATCTATTGGTCGAAGTGTTTGTTTTTGGCTCCGCCCCCTGTCTTGTTTGTGACGCTGGTCTTAGTTGTGGCTGTGCCGTTGAAGTGGTTATATCTCGGCGGATGAGATTTTTCCAAGTAGATGGTAGGTTTTGGGCATCATCTCTCTTGTTTAAACTGCCTTGCTTCTCTATTTCTATTGCTTCTCGCGTTGTTCTGGTTCTGAAGTTTGTTTCGTTTGCTATTTGTTTGACGTTTTCAAAGTCGATTTTATGGCCGGTTTCTAGCTTATGTTGAAAAAGTGCAGATGTTGTTTGTTTGTTTTTGATGCTGAGTTTATGTTCTTCTATTCTGGCAGATATTCTTCGGTTGGTTTGTCCAATGTATGTTTTTTCACAAGTGCCACATGGAATTCTATAAACTCCTTGATTTTCTAAGGGAATTTTGTCTTTTGGGTTTCTTAGACTTGCTCCTATTGTTTTGTGTGGTTTATATGTAGCCGTGATATTGTGTTTTCTGAGAATTCTTCCGATTTTGTCTGTTGTTCCTTTTATATATGGTAGTGTGGCTATCGATCTGAAATCTTTTTGTTGTGTTTTTGGTATTTTCGGTAGTTGTTGTTTATTTATTGCTGATTTAATTATGTGATTCAATTCGCCTCTACAAAAGCTTGAAAAATACCTCGCTTCGTTCATGCAGCCACACGTGGAAAAAGCCCCATCATACGTAAAAAATTCAGAACACCTCATTCACGTCCTACAAGAAATAAAAATCGAAGAAAACGACATTTTGGCCAGCTTCGACGTGAAATCCTTATACCCAAGCATTCCAATAGAAGAAGCTCTAGAACAAATAGTCCACAACAAAGATTTCCCAGACTATGTCACAGACCTTGCCGATCACTGCATGAAAAACGCTTATTTCCGTTTCAACAACCATGTATACAGACAAACAAATGGTGCAGCCATGGGTTCTTCCTTATCACCGGTCATAGCAAACCTGTTCATGTCATAGTTTGAAAAAAAAGGCCATCGAAGAGGCACAGCTAAAACCAAAACTATGGATTCGTTATGTCGACGACATACTGATAATTTGGTCGCACGGTAAAGACAAACTTTCAAATTTCCTTGAATACATGAACAACATATACCCTCGAATTCAATTTACCAGCGAAATCGAAGAAAATAATCAGTTACCATTCCTTGATGTACTTATAACCAAAACAACAACAGGAAACCTACGACACACAGTTTACCGCAAACACACACACACCGACCGATATCTTCACGCAAAATCACACCATCACCCCACACAACTGCGGGGACTTACCAACACTCTAATAACACGATCCATTCGATTGACTGACAACGATGCAAGACAGGAAGAGTTGAATAAAATCTCGAGATAGCTACGACAAAACGGCTACAAAAATCACACAATTAAATCAGCAATAAATAAACAACAACTACCGAAAATACCAAAAACACAACAAAAAGATTTCAGATCGATAGCCACACTACCATATATAAAAGGAACAACAGACAAAATCGGAAGAATTCTCAGAAAACACAATATCACGGCTACATATAAACCACACAAAACAATAGGAGCAAGTCTAAGAAACCCAAAAGACAAAATTCCCTTAGAAAATCAAGGAGTTTATAGAATTCCATGTGGCACTTGTGAAAAAACATACATTGGACAAACCAACCGAAGAATATCTGCCAGAATAGAAGAACATAAACTCAGCATCAAAAACAAACAAACAACATCTGCACTTTTTCAACATAAGCTAGAAACCGACCATAAAATCGACTTTGAAAACGTCAAACAAATAGCAAACGAAACAAACTTCAGAACCAGAACAACGCGAGAAGCAATAGAAATAGAGAAGCAAGGCAGTTTAAACAAGAGAGATGATGCCCAAAACCTACCATCTACTTGGAAAAATCTCATCCGCCGAGATATAACCACTTCAACGGCACAGCCACAACTAAGACCAGCGTCACAAACAAGACAGGGAGCGGAGCCAAAAACAAACACTTCGACCAATAGATACAGCCTACGAACAAGACAAAACCACGCACGCAACAGACAATCTCTCAGTTCATCGTCAACTACGGACACGAGCACTTGAAGATGCCAAATGAGACTTTGGCGAAACGTCTGCAAATTCCAACTATGGAAATAGCTAACGAACGGATGTATTCCCGGATAAACACAAACTCATATATATATATATATATATATATATATATATATATATATATATATATATATATATATATATGTACGGAAAAAAATATTATTTTATAAAAAACTCCTTCGATTTCAAAATATATAGATACAGTTAATATTCCAGAACATTATAAATTAATATCATTAGACGTTATCTCGTTGTAAACAAACATTCCAAATGATCTTGTATCAAATATAATCAAACAAAAATGGAGTATATTGAAAGAACATACTTAACTTACATTAACCGATTTCATTTAGGCAGTTAATCTCACTTTAAACAATAATTACTTCCAGTACGAAAATAAATTTTATCAGTAACTGGACGGCTGTGCAATGGGCTATCCGATTTCTTTCACAGTAGCACAATTAATTATGGAACATTTGGAGAAAAACGTAATAAATAAACTTAATTTCAACATAACATTCTTTAAAAGATTTGTTGATGACTGCTTAACAGCCATACCAGAAGATAAGATTGATGCCATAGTGACTGCTTTGAATCGCTTCCATGAAAAATTTCAATTCACCGCCGAAACAGAAACAAATAATGAAATAAATTTTCTAGATTTAACTCTAATTAGAGATAGGTAGAGTCACAAAATCGAAACTAAATGGTACACTAAAGAAACTTAGTCAGGTCGTTAACTAAATTAAAATTTAAACCACCCAAAAAGTCAAAAAAATAGTGTAATAAGAGGTCTAGCAGATGGAGCTATTGCCTTAACCTCCGCAAAATATCACCATGAAACCCTAGAAAAGGTACAATCAACTCATAAACAATCACTTTTAAAAAAAAATTATATCCAAAACAATAAAACAAAGAACACTATTTTCAGTGTTTTAAAATTTTTAAGTGTGTTATAAATGTTATTGTTTTTAATGTATATAAATCTTCTGTTTAAGGGAAAAAAAACTTGAAAAGGCACAATACGATGTGCCAAACGTTGTAAGTAAATATAGGAAAGAAAAAAATGAACTTTTGAAATTTATTTTACAACCTATTACCCAAGAAGATATGCAAATAATTAGTGACGAAAAACAAACAGATTTCAAAATTACCATATCCGAACATTAAACCATCAACGTTAATATAACTAACTGATTTATCTATCGAACAAATGCACCAGCTGTAACAAAAAAAATTAAAAAGAACGAATATGGGATTTGTTAAAACGGTCGCAAAATTTGTTTACCGTAAATATCAGCATAAAAATATGAATTGATTTCCTACTACATCGATTAAGTGACACTTTACTTTTATGCTCTGAAATCAACGTAACGAGTTTGAAAACCACGTCCAAACTTTATTATCTTTTTATTATGGAATCGACCTCTGCGTCGGACATATTCGGTGCGATAAATTTAAGGGGAAACGAAGTTTAATGTTGACTACAAAAAACTAATTTTATGATTTTAGATCATCATTTTTATCGATTGTTATTATGAATAATTAATTTTCAATGTAGACAGTGACGGTTCACAGCTTATGCAGGAGCGTAGACAAACGGAGTTTGTTTGCGGGTTTAATGAACTTAATTTTTTGTTTCAAGATAGAGGTGCTATATTACCATTAACTAATAGCTGCGACCTTGACCGGCATTATAAGAAAAGAATTGCAACGAGAGTTCCTTTATAGAATCATTCCTACGAAATACATAGTTTTTCCAGTGCCTTCAAATCATTTAACCCACCTTCATATCCTTTGTCAATCCGGAATGGCTAGCGTGGTAGAGATGTTGATTTCCGATCCTGGTGGGTGGAGCAAGAAATGAGGAATACTACACTGACAAAAGCTTGCTAGTTTGCTGTAGAGAATATTGGTAAAGCAATAAATTAATGATGCTAAGAACTCTGAAAATAACAATTTACAATAGAAATCAAAGTTGAAAACATAAGGTGAGATATATCCTTGGACTTAGTGACTTTAGAACTCCTGGTGAAAGTCTCACAAAACTTAAATGCTAACACCACTTCTACTGTGCTGGCGGTGGGAGCACGTATATTGGAAGAATCAAGCTTTTAATAGGTAACGCTCTTGGTGACAGCAGAGTATCTATAAAGAAAATATCGAAGGTAGTCTATAAAATTCTCAGATTCAATAAGAGATAAGCAATGAAGGTACATACTATAACAACAAGTTACTCCAATCAGGACATTTTCTACAGTGATATGGCCATAACCTTAAATAACAAAAAACTGACTTCACTATACTACATGAAGATTTGCACTCAAAGGTTAGCTTAAAGTCCAACGAGTCAGAGCTTTGTATGGAAAACTGTGAATCTATAGGAATATATGAAAGAGGTGTAATTTTTACTAGATTTTCTCTCGCAGAACAATGTATTTCTCATAAACAATTTATTTTATTAAAAAAAAGTTACATAGGGTTGTCATGGAAAATTCGAGACGGAAAAATCTAAAATATAATAGATTTTATTATAACTGACAAATAATTATAAACCTCACACAGTCATCAATAAATTATTCGTATGGTGAGATAAAAAAATTAAAAACTAATATATATATATATATATATATATATATATATATATATATATATACCAATTAAATGGAATAACGCCCTCAACATAATAATATTTGGAAGAGAAACAAAATCGTCCTAGAAAATTTCAGACCAATAAGTATATTAAGTTATCGTTACAAATTATTTATGAGAATAGTGGCTCCAAGAATAGAAAGGATATTGTATTTCTACCAACCGGAGGAACAAGCTAGTTTTCGCTCCAGTTACGGTACGAATGATTTTCTACGAATTGATAAAACAAAATTAATAAAGCTTGAAAAGATAACAGACAACTAATTCTCAATTTTGTTGACTTTCACAAAGCGTTTAATAGATTCGAATTTAAAGGTGCCACAGAAATTTTCCTAGAATGCCGAGTCGATTATAGATTTTCCAAATTCATGTATAGTATCTGTCATAATGCTACAGTGACTGTAAAAATGCACCAATATCGTATAATCTTGAGGAAATAAGAATAATACTGCAGAAACGCGAATTTATCTTCTCTAGTGTTGGCTTGAGCATTAATATTCTCAAAGAAAAAAATATGAACAACCTAATATCTAATTGAATTAGTGCAGAAGCATACATATTTGGGCCTTGAATTGAAAATACAAAGAGATAACTAAGCCTGCATGCTGAAAAGAATAATTTCCATCTTCTAGGTAAATTAGCTGATGTGTTTGAGAATGATCTTACGATGTGTCTCAAAAAACAGGTTATATAATTAACGCATTCTACCTGTTGTGACATACGGCACTGATACCTTAATCTTAATAACCTTAACCGCCCGTATATTAAGAATTTTAAACGTGGAATAGAAAGATTAATATTGGGTTTGTCTCTCAGAAACCATGTTATAAATAAATAATAAGGCTAAAAACAAGATTGGTTGATGTTGTAGAGAGTTACTCGTAACTGGATAAAAGCTATATATATATATATATATATATATATATATATATATATATATATATATATATATATATATATATATATATATATATATATATATATATATATGTAAAATTGATTAGGCTAGAGATTAATAAGAGAGACGCAATGCGTCCACTAAGATATTTCTTCCTAAAAAATCTTAGTTGTGTTTTATTTATCATATTTCCATTTGTTATGTTTCCCCTAGTTTTATTAAAATTATAAAAATTACACTAATTTCACTTTTTAAAAAATAACGTTGGATGTCGTTATTATTTTAAAATCAAAACCTAGAAATTTGATAAGGTAAATAATTTAATTATATTTGAATTTTTATGCTTTATTAATTGAATGTGCAATGTAAGAACAATTGAAACTACATTGAAATCAGATGCCTTTAAAGATGCCTTTAAAGGTCACACCAATATTAGTCCGGAAAACAATAGACACATAATAATCAAAGGTTTGTTGTCGCCTTCTTTCCAGTGCCTTACAGTCACATATGATATGTTTTAACGTTTTGGCCACATAGTCTCTGTTATACACGTTCACTTTACCCCAAAAGTTGGTTCTAGACCAATATATTGAGATGATGAACCAACTTTCGCTAGCTCGTCAGCTTTTTCGTTTCCATGTATGTCTTCGTATCCTGGTACCCATTTTAGCATAACTCTGATGTCCCTTGCCAGAGTTGTGAGTTCACTCTGACATTCCCAGACCAGTTTAGATTATATTTTTTGGCCGTTAAGTGCCTTTAAGAGTGCTTGGCTCTCAGAATAAATGTAGATTTGCTTCCCATTGCAAGCTCTCCTTTTTATCTCATCTGCACATTGTAAAATTGCATTTCTACTGGGAACAGTGTTGAGTATTTCCTCAAGGGAAGAGTTATTTCTTTTCTGGGTTGTAATCCATATATTCCAGCTTCGGTACCCTCACTGATATTTGAACCATCAGTGTACCAAAAGATATTTCCAGTTTTCCTTTTTTACTCGCGATTCGATCTTCTATTATGACCTCGAACAGTATATTATAGCGGTAGCCCGAGGTCATATGGTCCGTGTCCATTTCCAACTCGGGACTCCTGATTTTGTTCCATATAATTTTGTAACCGGTCAACGGCTATTGTGTTATTGACGATGAATCCCCAGTCTCGTCTCAATCACTAAGTATAGGGGAGGTAGATCTAGAATGCACTCTATTGCCAAAATGGGGGTTAATTTCATGGCCCCCGTAATGCTCAAGCAGGCGACTCTCTGTATGCCACTTAGCTTTGTCGTCATTGTTACTTGCATCACCTTGAGCCACCAGACCAAGGCAGTATATGTGATAGCTGGTCACACTACACTAGTGTATAACCAATGCACCATCTTCGGTGAGAGACCCCATATTTTCCCACATAATCTTCCAACAATAATAAAGGTTGTTTCCGATTTATTGTTATATTTTTCACATGCTTGTTCCAGGTCAGCATGGAGAATAAAGTTACCCCCAGATATTTAATTTCAATGGAAAGTGATATTAAAGTTCTTTGTAAGATAATGAAACCGAGGTCCTATAGCTTTCTTCGTTTTCTGAAGGGGATACGTGAAGTTTTTTGGAAACTTATCTTAGGTCCTTCCTGTTCTGCACATCTTTCTATAAACCTGAGAGTTGTGTGTTTATGTATCGTTACTAACTTACCCTTATACTCTTGAAACCATTTATTTCATTCTATTCAACATTGGAATAGCTTTATTTCCCCCCCCCCCCCCCGGCCGAAATCGCTAAAACGATTAAATATTTTCGTTTTATGGAATTAAAATAGTTAAAAAAATTCAAACAATTTAGAACTAAAGAATATATTAGGAACCAGAAAAACTATAATCAAATTACTTATACTTGGCGATTTATGAAAGTATATATGTACTTAGTTCACTATTTCCAACGCACTTTTTTCATTAAAGAATGGTTTTGTCATTTCAAAACGAATTTAACATTGGCTTAATTTTATTTCCCCCAAATCGCTACAACGATTAAATATTTTCTATATATAAAATCAAAAAGGTCAATAAAAAATCCAAAGTTTTGAAGTAGAAACTATATTAGGAATCAGAAAAACTACAATTAAACTGCTTATACTTGGTGACTTATGAAAGTATGTACTTAGTTCACTATTTCTAGACGATTTTTGTTATTAAAGAATAGTGATTTTGTTATTTTTAAATTAATTTTGTATATGAACAAAAAGTATAGATCACGAATAATAATTTGAAAATAAAATTTACAACAATGAATGCTTGATTAATATGAGAAACACGAATATAACTTAGGATAATTTATTAGACATATATTCGGAATATGCACTACACTGAAATGGGACCCATCTAGACGGTTATCGCGTTTAAATTTCAGTGTCAGCAGTAAAATTGGATTAGTACAAATGTTATAGACAAAAGAGAGTCAATAAACATGCTACCCAGAGCTACAATTTGTGTTAATACCGCGCAAAAGGAAACAAGCTCGCATCCACTCTATTTGCCTGATTTGTTGCGACTGTCATATCAAATTGAAGTCAATTGCTCGAAAATCATAACTGGTTGAATGAACATGGATAAATGCTGTATCGAAGCTTTGTATGTCAAATATTTTTGAAGAGGAATTTGCTCACTACGTGTTACTAATTTCAATTCGTTATTACCAAAAAAATATTAATTTTAATAGAATTGCGTTAGATTTACTAAAAGGTTTTAAAATTTAAACCTTGTCTAATTGTAGTGAAATAGTTCTGATGGGTGAGTCGTATTACTTATGATGTTGTAATTATCATTTTCATACATTCATATTTTCAGATTAATATTTGACTAAAACAATTGTAATATCGTATCAACGATTTTTTCATTATCTATCAATCGGACGTTTGCGATTGTTGATTGAAATGACGATGCGTATCAACAACTTTCCTTATACAAAAACACAATGCTGATCTGTGACGTCATCATCCGAAGGCTTATAATTAACATATTGAATTTATATATCTGTCCCAATTGCCGTTGGTAAAAGGGAAGTAAAACTGTTGGTGACGTACTCGTAACAGACCCCAAGTGCGCTATAAGGGGCCGACATCAAGAAACATATCCAAAAAAAGAATAGCTTACAAAAGGGAACAATAGAAAACAATTGGGGGGGCTTACATCCAAAAATGGATCAAAGAAGGCCAAAAAGAAATCTACATTAAAAATCTTTAATCTCTACATAGATATTAAATGTTCGAAAGAAAATGATCTTTAACGGCTTTTTCTTTTAGCAAATAGCTCTTTTAAATCAACTCTAACACGACAATGGTTTTGAAACGTGCCTCGAGATCGTAAAACTTTTATTTTTGTTTTCCCGTTTTATGTTCCCGTAAAAATTTAATAAAACACATTATGATCAATTCAATACGTTTTTTTTTGTTCCTTTCTTGTTAACAAGTTAAACGATAATTAGGATCACCAGTGGTTAGAAAATAAACAATCCCAGGGTGTGCTATACAGGGTGTTCGTGAAAATGTGGGAAATCTACCTAATATAAAAAAAAAACTCGTGAAAGAAATATTACAAGTTCATTTAAACTTTTTTCGCATTGGCCTCATCTTCGGATATATGGCTAAGGGCTGCAATAGAATCAAGTTTTTTACACATAATTATTGAGCCACCTTACATATTTCAATTCTTTTTTAATATGATAAGACCCTTCAAATTACTTTCCAAGAAAGTGCCTTTTACTAATGACTGAAAATTAAGTATTTTCATTCATGTAGCTAGTCCTAACCCTTTTCGAAAAAAACGTCATTTTATTTACATCATGTATTTGATGTATTTCGATAAAAGATACATGTTTGTTCGGATCAAATGTTCAACTTTCAACCTTATGATAAAAAAAATTTGATCCAAAAATAGAGTTTACCTTTTTAGTTAAAAACGTCTAATTGTGTGAATTGCAGTTCGACCTAGGTTAGCAAAAAATGTGCGTTCTATTTTATCAGCACCAAAAACAAAATATTTTTGTAGCAAACGTTGTTAGGTAAGAAAGAAATAAATATTCTGCATTTTAGAACTTGTCAACTTTCACATCGCTCACACGTTGATTCTGTACTTGGATATTAATTTACTGATTTTTGGATTTCGTGGTGAAATTAATTGTGAAATAATTCGAAATACGGAATACACGTTTATTCAGTAGGCAGATATGCATCTGATGTGTAATCTTGTATATTGCAATACTTTGGAGGCCAAGAAAGGAATATCAGAAAACATTTTAATGAGCGGACCAATATCTAAGAGAGAATTGTAGGCGATTCTATTTAATACGGTAATATTATTAAATTTCTTCCTAAATTTAGGAAATTTTGGGAAAAGTAGTATTGATGCTAATCAGGGAAGAACAGTACGTACGCCGCAATTAAAAGAAAATATTTTAAATACTGTAGATGATACTCCTTAAATAAGCACTCGAAAATTATCAGCGCAGCTTATTACGTCAAAAACAATGGTACAGCAAGTTCTTCAAGAATAGCTGTTATATCCATATAATTTGGAAAAAGTGCATAAACTGATGTTCGCCGTAGAATGCAGTTTACAAACACGCTATTGGATCAGCAACGAAATAACGTAAACTTGATTAGCACTATTCTCTTCACGAATAAAGCAGAGTTTATCAAAAATTGTATCATAAATCAACTCACATGTATGGACTGATGAAAGTCCTCATAGGCAGGAGTCATTGACAATTTTTTTATTGGACCATTCGTATTGCTAGCACGACTGAATTGAAAACTTTATTTAGAATTAATTTACCTTTTTATTGAAACTATGGTGCCAGAGGAAAATTCCTCTTTTTAATATTCAACCCAACAGAAGTTAAGGGACTAACAGGGTAAATAAAATTACGTTTTTCCGAGAACGGTTAGGATTAGCAATATGAATGAAGAGTACTTAATTTTTAGTCAATAATTGAAGGTATGTAAAAAACGTTGTCCATAGTGTTTATCATACAGAGCGTAAAAAAATGGAGTCATGAGTACCATACACAACACTTTCTTGGATAGGAATCTGAAGGGCCTTCCTTAGTATTTATCATATTAAAAAAAAAATTGAAATATACCTGGTGGTTCAATAATTATGACTAAAATACTTGATTCCATTGCAGCTCTTTAGGAGCCCATATCTTCGAAGAAGGGGCCTATACGAAAAAAGTTTATATGAACTTGTAGTATTTCTTTCACGTGTTTTTTTTCATATCCGGGAGATTTTCCACATTTCTCGGACACCTTGTATATAGCTGATCAGTTTTTCATACATTTATTGATTGAAATAAAATACAACAATATTTTTGTGCTTAGTCATTTATTTAAAGTGTGAAATCATGTATAAAATATGTCTGAATATTCGCCTATGATTGCCGCCTAGATCAAGCTCCTTAAATCACAATTTCCATAATTTTTTTTATTGGATTCGTATGTTTTTTTTGATCACCTGAATTGAGCTCGGCTTGATAGAATTAACTTGATTCCCAAAATAGCCTCAAAGAAAATAGATCGGTGACCTTCAGGGCAAAATGAGATACCCTAAACTGGAAAATAAGCTCCCCTAAAACATACTTTCCGACAAAGGCATTGTTCCTGGATGGTATGACAAGTAATCCTATCTTCCTGAAACCACATGTGTTGTTGGTCGAGTCCGTCCTCACAAACATTAACCAAGTTTTTTTAGCATGACATGAAAGCGCTTTCCAGTGATGGAAATAGAGTTTTCTGCATCATACTCAAAAATAAGGTCCATTTATCATCTCCAAAAGGTAACATCGCATCAAAATGAAATTTGATGTGGATGTAATGATCGATCAGGAACAATATGAGTGTTTTCTTCAACTGAATAAAGCAATTTTCTTTATTACATACTTTTTATCTGTTTTTCAAAAGAAATATCATATTCGGCACAATATTGCTATGCTCTCAACTTTTTTAATGAAACGAGGTGTGTACATTGATAACTTGCAAGACTTGAAACGAGCGACTTGAAGAGGCGAGGTGACCATGAAATACACCTTCAGTACGAACTTGAACTCGCTTGAGTCATTTAGTTGTCCGGAGTGAAGTACACTCCCATTTAAGTTTCTTTCGGAAAAACATGGACTCAATTAGTATTGAACATGGTGAACGTTTTCACTAGAAAATAACAGTTAGAAAAACATTATCAAAGTAGCTGGGAACCTGGCATGCTTGCAGACTTCTGTTCGTATCTTCAGAGAGATACTAAGAAAAGTATCTGCAAGAGGACAGCCATTCGTTCTAACTAACTTCAGTTTTTTAATGAAAAATAAGGATTGGTGTAGTTAATTTAGAATGAATTTTAAAAAATCAATAAATGAGTTTTACTTTCTAACCTGACGTACTGTAAATACTTTATTTATAAGCCTTTACTTAATTTGAGGCATGTTATTATTATTACATATTGTTAGCTCAGAGAAAAAAGTTCTTAATGTGTTGCGTAGTATCATTTTTAATCAACTGATATCAGTCTCTTTGGGGAGGGGGGAGGCGGTGATATCGCAAAATTACAGAATGGCAAGCGAAAGCAAGTTGTCGACCGAAGGAGACGCTAGCAAAATTCCCATTTCTAGTGTAAAAGACAGGTTCGGGTCTATTTTTCTGAATTGGAAGCTCTTGAGGGAGCGGCGATCGCAAGAAAAAACAAGTTATCGACGGCGGGGGGGGGGGGGGAGATGCCAGTAGCATACACATTTCTAGTATAAGAGGCACAATCGGGTCTATTTTCCTGAACTCAGAGCCTTTGACTGCGGGGGAGGGGGGGAGGCCATCGCCTCCACCACCCCGTCCCCCTTTGATCCGGGCCTGTACCGATATATTCATACTAGATAAGTTTTGCTTTTATTCGAATTGAATTGAATTTTTCCTAAGAAATTGAACTACGAATGAAAAAAATATACAAGGTTTTTAAGTTATACAAACCATAACAAGAAAATCCCAAAATATTGTAATTAGATAGATATGAGTATGTAAGTTTCGACAAATTATCGTGAAAAATGTGATATTTTAACATATTTTTTTTTGCTGAAATGACAGTCTCTGAAAACATTTGTTCACTAAATAGGCTTCCAGCTGTTGTAGATAAATATCTGATGGTTTTATAATATAATAAGGACAAGATCTCCTATGACACTGTCTAGTGAGAACTTTGTTAAAGCGTTATGGCAAAAAAGATCTCTTTGCATGCCACCATTGATATAGAAGGAGCTTTCAACAGAGCGCTAGAGGCAAGCTAAATGAAGCCTGCTGACGAATCTGTCGCACAATTCTAAACCTTATTGTATTAGGGATAAAATTTGAAATTTGAAATTAATAAGAACAAATTAGTTATCAGAAATTATAATGTAAGGTAATACACTAGCACTTGCACGTAAATTTTCAGATATCGATTCTAATTACTTCATTTTCAGTTCCTAAAAATTCGACATTTAAATTGCATATTATAGAATATATCGCAAAAAATAAAATTACCTTTATTTTATTCAAGCAGTCCTTGATACACGCTGGTAAATCTTCTTTGAGAACATTAACATGTAATACCAAACTTGACACCAAATACGTTTTAACCAAAGGAAAGACCAAACAAATCCGTTTATCTATATGTGAAATACTGAATTGTTTTGGGTGTCAAAACTGGTTTCGGTTCCGGATTTTCCAATATGTAGATAAATAATACAGGTAAAATGTATTATCGTTTCAAATTTAATTTTGGCTAACAAGATTTCTAATCCATATATAGAATCAAATAGAATGAATAAAAATTCAGCTTGTGTATTTCGGTTTAGATTTTCTATTTACTTCAAAAAATAGACAGAAGCCTAAATTATTTTTGCATATTTTTCTTCAATTTCTGAAGTTGTAAAAGATATATTTGTTATGCGACAAAATGCTTGTTTTTTGGAAAAAGTTAGACTAATATATAGATTCTACATAATTCACCAGTTAATAAAACAAAGTGTAACTCATTGCACTTAAAAAGCCGCATTTTTATAAAGGCATTTTTGTAAAGGGTACAGGTTAATATATCCAACTCTCTCAAGCACAACCTTTTACTCAAGCATGTTACTCAGTGGTTGCATAATACCTAATAATATTTTATCAACGATATAATACAAGAAGAATAGTCATGTTAGCAGCCTAATGCTGGAAGATCTAAAGATAGAAGATGAAAGCAGGAGATCCAATTAATGGACGGACCTGCAAGGATTGAGACAAGCTAAGACACTTTTGGGGAACTACGGCCAGAAGAGATTCAAAAAATGCATATGCTTTATTAAAAAGCCACTAAGAGTTCTACAGGGGTCCTGACGGGGTATTGCCACCTGAAGGGGTATCTCAAGAAACTCGGACTGGTAGAAAAAGAAGAGTGTAGATTCTGTGAGGGGAAGGACGAAACCTCTACTAATATCCTTGCAGAGTGCAGCGCTCTAGAAAACCCTAAGATGCGGTTCTTAGGAACACATCAAATCGAAGAAGGGGAGCTATCCACCTTGAAGCTGTTCAACATCCTGAGATTCCTGAGGGAAATAGAACTGGAAGACCTGCTCCAGCCGATATGGTAACTCTTACGACTGGGCAGCAGTAGGGGGCACAATAAATCTACCAGGTCGCAGTGTACAGACCCCTACTCTACTCACATACATACATAGTCATGTTACAAAATAATTTCCCTAAAATGAACTAACCTGAATTAAAGTATAAACGATATGGATGAGCGTATGGTGATTACGGCACGACAAATATTGCCCAAATGATACATACTGCTACACAGATTTTTAAAAGAAAAATTGCCATACCCCACAATGTGTAGAAAGGTAGAGTTAATTTAATTAAAAAAAAAAATAAAAGAAAAACACTAGAGTACAGTTGAAGGCTAGTAGCAACACCAACGGGCAAAAATGTCGAGCTAAACCCCTATGCCGGAGAGTAGGGGTGGGAAATTAAAAGCGCCACTTCATCAAAGGCTAGGCTCAATGCAGAAGCTTTCCACGATGTTGTTAGGAACTAGCTTTTAACTTTACTGTACAGCAAGCACAACAAAACAAGAAAAGACACAAAAGCAAGCAACATGTGGACCAAATAAAACTCGGTCGTAGTTTGTTATAATAAAATCTTTAATTAAAGATTAAACTGCAGTGTAAGCTAGATGTAAGAAAATATTGAAAGAATAACTAACGTGAATAAATACACTAAGAAGGAAAAGGAAATAAATTCAAACGGTTGACACTAAACTTCATACATTATAGTCTACTAATTTTAAATCATAAAACAAACCCGTTTTATTTCTCTATGATCATGGATGGTAGATTATATCGCAACGCCTTACAGTAATAAAATATATCTAATGTTAATTAAATTACTATTGAATTGTTAATAAAAATATGGTAAAGGTTTGCCTGTAAAATGGTGAGTCGGCCAGTTGGTTAATTTCTCAGCTTATGGTGTAGGCTTTGCCGTACCATCCATAGGAACACGCAGGTCGCGGTATTAACAATAAATCCTGAGATAGATATCAGTACAATATGCCTTAGGTGGATTTACAGGTCTTAATATGTCCAACTGGATGAACACTAATAATGATTCAACCTTTAGGGTGGATAACAGTCACAGTATACCCAGAGGGTGTACCCCATTCTCTTGGGCCTAGATGAATTCCTTATAAAAACATGCTCAAGACTTACAAAATCTGTGTTACGAGGTTTTATTTCGGTAAAACATCAAAAAAAAATGCCAAGCAGACAAAAAAATAATCAAATCAAACAATATTAAAGTAATACCGGGACAATCTAACACTTCAATCCCAAATCCAGCAGAATTGCTTCAGATTTAGCGAGAAGGAAGTCTTCAGTCTTGTTTAATCGATTCTAACAGGAAAAAGTGAAAATGAAATCAATTTAGCCTCCATTTATATGTAAACCACAAGCTTGCACGATCCGCTACTTCCTTTTAAGTGTCAAAGGAAATTTGACAGCGGTACCAACTTAACAGAAATAACAGAACAAAATTGACTTAGAGCGACTTGGGACAACAAGAATGGACTGAAACAGATTTGATAATGAGTTAATCGTTAGCATTTTCGACTCTAAATAAAATAAGCATCGATTGTTAATTTTTTTATATTTAAATTAAGAAATATGTATTTTCTGCCAGCCATTAGTAACACGGTGTTAGTTGTCTGTCCAAACTTCCTCCAAAAATTACAAAACAGAAACCACAGCCCAACATGCTTGTGCCCAGAAAATATGAGAATTTGATTATACGTCAACTCGAAATGACAAACTAGACAGTGCCGAAACAACTTAGCTTCCACAAGATGTCAACGAAAACTACGAAATTAATTAAAAAAAAATCAGGTAAAACTGTTATAAGAATGGATAAACGTAAGAATTTCACTGGAATAACGGGTTAGAAAATGATATCTAAAAAAAATCTGAATACAAATTCCTTATCTAAATATAAATAACCTAGTACAGTGTCGTAGAATTAACGACCTATGCATCAAGCTAGAAACAAAAATCAAGTTCAGAATGTATTTTTTTAGCGTAAGAGTACAGGCAATCTACAAAATGATAAATAAAATAATCTAGTTGGAAAGAAAGTTTGTAAGGAAGTAGACCTAGGAGTGCTCGTGATATAGCAAAACCCAAAATACAACGAATAGTATGCTGTTATTGGAAGGATATAGGCGAAATGCTTAAAGAAAAATTATATTGTGATGCTCAAAACGTGGGTTTTGTAAAAATAAGGTAAAATCAACCAAATTAACCATAGTCATCTTAAGTCGAAATTTGAACCGTACAATACTTGCAAGCTTAGTATATGAAAAATCACTTTAGTCTATATGAGTTGACGAGACGAATTTGTAAACAATAGTTTACATGTCTTAAGTAATATTTACTCAAAAAAAAACTAAATTTTTATGGTAAACGATAAGAAAATTATTTGCCGATAAGTATTTTCATCGCTGGTTGATATTTTTTGAAACGCAAATCTCTGGATAGAAATTAAGCTATCAACTATAACAGTCGTTTTTTATTCTTACGTCTGTTGTAAATTTTAACAAATATTTACTTACTCTGTTAGTAACTTTCTTCACTGGAGTCCAATTTTGTGAGGTTTATTTATTAATATTCTGTTATCGATGTTCATATCGATAAATTAATTATCTGTTTCTTTTACAATTTTTCGATAAATAATATTGCATATTAGAAATACAAAAATCGTTGGAAATATGCTTGTCGGAAAGTTTAGTTTGACATTTTTGGAAATTCAGTCATTTTCTCCGCATCTGGCTGAGCTTGAAGTGGTAGAAATTCCAGAAAGAAAAATCAACAATCACCTATTTTCTACTTTATTTTTTTGATCAGGCTACACCAAAACCAAGCAACAACATTCCATTTTCGTTAATTCTAGTAATCTTTGAATTAAATAAATGATATTATTCCCATTTTTTGGGACCAACTCGTAGCTTTACAATGGGTCTATAGGAATTTAGTGCAATCCATTTGCTAGTAATTACAATATGCTACAATCCAAGATTTTGCTGATTGTCCCAGATCACCTCTTAATGATTATTATCCATGTACGACCATCTTAATACAGATAATTAAGATAATGAACTAATTTACTTGAAAAATGTGTTAAAGGAAACCAGTAATAAACTAGCTATACTATCTTAATTTGCATTATAAAAGAAATGTAAAGAAAGTTGCAATTTTCAACGATGCGTAATGTAATGTTTACCTATGTTGGGACGATAAACTTATCTCACTTTTTTAAGATGAAACCTTGTAATAGAAAACACAAATCTTATCCTTTATTTGAATGATATTCTAATTTTGAAGTTTGTCTAGAGTAAGTCTTTCCTGAGCTACAATAGTATTAAATTTGAGCTATAGGTGGCATCTGTAATTTCATGTCTCGAAAAGAGCAAGTACTATTTGACTTTTGCAGTAAATTCATAATAAATTTTGTCCATTTATAATTACCACGATAAAAGAGCTAGGTGACTCAGATACAATCGATTCCACGTAGAATGGGAATCAACATCATAACACTTTACCACTAATAACCATTTAATATATTTAAAAAAGTTATATCACAAAAAATGACCCCCAGCCCAAATAATTTAAAGAAAGAAAAATTTTAAAATGAAAAGAAATAAGTGCTCTTGTTCTATATAAAAAAAATATTGGTTTTTAATAATGGTATAGAGGGGTGATTGATTGATTGATTATATGACATAGGAAGCTAGGGTCGAAAAGCCCTTACACTGCAGCCTTCAAACTTATTGTATTGCCTGCCATAACCGTTCTAGGCGAACAGATTGGTTGTTTTGATCAGGTTTAATAGCCTGCTCACTAGTTTGTCCTCTGAGTATAAACCTTTCGGATAGATTGATCCCTGAAGGTGTCTCCAGTAGGCCAAAGCCTCGCACTCGAAGATGATGTGTGATGCCGTCTGGTCTCCTTCATCATATAGTCTACATATTGGTTCTTCGTTGTAGATGCCCATTGTATGTATGTGTTTTATCAAGCTGCAGTGGCCAGTTATAAGTCCTGTCACCAACCTGATTTGTTATCTGCTTAGACGCAGAATTTCACGGGTTAGTTTGCCGCATGGTCTGCTCAGCAATAGCGTGGTGTGTCTGTGACCCGCAAGTTCCAGTGGGTCTAATGTTGTTGATTTATCCATCAGAATAGCCACCCACGAATAGCAGCCTTGGGAATACTAAATGCTGGCTCTGGTCCAATATTGCCCGAGATCCCCTTGTGCCCTGGTACCCACGCAAGGGTGAGCCTGTTGTGTTTTACCAGAGCTATAAGGTTTTGAAGACAGTCTTAGACTTGTTATCATGTAATTTGGTAACATGTTAGACCCTTCAGCGTTGACTGACTGTCAGACAAGGTGAGAACGATCCTACCCCTATAACTCCTTCTCAAGTTCTTCCGAAGACAGACATCAATAGCATAAATTTCTACCTGAAATACTGTGGTATGCTTCCCCAGGGCTACTCTCATATTGAGTCTGGGTATATCCCTGTGTATTTCGCCGCCTGTACCGGCTAGTTTTGAATCCGTCTATGTACCAGACGAGGTTCCCTGGCTGATATGCAGTGGCTGTTGGAGGAACAGTGAGTTGTTCAGTCATACCCAGACTTCCAGTGAAGTTGAATGGCGTAGGGTCTATCCTGGTGTGTTCGAGGGCAGGTGGTTAACTGCTTATGCTACAAAGGTTGAAACTTGGTCACCTTTAGGCTCCAAATTATTCCAACCACGTGCTAAATTAAGAATACAATGGCGTCGACATAATCATGTAATAGAGCATATAAGGAATGCAAAAATCAAAAAAAAAAATAATATAAGGGCACAACTATATAGATCATCGAAAAGTGAACAAAATAGAATAAACAAAAAATGTAAATTTTGTTGGAAAACATTATCAGTTTTGTTCAAATTTTATGTATGTCTGATATAATTAATAAGTTTTCTAATTTTTGAATTTAAGATTCATATTTCTTATTTTGGTTGTTTGGTTACTGAATTAGAAATTGGAAAATGAAATTTAATCATTCGTACTGATTTTATTGGTAATATATTAGTTATTTGAAGAAAAATCATTTTTGAATTTAGAGTCAAAAGCATTAATGAAAAATATCTAGTAAACCAATTTAAGTGAAGTTTGGTGTCTTTTTGTCATCAATTTTGAAATATTGTATTTCAGTTTTGAATTATAAAACTCTGAATTATTCTAGAAAATTAAGTTGTATTGATCTTAGTAGAACTTTGACTACATATTTCTTATGGAGGTACATAAGCAGATCTGCCATACATCAATATTTCGCTTGGGCAAACCGTGTTTAAAGACTTTGTTCAGGTTTTTGGTCCGGATTTATAAAATGTCAGGATTACGAAAAGAAAATTTCAATTATAATAAATTAATCTAGTAAAAGAAATAAAACATTGTGGTTGAACAGTAAATTATTGGCGTAAGATATGATTGGTTATTACATGTGTTTCATTTTAGCTAATTTGGGTATGTGAATAGGTTTTATTATTTACAAATTTTTTCTGAGACATTAATGTAACAAAAGCGGCAAGAAAAGATCTAAATTTGCCTTATAAAAAAATAAATTGTGTGATTTGAAATTACCATAATTCTTAATTATTTTAAAAACAAAAATATTTTTAGCTTTTAAATTTTATATTATTTTATAATTTTAATTTGTCAGGACCACGCTTGAAAAAACTCGGTCAGGTTTATTCATAACTCTAATATCAATAGCATAATATTTGCGTATCCTAAAAGTAAACAATAAATATATAATGTTTTCATAACACGGAACAATATCCAGTTGTACTTGTTTTGCAATTCCGGTCCCTTTTCCTCCTATTTACGGCAAATTGTATACCTGTTTGTACAACACATAACACTAAAGTTTTCATTAAGAAATTATGTGAAGTGGAATTGTAAACAAGTATTTATATTTCGCCTTAGTTTCTTTGTCGCTGTAAGTTCTCATTGTAACAAAATATTTGATTTAAGCCCTATGAGTACTTTTTGATTTAGTTTAAATTATTTATTTACTGTTTCTAACAACTTCATTTTTAAATGTTGTTAAGTATAATACAAATATTACGAAACCACAATAATTTTCTAATTTCTCTTTGTTTCATGTCAGAGATTCCCAAATTGGAGCAAGCTAGTCGGGTAGTTCACAGCGATCGCTAGATTCCATTGTCAATCGAAGAAACGCGCAAGGAAGGTAAGTTTCGAGACGGACCACCTGTTATTCCGCCGAGCTGGAATAAGCGAGAAAATATTTCCAACTGATATATAAGTAACGAGCAGAGCAGAAGGAGAGAGTCTTCAGATATTCAGTTGCAGCAAGAAATTTTCGAATATATAAGTATACAGATAAGTTGTTATGCTTGATAAACGTATTACTTTGTGTTAAGTCGTTAAAAGGTTCTTTTTGTTGTTTAGAAATGCATCGTCATTGATAGTCACACTTCGTCTTCGATAGGCATACCTAGAAATATAAGCATTTTGATTACTAAAAAATATTAAATCAAATTAATTAAATATTTACATATACATTTTGAAGTATTTTATTTTTCAAGCATCAATATCATAGAGAAAATATTCGGAGAACTCTTTAGAATTTGGATTTTCGACTTGTACTAATGACGACATAGAGAAATCACAAATGTTTTATGCAAGGTTCTTCTCAGTCTATGAAACCCCCAAAACTCCAATGTAACTTAGGAACGAAGCATTCTGAGCATATTGTATAAAAACCTAGAAATTTTTGAGACGGCTACCAAGTCTTTTCTAAAACTCTTGCAATCGAGTATTATTATCAGTGAATTTTGAAATGGATAATTTCAAAAATCGACATATCCATTAATGAGTAATCATTAATTCACAAAATATAATTATCAATTACTTCACCAATTGATAATTTTGAAGATAATATTATCATTTAATGAAGTAATTGATATCTAGATTCTTAAAATTATCAACCTATAAGGTAATTTTATTCCAACAATTATCAATTAACGAAGATGTTGATAATGTCAATTTTGGAATTATCATTTGACCAAATAATTGATAATTTTTAAGATATTATTATCCATTACTGGAGTATTTAAAAATTCCATTTTTCAAATTACCCATTACGAGAGTAATTAATAATTTATTTTTCCAAATTATTGTATTATTAGTTGGCCATTTACCAGAATTAAATTTAAGAAATATTTTTTATTGAAACACTCCGTGTTTTTAGATAGAGTAATGGAAAATTAACAGTAGAATATTTAATTCTACGTGAAATTTTTTTAACGAAAACGTATTTACGTTGCTGAAACATCTTATTATTCAGGCGAAAAGAACTAAGAAATAATTAAATGACATGACTTCTGGCCACGGTGAAACATTTCAGTTTCATCTATAGGAGTTAAAATGGTCGAAAAAATTTAAATTTGTCGATTTGACTTAATCCCAAAAAAGAGGTAAAAAACAAGGTGACAAAAAATTTTAGCCACATCCTTAAGTATGTAAGCTTTTTACAATAATTTAATATATTTTCACACCTTAATCATAATCATGTCCCTATTTCATATGATGCTGCATTATTTGCGGAAAAAAGTCACTGGATTATTTTTCAATTTAATTCAGAAAAAATAGGCATGATGACTGTAACGAAGAATCACTAAAATTATGACTTGAAGTAATTATATAGGATAGACAGATTCTAAAAAACACATTTATTTTTAGATTACAAGTAAGATTATATTTATTTTAGTAAAAATACAAATACAAAATATGGAAATCGGCCCTATTAGATCGAACACCAATCAGAAGCGCGTGACGTCACGCTTTCGTAAACATCACATCAGTCGTAATTGTTTATCGCCTTTATCGTTCGAATTTGTCTTTATTTGCATCGTTAATCAGATATTTTGTGGATAAAACTGTCAAGTGTATCAGTTTCCTGCTATCAAAAGAACAACAACGGCATGGAACAAGGATGTGTCAAGGCCAATAGCTCAAATTTGCGTTAGAAGTTAACTGGTGCACTGTTTTTTCAGTCTGGACAGCTTTACTTCTGGATTTTGTATAATATATATACTTGTACTGATTTATCAGCTGATTTTTGAAGGGTGGTAGGTGCTTCTAGATCTTCAATTGTGTTTAAAGCTAAAAAATAAAAATAAGTACTTGTGAACAAACTGTAACTATTTACACATTATTATGTACTATAATTTTTGCAACAGACTATAATAATATTATAATATTATAATAATAATAATAAATAATGAAATGTCGACTGCAAAACATAACGTACCCCAGGTGGGTAGGACCCATGGTCCACAATCCCACACCGCAAAAGCGGTCTGCTCCACGGATTCTGGGGGGAGCAACATTTCGACATCACAAACTTCAAGTGGCAGAGTGTTGAGGAGGCGAACCCCTGTCACACAAGAAGCTACAGCCCAACAACAACATGAGAGCCAAACAACATCGAGACCTCCACCCTCCGAAGGTGCTGCGCAGGAACCTGAGTCAGCGCTCACTCAGGCGGGACTTCCGAGACAGCGCATGAAATGGACAACATCCATGAATGAAACAGTAATGCGCATTTTTTATAGGGTGACTGAACTAGGACGAGAAACGATCGGCTACAGACAACAGCTTCATGCCGAATTTTGTAGGGAATATCCACACCTACAAGTGTCACAACAGAGAATAGCAGATCAGTACAGAGCTATTCTCCGAAATAAACTAATCTCAGAAGCGCGACTTAACATCATCAAAGCGGAAATAGAACGAAAGATAAGAAGTACCGATGATAACAATGAACAAACCCCGGAACCTGCGCCACAGCCAGACCCAGAGAATCAAGAACAACCAGACAACAACATGAGAGCTGACATCGCTGTGGACAGGCAACAACAACTACATCAACACGAGGGTCAGATAACTCCAAGAGCTCTACCCGCCGAAGATGCTGTGCGGGAACCCCAACAAGCTCTTACTCAAGCGGGACGACCAAGACAGCGCATGAAATGGACTGTGTCCATGAACGAGACAATAATGCGCATTTTTTATAGGGTGACTCAACTAGGACGAGAGATGATCGGCTACAGACAACAACTACATGCCGAGTTTTGCAGGGAGTACCCACCCATGCAAGTGTCCCAGCAGAGAATAGCTGACCAATATAGAGTTATTCTCCGAAACAGCCTAATTCCTGAAGCTCGGCTTAATAGCATCAAAGAAGAAATTGAACGTGAGATCAGAGGCACTGACAATAACAACAATCCGATTGCTGAACCTGAGCCACAACCGGAACCTGAGCTCCAAGAACAACAGGAACAGCTAAATGACGAAGCCCAACAGGACAACACTGAACCCTTTTATCAGAAATTGTCAACGGAAATGAGTGCTGCGGTGTTGGAGTATGATGGAAGCAATCCGTTAAGAAAACCGGCACTGCCAAAGATTAATTCATCCAAAAAACTGGGTGCCATGTTAGACATCATGAACAATCGGATTTTGCCAGCTTATGTTTCAGATGCCTACACTCTGGAATCCTTACATATGACCATCTACTGTGCCGCGACTGCTATAGCTAGAGCTCTAGAAATTAAAGTCACAACAGAGCGTCCATCAGCAAGGACAGAACCCAACATACCACCATGGGAAAGACGCCTAAACAAGAAAATTGAAAATCTTCGAATAGATATAGGACAGCTGACGGAGTACATCAGGGGCACGAGAACTAGTCGACTGCAAAGGCGAGTTGAAGAAATCATGAATCGTGTCCGATATCATTCGCAACAAGATCCAGCGAATGTTACTGCTCAGCAATGCCTTGACTCACTGAAACAGAAGCTCTCTGTTATTGCAGGACGGCTAAAGAGGTACAAGACCAGCAATAACCGAAAACGAGACAATGCGCTCTTCCAACGATCAGAAAAGACTTTCTACCGTAAGCTAAACTCTCCACCTAATATGGCAGATAATAGATATCCCAACAGAGAGCAGGTAGAAGAGTTCTGGGGAAACCAACTTTCCACACCAGCCGATTGTAACATCGCAGCTGGCTGGATCAATGAAGAACACCAAATCTGCCAAGATTACAGCCAGATGCAGTTTGAGCCATTTACCACCGAGGAAATTTCAAGAATAATCAAGGAATCCCATAACTGGAAAGCTCCAGGTCTCGACGGGATCCAGAACTACTGGCTCAAAAAGTTATGGTGTATGCACCATCAGCTGGCTAATCTTATTAATGATGTTTTTCTTAATCCAGCAAAAATGCCATTGTTCTTGACCGAAGGTATTACGTACCTCCTACCAAAGGACCAACACAACACACATGACCCAGCTAAGTATAGGCCAATCACCTGCCTACCCACACTGTATAAGGTGATCACCTCCTGCCTGACCCAACGCATCTATGCACATTGTGAGCAAAATAATATCATTGCAACTCAACAGAAAGGATGTACGAGGGGAGCAATGGGATGCAAGGAACAATTGATTGTTGACTCTGTCATATGTAACCAAGCCTGTACCAACCGAAGAAACCTCTTTGCTGCCTACGTGGATTATAAGAAGGCCTTCGACTCAGTACCACATGAGTGGCTCAAAACTATATTAAGAATGTACAGGGTCCACAATAATTTTGTTTCCTTTTTAGAACGCATCATGTTAACCTGGAGAACTAGGATCCAATTGCAAGTGCCATCCAGCGACACCATCGAAACTAACACCATTCCGATACGAAGAGGAATATTTCAAGGCGATTCACTTAGCCCATTGTGGTTCTGCCTTGCAATGAACCCACTATCACGCCGTTTGAACTCCACCAGACACGGCTTTAGTGTTAGAAACAACAACGAAGAGATAGTCAGAGTGAATCATCTTCTATACATGGATGATCTTAAACTGATGGCTGCTACCAGAAGCCAGCTGGAACAAATGCTTAAAATTGTAGAGGAGTTCTCCGGGGATATCGGAATGCAATTTGGACTTGACAAGTGCCGTATTTTGAACATCGTTAAAGGGAAGATACAACCGGGGGCTTTTGAAATGCAGAACGGTGAAACTATAGCTGCAATGGAAGCAGACCAAACATACAAATATCTAGGTATGAAACAGGCTAAAAGAATTGATCATGGCACTATGAAGGCCGAATTGACAGCCGAATTTGTCAGGAGGGTAAGGCGGGTATTAAGAACTAATTTAAATAGTAGAAATTTGTTTAAGGCGCTCAACACGTATGCTTGCTCTGCGCTGAGCTACTCTTTTGGAATTGTAAAATGGAGCAGGACGGACATCCAGAACCTGCAAAGAAAAATAAGGACACTCCTAACAAAAGCATAAAAACATCACCCTCGGAGTGCTATTGAACGTACAATGCTTCCAAGACACCAAGGAGGAAGAGGATTGGTGGATATTGGTAAGCAGCTCGACCAACAAATAATAAACTTACGTTCATATTTCCACAGGTTGGCGGACTCTTCCACACTACATCGAGCAATATGCGAGGCAGACGATTCAACACCGCTACAGTTGAGGGAACAAGATATTACTTCTCACCACCAAACAGACCAAGAGAAGTTACAAACCTGGCTACGGAAGCCACTTCATGGACGGCATCCAAATGAGGTCAATCAGGACAATGTCGACAACTCAGCGTCGAACTACTGGTTGATTTCAGGACAGATGTTTCCGGAAACGGAGGGCTTCTTGTTAGCTATCCAAGACCAGGTTATTCCGACGAAAAACTATCGGAAGTTCATCATTAGAGATCCCTCAATAGAAAATGACCAATGCAGATATGGCTGTCGAACATCGGAGACAATTCAGCACATAACTGGAGGATGCCAAGCGTTTGCCGCAATCGAGTATAAGGAAAGACACGACTCAGCCGCTAAGATACTCCACCAAGAGTTAGCAGAAAAGTTAAACCTATTACAGGTAGGAAAAGTGCCTTATTACAAGTACAATCCGGAGCCTATTCTTGAAAACAACCAGTTCAAGTTATATTGGGACCGAACGGTTCTGACGGATCAAGCAGTAGCTCATAATAGACCAGACATTATACTAATAGATAAAATTTCTAGGCGAACTACACTAATCGACATCGCTGTACCTAACAACAACAACCTAAGACCAAAATACAACGAGAAGATCGCCAAATACAGAGATCTGGAGGTGCAAATCCGAAGACAATGGGCAATGAACAGCGTCCAAACGATTCCCATAATACTCTCAACAACTGGAGTGATACCAAAGAACCTCCTGCAGAACATCAAGGGACTGGGTCTTAGTGAGCATCTGTATAAACCGATGCAGAAAG
Source organism: Diaprepes abbreviatus (assembly GCA_034092305.1). Lineage (NCBI taxonomy): Eukaryota > Metazoa > Arthropoda > Insecta > Coleoptera > Curculionidae > Diaprepes > Diaprepes abbreviatus. Next base: position 20,874,163 of record JASJET010000031.1, read on the forward strand.
CAACTCTCCTAGCAACCGCGCGAACCGTCCGAAAGTTCATGGGAAATACAGCAGACCACGTCACCTAGGACCCGATAACATGGAAAGGGTTCCCACAGAGCTTCATACTTCTGGTACCTTTGTGTACCTGCTATGAGTGAATATTCCCTGGAGGGAGTGCGAAGCCGTCTGGCTTGTAAATCATAATAATAATAGGTACCGCAAAGATTGTTTGAAATCATAACAACCTATAATGTTATGATTAAACCGGTTAACAGAAAAGATATACACTAGAATTCATTAAAACAGGTTACCGGTATAAAAAAAGCAATGGGTAAGTACCTGAACTTTCTGATGAAGTGCCTGTGAGTTCCAAATGTTCTGTAGGTGGTTTTGTTTGTGTTATATCTTTGTCACTTTCTTCAATCAGACACCTTTGTTTTTTGAGAACATATGGACGCTCAGCGGTGTCAGGAGTTCGTTTGCTTTCTGCCGTGTTAGCATTCATATTTTGTGGGTATACACCCTGACTTTATGCGCACTTGTAAAATTGAACCCATTACATGGTACTGTATATAATTTTCCATATCATTTGGTAACTGAAAAAAGAAAAAACTTTTAATTAGGAACTTTAAAAATAATACAGTAATAAAGAAATTAAACCTACCCTCAAACGGGATCGACAATGTTATTGACAAATATTTACCTTACATATATGTTGTTTGCGAGCTTCGCCACTTATTTATATAAAATAAATACTTACATCAAAATGATCTTCGCAGAAATAAATCACTGAATTAACAGATATAGAAGCTGGGTCTCGCCTTGCAAGATTTAGCCACGTATTTCTGATATTTTTCTTCAATGGCACGTTAATAAATAACTTATTGGGAGGTTTTATCGATGTATTATTACATGGAGGAACTACACACCATCGATACATATTAGAATTCATGATTATCGCACAAAATAATGGAAAATATGAATTAAAACAAGCAATAAGATACAACTTGTCAAGTGTTTACGCAAGGGTGACGTCACAGACGGACGCCATTACTATTCTAGCGTTTTGGTGCGAAATTTAAATTGTATTTTAAAAAGGTCAATTTTTCCTTCAAAACATAAATTTTTCACGGAAATAAGATTTATTTTGTATAAAGCAGGTGCGTAAAAACATCGTGGAGTATTTTTCCAAAATTAGTCATCATGCCTATTACCACTTAATAATTCAATAATTTGGAAAATTCAGTTTTTAATTACTCTGGTAATGGGTAATTCGGAAAATAAAGTTTTCAGTTACTTAAATAATTGGTAATTTTAGTCCTAAAATGATTAGTTATTTTATCAGCTGATAATTTTAAAAATAAAATTATAAATTACTTCGTTAATTGCTAATTATAGTAATAAATTCAACAATTAGTTTATTAGTTGATAATTTGAGGAAAAATCTCCACTTACTTCATTAATTGATAATTTTAATTTCAAAATTACTAATTGATAATTTCGATTTGTTGATTACTAATTTTCCAGTAACTGAGTAATGGTTAATTATAATTTTTTCTTAGCGATCACAGATACAAAACATATTTTATTTATATTTGGATATTGTCGACATTAGCGATATATTTCGCAAAAAATCGCTTTCTCAATTTTGGTGTGCTATGCGTAATTCGTATTTTAAAGTTTCCATGTTTTCATTTCGAATAATAATCCCATTTGCTTCTACTTACCTCTGTAAAAGTGGATTTTCAACCCTTTCTCAGATCAAGACTAAAGCCAGGAATAAGCTGGATGTTATTATTATAACATATATTAAGCAGACGCAAGCTCAATCGTCACATTGATCATTAATAATTTATACTTAATAAGAAATATTATTACTTTTTTAAGCCTCAATTTTTTTATTTTATCGATAAACTATGACAATATAATGAATGCGAAATGGCGGTTGCAAATATTTTTAAAAAATGGAAAAAGGATGTCGATTAAAAAAAGGTCTGTAAATACCGTTTTTTATTTGTGTTTTTATTACTTATCAAACTGTTTTGTAAAAGGTGTTTTTTATAGAGGTATAAAACTTTAAGTTGGCAACACTTTTTTAACTGGCGGCCATTTTGTCAGTGTGTTCAAGTGATTTATGTTTAGTTTGGTTTGGCATTTCAACATGAATAGACTGACGCCTGAACAACGCTTCCAAATTGTGCAAATTTATTTTGAAAATCATGGTTCTGTTCGAAATACGTATCGCGCATTATGTCCATTTTACGGTCAACATAATCGTCCATCAAAGCAATTAATTCGATTAACTATGGAACGTTTTCGCACCACGTTTACTCTAAATGATAATACGCATCCACCGAGACGTCGTACAGTGCGTACAGAAGAAGTCATTGCTGCTGTAGAGCGTAGCGTAGAGGAAGACCCGAATCAGTATATCCGCCATCGTGCACAGGAATTGGATATGTGTCCATTCACTTTATGGAAGATTTTGCGGAAAGATCTTGGTTTTCGTGCTTACAAAATCCAACTCGTGCAATCCCGATTTTCATAAGCGAATTTTGTTTAGCGATGAAGCTCACTTTAGTTTGAATGGTTACGTCAATAAACAAAACTGCCGTATTTGGAGTGATGATAATCCTCAAGTGTATGTTGAGACACCGTTACATCCAGAAAAACTGACTGTTTGGTGTGCTTTATGGGCTGGTGGAATTATTGGTCCGTACTTCTTTAAAAACGATGCTGGTCAGAACGTTACAGTCAATGGTGACCACTATAGAACCATGATTACTGATTTTTTCGTTCATCAATTGAACAACCATGATGTGCAGGAGCTGTGGTTTCAACAAGACGGCGCAACGTGTCACACAGCTCGTGCCACAATTGATTTATTGAAGGAAACGTTTGGTAACCGCATAGTTTCACGTTTCGGACCAGTGAATTGGCCTCCAAGATTGTACGACTTAACGCCGCTAGACTATTTTCTGTGGGGATATGTGAAGTCGCTAGTCTACGCCGATAAGCCCGAAACGCTGGATCACATAGAGGACAACATTCGCCGCGTTATTGCTGATATACGGCCACAAATGTTGGAAAAAGTCATCGAAAATTGGACCTCCAAATTAGACTACGTCCGAGCCAGCCGTGGCGGTCATATGCCAAAAGTCATATTTAAATTATAATGCCAGAAGGTTATCTTTCGAATAAAGTAAATTTCATGTCAATTTAAAAAATGCATCTGTGTTTTATTCCATTTAAAAGTTCTATACCTCTATAAAAAAACACCCTTTACTTTATAGACTTTAAAGAAAAGCAGAACTGTTATAAAGGGAATTTATTGAAATTATCCGCTCACTCGATATAACACCTATGGCTTACTTTTTATAGGGAATTCTTAAACAGATGGCATACACCTAAAAAGAATTGTTTGCACGAGTGCAAAATTCAATAAACACTATATACTTACAAGGAAGGTACTCGAAATGCTCAGCTCTGATTTTAATATTTTCGAAAACACGAAAATAAGGAGCACATATTTTGTTTTATCCCCGGAGATTTATTTTAAAAAGATAAAAACAACTCCTAAACTTGACCTCCAAAATAATTTTTTGTAAATATATCTAATTCTAATTAAGATATCTTCACAAAACAAAGTATTTTGTATTACTCACCCCCTTTATTAGTTTTTATCCGAGAACCACGAAAAACGTCAGCTTTAGACTAATGCTATCTATAAAAAAATATTTTTAAAGAATTCAAAGTAATTTGATAATTTTTTGAATTAAAATACGTGAAATAACTTTACGTTTACCTATATAATAAAATTTTTATAAAAAAAATTGAACCGACTTATAAAATGGAACCAAAAAGCGAAAAATAATATATATTTTTATGAGAAATCGAAATTTTTGAAGTCAACGCAAAATTATTTTTAAATGAAATAAAGGGTATTTTTTATACAGGTATAGAACTTTCAGTTGGCAACACTTTTTTAACTGGGGGCCATTTTGTCAGCTGTCAAGTGATTTATGTTTAGTTTGGTTTGGCATTTCAACATGAACAGACTGACGCCTAAACAACGCTTCCAACTTGTGCAAATTTATTTTGAAAATCATGGTTTTGTTCGAAATACGTATCGCGCACTAGGTCCATTTTACGGTCAACATAATCGTCTATCAGAGCAATTAACTCGATTAACTATGGAACGTTTCGCACCACGTTTACTCTAAATGATGATACGCATCCACAGAGACGTCGTACAGTGCGTACAGAAGAAGTCATTGCTGTTGTAGAGCGTAGGGTAGAGGAAGACCTGAATCAGTCTATCCGCCATCGTGAACAGGAATTGGATATGTGTCCATTCACTTTATGGAAGCTTTTGTGGAAAGATCTTGGTTTGCGTACTTACAAAATCCAACTCGTGCAAGAATTGAAGCCACACGATCACCTAGCAAGGCGTAGATTCGGTGAATGGGCCCAAAACAAGATTGCCTTTGATCCCGATTTTCATAAGCGAATTTTGTTTAGCGATGAAGCTCACTTTTGTTTGAATGGATACGTCAATAAACAAGACTGCCGTATTTGGAGTGATGATAATCCTCAAATGTATGTTGAGACACCGTTACATCCAGAAAAACTGACTGTTTGGTGTGCTTTATGGGCTGGTGGAATCATTGGTCCGTACTTCTTTAAAAACGATGCTGGTCAGAACGTTACAGTCAATGGTGACCTCTATAGAGCCATGATTACTGACTTTTTCGTTCATCAATTGAACAACCATAATGTGCAGGAGCTGTGGTTTCAACAAGACGACGCAACATGTCACACAGCTCGTGCCATAATTGATTTATTGAAGGAAACGTTTGGTAACCGCATAGTTTCACGTTTCGGACCCGTGAATTGGCCTCCAAGATCATGCGACTTAACGCCGCTAGACTATTTTCTGTGGGGATATGTGAAGTCGCTAATCTACGCCGATAAGCCCGAAACGATTGATCACTAAGAGGACAACATTCGCCTCAAATGTTGGAAAAAGTCATCGAAAATTGGACCTCCATATTAGACTACGTCCGAGCCAGTCGTGGCGGTCATATGCCAGAAGTCATATTTAAATTATAATGTCAGAAGGTTATCTTTCGAATAAAGTAAATTTTATGTCAATTTAAAAAATTCATCTTTGTTTTATTTCATTTAAAATTCATATACCTCTATAAAAAACACCCTTTACTTTATAGACTTTAAAGAAAAGCAGAACTGTTATAAAGGGAATTTATTGAAATTATCCGCTCACTCGATATAACACCTATGGATTACTTTTTATAGGGAATTCTTAAACAGATGGCATACACCTAAAAAGAATTGTTTGCACGAGTGCAAAATTCAATAAACACTATATACTTACAAGGACGATACTCGAAATTCTCAGCTCTGATTTTAATATTTTCGAAAACACGAAAATAAGGAGCATATATTTTGTTTCATCTCCGGAGATTTATTTTAAAATGATAAAAAAAACTCCTAAACTTGACCTCAAAAAAAATTTTTTTGTAAATATATCTAGTTCTAATTAAGATATCTTCACAAAACAAAGTATTTGGTATTACTCGCCCCCTTTATTATTTTTTTTTTCGAGAACCCCGAAAAACGTCAGCTTTAGACTAATTCTATCTATAAAAAAATATTTTTGAAGAAATCCAATTAATTTGACAATTTTTTGAATTAAAATACGTGAAATAACTTTACGTTTACCTGTATAATAAAATTTTTATAAAAAAAATTGAACTGACTTATAAAATTGAACCAAAAAGCGGAAAATAATATATATTTTTATGAGAAATCGAAATTTTTGAAGTCAACGCAAAATTATTTCTAAATGAAATAAATAACTACCAACACGATATATATAGAAACTATGGTAATAGAGTAATTACAAAGAATTTTTTTTTATCTTTTTATGCGAATCACATTTTGTTAGGTATTAATTTGGCGCCGACTGCAAAAATCCAAATTTTGAATAAAAATTTATATTGTTATTTTTAGCTTTTTAGCGCATTTTTAAAAATTTTATTTTTCGGTTTTTGACTTTGAATTTGTTATGATATCCACAAATTATTTGAACCAAGTACTAGGCGAGTTTAGTGTACCTCGCATTGATTCCAAGATAACAAAAAAGTACCCATTTTATCCAAAGTTCTGAATCACTCACACATCATTAACCTAATCTAAATCTACACCCTCGAAAACCCTCTGGTACTAATTTTGGTCAAAATCTGGAAATGTAAAATTTTTCCACCGTTATATTGTATTGCATCTGATATATTAAATTTTATAAAATAATTGTAAATTCGTTATTTATACCCTCAGAAATGACCTAGTACCAATTTTGAACAAAATAGAAACAATGTAAGATTTTCAGTCCGCTATATTTGATCCGCCATATTGGATAATTTAAAAATAATTTCAAATTCGTAATTTGCACCCTCAAGGACCCCCCCTATAGCAATTTTAAAGAAAATCAAGAGATGTTAAATTTTTAGGACGCCTTATTGAATTTTTCACAAGTAATTTTAAAATCGTAATTAACACTCCAAAAAATCTCACAATACCAATTTTTGACAAAATCTATAGATTTAAAATTTTTAATCCGCCATATTTAATTTTTTAAAAATAATTTCATATTTATTATGTGCGATCCCGAGAACTCCCCCATACCAATCTTGAAGCAAATTGGAAAAAACTAATTTTTTTATTCGCCATACTGGATCCACCATGTTAACTTTTGTAACGAAGTTACTAAATTTTTGGGCAAGTGTATGTTCGCCGGGATTTAATTCATTTATTTTACATCCGAAAAATCTGATTCTTGCGGGAAAAGATTGCTTAAAGTTTCAATATTACCAACATATAATTAGATTTACCGCGCTACGCCGGGAAATATAATTTTCCGAGATTTTCAGAGCGCCCGACCATAGTAACCGCGCGCCGCATACAGCAGTATCGTATGCGCGATCACCGCACACCGTCACACGTCAGCGTAGTGGGAGCTCGGGCCGTCTATTTAAGTCCGAGCAGACCATTATTTCGCTGAGAACTACACGTTCTCCACCCAGGTCAACAGTCCAAACGGACTGGACTGGGTCGCCTGCTGGGCCGCGCTTTCCTGGTCTAGTAATGTAGGTGAGGCTAGGCTTGTGTGTATATGGTATTTACCATACACTTCCTTCCTTACGTCCTACCCCTCTAATGGCCAGCATTGCCGAGGACCCTTGTAAGAACGGGCAATGTTGTGTCATCCTACCGTTACTGTCGAGGACCCTTATAAGAACGGGCAGTGACGGTTCCTTTCCTAATTTCCTACCGCTATTGGTCGACATTGTCGAGGACCCTTATAAGAACGGGCAATGTCGTTCCATCCTGCTGACGCTGTCGAGGACCCTTATAAGAACGGGCAGCGTCAGTTCCTTTCTTTCCTTCCTACCGTCACCGACACACACACGCACTGATGCCGTAAGTTTGTTATTGTTTCCGTTATGACCAGGAATGTGTTTTACCACCAGGTGCTCTCCGATGTCCATTGATAAAGGGCGCTAAACAACTGCCGCCCCGACGCTTATCGCCACCGCCGCGTTTAAAGACCGTCGCCGTGTAGAGACGCCGCCTATCGTCGATCGATGCCCTATTATAGTTACATACCGCGTATACCGCCGTCATTCGAATTTTAATACGAAGCGCCGTGAACCGTGAACGCGGATTTTAGATACGAGGTGTGATAATTTGCGTACAAGCCGTCGTGAATAGCGTCGCAACCGTATAGTACGAGGTACGTGAATAGCGTCGTAAATGATACCGCCGGGTTACCGTCTTTAACGCAACCGAACAGTATGAGCTACAGTGAACAGCTCTCAAAATATACTCTTGCCCTCCAGACCGTGTAATTGTTTATATTATTGTCCATCTTAGATTGTAAGTTAGTTTTAGGCCATGTATTTGTATAAAAGAATGGTATACAGGATACAGGATGTTTTATAACCGTTTGTTTTATTACCTAGTCCCATTTTTACCATTACATGTAACAATTGGCAGCCGGCAGCTAGCACTAATACACGCTATTGACCCCTGGCTTGCCGTTTCTCCACTGTAACAAGCTGCCCGGTGCATAAAGTGGGCCCTCGACCACATTAAATCCCGAGGGTGGCGCCCGAGAACCGACCACCGAGTGGATGTTTTGACCTTCATGCAGTCAAACCGTTGATCAGTTGAGAGGGCAGAGATATCCCGAATATACGTAGATACCGCCAACCCGATACCCCTGCGCTGAGCATTTGACCGATGACTGTCTGCACGAGAAATATCCACTGACCGATGTTCCGCTGCCGTGAACGAAGCAGAGCCGAAGAGCACGACCTGCTCCTATTGCTCCCGCCTAAGTAAAAACGCGTCACATTTTTTTAAAACTAATTTCAGAGTCCTTATGTTCGATCCCGAAAACTCCCCCATATCTATCTAATTTTTTTGACTCGTCATATTATCAGCGCCATCTTGGATTTTACTACATGAATTTCGTCAATAATGATATAAACCACCGCAGCAAGTTCCTAATCATAACGTAAAAAATTTCATTAAAATCATTGGCACCGTTCCGGAGTAATAGATGTACATACATAAAAAAATACATTGCAGTCATACTTAATATGTCCTTCCTTTAAAATTTCGATTTCATTTTGTGTAGATATCTCGATTAGAACATATATAAAACCAAAGTATTTGGGGTGACTTACATCATTTTATAACCCTTTTTTTTTCAAAACCTTCAAACACGTCAATTTTAGTCACTTATGTTATTCATAAAAAAATATTTTCAAAAATTTCTATTAATTTCATAAATTTTAGAAATAAAATAGTATATGGAGGGTAGGTTTATCTTTATAAAAAATTAAGAATAATGTGCGTGTTGGTGAAACTAATATAGTTTTACTTCGCTTCAAATAACAGGTAATTTCCACTTTGTTTTGTAAAGATATCTTAATTTGAACTTGAGATTTTTCAAAAAACTGTTTTTAAAGGTTAATTTTAAGCGCGGTATTCACTCTTATAAAATGAATCTCCTCCGTTGAAAAATATATGTGTCTCCTATTTATACATATAGTTTCATCAAAGTCGGAGTCGGAGAGATAATGGAAAGTGTGCAGTTCCGCTTTTTCATTATCAATCTTGGTTAATATGGTAACCGAGGTCATTTTAAGCATTTACTTGGAGTTTAATTAAATACTTAAAAAAAATAAAAGTTTTCAGTTTGTGTTTGTTATTGACTTTTTGTGTTATTTTTATTATTCTTTGTCAGTCCATTATTACATTATTATCATTATTAGTTTGTTGCCAGGCAAATTTTTATCGATGTTGGCGCATCGGCCCTTAAACGCGTTCCAAATTTATTGGACCACGCCTTAGTCTAAATAATGTGTGAAGAGGGCTACGATGAGTCTCAGTACGCAATAAAACATTTATATCTATCTACTAGGTAAACTTTTTGCAAAGAAAATGTCAAGGAATAAGGATTCTTAATTAAAAATTTAATATACAAGTTTATAAAGAAGTTATGAAGCTTTAAATGTAGGCGAAATGATACTGATAGCGCCCTCTGTAATGTATCAAAATTGTAATCAAATCTTGATTTCTTATGTATATATACAGGGTGATTCAAAAATCGATCACGAAACTTAAGGGGGTGATTCTACTTGACAAAATAAGGGTAGAGCTTCATATAATTTTTTTTCAAAATGTCATTCGTTTTCGAGTTACAAGCCGTCCAAGTTCAAGTTTTTATTTTTTGTTTTTTGAATTACTCGCTTACAGGAAAACCGATTTGACTAATATTTGAAAGATAGGCTAAGTCTTCTGCGCTTCATCATTTTAGTAACAATTCACATTGATTGTTTGCCGCTAGAGGGCACTTTACCTACATTGAAAATTGTTTTTTTGTCATAATTTTTTAGTGTTGACAGCTACAGTAGTTTTTGGCATAATTTCTGAAAGACTGATGCCAGGCCTTTAAAAAAGGTGCTCTTTATTTACATCGCTAAATCCAACGGTTTAGACGTAAATCACCCTTAAAAATTAAGTGGTAAATTTACTTTTCTCATTTCATTACCACCAGCCACCAGGTAAATAGCTATCAAAGTATACTAGAGCTGTCAGTTTAACATCAAATAAATTCGCTTTTTAAACTATTTAATTTATAATCTTAAAATAACTAATAATGGCTAATCACCAATATTCAAATATCGAATATTGTGATATCCATTTTTGTTATGGAAAAGCAAATGGTAATGCAGAGTTGGCAAGAAGATATTATATGGAGAGTTATCCGGAAAGAAATATCCCTCATGCTCAAACATTTTCCAGTGTGCACAGGAGGCTTGCGGAATGTGGTTCCTTTAAAAGTTATAATGGAAATAGGGGAAGACCTAGAACTGCTAGAAACGTGCAACAAGAAGAAAGAGTGCTTGAAATTATTGAAGATAATCCAGGTATTAGTACTAGAAAAATTGGGAATGAAGTGCGGCTCTGTCAGGCTAGTTCATGGAGGATACTAAGAGAAGAACAACTCTACCCGTTTCATTCAAAAAAGGTGCAGGCTCTTTATGACGATGATCGGCCGAGACGGTTGGAAATGTGCAATCAGATCCTAGCTAAGTATGAACACGATAATCGATTAATTGGCGTCATATTATTCACTGACGAAGCTGGTTTCACTCGTGATGGCATAACAAATCTACACAACATCCACACATATGCTTACGAGAACCCAAACAATGTGGTAGAAACGAAACATCAGCGTAGATTTTCACTAAATGTGTGGGCAGGGATAATAGGAGATTACCTTATTGGTCCTCATTTCTTTGATGGCCCATTAACTGGTGAAGTATACTTAGATTTTATCCAAAATCGTCTCCCATTGTATCTGGAAGATGTGCCATTGGAAGTAAGGGCCAACATGTGTATCCTCCAAGACGGAGCTCCGCCCCACTTTAGTATACGTGTCCGACAGTATTTGAATGCAACGTATCCTGAGCGATGGATAGGACGAAGTGGACCATTGGCATGGGCAGCGAGGTCACCAGACCTTAATCCTATGGATTTTTTCTTTTGGGGTCATTTGAAACAATTGGTGTACGATATTCCAGTAATCAACGTCGAGGATCTTCGCTTCAGGATAATCGAAAAGTGCCAAATTATTAAAGAAACACCAGGAATTTTTCATCGAGTTAGGCGACATTTTTTGAAGAGTGTTAGGAAATGTATGGAAGAAAATGGGGGACATTTTGAGAATCTTTTTTAGTTTGTTTAGTACTGTTTCATTAATTTTTATCAATTAAATGTATATCGCAATAATCCATAATATGAATATTTACTGATTAGCCATTATTAGTTATTTTAAGATTATAAATTAAATAGTTTAAAAAGCGAATTTATTTGATGTTAAACTGACAGCTCTAGTATACTTTGATAGCTATTTACCTGGTAGCTGGTGGTAATGAAATGAGAAAAGTAAATTTACCACTTAATTTTTAAGGGTGATTTACGTCTAAACCGTTGGGTTTAGCGATGGAAATAAAGAGCACCTTTTTTAAAGGCCTGGCATCAGTCTTTCAGAAATTATGCCAAAAACTACTGTAGCTTTCAACACTAAAAAATTATGACAAAAAAACAATTTTCAATGTAGGTAAAGTGCCCTCTAGCGGCAAACAATCAATGTGAATTGTTACTAAAATGATGAAGCGCAGAAGACTTAGCCTATCTTTCAAATATTAGTCAAAGTTTTCCTGTAAGCGAGTAATTCAAAAAACAAAAAATAAAAACTTGAACTTGGACGGCTTGTAACTCGAAAACGAATGACATTTTGAAAAAAAATTATATGAAGCTCTACCCTTATTTTGTCAAGTAGAATCACCCCCTTAAGTTTCGTGATCGATTTTTGAATCACCCTGTATATATATATATATATATATATATATATATATATATATATATATATATATATATATATATATATATATATATATATATATATATATATATATATATATATATATATATATGTATATATATATAAATAGAGAAGTTTTTGTCCGTGTAAATTGAAATAAAATAGAATCAAATATTGGCGAAGCGGACGTGAAAATTTGTCAATCTACATGATTCTCGTGTTAAAAAGTGCGGAGCACTCCAAAATATGGAAAAAAACCGGGTCCGACAGATGGCAACAGCGCTGTTTCGTCCTAATATGGGACTCTTCAGCCCACCGCATTCGGTACAAACCATCATCTCGCCTTTGCATCCTATAAAGCTGAGTTTAAAATCAAAAAACAGCAAACAAGACGACAAAGACGACATCTACATGGTCCACTTGATAACACAGGAACCACACAGATTAACAAAGTTTGTAAAAAAAACGCCATATGGTGGCGCGACGGTGAATTAAAACACAAATTTGTAAAATCGAGTACACGAAATGCGCTGCCCAAAGGATAGGGGTCGCATTTTTTGGTACTGGCAACCAAGCCTACTGTTCATTTCAGCAGCCAAAGCCACGTGTCGCATCAAACGATCCCACCATGAGGCGAGATGATGATTTGTACCGAATGCGGTGGCCTGACGAGTCCCATATTAGGACGAAACAGAGCTGTCGCCATATGTCGGAACCGGAGTTTTTCCAAATTTGGAGTGCTCCGCACTTTTTAACACGAGAATCATGTAGATTGACAAATTTTCACGTCCGCTTCGCCAATATTTGATTTATATATATATATATATATATATATATATATATATATATATATATATATATATATATCGAGAACAGGGTATAGATAAATAAAAATTCATTTTTTCATTATTGGAAAATATCACGGTCAACTTAGGACTAGGAAACCTTTTTTTTTATGAAAAATCAACAATCTGAAAGTAGCGCCTTTAACTAGTTAGGCTGGCATATATCATACTCTGTCATAATTTGTCATAGTGATATTATATACATATATTTAAAGTTTCAAGTAACATGAAATTTTTCGTGATATATTAGGGTACATAGAAATTATTAAAAATAAAATATAGACTTAATAAATTCTGACAAATAATTGCGTATGGAAATAAATAAAGCATGAAATCTATAATATATGAAAAGAAATAGAAGAATGTACCTCTAAAGATTCAAAATTGTAGTTATATTTTGGAGCCCAAAGCTGCCTAAAACCGCCTTCATCCACTGATTACTGTATGAGTGGCTACTAATTCTCAAATATACAATTAAACCGTTATGTGACGAATATTTGTTTTTATAAAAGGAGGATCAACTAAACAAATATGACAAAACATTTCAAAATATTTAACAGTCGGATTGACTAACGTAGTTTAAATTTAAAACCGCCCTAAATTGACAGCAGAGGGATGAAATTCACAAGAGCAACAATAAGTCAAGCAAGTTTTAAACCCTAAAAATACAAGAATAAAAAATATCATATTGTTTTACTACTGAACCGGAAAAAATAGAGAACTTTATTTATTTTTCTTAACATCCCTATATAAGCGTTTATTTTTGAACATATGTAAATAAATTCATAAGCAAAACAAAACTGGCCAACTATAAGATTTAAATTTCATGGCAACTAGATCTGGTTTAAATCTTAAATCTTCTTAGTAAATTTGGCTGTTTAAGTTTATATTCGTTTTAAGAAATTTTTGCATATAACCGTATTTAATACAGAATTGGGTCAATCTATTAAGAATCTTCCAGATTATGTTGGTCAACATGATTGATATTCCCAATTTTTTTTCAGTTACTCCCCAACATTAGATGAATTCAAAACTATAGTCCAAAAAAAAATTTAGGCTCATACTTATTCTAGGGGACTAATTTAAATTTGCTTTGGAACCGTTTTTCGGCTGAAAACAAGTTTGCGCAAATGCATCTAGCTCTGTTAATTTCATAGATATCAAATTAAAATAAAAACCAAAATTACCAGAACCGTAGGTTTTTTGTCTTTACATATTACCTAAGTAGTAACGAAAGTGAAGAAAAAAATTCACATTTGTACAGTAAAAATTAGCCTCAAATGGGACATTTAGTTCTTGAAAATTATTAAAATAAATAAAGACGCCCCTTCAATTTTTTTTCCTGTACAGGGTGAGTCAACGATTGGATGAAGTAGGTTTGTGCCTTTTCGGTGAAATTAACAAAGAAACTATATTTATTGTTTGATACAGTTTATTTTTACGCAGATTTTAAAAATATTTAGGACTCTACAGGGTGAGCCAAAAAACTAGGACAGCATAAGGTTGTATTTTTTTAAATAGAACACCCTATATACGAATCGTATTTTCGATTTAGCTTATAATTTTAAATCTTTTTTATTAAAGGTTTACTATAACAAAACTTTATAGTTTCTGAGATAATTAAGTTTAAAGAAAAAAAGTCACATTTTCAAGCATCAATTCAATCCTAAATAACGTTTTCAATTTTGTGACAAAAATATTCAAATTTGGAATTTAGCAAGGCCAAGGACAAGTTAACATAATTTTTACCTAATATTTGCAATAAAAGCTACAGGGTGTTGAACATATCGGTTCAAATTTGAACAAGTTTAAATGAATAAATATCTTTTTTTTAATAGAGTTATAAAAACCCTAAAAGTTTTGTTCAATATATCCTATACCTATTTATAATAGTTTTGGAGATATTTCAGTTTTTCTTATTTTCCATACTTTTTTACAGAAATAGTCTTCATTATCATAGTAGCCATGGCAAAAACAATGTAAAAGAACATTTTTCTGTGTGTCAAATTTATAACCGCAATCGCTTCTTTTGGTTTTTATGTAGTGTAGTTGGGTTTTTTTTGCATTCATCTTATATTGTAAAATGAATTTTCTAAAGAATGAGTTAATAGATATGATTTATACAATAGGAGAGGCTGAAAAAAATTGCCTTCTTGCCCAAAGAATTTACAAAATGAAGTATCCTGATCGACGCCAGCCTAATACGCATACTTTTCAAAACTTAATGCAAAGATTTGATTCTTTTGGTACTGTTGATTATCCAGAACGTAAAGTGGTCAACAAACCAGTAACTAATGAAGAAAAAGAACTACAAGTATTGTTAAATGTTCAGGAAAATCCTTACATTGGTAGCCGTCAGTTAGCAGCATTATGTGAAACATCACAATCCACCGCTAATCGTACTACCAAGAAATATAGGTATCATCCATATCACATGGAATTACACCAAGAATTGCATGGACAGGATTTTGAAAGTCGTGTAAACTTTTGTCGTACAATAAATGCGGAGATTCAATTAAATCCAAATTTATTATGCTAGGTAATGTTTAGTGATGAAGCTACTTTTAGAAGCAACGGTGCCGTAAATAGACGCAACATGCATTATTATGCCACAGAAAACCCATTTTAGATTAGAGAGGTGCAATATCAAAACCACTGGTCATTAAATGTTTGGTGTGGTATTCATCATAATCGAATTATTGGACCCCACTTTTTTAATGAACCACTAAATGGCCATAGTTACCTGAACTTTCTACAAGAAGAACTACCCCAACTGCTTCAAGGTCTCGATAGGGATTAGCTCGACAGTATGTGGTTCCAGCACGAGGGTGCGCCTCCGCATTACCATCGTGAAGTTCGTGCGTTTTTGGACCAACGATATCCGCAAAAATGGATTGGACGTGGGGGTTTCATTGAGTGGCCACCAAGGTCTTGCGACATCACCCCATTAGATTTCTTCCTATGGGGTTATATTAAAAATAAGGTGTATGTTAATCCACCAACAACAGTGGAAGATATGCGAAACAGGATTAGGGATACCTGTAGAACAATAACGCCACTAATTTTGTCCAGGGTCCGAGAAAATCTGCAAAAAAAACTAAATTTGTGCATTGCACAAGAGGGTCGTTTATTCGAACACTTATTAAAAAGAAATAATTAATCTCAGTATTTAATAGGTAATTTTTTTGTTTCAATTTAGTATAAAAGTAAATATGTATTTGCCTTGTCGTTATTGTTGTGTTAATTTTTTCACATTATGTTTAATTAAACTATTGCCGTTGTAATATAACGAATAATGTATTTCATCATATTTAACCACATTCTGTTTGTTTCTGTAGTTTCTTTTTATTATTTTACATGGATACTATGATAATGAAGACTATATATAATCTTTGCATTAAGTTTTAAAAAGTATGGGTATTAGGCTGGCGTCGATCAGGATACTTCATTTTGTAAATTCTTTGAGCAAGAAGGCAATTTTTTTCAGCCTCTCCTATTGTATAAATCATATCTATTAACTCATTCTTTGGAAAATTCATTTTACAATATAAGATGAATGCAAAAAAAACCCAACTACACTACATAAAAACCAAAAGAAGCGATTGCGGTTATAAATTTGACACACAGAAAAATGTTCTTTTACATTGTTTTTGCCATGGCTACTATGATAATGAAGACTATTTCTGTAAAAAAGTATGGAAAATAAGAAAAACTGAAATATCTCAAAAACTATTATAAATAGGTATAGGGTATATTGAACAAAACTTTTAAGGTTTTTATTACTCTATTAAATAACATGAAAATATACAGGGTGTACCTTTTAAAAAAAAAAAGATATTTATTCATTTAAACTTGTTCAAATTTGTGCCAATGTGTTCAACACCCTGTAGCTTTTATTGCAAATATTAGGTAAAAATTATGTTAACTTGTCCTTGGCCTTGCTAAATTCCAAATTTGAATATATTTGTCACAAAATTGAAAACGTTATTTAGGATTGAATTGATGCTTGAAAATGTGACTTTTTTTCTTTAAACTTAATTATCTCAGAAACTATAAAGTTCTGTTATAGTAAACCTTTAATAAAAAAGATTTAAAATTATAAGCTAAATCGAAAATACGATTCGTATATAGGGTGTTCTATTTAAAAAAAAATACAACTTTATGCTGTCCTAGTTTTTTGGCTCACCCTATAGAGTCCTAAATATTTTTAAAATCTGCGTAAAAATAAACTGTATCAAACAATAAATATAGTTTCTTTGTTAATTTCACCGAAAAGGCACAAACCTACTTCATCCAATCGTTGACTCACCCTGTACAGATTTGTTATAGTACCACTTGCTTTAAAACTCGAGAACTTTTTTTTATATAATTTTCCAAAAATACCGAAATTGTACTTTGGTAATATTTAAAGTTGAATATCTCAAAAGGGATTGAGTGAAAAATTTAAAATTCAATACACTGATATAAACATATATTAAGACTTGGTGACTGAGACTGAACTGGTTCCAGAGTTAAAGTGCATGAAACTGTGCCAAAAACTAGATTGTGAGCACACAAGGTTTAACGATAATTCATGTTGAAAATCCATTATACAAATATTTAAGAGCAACAAAATATTTTTGTCATTCAATAAATTCAATTCACACAATAAAAATTACCAAACAATGTGTCCTAAAGTAACCAAAAATATGAGAACATTAGAAAGAAGATAAACTATAAAATAATTTTAAATAATTATTGTTTTAATCTTAATAAATAATAGATTAAACTTTTTAACTAGATGTTAGTTGGGAATTTCCACTTTATTGCATATTGATTGAAGTTTTCTGTCCAAGTTTCTAAAACTTTCATGTCAATACTTGTTTTTTGCCTGCGAATACAAGAAGCTTGCTAATTAAGATTTGAAAAACTTCCTGTTCTAATTCAAGTTGAAATTGGGTCAATTGGGTCGGAGAGAACAAGTGGAAGAGTTAGGTTAATAGTATGATATTAGTATCTTTCTAATGTTTTTAAATTTTAAATGTTTTTTTTTTGTTTTCATATATTAAGTGAATTCTACAAGACACGTTCAAACAGTGCAATGAAAAAATGATCGGAATAAAATAAATTTATATCTCTGCCAAAGAAATTAAAGAAACTGAAACTAGAATAACAAAAAGATTTGAATTTTGCTTGTCTGTGACAGGAACGAGAGGGTATCATCAATTCGTTCCTATGAATGAAAATCAAATCAGATGTTACACCACATCGACAAGTAAATAATTTTATGAGCACACAGTTCAACTGTGTTTATTAACAAATCTCCGTTTGGAAACATGGACTATGTTGCATCGATTTACGAAGATTAGTGGTGGCTGGGCTTAGTTAAAATAACGATCGTCTAGTGACTTTTTTCCACCTGCTTGACCCAAAAACTGATTTCCAGATATCTAAAAACCATAGGGAGAATTTCAGTAAATAAAATTTTGAGGAAGTAATAACGGTTTCGGACAGAACGCACATAATAAAAGAAAAACTATACACAGAAATTTTGTATTTTAAATTACAATGTATTTTTGGCTGGGTATTATCTCTGTTTAATAAGATATAATAAAATTAATACATTTTCTTATGTTACTGGTGAATTTAACTTGAAAAATATGTTTTTGACTATTTTTTTACCATTATTTTCTGTTAAATTTTGTATGCGTATAACGTAACTTTTGATCAACTTTGATGCACTTTAACTCTGGAACCAGTTGAGTCTCAGTTATCAATTCTTTACCAAATATTTATATCATAAAGAGGTACAATTTATTTAAATTTTATAATTTTTCCCTGAGTTTTTCTCTGAGATATTCAACTTTAAATAATGCAATACAAAGTTCTAAAGCTTAAAATTTCTATAGCAAGTAGCCCAAAAATCAATCTATACAAGAAAAAAATTAAATGTAAGTCTTTATTCCTTTTAATAACGCAGGTTTACAAAAAAAAAAGTAAATGCCTATTTGACCAGATTATTATATTCTTATGTAATTAGAATTAATAAATTTTAACGTAAATTTTGTCAGATTGAGTTGTTTCGCAATATTACTTTGTAACTAATAATGACACTTATCACTGTAAGCTCGTTGCTAGGTAAATTTTTATTGTTGTTGTCCTAGTGACCTTTAAACACGCTCCAAATTTCTTGGAGTCTGAGTACTAAATAAAACATTTTAATGCGGTTACCTCAAAAAGGGCTGCTCAATGCGATACCTACTAGGTATAACTTTTTTAAATGAAAGATATCAAGGCATATGAGTTTTTAAATAGCAACTTAATATACCGAGACACAAAAATGTCATAAACTGTTAGATGTAGGCGGAGAGCTGCTGAAGGCGTTCTCTGTAGATCAAAATCTTGATTTATCATCCTGAAAAACTAAAAAAGCCCCAACTTAAGTTCAAATTAAGCTAAATATGAACAAAAAAATTTTTTAAAAATTACATCTTTTACACTCTGTACTTCGAAAACTGTCAATTTTTGTACCAAGGTAACTTGGGTTGCAACCTCATATTTTAGCCTCAGGAATTTGCGTCTGCATTTTTTACAGTCCTTTTAGTCCTGTATAATTTTAGTATCTTTAGAAGTCAGCCACATACATTGTTATTAAAATCTTCGAGGCCCTTTTTTATTAATAATTACTAACAGGCTGAATCTTCGCGAGTAGCTTCGTTTTAAGGAGACATAAAAATTTTCTCTCTGTGAAAAATCTCACTAGTGGTAACTAATAGAATGCGCACGCATTAAACATTTCGATTGCTTCATTGTCTAAATGTTATTAACAACAGTTAGTTTTTTAGTTAAACCTTGAGACAATTTGATAAAAAAAAAACTCAAGGAAACGGTCCTCTTACAAAAATGTATGATTTGCCTAAGGCGTGCTTGACTCCAAACATGTCCAACTATTGAGGTCAAAAAATGTAATACTAACCAGCTGATTTTTTGACAGTGGCTTAGTAAATGTTCGTATAATTAAATGACGATATCGTCCTATAAATTAAATAGAGCGTTTTCTCAGTCCTTCACTTGGAAGTTGTCTATTTCACCTTAATTCATTACTAACTGTAAAACAAAAATGACACTTGATATATAAACTTCTTGATTAAATAAATAAATGTCCTAAAGAAAGACTCGTACCAAGCGCTAGTCCGACAAGAGATTTTCAAATTAACCAATCGTTTTCGGATTCATGTATAAACTCATCTTCATCTTCTCGCGAACTATCATTTTGTCCAGTCATGTTTTTAACTGAAGCTATACTCATACAAGAAGCTCGCATAATTCTTATTTAAGTGGCAATTTCAAAAAGTGTTCTTTCATTAATTTTCTCTAATGACTCGATCGTAAAATAATTCTAATTTATAAAATTCACATGTCTCATCAAAATAAGTTTAAATATAGCTACTGAAAAAATTATTATTTATCGATAAATGATTAAATAATAAATTTGGATGATTACTTGTATATTTAAATATGAATAATTTATTTATGTACCAAGTACACAAAAATGGATGCTGCCGGAAAACGCACAATATTTGTTTAAACAATATTTTTTAAGAAAATTGTTAAAAGTGGTTTACACCACACGGAAAAAAATATTTTTATTTCGGACATTCTGAAGAAAAAAGGTTCTCAGTTACTTTTTCGTAGGATCTGCCTTTTTCGAGTAAAAAATTCTCAAAGTATGAAAAAATGTTATTTATGCAATTTTCATCATTGCCAAATAAATGAAAAAGGAAAATTCATTAGGATATGCATCGTTAGGTATTCTTTAAATCTTCATTTATCATTAAGAAGAAATCAATTTTTAAAAAGATTACTTGAAGATTTGTCATTCGCAATATAAATTTCATGCATATGAGTTGTTACATGTATAAATGAATATATCTATATAGTACAGCGCGTAAACACCAAATTTAAGTTTTTAATCAATGCATACTTATTTTGTAGGACAGTAGTAGAATTAATTAAAAGATAAAGTTGTTAGTGACAAAGAAAGTATTAAGATGTAATAGAAAATTTCCTAGCGTAGGATTGAGACAACGTTTCATTTAATTTATAGGACAATGAGACAATTTAATTATACGAACATTTGCTAAGCCTCTATCAAAAAATCAGCAGGTTAATAATAAATTATTTGATCTTTTTATTTTGGCATGTTTGGAGTGGGGAACGCCTCGGGCAAACCATTCATTTTGTAGATCAAATATTTTTCCTAGATTTTTTTTCAAATTATCTCAAGTTCTAACTAAAAAACTAAATGCTAGTAATAAAGTTTTGATAATCGCCATGTTTAACGTCTACGCATCTATTAGTTACAACTATCGAGATTTTTCACAGAGAGAAAATTTGAGCCTCTAGTCAAAACGAAACTGCTCATGAAGATTCATTCTGTTAATAATCATCATTGACTAAATAAAGTCAAGACTGTTACTCCAATGCTATAATTTTGATGCTCATAAAATGAATACAACGATAGGACACAACTCATTCATCATTACAATGTTGTGAATGATTGAATATCAGTAATAAAATGTTATATACATTCCTTTATAACAAGTATAAAAGAATTTAAATTGTTGGATTTCCGTTCAAAATGTGGCAATGTTGCATATCCTTTCTTACCGACTAAAGAGAATAAACTCCTCCTTGTTACCGCACGGTTGCCCCTTCCTAGCGACTTTTTATTGAAATAACAATAAAAAATTCTTTGATTCTGAGAGTTTTTCAAATACTATGTTACGGTTAAAAATTGGGTTTAAATAATAAATATTTTGTTTACATTTTTCAAGATTAAATTACAGGTTCAGATTACTAAAGTCATAAATAGATTTTTGTTTTGTACATAAATTTACAGTAAACGATGTTTTCTATTATAAAACTAATGATTACCTTTTGTTTTTCATTCATTAATATTGGTTTCATCTATATTCAGATCATTCCTTTTGTTTACATTTTGAAATTTTGATTGACATCGAAACTTAACATATTTCTGTAATTTATAAATTGCGTGAAAGTTTTTAGGGTTGCCTATAAGATGGCCCATCAGTTAAATATTATCGAAATGCTAAATTCGAAATAAAATAGTATCGATTTTTTCTCATTATGTTGTTTTTAGTTTATTAGTTGAATATTTCTTTTTACTTTACTCGTTAGAATTTTTGGTAATTATAATATTGTAAATTTGGATTTTATTTTTAAATATTTCGAACCCATTCACGAAATTCACGATTTCAACCAGTCTTTAATAAAATTGGACAAAATAAAAATTTAGTTTTAATTTAGACTTAAATCCTGTGAATTTTAAAAAATTAATGTTTGGTTCTTAATTTATGTCTCCAAAATCTCCCAATATCAATTTTGAAAAAACTTGAGGGATGTACATTTTTAGTCTGATATATTTCATTTAGCCTGAGTTTGGAGAACTTACTTTTACATTCGCCCCGCCCCCCAATATTTGGAAGAATCCGAAAAATATAATTTTAAAACTCTAATCTACGCTCCCAAAAACACCCATTATCAATTTTGGACAAAATTAGAAAAATATAAAAATTTTTAGTCTTTCATATTGAATTAAAAGAAAATTATTGAACATCTTAATCTGCACACTGAAAAACCACCCAGTACCAATTTTGCACAAAATCGCAGGATGTTAAATTTTTAGTCCGCCATATTAAATTTTTTAAAAATAATTTTATATTCGTTTACCCTCACAAATCACCCAGTACCAGTTTTGAACAAAATTAAGAAATATAAAGTTAATTCGGTATGTGCGAACCCGAAAACTCCCCCACATCAGTTCGGGAGAAAATTGGACACAATTAAATTTCTTCTGTGCCATTTTGGATTTTACTGCACCAATTTTGACCAAAAAAATATGGGGGCTACAGCAGAAACTTCCTTAATATAACGCAAAAAAATTCATTTAAATCGGTACAACTATTCCGGAGTAATCAGCCTACATAAATATATATATATATATATGTATATATATATATATATATATATATATATATATATATATATATATATATACATATATATATATATATATATATATATATATACATATATATATATATATATATATATATATATATATATGTAAAATGCGAACAGTAAATGCAAACTTCTCTCCATCATATTCTTTCTGTGTTAGAGGTTGCACAGTTAGAATAAATTGTTATAGAACGCAATTTATCCTATTCCACCACCATCGAGATGATGGCCTTCCTGTACCACCATACAGAGAAGAAAGTCAAAACTTACCCTCCCCGCCACAGTGATACGGCAGAGGTACATATTTCGTCTCTACTAAATTCATCAGGGTACCGACATGCACCTGGCTGTGCAAAGGACAGATAGGAAGGAAGCATGCAAATACTGAATGCGGCTTGGCCGACGTCCCCTCCGGATGACGTATATATGTGGAGAGAAGTTTGCTTTCACTGTTCGCATTTTACTTCATTCATATACGGAGCGGCATATAGTTGTACGTTTGCTGAATGTGAATATATCCACTGCTACTGCATAAAAGCCGCTCGAATTCAGAAACTCCTTTTCATATCCAAAAACTCAAGTATATCACCTGTTAAATCTAATTGGATAATATATAGGACTGTTTCATATCCAAAAAAACTCATCAATATAAATATAAAATGATCGTCTGATTCATGGCAATGGTAAATTTAAATGAATTATAAACGAAAATCTTATACCCGAATTTTAGATTTACTATCCATCACGGCAACACTGCATCTTTACATGTCTTGCTTCTCGCCAAAAGTAGCAAAAATAGTTGTCAAGGTGTCCATAAGCGGTGAAAGTCTTGTGTTTATTTAGTCAATATAATCATTAATAAAAAAGGGTCTGCACACAAACCATTCTTGGAAGGGCTTGCAGAAAATAATCTAACCCATTTTTCATACAGTTTCAAATAAGAATAAAACTAATTTAATTTCGCTAATTCCATCGTTCTTACCACCAAACTTTATAGTCAGTAATTTTATAGCTTCTTGGTATTTCAAAAAATTTTGGATGCATTCAAGGGTCGTTAACTTTATTCTATAATTAGGATTTAAATCCACGTCTATTTAAATCACTCTATCAAACTTTACGCTCTTCTGGAGCCAGAAAGTCGCTTTGATTATTATAAGTCAATTTAGTTTGTTTATATAGGATTACAAATAAAGTATGTTTGTTTTAGCGAAAATGTGATGAAAGGAGATCGTCCATTATATTTGTGTGTTTAAGGTCTACTAAGTTTTACTCATTCTCTCCCTGAATAGTCGTATTAAACCAACGATTCGCATTTATCCTCAGTCTGCCAGCTTTCTCTAATATTTATATTGACATCATACACTGAAAAAATAGATTAGTTCGTTCAACTTATAGTCGGCTACACTATCAGTGCCGTAGCTAACGGGAGGGACAGGCGACAATTTCCTCTCCTATCAAGTAGAACTTAAGCTGTAGACTTTAAGATGATTACAAGATCATGAGTAAATATTAAAAGTATTTCGACACGTTATTCTCTATCTTTATTAGGGGAGACAAAAATAGGTCATTCCAGTTAATAATGGGAAAATGATCTTAAGATGACCTTCTAGGGTGACCTTAATGTCGTGGTCAAGATGATCATCGATGTGTCACTCAAATCTAAATAAGTTTTATCTGATTAATTTTTCCTCTTTTTCGCTGAATTTGCGAGTTAACTGCATGGGAAAATTAAAATTTAAGTATGCTGTATTGATTGATTGATTGACTAATGGCATGGCAGGCCAGAGTTTAAAAGCTCTTACACTGCAGTCTTCAGACTTATTGTATTATCTACCATGTCTGTTCTAGGAGAACAGGTTGGTTGCCTTAATCGGGTTTAACAGCCTGCTCACTAGTCTGTCCCCTAGGTATAAGCATTCGAGATAGATTGATCTCTGAAGGTGTCTCCAGTAGGCTAAAGTTCGCACTCGAAGATGATGTGTAAGGCTATTTCGTCCCCTTCATCACACAATCTACATAGTGGTTCTTCGTTGACGATGCCCACTGTATTTAGATGTTTTCTCAAGCTGCACTAGCCAGTTAGAAGTCATGTTATCAGCCTGATTTGTTATCCGTTTAGGCACAGAATTTCACGACTTAGCTTGCCGGATAGTCCACTCAGCAATAGCTTGTTTTGCCTGTGGCCGCCCGCAATGTATTTCCAGTGAATCTAGTGTTGTTGATTTGTTCACCAGGACAGCCACCCACGAATAGCAAACTTAGTAATTCCAAATGCTGGCTCTGGTCCAATAAATGGAGTGGCAGACCCTTGTGTTGCAAGTTGGTCCGCTTTTTCACTGCCCAAGACACCCTTGTGCTTTGACACTCACGCAATAAGGTTTTGAAGACAGTCCCAGACCTGTTTTGATGTTATTTGATAGCAAGCTAGAGCATTCAGCGCTGACTGACTGTCAGAAAGGATGAGAACGGTCCTGACCTTATAACCCCTTCTCAAATTCTCCCGAAGGAAGACATCAATAGTGTGAATTTCTGGCAGAAATATTGTGGTATGCTGCCCCAATGCTACACTCACATTAAGTCTGGGTGTGTCTCCGTGTATTTTGGCGCCTGTACCTAGTCAGTTTTGGAAAGCACCCTGTATATAGGTTTCAAAATAAAAAAGAGTTGTTATATAATTACCTTCATAGTATTTAACATTTAATAAGGATTGAATTTCGTAGTTGTATCGAATTAGAAACGAGACAGTGAGAGAAAACGAAAGCAGAAAAGAGAATTATTCCGAAAATATAAGGAAAACAACTATCCAGACATGGATAACAGAGGAGAGAATACCTAAACAAGTGATAAATTATACATCTATAAACATGGCCGACTAAAATGTTCGAACGGAACTAAAGCCAGGTGATTGGGTTGACAGAAGGGAACAGAGACTAGAAAACAGAGGCCGCCACAATTCGCTTTAAAACCTGAGCAATTTATGAATAACGGGCTCTACACGGAAGATGTTAAGCAAGCGCCACAGGAACGCACGATTTCACTCGCGTAAATTGTACATGCAAAATTGTTGTATTAATAATTCTCAAATTTGCAGTCGGTTAAAATTATTTCAAATAAATTGTGCTTGCAAGTATTTACGTGTAAATAAAAAACTTCTCAAGATCACGCGTACTGGGGCGATGTGTGGAATTTATAAAATATCGGCCTTTCGCCACTTTTTGAATGTGGTACAGGTGATGTAATTGTTCTGTTACAGTTTCATATACAATCCATTTTGTAACATTGTTTTGTGTCGCGAGCTTTTTTCTGCTCTTTGAAGGGTTGTCAGTGAAATCTTTTAAAATTTGTTCCACTATGTGAGGGTCTCGCGGCCAAAATTCTAATAACAATTTTCTAATCATCTATTATCTGTTTTTCTTAGGCTTCAATCAACTTTCTGAAAGATTTTTGGACTTGGCAATACTCTACGTAAGAATATTCTTCCATTTTTTAAAATTATTTTTACTTGAAGACGGTTTTGACAAGTTCCATCAATAGTAATTCATTATGTAGGTATTAACAATAACAATCTGATTTTTACCTATTTATGTTTATCATTAGAAACTTTTGAATTTTTCGCATCAAAACCGATTTATCTCGAAAATCGACCGTTTTATCGCAATAAATTAAGAGTACCTTTTTTAAAAAGGAAAAACCAAAATATTTAAAAAAATTAATCTTCAGCTTTGTAAAATGACACTTATCCAAAATTTAAAACAAAGAATGTGTCTGCAAGTCCGTTCCTGATTTCTCTGATGATCTAGAACATCTACTGTAGAATGGTTTAATGAGTCTTTATGGCCTCTCTAACATATTAAAATTTCATTAAATTGTTTTCCTCAGACTATGATTGTTCGTAATTTTACCTTTTTTAAACCACGTGCATAAAATATTTTTTATGTAGATTTCCAGACTGCCTCTTAGATAGTTTCATTGAAATATTTTACGGCAATGTATTTTGTATTTTGAGATCTATTATGTTATCTAGTGTATGACGAAAGTTTTTCCAATAGGAACTTATATTACCTAACATGTAGTGTTTGTAATAGTATTTTGGTTTTAATTATTATTAGGAGAGGCGAATGGTTTGCGATAGATTTCTGAACGTACGAATATCTGAGGTATGCCTTTAGAAACAATGAAGTCAACCAGGTCAGGGATTTTATTTCTGTCCATCTTGAATTATCTTTGTCAATTTTTTGAGACATGGAGATGGAAAGTTGTGTCTTATTCTGGTAACTTTGTTGAGTTTTTGACTATCCGTATATTTTGGCTAATTATCAGTTATGTTTTTTTTTACCAGGATAAACCTGGAGACAGAGATTTTGGCAGTTTGTAAATTTTATCGAAAAAATTCTGTTGCCCCCCCCCCTCCAACAACAGAGGGGTTTACCCTACTGGTTATGTTAGTACTGGTATTCACCCTACGAGTTAAATTGTTATTGGAGTCCCGTCAAAGATGCGTTTTATTACTGGTTATTTTTACTGTTTATGTTCTGCGATTACCTGTTGATGTTAAGATAGAGCATACATCGTTAAACAGAGGATCATAACAACAGACAGCTTCACCAATTGAGAGAAAACTTAAGTATTACCTTTAATTTATTAGTAACGTACTTATTCTCTAATTTTAAAATTTTTAATTAAAGATTTTTTTACTATTACCATCTTTACCGAGTTTTATTTGTTCCACATACTGCGTTTGTATTTTTTTGTTGTTGTGTTTCTTAATCTTTAGGCAGTAAAGTTGAAAGCTAGTTTCTAACGATATCGAGGAAGGTTTCTCCCTTCAGCCTAGCTTAAGATGCAGTGGCGTTCCGAATAACCCACGCCTACTCTCCGGCATAGGAGTTAGCTCGACATTTTTGCTTGCTAATGCTACTACTAGCCTTCAACAGTACTCTGTGATTTGTTTAATTACCTCTCTTTTAGCTTAATAGTGGGGTGTTACGCCCTTAGATACCTATGTAGCAATAACGTGAGTGTTTGCAGAACAAAAGGTTAAATTAACTGAGTTAAACGTGGTAGATTTAAAATGAAATTTGAACCATGACAACGGCTCTCTTTGGCGTCATGCCCTTTAAGTTTGATTATTATTGTTTTAAATCGCAAGTTCAGTTTAAAAATCATGTTCTTTATAGATGTTGATAATTTAACATAGCCAATATTTGTCTTAGATTTAAAGTGTACGTAATTTTTAATTCTAATAACATGGTTTAACTTTTCAACCGGTTTAAATTAAAAACTAGTAACATTGATAAGTACAACAATAAGACAACCAAACCTTAAAATACAAGAGAAAAAGTTTTAAAGCCAATTTGGCAAAAATAGAATATATTTTTTATTGAGATGTAGGGGAGGCAACCATTGATTTTACCAATTTCCAGACTTTACCTCTATGCTTTTATTTTTAACTAAAGTTTGTTTTTTGACATATATACTACAAATGATCATAAAATTTGTCCTATTTAAAGATCCATCTTCCATGGCAGAAAGAAAAGAAAACGGCAAATAAACATTCACAACCTGACCTCCAACTTTTAAGAATGAATACCTAGTCCCATTCTGTAAAACTAACCAATTTTAGGGTATTGTAGTACACTAATAAATATACTGGCGAACAAAAAATTTAGGTCACTTAAAAAGAGGGCAAATAATTTTAGGAGTAATAATAATAATAAAGGAATTATTGTACTAGTAGGCGCTTAATCATTTGTTTTCGGAGAAATGTTATCTACCATATTTGTTATCAGTCATCTATTGGTACTGTATTTAAAACTTTTATGAAATAGCATGCATTTGCTCTAAGTAAAAATTCACATTTCGTTGCTTATTTTCCATTTAGCGTTGGTTTCTCTGTAAAAGCTATCGGCCCCATAATATAGTGTTTATTTAACAGGTATAATGCCTTTAGATCCTATTGTTGCGTCAAGAATTGTAGCTTTGTAACAACATGATCGAGTTCAACGTGAAACTGCAAGAATTGTTAGTAAGAGCGTTTGTGCTGTACAAAATGTGTACTAGCACTATGAGGAGACCAGAAAACCAGGATCCAAAAGTGATGACCGTTTTTTAATGTCGGCAAATTTGCGGAATAGAACAGCTTCTGCAGTCTTGCTGCGAAATTAACTCCAAAAATTTTGAAATGTAAATGTTAGTGATTAGATGGTTAGAAGAAAGCTTGGCATTGCTGGATCATTGTTTAGAAGGATGACTACCGGTCCACCATTGCAACGCTGGCATCGAATTGCAAGATTAGCTTTTGCTCAAAATTACTTGGCATGTAATAATGAGAACTGTTTTCAGATGAGTCGCGTTTTTGCCTTGATGAGTTAGACGAACGTCAACGAGTATGGTGAAGACCTGGAGAAAGATATTCTTTCGTTTGTATTGACGAGCGATCATTTGGCAATGGGTTGGTAATGGTTTAGGCGAGAGTCTCATTACAAGTACGCACAGAGTTGGTATTCATACAAGATGGCTCCCTGACAGCTCACAGGTCCTTTATAGAAGTTTCAGACAACCACGTTATGCCTTTCATGCTCACTATAGGCGAGCATGGAATTTTCATGCAAGATAATGCTAGACCTCTCGCAGCCAGAATTGTTAGAGAATATCTATTTGAGATGGAAATTAGGCCATGTGATCGGCCAGCACTTAGTCTAGACATAAATTCCACGAACATATCTGGGATGAATTGGGCCGACGTATCCACGGTATACACCAGCTTCAAGAACTGCCCAGGAGCTAAGAGAGTTTCTATTGCAGGAGTGGAATACCTTCGACCAGAATGTGGTCCTTAAGTGTACCTCGTCGTCTTCAAGCAGTTACTAACGCAAGAAGAAGGAACACACGTTATCAATGATTAATTTTTTTCATTAATATTGTTTTTTTCCATTTTTTAAAGTTCCTGATAACAATAAGTCGAACTTCGTTTTAAATGTAAATTTTTTGCTCTTTTGGAATAAATCATAAAAACTAAAAAAGATGTTTACTGATTTAATATTGAATATTAAATTTAGCTTACAAAATACATGGCAATGATTAACAATTCGCAAATATAAGCTTAAAACAGAAAATTCCAAAAAGATATCACAATTGCGACCTAAATTTTTTGCTCGCCGGTGTGTATATTGATTGTCTTAAAATAAATAAATAAATGGTCATTATGTAAATATTATCCAGTAAGCCTAACCACAGATTATTTCGAAGTAAAAAATTTTTAGCCTAAAGGACGCAAGCCTATGATGTAATAGTAATTCTTGTTAAAATTCGCACCCTCCGGGATAACAAAAAGCATAATGATTTTATTAAATGTGAAAATAATTTACTCGATACTTAAATTATGCTGAAACTGTGACTAAAAAATTAAAGAAGCAACATGTGTTACATACTGTGGCAAATCAAGATTTATATCAATTTAAGACAAGAGGTGAAGTACAAAAGATATAATCAAGTTTAATATGAATTGTTAAAGTCATACAATGATATAAAATAACAAATAAAAAAGTTTTTACATTTTCAAGTCACGTTCTAGAACCATTGCCGGATTAAGCGCAATTTATAGAGGCTTATTGATAAAGGAAGAAGGTCGTTAGAAATGATATTCCTTCTTGAGTTCTTATTTATGTTCGGGGCTCAGGAAAAGGCTCCAATATAAAAATTTATTATTAAAGAAATCTCGAGAAATCGCCCGGTTAATATAATTTAATGCCACTTGGCCCCAATTGTGGATTATTTTTGTGTTACTGCCTTGATATTTTTTTTTTATTTATAGAGAAAAATTTAAACAAGTGAAACAGCTAAATCTCGTTAGGCATTGTTCTACTGATCATAAAGAAATAAAATATACTTAATCGGCCGGTACACCTCAGTATTGCCATCTAGTGGGTTCAACCAGAGGGGTATGTTACTATGGACTATATGAAGAAATATTTTTTAAAAAAAAAAGTGGTTTTTGAAATGATGCCTGGACTAGGAAAGAAATTACATTAGATAGGAACTCTCTTTCAACTTAAATAATCGAAAAGAGTCAGGGGCCATAGGGGTGCCAGTTGCCTCTTTAATTTATATGGACCCACCTAAGTTTTGTTATGTACTTTGAGCCCCTGAACAAGAATGTTTAGATAGGAGTCCGCCAGAGTTGTCATAAGATTGTAGTTAACAAATAATTATTGAAACTTTTAAAAATACAATTTTTCGAAAATTAACTATTAAGTCATATTCTTTAAGTAATTTTTAGCAAAAACGATCCTTACAAAGTTTTACAAACGATGGTTAGTTTCCCAGATAATTAATGATATACAATTAAAAAATGCGATTTTTGCACGGTAATAACTTTTGACTAGATAAATCTTTTTTAATTATCGAATGATGTACGAAAAAGTTCCATCCTAATTGTTTATTTTGGCTTTAAACAAACAGCTTTTAACTGCATATGAACAAGCGCCATCGTGTATGGTGTGTGGGGCGTCCCACGCGGTCGAGCGTGCTTAATTTATAGATATATGATCGAAATAATGCGATGAATTTATTAAGCTCCTCTTTACAAAACATTTAATAAATAAATAAACACGTTCTATGAATACAGATAAAATGATATTATGCTGTTCAACAGTATAAAATTTAGCAGGTTTAAACAAGTGAAAAATCAAAATAGACAAAACACAGTCTGTTAAAAAGCACGCGTAAATGATAAAAAAATTTAAAACAAAGCAATGACAGTTGGTAGTCGCCCCATATCATTAAATTACTACTTATTTCTGAATATTCTTCATTGAAGTTTAGGCAATGAATTTCATTTTTATATAAAAATAATAACAGGTGACGTATACTTACTGAGCGACAGGGATAATTCATAGTTGTCGCAATGCCTCTTACACCATTGTTTATCCCAATTTCATTGCTTAAATGTCTATTAGGTAAATCAATTAACACCAATACGAACATAAAAGAATCTACATTCAGCATCACCGCATAAAATACGACAACGGTTAAAATATTATTTTTAGTATCACTACCTACATAGTTTACATTTTTCTATTCTACGGCAATCAAATTATCGAATAAAAATAAGTTTTTCAGGTTAAATCTAATGTAGTGTGGAAAATTTGTATAACGGGCTTATTTGGGTTATATATTACTAAACTAAACGCGTTTGGTGGTGGAGAACGCCTGCAAGTACGCTTCTTCCTGCGCGCCACACACGACGGCACTTGCACATAAGCAGTCCAAAGCTGTTTGTTTAAAGCCTAAATAAACAATTAAGACAAAATTTCTTCATACTACATTACGTCATTTGATTGCTGCTTACAGATGTGAATTCAAAATGTTGATCGCTGGCAACAGAATTTAAAAAAGTTCATCCAGTCAGGAATTAATACTGTTCAAAAATGGCATTTTTTAATTGTTTAACACTAATTATGTCGGAGACTAAAGGTCATAGATAGAAGTTAATAAGAGTGTTTTTTGCTTAAAAATCACTCAAAGAATATGACCCAATCGTTTCGTTAGTTTGGCAAAAAATGTATTTTTAAAAGTTTAAACGATTATTTGTTAATAACAATCTTACCACCACTCTAGTGGACTTCTATCCATAAAACTCTTGTTCAGAGGCTTAAAATACATAAAAAATTTTGATAGGAGTCTTCAATCAAATAGGCGACTAAGACCTACAATAGTAAGTAAATAAGTATTTTACATATTAGTGTATAATACTAAACCATTATTGAGGTCAGATTTTCTTTACTTTCATCATTACATTATGATCAAACTTGCATCATTTACACACGCTGATGATGAAGTTGTTGGAATCCGCGCAGAAAAATGCAAAAAAAAATAGATTCAGCGCAAACAATATTTAATAAAAATATAATACTGAAAAGTAATAAAAACGAAGTAATAGAAAATGTTGTTTTTCGTAATAGATGAACATGAATGTAACTATTGAAATCGAAAAGTATTACACATGTAATAACATTTTAACCTTGAACAATGACAAGGGGAAACATTTAGTATTAGCAGAGTATGTTAGAGATGTTGAGGAGTTTTGAAGCAGCGGCATTTGTTATCTGATAAAAGCTCAAGTTATCAAACAAACTTCAATGATGTCAACACCCTACAGCATTTATTTACATGTAAGTTAACAGCTTAAAATTATTATTTTTTTGTAAGCCTTATTTTGCAATAATAGCATATTAATAATTTTTATTAGCGGACTTTCAGTTCCCATAGTTAGTTAAGGTGGCAACATTTTCTGTTGTTTCCTTTTTTATACACTAGACACTAACTCCATACCAAATTTTTAGGTTTACGGTATCCATCTGCACTTGTAGGATCGGTCGCTGTTGCAGTAACGAAACCTTGCATTTCATTAACTCATAAAATACAAACGCACTGCTGGATGGAACGAGAAATTTAATTTTAATTTATTTTCTTTTTAGCTGACTTCTAAAATACGTTTGACTGCTATGCATCTTTTTTTTTATGTACGTAAGTCGATTACGCCGGAACGACACACCGATTCGAATGAAATTTATTTATTATATTCAGGAAGTTGCTGCGGTGGTGCCATATCACTTTGACTGAAATTGATTCAGTAAAATCGAAGATGATACTGAAAATATAATGGAAAAAAAATATATTTTTTCCAATTTTTCCCCCAAACTGGCACGGGGCAGTTTTCGGGGCCGTACATAACGGATTCAAAATTAGTTTCAAAAAATTCAATATGGCGAATTCGATAAGGCGGATTAAAATTTGACATTTCTTCATTTTGTCCAAATTTGGTATAGGGGTTTTTAAGGGTGTAAATTATAAATTTATAAGTGTTTCTGAAAAATTCAATATGGCAGATCCAATAAATTTAGCATTTCTAGATTTTATTCAATATTTGCATGTGGAGGACTTCTAAGAGTGTAAATAGCAAATTTTACTGAGGGGTGCTCGAAGGTGTAAATTAGTGTTAGATTAAGAATTTAAAACTATTTTTTTTTTAATTCAGTGTGGCGGAACCAATATAGCGGGTTGATAATTCTACATTATTCACTTTTTTCAAGATTGACATTTGTAAGTTTTCGAACTCGTAAGTTATAATATTCGAAGTTAATGTTTTACTATTTAATACGGCATGTACAATGTGAAGGACTAAAATTGTTCAGTTTTCCGATTTTGTCCAGATTGGTGTTGATAGGTTCTTGGGGTGCATATTATGGATCTGAAATTAATATCTTCAAAATCAATATGTAGGATAAAATATGTGAAACTAAAAAATTTAGGTGCTGAAAGTTCTTTCAATATCGGTATTGGAGGGTTTTAGAGGCCTAGATTAAGCAGGTGAAATTAATTTCTTAAAATTCAAGACACTAGATTTACTATAGACTAAACATTTATTTGGTACAATTTCATTCAGAACTGGTATTTCGGAATTTCTCGGAATCAAAAAATTTTTTATTGTTCAATTTATTGGGGTCCACAACTTTGACTACAATGGGTATTTTTCCGGGACCATAGAAACTCAATTCAATTCGAAACTAGAAATCAAAAACCAATTTTTTAAATTGAACTAAATTCTAAATAACATTTTTATAAAAAAAATTGAACCAATTTCCAGAAGTGCTCTAAAAAGTGCAAAATAACTATAAATTTTTTTATGAAATTGAAATTTTTGAAGTCGGTGCCAAACTAATACCTGACAAAATGTGATTCGCATAAACAAATTAAAAATACTTTATTTGTAATTGCTTTCTTACCATAATTTGTATATATCGGTAGTTATTTATTTCATATAGAAATAATTTGGCGCCAACTTCAAAAATTTTAATTTCATAGAAAAATTTATAGTTATTTTTCACTTTTTAGCCCACTTTTAGAAGTCGGTTCAATTTTTTTATAAAAATATTATTTTTCGATTTTTGGTTTTGAATTCATTATGATATCCATAAATTATTTGAACTAAGTACTAATCGAGATTACCTCGCAATGACTTCAAGGTGACAAAAAAGTTTCCATTTTATCCAAAGTTCTAAATCACTCTCAAATGAACTACTAAAAATTCGTTGATTCTTAGAGTTCTCCAAATACCAGTGAAATTGTGTAAACCATATATTTAATCTGTTATAGTAAATCCACTATCTTAAATTTCAAATTAATTTTAGATTGGTAATATGTGCCCCAGAACCTTCAAATATCGATATTTAAAGAACTTGAGACGTAAATTTCTTAGCCCGATATATTTTATACTGCATATTGAGTTTGTATACGCCCCAAGAACCCCGCAATATCAATTTTAAAGAAAATCGAAAAATATAAAATATTCAGTCTCTCATATTGAATCTTATCAGCCAAATAGCTGTAAAAAATTAACTTTATATTCGTCATACATGACCCCGAAAACCCCCTAATACCAAATCTAAAAAAATGCGAATAAGCGCCATATTAAATTTCAAAAAAATAATTTTAACGTCCTAATCTAATCTAAATCTAAACCCTTCAGAGCCCCCTAATACCAATTTTGAATAAAATCAGGAAATTAAAAATTTTTAGACCGTCATATTGCATCTGACATATTTGATTTTCTTAAAATAATTTTATATTCGCTATTTACATCCTCAAAGACGATTCAGTCCCACCTTTGAGCAAAATCGAAAAATGTAAAATTTTTAGTCTGCTATGTTGGATTCGCCATATTGAATCCTGAAAAAATAGTTTTAAATTCATAATTTACACTCTCAAGAACCCCTTATATAAGTGTTGGAGAAAATCGAAAAATGTAAAATTTTTAGCATGAGTGAGTGAGTTTTCAAAAAATAATTTAAATTCGAAATTATGACTAACAAAAATCCCCCAATACTGATTTTAGACAAAATCGAGAGATGTAGAATCTTTAATCCGCCATCTTGGATCCGCCATATTTATTTTTTTTTTTAAATAATTTCAAATTCGTAATGTGTGACCCCAAAAACTCACCCATATCAATTTTGAAAAAGAAATCGGACAAAATTCATTTTTTATCCGCCATATTAGATACGCCATATTGAATTTTTTTAAAATATTTTGGATTCGTTATGTGCGACCCCGAAAATTCTCCCATACCAATTTTCGAAAAAATCGGACGAAATTAATTTTTTTGGCCGCCATATTGTCAGTGCAATCTTGGATTTTCCTACACCATTTTCGTCTAAAAAAAATATGAGACCACAGCAGCAACTTCCTGAACCTTCTTCCTTTAGAAGTCTCATATAAAAATTTATATAGTTATTTTTTGCTTTTTACCACTTTTTTAGAAGTTGGTACAATTGAAAAACCGAATTTCGTATACATCTGGAAGTATTCGATGTGATGTACTGACAGGTTCAACATTGCTGCTCTTATATTTTAAAAAAACAATTAACAGACCTTCAATGCTCACAAAAACTTTATAGTCGGTTTTAAATACAGATTAAATTTACCCTCGCGCGCCGGAAGCTGATTCTCTATGCAACCCAAGATTATTTATTACCATGACCTATAAAGTTCTCCCCTTGTCAAATGTTAATATATACAAGGAGGATCAAAGTTCAAAATTTAATAATCTGCGGAATTGCTTAGAGATGACAAAAATATTTATTGATGGTTATTTCGAAATATATTAAAAATTTAAAAAATATAACAAAATCTAATGAAGTATTTTAGAGAGGATTTTAAGGATTTTATTTGTTGTTACATTTTCTCTCTTCCAAGTCAATAGCGAGTGAAATTAGTTTTTCCATATTTTCCGCAGTTTATTAACATATTTTCTAAAGCATTCTAATAACTTACTGATGATATGATGTAATAGAACAGAAATAATTATACATTACAAAATAATATAAACGTTAACAAAGAAAGAAACCAGTCATAAAAATTATAATAGAGGAGAAAATTAAAAATATATATTTAACAATTAAAATGCTTAAATTATTTATGTATGAAATAAAATGTAAATACGGGCAGTATAGAAAAACTATATACATTAAGACATTTGTAAATACAATAAAAATATATTAAAATGACACAAAACCGATGTCTAAAATAAATATAAGCATATTTTAAAAATAAAATTAAATTAGTAAATTTATAAAGCCATTTAAAAAAACAACAATCTGAACAGAGTCATCTCATGTAAAACCAACATAAAATAACGTATTATGCATGCCTCTTAGTACAATTCATAAAATCTTGAATAGAATTAAAGTCCCTAAGTCTTCGGTCATACCCTATAAATTTAAACAACAATAGATTTGTTTTAAGGCTGTTTATAGTTGGTAGGGGAGAGGGTTATTGATGTTTGACAGACATAAACATATTTACTTATCTTTTCTTTCAGTTTAATTGCCTGTCGTGACTCTTTTCGGTGTTTTTAAGTGTTAAAAATTACTATAAATGCGAAGTTTACAATTAATATTAACAAAAAGAGGATTTAAAAACTTATATTTTTCAGTATATATTGTTAGATATTTTTTACATATTGAAAATGACAATAATAAAAATTGAGGTAACCATATATTCATATTCAGAATTGACGTACCAATTATCATATGATATTCGTTTAAATAATGCACTTAGAAAAGGATAGCGTAGAATCGGTATATGTGTACCAAGAAATGAAATATCTACTATTTATCAACACTTTTTCAAATATAAATAAAAATATTATGACGTTATTCAGCGTTCAAACAACCGGGCCCTAGTTCTGACGTTATGCTAATTCTACAGGGGTATGTTCGAAGCCCTAAACAGGAAAAAAGATTTAACTTTTCGAAGAAATGTCTTACCACGAAGAGGTCGTAACTCAGAAGGCAGTTTATTATAAAAGTTAATGTAATTCTATAAAAGCAAGTTTTTGAATAATGTTGTTTTGTGTAGCGATATGCTTAGAAGATCATTTCCACCTGTATTGTAGAGATTTGTAGATCCTAATCTACAATGGTCTGTTATTGTTTAAGTACATTAAACATCTCAGTATGTTGATACCGAAAAATGTTAATATTTTTTTTAGGACAAAGACATTTTTGCATCTCTCACGAAAACTCACTCACGATTAAAAATCAGTCACAATATTCCTTTTTATATTAACCAGAGTTCAACTTATAGCAGACATGATTTATATGCTAGCCAAAGGACAGTTGAGGATATATAAATATACCCAAAAATTTAACCTTACTAGAAAACCTAACAGACATACATTTAAATATGTTCATATACGCAGGTTTATCAACACTCAGTATCAAACCACTTTTTTCATACCACACTTTTATTTTATAACAAATATTTGATATAATGATTCAAAACTCTTTAGAAGCCACAGCAAAAATTTTTGTGTCATCCGCGTACATAGTCACATGCTTTTGTCTAATATCATAACATACAGGGTATCAGGTAAGTACCTCTTAAGAGGAGGTCAAAATAACCCTAATTTGTTATAGAAAAAAGGATTCCTAAAGTGCCTCTTAACGGAGATACAGAGCCCTAAAGGAATGACCAGCGATTTACCTTATCGGCTCTTAGTTTTGAAATCTAATGAAATTTTAGTATTTTATAGAGGCCATAAAGACTCATTAAACCATACTACGGTAGTGGTTTTAGATCATCAGAGAACTCAGGAATGAACTTGTAGCCACACCCGTTCAGCCCAATTTTTGACAGGTTTCATATTCCAGAAATGAAAATTGATTTTTTAAATACTTTGGCCATACCTCTTCAAAAAAAGATACTTTTGATTTACTTCGATAAAATTGGCGGTTTTGAAGATAAATCGATTTATATGCGAAAGTTACTAACGCTAAACATAAACAGGTAAAAATAAAATACACAGAGTGTGCTGATGTGTTTTAATTTATGCGGAAGCGCTGTCTAACTCTTCGAAGGCAAAAAGATGTTATGCTGAAAGATTTCCAGCTCAGATATTGTCAAGTCCAGAAACTTTTCAAAGGGTTGATCGGAGCTCAATTAATTAACAATGTAATTTATTTATTTATTTATTTATTTACAATAACTGCCCTACAGGTCTTGAGACCCAACTACAAGGCAGTGATTACACAAATAATACGTAAACGAACAATTTTAAATTAGCATCAAACGACAAAATAAATATATATATATATATATATATATATATATATATATATATATATATATATATATATTTATGTATATCAATTTAGATACAAATAAAAATTTAACTAAAATAATTAATTCTAACATTAAATGTATAATACAATGCTATGATATTTACTTTCATATACAAAGGTGAACATACAAATCAATTAAGGATGAGAAAAAAGAAAGAAAAAAGAAAGAATAATTAAAATATAAAAATAGTAAAGTAAATATTATTTTGGCAAATGTTCAATATGGGATCCGTGTATTTCAATACATTTTTTGTTCTTCGAATGTTTTTCCGTTTCACTACAAATAATATTCCGGCATTATTACGGACTTCGTTAGAATTCCCAAAATAGAATTCTGGTGCTCTAGTATTTACTGGTGTTGAATAAACTAGTTCTCCTAATTGTCCCTAAAAATACAAGTCTAAGGGATTTAGGTCTGAAGAACTTGGTGGCAATAAAACAGGCCCATTTCGACCTATCCGTCGAGGGCCAAAAGCGTTAGGTAAGTGTTGACCTACTATAGGGTTAAAATGAGGTGGAGCACCATCATGCATGTACCACATTTGCTTATTTCTATCAAGAGGTACGTCTTCCAATAAATTATTAAATTTTGCTGTAAAAATTGTAAAAAAATCTCTCCGCTGAGTCTTCGTTCTAAAACAAGTGGACCTATAAGGTTATTTCCGATGATACCAGCCCACAAATTTACAATAAACCTTTGTTGGCGTTTGTTTTGAATTATAGCGTGCAAGTTTTCCTCAGCCCAAAAATGTAAATTAGGTGAGTTTATTATACCATCTCTTGTAAAACCGGTCTCATTGATAGACAAAATAAGGTTACAAAAATTTAGATTGAAGCTATGTTGGTGTATAAACCAGTTAAAGTATTGAAGTCTTGCGGGATAATCATCCGGAAACATAGCGTTTACTTTTTCATCGTGGTACGGGTTAGTGTTCTGTTAGAGTTTCATGTATAATCCATTTTGTAACATTGTTTTGTATCGCGAAATTTTTTATGCAGTTTGAAGGGTTGTCAGCAATATCTTGCAAGATTTGTTCCTCTACGTGAGGATCTCGTAGTCTCCTGGCAGGCACCGCGACGTCGCGACAAAAATGATCCGGAATAAAACATATAAAAAATTAATTCATTAACCCTAATAATTTTTTTCTAGTCATCTTTTACACATTTCCCTTAGGCTCCGATCAACCTTTTGAAAGGTTTTTGGACTTGACAATGTTCGAGCTGGAAATCTTTCAGCATAAAGTCTTCTTGCTTTCGACAGCGCTTCCCCATAAATTAAATGCATGTCAGCGTTCTTTAAGGAAAAATATTCTTCCATTTTTTAAAATTATTTTTACTTGAAGACGGCTTTGACAAGTTCCATTAATAGTAATTCATTATGTCGGTTTTAACAATAACAAGCTGATTTTTACCTGTTTGTGTTTAGCATTAGTAACTTTTGAGTGTTTCGCATAAAAACCGATTTATCTCGAAAACCAGCAGTACTATCGAAATATATTCGGAGTGCTTATTTTAAAGAGGAATGACAACGGTATTTAAAAAAATTGTTTTCAGCTCTATAAAATGACACAGTTCAAAAATTAGACCCAACGAGTGCGGCTGCAAGTCCATCCCTAAAACATCTACTGCAGTACGGTTTAATAAGAGTTTAAGACCTCTGTAGAATATTAAACTTTCATTAATTTATACAAGTCGGTTCAAAATTTAGACCCAATAAGGTAAAACGGTGGATATCCCTTTAGAAACAAAAGCGAACACAGCACTGATCCCTGGAATACGCCAAACTCTACTGGTTTTACTCTAGAAAGTGCACTACCACATTTCACCACCATTCTCATGTTGCTCAAATAGAAATTTATCCATTCCAAAGTGGTTTCTCTTGCACCCATGATATATATTTTAGCAATCAAAAAGGCCATATTTACAGTATCAAAAGCTTTCCCCCATCAATAATTTTAAAAGAATAATGCAAAGAACTATATAAGTGACGCAGATTCTTTGGACTTTCCTGGTAGAAAGCCATGTTGAGCAGGAGTTAAAATATTGCAGTTATAAAAGAATTCATTATTTTGTTATAAACAGCATTTTCGATTACCTTTGAAAAGTACTAAGGATCGAGATTTTTCTATAATTTTCTATGTCGTTGGGATCGTTCTTTTTGTGAGGAGGATTAGCAATGGCACTTTTCAATATATTTGGAGAAACTTCTTAACGACAATAATTTATCAATTGTGTAAGAAGGTAGAAAATATGTTTTTTTTTTGTAGTTTTGAGCATTTTTTGATTTATGTCGCCAAGACCTGAAGTTTTTATTTTTTTAATCTTCAGAAGTCTTACGAAGCTCATTCTCATCAACGTAGTCGAGTACCATAGTACTCTAAATTTGAAAATATTGCCTATATTCGTCACTGATAGACTGTATAGTATCATAAAAAAAATCGGCAAGGTGCATATTAAGGACGCCTTACGTTTAATATTTACTGAAAAGCATATCAATATTGCAATTGGTTTTTTGGTAACTAATAAATTAGAAGACGTAACATCTTAAGCGTACTAATTTACGTTGAAAGCACTCGCTTTTTTAAACTTACTATTTAAAAATTAAAAATGAGCTTATAAAGGGTGTTTCTTTTAGAGTTATACAATTTTAAAATGAAATAAAACACGTATAAATAATGTTAATAGCTATGGTTTTGGCTTTATTTAAAAGATAATTGTATGCCATTAGTGTATAAATGTGGCTTCGAGCATATGAGCTCTATGGCTGGCTCGAATGAAGCGCAACCGGGAAGTCCAATTTTCGACCACTTTATCGAGCAACTGGGCTTTTTCAGCAATTACGCGACGAATGTTGAATTTCAAGTGGTCAAACGTTTGTGGTTTATCGGCGTAGACTAGTGACTTTATATATCCCGAAGGAAAGTAATCCATATGTATGAAATCACACTATCGTGGAGACCAGTTCACAAGTCCATTACGAGAAATTATGCGCTCATTGAATGTTTCTCGCAATAAATTAATTGTGTCGCATGCTGTGTGGCATGTTGCGCTATCTTCTTGAAGCCAAATCTCTGAGACGTCAATGCCATTCAACTAAGGAATGAAGAAGTCAGCAACCATGGCTCTATAGTGCTATCCGTTGACGGTAACATTCTGGCCGGCATCATTTTTAAAGAAATTGAGCCAGTGATTCCACCTCTCCATAAAGCAGATCAAACAGTGACTTTTGATAGATATAAGGGCGTCTCAATAAAGGCTTCTGGGTTTTCTCCACTCCAAATTCGGCAATTCTGTTTATTAACATAACCATTCAACTAAAAATGAGCCTCATTGCGTTGAAAAAGAGAATCAAACTGAATATTATTATCACCACATTCACCAAATGTACGGCATGCATGGTCATACGGTTTCAACTCTTCTACTAGATGAATCTTATAAGTTCGTAATCCAAGATCTTTCCAAAAATCTTCCACAAACCGGATGGGCAGAACTCCAATTGTTGTGCATTATGGCGAATCGAATCATTCGGTTCCTCCTCAACACTGTATGGCGTCTTTGTGGATGCGTATTATCAACAAGAGTGTACCTAGTGCGAAAACAATCCATGGTTTGCCGAATAACTTGCTCGGATGGATGATTAGGTTGACCATAAAATGGACGTAGCGCACGGTAAGATTGGCGAACTGAACTTTGATTCTCAAACTAAATTTGCACAATTTACAAGTGTTGTTCTGGCGTAAGTCTATCTATGGTGAAATAGCAAAATGTACTGACTACAAATTAACTGTCAAATTTACAGTTATTAGAAATAATGTTGCCAATTTAAATATACCTCTAAAAGAACACCCTTCATTAAGCGAATAACACTACTTAATAAGAAATATTATGTGATATATTTAATTACAATTTGAGAATACTATCCTTGGGGTTATTGAAAGTACAGACCTACAAAATGTCATAATGAAAGAAGAAAAAATTACGAAATTACAAAATTACAATATACAGTCTAACGAACGGACATGATGGTCACTTAAAATAACACTAGCAAGAGAAATGAGATCTATTTCATTTTTTAATTTAATTTATAAGAAAATCAAAAAACTATATATTTCCACTCTAATAAATAAAAATTTTGTTAACATTGGGTAAATCCTGTGATGACATTTCGAACTACAGACGTTACCAGATTTATTGTATTGTGCTTTTGTCGATAAAACGTTTTAAAATATTACGTCACTAGCTTAAAATGCAACATTTTAATGGGACAATTTTATGGGCTCGACGCCAAAATGAGTTTAAAATTAATTTTGTCTCAAAAAATGTGGATAATGTTAGGATATTTGAGCAATTCAACTAATAGCATTATAAAATTTCTGTTGCAACAAAGGTAATTGTATACAAGGATCTAAAAAGTAGAATGTATCCTGGCGGTTATCTATGTATCATAAAGAAAATTGTGGGAAAATTTTTTATTAACATTGACAAATCGAGTTTCTATATATTTCCTTGAAACTTACTCACTGATGATAAAATTTTCCATAAGACTCCAAAATTTCAGATACCTTGCCCATCTCATACTCGAGATACT
Organism: Diaprepes abbreviatus; assembly: GCA_034092305.1. Taxonomy (NCBI): domain Eukaryota; kingdom Metazoa; phylum Arthropoda; class Insecta; order Coleoptera; family Curculionidae; genus Diaprepes; species Diaprepes abbreviatus. Next base: position 20,917,765 of record JASJET010000031.1, read on the forward strand.
GAATCTAAAAATTGCAACATTAGCTATATGGTAAGAGTTTTAGTATAATCATATACAGGGTGTCCGGTAAGTGCCTCTCAATTTCTCACAAGCATACAGGAGAGATTAAAGTAACCCTACTTTATCATAGAAAAAAATCCTAAAGAGTTTTTTAACGGAGATATATAGCTTTATAGGAGTGCCCAGCGATTTACCTTATCGGCTATAAATTTTGAACCGACTCGTATAATTTAATGAAATTTTTATATTTTATAGAGGCCATAAACACTCAATAAACCATCCTACAGTAGATATTTTAGATCATCAGGGAAGTCAGGAACGGACTTGCAGCCATACTCGTTGAACATAATTTTTGACAGGTGTCATTTTACAGAGCTGAAAACCTATTTTTTAAATACTTTGGTCATTCCTCTTCAAAAAAGTTACTCCAGTTACTAGTTATCCAGGTATGCTGATGTGCTTTAATTTATAGTGAAGCGCTGTCAATTTTTTCGAAGGCAAGAAGATTTTATGCTGAAAGATTTCCAGCTCGAACATTATCAAGTCCAAAAATCTTTTAAAGAGTTGATCGAAGCCAAATGGAAACAGGTAAAAGATGTTTAGTATAGATATGTAAAATATTATACATGAACAGAAGAATAAACATAAGTGATCGTTAGGTTTTCGATGAAATTATCATGAGAAAGACTTATGAAGTAAATGGCACTATCAAATTTTGCTTCAATAAAATTTCTTTCTTGTACATGAGCTGCATCTAAAACTTATTTCATAATGACTAGTAATAAAAAAATAAGGTTAATTGCAGGAAGGCAGCACATTTTCTAATTTTTTTAGCGATATCTATTTTATGACTGTCACAATTTAAAAAAAAAAACAGTATATAAAAATATGTTAATTAGACGTTCAAAATAAATTATTTTAAATGCATCTTTTATTTTATTTCCTTAATAAATTGGTAAAATTTTAATGTGTTTTAATTTTATGAATCGCAAACTGATAAAAAAATAATTATTATTTTGTAATTTTATACGTTACCCATGAACATTAAACTACATTTTATTTCATCGTCTAATTATACAAATTTATCTGCATTTGCCTTCTAGCTCTTAAATTTAAATAATTTCGTTTAGCATTTTTAAGCTTTTCCGCATCCATAATATGTTATGGTAGATAATTTTTTAGAGCATTGAATAAAGTGTCACAACAATATTATTATTTCTAATATTAACGGTAATGGATAAAGTTGTGAAATAAATTAATAATTTTTTTTCGAAAAAACGAAATTTGATGATTGTAACTGTAAAATATTTTTAATGTGAAGAAAATCGTAAAAAAAATAATGCTATGTGTGAAAATGAAAGATATTTACTACATGGATTATTTTTAATTTTGTTTTAGGTAGGGATAGCTTCAACTGATAAAAATAAGAATAAAATAAACTCTTAATACATTACTTTTTTCCGTAATCAATATTCAAGTTTTTAAAGATGTAAACTGGAATTTTGAGGTTAGAAATAAAGTAATCAAAACTGGGTAACAATGTTTTGTAATTGTTTTATTTTAGTTACCGAATGATAAGGAGAACTACATAGAATATAATTTGACGGACTCCGTATCACAGGTCTAAATGAGGGCAGGTTTTTTGCCAACGAAGTTTGGGTGTTAACCCGACTGAAAAGAAAACGTAGCAACTCGACCATAAGCACTCAAAAGGCAAATATTGGAGACAATAGTGGACTATGAAAAAGAAATCGAACAAGCTTACTCTACACAAAGTATTTCCATGGCTGAGTTTCAACCAGGTGCAAACTCAGGTAAACAATATACTTAAACCAGTTGATTGTAAATACAGTATTTTATTTATTTGTTGCAAAAGAAAAAACACAATCTCCAAATCATACTATTTTATTAAATTATTTATTTAAATCTTTTGAGCTTATAAATACGTATGATTACTAATATGTATTTATTATCGGTTGCAGAGGTATATTACTTATATGGAGGTCTTTTAAACTCTACAGAGCAAAATTTACTGCGTGTTGTGAAGAAATTGGCTACCATAAAACAATCAATTCTCGGCAAATTCGAATTATTTACCTTAATAAATCCCCTTTTCAATATGGCATAACTAACTTTTTGTATGATATGAGTTGCTTAAAGGACTCAATTTTCTTATGGTGAGTGGTACATATTTGCTTCGTACTGACGGAAACCAATGAGTTCGAAACCATTTTAGATATGGGAAAAAATGTTCACCTGGTAGTTTCAGAATTTTTTAAACTCATATTATTGTTGGTGCATGCAATAGCATATATTAAATTCAACGAACACTGGTTATATAGTTAACGTACATAGTCACCTTAAAAAGTAATGATCAAACTTTAAATTTATTGTATGATTATATTAAATTTAATTTAATGTTAGTTACTAAATTTAATGCATCACATTAAATGCATTTAATAAACTTTTGTGAAATTTGCTTCCAGCACATTTACATTAAATTTAATGCATTTTTTTTACAGTGTACTATTTCGCGGCAAAATTATATTTCTATTTAAATACAATCAACGTTCCTAATAAACCATTTTCTTTAACTTTGGTTGTTGTTTTCTTATGTAACCTTGATTCACAGTAAGGTACTCTTGTATAATCTTCATTTTTTTTCCTAGAACTTTTAATAGCATTTTCTTTAAATATTTTTTGAATAGCATATTTCTTCTTTCAATTTCTAACTCTTTTATATGGTTTCTTGATATCATTCGATAACATCACATATTTATCGTGATTTTTCGACTGCCTTCGTTACTTTTAAACCCCTTTCGTTTTTCTCTGCTGTATTATTTATTTCTTCTACTTGTTCCTTTAATTTAAAACGTACTCTGAATAACTTTGATTTATTTCTTTTCAATTGCTTTCTGTCACATTTTGCCGCTGTTGTGGTGAAGTCAAGATTGTTTTCAAGGAAATCAGAAAAAAACTCCTAGTCTTGATTAAAATAAGATTAGAATTAATAACGATTATTTGTTTTCTCGTCGAGCAGTAATTACTGCAAATTGAAGTTTTTCTATTACACTTGGAACTGGATTTCTTAACCGTTATTACCACGGTTCTCAACCTGTGAAGCACCTCCCCTTAGAAAAGGGCTAAGTAACACAAGAGAAGGCATAATTTTACAACTTGTAGGAAGATTACGCCACCCTCTCTAAAACTCACGATTTATAGAGATTACAGCTGACTTGGTTTCGTCCATTTGGTTTCAATAACCGAACTTCCTAAACTTATATTTTAGCAGATTCTAATCGATGAGTTTTCTGATTCTGATAAACACACGAAACTTTGACAGATCGTCTTGGATTTAAACCGGCTTGTCTTATTCTTTCGTTGATGGTTTTCAAACTAACATTAATTTATTGTACGCTTAGTGCTCATTTTTGTGATGTGCACGTGTCAATATGCCATTTTATGTAGAATTGGGTATCAAAACTTGCGCTTATTGATGTTAGCAACGTAAAACAACAATTTGTTTTGTTTCAGTTTCATTAAAATGTACAACTGATATTTTACTCACGTTTGTTTGAAGGTTGTAGACAATGTTGAAGAATGACTAAAATGTGGTCGGACGAAGTTTGTCTTAAAAATCATACAACCTTTAGAAGGTAAGACAAACACATATGTTAAAAATTCTACTCATTTCGTGAACATTATTAGTAGCATCAATCTAGAGCCAGGCGACAGACTAATAAGCTTTGATGTGGAAAGTCTGTATACTAAAGTACCATTAGGGGAATCACTAGACATAATCAAAACTACACATTCAAATGATACTACTTTATCAGATCGAACCACGTTACCACTGGACAGGGTGATGGACCTTTTGGAGTGTTGCCTACGTAGTGCTTACTTTCAAGAAAAGGACAAGCTCTACGCTCAGGACGACGGGCTTCCGATGGTTTCTTCACTCTCTCCAGTCATCGCCAATATATATATGGAATGGTTCGAAACTCATGCCATTGAAATAACAACAATAAAACCGAAAGTCTGGTTGAGATATGTCGATGATACTTTCATCGTATGGAAGGGCAATGATCACGAACTTAATGATTTCCTGAAACATCTGAATACCATTCGACCTACAATTAAGTTTACTATGGAAAAAGAGGTAAGTGATCAATTGCCCTTCCTAGATGTCATGGTGAACCGTTCAAACGAAACTTTTAAAACTTCAGTATACAAAAAGCCAACACATACTGGACAATATCTTAATCATCATAGTTCTAATCATTCTGTTGTAAGAAAACGAGGAATTATACGCAACTTCTATAATCGCTCTATATCTATATGCAATAATGCCGAATCATTGGAAAAAGAGTTAGCAAATATTAAATCCGATATACAACAGAATGGTTATCCTTTAAAACTAATTGACGATGTTATAAATAATTTTAGAACAACGAACACTGGACAGCAAGAAACACATTCTTTTTTCACAATTCCATACCTTCAGGGAACGTCGGAGAAAATAAGACGAATTGCCAGTAGTTATAATATAAAAACAACCTTTAAATCAGGAAATACCCTTAGAGCTCATTTAACAGAAACAAAACCTAAAACTACCGATAAGAAAGAATGTGTTTACAAAGTTCCATGTGAGTGTGGTGAAATGTATATTGGAGAAACCAAATAACCGCTAGAAGTTAGAATTAAGGAACATAAAACTCATACACAAAAAGGGGAAACGTCGAGATCAGGTATTGCAGAACACGCCTGGGATAAACAGCACCACATAAAATGGTTTGAGGCAGCGGCAATATATATGGAACCCAACATGAAAAAAAAAGAAAATTAATAGAAGCAGCTTACATCAAAAACAATAATGGAATCTTCAGTAAACCGAGTATTGAAATACCTAATCTTTGGCAACCACTACTTTGTAACATCAAATCATTGAGGTGTGTACAGTGAAGCGAAACTTTGCGCTTCAATGGACACAGTACCTATATAAGCTCGTAGTCTTAAGACAAAACATTCAGTTTATATTTGATAACCATTAGAGATAAAACCTAATCGAAACATAGTAAAAATAAATAAAAATAAAGACACTGCAAGTCCAACAACCACATTTTAGTCAATCTTCAATATTGTCTACAACCTTCAAACTAACATTAATTTATTGTAAATTTACTGCTCATTTTTGTGATGTGTATGTGTCAATATGCCATTTTGTGTAGAATTGGGTATCAAAATTTGCGCTTATTGATGTTAGCTACGTAAAGCAACAATTTGTTTTGTTTCAGTTTCATTAAAATGTACAACTGATATTTTACTATTTTAAGTAAAACAACAAAATTACTACTCACCTATCTTATCTCAAATAACCTAATTCATTTTAATTTTTAATTATTAAGTTATCTTTAACATTTTTAATTTGTTCTAGTTTTTCATGGGCTTTCCATATTTTTTTTTAGAATTATCTCTTAAGCGTATATCTATGAATCTTGCAAATTGATGTATGAACCAAACTATATAGTAAAATCATACCTTTGATTTTATGTTGCGCCAGGTCTTGGCTAACGATGTTCAAAAATTTGTTGTCACAATTCTCTAAAACTTCTAAAGTCCGCGTAATTTTGTAAAAGCCCCTTAGATAGTGTACGTTTTGGGGCTAATTGGCTATTAATGTAAATAGGCGCCATTTAGAAAATCAAGTAGGGTATTAATTAAAACCAAAATTACTATTGTTGTTATGAAGTATTATGAATAAGTTATCTCATTAATAAGCTTCAGTGGTTTTGAAGACACCAGCAGGTTCAGAGGGTATAAAAATTTCTTTTTCACAAAAGGTATCGCCATAAAATTAGGCAGTAAGGTATAACAAAGCACTATTTTACATTGTAGTATTCTTTAGAAATGATCTCTACAGATCTAGAGAGGCATATTCATAGTATATATTTGTTTTTGTAGGATATTAAAAAAACCGGGAAGAGAAAAATCGACTTCTTGCTAGCTTGTTGATGATAGTTTAGTTACTTGTTTTAATTTTATAAGTTATTTAGATATTTTAATTGATTTTTCTACTATGTAACACACACAGTCATAGTGCTGGCCTCTTTTTACTAAACCTAATAGTATATAAAATGTCCCAATACTGTAGATTTTGTTACAACATTAAATTTTCCGTTTGCGGGTATTCTGAATAAATAAAATGTGGATTGGAAGATTTTATTCACGACCATAAAAAACTCTTTGATGACCTATGAAAAAATAAAATAAAATAAAAGTAATAATACAGGATGAATTCAGAAAAAAGTATATGATATATGGTCAATCTCGAACTTTCTCTAAATCGTGATTTGTGACAGTAAACTATGCATATTTTTAATTGGATACAAAATAATAATACAGCATAAAATTCTATTCCCTTTAATTTTAAAAGATAATAAAATTTACATTTCTTGTACTTCACCAACCTCCTGCATTTCATGGTTAAAATCTTTGAATGGCTAACATTTAATGTAGCTTATTGGCTAACACATGGAAAAAATTTTCATTATCTTGTATAACAAGTCATATATTATAACAATAAGAATGACATTCGCAAAAATTTGTAGATAAAAGAATAGGTATTTCTTAAAGTAATGTCTCTCACACATGCTAACTAGAGATTAATTTTGTACACGCTAGATCCAAAAGTGGTAGACGGCATGGTAGCAGACTCATTATATAAAGGTCAGGTTACCTTGGTGCTACCAAAATGTCAGACAAAGGTACGCCATGCACTTAGAATTAAAGTACCTTTGCACTAAGAATACTTCAGTCAAGTTTGAGATAACAGTAAATCGCAAAGAGCTTTAAAGGATCCGCAGCTATAATATAATCACCTAATTTACCGACTGCACTTGACTATAGAGCTCATTCGTTTATCAGAAAAGTTCTGTCCCATTTTCCGCTGAAAAGAGAATTTATCTTGTAAATATTTGTTGCTGAATGTGTATTTGAAGAAAATTACCAAACTTGCTTGCCGTATGCCCTCCTTCGAAGAAGGAAGTGCCATGTTTGGGCAAGTATTATGTCGGTATATTTATATATGTTTCTATGAAAATATTTTTTTAGTCCTTATACATCTTTACGCACACATTTTGTGGCATATCCTTCAGTTTATACAGAGAATTTCTTCAAGAGTCAAAACAATATCTTAGAGGTGACAACTTAAACGGCAATAAAAAATTCACACGCCATACCAGGTGAATACGGTACTTAAGGAACGATATTGATTCAGAATTTCCCCAAAAACTCACGAACAAGAAGTAAAATGCTAGCTGGTGTATTAGCGTAATACAAGAGCTAATCGTTGTCGTGTCACATTTGTAGAAATTTTTCCATATGACTTCACGTGAACGACACATAACAGCTAAATAATAATCCTCATGAACAGTTCGACCTTTGCTCTTCTTCTGTTCTATTTGTTCCTTTAATTTCAAGTGTTCTCTGAATAACTTCGATTTATTTCTTTTCATTTGCTTTCTGTCACATTTCGCCGTTGTTGTGATTAAGTCACGATTGTTTTCAAGGAAATTAGAAGAAAACTCCTAGTCTTGATTAAAATAAGATTAGAATTAATAACGATTATTTGTTTTCTCGTCGAGCAGTAATTACTGCATATCGAAGTTTTTTCCATATGACTTAATGCGAACGACGCATAACAGCTAAATAATAATCCTCATGAACAGTTCGACCTTTACTCTTCTTACTGCCTCCTTTCCGATGATTGTTGCGATATGTTCATACCAAATGCGTATACCCACGTCCAACAACTCCCCTAATAAGGACTAAGTGCTGATCCTCTAACAACTTCGACAGTAAGGTCTAACAACAGCTCTTATAATATGTCGTTGAAACAACGTTGTCAGATCATTCTAAATTACTAAAAATTGAAAAGCTTGGAATTACGTTTCCTTCCTTTGACGTGCGTTAAAGTTATAGTTAGTAGCATATGTTTGAGGTATATCTATCACAAAATTTCTTGAGATGATTGTTTCACACTGATTTTTGTTATGAACCGTTAAAAATTAATGTCTTAAAAGAGAAGAGCAATATGAAACCATTACTCCCTAGTACTGTAATGATATAACCACTAGCACCGAAAACCATCTTATTTTTTATTACTACATTTTAAAGTGAAATAATAAAATATAACAAAAAAGTAAATATCTTTCGGATTTACATTTTCTTTAATTACTTTTGTTGAATATCACGACGTTTCGCCAAGTGGTTACTTCTAACCAGTTTCAAGTGAAACTGAACAATTATTTAAGCTACACAACTATTTACACTACAAGTAAATTTAGTGGAGTGTGACCGAGATAAGTGCAGTCAAGCGTACTACACTAAGGTCCCATTTTTGACGCATTTGTTTTTAATTTACAATTACTAACAAATGGTTTCCATAATTCTCTTATATCTAAAGACGGTTTACTAAAGAAACTCGGATTCTGATGTATAACTGCGGCTCCTTTAGATTTCCATTTTCTCCAGTGTTGTTCTGGATGTAGTTCTGGCGTGGTTGGCGGTACCAGATTTTTCTCTTCCTCTACGAGATGTGTTCTTCTGATGTTCCTTGATTCTTACTTCAATTGGTCTCTTTGTTTCGCCTACGTAGGAGTTGCCACAATCATATGGTATCTTATACTCACAGTTCTTCATGTCTCTTCTATGACAAAGGGATCAGGAAATAATATCTGATGATGTACCAACTTCAGAAAAAATTACACGTTTTCGCACAGAAAGCATATCTAGCAACATAAATGTATTTTAATGTAAAAAATTTCAATCACATATCGCACGATCGTTTTGAATTGGTACGTCTATTTTATTTTGTTCTTTAAAATATTTATTTTGAAAGGAATGGGGAAAGAGGTCTTATTTGTTAAGTTAATTTGACTCAAGAAATTCAAACTTCATGCCATCTAATGTAAAAATTCTCTAACTAATTTCAAGCGGAAGTTGATTTAAGTAAATTTTTTTATTGATTTTGTAATTTATCATAATCAAAATTTAGAAGCCATTTTATTTTTTTTTTCTTTTTCTTTCCAGCCTTCATCTATGCGCTGCTGGATATAGGTACATTCCAAATATATCCGTTTCTTGCTGTTGTGAGCTAGTTAATACTATATTTTTTTCATTAACATCATCCAGCTACCTCAAATTAAAGCAGGCAATAGGCCATACTTTAACAATCAACCTAGTGGTCCATCAAAGTCACAATTTGTATGGGGTTCACAAAATAATCGAAAACTTGAAACTTCTAACCAATCTTCTTCTTTGTCTGCTCAAAGGCAATCACTGATGCAGAAAATGCAAGGTTCTATGGAAGCCTTTAACGGCATGTCTAACTAGATGCAGCAGTGCATGCGCATTCTGATAACACATGCCAACAGTAGGAGTCTTAATTGGACACAGTAATGCATCGTCCCTCTTACTTGAAGATTGTAACCATCAACGTCAATAGTATTAGAGACAAGAAATTAGAAATCATCAACTTCGCTAAAAAGCATGGAATAGATGCACTCTTGATCCAGGAAACCTGGCTAAAGGGTAATCGATTCTCCTGTCCAAATTATAACAGTTTCAGGAATAATACACCAATCGGGCTGCTGGGGGGCACTATGATCCTGCTTAAGAAGCAAATTGTTGCCTATTCCATTCCAAATCCTGACAATGCACCAGAAGGTACGTTCGTTAGGATTCAAATGAATGATAGGCCTTTCATTTTTGGGCTCCATCTATTCTAGCACCCATGCGATCGTTGATCGGCAAAATTTAGAGAACGTTTTTAATATCACTGACCCAATTCTTGTAGGAAGTAACTTCAATGCAAAACATCGCATCTAGGGTTACAGGATCACCAACGTTAATGGAATGGTTTTTGAACACGCTACTTAAAATAATTTGTTTGGAATCATTGCTCCAGATGAGTCGACTCATCCCGCTCTTATCGGACTACCAGAGATCCTGGATATCTTTCTGACCAAAAATATCGGCAGGTTGTCCAGACCTTTAGTTCTTCATGAGCTAACCTCGAATCACCTGCCGGTCTTTATTGAGTATGGCAACCCTAGAACCAAACATGGCGAGTGTACGTTGAAGACGTTTAATAATTAGATTAAATATAGAGAAATTCTCGAGGAGGTCGATTATCTGAAGCTTGCTCTGGGTATTAGACTCCTTGAGAACTCTGTTAAACATTTAACAAACTTAATCTCAGACGCCACAGCCAAATCATCGGTCACAAAGTTATTCAGATACTCGAAATACGGAGAGCTTCCAGTAGATTTGAGAAAGCGAATTCGTGAGAAAAATAGGCTTAAGAACAGAGCCTACCGTATGGGTAATCCTGCAACTAAAAGACAAGCTAACCGTGCAGCCGACCAGATATAGAGAGAGCTCCAAATCCTTTACAGTCAGTGCTGGGAATCTAAATTAGAATCGATACAAATTCACGATGTCAGTCTGTTTAAAATACCTAGAGACAATGAATTTGCAGAGAAATTTTACGAAAAAGTTAGTCCTAACTCCAGCACCGATTTCGCCAAAGAATTAAGGATTAATCACACTGTCCAGGTATCCAAGACTGTTCAGTGTATTGACTTAGGCATATCAGTTATTGGTCTTGCTGAAGTTAAAGAGATTGCCGCCAGTCGATGTGAAAAAAGCGCCGGGTCTGAATGGTCTCCTGAACGCAGCCCTGAAGCGTGCACCAGACAAGACCCTGTCTGCAATAACAAATATAGCAAATGTCGTTATGCAATCACGACATTTTTTTTCAAATTGGGAAGTGGCTAAGTTAATTCTTATTTGAAAATGTCACAAACATTAACAACTACAGGCCTATTAGCCTGCCTTCCAATCTAGGGAAAATAATAGACCGCATTATCCTGAACAAACTGACTGATTTTATAACTGAGAAGAATATCTTACCTCCGGAGCAGTTCGGCTTCGGGAGCGGATATAACAGCATTCAGCACATCACCAGGCTGACCTCGATGATCATCCAGCGATTTAACAAAAGATTCAATACAGGTGCAAACTTCTTTGATATAAGCAAGGCCTTTGACGTGTAGCATAACGGTCTTGTAGTCAAAGTTATAAGGCTGGGAATTCGAATCTCATTAGACGTTAAGTTTCCTAGAAGGCAGGTCATTTGTGGTGTCAACGGGCGGTGCAACGTCCTATTTTAAACAAATAAGGTCTGGGGTGCCTAAAGGCTCTCTCCGATCTCCGACATTGTTTAATCTGTACACAGCAAACATTCCTGTTGACGATAAAAGCAAACTTTATCTATTCGCCAATGACACCGCATTTGCGACTTCCTCAGGTTCTTTTCGCCTCGTGATACTGAGACTACAAAGACACATTAATAAATAAGAAAGATGGATGGCCGACTGGAAAATCAAGTTAAACCCTGACAAAACTCAGGCCGTTATGTTCCCTAAATCAAGGTTTGCAATACCGGACGATCGACTATATATATATATATATATATATATATATATATATATATATATATATATATATATATATATATATATATATATATATATAAATACCGATTATATCCTGGAGAAAGGGAAGATCTCTTGATCGGTCTCTACTGGTTGCTGTACAAAAACAGCGAATTAAATCTTAAAAACAAGTTTATCATTTACAAGCTATTTTTATTATCTAATCTGTCCTCCGAAATGGATCACCATGAGCAGAACTAGATTTACACAACTAGAGAGGTTCCAAAATAAGGTGCCCCGCATGATTTGTAGAGCTCCATTGACACATTCATGAGAAACTCAATAGAAAAGTACTTGGAATGAGCATTATATTTCACAAACGCTATCATGCAAACATTGTACAGTCTTATATCCACACCACGGAAACATTACCGCTTCGTCCGAGATTGGTTACTTGACCATTAACCTGGGTCACTTTCTTCTAAATTAACTGGCTTAAAAGCCAAATTTCCAATCTTATCATTCAAAGCCTTAAATAGTCCATCAATATAACAAGTGAATCTATGAACCTACCTGACTCAAGATATACAAAGAAGATCCCATAACCAGCCACCTTTTTTGCAGTCTTCCAACACCTCTTTGTGAAATTCTTGGCCTCCATTGAAATTTTAACGGTACATTTATCGGAATCTTATCTAGCCACGTAACTTGTTCACCTTCATTTCATTTGAGCTATCCTTGATTTCTGTTCTTTACCTAATTTTCATGTTTCGCAATTTCTCTCTCACATTAAGAGGTTTACTCTTTTTAAAACATAATGAAGATTAGAAACCATCTGCTTACAAAGTCGTCAGGTATTCTTATAACTAAAGCATCCTCAGAATTACTTAGATCACAGGTTAGTAGCCCGACAACGTACATATGAAGAATATTGTGTTGGCTGATAGATTAACATAAAGACCGGGTTTAATTTAAAATAATAGAATATCTATATTCAAATCCATACCATAAAAGATGATATTAATTTTGCGTTTAGCAAACGGAAAAACATTGTTAATAACGTAAAATTCATTCATTATAACCCAGAACCTACATCTTTAACGTCGGGCTACGCTCGACAAAACTTTAACAGATTTACAGCGCAGAAACTTCGATATCGAAAATTTTTCGTATCGTAAAATTCAGCAATATAACGGGTATTTAATCCAGGACATTAAAAGTGGTTTAATTCGGTATTCATCACCCGTTCCATTGCCCTGAGGACAGTTTTTAAGTTATTGGAACTTTTTTGCGTTAATTGTCATTACGGACATGGCACATGTTCCGTAGAATTTTGTTTTTAGATTATTTGGGATTTTTACGTTATGGAGGATATGTTTTAGCGACGAATATAGATTTCATATAGAAGCCCCGTTCTTAGTTAGAAATCATCGCCAGTCGTGGGCATCTCTATGTGTATGGTTATACAAATTAGTTCTGGTGTCCACACAGCAAATAACCCAGACATCTTTCTCCAAGTCCCCCTCTCCAAGATCAGCCAATGTGAGAAATGAACTACTTATATTAAATGTTCTCGTGGTCTAGAATGTTGGGAAAATATATTTTGTATTTTATGTGTAGATTCCAATGTCAATACATACAGATTTTTTTTTAATGTTTCTATAAAATATGTTATTAAAATTCATATGATTTTTTTCCATTTTATTTAAATTTAATTCAAAATTATATATATACATATATATATATATATATATATATATATATATATGTATATATATACATATATATATATATATATATATATATATATATATATATATATATATATATATATATATATATATATATATATATATATGAAACACACATACACAACAGCTCTCTCAGGGAGATCGGTTAGTTTGGTTGCCGATACCGAATAATGCGACCTCTATCCTTGGAGTAGCAGATTCGTGTATCGAGTTCTGATAAATTTCTTTTTTACCGTCGCACCACCACATGGCGGTTTTCTACAACATTTGTGGATTTTTGCTATTCTTATGTTATTGAGTGAGCCATCGAGATGTCGCCACTGTGTCATGTTTACCATTTTTCAACCGTGAAATCTGGTTATGGGACACAGATACGAGATGATCGTTTATACCGAATGCAATGGCCTGACGAGTCCCGTACTAGGACAAAACAGCGCCGTCGTCATTTTTCGAACCCGGAGCTTTTCCATGTTCTTTTGAGATCTCCGCAGCCGAGAATTTCTTATTCTATTATATATATATATATATATATATATATATATATATATATATATATATATATATACATACATACATTTGACGTTTCACGTCAAAGCGCACAGTGAATTTTCCAGAACTAGAATGCATCAATATTAGTCTTCGGGATCTTCATGTTCATTAAATCCCATCTAGTCAGTATTTGTCCCTAACCTCAAAAAATACTTCAAATGCTTGAACTATCGCTATTTTGCGAGAAGTAGGAGTCTTATTACATTATGTTTATGTTTTTAGGGTTGCTGAAACCAATTTTGATATCCGTATAACATCAGACATTCAGGATTGGTCCCTAAACTCAAAAAAAAACTTGTGTTTAGGGATGAAGATGACCATTTATTTTGATAAGTGAGTGCAGATATTTATAATTAATTGTTTTTAACATTCGATTCATGTTCGGAAATGACCAAAGCCGTCTTTTTGTTTTAAATTTCCAATACAAAGACTGATACACTAAAGTGATAAATTAATTCTGTAGTTAGATTTGCTTTAATCGTAAATACTGTTTTAATGGTCTACCAGTGCTCTAGAGAAATTGAAAGCTAGTAACGCTTAAGCGATGATACTATTCAATATATCTTGTTATTTGTGCACTTTAAGCGCCATAATTTCGGGAGTTAGAAAGGTAGTATAAGGTTTCCGAGAGTATTTTTATACACAATATATTCATCGGATATAATAACCAATTTTAATTTCTTTACCTGTAATGAATTTTGATAATATGGTTGTCAAACTCCGTACCTCAAGACAAAGGCGTAACTAAGAGTATGTGAGCCCCCCCGTAGATTTTTGAATGCACTCTACTATTTTGCACCCATCTTGATCCTTCGTATTTATTCATTTTCATCAAGCGTTTTGCGGGCGCCCCTGGATTGGCAGCTCCTCCCCCTGCACCTCGGGGTAGTTATTTACGCCACAGCCTCATGAAGAATTAGCGTCAGTTTAGTAGATTAGGAAAATTTTCGTGGTTAGATATGACTAGTGACTAGTTGGATACAAAAGGATGCCGGAATCCAAATTAAGTATAAATTGAAGTTTTATACTTGATAACGATTAGAGATACAACCTAATCGAAAAATCGTAGAAATAAACAAAAATAAAGACATGGCAAGTGCGGCAACCACATTTTAGTAATTTTTCTTGTTAAATCATCTATCTCCATCTTGTTTAGTAGTTCCAATGAATTTAATTCATTTCTAATCCTTAAATGGTTTTAATTTAATTGGTGATTTAACTGTTTGGCTGTAGGGTTTAAAGTTTTTCGCTCTCAGGTTTTTCCTTTAATTTAATTTAACGTGGAGACGTAATAATATAAAATTCTCACATACTTTTTTACATATGAGTATTTGTGTTCGGTATTTTCACGTCTCAAAGCAACAGTATTTCAAATTTCATTAAAATTTATAAAATAAATCCTATAGAGCTCGTCAAAAAATGAAACACTCAGTAGAACTTAAATTTAATAGGAGCACCTTGTAAAATATGAGTCTATTCCCGGAGCTATAAACCGGCAGTGCCAGTGCTGAAAATTCAAGGCTCATAAATTCGAACGGAAAAGATTTATATCGAATCAAATAACCTCGGGCAAAACCCGAAACCATATGGAGATATACAGAGAATATCCGACGCATTAGGGATGTAAAGCTGCACGGAACCGACTAAGTTAACAAAAAATATGTAGCTTTTATTCTTTTGTTATACAAAGTCAACGAATGTATATTTGGCGACATTATTCGAAAATATTAGGTTAAAAAGGTCCCTATATAAGGTCTTATTACCTAAGGTAAATTTATTGATACTTAAATTGTCGAATATACAAAAATTTATTAGGCTTAAAAATGCCGAAAAGGCATCGTCATCAATGTGAAGCATTAGCCTTTCCCCAATTTTTACAAACCAATATTTCATTATTTTAATAATATCATATAATACTTTATGTAATTATCTTAATATCCCCTATCAATTTTCTAAAATTATGAAGTGTTTGCGAAAATTTCGAGTGTGGACTATATTTTATCGTTAGAAAAATTTATCCCATTTAAAACTATTCTAAATTGACAATAGAAGTTAAAACACCAATAAGTCATTAAGTTCTGAACCTTTAAAATACAAGATTAAAAAATTAATTTTTTATTGTATACCGGCAAAAACGAAAAATTTTATTTTTTTTTCGGAACACATATTCCATCTCCCAACTTTAAGGCTTTATATATAGGTTTCTATGCCTAGTATACGCTTAAAAGTATTTTGTTGTTGACATATATCATACATATTAAAAAAATACCATAAGTGAAACAAAACTTGACAACTAGAGCAACTATTCCCAAGCGGTGATTCGTAAAACCCAATGGATTCGCTAACAAAGAGTTCGAAAATAAAATGTTGTAATGGGGGTATTTTAAATTAAACACCGCAACTGGAAACAATTTGTAACGCGACGAGTGGCTACGCCGCTGACGATGCGAATACATTCTTGAATGAACCACCAACTTCTACTTCGGCGAACCAGGACTTTTCCCGAATGCGAGCGAAAGAAGGAGAATAATGTCTGCAAACATAAAAACGCACATATAAGGCAGTCGTACCTATTCATTTATTGAAAATTTATCATTTGAAAATCAGTAACTTTATAATAATATTTTTCCGGACGCACTATCTTTATACACACTGAATTGTTCTATAACCATTTATTTGACAATTCTGACAACTTGTCAAACAATTTAACTTACATCGACGACTTCTCAAAATAGACTGTCAATGTGGAAATTAATAAACATAAAATTAACTAAATAAATTATGAACTCATAGAAAATAAACCTAAAAACCGACAAAACCGACAAACTACAAACACAAACTAACACAATGAAATGTATGCTGCTATAAAGTCCGTTACATTGCCCCTTCCAAGTATTGATCATCCCGATCAACCTTCTTGATCTTGGTAATGGGCCAATCCGTCAAGATGCACGACTTTCATCTTCGCATGTGGGCTTTTCCGAAATCGGTACACTAGATCGTTTAATAGGATCACTACGTTCAACGGACTTTTCCATAACATCTGAAGCTTTGGAGAAGGCACTTTGGTTCTTTTTGGATTGTACAACAACACCTTTTCAGCAACCAAAAATCCACCAGTATTGACTTTGAGGTCATACGTCTTCATTTTGTCTCTATTTGTAGCTGTCGCTGCACTCAAGGATGATCTGAAGGACGTTTTTTTTCCATAGTCCCTTTCGCGGTCAAGGTCTCTCTTAACATACCTTCTCGAGGATGAACTGTAAAACGTTCTTCTTTCGTAGTCACTTTCGCAGTCATGAACCCACTCGCCCCACTTTCCACCGTCGCCACGATTACTCCTTCTATCTCTTCTGTGGCGATCCTGTCTGCTGTGACCTCCAATAGCAGTGATTTCCGAGCAATTTCAGTAAAAGTATCCATTGTATCTGCACTAAAAATAACGCATATTATTCGAATAATACCGCCGACCCTGATCCCTTGTTCTTGGCTTGGCATAAGTCACTCTAATGCTACAATCGCATACTTCAACTTCATTACAAGACTTGACGGCAACTGCAGCATCTTTGTAAACAGAAAATCTAAAACAGAGGGTACGATTAGTTAACCAGACTTCTTTAATATCACCATAAGGACCAAAGACTTTCTCCGGGTCTCTCCTTCGAACCTCATCACCTATATCAGCAATGTGAAGCCGATAGCCATCAAGATCACCGTCAGGAGCAGTTTTGCTAGTACACTGACTTTCTACATGGCCCTCTTGGCCACACTTCCAACAACGAATTCTATTTCTGCTATGAAAAATTGTGTTTTTGTTCTCAAGAGTCCCTCATTAGCCTCATGAATATTTCCTCGTTGGTCTTGCGATCATCCTGAGAAACGTTGACTCTTTTTATGATTCCTCATTGGTTTCTTGAAGTTTATTTGGCTGTTTTTACCTGAAGAGCATAACCAAGAGCATCAGAAATTTTTCTTCAGTCCGACCATTCTTAGAGTTTGACTTGTTTCTGTGTCGCATAAATCTTCGATAAAACTATTTGCTGCTGCTCATTTTCTTGAAGGCTTTCGTTATATTTTTATCTTCTTCTTTAAAGTAGGGCCTCATAAATTTTTTGGAGGTGAGCTTTCACATAGCGCATCTCCAGAAAAGTAACAATAAACTCCTAATTATTCTCTTTTCCTTTGGGAATGTTACGTAGAACCTCCATAGTTTCACCTAGTAGTTCTAGAACAAGAGTACGTAACTTCTCCGCTGGACTCCAATTATTGCAGGTAGAGGCGATGGACATAGGTAAGCCAAGGTACTTTGTCGTCGAAAGTAGGTGGCTTCATCACACTAGTTGCGGAAACACCATCTACCTTTATTATATCTATAGTACAAATGTAACTATTGCATCTGTTTCTGGATTCCAATCACCTGATGTTGTACTTCGCCATGTACGTCTTCTCTAATTTTACTAATTTTCTGTTGCAGTTTTTGTTCTATGCGCTCCATATATTCTTAGTTTTTCTTCATTTCCTACCTCATCTCCTCTAGGCTTGTTTTTAGTTCTTGTTTTATATTTTCTTGATTTTTCTTAATGCCTTCTTTCAATTTTTTGTTCGCGTTTTCTTGGCTTATTTTCAGTGTCATCAATTTTTGTTTCAAATCATCTTAGCTTGTCATTAATTCTTATTTCATATCGTCTTGGCTTGTCTTTAGTTCTTGTTTCATATCGTCATGATTTTTCATTATATCTTCTTTCAATTCTTGTCTCATCTCTTTTGGACTTGTCTTTAATTTTTAATTCTTCTTTCATATCGTCTTGATTTTTCGTCATATCTTCTTTCAATTCTCGTTTCATCTCTTCTTGGCTCGTCTTTAATTCTTCTTTCATATCGTCTTTAATTTTTCGTCATATCTCCTTTCAATTCTTGTTTTTGTATTTTTTATTCTTCTGGGTTTTTCTTCATGTCTTTTATTATCATCAATATCTGATTACTTTCTGTTTTCTGGCGTACAATTTCAATACACTTTTTTTTCTTTATCCTCTTCTAGACTTCATCCCACTTCTGACACCAATTTATTTTGGATAGCCTGTCTTTATACACACTAAATTATTTTATAATATTTTCACAATTCTAGCAACTTTGTCAACTTCTCAAAATAGGCCGTCCATGAGGAGACTAAAAAAGCTAAAATTAATTAAATAAGTTGTGCTCTCGTAGAAAATAAACTTAAAACCCTATAAATTACAAACATAAACTAACACTATAAAATGTATATTGGTATAAAGTACGTTATAATATTAATAAACGTAACATCAAGATTAATGCTAGGTCTATTTACCGGGATAATGATATTTTTTAACAGACTAGGATAATGCAGATGCCATTTGTAAATATTTTGCTTCAACTTTTGAGCCCTTGAATACCCCATCTCCTTTATCATTAAAACTATATCTTTTCGAACCTATTGGTACTTCTGCCATAGATGAAATTAAAGTTGAAAATTTATAAATTAATTTTATAATAATGAGGGACCGGACCCTGATAACTTGCATGCATTTCCAGGAATATTCTGAGACCCAGGTCCTTGATATTCCTCAACAACACACCCTGGCTCGTTCTTATTTGAAATATAGTAGTCTTATTTGAAACCTATTATATTTGAAGTATACTAATAGGTTGGAATCCATACAAAAAAAGTTTCCTTTGTATTTGAATTATGGGTTTAACCGTAAAGGTATGAAGGTAGTTTAAAACCTTATAATTTACTAAAGTTATGTTCTCGAAGAGACACATATTTTTATTTAAAATTTTAGTAGACAAAATTAATTGAAGATTCATTTTAGATGAAATATCTTTCAGTATTTAAAAATTTAATTCACGTTCTTCTTCTTTGTTTTATGCTTCACGATTTAAGGAAATTTCCGATTGTGTTGACAGCAAAATGTTTATAATATTTTTTTTTATTGATACAGACATATTTAGAGAATCTTTATTATCATTTAGGGCTCAAAAAATGAAAGCCTTTTCCCTTTAATTAATTTAGGTCCTTTTTTTTCACTTAACTTTTCTTGCATCATGCATCTGCATTTTTTATTAGCAGTATACTATTCAAAAGATACCTGTTCAAGAGCACTCTATAAATAGTAATGCTTTGTATTATCAGGTTACTTTATACTAAATAAATAAATAGATAAAAAATGTCAGCAAATTTACATTGAGCTAACGATTCCACAACAACTTTTGAAGTTATAGATCAACAACAAAATATTTTCCAGGTTTAACCAAACTTTTTAGTGCAGAAAGGTAAACAGAGTTTAAATATTAAAATAGATTAATCGCGTTTATTTAGACACACGTAGAATACGGCTACAAAAAAAAACAAAATATCTCGTTCCATCATAAAACAACGCCTGGAACGTTAAAATGTTACGTCATTTAAATTAAAACTACCATTTATTTTTCTGCCGCACATACATAAAATTTGTTCTCACATAATAATTCATTTTTACAACCGAGGTAGCTTTTTACATTTCTGTCTGAGATCTAAATCGCTCGCTCATTTACTCCAGGGGCTTTATCATAGATATATGACTTTATATTCTTCATCCAGAACACTTTCCAGATTTTCTTTTTAACTTTTTTTTACTTTTTTATATAAGTTTCTTGTAACCTAATCTATTTTACGTCATTCGGTTCATTTATATTTGATACTTTATGAAAAGTATTTTTACATACGGGTGTATATACATAATATTTCGTTCTTTTTTTCGTAATAAGTTTGTAGACACGCATATATTTTTTATAAGTTAAGCCGAAAAGAAAGATAAGAAGTTTTTACATAATTTATTGACCCTATTGCAATTTAGTAACTCTTTAACATAGTTCGCAATATGGAGGTTGCCATTTTATATTTACAGGATATAGTGAGAAAAAGTACGTACAAATATCTAAGTTACTAGTATACAGGGTGTCCGGGAATATGTGGGAAATCTCCTGGATATGAAAAATCAAGTGAAAGGAATACTACAAGTTCATATAAACTTTTTTCGTATCGGCCTCCTCTTGGAAGATATGGCCACCCAAAGAGCTGCAATCGAATAAAGTTTTTTACACATAATTATTGATATTAATTATTAATATATTACGATTTTTTTTTTCATATGATTAATATCTGGTAAGACCCTTCAAATTGCTATCCAAGAAAGTGTTGTGAATTACTCACAGCTGCAGGGACGGTCTAGCTGTCACACTCATAAACCCTTTTTTTATGCCCCGTATGATAAGAACTTTGAACAACGTCTTTTACATACATTTAATTATTGACTAAAAGTTAAGTTCTCTAACCATTTTCAAAAAGAAAACGTCATTTTATTTATACTGCCAGTTTCCTAACTTCTGTTGGGTTGAATATGAAAAAGAGGAATTTTCCCCTGTCACCATTGTTTCAATAAAAAGTTAAACTAACTGCTTGGTTGAAAATTCCATAAGAAGGTTCAACATGGCCTCCGTGAAGTCTAACACACTCGCGGGCACGATGAATTGATGACTGCTGTACCCGCCACATTAACTGAACATTGTTCCTTATTTGATTACAATGAAACGGGATTCTCCGTAAAAATTCCTCCCTACTATCGACCGGAGTGGAATACACTAAGGTTTTTAAGTTGTCCCCACAGATAAAAATTGAAACGGCGTTAGGTCGGGAGATCGAGGAAGCCAAGCAATAAGTCCTCCTCTACCTATCCAACGGTTTGGATAGACGTTATTCTCGTACTCCCGCACAGCAACGCTGAGATGAGGTGGTACCCTATCGTACATGTAGTACATATTTCGACATGTTTCAAGTTGCTAGTGTTCTACCAAATCGTGAAAAGCGTTCTGGAGAAACTCTAAATAAAGTTCTCCATTCAGTCGTGCCGGCAATACAAATGGACCAATCAAAAATTGCCAATGATTCCTGCCCAGACATTAATTTATTGGAACTAATGTTGATGAGGCGAAACAATAGCTGCTTGACGATTTTCATCAGCCCATATATGTGAGTTGTGTAAATGTATGATATCATTTTTGGTAAACCCTGCTTCATCCGTGAAGAGAATAGTTCTGATGAAAATTGCATTATTTCGTTGTTGATCCAATAGCCAGTTTGCAAACTTTATTCTATGGGAAAAATGTTCAGGAATCGGTTTATGCACTTTTTTAAATGATATTGATTAAGCTGTTCTTGAATTCCTTCGTGTACTATTGTACGTTGAAGAAGTGTTATCTAGAGCATTTAAAATATTTCCTCTAATTGCGGCGTACATACTGTTCTTCCCCGACCAGCATCAGTACTTCTTTTCCCAAATTTCCTAAAATTATGAAGAAATTTAATATTACCTTATTAAATGGAATTCCCTACCATTCTGCCTTAGACATTGGCAACTCGTTAAAAGGTTTTTTGACCTGGAAGGGTATGATTAGGATATCTGTCGTAACATAACCCCCTGGCTTCTAAAGCATTGCAAGAGGCAAGACCATACATCAGACGAATATTTGCATACTCAATAAAAGTGTATTCCATATTTCGAATTATTTCATAATTAATTTCACCCGGAAATATAAAAATAAGTAAATTAATATCCAAGTAAAGCATCAATGTGTCAGCGATGTGAAAGTTGACAAGTTCTAAAATGCAAGATATTTATTTCTTTCATGCCCAGCAACGTTTGCAACAACAATACTTTGTTTTTGGTGCCGATAAAATAAAAGGAACATTTTTTGCGAACCTAAGTCGAACTGCAATTCACAGAATTAGACGTTTTTCATTAAACAGATAAACTCTAATTTTGGATCGAATTTTTTCATCATAAGATGGAAGGTTGAACATTTGATAGGAACAAAGGTATATCTTTTATCGAAACATACCAAATACATGATGTAAATCAAAATGACGTTTTTTTGAAAACGGTTAGGATTAGCGACATAAATAAAGAGTACTTCAGTTTCAGTCAATAGTTAAAGGTATGTTAAAAACGTTGTCCAAAGTTCTTATCATACAGGGCATAAAAAAATGGGGTCATTAGTGTCACAGCTAGTCCGTCACTGCAGCTGTGGGTAATTCACAACACTTTCTAGGATATTAATTTTAAGGGTCTTACTTGGTATACCTCATATTATAAAAATTGAAATATACGTTGTGGTTCAATGATTATGTGTAAAAAACTTGATTCTATTGGAGCTCTTTGGGAGCCCATATCTCCGAAGAGGAGGCCTTTACGTTTATATGAACTTGTAGTATTCTTTTCACATATTTTTTTCATATCTGGAAGATTTTCCACATTTTTTCGGACACACTGTATTGTGATAAACTTTTCGATACAATGAAGTGTAATAAGGAACCATAAATCAAATGGGGTTTTGCCCGCTTTCAGAACTCTTGGGAAAGAAAAAATGCAAATGAAATTTTATTGAATCCCATTTTACTTTTCATACATATGAAATGAAATAATAGGCCTCATATAAGCAAATTCTTGATCTATTCTTACAATAAAATAGGACATTATATGTTGCTTGGAGGAACATACCCTTATTTTGACAGCCTCAACATAAATAGATCAGGTATATTTAAATACTGTATGCAATTTATTAATAATGCAATAAAATTAAAGTAATCTATTACGTTGTGAATATTTCAAAAACCATTAACGTCAATAAAGCATCTTGAATCATGAAAGTCGGATCATTCTAGAGTGATTGCAAATTGAATAGAAACTTGCTAATATAGTTTAATTTCTTCAATTAATTGTTATTTTCTCAATATACGCATTATGATATTTTATCATTATTGACTAATGTTTTAAATTTGTGCTTAGGCCTCTATTTTTTATTGGACCCCGTTTGGCGTGTTTTTTGAATACCACAGAGACGTAAATTAATAAGCAATTACGCAAAAATAACCCGATTAGCACTTTTCAAATATTTACTTCACTATACATTTTTTTCAGATTATTGGAAAGTCGCAAACATAATAACTATATTTGGTTTATAGTGGCAGCTTAAGGGTGGGGAGGGGGAGGCGGAGGAAGCGGCTCCTTCGGGGCCTTTAACTCTGGGGGCCTCCGAATCTCGATAGGTCCTTCTTAAAAAATCACAAACAATGTAAATCTATGTTTAGTAAAAGGCAGTTTGGAGTGGGATGCCCCGTACATGTACAAAATATAAATGTGGATAGCTATTATCAGGCTACTAGACCCAATTATTCTACATGAAACGTTTTTTCATACCTACGCCATCTACACCTTTATATATATATATATATATATATATATATATATATATATATATATATATATATATATATATATATATATATATTCTAAGTAGCGTTAAAAAATTCGAAGACATCTATTGAAGAGCTTATCGATGATTTGTTAGTTTACATTTTTAAAATTACTTTTTCAAAAAGTTATATAGAGTTTATTTTATGAATAATAAAATCAAACTGGCTTAGATTCATCTATATTTAAACAGTTGTTTTTACCAATTGTAGCCATTAAGATCAACATTAGAGTCACTAGACTTTTTACGCTGGCACTAACCGTATAAAAAAGACACGAAAACATGTATTATAATAATATCAATAACAACTACTATCTCGTTTTTAAGGTCACGAGATGAGCAGATATTATAATGTATAAGTTTTATTTTTAGACGTACAAAATAAAAAGGAACTTGCTTATTCTATTCGTCATTGTTTATTTGCATTCTACCTGCTGGTTGCTGTTCTGAATGCTGATTCGTATTCTCTTCCTCACCTAAATCTATATATATGAATATTATAATTTCTAGAGCATAGACTACTTCAACTATTACATCTATAACATTTATTTTTTATGAAATGTATACTACAAATTTCTAAGCAGACTGACGGTGTCTTTAGTTCTGCAGCCGCGGGCCTCCGACCAGCTGAGTCCGCCACTGCGGTAAATAAAAATAATTATTCCTTAGACCCCGGGGATAAATGTACGTACCTTTACGCAATCAACCCGAAATAGCTGTTATTTTTGTGCACAGCTACCTAAGGAAAGAGAAAGGAAAAGGTGAGGGGTAGTGAGAAACGATTTTGGGGGCAAAAACATTACGCCACAATAATTAATTTACTTTTTTCGCTATTATTCTGCTTCTGTTTACGATATTAATGTGAGATAAATTTTACACTACTTTTGTAAATTGCTGTAACATACTAATGAAGGTTAATCAAAATCTATGCAATACTCAACGTTAGCTAATTAAATAATAAAAACGCATTTTAACCATTTTCAAGCTTACAAAAGGAAATTTCGAAATATTTAGAAATTACTTTTTATATAATCGCATGCTGAACATGTGAAATCAAAAATCATATTCTTGTCACGAATTTTCCTAGAAAATATCACTTTTAAATGAACAAGCGTAAAATCGATTTTTTCCTACTGTAAAATGCGAATATCGAGAAATCAAGAAATTGGTCAAGAGATATCGATTAATTTATTTTCACCCTTTTCTATTGCGAATTTCGAAAAATCCTTTCTTGATAAGTGCCAAGTGACTATATGTTAATGGTTTAGACCCTGCGTTGAGAGGTCTTTCGTCGCTGATAAGTATAAATTGTTTCTATTAGTCTTTATTATACCAAAAGCGCCAATTCACAGACAATAAACAGTACATTTTATTTTCTTAGATTCTACTTATATTTCATATAACATATCCTATACAAAAGGAGACATAAGAAAAGTTATACATTTTACCCTTTAACAAATACCTTAACTTTCTGTCGAAGAAACTTTTGGTGGAAATAAAATTGACGAAGGACACGTAATCTATTATCCAATAAAACCGGAACTTGACAACCAAATCGGCAACAAGCAAGCAAGAGTTACCTTGTCAAGCTATCAAAATTTAAAAAATATCTTTATATATTTAACAGTATCTTAAAAACTGTTTAATTATGTGAGCTATATCGTGATGACGTGAATTGACCACCCTGACCGTGAGATTGACCCCGCTAGAGTTTTTCTTGTGGAGTTTCCTGAAGTCACAAGTCTATGCTGATAAGCCGCAACCAAATGATGCCCTTAAAGTCAACATAACCAATGCCATAGCTCAAATTCAGCCGGATCTATGCGGCAGAGTCATTGAAAATTGGACTACTCGGATCCGTGCCACCGTGAGAAGCCGCAGCGGACATTTGAACGATGTTTTATTCCATACATAATGATATATATGGGCCTTTCAGATGAAAATAGAATTTCGTTAATACCTCATACACAGCTGATTTTATTCCATTTTAACATCGACCCGACCTTATTGAAAAACCTTTTATAATAGGGGTTTAGTTCACGATTTCCAAAATTGACAGCTGCCAACCGAAAATACCTCAAAGTTTAAATGAAATATTTATCATATGAGATAAATGCGTTGATAGGGTTTGCTATTAGTGTGAGTAGGGACAACGGTCACCTTTGCTTATCATTTAATGAATAACTAATTAAAAAAAAACGAGTAAAAATTCATAGGGAGATGGTTAAACTATTGTATGCAGCAGTTTTCAACTCAATTAATTTAAAATTTTTGATGCAGCAATAGTTTAAAATTGCACCTACTCCAAGAGTCAGAAAGTGAGCAGTGGAGGACGCTTCAAATTCAAACAATGGATGATATGTTTTTCTAATCAAATTATTGTTAAACATAGCAATAAACAAATTGTAGCACTTTTATACATTTTAAGTATAATTATAATTTTATCATACTGACGTGCTTTCCGAATTGCGAAAAAATATTTACAGTGGTCAACAGTATACTATAAATTAGGAATATTTAAAATTAGATTGATTTTTAATGTACCATTAATATTTATCGAGATATAGCATGAAACAAATAGCAACATTTGTTGATAGCATTATTATTTTTCGAGATGCAGAATAAACTACATTTGACGATTATATTGTAAGCGATTATCCAATCGAGAATTATTGTAATATTACTTTTAAAGACGATGAAAGTAATAGGGGACAAAATAATTATGCTTATAATAATAATGATGATGTTGGTTTGCCTATATGCGCATTCGGCTATCAATCTTTCTAACTATTCAAAACTATTATTTTCGATGCAAAAGTGTTTGCTATTGCTCTAGTTATAATTCCATGCCACATAAATACCTAAAAGTTTTAAACTCACTCATTTGGAATATCAACAACGTGAATGGTAAAACCATAGTTCCATTAAAATTTTATTGGTCGTCGAAATGTAAATGGTTCTCTATTAAATATTTACAAAAGCAAATTTACATAAAAATTTATTAAGGGCCGAAACAATTGATTTACTGAGAGAATAACAAATCAGAAATGAAATGGTTATATTTTAAAAATACCATTATCTTAAACCAAATAGAAAAATTTAGGGTTATTATTTCCATTGATTTAAAGAAGCTGTTTTTAATATTTGCCTAAATTTTCTAAACAATAAGCGTGTTAAAAATATATTGTATCTCGCTTTATTGGAAGAAACTTATTATTTTGTTTGTGACACGTAAACTTTATAAGTAATTTGCGCAAGAATGACTTGATTTTGAAAGATAGATATCCAGATAAATAGAAACCATCACGGAACAGTTGTAAACAAATACTCGAAAGTTTCCAAAATATTGGCACCGTTCAGGCAAAAAACCTATTCTCAGTGGAGAAAATGTCGAAGTTGCAATTTAGGGATATTTTGTGACATACCTTAGAACATCGTTAAGACAACTGGCTCTACCAATGGGAATCTCAACGAGCTTAATACATAAAATTCTGTTGAAACACAACTTCCATATTTATTTAATATCTTTGGTGCAACACGTAAGAAATACTGATTTGCCGAAAAGAGTGCAATTTTGCGAACTTATATTAACGATAATACCAGACGACCTTCGATTTGTGAAAAACATAATTTGGATTGTTGAAGAAAAATTTATGAAAAATAGCCTTTCTAACAGGCATAATTCCCATTTTACAGTGATTCAAAAACTCATGCAGTAACATTACGGAATTTTCGAGAAACCTGGCAATTTAACGTATTTTTTGCTGTAACAAATCATGGAATAGTAACTAAATTTTTATGAAGAAAACTTGAATGGTAATTTATTAATAAAACAAAACAAATTATGCCCTCATTTTAAATTATTTATTAGCTTTTGTAAGGGAAAGAAATCTAAATATTCTAGAAGAGTTAGACAATCAATATTTAAGTAATTTATCTCTGGTGGAACACTGGCAAATTTTTTATCATCACGATGGCGCCCCACCACACAGGACCGTTTCAGTTACCAACTGTTTACAAGCAACTGAAGCAAGGAAATAAATGATATATATTTCCTGCTAATGTTGCTCTCGGTCCGATACAGATCCACTGACGAGATCATGAGGTGATCGAAACGCGTATGGAGAGAAGACCAGAGCGATATTTGCAGGAAAAAAACTGTTTGTACATATATTTTTCATATTCTCTGCCTGAAAGGAGAATTACATATATAACAAACTATTTAAATACGGCAGAAAAATTTCTTTATTTCTTACTGAAATTTTGATGTTTTAAAAATTTCACGTTACTCCGTTGATTCATAAATGTCGTTCGACTAGCGATATTTTTCAGTCTGACATCGAAGTTGGTAGACGGCAGGTGTAATATCATGCCGACATACCTTGAAATTTATGGTTCATATATCAGTTATTTCCTGCTAATGTTGCTCTCGTTCCGATACAGCTCCACTGACGAGATCATGAGGTGATCGAAACGCGTATGGAGAGAGAACCAGAGCGATATTTGCTGGAAATAAACTGTTTGTACATATATTTTTCATATTCTCTGCCTGAAAGGAGAATTACATATATAACAAACTAAATGATTTGATGTTAGAAAGTTGTGGTTTCCAAAGATTAGGTGTCTTAACACTCGGTTTACTGAAGATTCCATTATTGTTTTTAATGTAAGCTGCTTCTATAAATTTTCTTTTTTTCATGTTGGGTTCCAAATATATTGCTACAGCCTCAGACCATTTTATATGGTGTTGTTTATCCCAGGTGTGTTCTGCAATACCTGATCTCGACGTTTCCCCTTTTTGTGTATGAGTTTTATGTTCCTTAATTCTACCTTCTAGTGGTCGTTTGGTTTCTCCAATATACATTTCACCACACTCAAATACAGGCGCGGATACAAGGAGGGGCGGTGGGGGGGCAATCGCCATAGTAACTTAAATCAAAAAAATCTTTCAAAAGTTTAGTTAAATTACTAATTTCGTAAGTTGTGTTATTTCTAGCAACTCTACCTTTTACTTGAGAGAGATATTTCTTTCTTCAACGAACAGTTTCTGGACGATCTATAAGAACAGATTTTCTATCTGGTTTTTCCCAGCAAAAATTAAGTTCTCTGAGTAATTTCCAGAGTTCAGTTTTTTTAATTTCAGGTAAATCGCGATCCTCATTGATTTTAGTTAGAATTTTTGTCGACGGTTGGGATCTGCTTCTCATAATAAAATGTATGTAACACTTCTTTTATTGCAGTTTTCATCTCTTCTTCCAACGAGGTTTTTTGTCTGCCTGTGATCGAATGTGGCTTGGGAGTATTAACAATTCCAGTTGTTTTTTTCTCCTTCAGTATTCGGTTTATAGTAGATTTTCCAACTCCTGTCAAGTTGGAACACACCTCAACAGGGCTTTTAACATTATTATCTAGATATTGATATCTTAAGGCATCATAAACATTTATCTTAATAAGTTTTTCGTTGAGAGAAATATGCCCTGGTCTAACGATTTTGGAATAAATATAGAAGTGCAAGCCATATCTTTTGGATATCTCACTAATCTCAATAAAAACAAGCACAGACAAGATAAATCACTGTAAGGTGTACTTTGCTCACTGACAGAAATTAAATTGAACTATCAGAAATTTTATTGTTGCAGTAAATTTATAAAAGCTTATAACATTTAAATATAATTAAATATAATTAGATTTACGGCACTCCTCAGTTACCTGCGGCACTGGAACAGGTACGTTGAAGATTTCGGTAACAGTTTTATTATTTTCTCTAGTTTTGAATAGAGTTAAGGAATGTGTATGCTTGCGATCCCCCCCCCCCTTTCCAAGATCTTTGAGTTCAGGAAAATAGAACCGATTATGCCTTTTATATTAGGAATGTGTATCCTGTTGGCACTCCCCTCCCCCCGTTGACAACTTGTTTTTCTTTCAATAGCCCCCCCCCCCACCAAGAGCTTTGAGCTCAGAAAAACATACCCGATTCCGCCTCATACTAGGAATGAGTATGCTGCTGGCATGTCCCCCTGTTGCCAACTTATTTTTTTCTTGTGATCGCCCCCCTCTCCAAGAGCTTCAAATTCGGAAAAGTAGACCCGACACTGCCTTTTACAGTAAAATTGGGAATGTTGCTGGTGTCTCCCCCCTCCCCCCATCGACAACTTGTTTTCGCTTGCTCCTCCAAAAAAAAAGAGAGGCTGGATCCGCCCCTGCTCACATGGAACTTAGTAAACACATTCTTTCTTATCAGTACGTTAGAAAATTTATAGAAGCAGCTTACATTAAAAACAATAATGGAGTCTTCAGTAAACCGAGTGTTGAGACACCTAATCTTTGGCAACCACTACTTTGTAATATCAAATCATTGAGATGTGTACAGTGAAGCGAAACTTTGCGCTTCAGTGGACACAGTCCCTATATAAGCTCGTAGTCTTAAGACAAAACATTCAGTTATAACGTGGTAAATAAAAATAAAGACAACCACATTTTAGTCAAATTAACTGTTATTAACTACTTCATTTCAAGTTTTCAAAAAACTCCTCGTTAATTAATGAATTTATTCTAGACTTTACGTGCTCATTGTATATATTTTTATAACAATTAAATCTCAATTGGTTATATAGACAAGTATCGGAGCGGAAAAATACTTTTTTGCAATTCTTGACTAAGATTTACTATTTCTTAAGTATAGGGGAAAAGTGCGTAACAAAAAACTGCTGTCGAGAATATAGATCTTCTTTAGTAAAATGACCTTTGGCATTGTCACATATATTTCGCTAAGGGTCTCCACTATCTGTTTTTTTTTTGGCTGCTTATTCCAATGGAATAAATTTGGCAAGGAAATTACTTTTCGTAACAATAAATATGCTTCTTTGTTAAGCCAATGGCCCGTTTAAAATACATTAGTATAATACAGAATTGAATGATCACAATTTCAAATTAAATAAACATTATAAAGGTCCTATTGTGATGAATAATTGATGTATAATATATCGAATAAGAAATATAATATGGCTTTATATTATAAGGATTTTATTTGGAAAATAACTTTTACCAGCAGGTTTCAATGCCAAGTAGATAATACAAGGAATGTCACAAATTTTTTTTTGTAAAAGCTTATGGGGATCGCATAAAATATTAATGTTAGTGGGTTTTGTATCCTGCACAATATTGTACTGTTAAATACAAGCTCAAATTTACTTTACTAAGGCCTAAAATTGTTACAATGGATAAGGACAAAATTCATTTATCATCAATCGAATCATAAACCTTGTATATTTTTTCCAATGAGAACGAATGTGTAATCATAAGAACAATGGAGTATGGCGATTTCAAGATATTTGGGAAAATATACTTTCTTAAGTGGGATACCCTGTATGTCATTTGGGAAAAAAAATTAAATAAATTTCAAACTTATCGTGTTCACTAAATTTGAAAAGTTTATATTTACAAACTATTTTAACAATTTCATTTTGGCCTACTAACATATGGAATTGACAGCAACGCTTAAATTAAATCTTCTTTTAAGGATGTAATTTTAGCCAAAAGTATCAGGCGTGATTCGGTATATCTTCTACTTTACTCTTGAGCTTTTAACGCTGATTATACTTTCTCATAAAAAGAACTCATGTATGAATAAGAAAGCGAAGATTCGGCAATACTGTTTATACTCCAACTATACCGAACGTATCAGTATATGTATGTGTCTATATCAGCAGTATCTCAGATTTAGTCACTAAATCTGTGGTGGTATCTAAGGCGTTAGATTACCTTTATAGTCCAATCAGTGGGGATTAAAAAATATCCATAGGGAAGTAATGATTTTGAAATATATAGTGTCCGGTAAGTACCTCTTAATTTATCAGAAGCATACAGGGGAGGTCAAAATAACTCTACTTTGTCATAGAAAAAAATCTTAATGTGCCCCTTAGCGGAGATTCAGAGCCCTAAATGGGTACCCAGCGATTTACCTTACGGTTCCAAGCTTTGAACCGATTAGTATAATTTCATAAAATTTTAATATTTTATAGAGGCCGTAAAGACTCATTAAACCATGCTATAATAACTGTTTTAGATTCAGAGAAATCAGGAAAGGACTTGCAGTCACACTCGTTGGGCCTAATTTTTACAGGTGTCATTTTACAGAGCTGAAAGCTCATTTTTTTAAATACTTTGGTCATTCCTCTTCAAAAAAGGTTCTAATTTAACTCGATAAAATGGGCGATTTTCGAGATAAATCGGTTTTCATACGAAACACTCAAGAGTTACTAAATACAAACAGATAAAAATCAGGTTATTCTTGTTAATAATTACATAATGAATATCTATTGATGGAACTTGTAGAAACCGCCTTCAAATAAAAATAATTTTTAAAAATGGAACAATATTTTTACGCAGAGTATGCTGATATGCATTTAACTTATGGTCCAGTGGTTGCCAAAGATTAGGTGTCTCAACACTCGGTTTACTGAAGATTCCATTATTGTTTTTAATGTAAGCTACTTCTATAAATTTTCTTTTTTTTATGTTGGGTTCCATATATATTGCTACAGCCTCAGACCATTTTATATGGTGTTGTTTATCCCAGGCGTGTTCTGCAATACCTGATCTCGACGTTTGTGTATGAGTTTTATGTTCCTTAATGCTAACTTCTAGTGGTCGTTTGGTTTCTCCAATATACATTTCACCACACTCACACACCGGCGCGGCAATAGCCCCCCCCCCCTCCCCAAAAAAAAAGCTTTGAGTTCAGAAAAATAAACACAATTTTGCCTCTTATATTATAGTTTATTCAAGAACTAGAGAGAGTAATAAATCATTTTTTATCCTTTTTTTCTTCGCAAACTACCTGTATTCTTTAGTCCGATTTGTGACCGTTTTAGGCACATTCAAACTTAAACGTAGCCTTATTCTCTCAAAAATTCTAAGTTATAATTTAAATACTTATACCCACAGCAATTGTTAAAAATACAAGAAGTTAAACATATATAAAAAAATAAATTCGTCCATATAATAATAAAATGTTTTTGGGGCTATCGATCATTTTATAATTAATTAAAAACATTTTTAGGACATTTGACGTTTCAGTTTATTTATTTCTTAAACCATCTACAGAATTACAATTAAACACTAAAAAGGGATTCAAATTTAATTACCTTTTATATGTTACCGTTAAAATTAGACCTACTGATTTTGATTTCTATTGTACTGATATCTTAATTTAATGTACTTTATTATATGGAACTGCGATAACCCTCAAAAAATAAAATAAGCATGTTAATTCTACACGTTTAAGAAAAAGACACAAATACAATAATAAAATATTTAAAAAACTTACGGCTAATTGAAATTAAATATATACAAAATTAAAGAGTGGGACCACTAAAATAAAAATATATAAAAAAATATGTAAACAACATTACACAATAAAATACAACAAAACCAAAAATTTAAATAATAAATTGTGTTTACATTGGTAAACAATACGTATCTAATTCCTAATCAAAGTCAGTGAAGCTACCTTTGCTCAAATTAATTATAATTGGTTCCTCTCACCGATCATGAGATGGAGTTTGCACATTTTGTCTTATTCTTTTATTATATGGATTTTTCCTAATTTTCTGCAGTAACTTTATTCAAAAAAATCTTTCAAAAATTTAGCAAAATTACTAATTTCGTAAGTTGTGTTATTTCTAGCAACTCTACCTTTTACTTGAGAGAGATATTTCTTTCTTCAACGAACAGTTTCCGGGCGATCTATAAGAACAGATTTTCTATCTGGTTTTTCCCAGCAAAAATTAAGTTCTCTGAGTAATTTCCAGAATTCCGTTATTTTAATTTCAGGTAAATCGCGAACTTCATTGATTTTAGTTAGAATTTTGTCGACGGTTGGGATCTGCGTCTCATAATAAAATGTATATACAACTTCTTTTATTGCAGTTTTCGTCTCTTCTTCCAACGAGGTTTTTCGTCAGCCTTTGATCGAATGTGGCTTAGGAGTCCTAACAATTTCAGTCGTTTTTTTCTCCTTCAGTATTCGCTCACAGTAGATTTTCCAAATCCTGTCAAGTTGGAACACATCTCAACAGAGCTTTTAACATTATTATCTAGATATTGGTATCTTAAGGCATCATAAACATTTATCTTAATAAGTTTTTCGTTGAGAGAAATATGCCCTGGTCTAACGATTTTGGAATAAATATAGAAGTGCAAGCCATATCTTTTGGATATCTTACTAATCTCAATAAAAACAAGCACAAACAAGATAAATCCTTGTAAGGTGTACTTTGCTCACTGACAGAAATTAATTTGAACTATCAGAAATTTTATTGTTGCAGTAAATTTATAAAAGCTTATAACATTTAAATATAATTAAATATAATTAGATTTACGGCACTCTTCAGTTACCTGCGGCATTGGAACAGGTACGTTGAAGGTTTCGGTAACAGTTTTATTATTCTCTCTAGTTCTGGAATAGAGTATAGGAATGTGTATGCTTGCGATTGCCCCCCCCCCTTTCCAAAAGCTTTGAGTTCAGGAAAATAGAACCAATTATGCCTTTTATATTAGGAATGGGTATCCTGTTGGCACTCCCCGCCCCCCGTCGACAACTTGTATTTCTTACAATAGCCCCCCACCCAAGAGCTTTGAGCTCAGAAAAATAGACTCGATTCTGCCTCTTATACTAGAAATGAGTATGCTGCTGGCATCTCCCCCTGTCGCCAACTTGTTTTTTCTTGTGATCGCCCCCCTCTCCAAAAGCTTCAAATTCAGAAAAGTAGACCCGACCCTGCCTTTTACACTAAAAATGGGATTGTTGCTGGTGTCTCCCCCCCCCCTTCGACAACTTGTTTTCGCTTGCCATACTGTACTTTTGTGATATCACCGCCCCCCCCCCCCCAAAAAAAAAAAAAGAGAGGCTGGATCCGCCCCTGCTCACATGGAACTTTGTAAACACATTCTTTCTTATCGGCACGTTAGAAAATTTATAGAAGCAGCTTACTTTAAAAACAATAATGGAGTCTTCAGTAAACCGAGTGTTGAGACACCTAATCTTTGGCAACCACTACTTTGTAACATCAAATCATTGAGGTGTGTACAGTGAAGCGAAACTTTGCGCTTCAGTGGACACAATCCCTATATAAGCTCGTAGTCTTAAGACAAAACATCCAGTTTATACTTGCTAACGATTAGAGATACAACCTAATCGAAACGTCGTAAATGAAAATAAAGACAACCACATTTTGGTCAAATTAACTGTTGTTAACTACTTCATTTCAAGTCTTCAAAAAACTCATCGTTAATTAATGAATTTATTCTAGACTTTACGTGCTCATTGTATATATTTTTATAACAATTAAATCTCAATTGGTTATATAGACAAGTATCGGAGCGGAAAAATACTTTTTTGCAATTCTTGACTAAGATTTACTATTTCTTAAGTATAGGGGAAAAGTGCGTAACAAAAAACTGCTGTCGAGAATATAGATCTTCTTTAGTAAAATGACCTTTGGCATTGTCACATATATTTCGCTAAGGGTCTCCACTATCTGTTTTTTTTTGGCTGCTTATTCCAATGGAATAAATTTGGCAAGGAAATTACTTTTCGTAACAATAAATATGCTTCTTTGTTAAGCCAATGGCCCGTTTAAAATACATTAGTATAATACAGAATTGAATGATCACAATTTCAAATTAAATAAACATTATAAAGGTCCTATTGTGATGAATAATTGATGTATAATATATCGAATAAGAAATATAATATGGCTTTATATTATAAGGATTTTATTTGGAAAATAACTTTTACCAGCAGGTTTCAATGCCAAGTAGATAATACAAGGAATGTCACAAATATTTTTCAATAAAAGCTTATGCAGGACGCATAAAATATTAATGTTAGTGCGTTTTGTATCCTGTACAATATTGTACTGTCAAATACAAGCTCAAATTTACTTTACTAGGGCCTAAAATTATTACAATGGATAAGGACAAAATTCATTTATCATCAATCGAATTATAAACCTTGTATATTTTTTCCAATGAGAACGAATGTGTAATCATAAGAACAATGGAGTATGGCGATTTCAAGAAATTTAGGAAAATATACTTTCTTAAGTGGGATACCCTGTATATCATTTGGGAAAAAAAAATAAATAAATTTCAAACTTATCGTGTTGACTAAATTTGAAAAAGTTTATATTTACAAACTATTTTAACAATTTCATTTTGGCCTACTAACCTATGGAATTGACAGCAACGCTTAAATTAAATCTTCTTTTAAGGATGTAATTTTAGCCAAAAGTATCAGGCGTTATTCGGTATATCCTCTACTTTACTCTTGAGCTTTTAACGCTGATTATACCTTCTCATAAAAGATTTCGTGTATGAATAAGAAAGCGAAGATTCGGCAATACTATTTGTACTTCAACTATACCGCACGTGTCAGTGTATGTATGTGTCTATATCAGCAGTATCTCAGATTTAGTCACTACATCTGTGGTGGTATCTAACGCGTTAGATTACCTTTATAGTCCAATCAGTGGGGATTAAAAAAGATCCGTAGGGAAGTAATGATTTTGAAATATATAGTGTTCGGTAAGTACCTCTTAATTTATCGGAAGCATACAGGGGAGGTCAAAATAACTCCACTTTGTCATAGAAAAACATCTTAATGTGCCCCTTAGCGGAGATTCAGAGCCCTAAATGGGTACCCAGCGATTTACCTTACGGTTCCAAGCTTTGAACCGATTAGTATAATTTCATAAAATTTTAATATTTTATAGAGGCCGTAAAGACTCATTAAACCATGCTATAATAACTCTTTTAGATTCAGAGAAATCAGGAAAAGACTTGCAGTCACACTCGTTGGGCCTAATTTTTACAGGTGTCATTTTACAGAGCTGAAAGCTCATTTTTTTAAATACTTTGGTCATTCCTCTTCAAAAAAGGTTCTAATTTAACTCGATAAAATTGGCGATTTTCGAGATAAATCGGTTTTCATACGAAACACTCAAGAGTTACTAAATACAAACAGATAAAAATCAGGTTATTCTTGTTAATAATTACATAATGAATATCTATTGATGGAACTTGTAGAAACCGCCTTCAAATAAAAATAATTTTTAAAAATGGAACAATATTTTTACGCAGAGTATGCTGATATGCATTTAACTTATGGTCCAGTGCTGTCAAATTCTTCAAAGGCAAGAAGATTTTATGCTAAAGGATTTCCAGCTCGAACATTACCAAGTTCAAAAACCTTTCAAGAATTGATCGAAGCCTAAATGATACAGATAAAAGATGATTAGAAAATAATTATTAAAATTAAAGAAATATTTTTTACAGGTCTTTTTTGCCTCGACGTGGCGGTGAGGGCCTTCCCAGGAAAGCACGAGACCCTCACATAGAGGAAGAAATTTGGCAAGTTATTGCTGACAACCACTCAAACAGCATAAGAAAGCTCGCGACATGAAACAATTTTACAAATGAAATTGTACATCAAACTCTAACAGAGCAGTTACTTCTCCCATACCACATTGAAAAGTACACTCCGGATGATTATCCCGTAAAACTTCAATACTCCAGTTGATTTATACAGCTACATAACCTAAATCTACATTTTTGTAACCTTATTTTGTTTACCGATGAGGCCGGTTTTACAAGAGATAGCATAATATATTCACACAATTTACATTTTTGGGTTAATGAAAACCCGCACGCCATAATTCAAAACAAACCCAAATAAAGATGTATGTGTGGGCTGGCATCATCAAAAATAACCATATAGGTCCATTTATTTTGGAAGAAAGACTCAATTGTAAGATTTATTTACAGTTTTTGCAGCAAAATTTGAAATAATTTATTCGAAAACGTACCTCATGAAAAAAGAATTACAAATGTGGTACATGTATTATGGTGCTCCACCTCAATTTAACCGTATCGTACGTCAACACTTACCAAACGTTTTTGGCCGTCAATTGGTCAAGGTGGGCCTGTTTTATGGCCACCAAGGTCTTCAGATCTAAGTCTAGGGACTTCTAAAAGAACTAGTTTATTCAACCCCACTAAATACTAGAGAAGAACTATTACCGAGAATAGAAAACAGCCAGTTTAATCAAAATAAATTAAGAGTATCATTTTTGAAGAGGAATGACCAAAGCATTTAAAAAATTAATTTTCTGTTCTGTGAAATGAGGCTGGTCAAAAATTTTGCCTAACCAATGTGGCTGCGAGTCCATTCCGGACTAATCTAAAACATCTACTGTAGTATGATTTACTGAGTGTTTATGGCCCCTATAAAATATAAAAAATTTCATTAAATTATACAAGTCGGTTCAAAACTTATAATCGATAAGGTAAATCGCTGGATACCCCTTTAGGGTTCTGTATCTCCTTTAAGGGCACTTTAGAATTTTTTTATGACCAAGTAGGGTTATTTTGACCTACCCTGTATGCTACCGAAAAATTGGGAGGGACTTACCGAACTCCCAGCATCGTTTGTATGGTAACTCTGATGAAAAAGACATGTTGTCTATCTTAGGAGCGGTGAGCTCAAATCACCATCTTAAATTTTAGGTGCAAGGTCAGGAAAAGATGCAAATTAATGAAATTTTTACCTCAAAAAAATGTACAACTTTTTTGTTAATAAATTTTGCAAATATTTAAATCAAATATTTTTTGTAAAATAATACAATTATTATTTAATAATTAAATTTATCAATGTTATTATTAGTGTCTGACAGATTTTTCAGCCGAAACCAAATCTTCGGCCTCGGTCTCAGTTTCGGTCAAAACCGAGACCTATTTAACATGTTAAAATTTCTATTTTATACTGAAATCTAATATACTTTTTACATATATACAGACAGATAACTCGTGAAGTAATTGAAATATGTAACAAAAATAGTTATTTATGCTATATTTACAATTCAACATAAAAAAAAAATGATAAACACGTTAAGGACTTATTCTAATAAGTAAACTTTGTCAAAAATCAACATTTAGATAAAAACTAACGACTTGTTAATTGAGTATTTTAATTGTGTTTACAATATTCTTAAGATTAGTTCATTATTTATTGAAGTCTCTACAAAGATTACAATAATTTGAACGACAATTAAGTATTTAATTTAAACAATTATAAAATCAAATGGCAGAAAGGACAGAATATACGAATAATTTTAATTTTACCTAGGAACTAAAAGGTATGAGATAACTCAATGCTTAATAGAATGACATTAGATACGGATAAAATGAAATGAGTTAGTCAAGAGAATGCCTATGTCTTAAGATGGATGAATAGAAGTTCACCGTGACCGTGATCGTAAACCTGTGCAAACTAGAAAGAGTAGAATTCGTCATGATTTACACAAATTATTGCATAAATAGTGTGAATAAGTAAAGTTATCTCTGTGAGGTCTAGGAAAATATAATACTTTAATAATGGATCAATATGGTGGAAAGTACTGTAAAGAATACGATTGGATGAAGTAAGCTTTTTAGATAAAATTTACTATAGAACTATATTTCCTGTATTGTATAATTAACTATTACATATATTTTAAAAATATTTAAGACTGAAGGGTGTGCCAAAAACCAGGAGAGTATAACGTTTCTTTTTAATATAGTTCTGTATATGAAAGTTTCATTTTGAAACTATTGAATTTTTTATAACTGTGTTTGAAAAACTTACTTTTTCAAATATTCATTCAATCGTTGATAACTTTTTTAATTTTGAGAGAAATATATTCAAATTTAATATAATAAATATATTTTCTTGGTATATGTTACTTAAAAGGCATAAACCTAGTTCATCCAATCGTTGAGTCACCCTGTACCTGGGGCGATAATTTTTAATGTCAAAACCAAAAAAGGAGTATATTTCTAATTTATAACTTTTTTTATATTTTTCATATTTTTGGATCATAATTATTTGTTTTGGTAGTCAAAACGAGATGAAACCAATATTCACAATACAGTGTGAATTTTTATTAGATTTAGATGACATCAGCACTCCTCCAAAACATAATTGAACAATAGGCGGTAAAAAAGTATCTAGGGTATGCTAGGTTTCAGGTGAGTATAAATTTATAATTAATAATAATAAATAATTAAAAGCCTAAGTAAATATTTTTCAGCAGATCTATAATTTTAATAAGAACAAAATAAATTGTTCCTAAATTACCAAATTGAAGAAGAGTAAGCTTGTAGAGATACAAACTAATACTTCTCGAAACGACTTAATTATTACTTTCTCCTGAATTAACCGAGATACAAAATAACCATATTTCGGAAATTTTACCTCCCTTTTTCAAATACCCCGTATTGAATATATACATAACTACTTCCTCATTTCTAGCGACACAAGATTTTTATTGCATTGTTCATTTTTCTTTTTGCTTTCACCAGAAGAATTATATTTATTTCTTTAAGACATTTGTTATTCAGACAACCCATTGACTTGAACAAGGAAACAAATATTTATATCCACAAAAAACAATTTTCTTTTCAAATTTATTTAGCTGAAACATAGAACCAAGAAATAAAATAATAGAGATTTTTAGCGAATAATAT
The DNA here is from genome assembly GCA_034092305.1 of Diaprepes abbreviatus. Classification (NCBI taxonomy): domain Eukaryota; kingdom Metazoa; phylum Arthropoda; class Insecta; order Coleoptera; family Curculionidae; genus Diaprepes; species Diaprepes abbreviatus. The sequence goes on from JASJET010000031.1 coordinate 20,958,440, forward strand.
GTGGCGATGTTAAGTAAAAGGTCATCTCACTAAAGCAGATCTATATCTCCAGCGGCAGTTTCTATTTTTATTACATTCTTTTGTGGCAGTAAATGGCGAGTAAATAATACTATGGCATTATTTAACTTTATTCTGGTATAAAGTTTTTAAATAACAATCACTTTAAAATATGTTATTTAATAACATTCTTACCAATAAATAGAAATAGGTATCGTTTTACTGGTCCTGTCTATACAAAACCATGCGGGCTACTTTAAGTTCAAAAAGGATGAACAAAATTTTGTTCAAGCGATTTTGCTCAAACCGTGTGGGCCGCGCTAATCATAAAATAGATGGCCTGAATAATTTACGATAATAATAGAACCTTGTGCATCAGGGTTCAAGATATATTGTTCCACGCGTACTCACAATTGATACACTGCTGTCATGCCAGAACTAGCAATAAAATTTTACATTTACACTATAATCAAATCTTCGCTCGTGCAAAATTTAACATTTGTCAGATATTATCAAAACGTAACTCACAACCAATATGTCACAAACACCTGATATGTCGAAAAGATGCGCAATAAACACATAATAAAGCAATAATGAAAAAAGCAAACCCAAATAAATAAGCACAAAACTAAAATGGAAAATAAAATACTCACCTACAAAACACCTGAATGCAGTTAATTACTTACTTTCTTACTACGAAAATAAATTAATAACACATAACATACACTAGTATGATTCCCTCGCCTTTCTCAAAATCCTCATAATATAATAAAATATGACAACCGCCTCCTAAGAAAAGGGGGCCCATATACAGCCTTCGTTCTTGGAGGAGGGAGTGGTGTAAAATTGCTTATGCTTATGCTATTTACCTAACTTCCATAACCATCTGCGATGGATGACGCTGTTCTCTCCCTCCCAGTCTCTTTGGAGACCTAATGGATCCTGGAGTAACTGAATCAAACCATTTTTAACCTATTGACAAACCAGATCTCCAAGGTAGTAAGTAAATATTCCTGCTTTGAAAACACTGCTAATAATGTTGGAAGTGGCTGTATTTATCTTTACCGAGAATCTCGTGAACAAAAGTAGTTTCCCCACAAAAGATGCTATGACTTTTTTGTTTTAACTTTATTTATGTCGTTCAAATGAGTGATATTATTTTTGATTGTAACCAAGTTGTAGCTCAGTTGTTTATCTTTGTTTTCAAGGAAATCCAATACTGAATCAAACATACTCTAAACACGATGGAGACAAATAACTTTAGACAGCCGACAAACTATTGTGTTCTACAGCAAGCGATTGCAAAGTTAATCGTTTTCACTACATCGTGGGCTTAGTAATCTGAAACTATATATTATATTATATTTTTCAAATTTGCTATGAAACCCTTGTGAAGCCCTGATGAAATACTATGAATAGAAATTTCCATCTCTTGAAATAAACATTCATAGTTCTACATATCGATTCTCCCTTTGTATCGATTTCCAAATTTTTAATAAATAATAATTTTTAAAAAACTTTTTCTTCCTTTATGAACCGTATGCATGATAAGAATAGTATTTCTTTAGTTGGTAGAGTTGACTCATCGAGCTGAATCAAACTTTGGCATGTCCTTAAGTAATCGCATAAAGACATTTCAATGTCTTTAGCCATTTCAACAAATCTTCTTTGAGATGAAATTTCCTTAAAAAATTTTCCCGATAATCTATGTTGCATTCTTATGTTGAAGAACAGTTTTTAATATATCTTTCCTTATCGGCAAGACTAATTATACACCAATTATGCTTGGTTTCCCCACTCTTGTGATGAAAATTATATGAAGCTTCTAGTCCCTCATCTTCTTATCCAGAAGATAACGCAAAAGATTTGACATAAGTGATTGTTTATTTTCCAGTCCTTGAACATCGGATACATCTTTATTCTTTTTATGAACTTGCATTTTAGTCTAATGCTCCTGTAGCCTAGACGGCTTCACGGCTTCATTTGAAAAATCTTTTTGAAGTTAAGTCCATAGATAATGATTTGTTTGTGGCAGAATAAGTAAATCCATATTCCAAATACTCCATATTGTACTCAGGGCGTTCTTTGGTAGTTTCATACATAATGTAAGATAAATTTTGCTAGAATTTTATTAGATTTACTTATCAACTGTTCACCTTTATAGTATGTATTATGATTAATGACTTATATCATGCATCACTCATACATAAGGACTGTTGACATAGCACACAACAACTAAATAGACTAATTTCTAGAGCCATACTTTTGATAGATTATTATCAAGCATACATGTTTTTAATGGTTTCATTACGATACCTTTATACTCACTGTATAAACGTCATTACAAGCTCCCTTATTCTTATATTAATATGATTGCTAGCTAGATTATGTAAATTGCGTAAAAGTTGTCACTGCTTATAAATTTGCAAAACTGAAACGAATTATAATCCCTTTTTCTTTTTAAAAATGTTTGCGATCAAAGTAAGATGAAAAATTTCTGTATTTGTATTCTTAATTTCTTCAATACGCAGCCGCCCACTTTGATCAGCTTAACACCTCAAGTTGCCTCTGGATTCGCTGCTGCCCCTTTGAAAGGCTTCGGCGCCCACTGGGCGATGTTACCGCCCTGTCAGGAACCTATGCATAAAACAATGAAAATTCAAATTTTTATGTTACTTTATTTAAACAAACAACTCAATTTTAAATAAAATAGTATGTAACTTTTTATCTTTACTTTTTGTTCTCTACTGAATACTTTTAATTTCCAATTTAGCCAAAAAGAACCAGCTGGAACCTCCAATTACTTCCCATTTGACTGAAAGTTTTTTTTTTATTAAAGAATAAAAAAGTTTTATTGGCATATGCAAACCATTTTATTTTAAAATACATTTGGTCCTGATATCTATAGAGGGAACGTTATATGAAATATATCTAGTAACAATTTGAAAATAAAAATAATAAAAATTAAAAGTTTTGAATTTGTGAACATTACAATAAAGTCTAAAAACACTTTTGGTTGACAACTAATAGATGTAGAAATTTTAAGACACATAGCCTCCGTCTTTAATTTACCTATCCAGTATTGAATTTTTCAAATATTTTAAAACATTTATGAGTAAAAAGTTTTTTTTCAACTAAGTAACAATGCCAATGTATTTGGAAATTTAATAACCACATTAACAAAGAAAGTTTAAGACCTGAATCCGATCTAGTTGCCATGAAAAATAGACCTTCTAGTCAGCCAATTTTGTTTTGCTTATGATATATGTTATAACTATATGTCAACAAATAGACGCTTATATAGGGATATTAAAGATAAGAATCTAGCGATAAAGCCTTGAAATATGTAAGACAATTAGTCGTTTTCCGAGAATAAATAACATGTTCCATTTTTGCCGGTTCAGCTTTTTTTAAGCTTCAATTTTTTAGTTTTAAAACTTGTTTGATCTATTTTGATCTTGTCGGTTCAAACACTTTGCTACAAACTAAGAACGGTTTTAATATTAAACCATGTTCATGAATTAGGAGTTAAACTCCTGTGTAATATACCAAATTATTCAAGTTTGCGTCTTCGTATTTCTTCAGAATGTCAATTTCTAGCTTAAGGCATTTAAAAAATAATAAACGGTATATTTGTGCCAGTACTACATACTACATTTTCCTAAATGTTTAAACAATATATAATTTTTAGTATTTATTTATACACATATATTCAGAATTGTTGCATATTGATAAATAAGGCGTGTATATTATTTTTAGTTTCAAAGGAATATTCTATTTTTAGGCTGTTGTCTGTTGTCCTGTAAAACAAAAGTACCGGATCTATTTTGGGGTTTCAATAAAATAAAAATTGCAGACTTAACCGCACAGTTTGGAGGATACGTGATCTTGAGTTTGGACATGAGGATGACAAAGTTGTTTGAAGGACAAGTGATAAAATATATTTGTTTTCATTTCAGAAATTTATTGAATGGTAGATTTTAGCTTTAAATTTGCATATATATATATATATATATATATATATATATATATATATATATATATATATATATATATATATATATATATATGTTTGTTTGAGTGTCATAGACAATGATGTTTCTTGCGAAGTTGTTGGACTTCCATTGTTTTTATTTTTGTTGAATATCACGACGTTTTGGCTAGTAGTTATCTCTAGCCATTTTCAAGTGAAACTAAATAAATCCCCTAGCTACATTAATTTAACAATTTAAGATTGTCAGATCTGAATAATAGCCCTTAGAATTCTAAAAATATCTGTAAATAATTTAAATACAGAACTGAGTTCTTGCCACGTATCAAGATGAACAATATCACATCGCCTAGAGTCCATTAATTTACATTACAGGAGGCTTCTATAGATTTCCAAGTTATCAGTTGAACAAAAACATATACAACTTCAATGAGCAGAGGAAAGAAAGGCTCTAGGTAAATTTGTAATAAAGTAATATTCTGAGATGTACATTTGATTGGAGAACTTCAGAAAGACAAGCCAGATTAGTTTCAGCTAAACTCCATATTATATTTGAAGGAAGTAGTATGGTGTTGTGAGGTGGAATTAAGAAAGATGATTGAACACCTTTGCTGTAAAGATTGTCCGAAGTAATCCGAAAGAGTAGAACTCACGGACTTCCGGGCTCGTGACAAACACTCTGGCTACAGCTCTTTCATCTTGTCGAGGTCCATCTGTAAACCACCAGGACCCATTTTTCGAAAGATTTTGCTCTTCGTCTCAATTCTCTCTACTTCGAAAAATATCTCAAAGACAAATGCAATGCTATTTGCTTGGGAAGTGATGAATATCTCTCCACCACGCTTTCCCAGAAACCTGAGCAGCCGTTCTTTGCAGTTCCGAGGTATCCTCGGCTACTGAGAAGATAAGTAGCCTTGAAAACCTCATTCTCTATATATAAGTGGAGAAAAGGTTGGCTCACCAGGACCTCCAGAGCTCTAGTAGGGGCAGTCTTCATCGCATTTGTTACTCCCACACAAGCCATTCTTTGAAATTTATCAGGTTGAAGATGGTGTTTGCCTTTGTTGTACTAGGTCAACATGCAATAGTGTGTGATCATTCGGTGGATCACCATAGTGTATATCCAAAATAACACTGTCGGTCTCAGCCCCTATGTATGCTTAACAGCTTGTTTAGTTTTTTGTGAAGAATACGACCTTAGCTTTATTTGGGTTTATTCTGAACCATTCCCTGTAGCACCATCTCTCCGCGATCCGGAGTGCCCGCAGATCTCGGGTATCGCGATCAGAGCACAAAATAATCAGGTCATTGGCATAGGCTTGTATATACGAGCAGCCTCATTTTATTCACTCAGTAGGCTGTCCAAAACAAGGCTACACAACAAATGCGATAAATATCATCTCTGTGGACAGACCCTACTTGGCAATGCTTTAACAGTAACATTTTTAAAAGCAGCATATATCAGTCCCTAAGTCAATACTGCTCTGATCCACGCGACTACTGTCGATTCAGAGCCTCGTCGTTATAGAGCATCAATATCGAATCTTGAGATTTGTTGTCAAACTCCCATTCGATATCGGTAAAGGTACCTAAGGTGGATCGACTATTCGACAGTATGTATCTCTTGTAGAGTCGATGTAGCGCCTGATCTGTAAATTTTTCTGTCTAATAAGCAAATTGTAAAGATTTTAAGAGACACTGCACCATTACTCCTTCCTTGATGTTTTGTACTACCAACCTTTCCACTCTAATACGAAACTGGTCAGGCTGATAGGGTGAAAATCGTAGGGTTTGTGTAGTTTGTTCCTCCTACCTTAAGAATAAAGTCCACTTTTGTTTCCCTTCGCGCCATGAGAATGCACTCTAAGCTTAAACACAAGCGAAATAATTTTATCAGACGTCTTATTATAATATCGGATGATTTTTATAGTAAGGCTGGAAATATACCATCCTTACCAGGTCACTTAAAGAGGGTTTCCATCGACCACTGTACCCTTTCATATGTCACAGCGTTTTAACCTACTTGTGCTCATGATATACTAGATATGAATATAATAAAAAATGATGTAGATAAAACAAGGACTTTACAAGATTAATGATTGCAGCTCTGGCAGTATGTATCAGAATTTCGCAATCTCAGTTAAATCACTTAATTGCAGCATGCCGAACTGTCTAACAGCTATTATACCAACTATTGAACTATATGGGGAATATGTGGTATTTAAGCAATTATTTTTAAGACCTAGTTTTTCATTTAGTACTGATTTTGAATACATCTCACGTAATTAGTATTTTTGATCACTTTATGCTAAAAAAGGGCCTTTGATGAACAATCAAAAAAACACCTATTCGCAATAGTTATTTATATTGACTGTTTATATTTGCTAACAGTTAAAGATGCAACTTAATCGAAACATAAAAACAAATAAAAATGAAGACATTGCAGTCCAACAAACACGTTTTAGTCAATCTTCACCATTGCCTACAACCTTCAAACAAATATTTGTGTGTATAGTGGATTTTTCTCGCTATGTATAAAAGCTAGTGTTAGAGTCAGTTACAAACCTTAAACATACTTTATTTGATTGAAAAAGAATTTTTTTTGTATCAAAATTTTGTACCATTTTATGTTAAGTCTCATTTTACAATGTGACCCAAAACTAAAAAACTTCTGTTAAAAGAAACATGTATAAAATGTCAAAAAATATATTTTTTAATGTCTTGTAGACTTTAAGTCCCAAAAAGCCAATAAATGTTATTTTCCCGTTGCTTTCCCAACAAAAATTGAGCAGAGCTTGTAAAATTGCAGGTTTTATTTGTCTCTCAGATACGACCTTAAATTTACCAATTAGGAACCAATTTGTGGGAGAAATCAATTTGTAACTTATTAAGGTCTTTTTATTCAATGTCTTTTAATTTTTCTTATAACTATATAAAATTAATGAATATAATTTCAAAGTACTAATTTCTTAGATCCTAATCTTGAGGACCATAAAGAACTACATCAAAGGCAGTATTTACTAATTTGATATTTAACGAAAATATTATCATTATATACAAATTGTTCTGTATTTTATATTACTGTGTTATATGCTTACTAATTCGTGTTTTTCCGAGTGTTTTTTACGAGGCTTTTCTTAACACCATATCGTGAAGATAAGTGCTTCACAAATGATTGTTTTTTACTTAATCTGAGTTATGTTAACTGTTGAGTTGTTTCTTTACCAAATTCCTTAAGGCGCTCTAGAACGGATACGATGAAAATTTATGTTATTCCTAAATCGCTGGGAAAACAGGGTCGCGGAAAGGTCATTTCAACGCTCAAACCTTCGTCAGATAAAATATTTTTTCCGTAATATGATAAAGAAAGTCTTAAAGTAGATGGAACATATTATCTAAAAGATGAATATTTTTATCTGCGGTTGTTCCAGCAAAAATTATTTTCGAGAACTTTGCTAAGATATGAAAAATCAAGGTATGCATTAGGGCGTATAAAAAAATGGAAATTTATATGCGATGCAACGAAATCTTTTAAAGCATTGAAAAAGTGTCCCACAAAATTTGCGAAAAATCGATGATATTTTAGAGATTGCTAAAAGCCATTGTTTATTATAGCTAAATCGCGCACCTGAAATACATCTCCATAAACAAAAATGTTTGTTTCTTACAAATATCGAGTAAAACGTCTGAAATTTCTTCGTTAAATGCAACAATTTTTTTACGTTAATTAATTACAAATTATTAATTAAAAAATATTGCTCAATTACTAAACGGTATTTGCCATATTTTTTTTTTGAATCTAAAAAACTTCAGCATAGGTCTAAAAATAATAATACTCTAACAAAAGCATCCTCACTTTCATTAGATTGCTATAAGAAAATTCCTACAAAAAATGTTAACTGATACAGGAGATTTTTTTTAAGTACACAAAATGGTGTTATTATTTCAATTACACAGGCCGACAAAATTTTTAACCAGAAATCTCACAATTCTTTTCTGAAGACTTTGACGCTATAAACCCAATCCGGAACTCGAATTGCTTCAGCAAGTCAGGTTTTCCAGGTAATTGAACTTAAAACTGCAGGAAACGGCATTTATGGCATATTTAATGTTACTTTTTAACGCTAGTAGACGTTTCATCATAAAACTGAATATAACATCTTAAAGTACTACTATTCCCCTTCAGAATCGTTTTTAATGGCCCCGACATCTTTTCTTTTTACCAAAATATATACTGTCCAAAATATGAAATTGAGTGTTTTCGTTAATACATCTTGCTAGGTCCAGGTTATACGGATTTGATAGCCTGGGTTTGTGAGCAAACACGCTACCTTCACCTGTCTGGTGCATTGGGAATATGGCTCTAGCTGTGTCCAGGTTATTTATGCTTAGAAGCCTAGGCTTTTGAGCAAATTCGTTCCGTTAGCCTGCCTGATGAATGCTATTCAATTCATGTAATGACGACGAAACTAAATTTGTTATTTTCAATCATAGATATCTCGGCGAGAAAAAAATATATGGGAGCCATTAAAAAATGATTTTCTCTATCAAAAAATTGAGTTTCATGGTTTGTCTAGAAAGTATAATAAATGAATATTAACGAATTTCATGATAAACAACATCGAACGTTACAATCAATGTTAAAAACGTACAGCTTACGATCTGAATGAACAGGCATATTTGTAGACAACGAAGGCCGAATCTTAATCGGAATTGAAGACAGACTAAGAAAATGGAAAGATTATGTGCGAAAATTGTTCGAAGACACAACAAGAACATCACCCAAAATAAACAACCTCTACAGCCCAGAAATAACAAGTGAAGAAGTTAAAATGGCCATTAAACGACTTAAAGATTGGAAATCGCCGAGACCTGATGACGTGCATGGGGAAATTTTGAAGTTACTTGAGGCCTCCCAAATCACAACTCTCACCAGTCTATTCAACAACATGGACATTTACCGAAAGATTGGCTGCTATCAATATTCATCCCAATTCCTAAAAGAAACAACGCTAAGAAATGCAAGGATACAGATTAATTAGTTTAATGAGCCACGCACTTAAGGTACTCCTTCATATCATTCACTTTCGCATTTGAACCAAATTAGAACAACTTAGTGAGGTGCAATTTGGATTCAGAGCAGGCCTTGAAACAAGGGAAGCACTTTTCAGCTTGAAAGTGCTAATACAAAGAGCGAGAGATGGCAACTGAGACGTATTTGCATGTTTCATTGATTTTGAGGAGGCGTTTGACATGGTACCATCAGGAAAACTAATTGATATTCTAGAAACATATGGAATTAATAGTAAGGATATAAGATTGATCTCAAACCTATATCTTCAGCGTAAAGCAATAGTGCGGTTCGACAACGAACTGTCCGATAGTTTTGTAGTCAGAAAGGGAGTTCGACAGGGATGCATATTGTCACCGGCATTGTTTAATATATATTCCGAAAATAGCTTTGGCAGAGCCTAGGATAAATCAAAAGTCGGTATTGAGGTAAATGGTCAACTTATCAATAATATTAGATATGCAGATGACACGGTACTGCTGACAGAGATTTTGCGGAGATTCTCCAGAGGGTAATAGATAATGTTGTGGAAGCGTGCAAAGAAAAAATATGCTATCTGGGTTGCAATATTAGTCATACATGGGATCACGGTTCCGAAATAAGAATTCGCATTGAAAACGCTAAATCTTTTACCCGCCCTAAGAAAGTACTTTGTAACCTCTCTCTGAATATCAATATACGCTTAAGAATTCTCAAATACTACGTCTTCAGTGTTCTCCTCTACGGAGATGAAATCTGGAGTCTTACCGAGGCTGCCGCCAAACGCTTAGAGGCATTCGAAATGTGGTACTACCGACGCATGTTACGGGTCTCATACACACACTATACAACTAACATTACGATTCTCGAGAGTCTCAAAAAGGAAAAGGAAGTTATTACTACTATAAAGAACAGACAACTGGCTTACTTTGGCCACATTATGCGTAATGATAAATACAAACTTCTGCAATTGATATTACAGGGCAAGATTGAGGATGGCTGGCTAATCTTAGAAAATGGACTGGCCTAACATCAACTGACCTACTCCGAGCTGCAGTGAATAAGATAAGATAGGCCAACGTGGACGACAAAATCATAAGATCCCCGTATCTAATTATTCATGACAATACTTCCTCTTACATCCGATAACTTTTTCGATGCTTACTTACTGTTAAAAATTAATCTTGATCTTGCTTTTCGTAAAGAGTTGATTGTACTCTCGAACAAGAACCACTTCCCGTTCTGCGATGTTTTATTGTAAGAAAGAAACATTTTCAAAGCCAATTATTTCAAAGATTCGGTAACTCCAATTCAGAGTCTTCGATGTTTTCAACATATATCATCCCTCTCACCACTCTACTTTTTCTCTCGAAGTCTTTTGAATGCTCTACATTATGAGTGACATACAGTATTTAGCTAATTGATATTTTTGTTGAAAATTGAACTTGATCAACAAATAAACAGAGGCAAATAGTTTATTCCGCAAGATACCATAAATGAGAAGAAAACTTTTTAATCACATTTGTAATATTTTCGTCAAATTTTTTGAACTCATCCAATTTTTTCAGAAACATCAAATCATTCTGAGGTACAGGTTTGCTTAACTGATTCTTTCTCTGATTTTACCAAAGAAATTTCATTTCGGAATAAATACACTTTAGACCATAAATAGCTTTGGCCATCCATTTGGCACGATGCATGGCACTTATTGCAAATTTGGAAGTAGTGAATGACATCGCAAAATGGAGGAGTGGCTCTAGTCCAAGAGTATCATCATATCTTTACCAAAAACGGAAAGCAAAAACAAGCTTTGCTTTTAACAGTTAGCGAACTTCGAAAAAAGTTATTAGATGTAAAAAAATAGAAAGATAAGGTAATAATTGGATACAGGGATCGTTATTAGCCATGGAATAAATTTTTTATAAAAAAATTGAACCGACTTCAAAAAAAGTGCTAAAAAGCGAAAAATAACAATATATATTTTTGTATGAAATTGACATCATTGAAGTCGTCGCCAAATCAATGCATGATAAAATATGATTCGCTTTCTTACTATAGTTTGTATATATCTTGTGTAGGCAATTATTTCATAAAGAAATAATTTGGCGCCAACTTCAAAGATTTCAATTTCATATGAAAATTTATATTGGTATCTTTTACTTTTTAGTTTTGAATTTGTTAATCTGAACTAAGTACTAAACGAGATTAATGTAACTCGCAATGATTTCAAGGTCGCAAAAAAGTACCAATTTTATTAAAAATTGTTTACAACACAAATAAACAACTACATACTCTTTGATTCTGAGATATCTCAAAATATCAGTATTGAATGAAAGTGTATCTAACAAATATTTAGTTTACCGTGGTAAATCCACTATCTCGAATTTTAAATTAACTTTAGATTAATAATGTAGGCTCCCAAAACCTTCTAATACCGATATTTAAAGAACTTAAGAGGTAAATTTTTTAACTCGAGATATTTTATCCTGCATATTGAGTTTATATACGCCCCAAAAAACTTCCAATATCAATTTTGAACAAATTCGGAAAAATGTTAAATTTTTAATCTTCCATATTGTATCTGTAATATTAAGGTAATAGAAACTTCAGATTCATAACTTTCGACCCCTTAAACCTCCTAATACCAAATTTTAATTAATACTAATTTTAACCTCTTAATCTAATCTGAATCTCTACACTCACGAAACCCCGCCCCCCTCCCAGTAGATATTTTGGGCAAAATCCAAAATGTAACATTTTTAGACCGTCATATTAAATCTGTCCAATTAAATTTTCTTTAATTCCGCTATTTACACCCTCAAAAACTTCCCAGTACCAATTTAGAATAAAATTAAAAAATTTGAAATTTTTATTCCACCCTATTAGATTCGCCATAATGAAATTTTAAAAATAATTTTAAATTCGTAATTCACACCAAGAAAACTCCTAAATCAATTTTCTAGGAAATCGAAAGGTGTACAATTTTTAGGACGCCCTATTGGATCCTCCATATTGAATTTTTAAAAATATTTTCAAATTCATTATGCGTAATCCCGAAAACTCTCTCACCATATATCCACCATATTAGATTCGCCATATTGATTTTTTTTTAAATAATTTCAAATTCATTATGTGCGACCCCGAAAACTTTCTTATACCAATTTTGGAAAAAATCGGAAAAAAAATATTTTTTTGTCCGCCATATTGCAAAAGCCACATTGAATTACTTGAAAATAGTTTCAGGACCCTGAAATCTCCGAAATATGAATTTTGGAGAAAATCTAACAAAATCATTTTTTTTTGTCAGCAATATTGGATCCGTCATATTACATTTTTAAAAAATAATTTCAGATCCGTTATGTGCGATCCCAAAAACTCCCCCATGTCAATTTTGAAGAAAATACGACAAAATCAATTTTTTTGTTCCCGATATTGTCAGCGCCGCACCAATTGCATTCAAAATAATATAGGACCACCGCAGCAATTTCCTGAACATAACTTATTGATGTAGATACATAAAAAAATACATAGCGGGGAAACTGAGAACCTCCTTCTTTTAGAAGTCGGTCAAAAAGTTGTGGTTTTAGCATTGATTGTAACTTGCGATGTTGCATATCAGTTACAGTTATTTATTCAAGAATTACGAAAAACAATGCACAGCTTTTACCCAACTAATTTTTAAAGTAATGACACAATTGCAAACTTTTCAAAAGAAATAGTTTTTGTTGGAGTTTCTTTAACAGCAATCTAATGAAAGTGAGGAAATTTTTGTTAGAGTATTATTGTGTCTAGACCTATGCTGAAGGTTTTTACTCAATTTTAGATTTAAAAAGTTATGGCAAATATCATTTAATAATTAAGAAATATTTGTTAATTAATAATTTGTTATTTATTAACATCATCGATTTTCTCAAATTCTGAAATACATTTTTTTTTTCATTGATTTTAAATATTTTGATGCATCGCATACAAATTTCCAATTTTTTTTTGAATCACCCTAATATGCATTGATGTAGATATATTTTATCTTGAATTATTTCCAGGTTAACGACATTAAAATTTTTGTTATTTAAACAAATTTATGAACAATTTTTTTTATTTATATAATTTATTGCTCGAATTTATTAACAAAAATGGTCATAAAATTACATAGTCAATTTAAAAATTACAATATGCCTATCCTGTAGTTCGTTCACTGTAAGAAAGGATAATGTAGATAAAGAGAATGAAAAGACACAAACGCAAAAAGTTAGGCTTTCATATCTTTTTAACACATGTTAATTAATGTGTTTAAACCCTTTTAAAAACTCGTGGTAACAAATGATTGCTGATAACAAAACAAAAAGTTTATAATAGAGAGAAAGGGATAACAAGCCCATTTAAGTCTTTACCCTTTATCTTATCTCGAAGCCTAACTTCATTTCAGAATATACTATTCACAACCTTATCCTTTGCGACCGTTTACGAAACCATGGCAACGTTCGCTTTATTTCTTTGTTTTAACAGAACCTTACTATGGACATAAATGACGAAGAGATTGGATTTATAACAGAATCAAAAAGTTTTTGTAAACTATAAATTTGGTAGGAATATTGGAATGCATTTTAGCGTAAAGTATATTCAGGAAAATAATTTTAACATGACACAACCAGATAATTCTTCGAGTAGAAGTAATAAGGGACTTAAGTACGAGAGCACGTAAAATGGAGGACGGTATGACATATTAATATGACATTGTGTAAAAGTTTGTTCAATATAATATTATTTAAAAGTTAATGACATTAGTTTACAAAAGAAGTATTTATTATTGTTCATTGGACGAGCTATATTTTTTTATGTAAGCTAAGTAGAATACTTAGTTAAGAATTCTTTCCGCTATGACGTTAAAAATTTTAGATAACATTATTTTTATTTTGCATATAACTATCGTCGTTTTAATGATTTGTTGTTCGATTCTACATACAATGGGTTATTTTAAAATGTCATCTAAAACAGAGATTCCCAAAATTTTTTCCTGTTTTCTGTAGAACCCCCTGACAGCTGAAGCCTTGGTGTTGTGATCGAATGCACAACGCAGCAAGTTGGAAATAGTATGACATAACGCACAACAGACACTGTTAACGTTTTTCAAAATATCTTCGACTTGTTGTCATGCTAGACGCACCGCCGCATTATGCTTGTTATCACGAAACTACAGCTTGACACAGATCTACGCAATTTGATCAAGTTTACTGCAGAGCGGAAAATATTTAATTTAAAAATCATTTGAATTATAACTCATTTTTTTATTAATTAAAATGGCACACAATCAAATCCTGTAAAATTCTTACATATATTAAATACACAAAAAAAAATCAGCCCTTTCATTCTACTCGTCAAATTTTATGGCAGGCGTAGGACGATGCACAGAACCCAAAAAGCACTGCCGCTTGTATCTTTTCTTTCGGCCCATCGTTTTCCACTTGCAATTCACTTAGGCGATATTTATAAAATACCAGTAATGAAAGGAATGGACCCGATACTGCGGTAGCAAATTTTCAATATTTGGCTTCAAATTAGTCAGATTAAATCTTAAGTCTCCTCTGCCAAACATTTTCATAAAATTGGTAATCATGCTAAAATCTCTAGAAGGATGAAAAAACTGTCAAAAATTTTCTTGCGATCGTCCATAAATAGCAAATGTGAAACCAAAATTGCTGATAGTCATTTCTAAACTTGACCTACATTCTACAATACGATATACATATTAATGATTGTATCCATGCAGCAGTAAAAAGGCAGCAGGATACACAAAAAGAAATAAACACACCTACGGGTAGAGCGAAGAAATGGAAACATACATATAGGGAAAAATGGACAAGTACAAAGCATACTTAAAGTCTAAATAAAACGAAGACCAAATCAAATATAAATAATCACAAACATAGGTTCATAGAAAGATAACCAAAAAGAAAAACCAAATGTTAGAAGGAAAACGCACCGGAGTAAATACCTTCTGCTCTAAAGTGAGACGATCACTACGTCAAGAAAAGAAAAAAATTCCCCAATCATAGTCAACGAATGGGAGCAAAACTTTGCTGAAAATAGGTCTGAATGTCAAGGACAGCAGGAGCCACAAAATAAAAGTACAATAGTATTTCCTATAAGAACAAATATAACGCATGTACAAAGCACGGATGTTGCAAATGCATAAAAAAAGAAAGGTCCTTTGACCTGGAGATGTATCAGCGAAATTGGTAAAACACAGAACAAGAAAGCTTAACTAACATCTCACAAGTCTATTCTAAAATTGCCTAAAGGGAATGCAGGTTCCTAGGAAATAGGAAACCCCACTAATAACCACCATTCACAGGAAAGTAAAAATGACTGAAACAATTATAAAGTACCCTAGCTAGACTATATGAGACTATTTTGAGAAACAAAATTTAACAAGAATACTGAAATATGAAGGCAGAAGAATAAGCTCGTTTCAAGGCAGGCATATCTACAATTAGTCTTGGATATCTCAAATTATAGAGAAAAGGACTGCTTTCAATAAAGAAGTAAATTTTTTGTGTGTTGATATGAAAAAAGCTTATGACATGCAGTAAGATGGGAATGACAAATAACAAATGATAAAGTTTTATATATTTTATGCTTCATGGATGACCAGGTAGTATTGGCCCAAGACTATGGTGATTTAGAATACATGACAAGAAAACTCATCGAGGAATGAGTAAAATGAGGACTCGAGGTCAATCAAACAAATATTTAATAAATGTGTATTGGGGAGATACAACAACAGTTGGCCCTAAATAACGGTCAACACGTGAAATTCTGTCTGGGCCATACATTCTTGGGAATAAAGATCGCAATTGATGGTACGTTAAATAAAGCTATAAAGAAATGGAATGGGCAAGGAAGAAGAACAATATCCATGATGAATTTAATATTGTGGGATCATCATTTATTAAAAGCAAACAAACAACGAATTTTTTGAATACTTTGGTCATTGCTCTTAAAAAAAGGTACTCTTAATTTATTTCTATAAAACTGCTTGTTTTCGAGATAAATGAATTTTTATGCAAAACACTCAAAAGTTACTAATGTCAACCACAAATAGGTAAAAATCTAAATATTTTTAACCTTATTTTGTTGACCGATGAGACCAGTTTTACAAGAGATGGCATAATAAACTAACACAATTTACATTTTGAGCTGATGAGAACCCGTACGCTGTAACTCAAAACAAATATCCACAAAGTTTTATGGTATATGTAAATGAGCTATAGGTCCATTTGTTTTGGAATGAAGACTCAGTGGTGAGATTTATTTATAATTTTGGCAGCGAAATTTAAATAACTTATAGAAAGACGTACCTCTTGATAGAGGAATACAAATGTGGTACATACATGATGGTGCTCCACCTGATTTTAACCATAGAGTACGTCAACACTTAAATAACATTTTTGCCTCTCGATGGATAAGTCGAGGTGGACCATCAAGTTTTCCAGACCTAAGTTCTTTAGACTTTTACCTCTGGGGCATTCTAACTAGATCCGTATTAATGCCGAAATATTCCTTTTAGTGCAGCGAGAAAATATTCGAAGCTTAAGAAAAGGTATTGAAGTACGTGGAGCCCAGGTCGAACATTTGCCAAAATAATAAAACACATTTTCACTATTTTTGCATTGTAATAACCTTGTAAATTATTTTAGCACCGATCAACCCTTTGAAAGGTTTCTGGACTCGTCTGACCTCGAAAACTTTCAGCAACATAACATCTGACCTCCCCTGTATACTCCCAAGAAATTAGGAGATACTTACCGGACACCCTGTATAAGATTATTTTGTACATACATAATAATACAAATTATTCCTATATCACTGACTACTTAGTGTTAATACGGTTATAAAAAATGCATACAAGTAAGGTTATATATCCACATACATAAAAAAAACACATTCATAATTTGCATAAAAATGAATTTTTGTGAGCTAATTCAATCAAAAGTGTAAAATGACACTCTCGCCTCTTTAATCTGCATAATCAAGAGTAGATTAATTACGTTGCCGAGGTTGTGTACTGAGCGTTTTTAATTCAATTGAAAATTTAACCTGGTTGCATGATAAAAATAATAATAATAATCAAACATTTGAAGATACTAACAGGCATTTTTATGGAGTAAAAGTTTGAAAATTTTAAAAATAAATTATTAAAAAAAAAATAAAACGACTTCAAAAATTTTTAACAAAAAGTATAAGACCAATTATAAACTATTATAAGTTGCAATCAATTCAATAATAAGGTATTTGACTACCGTTGCCAATTTATTTCATATATTTTTTGTTTCAATCTATTCACACTACATGAATATTTCGTGAAGATCTGGTGAATTTTCGGTAAAAATAATTTAAGAATTTGAATGGTAATGGCATGAGACATGCATGAAGTCGCACCATAACAAATCAAGGCTAAACGATAGTTAGTTTGATTTCTTGAAATCTTTGTTTGCCTCTGTAAAATAGCCTATAATTGGTGCGTAGTGCTACAATACATAAAAGGTGTTTGTTTCTGTTTTAATGGATTCTAATAGCCTAAAATAATGATTAGAGCCAACTCGTAAAGACAGATCACTTTAATATGAATATTTTTGTACTTTTGTGATTCTGCAATATATTATGGCTGAGTTGTTACGAATTTTGACCAATATTCCCTGTCTAATGAATGTGATAAATCACGTAGACATTATCTATATAGACCTCAAATTATTTGTTCTAGGACAAAGACATTATTACTTTCTTATTGGTAAGAATAAAAGGCTAGAAAATCACGATTTTTTAGTTAAGTCTTTGTTATGACTCTTCAGTGATTTCTTTGAAAAAGTAAGTTGCAAGTAATATTTCTATTACCATTTTCATATTTCTAAGATCCGCGGCATAAAACTCATAATTATTTTAAAAGAAAAGCCCAGTCACAAGGGGATCTACTGCGGAAAGTAAAAACACAGATTCCAAAGTTAAATTATTTTCAAAAATTTGACTTAGAACCTTTTTTAGAAAAGAAGAAGTAAATGATTAACATTTTTTCAAAACTCAATAAGTAATGAGATATTTAAAAAGAAATTTTTGTTAAATTTCTATAAAATTTCTAAAAATATAAAAAATTTTGCAAACTATTAATAAATCTTAAATGTACCTGAAAAAATACATCTTTTCTCTAATTCGACCGCCTCGAAAATACAAAAAGTAGTATCACTTAAATTTTACACCCTTTATATTATTTGTGTTATAAAAAGTTTTGGACAAAGATGAATGTATATTTCTTTGTTTAAAATTTTCTAGGAAATTGAAAAGTTAAATGAACCAGGATTTGATATGTTTAAGGATCCCGTTTCCGAAGTTTCAAAACTTTCGGTTATTCTTTGAAGTTTTTCTTTAGCGATTCTTTAAAAAAAAACGTTTCATTAAGAAAGATAATTAATAGCTTTAACTGAAATCATCGAATAATCAATATTCTTACAATGTCTTTACTAAACTTTGTTGGGGCCTGTTTCTGACTCAAATTAGCATTTTTCACTAAACTTTATTAGACACATTTTATGACTCAAATTATTACTTTTTACTTCATGTTATTATAAAATTAGTAACTATGTTATTGTGAAACCAAAAATTAAATATTTATTTAAAATTGTGTAATATCCAATAATAATACCAATTTAAACGTTTATTGTCTATCTCACAGGAACATTACACATTACAATTGAACACTTAGCCCCTAATTTGCTAACATGGCCCATTTTTGAAATCAGTCTTAACTGACCGTAGAGGGTTTAAACTGACAAGTACAACAATACGTAAAACAAGTCTTAAATCTTCAAATGGAGGAACAAACAAACGTTTGAATTTATTAACGAAACGTCAAAAATGGAAAATTTTGTTTGTTTTTACGAAACAAGTTTCTGTCTTATCGATTCCAAGACTTTATTTCAATGTCTTTGTCCTTAAGTTTTCAATCGTCTTTATTTGTTGACATATGTAATTCAAATTATAACAATACTACAAAACAAGACAAGTCTACAAGAAGATCTAAGTTCCAACTATCTTAATGAATCAGGCTATATAAATTTACAAACATTTAAACTGTAGAATATTTTTTTTTACCTACGAAATAAATTTAAAAATAAAAAATACGAAGAAAAAGACAATATACAAAAACAAAACATATAAACAACTATTAAAATCGATAGTTAAAAATGTTAAAACACATAATAAACCATAATGAATGGAATCTGGTGAGAGTAAGATTCAAAATCCTGCAAATTATAGAAATAGAAATTTCATCAGTTAAAACTGTTTTTATAGTATTTTTTTAAATGTAATTAATATATGGATAATAACTAGTGGCAGGTTGTAACGCAATCCTCCTATAAAATGGAGACTCAAATTATTTAGTTGATGTAGGAAAAATTGGACATATGAGTCCTATTCGGGTATATATGAATTCCTATTTTTTGATATTTTTCCCATACTCGTCAGTATAACGATGTCACCTAATTTTTTTTAAATGAAATATCCTGTATGGAACTAGTTATTTCAAATGTTCAACAAATTTACAATATTTTTTGTATAGCGTATCGCAGGGATAAATTTCACTGTTCTGAAAATATAGACAATTTAATTTAAAGAACTCATAATACATTTTTTCCTTAGTCTGCTTTGAATTCTTGAAGCAGCGATATGGAATCTCGGACTACGGAGCGAATACTGGATAGTCGCCAACTCCGGATCCACTACCAACCCTAGAAGGCTACAACCAAGCTAAATGTCCGAAAAGTGGAAGCCAAGTGGCAGAAATCATGTGATTTCAATTGACAATTGGATTAACTACTGCAGCAAAATGCAAACCTTAAACCTGGTGAATTGATGGCGTGTTTAAACAAGTATAAAAACAACAACAACAAAATTTTTTTCCTCTTTCTTGAAGATTGTAACTTTAAATGTCAACGGTATTAAAGATAAAAAACTGGAGATTAATAGTTTCGTTGAACGGTACGGGATCGACGCTCTCTTGGTCAAGGAAATCTGGCTCAAAGGAAATCGATTCTCGCGTCCCAACTACATCGTTTTGAGAAACGATGGAATAATCAAGCCACTTGGAGGTACGACAATACTTTTAAAGAAGTATATTGTTGCATCAAAATTCTAAACCTGGATGATATCCTTGAAGGAACATTCATCAAGGTAAAAATGAAAAACAGTTCCCAAATACTGGGATCCGTGTACTCGAGAGATTTTAACAAGAAACATCGCCAGTGGATTTGTCCGAAATGCTGAACATCTTTATGGCTAAAAGTACCAGCAGGTTATCTGGACCATTGGTTCTACACCAGCTAAACCACCTGCCAATATTCATAGAGTACGGCGATCTAAAAGCCCAAAGGGAGTGTTTAAACTTAGAAACGTTTGTCAATTGGTCAAAATATAAAGATAACCTTGAGTAGGACTAGTACCCGGCGGGAACTTCGGATATTCCTTCCCTGGAGGAGTCAGTTAAACAAGTCACTATTTTGATTTCGGATTCGAAGTATGACAATATTCCAGCAAACCTTGGAGATAGAATTAGAGAGAAAACCCGCTTCTAAGACAAGCCTTAGAGGACTGGTGATTCTGCCATCAAGAGACAAGCAAACAGAGCATCGGAGGAGATACAGCCAGAGGATTTTCACATAAATTTCACGATCAATTTCAGCTGAATCCCAGCGCCGATCTTACCAACGAACTAAATATTGTACTGTACTTATTTATAAGTCCATACACTTTATTGATCCAAGAGACAACTCAAAGTCTTATCACAAAGAGAGCATCAGGTTCGGATGGTTTGCCTAACGCAACTCGGAAGAGAGATCCGGACAAGACTCTTTTAACTATAACTGGCATAATCAATGAAATCTTGCAATCTGGTCCCTTTCCTTCAAATTAGAAAATAGCTAAAATTATTCTTATTGGAAAAAAGGTGAACGTGCAATTGACATCGACAGTTACAGACCACTTTCTATTCTGTGGAAATTAGTAGAAAATCGCTTAGCTTACTTTATAGTTGAAAGGAAAATGTTGCTTCCGGAGCAATTCGGTTTCAGAGAGAGCAGCGTTCAGCAGACCACCATGAAAATATGAAAAACACAAAAAAGTAAAAGAGCAGTACAATCATGATGACGCTGCCACCTTGATAGTTCTTGAATAAAGACAACAAATCCTAAATTGTCCTTAAGGAAAAGAGCAGACACTGTAGGTACAGTTAGCAAGTCTCATATTCATTATATTTTAGTAAACAACATATTTCGGGTGTTTAAATCAAAATTTATCATTAAACTACAATATGGAGATGATCCTTGCCATTTGGTTGTTTGATAATGAGAGAAAAAAATTAGTTAATAGATTCTTTTTTAGGAACACTTTATTTTCCGACAATGCTACTTTTACGACTAATAGGTGAATCTTTAAAAAACTGTAGGTATTGGGCACAAAAAAATCCGAATTTTAGAATTGTTACTTATAGTCAAAAATTTTGAAGAAGTTAATGTTTGGTGTAGCGTAATATTTTAAAGAATAATTGGATCTTGTTTTTGGTAGACAATTTCAATCAGAATTTTAACCAGTTTTGTCATGATATAACTGGAATGGAGGATATTTATTTTTTCAACAAGATGGATATTCTGCTCACTCTATATTACGAGTGACAAGATGGTTAAACATTCACTTCCAGGATACGAGAATTGGCCATTTTGGACCAATGAACTGGCCTGCTCAATCGCCTGATCTAACCCCATCGTATCTGCGTACGAAGGAGTTTTAAAAAAATTTGAAAAATGTGTACTAGTAGGAGGTCAACATGTGAAATAATTATCTTTTTAATTCAAAATTATTGTAGAATTCACAACATTGTTTAAAAATAATTTTTTTTTATTACACTACTATTCTATTTCGAAACAATTTAAATAAACTTGGCAAACAAATACAAATAACATTTTATATAAGACTAATTCTACATTTTTGAATATTTTGAACACACTGTCTACGTTATTATACCTTTAATCACTCTTTTTTGAAATCCCAAGCCAAGCAAACCTTTTTAACAAGAATGACTTTTCCTTGAAAAACCAAAAAGATTGAAGTTTACCATCCATATATGCCTTGATTCCAAATGCTCTCTTCAGGCAATTAATAAATAAAAGATTTAACCGAATTTTAAATTTGCCTGCTTTCCCATGGAGTGCGTTGCGAAACATTTTAGACTTTCCTCTTGAATTTTATTTACATGGTAAGATTTTTATTCTGTTACTTGAACTAAAATTTTAATTTTAGGTTACGACAATAATTGAATTAAAAAAGATTCATCATGATGTAAAAATAAGCTGTAATTTTTTAGCATAATAATTCTAATAAAAGACCTTAAAACAATATATAACTTTTAACATGGATATTCGTTTCACTTCAGCAAAAACGAAGCTGTTAAAAGAAAGTGATATCTTCTGATTTTATTTTAGAACTTGGGAAAACTTCAAATTTATCTGTATAACTTTCCGTACTAAATACTTTATAAACTTTTCAGTTTTTCTTTGTAAACTTCCTAATGAAAAACAAGTTTTTGCAAAGGAAGTAATGAACCGTAAAAACCGAAGCTTAAGGACTACAGATATTTTGGCATTTTCTTGTATTTTTTTAAAAGAAAATCTTGTTGAATAGGTAATGAGCAAACCTATACACGAAAAAGAGCTCGATAATTATCTTACCAGCCATAAAGAAATATTTTAAATTATGGAGCTTGCTTTAAAAACTTTTTTTAAGCTTAAATTAAATTAAATATATTCATTTTTTTAAGGTTTCTCAAAGTAAAATCCCGTATTAATGAGTTAAATCTACGCAATATCTTAAAGTTTTACTGGATACGTGAAAATATTTAACAATATAAATTCACTCAGCGTGCAAATTCGAAAAGACGAAGATTCATCGGGTCACCGTTTCAAGCGTTAAGCCACTTTTTTTTTGTGACTGAACGTCGATGAGACAATAACCCATTGTAATCCTAGAATAGAATCAAGTTTAAAAAATTCTCATTACTTTTACCAATAGTAACAAAAGTTTAATTAAATGAGAAAACATTTTTTAATGTAAGTAATCACCAACTGTTTAAAAAAGGAGTAAACATTTTGTAATGCATTTTTCAATCATATATATACCTATATATACCTTATTCAACGATGATGCAAAAACTTAATGTTTCCTTATGAGTAGAGTACCTTTTTCAACAAAATGTGGAATAATATTATAAGGAAAAGTTTTTGAGAATTAAGCCATTAATATCCTCCTATGTATATTACCGCGATCAATTTCTCGAATAAACTTTAGAAAATTTTTGAAAGTTGGCAATTGACTAAAGTCGACGGGAAAAATTCCAGTAAAATATTTTCAAGATGGTGATACTTTCGGTAATACCAGAAGTTGATGCCTTCTTGTTTATTTTAAATGGAACACCCTATATATTATTTATATTATTTCATTTTTAGATTATATGCAAAATTATAGACATATTTCATGTATAATATTGTATACCTAAGTCTTTTTGACATATTTTAAATTTTATGCCAAAAATGGCATTTGCATGCCTAAATATAACTACCAATTTGTTTCGTATGAAGGCCTTTATAATTTAATTGCGATTGGTTTCTTTCTACAAGGGAATATACTTTAGTGAACTGTGTTGATATTTTGATAATAAGTAAATACAGTGTGATCATACACTAACACTAAATATTAACGCGAAAAAATCGTTAAATGTCATTTTTTTTAAATATAAACCCTCTATTTTTATAATGTTTTCATCTGTAGCAATAAAAACAGGGGTGACTTTGTATAAGGTTGTCTATTTACAGTTTTTGAAATATTGACAACTTAATATTTTTGTATTGTAAAAATACTAAACCACTTACCTACCCAGGGGAAAAACTTATTTTAATAAATATTCAAATCTCCAAATTAGTTCGTCATGTTTCGCCGCTCTTTTTGAATCTGGGGATGACTTTCCAACGCTTCCTTGCTCTTGCCATACAGTCCTCAATCGTTGTCACTGGATTACAGTAAATGATTTTGTTATCGTTATCCATAAGAAATAATCTAAGACAATAAAATCAGGAGAAAGAGGATGCTACATACAATTGTTGGCAACCCACTTGTCATAAAATATTGCTTGTAAGAAGTTGGTAGCTGGCACGGTTCTGAGTGGTGGGGCGCCATCGTGATGGTTAATTGTCTAACTCTTCTGGAATATTTAAATATCTTTTTCTTGCAAAAGATAATACACAATTTAAAATGGGGACATAATTTGGTTTGTATTATTAATGAATTGCCATTTAAGTTTTCTCCATATAAATGTAATTTTATTATTCCATCAGTTCTTACAGCTTATTGCTGATGATCTGAATCACTCCAAAAATGGAAACTGTGTCTACTAAAGAGGCCATTTTTCGTGAATTTTACTTAATGTCCGAATTATGTTGTCCAAAAATCGAAGGTCGTCTTGTATCATCATTAATATAAATTTGCCAAATTTGCACTGTTTTTGGAAAATCAAAATCTCTTAGGTGTTGAACCAAAGATTTTAAATAAGAGAGAAAGTTATGTTTCAACAGAATTCTATATATTGAGCTTTTCGAAATTCCTATTTGTAGAGCTACTTGTCTTAACGATATTATAGATTTTTTTTTAAGCATTCTTGTCCTAACGGTACCAATTTGTTTTTTAAATTTTACAATATTCGTTTAACATTGTTCCGTAGCAATCTGTATTTATCTGGATATCTTTCAGCAAATATCTGGGGTGTTCTTAAGAAAACTTTGTTGTATTTCCCATAGATAATAAACAAATTTAAATAATATTCATGTATAAAATTTAATCGCTTCGGCATGATATTTATTAATAATTGTCGAATGCTAAGAAACAGTGACATTTCTGTCGTACTTTATTGGTTTCTTTCGCTGTCACCACTAACTTATAACAAAAATTTAAAAGCCGTGTACAATACAAAGATGTTAACTTGACAATATTAAAACTTTTTCGAATTTTTAACCTTATTCAAAGTCCATCTTATTTTTTTTTGGTAAACTAGGTAACATTATAAAAATTGAGGTCAACTTTCAAAAAAATTTACTTTTAGCGATTTGTTTAAGTTAATATTTAATGTTTTTGATCATCCTGTTTTTTTTATTGTCAAAATATCAACACATTACACTAAAGTAGATCCCCTACTAGAGAGAAACCAAACCCAATTAAATAATATAGGCATTCATATAAAAGAAATTGACAGTTATGTTTAGGCCTACAAACGCCATTCTTAAAATATATCATAAATAATTAGACGTAGATATAAGACATTATACATACAATATGTGTCGTTGAATCTAAAAAGGAAATAACACATAGGGTGTTCTATTTGAAATAAGCTAGAAGGCATCAACTTCTAGTAAAATCGAAAATTTCACCATCTTCAAAATATTTTAGCCGAATAGGCTTTAACAAAAATATGGATGTCGATTAGGTTGTATCTCTAATCGTTATCAAGTATAAACTGAATGTTTTGTCTTAAGACTACGAGCTTATATAGAGAATACGTTCATTGAAGCGTAAAGTTTCGCTTCACAGTACACACCTTAATGATTTTATGTTACAAAGTAGTGGTTGCCAAAGATTAGGTATCTCAACACTCGGTTTACTGAAGATTCCATTATTGTTTTTAATGTAAGCTGCTTCTAAAAATTTTCTTTTTTTCATGTTGGGTTCCATATATATTGCCGCAGCCACCGACCATTTTATATGGTGTTGTTTATCCCAGACGTGTTCTGCAATACCTGATCTCGACGTTTCTCCTTTTTATGTATGAATTTTGTGTTCCTTAATTCTAACTGGTGGTCGTGTTGTTTCTCCACATTGTAAACACACACAACACATAGTTAAGTTTTGGTCCGCAAACGTCATCTTGAAAATATTTTAGCCGACTGTCTCCCAAGCACGTTAGTACACTGTTAAATTTTCAGATATATATATATATATATATATATATATATATATATATATATATATATATATATATATATATATATATATATATATATACAGGTCTGGAAAATCCGAACCGGAACCAGAACGTTTCTTAAGTAAGATAAAGAAAATACTATATTCTTCATCAAATCAGAGAGACGGTCGTAAGCATCGACATACGTGTAAATTACCAGTTTGGCCAAATTTTTTTGTTACAATGGTAGTTTATTCCACGGAACAAAAAGGGCAGATTATTAAGTGGCACTGTTCTGGTAAATAATCGGCAGATTTGCATTTACGTGCGAAAATCATCGTGTTCTTTGAAAATTTAGAATTTTGGAAATTATTAAAAAATTTGAGACAACTGGATGTCTAAAAATTTGTAAAAAATGATAACTGATAATAATGAGAGCAACCGGTTCCTCAAATTACTGAAGAACGAGCAAATCGGGAACTCAAGAAATTTTCCCTAAAAACCAGGAAACACTAATGGTGTTTTGTGAGGTCATGATACAGAGGGCTAATAGGGATATAACCCCTGAAGTTTTGGCAAATACGCGAACCGTATTTTACAATAGACTGGATTATTGTGTCGCTCAAAGTGGAAGCCTATTTGAACACCTCTGGTAGACTTTTAGGTGTTTTTGTCGATTTAAATTGAATTTAATTATTTGTTATTTATAGTTACTGAACGTGTTATGTTTATTTTTTACCAGAATAAAAGTTTATTTTTGAGAATGATTTTTAATTTTAAAGTGGTCTATTAGCTTGTTTACTTAGAAATTTCCGTTGCGTTTCACTAGTATTTTTATTAGGATAAATGTTTATTTTGTAACAGAAATATCAATTATATTTACGCTCAACGCCCACCAAAGACTAATTTTTTTGTATTTCGACTATTTGAGGTATTTAAAACAATCAATGTATCAAATAGTCACTAAATATTCTAAATTCGCTCGAATACGTTATAAGTTTAGACGAAAAGTAAATACAGCCTCTCATTCGTTTCAAGGTACTGCTCGTCTTCGTGTCGCACGGAAGTTAGCGGGGGTAATATTGCGGTGGGCATACCCTACGATCTTCTGTCCCGAACTAATCTAAAAGAAGTTAGACGGGCTTAGTGGGTTAGAATTTGAGAAACGGCCAAAATAATTTCTAGTTAAGAAATTTAAAATAGAAGGTTGAAAATAGTAACGTTTCAATTAGACCTCGGTAATATGAAAGGCCAGTCTTTTCTTTCTAAAGTTTCGTCTCAGGTCAAAAGCAACAGTGTTGTGGTTGCGTCGCGCCCAGTTACATTTGTGCGCCGCTTTTCTATTTAACATTGGATTGTCGAGAAACAAATATCAACGATTACAAAATTGGGCTAAATAGAAAGGCAGTAATATATTTTCGCTGTACTCTGGTGTGTAAAATACAAAAAAGCATGTTATCCACAGGACGAGTATCTAACTTTTACTAAATCAAAAGCCGAGGTTAAATTCCAAGGCTTACTGGATCATACAGTGGATCGAATTATATTGCTTCAATTAGACGCCCTTGAACAAATCGATAAATTAGATTTGTAGATATGAGTTGGGGCTTCGATGGAACATCAGGTCAGAGCCAGTACAAATAAAATTCAAAGAAAGGGTTAGAAAGCACTAACCTGAACTAACGATGGCAACACAGCTCGACGTTTCTTCGAGAACAGTGATGAGTCACTCATTATAACAAGAGTAAACCGAAAACTGATCCTCCGGTTTCCCGTCATTTTCCAAACTATTGGAAGCGGACACTGCAATAGAGAAGATTTGGGAATACAAACTTTAAACAGTAAGATTATTCTTAAAAGGATATCCTTAGTACAACATTCCAACAGGAAACCACAAATGACTTACTCCATTGACCAGACATCAGAGCATTTCCAATATTACTGATAGGTAAACTATCGAAAGATGCACAAAAATCAACGGACAAGTTGATAAGAAACTATCGCCTAGATTTTGCCCGAAAATCTTCTCGAGAAAAAATATGGAGGATGTGTTCCAAAACTTTTGGCGTCGATGGATCCTTACACTGTTTTTGACATAGTAAGGATTCGGATAACAATTCATACGTATGGAGAATGAAAAAAGAGCTGTTAACAAAGAAGGTAGTGATTAAAAAGTATTTTTATTATTTTTTTTACTGTCGTATTATTTATTCATTTATGTGAATCAATAAATATTATATTACTTACAAATTATTTGCATTGGTATTTATTAAGAAGTCTTAAGCATAGTGGAAAAAGTACTTTCGCCTTTTTAACGATTATCGATATTCATGTATTTATTATTATAATATTATATTTAAAATGTACCTTGAAGTCAAGCGCAATATTTTATTCATGGAAATACAATTATCCTTTTTATTTTATTTTTAAAGCGTTGAAGCACATTAGATGTTTTCCAAATTTATTTTCATGATTTTAAAGTTTCAGCCTGCTATTGTTGGATCCAATTTTTATTTTTAATATCAAATCTGTGCTTTCGGTCCACTGTATTTTGACGACCCGAAACCAGCGAAAAGTCCTTGCCCGACACCATTTTTGCTGGAAACTAGGAAGCAAGCTACGATACAACAGTATAGTATGCTTTATTTCACTTCTTCAACATGGCTAAACGGGTTGTCCGTCGTTTTCTGTTACATTCCCTTTTTTTAAGAGGTTCTGTTTTCTATTTTCCTCACTTGTATATATAGACAGCAAAATTGTTATAGTTAAATATTTAAACGTAGGCAAAGAACCGCGACGACTGCGATTTTGAATATCGCTTATAAAATAAATCAAAAACTAGCATTTCTTATAAGAAGGCTTAATATATAATAGAACAATGATTTTATTTTAAAACATAAAATAAAATATTTTTAATTACTTGAAATTTTTGTCACTTTTTAATAAAATATATTATTGAAAGAAATAACGGCAAAGGGGCAAATTACTTAAGGAAACATAAAAAATATTATTTAAAATAATCACGCGGCTTAACTAATAATTTATTAACAAGTTAAGAAGTAATTTCTAAACTAATTTTAGGAGACTAACAAACAATACGAGGGTAGTTTGATAAGTCAGTAACTCTCATCAAATGGTGCAACAATCACATATTTCAATTCAATGTACACAAAGTGTCATATTATTCTAGTGTGAAGGCCAAGTTTTAAATCAGTTTGTTGCATAGAAAATATTTGGCAGTCGGTGTGGTTGTGTATCTCTAAGATTCTAGAGAAACGTCAGTTTATACGCTTATTAAGCACTATCTTTTGAGAAGAACAACGATAAAAAAAATTGAAGACAAACTTAAAAAGTATTACGGAGGATGTGCACCATCACATATGATGCTGAGCATCCTGGAAGCCCAAAAAAGATCACTTCTGAATAAAGGGTTGATATATTTCATGATATTGTACTTAAAAATTGCCAATTACAAATACCTGAAGTCAGTGATATAAAAATCTCGGGGAAATGTTGATTTTATATTTTACATAAACGTTTGGGTATAAGAAAGCTTTCAGCAAGATGGGTGCCATATTTACTAAAAGTCAATCAAAAATTATATCATGCAATGTTTAAGCATGTACCAGAATAATTCCAGCGATATTTTGCGACATGACGTTACTGCTCATGAGACGTGCCGAAAATAAAGCTAGAGTAAAAATGTGGATTGGTCATGAGAAACGCGCTTTGAAAAGCCAATCCATCTATTTTTTGGGCATAATATTGATCGAGTATCTAGAAAAGTGCAAGGCTATCACCGAAGAATATTTTGCTTTGCTACTGAATCGATTTAATGTTCTATTAAAAACTATGCAGTCACATCTGGTAAAAAAGTTTTTCAACTCAACACCAGGTCATTCTAGTGCAGTTGGAAAGACAAAATTGCAAGAATTACGTTAAGAAATACTTCCGTATCCAACTTATTTACAAGATTTAGCACCTAGTGACTATTTTCTGTTCCCCAACATGAAGAATTGGCCAGGAGAAAAAACTTTAATCAAGCGAGCAGATTATTACTCAGATGAAGAACTTGAGTATCATTTCAATAAGTGTAAAAAAGTTGAAAGGAGCTTTTGTTGAAAAATAAATCGACATATTATTAAAAAATTATTCATTTCATAAAAAAGTTACTGACTTATCAAACCTCCCTGATACAATTATAAACAACAATAAGAGAGTTTTTAAAAACTTACTTAATATGGCCTCTAGGTATTTAAAACATTTAACTGTTTTATTTGTTCCTTTCTAAGCGCTTCCAAAAAATCTCAGTAGAATTTTTTGACAACAACGTCTAATTAACTTTTTTTTATATTATCTCAATTTCATTAAGAAATAACGGATAAGAATCTAATAAGGTTCTTGTTTATCTTCATTCATTTGTCAAAAAATATTAAATGAAAAATAAAATTTTATTATTTTTGGTATTAAAGAAAGAAAATAATAGCGCAGTACTTCCAGAATAATTGACTTTTTTATATCAAAATTGTACTGTTAATAAAAATTATTTTTATTATGTTCCCCCAAACCGTTAGAAACGTCTGCCAGGCTACGTTCTATAAGTTCCATTTTACTTAATAAAATACAAATATGTCTAACTTCGCAGTTTGCTGAGTAAGATCTGAAATAGTCAATGACTAAGTGACAAAACATTCTGTGATAAGATGATGGGGAAATTGTTCTTTTTAGTAATCCAGGGTGAAAAAGCTTAATAAGATATCCTCCAGGGACTGAATATCATATACCATTCAAAAATATTGATTAGGGTTTGTGTTTCATAAAAGTCACTTGTACTAGATCAAAAACATTATGTCCAATATCTTGCCACAGGTTGTGTTGCTTCATGCAGATTTTGAGATTATTTTATGCACGATAATGGTTTCACACATAAAGGTTAAAAATATAGGAAATTTTTGGAGGAACAGAAAATTGATATCTTGAAATTTCCAGTTCAAAGCGTCTATGTGAATCTCATAGAAAATCCATACGGTTCTATTACCTAATAGTTTAATTCAAGTTCATATCTCCGTCATTTTTCAAGTTGTAGCGCTGGCTTTTCGTGACATAATGGTAATTTAAATATATTTTATACGTACCATAACTAGGCGCCGTCGGTTCCTTAGTTTTGCTAGCAAACATAACCGAAAACGGTCGAGCGCGTGAAATTAGAAGAGTTGTGGGGCCAACCTTTTCTTCTTCTTTAGGTGCCGTCTTCGTTCCGAAGGTTGGCGATCATCAGAGCTATACGTATTTTCGAGACTGCTGACCTAAACAGCTGGTTATTGCTGCAATTATACCATTCTCTTAGATTTTTTAACCAAGAGTTTCGTCTTCTTCCTACAGATCTCTTTCCCATACTTTTTCCCTGCATAATAGTTCTCAGTAGTTGATATCTTTCTCCTATCGTAAAGTGTCCCAGGTATTGTAATTTTCGCTTTTTAATTGTAAGTATGACCTCCTTTTCCTTATTCATTCTCCTCAGTACTTCAGCGTTTGTGATTTTCTCCATCCATGATATTCTTAACATTCTGCGGTACATCCACAATTCAAAGGCTTCCAACTTGTTAATATCGATCTTTTTAAGCGTCCATGCCTCCATTCCATAAAACAAAACTGACAGTACGTAACATCTTGCCATACGAACCTTTAATTCAAGACTCAGGTCTCTGCCACAGAACACTCTCTTCATTTTCGTGAATACGGCTCTTGCTTTCTCTATTCGGATCGTGATTTGTTTTCATTGATGACGGTGCCTAAATAGTTGTATTGTTTGACGTGTTCTATATTTTGACCCTGTATGCGTATATCTGGGACATTTTGGGTTGATTTGGATATTAACATGCATTTTGTTTTTCTTATGTTTAGTGACAGTCCATATTCTTCACTGACTGTTGCAACTCTATTGACTAAGGTCTGGGGATCCTCGAGTGTTTCTGCGATAAGTACTGTGTCATCGGCGTATCTGAGGTTGTTTATTAAAATTCCATTTATTTTAATACCAACGAATTGGTCAATAAGTGCTCTATTCATTATGTCCTCAGAGTAAAGATTGAACAAGGTCGGTGAAAGTATACACCCTTGTCTCACTCCTCTTTTTATTTCGACTTCTTCAGTCGTCTTATGCTCCACTCGCACTACTGCTTTCTGATTGTAATAAATATTCGATATAATTCTGATGTCTCTTTTATCGAGGTTCTTTTCCATCAATAGACTGATAAGGTGATCATGTCTCACTTTGTCAAAGGCCTTATTGTAGTCTATGAAGCACATATATACATCCTGATTTATATCAAGGCATCTTTGAGACATGACATTCAGTGCAAATAACGCTTCTCTAGTTCCGAGTCCATTTCGAAATCCTAATTGGGTATCGCTAATATCTATTTCCAGTTTTTTATGTATTCTAGTGTGTATAACTTTTAACAAAAGTAAAATCGGATGATATATCTAGATGCTGAAAAATAGTACACCAAAAATTTCAAATAACAATTGTGAAAAAACCGACAGGATCTGATTTTGGCACGCATAAAATCCATATAAATTGTTATTATTTCGCGAAGGGCAAGCGTTACAACTTGAAAAATTACGGAGTTTTTTATAAAACTTTCGCCGTAGTATTTTTTTCTCTACAATTTATTCTTTTACACCATCGAAATTACTTTAGTAGTTTTAATTTTATAAGCAGGAAACAAAAAAAAACGCAAATCACAGAGAGTGGAAAACATCATAAAATATCACCACACATTCAGATTGGCCTATTATTTAAACCACCGAGACAATAAAAAAAAATTTTCTTATATAAGATTTTTAATTTTATATCCATAACGAGACTGTTCACGATATTATAAAACCTTATCTGTAGATTACTTTAGTTTTCGCCCAGAATTTGTTATTCGTTCTTTTTCATTGGCAAAGCATATAACTGACGGTTATTTATATACTATCTATAAGAACATAACAAACTGTTGAGATATAAATAAGAATGCAAGATTATTATCTCAAATGTTAACGATATCTCAAATTCAAACGAGTGTAGTGATCTTAAAGCTTCTTTTAGCTAGTCTGAAGTATATATATATATATATATATATCATTTTTCTTAATTTTGTATTTTTCTTGGGTTTAGGTTCTTTAATTAATAAAACACAAAACAATTTGACGTTTCGCCCTTTATTTAAGGCATTTTCAAAAATTTTTTCCTTGACATTTTGTTGTTCTGTTTCTAAATGTCAAGGAAAAAATTTTTGAAAATGCCTTAAATAAAGGGCGAAACGTCAAATTGTTTTGTGTTTTATTAATTAAAGAACCTAAACCCAAGAAAAATACAAAATTAAGAAAAATGATACAATCTATGGTTCAAGAATCAAGAAAATAAATATATATATATATATATATATATATATATATGTATATATATATATATATATATATATATATATATATATATATATATATATATATATATATATATAAGAGCAATGAAGCAGAGTGACACAATATATATAGAGGGAGCAATAAAAAATGCCAAAGATATTTTAATTAACACCTACCCAACAGCTACCCAATAAATCTCACTAAATCGATTTTTAATTCACGTGGGTAGAAGTTAAATAATAATACCGAACACTTACACACCTATAAAAATCATGAAAAATACTTACCATTGCCATACATACAAGGTTTGTCGGAACAAATACAGAAGCTCTTTCAGAAACAAAATATGTATGTGTGTCATAAGGGTTATAATCTCCTTAAACACAATGTCAGTTCACTAAAAAACAAAATTCACAAAAACAAAACAACTCACATTATAACTTTTAAAACATCATGAATAGTTGATTTTGGAACGTTAATCTCGGTGACAGCAGTTCTTGTAGACAACGTCGGATTGTCATTAAAATATTCAAAAATATTTCTATTACCATTCTAGTTATTTTTCATATAATTTTTGGTACGAAATTTTTCGAAACTATCAAAATCAAGTAAATTTCTAATCAGTTTGGGAAAATAAGTTTTCTGGATTATCGTGGTCCGGGGTACATGTCGAAATAATTATCTAATAATATATCTAAGAAAATGTTATGTTTTACTTTTTTTGACATCACAAAAATGCAACATACCAGGACTGTTTCACAAGCACCGATAATCTATTGACATCATTGCCTAAAACTTTTTCCATATAACCGTCATTTTATCTCTTTTTTTCGAAAATACAATGTTGTTATCACCAATTTCGGACATGCTGTATACTGTGTTTTAAATACATTTTTTATTTTTATAGGATGTATGGTCGGTTACAAAATAAACAATAAATTCCGTATTTTTTCAGTTCTTTTTTGACACTCGGCATTACCTCTGTTTTATATTGCGCGTGACTCGACTGACACTTGACCTCTTTTCTTTTTATCATCAGAGCATAAAACTTTTTTAGTAAATAAAATTATATCATAAAAAATAAAAATAAACACCTAAAATGGAGCCCATATATCACGAGATTCACATAAATCTAATAAATAACGTCAACACAAATCAGTTTTTGGGTGTATTATTCTTTCGTGAAATATATAAAGAATGTGATCTCGCTTTGGCACTATAAAAGTCGACAGCTTTTAAAAGAAATAAGAGCAAAAATATGAAAAAGACGCGCTTAATACCAACGTAATATCTTCACAATTTTCTGTATTTTGTTTTGTTCTTATTTTAAAGGTTTCTGAGCATGGTATTTCTGCTTGACATTGTTGAACTTTGTTGGTAAATTTTTCAAAAAGGAAGGCAAACAAGATAATGACCTTGTTTGACCTATTTTTTAGTATAAAGAGAAAATTGTTATATCGAAATAACTGCATCCGAAATTATTACGAACCTTTGTTTCGAGTCCTGAAATATTGAGACAAGGCGAGTTAAAGTCAAACTGAAACGAAACGAATTAATAGATTTATCTCTTCAAGTTTCATATCACCTTAAATTCGAGTATAAAAATCAAAATATTAACGAAATTTCGAATTACAACTTATAATTTCGACTACAATTAAATTTGAAGTTGTGAATTCTTGCACGGTAGAACTGAAATAACCAGTTGGTTCACTCAGCGTCATGCCGACCGAAGTTTTCGGTGACATCTAAATGGCCGAACTCCAATTCTAGCCTA
Source organism: Diaprepes abbreviatus (assembly GCA_034092305.1). Classification (NCBI taxonomy): domain Eukaryota; kingdom Metazoa; phylum Arthropoda; class Insecta; order Coleoptera; family Curculionidae; genus Diaprepes; species Diaprepes abbreviatus. The sequence continues at coordinate 20,993,712 of JASJET010000031.1, forward strand.
AAAATAATTCAGTTATAGCAGAAAACAGTCTCTTAGGGTTCGAATTTCATGTGATGAGATTGTAAATTTTATTTTTTCGAATGCTAATGACTACCAGATCAATAGAACTTACTTATAGGATCACTTTTCCTGTAATCGTCGACGTTTATACATATACATATATTTATATGTATGTATATATAGCATTCAAATCATAAAATATAATTTAATGATAAATTATTATTTTTGCATTCTCTTAATATTTTTCCTAAACTATATTATAGAACAGTATACCGACAAGGAACCTGGCTAACAGTGGGATTTATTGAAAACATTAAACTTAATTTTAAAAATAACGTGTATCAAAATTTGAAACTGTGGGCAAATACGAATAAACAACTATCAAATTACAAGAGTCATACGAAATATTTACTGCAATATAGATAAAAGTAATATATTTGAATTTAGCTATATCCATATCTGGATTTCAACTATTGTTAACGTTTAGAGATAAGTTTGCAAATTTATTGTGAATTGTTTCAGTTTAAGATACCAAATTTAGAAATAACTTATGTGCATTGAAAAGTACTACAATTGATAATATTCAATAAACATGTAAAACAAATGTACCACAAGTTTTATCTCAAGAAATTTTTAACTTTCTTTAATATCACAATAAAATGTATTACATCGTATTTTTTAAATAATTAAAAGGAAACAAAACAAAAACTTAAGGGATTAATTCTGCAATATTTGGGACAAGTTAATACTAATACAACGAAGTCAAAGATTTTCTGATTAAACTGAGATAAATTTTCCTCGTAACGTATCTAAAAACAGAAAAACACATCAAATCCACTAACATAATAACAAACCATCTACAATCTAACAATTACAAACAGAAATGTTTTTAGAAGATGAAAAACTGATAAAACAACTCATATATATATATATATATATATATATATATATATATATATATATATATATATATATATATATATAGTTAAAAGCAATACAACCGTAACTAAAAAAAAACGATTATTTACGAAAAAGCTATGAACTATTGTCGGACAAAAACACATACTTATATATACTTTTAGAAAAATATCCTACTGTTACCATTCAAAACAAACTATATAAAATAATAAATAGGATATTTAGCTTGACACTACCAACAAAAGAACAAAAAAAAACAACTTAAATGTACTGATGGCGTATTTTCATAAATATTCTTTCAACCAAAAATACACAAAGAAAATAACCGCCTTAGACCCATAGTTAGTTTTGTAGGGTCTCCCACGTACACTCTGATGAAGTATCTGTTTAAACTATTAAATTACGCTTTTGAAAGGCACCAGAATTATATAAAAAATTTCTTGGAAATCGTTTCATTCATTCAAAATATTCAGATTCCAATTAAATCTGTTGTTCTTTCCCTTGATGTACTTTCCTTAATTACTAACATTCCCACAGAACTCACTATAAGTATACTTTATAAGAAATAGTCTAAAATTAAAGAAAATTGCAAACCACAATCAGCGAATTTAATGAACTTTTGAAATTCACCTATAATAACAGTTATTTTAATTTTAACATCAAATAATTTAAATAGATAACTGTTTATCTCCAAGTTGTTCAGATATTTTCATGCCTGAACTGCAAAGCTAATGTTTTCCTAAGCTGCCTGTTGAATTGTCATTTTTCAAACGTTAGATAGATGATATTATTACTTGTGTACCGTTTGACCAGATTAATATTTTATTAACCATTTTTAATAGCTTTGAAAGAAAAAAAATAACTGTATCATTTTTGGACATACTCTTAATAAGAACAGAAGATAACGGAATAAAAACATATTGGTATCACAAACCAACTTTTTCAGAAATATATTTAATTTTGACTCGAAATATTCACCAGAAAAATTAATATAATTAAAAATCGAAAAAATAGCGCACTATCGCATCCAGACCTGAATAACAGAAATCTTCAAAATATTAAAAATTACAGTTGTATAAGAGGAACTATTTTAGTTTTATACCAACTGAAGAATATCTTATACTATAAAGACAGTCGTACTTGATTCTAACATGAAACAAAGCACTATTCAAGTTGCAAAATGAGCAGTAGGCTTGGTTGCCAGTACCGAAAAATGCGCCCCCTATCCTTTGGGCAGCGCGTTTCGTGTACTCGATTTTACATATTTCTGTTTTAATTCACCGTCGCGCCACCATATGGCGGTTCTTTTACAAACTTTGTTAATCTGTGTGGTTCTTGTGTTATCAAGTGGACCATCGAGGTGTCGCCTTTGTCTTCTTGTTTGCTGTTTTTTTGATTTTAAACTCAGCTTTATAGGATGCAAAGGTGAGATGATGGTTTGTACCGAATGCGGTGGCCTGACGAGTCCCATATTAGGACGAAACAGCGCTGTCGCCATCTGTCGGACCCGGAGTTTTTCCATATTTTATTTTATTTTATTCTATATATATATACATATATATATATATATATATATATATATATATATATATATATATATATATATATATATATATCTGTCGGACCCGGAGTTTTTCCATATTTTATTTTATTTTATTCTATATATATATATATACATATATATATATATATATATATATATATATATAACGGGGATACAATATGCTAGTAAAAGGGTGTATAAACACAATTAAATAAGAGTACCTACTGTAGAAAACCTACGCTATAAGGACCGACGTATTCTGTTCTAACATGGTTGTTGACGAAGCACTATCTCAAATTGCAATCATCTGTAGACCTGTTCCGAACTTATTGGTTCTCGTCAATACAGAATAGGTAAGGGCACCTCGGAAAAGTAAATCTTTTAAGCAACTTTTATTAAACAAAATATGAAATCTAATACAAGCAACGCCATCTAACAGAAATCCATAAAATCTGAATATTTAATCTCAAATTCTTTTGTCTGTCATATTATGAGCGCCACCTTGGATTTTACTGAGCCAATATCAGCCATAATAATATGAGATCACTGCAGCAACTTCGTTTAAGGCAGTGTCGCCGTTCCGGAGTAATTTTGGTCTGGGTTCATAAGGGAAAAAAACCCAAAACCCTATGAAGAGTTATGGTGAAAGTTCATTTGATGCATGCTCATAAATCATTTCATTTTAGAAATTTAATAGGGAGAATAAGCTAGTTATTTGGAAGCATCTTCGGAAATCATTTTTAAATATTTAATATATAGCTCTAAAATAAGCAAATAGGTTATAATAAATAGGAGATCCTCCATTGCAAAAATATGTTTATTATTTGAGTAACAGGATATATTTGAATTTATATTTTTAAGATACCGTCGAAAAAAATATAGGTTAGTTGTGGAAGGCCACATTTCTTCTAGTTTATATTTTTTAATTAACAGTTTAAAGCTATTGCTATAAAATTCAAATACCAATATAAATAAATAAAATTGAACCAATGGTTTCATAATCGACTTTCAATTTTTAATTGTCGAATACTTAGTCTTGAAACTTCATGGTTAACTTGAAAGTGTTGATTACACAAACCCTTGATGTTACCATATAAAACTTGGCCTAGGTTCTATTTTAAGAAACAAATCGATAAATAAGTTTGAAACTGTTGGATTAATTCTAAATTTGCGCTCTTCGAGTCATCTAAGATAAATAGAGATGTAAACAAAATCGAACTTGTGCGTAAGTTGATTAGCCAAACCCTAACATAATCTGTACGCAAGCGAAGTAGACAGCTACACAATAAAAATATTCGCTTTAGTAACTTTAACAAAAGATTTTTATCTCTATAAAATACAGATTATCCAAAAAATTAAAGAGATTTACTTTATTATGCACTAAGTATTTGCCAGTGAAATGATAAATAGATTTACCAACATTTTAGCAATATTTACTTCAGTGACGAGTAAAACTTTCATCATTTGAACGACCACAAAATTTCAGATTGTACCAAACTTTTCAAATAAATATGTAAAAACATTGTCCCAATTGTTAGTAAGGATCTTTGCTAACACATAGTTTTAAGACATAGTCACTAGATATCTTCAATTAAGTGAGTCCAGAAATGTACAATGTACAGAACATAAGTTTCTATAGCAACACATTTTATCTCCTTGGTGTATTCCTCAATAAATCAAGAAGCAACGTTGTTGGCCACCAACAAAACCCGATCTCAATCCTTTGAATTTATATCTATGAAGTTATTGGAAAAAGTGTGGTTGTATACCATTCCAATTGAGACCAGAGAAAAATTCTTAGAAAGAATAATTATTATTGTGATAAATTCAAAATAACGCTATACTATTATGGGGAGTACAAAAACTTTAGTTCGTCTGGTACGAGATTGCATTAGAATTTTAGCAACTCAAATTGATTCTTATTGCCTTCTTTTTTAAGAAGACATTTTTTTCCAGTTCAATTCATTATTTTGGGTATAAATATTATTTTTTTAATAAAAAGTTATTTTTAAATAAAAATTTATTTTTGTAGAAAAAACAGCATTCAACTAGCATGCATTTATCTCAAAAATCGTTCATTTTTGCGAAATCAAAAATGTAACTTATTTTCTAAGAAAAGAATAACTAATTAAAATATATGTTACATTTAAAAACATCAATAAGAATTTAAAATTCAGGGAACAAAGTGAACAAGGGTGCAGCACCCGCGGCTCATCGGACTCTTAATAAGTGATATGATTTCTTTGATCATCCTGTATATTAAGAAAAGTGTAACCCTGCATTTATATATTTTTTCCTGAAATACAATATAACAAAGCTAAATTAAAAGCTAACACCATCAAATAAATTTTTGAGTTTAACTAGGAGGTAAACTAAAAGTACAAAAAAATTAAAAAAACCCTCAGCAACGAGATTTCGTCCTGCCATTTTACTGAATAAATTTGGCTGGCAGCGTTTTAAGTCTAAGTCGACTTTCGAACATAACTTTTAGGGTAAGCCTACTCGCATTGGACAGGTAATTTTTTTTTCAATCCTTTTAGAAGCTTTCCTAAGTTGTTTTATTTAATTATTTTTTTAATACTTTTTTGATAATAGTTTCTTAATAAAAATAAAAACTTTTCTATTTATGAGTTTATTTGAACGAATTCCCCCGTTAGAATTAACATATCGTCATAACTACATACGTCAGTGAATAAAGGATAATATTTTTATTTATATAGGGTGTCCGAAAATTGAGTTCGTATACTTTAAAGATTTGTCATATGGAAACATGTAAAAAACGTCAAAAGCTTGGGGTTAATGTCAAAATAATAAAGAATCACAATTATTTTCTCTAGTAAAAAAATTTTTGTTTTAAGGTTTAAATTGAAATAAAATAACTGATGATCATTTACAAAATTAGCTGGTATACATTTTCTATATAGCAAAGCGATAGATTGTAGTCAGGACGCTTGCAGGTTGTATCGAGAATCCTTTCCAAGTCGGCAAATTCCTGGCTGGCAATTTTTTATGAAATTACACCAGCATTTAAGAGAAAATAGTAATTTTATGCTAAATAGAAATGGTTGTACTATTCTAACCTCAAAAGTAGAAAAAATAGATTTAGAACTTGTAGCCAATCCGAGTATAGGTATAATAAAATTTTTATAAAAAAATTGAACCGACTTCTAAAGGTGCGCTAAAAAGTAAAAAATAGCTATAATTTTTTATTTGAAATTGAACTTTTTGAAGTCGGCGCTAAACTAATACCTGACAATGTGATTCGTATAAACAGTTTTAGAAGTCGATTCAATTTTTTTATAAAAATTTTATTTTTCTGTTTTTAGTTTTAGAATTCATTATGATATCCATAAATTATTTGGACTAAGTACTAATCGAAATTAGTGTACCTCGCAATGACTCGAAGGTGACAGAAAAGTACCCATTTTATCCATTTTATCACCCTAAAATGAACCACTAAAATTCTTTGGTTCTTAGAGTTCTCTAAGTACCAGTAAAATTGTGTCAAACAAATATTTAGTCTATCATAGGAAATCCACTATCTTAAATTTCAAATTAATTTTAGATTGATAATATAGGCCCCAAAAACTTCTAATATCGATATCTAAAAAACCTGAGATGTAAATTTCTTAGCTCGATATATTTTATACTGCATATTGAGTTTGTAGACGCCTCAAGAACCCCACAATATCAATTTTCAATATTTAAAGTACCTGAGGTGTAAATTTCTTACCTCGATATATTTTATACTGCATATTGAGTTTGCATATGCCTCAGGATCCCCGCAATATCAATTTTAAACAAAATTTTCTATCCCTCGTATTGTATCTTATCAACCTAATAGTTGTTAAAAATTAACTTCATATTCGTAATACATGACCCGAAAACCCTCTAATACCAAAACTGAAAAAATACGAATCAGGTAAAATTTTCAAGCTACCATATTGCATCCGCTATATTGAATTTCCAAAAAATTATTTTGTCTTAATTTAATCTAAATCTAAACCCTTCAAAGCCCCCTAGTACCTAGTACTTATATTCGCTATTTACATCCTCAAAAACGATTCAGTCTCATCTTTGGACAAAATCGAAAACTGTAAAATTTTTAGTCCGCTATCTTGGATTTGCCATATTGAATCCTGAAAAAATACTTTTAAATTCATAATTTACACTCTCAAAAATCCCCTATATCAGTTTGGGAGGAAATCGAAAAATGTAAAATTTTTAGGACACCATATTGAATCTGCAAGATTGAGATTTTGAAAAAATATTTTAAATTCATAATTAACACTAACAAAAATACCCCAATACTGATTTTAGACAAAATCGGGAGATGTAGAATCTTTAATCCGCTATATTGAATTTTTAAGAAATAATTTCAGATTCGTTATGTGCGACCCTGAAAACTCCTCCGTACCAATTTTGAAGAAAATCAGACAAAATAGATTTTTTTCGTCCGCCATATTGGATCCGCCATATTGAACTTTTTAAAAATAATTTTAGATCAGTTATGTACGACCCTGGAAACTCCCTCGTACCAATTTTGAAGAAATATTGAATTTTTTAAATAACATTAGATTAGTTATGTGCGACTCTGAAAACTTCCTCGTACCAATTTTTTAGAGAATCGGACAAAATAGATTTTTTTGGCCGCCATATTAGATCTGCCGTATTGAACTTTTTGAAAATATTTAGGATTCATTACGTGCGACCCCGAAAACTCCCCCATACCAATTTTGGAGAAAATCAAACAATATTAAATTTTTCTGTCCGCCATATTGAATTTTTTAAAAATAATTTCAGATTTCTTGTGTACGACCCCAAAAATTCCCCCATACCAATTTTGGAGAAAATCAGACAAAATTAATTTTTTTGGCCGTCATATTGTCAGCGTCATCTTTGATATCACTGCACCAATTTCGTCCAAAAAAATATGGGACCCGCCGTTGCGGAATAATCGGTGTACATACATAAAAAAATAACTTACCTACTCGACGAATTGAGAACCTCCTTCTTTTAGAAGTCTGTTAAAAAGCATTACTTTACTAGAGCTGATTCCTAAGAGTACTGCATGAGTTCTTGATCTCCTGCTCAGAGTGCAGTTTGTGAATGGATCCAGTCGAAATGCCGCCAAGACCGATTTTTTTCTTAATAAATTTTTCTTTACTGACGAAACAGATTAGGTGTGAAGATATTGTAAATTTGCATAATAACCATATATCCGTCACAAATGTATAATAAACAAAACAACGAGTTGCTAAGAACTTTGTAAAAAACAAGGATTTTTTGAGAGGATAAGAACTTAATTGAACAATAATTCAGCTGCCTGCGTTGAGATGAACGGAAATCATTTTCAACATCTGTTTTAACTTTTTTTCCTTATTTTTATTTTTTTTTTCAACCAACAATTAACTTAAATGATTAAATAACAAAAGCGAAATACCATGTAGGCATGCTATTGACGTTTTTTCCTTTTTGAACTTCTTAATTTGTTTTCCTTTTAAAGCTGATGAAAAACAAAAAAAAAACACTTTTTTTGGTGTCATAAGTAAACCGAGCACTCTGTTATGTTCCTTTATTAAACCTTAAAAGGACAAATTTTCAAAAAAATTCTTGACCAGAGCTTTCAAATAACACAAGATATATGTGGTTTTGACATTAACTGCAAGTTACTTAATGTTTTTTCGCTTCAAATTTATTGTCGTCATAAGCCTACTTTGATATTTAGTTAAAACACGATTAAATCAGAGTTTATGCATTGATTTAATTTAATCAACGCAGATTTTCTCCCAAACTGCTAACATTGTTCTTTTTTCAGGAATATCTTTTTTACGTGAATAGTTTTTCCCGGAAAATCACCGGTTGAAAACGTATGAAAAAAGTTTTGATAAGTGACCTGACATCAATTGGCGACCCTCAACAAGGACCTCTGTGGCACCTAGACTGGACGTAGTGAATGGATGACTTTTGCTTTTTTTTAGAAATTCTTCAATGGGGAAAAAAGTCGTCAGAATAAAAAGTATAACATTAAACACAAAACAATTCAGTAGAAACCAAGAAAAAAACATTTTGTTTGTCTATATTGGTGTTTGCAAAATTCTTTGAATGGTATAACTTGCACAAATAATAATGACGTTAAATCGCACTTGGTTTAGTTTTTTGCTGATACGGAACAAAATTTCTGTGGGTGGGAATCATGGCGCTACAAAAAGGATGACAAAAGCTCATTGAACAAAATGGAAAATATATAGTTGATTAAAGCTTATTCTTTGTTTTAAAAAAAGCTTATGTTCATACTACAAAACCGAAACTGCTTTCCTGTCGACCTGATATTTCTGATGTTTTTACTTCTAAAATTATGTAACTACCTGAACTAATCTGAACTAAACTATAAAATATTCTGATTTTTAATATGGGGATTTAGAACAATAAATAAAACTCATTTCCTTTGAAGTAACCAAAAAATTATAAACCACATAATAAATTCAAAAACATTTTAATTTCCATGAACGAATTCGCAAGGGAAATTTGACAATTTGAAGTGCACATTGGAAAAACATAGAAAAGCATAAAATATTTAATAGGAAAATGTAGCGATGGTTATATATAATTGTATGTATATCGAACCAATTATTTTATACTGTGTATAGTCCCAAAAAATTGTTTTATTTTTTAAAATTAATAATGTAGATTGAAATGACCATTCAACAGAATTAAAGAACGAATAATCAATCAATATGTTTGCAGCAGATATATACAGGGTATCACTAAAAAGTCTATACAAAACACTAGCGTAAAGAGTGGCTGCAAAAATAAGTGAAATTTAGCCTATTTCGTGGACCTCGTAGTTGAAACTAAAATGTGTGCTATTTGAAAGTTTATAATAAGATAATGCTCTAAAAAATGTCAAGATAAGAATCTGTTCCCAATGTGAGAAATTAATTATCAAATTGAGTTGCATAATTTAATTCAGTTGAATGAAAGTTTTAACATTAAAAATCAAATACCTGGAAAATGAAAGAAGATAAACAAGTTTGTCTTATCTCATCTTAAAGCTTAGGTCACGTAAAATACCAAAAAATATAAGTGACATTAAAAAATTGTTAAATTCACTCTTTAGACAAGGTAAAACCACACTCATGCTAAAAACATGAAAATATCTCTAAAATAATTGTGTTCAAGAGTCCTAGTTTAAGTTGATCATTAAGTGGAAATTGCCATATATTTACAGTTTGTTGTTGACATTCACCCTTCCATGGGGGTTAAAACAACCCCTAATCATCAAAAATGTCAAAAAAAGATTTATAAAAATTCGAAAAAAGTTATTTCTGCATCATATAAATTACAAGAAATATAAAACAGATATTTACATCAGATCCAATACAAATAAACCCCATAAAGAAGGTATATCTTTCCGATGCACCTGAACTTTTCATTGATTAAAATCATCCAAAAAGAATATTCGTGAATTGTCAATTTTGTTCGTGAAGTTGGTAAAAAATGATTCCAAAAATATCTTTTGAGTGTTTAGGATACTTTAGATGAACTAACGTGAACTAATCCTTAATTAATTAAAAGGAGGTGGAGTAATTTATTTTTATTATCTAAGATTAGAATTTAATTTTTTATTTTCAGCACTGTAGTTTGGATTGAACGTTTTTTGTCTTGAATCATTTATTTGGATAACACTAACAGGAACCCACCCTTAGCACGAAAAATTTGGATGAGTTTAATATTTTATTTTTTATTTCTGACCCTGCAGCTTAGGGTAAAAGTTTAATTTTCTTCAATTATTTATTTCGATAACACCTGAATATGATTTAATCTTAGAGACGATTTACCAACAGAAACCTATCACTGGTGCCCTAAAATCGGGGTGATAACCTACAGATTTGGGAATAAAATTCTAATCTCACATTAATTTTGCGAGCTGAGGGTGGATTCCTATTGGTAAATCAGAGCGAAACTTTTTGCTGTCGAGTGTCATTTTCGATCAAGTGTTACCATTGAAATAAGAAATTGAGGAAAAAACATAGAATATAAACTATAGGGTAGGAAATAAAAAAAAAAAAATTCAAATTTTTATAAAAATTTTTTTGCATTTTTGGCAGTTTGGGATTGTTTTCACCCCATAGAAGGATAAGTGTCAATAAAAATAAACCGTAAATATATGGCAAGCGCTACTTAATGATAAGTTTAAATTATGACTCATGAGCCACAATTTTTTGAGATATTTTATAATTTATTTCCATTTTTTTTGCATGGGGGTAGTTCTACACTATCTAAAATTCGAATTTAACAATTGTTTTATATGGCAGATATTTTTTTGTTATTCTACGTGACCTAAGCTTTAAAATAAGATAATATAAACTTATTTATTGTATTTTATTGTTAAAATATCAAATTTTTAATGTCGAAGTTTTCTTTAACTTAAGCACATTATACAACTCAATTTCGTCAACTTTGGTAACTCGTTTCTCAAAATTGAAACAATGCTCTTCTTGAAACTTTTCTAAGAGTATAATCTTATTATAAACTTTCAATTAGAATACATTTTAGTTTCAAATACGAAATCCACGAAATAGGCTAATTTTGCAATAACTCTTTATTAGATTTAAACATGAGGATCCAGTAAAATTTACCATAGCCCAAAAATTCATTATTTCCGAAATACAGGGTGTCGAAGTTATGAGTTTTTATACTTTTGCAAAAATATTTACCTTAATAATAGCTTAATTTGCATTAAATTTGGTTCTATGGAATTTTGGATGAGAAATCAAGATCTGATTACAGTTTCAATATATATTGTAGAGGGCGCCACCAGCAACACTTCATCAAGATCTAGCACGTAATTTTTTTATACCTGGGTATATTAAAATTTATATCTTTTATCCAAAAAGTTACCTAGTTGATGTCGCTTCGAACAGCCGTTTTTGAGATAATCGAATTTAAGTGCCGGATTCACTAAATTGGTTTAAATTTAAAACCACCCTAAATTAACAGCTGAGGTCTTTAATTGACAAAAGCAACAGTAAGTCAAGCAAATTTTATACCCTCAAAATAAAATAAAAAAAATCATTTTGTTTTAATACTGAACCGGCAAAAATGGAGAACTTTATTTGTTTTCGAGACACAACTATTTCTCCTAAATACTTAAAGGCTATATCGCATGGTTCTGATCCATAATATTTCTATATGAGTGTATATTTGTTGACATATCTAATATAAATTATGACAATATCATAAGCAAGACAAAACCGGCTGATCATAAGATTTAAAGTTCATGGCAACTACATCGGGTTTAAATAATAAATCTTCTTAGTGAATCTGGGTGTAAATGTTTTATTGCGCGCTGAGACTCCCCGTAGCACCCCTTTCAACTACTTAGGGCTGGTCCACGAAATTTGAAGTATGTTTGATGACCAATAGCCCAGCAAAAATAAAAATTCACATAGCAATGTACTGACAACGATAATAATGTAAGAATAAACTGGTAAACAATTATAACACAAGAAAGAAAGTAACAAACCAAGATAGAGTTCATGTAATGTTCGGCGATAGGGAATAATTTAAGAATTAAATGACCAATTTTACAATTAAACAATAGAGATTGTCAGAATGAATCGTTTGACAATATCCTTTAGTAACTAATAAAGAAATTTATGATTGTTAGCTCGTTGCAACCTAAATTTGTATTGTTTTTGGTTTATCCATGATTTATTTTAATTATGATACTTGGTTTCTATATCAATTAATTTAGTAAAACTGTAAAACTAAAATTGTATCGCTGGATTGATTTGACAAAAAAGTTTGAATATGCTTGCCTCGTTATGAAGAGTTTGCTACACTGGTATTTAAATGTAAACCCTCACCTCTGAGTGAGGAGAAAAACTAATAACACTAAACTAAAATTACTAGAGTATAGTTGAAAACTAGTAGCATCACCAGTGAGTAAAATTGCCGAGCTAACCCTTACGCTGAAAAGTAAAGTTGGGTTATTCAGGGCGCCACTGCATCGGTAGCTAGGTTAAATGCAGAAACCTTTCACGATGTCGTTAGAAACCAGCTTTCAACTTTGCCCCTGTAGATAAGCAAGTACTAAAAAAAATACTAACGCAAGTTAGCATGTGGGACAAATAAAACTCGTATATAAATAAAAATATCAAAAATTTCTAATTAAAAGATAAAGGTGTAGCTATAGCGTAAGCTAGATACATTATAATAAAACACTAACTCCAATTTATTTACAAAAAGGAAACGTAAATGAAATAAAATTTAACCAATCCTCAGCATAATCTACTGGCATTAAAAAAACATAACCCACGCAAACCCATTTATTCTATGGTAATAGTATAGTAATGCGCAACGCCTTATTAAAATAAGGAATAGAATAAATTTACTACAAATTAATAGGTCAGTTATTAAAACTCAAAAAGATATAGGCAAACTTCATAACTGTGACTGCTAGTAGAATAGTGTCTCTGTTTAACGGCGTAACATCAACAGGTATACGCGGAATATAAACCAGAAACAATCAGTAACGAGGGAACCAGTACGGAGGATACCAGTCGTTAAAAAACTAGTAGGGATGATACCCCGTAAGTAGAATAACTGGTAGTGGAAAAACCGGTAGAGAGGACCGTACAAAAATATAACTTAATAAATAAATAAATATTGGCTTTGTTCGCGGTAAGGATTTAGTTTAGAATCGATTCTGAACTAATACGCATGCGCAGTTGAAATAGCAGCGTTCGCGGATAACAAAGTTCAGAATTTTTAGTTACAGTCCCATGTTCGTGGAGAAAATAATTTGGTTCGAAATCGATTCTGAACCAGTCCTACCGGTTCTAAGGATTGAAGAAGAACTGTAAGTTCGGAATTTTATGCAGCGCCAGCGTTCATGCTGCGGCCACAATGTGCAACTATTTGATAATTGTTTTTTTTTTATTTTAGGTTTTTCTCTTGTTTATATCATTCGTTGCATTTGATGTTCCAGTATATATTTTATTATATTATATTGGTTTTACTTTAATTAGTGTTAATCGACCTAGAATCTTAAATAATAAGTTAAAAAAGTGTTAGTTTGAACCTTAAAAAAAATATATTTTTAGTGAATACTCCCATTATGTCAAATCATTTATCATCCAGCGATGAGGACTTTCAAGAAATTTTAGAGTTACTCAAAATTCCTAAAAGTGATAATTATTTTGAGGAAATTTTGCCCCCCATTTTCAGTTAAGCGGAGAAATGGACAAGAACTGGCGTGTATATGGTTTGCGATAAATAAAATTGCATCGTATAGGGACGTATCAGATCGGTTTTTAGTTTTATTAAAAATGTTTTTTGAATCAAAAAGAAATGGACCTAAAACTATTGCGTTTTATTTTTTGTTTAGAAAGACCCCATCTTTTTATTAGGCGTATGTTTAGAATTAGATTTACTTTGAGGCTCCCGAAATATGAACTTAACACAAAATAAAGAGTAAGCAATTGATATCTGTTAAAATATATATTTGTTTATCAAAAATTCTAGTCAACAAAAAACAAGACGTTTTATTCCAAAAGGAACTGACAGTTAAACTTTATATTATATAAGAATAACAATTATAATTCAATATTTCTTTAAAATAATACAAATAATAAAACCTAATAAAAGACAGTTTTAACTTATTTAAAACAAAAAAAAAACAACTAGTTTAATCAGCATTTAACACCGTATGCATACCAGAGTGGACGATTCAAAGTTCCAAAATCGTTCGCGGTAAAAACAAATCCTGAACCGGTTAATAACTGAGCATGCGCTGTACGACAATCCTGAACTAATTCCGTACTAATTCTGAATCGGTTCGGAAAGTGACCCGCGAACAAAGCTATTAATACAAAAGGAAGAAATTCATAAATTAACCTTCGCCAATTTGTCTAGAATTTTAATTAAAAATTTTAAATTTCTACAGATTCAAAAAAAATTATAGAGGTTGATCTTCAAGCTAACAGAAAAGAAAATATTAATCAAAAACTAATCAGAAACAATTAATTAAGAGTAAATACTAAGGAACTCAAGATAGGTAATATTAAAAATACAAAAAAGTATAATAAAACACCAGCCTGACTCTAGGTGATCTCCAATAATTACTTTAATATAAAACAAATGATTTGTTACTAATGAAGATACTTATGATTATTAGCTCATTACAACGTAAATTTGTATTGTTGGCCCTTAAATAAGCCACCAGTTTCTTAAATGTAGTTTTTGTGAAAATGGCGTTTATTTTTTTTTTCGAAAAATGGCCGTCATTTTGTTAGTTTCGTCAAACAGTCACAAAAAAATTTGAATATAAAATTTTTTTTTTTTCTGCACTGAAAAAAACTCTAAGCTCAGCTTTAAAATCTCGACAACGTTCTTGAAAATGGGTTTTTTCGCAAAACGGCAAAATAAGTGTACACTTTTTTTAGTTCTAGAATAACTTTCACAGAGAAAACATTTTATTTTTTTTAATATTTGCACGATTTTGAATGGAATCGGTCAAAAATAAACCGCTTTGTGAAAACTAGGATCTACATTTAAAATATATGTCCCACAAATTTACCTGCCAAATAAGGAATGTTTAGTTTGATAAAGGACGTTATATGATGTTTTTTTCTCGATATAAATATTCTTTAAATATATTTTTTCTAATTATGGTGCTAATATTCCTCATATTTTAATTAGTTATCCTTCTTAATTGATTTAAACCCTTTTTGTCTTTTTCTTTGAACTAATGATCATAAATTCTAGTTGGACCCTTTCCTCAATAGAGGCCATTAGGATATTTTTATCCAAAAGAACAATTAAGTTATTAGGGTTGTGTTACTGGGAAGTAAAATGTAATTCAAGCCCTTTCATCAAGGGCTTTCAAAGGACGTCTAAAGTTAATTTAGTGGAATTACTAACCAATTAATATTCAATTTATAGATTCACAAACTTTGCGGATATTATAATTTATAATAATTATAAGTTGTAAATGGGATTTTGGAAAAGTTTTACTGGTATTTAAACTGTTTTATATAAATTAGCACATTTTCGTAATGGTTTGAATAATTTTAAAGTGAATTTTCCACTCATACTTATTTGTTAGCAACTGACCGTTGAATAAAGTTGAGCTTTCAAGCTTTACTTGTGGTTTAATAAAATTAAATATGTAACCGCGTTCATGCTAAATTATGGTAAAAATAAAAATGTGACAAACATCTTTTGGAATAGGGACAAAAATGCCTTTATATTTGACTGATACGCGACATTATGTGAGAAACTTATTTTAAAATCTAAAAATTTAATATTAAATATATATATCATATTGAGGACCAGTTTCACAATGTGTGACTACCGAAAAATTAGGACAAAAAGTTGGTTATTTACAAAAAAACTGTTTCATAATTGATGATTTACGCTTTTCCGAAAGTTGACCATGAGTTAAGTTTACCAGTGGATAATCAGGTGGTTACTTGCTTAATTAAAAAAATATAAACTTAAATATCATTATTTTCTTGAGCTTTTGGTTTATCCTTGATTTATTTTATTTATGATATTTGGCTTCTGTATCAATTAGTTTAATAAAACTAACTAAAACTTAAATAATTTAGATCTACTTTATCAAATACAAGTCGCACTGGATTAATTTGACAAAAAGGTTGGAATATGTTTAGTCTCGTTAGAAAGAGTTTGCTAGACTTGTATTTAAAGGCAATACCGCACAATTAAGTGAAAAGGAAAATTAATAACACTAAAGCAGAATTACCAGAGTATAGTTGAAAGCTAGTAGCAGCACCAGTGAGCAAAATTGTCGAGCTAACCCCTATGTCGAAGAGTAGGGGTGGGTTATTCAGGGCGCCACTGCATCAGTAGCTAGGTTGAATGCAGAAACCTTCCGCGATGTCGTTAAAAACGAGCTTTCAACTTTACTCCTCTAGATAAGCAAGTACATAAAAAATACTAACGCAAGTTAGAATGTAGAACAAATAAAATTCGGATATAAATAGTATTACTAAAAACCTTTAATTAAAAGATATATGTGTAACTGTAGCCTAAGTTAAATATATTATTATATAAATTTAACTCCAATAAATTGACAAAAAAGAAAAATAAATCAAATTAAATTTAACCAATGCACACTAAAACCTACTGGCATTACAAAAATAACATAACGCAAACCCGTTTATGCTACGATCATAGGATAGTGTACGCAACGCCTTACAAATTATAGATCCTTATTAAAACTCAAAAAGATATAGGCAAGCTTTATATATGTCAAATGGTGTAACTGCTAGTAGAATGATCTCTCTGCTTAACGGCGTAGACAATAGGGTAACGTCAACAGATTCACGCAAAATAAAAATCAGAAACACTCAGTCTTGAAGTAACCAGTACGGAGGAAACCAGTCGTAAAAAAACTAGTAGGGAGGATAATCCGTAAATAGAATAACTGCTAATAGAAAAACCGGTAGGGAGGGCCGTACAAA
Source organism: Diaprepes abbreviatus (assembly GCA_034092305.1). Lineage (NCBI taxonomy): Eukaryota > Metazoa > Arthropoda > Insecta > Coleoptera > Curculionidae > Diaprepes > Diaprepes abbreviatus. Next base: position 21,010,668 of record JASJET010000031.1, read on the forward strand.
AGAAGGAAGCGTCTAAGATAACCTACAAAAAAAAATTAACGCTTAAGCACAAAAACTCATTAATCAACGTTCGCCAATGTGTTTAGAATTTTAATCTAAAATTTTAAACTTCCTATATGTTCAAAAAAAATATATATAGAATGTGATCTTTTGGATAAGAGAAAAGAAAATATTAATCAAAACCTAATCAGAAATAATTAATTTAGAGTTGGCTGCAACACTTGCTTCAATTAACGAACTCAAGCTAACTAATAGTAAAAATATATAAAAGTACATTAAAACACCAGCTGGACTCCTGATGATCTCTAATAATTACTTTAATATATGACCAAACATAAGATTTACTATAGTAAATAATTAATTACTCAATTAAGTCAATCAACACATACTTTAAAATCAAAAAAAAAAATAAAATAAAATGGAAAATATTTAGGATTTGATACCAATGATTGATGATGCTACGAACTTGCTTTTTAACATTAATTACTATTAAATAAATCAGCCTAACCTAGCAAAAATGAACAAAACTTTAATTAAACTCAAAAGCAAAATAATAAATGAAAATGCAATTAAAACATAATCTCAATATTCACTATAATACTATGCAGAAAACCAGGATACACTTTTGGCATTAACCTTTGAATTAAATAAAAATTAACTTTTTGCCGATAATTTACTAAATTCTACCGTAATTTGGTTAGTCTCAAATTCCTAAACAAGATAACCGAACACAAAAAATGAACTGGAGTCAAACTGAAAATAAACCAGACTACAGACATACCACAATGCCATTTTATTTCATTTTTACCAATTTTAAGCTCAAAATGGGGCCATAAGATTAAATATAATTCAGAAATACTTTGAAATATATAAGATAAAGTAATTTTCCTATAAATTGGGGCCATCATGATTCATCCAGAAAGAAAATACGTATCAAAATAAGAAAAGTAATCTCTAAATTAACTCTTGCTGATACAAAAGAAATTATTACATTTACAATGTAACAGCTATCGAAAACCAAGAAAATTGAGGAAAAATTAATCAATAATCATATAAGAAACTTTTGAAGAAAAGGTCCTAAAATCAAATATAAAACTTTTAAGTTAAAGCAGTCAATTTAGGTCATAATGAGATTTAAAACAGCGTGCTATGGCCAGATTTAAATTAGACATTAGATTTACTCGGTAGTTGAAGTTAAATCTTAATAAAAAAAAAATATGAAAGATTGTTTTAATAAATTGTAATTACTGGATATTACCTGATGTTGGTGGGGTTTAACAGAAGTCCTCTCTGGAAAGGTGTGAAACTACCAAAATCCGTGTAACCAGGTTTATCCTGGTAAAAATAACTCAAAAACGCCAAGCAAGCAAAAAATAACCTAACTCAACGACTCAACATAATTACCGGGATAATTTAAACGACTCGTCATCCCCACATCCCAAAAGATGGTTCAGATAACTGGAGATTGAAGTCTCCATTACAGCCAAGTTCCTCTTGCCTACAACACTATTTTTAGGTGCTTTTAACTGACACGTTAGAAATAAATGACAGCTCAAAAATGACCCTGGGCAACAACAATCAACTGCAATAAATTTGTTAAAGAGGCCAAATCATTAATCATTAGTATTAATATATAGTTATTTTCAAATTAAAGAAATACACTTCAGGAGACGGAAATTTAGGCAACCCAAAAATATTCCCTCAAATATTAGTAGGCGAGAAAATCTCTTCATCGAGTTCTTTGTAGGAAGACAGCAATGAACCCTAATTTATAGTGTGGAGGTATTTTAAGATCCAACTGTTACAGAACCATATTTAATTAGCCAATCAGAGCTAAATCACTTTATCAGATATTTAGATTTTACCAAAGAAAGATCTGAAGAATTAGGATAGAAATTAAAGCAATGACATCTTTTACAGTCTGAAATTAGAACTACTACAATATATGGAAAGCGGCACAGTTATTTAACTAATTTTGTTGAAAAGAGGATAGTTTAGTTTTTTTACAACCATATTGACCGTTTAATGTAACACCATTTAGAAGAGTAGCAACTATTTATTGATGCGTTAAAAGAAAGTTTAAAAGCCGTTTTACTCTGTAAAGCTTACATATTTCTATCTTTGGCTACAATTTAGGGCACCCAAGTAAAAAAAACCTATAATAATTTTGTTTATTTTGAAAAGAATAAATAAATAGCGTATCTCATTCAGAACAATTAAAATAAAACTTGTTTTTAAGAGGTAGATTCGTTCTTGGTCAGAAAAAGGTAAATGTACCACCTGAGAGAATAGCTTTACCGCCATTACATAACAAACTTGATTTAATGAAAAATTTCGTCAAGACACTAAGAAATGACGAGTCTGGGTTTCCATTGCTCAGAAAAAATGTCCTACGCTGAGTAAAGCCAAAATTAAAGAAGGATTTTTTTTCGGGTTTGATATAAGAAAATCTTCGATGATCTTTCTCTTTTGTCCAGCCTCAGTTTTAGAGAAAAAAAAGATGGTTCTCTTCTCGATGTCACACAAAATTTCCTCGGTATAAGTTATTAGAATGAAAAAATAAAAATAATGTTGGATACCTAGCATAAACTAGAAAGTCCTGTATCATTAAAAACTTATTTTTTAACTCTCATATAACTTTATTTCCGGAAAATATGAACTCAGTTAGTGATAAACGCTTCTATCAGAAAATAATATAGTTTGAAAAGAGTTATTAGAGTAGACGTGAACTAGTCATGCTTGCATGCTTTCAGTGGTGTCTTCTGAAGAATGCTGAGAGGAGTGGCTACAAAAGCAAAGCCAATGGTTCAAAAAAGTGTAAGCTTTTCAATGAAAAAGAAGGATTTATGTGACTAATATGGAATAATTTTTAAAAATCAATAAATGCTGTTCACTATGTAAGCTAATGTGATTTGACAATTTTATTTATAAGTCCTAATTGAGTTTGAAGTGCGTTAACATTATTATTTACTAGTAACTCAATGGAAAAAGGTGTTGAATCTATTTGGTAGTGTTATTGTTTAAAAAGACGAAAACTTACACTTGCTTTGAAAAGTAAAAAATTGCATAGAAACTGTTTTATAATGGAATAAATTTATTAATTGTTAATTGACTTATTTAATTAGCTCTTTTTTAAAATCAGGAAAGTAATAGTTAAACTGGTTATTTTTATATTAATTCTAGGTGAATTGATATTCTTAACTGGCTACATCATCTACATTTACATAGGGTTTAACCCCAGTTTAATTTATTTTTACTTAATTTAAAAATGTAGGGTTGCAAGTATTTTTTATTAAATATATTCACTGGACCAAGTGAACAATAAAATTTGTTTTCAACTCTAGTGTTCACACAAGGGAAACAATATAAGTTCCTACGAAACACTAATAAAAAGGATGCTATGTGTATATATTGAGTTTTATTGCACTATTTTAAACCAACTGATCAGCGTCTGTCCTTACCTTCGACTAATTATTTCAACGAAATAAATAAACTAAGTAAAAATTTCTCTTTTTATTTGTATATTTATACATGTATATTAAATTTTACTCGTACTTTACGTTTTGCAGAACTTTAATTAGTGTAATTATAAATATGGAATGTAATTAAGAACATATGAAAGTTTCAGCTTAAACAAGTATCTAATAAATAAGTTTGGCTTAAAATTTACCGCGCATTACTAAATTCCATTAGAAACAAATATTTTGGTATTTATAAAATACCTCAAAATTTTGGTTTACGGAACATTAATGTAATGCAAACTACATGTGAAAAAGTTTTTTTTTTTCGTTTTTCTTAGCGATTTGAAAAATAAAATTATTATACTGTATGAAGCTTCTACGACTTTATAACCAATATGGTATTATTGAATTACTGAATATGCTTCTTAATACTGCTAATCAAAATTTGAAATTTTTTTAAAACTTAGGAAATAAAGTTGAAATAAAGTAAATTCATAATATTTTCTCAATTTATAAATAAATACAGTTTGAAATCTTTCTAACCTATGAATTTCACCCTATCCATTCCACGAGAGAACACAGATCAGACAACAAGAATGATCACATATTTTTGTTGAACTACACTCACTTTTCACGAATTGAACCATTAATTTTTTGAAATGGGTTTAAATACTCAGAAAATTTAAAAGCAAATTTTTCGTAATGGTCAATTTAGTGAATGGCGACTTTTTATCGATTCATCAAAATACAGTTTAAAGACGGTCCTTTTGCACCACAGTGTTAAAAACCACCTATTCTAATAGCTAATGTCATAGTTATGAAAGAAACTTGCAATAGTATGGAATTAATTTTGAAGTAAATTAATTGGTCGGAGTGCCCAGCGAGTTTGCGTAGCTAATGAAGAGACATGGCTCCTTCAAAGTTTTTTACATGTACTTTGATTCTCTACTTACGAATGGCGGATTCCCAAAAATAGTCAGGTAATTTGTTTTAAACAAAACAATTCTTTATAGTTAAAAAAATTGTTTTGTTTATAATAAATTACCCGGCCATTTTTTGGGAATGCACCCTTAAAAACTCTGGTGGAGCCACGTTTCTTCATCGGCTACAAAACCCAGTGAGCTTCCGCACTAAATTAAAAAGAATGCGACTAGGCAATTTGTGGATTGTAGGGTGGATTTACGAAACATTGTTGTTTTTGTGCCTGTCGGAGAGTCAAACAAGGAAAGAGGACTACATTTAGAAAGACTGGCCTACAAGAAATTCGTATTAACCGCGAAGTTATAATGTCAAGTACCTGCCTTATGTTAGCTGTTATGTTAGGTCTTCAGATAAGAAATTCTATCAAGACTTAGGATGCAAAATGTCACTAAAAATTCATTTTCTATATTCTCATCTACACTTTTTTCCTAAAAATCTTGATGTATTGAACTATAAGTAATGAGACAGGTTTCATTAAAATGTAAAAACAACAGAGATCAGGTACCAGAAATGATACGATCCAACTAAGATAGGACATTTTTGTTGGTTTTTAAAGAGAAAAATTTATTTCAGCATAAAAGGTAAAGGAAAAGTCATTAAGCATATTGGATGTTCTTTAATTACGTCAAAATATTTTATAGGATTGAAGTATTTAAGAATTACACTTTTTTATTAAAATGAAGGATGTTTGAAATATATATTTTTCTAGTCCACGAAATCAGTAAATCAAGACCTGTTACAACAAATCCATTGAGGTAATCCGAAACATAAGTTATTCTCTATCTTGTCGACAAAAATTGAAAATATGTTCCCTTGTGTTATATAAACAAAGTTACATTTCATAATTCCTTGAACTTAGTATATTTTGATATCGCAATTTCATTTCCTAGTCAATACCAATTCTTTAAGGTAGTTCATTGTATGTTATCGTAGCCAAAAATATAAATCGCTATTCACTGCTCTTTCAAACTACACGCCCCCCCCCCCCCGCTGACTATAATCTTTCACATGAGCAAGTCATGTATGTAAAAGGAAATGAAGATTCCGCAACACTGCATATATTTTAAGTGGGCCGAACGTGTCAGTGTCACTAGTAGCACAGATTAAGTCTCTAAATTATATTCATCTAGTAATAAAATTTTAAGGATTTTGGAAAGTGTTTTTTAGTGCCTAGAAGTAATGCGAGACCACCTATATATTTCAATATATTAGTCCAATCGAATTAGATATCTTGGTTGCTGTAGCGCGAAGCAGTTTTACTTTATGAATAAATTATTCGAAATTAATGCCTGAAGTCATAATTGATTTATGTACCAATCTAAAAAGATGAGCTCGAAGTGTGAAAATTTATTACCTAAAAAAAATTTAAAAATCTTCGTAAATATTAATCCTAGAGCTAAATGTTGTAAAACATAATTTGCTGGTAGGAAGTTATTTTCTTCATATACTTCGTCTTAATTTCCGAAACATATAAATTTAGAAAGCAAAATGGAAAAATATTGGAAGAAGAGGGACAAAAAAGATATTTTTTCAAGTGAGTGGCAGACAGCATTAAAGCAGCCATTGTTTTCGACCTTTCGACTTATTGATTGGTCACATTAGTTAGATTTAATCGATCGCTGTTCACTAAGCTGACTACCAATATGACTCCAGAGTGTAGCATTGGATGCATGTTTCATCCATTGTCACGTACTGTATAAAAAAATTCTTTTTGTTTCGCAAATACCGCTCTGAATCATCAACATATTTTTGGTCAACTATGAGCAAACGCGGTACCACTTCAAAGATACCTTTCACATACCCAAGTACTCGAGCAAAATATGATTTACATGACCTATTGATATCTTCACGATGTCAGCTACTTCACGCACTTTCACTTTGGGGTTGTCTATTTTTTTATGTTTCCCCGTGTAAGAACCTCATTTGAATGATTAGAGTGTTCACCATCACTGCGTTTCAATTCAACAACCAGCGACAAACGATTTCTTTCGACGGAACAGATTCCTTATGCCTCTTTTCGAGCCATTCTTGAGTAATACTCAAGAATTGCTTGATATTTTTCCCATCAAATAACAGTTTGTTATCAACATATAAGACTCGTTTTTTTTTTCATTGTTTCGAGACTATCAAAAGGTGCCAAACATGTTATCAAATTTTGAAACGTATCATTCAAAGGTTGGTACTAAATAAAAATCGCATAGATATGTTATTAGAGTCGCCATTTATGTGCCAGTCCCGGGATTTTCAAACCCCCTAATGAAATTATTATAAAACATTTATCGCCGGGCTGGAATCCCAAACCATTGCGCAAAAATTATGTGATTTTGAGTATATTTAATAGATCGGGACCATGACAGATTAGATTTCTTTATTGAAATGCGACACTAGACGTTCCAAGGCTCAAAACACTACCTGGTTTAAAGTTGTTTACCGCTCACTTCTAAAAACGTTTTTTGTTTTTTCGAATCTTTGACGTATTTTTCCATATTACAATATAAATTTTTCAACAAACAAATTACGTCTTATAATATTTTGTTCTCGGATTGGTATTTACGAAGATATAATAAAAAAAAGAATAAAAAAAAGTTATATTTTTCTGATTAATAATTTTTCCCACTTTGAGCTCACTTTTTTACTTTTAGACTGGTACATAGGTTAAATATAATTATTTTTATAAGTGTCGTTTCGGAGGTTTTTGTCCAGAAACTAAAACTATTGAGACTAATTTTGAACTTGAGTCGAATGAGATATATGTTGTTCTTGCGCGCTTTCTTCGTATTACAGCATTGCCATATCGTGGATCCGCTCGAAATCTTACTACATAACGAAGTTAATATCCCTACTATGAATTAACGACAGGGCTAGTTACCTCTATTTTTTAGTATATTATACCTTATAATCATATCTATCATTAATTCGTTTTTTAGAAAAAAATATAAAAATCTAAAATTTTGCATATTGATTATCTCGACTATAAGATGGATGAGGTGTCTAAAATTTTGCAGTTTTACGGAAAAGTATATCAATAATAAATACTCTGAGTTTCAGAAAAATATACAAAAACTTGATTAACCGATGAAGTACTTTAATGAAGATTTACTTTTGTTGCTTCCTAAGAAAAAATTGGTAATCTTACTTCGAAATTTATTAAATCCTTTTAGTCTTTTATTTTGTTTGGCAGTAAAATTGCACGCTACGTTCTATATATCCTATAATAAGTAAATAGTTTAACCTCAATTTCCTACTAGTATAGCTCTAAATAATGCCTAGAGACTGATTTATTGTAACTGTTTTCTTAAGTATGTCTATTTTTATACAGATTCCAAAAATAATATTGTTTTATGAGAGTATACTTTAAGCATACACCTGCAACAGCTTTACATAATGTTAATATTACCCAAGAGGATGTGGTTTATAAAACGAAGTAAAATAAAAATTCGTAAGTGTAGTTTCGTTACTTCAAACATTTTCAAATAAAACACTAAATGGTTTGTAGAAGGTATCCCAAATTTGATACTTTTATGCAGTTTCTCGTTAACTATTAAAGTTAACAATAACTCGTGTAGCATTTACGAGCTGCTTTTTAAGGAAAAAAAAATCCGTAAATTTTCTTTCGTTTTGTAGATACAGGGTAAAATTCATAAGCTGACAATTTTTATAATGCCCTGTAACGTTCTTATTTGAAAAAATATTAAAATCTTTTAAACAAATTATTTTTGTAATATTTTAAATTAAATCTAACGGTGTAATTGCAACTTTAATACCAGGTGTGTTTAAAAAGTTATGAATCTCAATTTGGTTATTTCAAATAGAACACTCTATATATGTTTTTATATGATTAGGTAAATTTTTTATTATATTTATAACAATATACTACTCTATGTCAAAATGAAAAAGCTAGATGGATTTTGCGATTTTTTCATTAAAAATCGCAGTAAGCCATGAATACACAAACAAACGATATTTTAATATTTGGTTGGAAGAAACCTAAAAGAGCCCCCATTACGGTCAATATGCTTTTCACATGACTTTCTTACAGAATTTACTGCGTTAAGAATATGCACATCTCTTACTTTTCTAAACCCGTTGTGAATATATTCAAGAAGTTGATTCTGAGTATTAATGGTTTCTTTATATATTTATTTTCCTAGAAATCTCCATAGAAAAAAAAATCAGTAGCTTTAGGTTCGGGAAGTATGGCGGCTACATCACCGGTTCATACTGTTTAAATACTCCTTTACTCTACATTATGACTATGGGCACCATCTGGTTGAACATTAATATTAAATCATTCTCAAATAAATACATAAAATTAATTCTTCTTCTTCAAGTGCCATATCAGGTCCCCCTGACGTTGGCAATTACATTGGCAAGTCTTTCTCGGTCCTTCGCTAGCTGGAACAGTTCCCCGCGCTACGTATATCTGTCCATTCACGAATATTCCTCAACCAGGAAGCCTGTCTCCTTCCTACCTCTCTACCTCCCTCTACTTTACCCATCATGATTAGCTGAAGAATTCTATATCGCTCCCCTCTGAATATATGTCCAAGATATGAGATTTTTCTACACTTCACAGTGTTTAATAGTAGACGAGTTGTGTTGACCCTATTGAGTACCATTTCGTTGGTCTGCCTAGCTGTCCAAAGCATTCTAAGCATTCGCCGGTGTAACCACATTTCGAGAGCCTCTAACCGATTAATCGTGGCAGCCTTAATTGTCCAGATCTCTGCTCCATATAGTAACACTGGCCAGACGTATGATCTTATCATTCTCTGTCGTAGTTTTAGGTTGAGGTTATCATTGCAGAAAAGTGGTTTCATTTTTTGAAAAGTTGCTCTAGCAGTCTCTATTCTACACCTTATCTCTTTATCTGGGTTTAGATTTTCGGTGATATAACATCCAAGATATTTAAAATGAGTAACCCTGTCTATTCATTTTCCTTCTATTTGTATTGAAGCGTTAAGATGAGGTTGTCTACTAAAGACCATAAATTTTGTCTTTTTGATATTTATGTTGAGCCCCATTTCTTGACCCTCAGTGTTAACAGAGTTTAATAGAAGTTGCAGGTCCTGTAGTTTGTCGCTTAGGATAACAGTGTCGTCAGTATATAAGATTAATTACTAATATATTAATGGAAATATATTGAGATTTTCTTCGAAAATGTGATCAACAAGTTTATGAGCTTTTAAAAAACAAACTATATTATAAGAAAATCTGTACTATTGACAAACTTCTCGCATTGTATGAGGATTAGTACTGTTCTAATATCTTTTGTTAAGTCGGGTTTAAAATACCGTTATTTATAGCTGTTGCTTCATCAAACCATACAGTATTGTTATAAAAAGTAGGTAGTTCGTTACGTTTCTTTAAAACCAGTGGCAAAACTGCAGTCTTTTTTTACGATCTGTAGGGTATAGATGTTTCAACATATTTACTTTGTAAAGAAAATAGTGGTTCATCTTCAGTATTTTTTGACACTTTGTTTTTGAAACTCCTACTTCTTTTTGTATTTTAGCCAGTGACATTGGCTTTTCTTGCTAAAAATAAGTTTCAGTTTGCATCATTTTAAAATTCTTAATTTTTATGACTTTAGGCCTATGTAGATAACAAATGACAGTCTTACCTGAATATGGACTTCCGCATATCCAAGAACAGTTATATTATAATTTTCTTTAAAATATCCGTATAGCATCAATTCATTAAAACTTCCAAAATTTTTTAAGTGTTTTTCTAGTCTTTTAAAAATATGTTTAAAAAGTTATCGCAGCAGAACTTCACGAAAATAAACATCATTATTAACTTCAATTTATAAATATATATATATATATATATATATATATATATATATATATATATATATATATATATATATATATATATTAACAATTGTTTTTTTTTTGTTTTTCATGACAAACTGTAAGTATTTGAAAATATATCATTAAGTTGAAATATAAGTATCACAACACCGACTTTTGTTTTTTATTCAATCCAACTTGACTTTTCATTTTGACATATTATTTTGACATAGGTATATTGTTCTAAATAGAGTATAGTGTAAAAGTGGGAGAGACACCATATGAGGTGAGACGCCATACCTCCGGAAATTCAGTGAGTAAGAGAGAGATGGCTATATTTCTCACTGTTTTTAACTACTCATAAGACGCTTCTCAACGAGTCAGTTCTTGTTAGACTGCGCTCGAGTGAAATCATTTTTACAGATTAGCCCTGGTGTAAAGATCTAGTTGAAGAACTTATCCAATCTTACAAAACGTTAGGTTAAAACATGACACCTAAGCTGAATTTTCTTCACTCCCTTTTGGAATTCTTTTCTGATAATTCAGGTGCAGTTTCAGACGAACACAGCGAAATATTTCACCATCAAATTGTTCAAATGGAGAAATGATATCATGGAAAATGAACCGCAAACATATTAGCAGTCTACTGTTGGACCATCAAACGTCTAAATAATCCTGGCGAATACAAGCTAAAGAAGGTAACAAAATAATTTATTTAATTGTATTATACTTTTTTCAATACAAAGTGAAGTATACTTTGTAAAAAAATGGTGTTTTTTTAATCTTTGAAAATTCATTAGATTGCTTATGGTTTAGGATTCTCATGTTTTATATTATTCTTTCCTGCTCTAAAGACTTATGGGTGATGAGTAAAAAATCGAGCTCATTTTTGAATTCATCACATTAGAGTAGACACAAAAAAAAAACAAAAAAATATCACGAAGCAAAAAAAAAATTTCAAAATACAGAAGAGTAAATTATTAAAAAAAAAACAATGTTTTTTTTTTGAAAAATCACTCAGACACATTGACTTTGTTTTTCTTTTGTAGAAATTTTTATATTAAATCGTACAGAGTGGCTCCAAAGTAGCCCTACTGTAACCAACTTTGATTTTTTAGATAGCGGCATCTAATTTTTTGTATACTTTTAAATTTCCTGTAAAATTCTGAACATTTTTTCTCTTACATGTCCCATACTTAAATATGACTATTTTCGATTTATTGACAATTAAATCTCAAAATCCAGTAGTAACAGCAGTTAATAGATCATTCTATTAAACATTCAAAATGCTTCCCATTCGTCAATTAACAGTAGCCTAAGCCATATATAAATTCATTCTGAACATTTCTGACTACTTCTGTTCTACTCAATATATCCCCTTCTTTCAATTCACCTGTTTGCGAAAACATCATTAAGAAATGCGCGAACTTCTACTGCGTAATTTGGCAAGACACCACTTTGTTGAAACCAGATATTCTGATTTGGTAAATCTGGATTTTAGTTGCTGGTCAACCATTCTTTAGGACATCTCGAACATAACCAACCCAATGAAATTTCTTCTCAATCTTACTCACTGTCAACTGTGAAATTGATGGAATATTAGAATATTTTTCTTGAAATAACTGGGTTCTTATCCTATCACCATATCTAATCATTATAAGAATTTCCATCTTCTCTGCCGCAATAAGTTTCATTTTCAGTTAAAATTAACTTAAAGTGGAACAGGCCATTGACTCAATTATGCTCCTAAATAATTACTGTATTTCATTTCGAGTTTTAGCTGTCGATAAATCGAAAATAAACAGTTACATTTAAGTATAGGACATATATTAGCAAAAATATTCAGAATTTTGCATGGAGTTTAAAAGTGTACTAGTTAAAAATCAAAGTTGATTATAGCGCAGCCTTTATTGGGTCATCCTATAAAATTTTATATTTTGTTAAAAATTCTTCGTGTTCGAACGATTTTTCAAAAAAAAAAAACGGAGTGTTTCTTGAATAATGAATTTATTCCAGATTTTATGTCATCATAGTGTATGATTTTGAGTCTGCTCATTGTATATATTTTAAGGTAACTCGTAAATCGGCTTCTATTTTTGCATGACGTTTCATGCAATATCCATAATGCAGAGGTGCGCAAAGCTCATGTTACTTTGAAGAATGCATGAATTGATGGGATGGACAACATTAAATGCGCAGCGATATTCTGTTTCACCTCAAACATAATCACACCGTAACTTCGTCGCGTAACACAAAATGTTGGTCAGCGGAACTACGTTACGATATTCTGATGCGTGCCTATAAACACAAGATTTATCAACTTTTTTCAAACTGTTGTTAAAAACTGGGCTTTAAAACAAGTAATTTTATTACGCATTATTACGCTTGTATCACGTCAAACTGTACTCCAGAGATATTATTTTGCCACATATATATTTTATTTTCATTATCCAACAACAACCATTTGTGTATTTTATTTAGAAGTAAACAGAAAGTTCCGACACAGTGATAAATGTAATGTTTTCTAAAGTGTTTATTTACTTGTTTGCTTTGAGGATACTACCCTTGTGTTAAATACATTTTGCTGATTAATTTATTAAACTGTCAAGAAATGATAATTTCGCTCAATGGTCAGTAAAAGTAGGTTGAATAAAAAGGTTTCAATAGCTTTTATTGTCTTAAATCTAGATTAAAAATTAAAAAAAATATATATTCACGTGTAGTGTTTAACCTCTAGCCAATCTGGCTTCAAATTTTCAGAAATACTAGAAACAATATTTACTTAGCAATGATAGACACAATTGACATTGTGTTGCTTAGTAACGTTCAATTGCGTCAACCATTTTTTAATTGTATACCAAATTGATTTCAATCAGTCCATTATTTTGCGTTTTTTGAAGATTTGTGTAACGAAAAATTAGTTTTAAGAAGTTGAAATATCGCAGTATTAACCAGTTGTTAACAGAATAATAAAATTATTGTAAAAATATTCACGAATCAATAAGGGGACGAGACTTTATCATATCTAAACCTATAATATCAAATAACACAGTTTTGATATGGTTATAAATTCATTAAAGATGACCGAAAAGTGAAAGGCTTCCAGACAAAGCAAAGTCTGATATTTCCAGGAAAGTTAAAGTAATAGTTCTCGAAGATCGTTGCGAAAATACGTACTATCATTAAGCTATTAAATATATTTGAATCCAGATACTATTTGATAAAGTAGGCATGAGTAAAAATTCAATAAAATAAAATTTTTACAAAAAATTGAACCGACTTTTATATGAAACTGCAATTTTTGATGTTGTAGCCAACTTAATATCTGACAAAATCTGAATAACATAAAAAGATTGAGAAATTTTTTATTTGACGTTGCTTTCGTTCCGTGATAGTAGATATTTATTTCATTCAGTAATAATTTGACGCTGACTTCAAAATTTTCAATTTCATAAAAAAATTGTTTTTCTCTTTTTAGTACTTTTTTAGATAACAATATTTATGGATTTTTAGTTTTGAATTGAGTTGATTCTTGTAAATATGCTTTGATTCTGAAAATTTTTCAAATAGCAGTGTTGAATGAAATTATACCAAACAAAAACTGTACCAAACACATATTCAGTTTGCTATATTAAATCCGCTGTCTTGAATTTTAACAAATTAATTTTAGATTCATTACCTAGGCCCCCAAAACTCCCCAGTAATCTGGGTAAGCTTTGGTGTAGTGAAGTTCGTTGTTAAAATGATTGGAATGTAATGATAAATAAACAGACTTTATAATGTCATGGATGCAATCACCAATGATCTCAGTTATTTAAACATTTTTTTGAAAGTGTTTTATTGAATAGAATATATTTAGTATAATATACTAAAAATAGCCTGTATCAGTGATTCATTAACAATGCGAAAGTAGATTTTGACCTTAAATCTCTAGACAGCGAGGCTCTAAATTATTCCTTGATGCTGATTTATCTTTGCTTCTCCCGTCGGATTTCACCTTTTTCTGCCTTTTAAACATTCTCTTGTTCTATATCCCGTAGGAGTTCCTGGAAGTGTCCGAGAAATGTCAGCACAGTTAACTCAATAATTTAAATGGGAATGAACGTGCTCAGTAATTGTACTTTTAATTTAATTTTGTTAAAAATTTTCTAGAGCGAATGCAAAAAGAAACAAAATTTTTAAATCTCAGGAAGTTACGAAAGGTAAGGTAATGAAAGATATTTCAATTCCAAACGAATTATACAATTTTTTGCTTTTTATTATACTAAAGAAATCGATCTAGGTTTCAACGCTAATAACGCTTGTTGTCGCTAAATCTATAGATATCCCTCACCGTTTTTGACAAACTCTATGGCCCTTCACGATTTCGGAGGATGCTTTAATGGGGCGAACGTGGCGTAATAAAACTTAAAGCTGCAGTCTATAAAATCTGATCATGGATGTTGAAAATATAACTCTCCAAGTATCAAACAGCGTTAGACTTGTTTCTTAATAGTTATAAATAAAAAGTTTGAGATTTTTTTAAAACAAAAAATTCTAACTCGGCTTCTGCTGGTCTAATTTTTTTTTTTTCCGAAACCTTCATCTTGAATTCAGCTATTCGAATTTTCAAATTAAAAATGTTTTACATGCAAAGGAGAGGCTCCAGCTCCATTTCTTAATAAAAGAAAAAATTTTTTAAAGCGATATTTAATGGATTCAAAATTAATTTTTTTATTTAACAAGATTATAGAAAATTAGAGAAAATTTAAGCTTTTTGAGCTCACTCAAAAAAAAGTTACAGCAATCAATACTTTGCATCTTGAGACAAATGAATTGCAATATCTCAGCAACAAATTATCCGATTTACTATTATAAAATATAATTTTGTTCAGAACGACGAGAACTTCCCTTCAAAAGCAAAAAAGTGCAAAAAAAGTTATTTTTGCAATATATAATTGATATGCAAAAAATGCCCAATTTTGAGAGTTATTTGGCCTTTTTGTAACAACTAATCGATGAAAATCGCACAAAAGCGTAAATGTAGATTTTTCAAATCTCTACTATTTTATTCGAAATATTTTTTCCAAAATGCGTTCCTTGCTTGTAGATTCAAAAAACCAGTTTTGGCCAACTTTGACACCCCTCTTGGTTTTCTTTTATATTTTATGTAGGATTTTTTCTTACATTGTCCCCATTACCCCAGGATAGGTCTTATCCATCTAGGAATTTAAGTCGACAACACTACTAATTTTTACCTATGGCTCGGACCAAAATCTTAATACATAGGCAAAATCATGCAAGGGCACCTAGCATTATATTATTTTTTTTTTTTTGAGAAACAGTTGTATTTCTGTTTCATTTAAGAAGTTTCGACTTATTTAGAAACTTTAAAATATTTTATTTTTATTCATCTTGGCTACTTTACGTAAGCATAAATTTTTCCAAAAGCGGAAAATCCAATATTTCCTGAGATACAACCTATCAAAAACCATTTATTCATCGAGTTCCGCCTTAGGTATGGTCGCCAGAAGAACGTTTGTTTTGTTTTTGTAGCCGGAGCAAGAGACTCGTGCAGATCGTTATTTTTAAGCGAAAAAACTCTTACATCTTTGTTTATTTTGGTTTTTAAAAACAAGCAGTCACTAGGATCGTTTCGTAACCTATATCCGACACGCCTATATCATAACTTACCACTACCAATACCAGCATCCAGTCTTACTTAGAACTCATTAATCTACGTAAGCAATACAATATTTAAGCATTGACCAGAGCTAAGAATAAAGCAGAGGTCTGCCCGTGCATTTCGAAATATAAAAAGGGTACTCTGTGGATATATCTATTATTCCCTCGAGAAATATTATGCCGATAATCTCTAGTCTAGAGTGTTGGGTTTTGTATTTAATTGTCCTCAACTAGTGTTTTGAATCAACCTATTTATACTTGTATGAAAAGTGTTTTATCAACAATAATAGGTTTCTTTGGGAATAAAGCTTACTGTGAATTGGAATTTGAATTTAAAGAGACACCCGGTATACACAACATTATTGTTGAGCTCACATTTTTTGTGTCTAGAATTTTACGTTCCACTTTCTCATTTCTGTCATAGATATAGGCGACTGTTGAAAACAAGGGCATGATTGAAATAGGTTTTCTGTCTACCTCTTTTTGATTGATTATACATTATGAAACGATCTTTCGAACTTTTATTTTTATTCGACAGGCAACTGCCCACATTTGTCCCGCCAATGTATAGTAACACTAAAAATAAAATAAAAACCCAAACGATTTTAAAATATCAACGTATTTCGTCGACAAAAAGACTTAATTTATAAGAACCATATTTCGTTTGTCGAAAGGTTTACTTTTAAAGTTTGAGCGAGCCAAAAATTTATATGTTTTACACGATCCTTTATGTACTTCCAAAAGTTTGAAGTTTTCTTTACAATTTCTAACAGAAAACAAGTTTTTACGTTTAGTTAATGAACCGATAAACGCGGTATAAAAGGATAATCGATGTAGTATGGGTTTTCCTTCATTTTTTAAAGGGTTTACTTATAATCTAAAATAATAATAAGTGAACAACACAAAGGACTTGAAATTTATTACAAAACAGTGACGACTCGTAAATTCAATAATATATTAGATTAACTATTATCAAATTAACTCATTTCTAAAATTGTTTAGAAGATTGTTGACAATAAACAAGTCGTAGAGCAGTCGTTGATTTAAATGCTGCTTCAAGATCCGCTATAATACTGGAAAAAATTGTTAAAATTAGAAAAAATAATCTCACTGTTTATTTCATCTTTAATAGATGCGACAAGAAATATTCCCGTCTAAACCAGATTCCTTTGCGAATTTCATAGGACTAGGTTAACTGCATTGTTTAAGTTTTGTCGTATCATTTTGTTTTTGTATTTTATGTTTTGTGTGGTAAATTCTCATCTATCAAATAGTTTGGTTTAAATTGGTACGAGGAACTTTCTCTGTTTGCCGTGACTGCTGGTTGAAAAATATACCTCTTCTTAAATTATTCTAAAATTTATACAAGAAAGCACTCGAATGATGTCAAAAATAATAAAAACAAAACATGATGTGGTACTTCAAATTGATAAAATTTTACAAATGGTATTGTAAATATGCGAATTTACTTTATAGCAGTAATGATAAGATTCATAAAAAATTAATAAGCTACTAAACTACTTAACATAAAAGTTTTAATTAAAACGCTTTAGTTAAGAAGAAATTACGCATTATAGAGTGTGATTGTTAGTTGAAATTATTATTCATTTCTGCAAGTTGTTATTTCTTACTCTGCCGTCTGAAGCAATAGAAGCTAATGGTAACATCTCCCTGTGTTTATGGCAGTTCTTACTCAAAACCAATCGCAGCATAGACGTTCGTGGTAGCTTTCGTCTTCTGGCAGTAGTTTCACAGAAGCGTGCTCATAGTAGCAGTCCAGCACTTCTATTCAAAAGCCATCTTTTCCTTCATTCATTAAACCAGTACCACATTAGGTTTCTCAACGATCAAGCAGCGCTTTAGAAGTAGTAACTTATCTCACAAGGATGTAGCAACAAACCGTTGGACAGAAATCATTAGTGGACTATGTCACGGTTCAATTTTCCGCTTAAGTTGACTATGTCTAATTTAGTTAATTTAACCTTATTTTTGCAAAAACTCTCGTTATGGGCAACACAGTCAGAAAATCATTTTCCTTAAGCATTTCCCATAGACTCTTTGAAGAAAAACATTTCATAAAGTACAATTTTACTTAATTTTATTCTTCAAGTTTGACCACTAGTCGGTATTTTACTACACTGTGCTTAGGTATTTTCCTATCGATATTTAACTTTCCGCTACCTTTTTTTTTATTCAGATAGATCTCGTTTTTTTTTGCCCTGCCATTAATATTTAAGCGGAGTTGTATATATGTTGGGTTGCAGGAAATTTATTACTTTATTCGAAACGTATTTCATTAAATTAAAATTAACTATCGAGTTACTTATTTGATTTCTCTTATTTTTTTTTTGAGCGGAAAATGCTAATGATTGACTAATAGGCTTATGTAACAATTGTATTTCATCCGACTATTGTTGCCCAGTTTTATTCTTTTTGAGTTGCCACTTCTTTCAAATGTGGCAATTGAAAGCGCCTCACGGAAACCGACTAGTGTGCAAGCTGAGCCATGGTTATAAATGGAGGCCATTTTGCCTTGATTTTCACTTTTTCCTGCTTTGATGCAGCCGAAGCAGCTGCATACTTCCATTTCAGTTTTTATTTTCCAATTTTTTGGGATGGAAAGTCGTTTATTTTCCTGGAGATTTTGGAGTACCATATCTTTGGCCTGATTAAGAGTTATGGTTTTTTACCGGGATAAATCTGGATATAGGGATTTTGGGTCTACACATATCAATGAACGAATTCTGTTAGACTCCCTCGACATCAGGTAAGATCTATTAAATACAGCTTATTAAAACAATTTTTCATAAATTTTTGTGATTCAGTATATATATATATATATATATATATATATATATATATATATATATATATATATATATATATATATATATATATATATATATATAGTATGAAGTAATGTTAGGTTGATTATTGTAAACTATAGATATAATATTACTTAACTCATATCTAAAAACTAATTTACTGTCGATCATTTCGCTCCAAATTATTAATTTTTTGATACTAAGCTAATTAAATAAAAGTAAAATATAAGATATAGGAGATTAGAGTTAAGAGCTTGATTTATAGTACGCTAATTACTACAGTAATGGACATCATTAGTAGCAAATAAAGCATATGCATACAAATAGAAAAATACTTAAGTAAAGATATTATTTTTGTTTACCTTTATATAAAATATAAGCGCATCTTACCCCCTAAACTTTTTAAAAATCTCATAAATTTTTCGTACTAACAACTATAACCTTGTAACCCAAGTTCAGAAGCAGGGCTCATGCCTTAGACCCATTAAATATTTTAATTATATTTTTTCAAGTTATATGATCAAACATTTTAAAATCATGTCTTCTTATCCCGATGAAAACAATAAAGTAAGGTGACCAGAAAGGCCAGTCTGGTCGGATGGCTTCGGAAGGACCCTACCAACAAACCCAATGTGTGATGTAATTAATACCAATTGTGAAAATTTAAACCAAACATTTATGGAAGATTACACTTAAATCTTCTCCATCATAAGTACTATAAGCACTCGTTCGGAAGCAGATTTACTTTTTTTGCACAAGTTTTCCCGAATTGTTGTGAAACAAATAACTTAGTAGAATATAGTTCCTGGGGGGGGACTCAACACGCTATCTTACAGGGAAACAAATTAATAGTTATAATCATGATAAAATTGAAACAAATTTATATTCAGACTCGTCAAAATCGAATTTTTAATCGAATATTTTTGTTACAGATCATCTAAACGAAAACCGTGAGCGGTGTCATCGGCAATATCGATTAACCTATATTTACCTGCAACTTACAAGAAAAATATTCCAACCCGAATTAATCGGTTTCCATAATTTTTGATTATATCGTCAAATTTGGAAAATTATCCTGAAAGTGTGAATTTTTGAATAGATTTATTAATTATTTTTTAATGAATCAAAGGTTTCGGATGGAATTTCGGCCATAAAAATTGCAACTCCAATTATTTATTGTTCCGTATAATTAGAATTAATTAAAAAAAAACTTGAAAGAATTTGTTTTAACAAAATGTTTTCACAAACTAAGTTACCAGATCTGAGACTAAATTCATAATCAGGGACCTCAAATACCATTTAAGCTAGTTCATTTGCTAATCGAATTTCAATATATTTTCTTGATATTTCAGGTATTCATTCTTCTTCTTCTTCTTAAAGTGCCTATCCTCTTTGGATGTTGGCTATCACATTGGTCCATATTACTTTATTCACTTCTGCTCTGAACAGACCTGTTGATGTCATTCCAGTCCATGTTCGTGGGTTGCGCAGCCATGATATTCGTCTTCGTCCAGCTGATCTCTGGCCTTCCATATTCCCCTGCAGGATAAGTTGGAGCAGGCGATATTTTTCATTCCGCATGATATGTCCAAAGTACTC
Source organism: Diaprepes abbreviatus (assembly GCA_034092305.1). NCBI lineage: Eukaryota > Metazoa > Arthropoda > Insecta > Coleoptera > Curculionidae > Diaprepes > Diaprepes abbreviatus. The sequence continues at coordinate 21,030,993 of JASJET010000031.1, forward strand.
CAATTTTGTGCGTTTGACATTTGTAAGGTATTCCAGTTCTCCACCGATACGTTGTAAAATGTTTTCGTTTGATACGTGGTGTATCCAAGGAACCCTAAGCATGCGGCGGTAGCACCACATCTCAAATGCATCTATACGTTTACATGAAGCATCGGTAAGGGTCCAGGATTCTGCTCCATATAAGAGAGTTGAGAGTACATAGCATTTCAAAATCCTGATCGGCGTATGTATATTGAGGGATAGGTTGCACAGTATGTTGCGCAGCTTATTAAAAGTACCTCTTGCTTTCTCGATTCGGCTTCTTATTTCTCGAGAGTGGTCCCAGTCCTTATTCAACGTGCAGCCTAGATATGTGATGGTCTCGGCCATTGTGAGAGTTACGTTGTTGGCAGTAAACTGTATATTGCCGACGTCGTTTTTACTGACAATAATCCTTTGCGTCTTCTTGCAGTTTATCTTCATACCATATCTGTTGCAAGCTGTCACTATTCGGTCGATAATTCTTTGAAGTCCCTCTGCAGTATCGGCTATAAGAACGGTATCATCCGCGTATCTTAGGTTGTTTATTACTTCTCCATTTACAATAATTCCATCTTCTATGTTGCCCAGTGCTTCTTTAAAGAGATGTTCTGAGTATACGTTGAATAGAAGTGGCGACAGTATACAGCCCTGGCGTACTCCTCTCTTTATATTAAATTCTTCTGTTGTCTCATTCTCAACTCGTACAATAGCCTTTTGTTGTGAATATAGCTTTGATATTATCTCTCTGTCTCTGTCGTCGATTCCTGTCTCTTGTAGGATTGAAATCAGTTTACTGTGCTGCACTTTGTCAAATGCCTTTTCAAAATCTATGAAGCACGCAAAGACGTCGACACTGATGTCACGTGCTCTTTGAATCAGAACCTGCATGGAAAACAAGGCCTCTCTAGTGCCAAGTCCCTGTCTGAAGCCAAACTGCGTATTCATTACTCATATAATTTTCCGTAAGACTGCGAAATTTCAGTCATTTTGCCCAGCTCATAGTCGGGATAACCAATATTAAAATGCAAACCATTGACAATATGGTAAGAACCATCTTTAGTGTGACATAATCATACATAACTAAAAAACTTTCCTATATATTTTTCTAAAAAACGAATATACAATGTACAACATTATAAAAAAAGATATACTACAAAATGGGGATAATTCGCCTTGCCGTTATTTACATTGGTAGTGTATACTTTGTTATGTAGTAATATTTTGAGATATTCGTTCGTAAAACTGATTCTAAAATGATGAAGCTTCATCGCTGTAATACAAAGTATGCTCGCGAGAAGGGCGCATCCTCTAGTCGAATTAGGTTCCAAAACAGATTCAATTTGGTGTAGCGAGAGGTTGTTTTATTTTCCGAATAATTAAATTCGAACATATGCCAGGAATAACATAACTGACTTCTGCGCCAGTCTGAAAAAATAAGCTTAACGTTTGAAAAATTATCAACTAAATAAATGTCACAAATCGATCTTTTTCCATTATAACATAATTATTTGCATCTTTTCAGAGTGGCAGTTAAATAAATTATGATTTTTGGTATTATTCCCGAATAATTTATCTAAAAATTAAAACTGCCTCCCGCTACAACCACCTCTAAATATAATTCGACTGAAGTACTGTAGTATGGGATGTTTTCGTGTTACTTATTAGCACTCTCAAAACGCTTCCCAAAAAAGTCAAAACTCTATTATTATAACAACAATAATTCCACCCCTAAAGATTATCTAACGCGTTAGATGTATTGAGTACTACCACAGATCTAATGTTTGAATCTGACATGCTACTGACATACACGTTCGGCTGCCGTGGAGCAGTGTTGTCGTATAATCGTTTTCTTATTCTTACACGACTCGCTCGTGTTTGAGGATCGGCGTTAAAAGTTCAGGGGTAAAGTCGAAGGCTTGTCGTATGAAAGAGCATAGCATAACGCTTCATAATTTTGGCTACGATTACACCTTCATTTAGGTGGAGCTTCCTTAGATAAATCCCCAGCTTCTTGAGGACATAAAAGAATTAAAGAGGTAATTAAAGTTAAAAGTTGAGTTTAAAAAAAACTCTGAAATACAGTAAGTTATTTCAAACGACACTATTTTTAAAAATATTTTCAGTTCGTGTTGCAATTTTTAAATTGACTTTTTAAAATAGCCAAAAGGGTTTGTAAACCCTCGCTAATATTACATGTGACATTTTTTAGAAAAAATAATTTCCTGTTTATTTTATTGCAAAATAGCAATTTAAATCCGAGATATATTCAAAAATTAATTTTCGGGAAAAAATTTTAAAGGCTTCTCTTACCTTTTAGATACGCTAAAGAGCAGCTAAAAAATACTTATCTCGTATTTTTTTACGCTCCACTATATGGTCAGAAACCACTTAAATCCTAATGATACTGTAAATCAATTCATTGTAAAAGAGCTCAATTGAAAAATAAATTATTGTTAGTCGTGCTGCTGCAAATAAAGTTTTTTTTATAGAAGCCAGCATCAAACATATAAGGACCTTGATCTTAATTTATAGTAAGTACTAAAATTGCACTTATTTCAATTTACTATAAAAAATTTTACAAAATTTTTATAAAACAAAATAGTTTTTAAACTAAAATGGAAACTAAATATAAATTTTGACACAAAATTCCTGGATAAATATAGAATAGTGGTTTAACGTAAGTATTTACATTCCAGAAACAATCGAGAAAGACCTTTTTCTAACATTAAATGCCATCAGATCTGAATTAACGGACGGAGACTTTTTAAAATCGAAAACTGCTCCATTCCAACCACTAATCTCTACTTCTATTCTTTACAATAAAACTCTCTTGAAAGATCGCAACAATTGTAAATTCTTCAATGCACCCAGCTATTTCAGAAAGAAAAAATACAGTCAACTCCTTTAAAAGGGTTAATTTTATCCCTTCTGCATATACAGAGTGTCCGGTAAGTACCTCCTAATTTTTCGAAAGCACACAGGGGAGGTCAAAATAGTTACACTTTGTCATAAAATAAAAATTCTAAAGTGCCCTTTAATGGAGATACAGAGCCCTAAAGCGATATACATTATAGACTCTAAGTTTTGAACGGACTTGTATATTTTATTGAAATTTTAATATTTTATAGAGGCTATAAAGACTTATTTCAGTAGATGTTGTACATGAACAGAGAAGTCAGGAATGAACTGGCAACCACACTCGTTGTGTCTACGTTTTGACAGGTGTCATTTAACAAAGCTGAAAACCGATTTTTTTATACTTTGATCAGTCCTCTTCAGAAAAGGTACTCTTAATTTATTTCGATAAAACTGGCGGTTTTCGAGATAAATCAATTTTTATGAGAAACACTCAAAAGTTACTAATGTTAAACACAAACAAGAAAAAAATCAGGTTTGGACATTGTTCATACTTACATAATGAATTACTTTTGATTGAACTTGGCAAAACCGTCATCAGGTAAAAATAATTTTAAGAAATGAAAGAATACTCTTACGCAGAGTATGCTGATATGCATTTAATTTGTGGTGAAGCGCTGTCAAATTCTTCGTAGGCAAGAAGACTTTATGCTGAAAGATTTCCAGCTCGAACATTGTCCAGTCCGAAATCTTTTCAAATGATTGATCGAAGCCTAATGGAAACAGGTAAAAGATGTTTAGAAAATAATTGTTAGAGTTAAGGAATTAATTTTTTACATATTTTATTCAGGATCATTTTTGCCGCGACGTGGCGGTGAGGGCCCTCATAGGAGAGCACGAGAACCTCACGTAGAGGAACAAGTTTTGTAAGATATTGCTGATAACCCTTCAAGCAGCATAAGAAAGCTCACGACATAAAACAATGTTACAAAATGGATTGTATATAAAACTTTAAGAGAACAGTTACTTCACACGTACACGCAAGACGTCAATACTCCAATTATCTAAATGTAAATTTTTCTAACCTTATATTGTAAATGTGTGGGCTGGCATAATTGGAAATAACCTTATAGATCCATTGGTGTTGGAAGGAAGGGGGGAGATTTATTTACAATTTTTGAAGCAAAATTTAAATAATTTCCTGGAAGACGTAGGTACCTCTTGATAGAAGAATACAAATGTGGTACATGTATGAAGGTGATCCACCTTATTGTAACCGTACAGTATGTCAACACTTAACTAACGTTTTTGGCCCTCGATTTGCAGTACAGCGGGAAAATTTTCAAAGAATAAGAAAATGTATTGAAGTACGTAGAGCCTATATTGAACATTTGTCAAAATAGCATTTAAACCTTTTCACTATTTTTGCATTTTATTAATTAATTAAGCCCTGATCAACCCTTTGAAGGATTTCTGAACTTTACAATATCTGAGCTGGAAATCTTTCAGCATTAACATCTTCTTGCCTTCGAATAGTGAGACCGCGCTTCCCCATAAATTAAAGCACATCAGCACATTCTGCGTTATTTATTTTTACCTGTGTGTGTTTAGGATTGGTAACTTTAGAGTTTTTCGCATATAAACCGATTTATCTCAAAAACCGCCAGTTTTATCGAGATAAATTGAGAGTACTTTCTTCCAAGAGGAGTGACCAAAGTATTTAAAAAATGAGTTTTCAGCTCTGTAAAGTCAAATTTGTCAAAAATTAGACCCAACGAGTGTGACTGCAAGTCCGTTCCTGACTTCTCTGATGATCTAAAACATCTACTGTAGTATGGTTGAATGAGTTTTTATGGTCTTTATAAAATATCAAGATTTCATTAAATTATACAAGTCGGTTAAAAACTTAAATCTAATAAGGTAAATCGCTGTGTACCCTTTTAGGGCTCTCTGTCTCAGTTAAGGGGCACTTTGGGATTTTTTTTCTATGACAAAGTAGGTTATTTTGACCTCTCTTGCATGGTCCCGAGAAATTAGGAGGTACTTATCGGAGACCCTGTATTTATTTTATTACTTTTTTCTTTTCTTTCTCTGTCTATTTGTGACATTTCACTCAAAAAAGTAGGTGAAACATATGTGAAAATATTAGCTGGTTGGTAATAAGCAAACACGTCCAGTTACTATGTATACATGTTTTTTTTGTTTCAAAATAGCGTATACATATTTTTTTATTATTACCAACCAGCTCATTTTTTCAGAGGTGTTCGACAAATTTTATGCTTCATCTTTCCAGTCCGATCCCCAGAAATTATCAATTACCGCGTTCGACAATGCAGCCAATACGAAGGGAATTTTCGAAAATAAAAGAGTTGTAGGATTTGTCAAAATGAACCTACTCACACAGTTTCAGAAGTTCAAGTTGAAATAGAGATTATGCCTTGTGGATTAAAAGGGAAAACTCTGAAAAAAAAGGAATAACATATCTTAAAAATATGGCAGATAAACTGTTTGAAGTTTGAATTTTGAAAGGTATTCCAAGAATTCTCTTGATACAAAAAAGTATTAAATTTGCCGATAATTTAATAATGTCACCTATGCTGGTTTTTGCCTTTGATCACGGAACTCTCTTTTTCATAAAATTTACTTCTATACTATACTAGTATAGATCTGATTATTGAACAATATTAAATTTCCTTCCTTTTAACTGTGCTTGGAAATAGCACTCAATATATTTTCTGTGTTCAAATTATGCCTGAATTTATATTCATTTAAATTATATTTTGTGCTTCTACACTTGATTTTACTGAAGCGAAATGAATGCTTTCAGAAATAGAAATATTATTAAGAATAGGATTATATCTTATTCGATACTGCTGACTTTTTCAGTTTTTGCTAAATTGGTAAAAATAATATTGTTGGAATTAAAATATAGTTATTTTAAAATATCAAAGTTAGTTCATTTAAAGAAAAATGGTAGAATTAGAAAGTAAGGAAAGAAGAAAACACAATAATAGAAAAGAAAATTTATTCGAAACCGGTGTTATAAATTAAATCAATTTTTTCCAGAAATATATGTTAACAGCAATTGACAGCAATTTAAATGCACTTATACAGAAAATAACAACGTTTTTTAAAAGTCAAGTCATAAAAATTTCAAGGACGGCTTGCATTGTACTTATTTATGGCTGTTTGTACAATGCTTCAATTACATTGTGTTCCTAATCGTTATTAAGTATAAATTAAAAAATGTGTCCGAAGACTGCGAGCTTACACTATACCGGGTGTCAACGAATCTATTAGACAAGTCATAATTTCTAGAGTATTTTCTGTATCAAAATGAGAATTGGTATAGGTAAATGATATGTTTTCGCATATTTTCCACTTTCCGGCCACTTCCGGTTTCACCGGATATGGCCCCGGTTTTGAATTTTTAAATGGAACACCCTGTATATTTAACATTTTTGGATTTCTGAGACAATTCTAGATCAGAATGTGACATTTTAAAAACTTTTTACGTCTACTTCATTTTTTTAGAGCCACTTTTAAAATTGCATCTAGGTGGCCATGATCGGACGCAAACTAATCTAAGGGTCTTAGATGATGTCAAAAAAATACAATCGCAAAGTTTTAGTTACTAGTATGAAAGACAGGAATAAGACAAGTTGACAAAATTACGTTTTCATTTCTAACTATTAATTTTCAAATGGCGACCCCTTTTTAACAACTACTTTTCGAAAAAAGCATTTTTTGACGAATCTAACGGTACTAATTTATTTGCGATTGGATTAGACATAAGAACAGAAATTAAATATTATTAAGCAAAATACTGGATAATTTATTTACTTATGACAAGTGCGCCATGGACAGCCATGATGCATAATAATTTGCAACTGTTTTTATCAAGTCTTCTTTGGAAAACAAAGCACTCACTTAAGTAGATAATGACAGTGACATACGCTCTAAGAACAGACGTAAAGTTTCTTAATTTTCGTTAAGTTTAGTTTAAATTTTCGTTAAAATAATGTATACTCAAAGTGAAAAAGTGGATATGTTATTAATATTTGGAGAGTGTCATAGAAATTCAAGGAATGCTGCCGAGTTGTATGCTACTAGATATCCGAATCGGCAACATCCAGCCCATCAGTATTTTCCGTATGTCGAGACTCGTTTTAGGCAAATAGGAAATCAAGAAGCGGAACAGAGGTTTATCATAAATGAAGAGACTGAGATTAACGTACTTGCTATGGTTGAGGTTGAGTTTCGTTAAGAAAAATTAGTCAGGAACTGCAGATAAGTTATGAATCAGCAAGAAAAATACTGAAAAAGCATGGATATTGAGCATTTAAATATCAGTTACATCAACATTTGTATACTGAGGATGGTGATAGACGGGTAGTGTTTTGTGATTGGCTGCTTCAAAATCATAGAGTTAACCCAAATTTTATCGATTTTATTATATTTTCCGACGAATCCCGATTTACAAATAATAGTATGTTCAATAAGCAAAATACTCGGTACTGGGCCCAACAAAATCAACATGAAATGAGAGAGGGCAATTTTCAAGAAAGATTTGGCGTCAATGTCTGGGCTGGTATCGTTGGAAACAGAATAATTGGGCCAATATTGTTTCAAGGTTAGTTAACAGGGGTTAGATACTTAGGTTTTCTTCAAAATGAAATCGAAAATCATCTCAATGATATACCTTTAGCAGTTTTACGGCGAATTTACTTTCAACAAGATGAAGCACCGCCTCACAATACTAGAGAAGTTCTTAATTATTTAATAGAGCATTTTAATAATCGAATTATTGCAACCAATGGTCCGGTACGGTGGCCAGGCCGCTCACCAGATCTTACTCTGCTCGATTTCTTTGTCTGGGGATATGTTAAAGAAAGGGTTTACTATGGAGCAGCACCAGCTACTCTTAAAATATTAGAAGAAAGAATTTTACGGGCATTTAGAAGTATAACGCCCCAAATGCTACAAAACGTGTTGAGAGAAATAATTAAACGAGCTGAAATGTGTCGTGAAAAAGAAGGAATGTACTTTGAATATTTACTACACTAAACTTTTTAACAAATTCAGCTACTGTACTTTCAAATATTTTAAGTGCGTCGTCTAAGTTATTAGTTTATTTTGTTAGTTTTTTGTTAATTTTGTTAAATTTTTAATCCAATTCCTGTCTTTCATACTAGTCACTAAAACTTTGCGATTGTATTTTTTTGACATCACCTAAGACCGTTAGATTAGTTTGCGTCCGATCATGGCCACCTAGATGCAATTTTAAAAGTGGCTCTAAAAAAATGAAGTAGACGTAAAAAGTTTTTAAAATGTCACATTCTGATCTAGAATTGTCTCGGAAATCCAAAGATGTTAAAATATGTGTTATATTTAAGAATTCAAAACCGGAGCCATTTCCGGTGAAACCGGAAGTGACCGGAAAGTGGAAAATATGCGAAAACTCTCCTCTTCACATAACATTTACCTGTACCAATTCTGATTTTGATACACATAATACTCTAGAAATTATGACTTGTCTAATAGATTCGTTGACACCCGGTATATAAACTGTATTCAATGTAGCGTGCGCTTTGCAGAAAATATCACAACACGGAAGATCACAGGAAACTGTACTCTCACTACACCTCTACAACATATTCACGCCCGACATCCCCATGACAGAAAACATGAAAATTGCTCTATTCACTGACGACACTGCCATGATGGCAAGGTTAACCTAACCGAGATTGATCAGCAGATATCGACAAAAGGAGATGGATCTAGTTCACGACTGGTTCGCCACCTGGAAAATATCGGTTAATGACAACAAGAGCCAAGGACTCTGGCAAAACGATAAATATTGATAGCTAAAATTTCACACAGTCTGACCAAGCCAAATATCTAGGTGGGACGATAGACAAAGGCCTGAGATGGAACAAGCACAGCTCAGCTACCATCAACAAATTAAGGTTTGTTAGACGACAGCTCTACCCGCTATTCAAGCGAGCGAATAAAATGAGACTTAAGTACAAGCTGATAATCATTAAAGCTGTACTAAGGCCTTCCCGACTTGCTGATCTACAGTTTGCAACTACACAGCAACGACATACCTTAAAACTCTAGAAGCTCGTGTCTCGTGGTTGATCAGAAACGAGCAAATACATAGGAAAATGAGATGCACCCCTTTAAGGCAGATCCTGAGACATAAAGTCACTAAAGTGTTCTTAAAAGCAGAGACACATGATAACGTGCTCTTCAGGCAAGCAGTAGCTCATGACCCTGCAATGGACGGCAGGAAACACAAAAGACGTAGACATCAGGTCCGGGCAACAGGACCCAGGAACCATCCTGGAACAAGAACAAGGAACCAACCAAGGAAGAAAGACGAGGCACCTTTGAAGTTTCAGTCAGGGAACCTCCCACTGGGAGAAGCATCAAAAGGAAGCGCAGGATCCACGACCAGGATCACACGTATTGTGGCCTAATCACAAGCGGCACGGGCTACAGAATCGTGGGACCTTCAGACTGGATTTTAGCCGGAAAGAATCCAACACTACCTCCACACTTAGTGAAGGTATCTATGCAAGATTTCCCCTCCTCAAAAAAAAGCGTGTGCTGTCACGTCACTGTATGCATCTCAATATTTAGATGTTACAAAGTAGTGATTGGTAGAGATCAAGTAATTCACTATCGGCTTTACTGAAAATTCCATTATTATTTTTAGTATAAGCATCTTCTATAATCTTTCTTTTCCTCGCGTAAACTAAGCATTAAGAATAATAATGGAATTTTCTGTGAACCCAATGTGGGAATACCTAACCTTTGGCAACTACTGAGCTTGCAAATCTCATACTTTAATAATCACAATTCTAATACAATGTGGACATAGAAACTGGAATAAATTCATTACCTAAAAACATTGTTTTTTTTTTTGAAGAAACGTTATAATATAATATATACTGCGGCAGGTCCAAAAAGCAAATTTCACCATATGCATTGTCTTACCTAAATGCGAGTTCCAATCGAGCTATACATTCAGTGTCACTCGCAGATATTTTACTTACTCTGTGAAATTAATTGTGACAAACCTTTAGGTAAGAAGCCTTAGCCAACCAAGTTTTTTTTTCTGGTGATGAGCACTATTGTTGAATTCTGAGGACTTACTAATATTTTCTCACTCTTTCAGTATCGGAATGATGTCCATATTTAATACGGGACTTCTGAAATTTAATTAGTGGATTATTAAATTACTGAAATGGCGGAACTACCTGCATAGGCCCGCCGAACCACCCTCCACGTTTGGATTAGAGTTAATAAGTTGTCCACCGACAGAGTGAAGAAAGTACATGACTAAACCTGCATCTATTTAAGTCTATTTTTCAGTTGTATTGTAGAAAATTAAGAAATTGTGTATATCTAAAAATAATTTCCAAAAATATAAAATCTAATAACATATGAAATTTTTCATTATGCCGAAAATTTACTGGCAAAATATATTCCTGATAAGACTTCAAGGGAATCTTTTTTAAGTAATGTAAATTACTATGGGAGGCAACTAAACAAATTAATATATAGGGCGGGGGTCTAAATTGGAATTCTTGCTACATTTTACGACGAACTAAATTGCCTTTTTGTAATTTTAAATTAAGCTCTAAATATTGCCTGAGTTATCTTTTCGCGGAACTTTACGGACATTAAAATCCAGAAAATGACGTTCAGGGCATATTGCGTAAACTGGAAAATATGCTAACTTTAGATTGGCGATTAAACATTGTAGGTTAAATGGCCTCTAAAGTTATTTTATTATTTTCGACACTTTATCCGATAAAATAAATAAAATGAGACTACGCTTCAAGAAGTAAATACAATCAAAATAGTTTTTAACCGATCACATAAAAAAAGAGGAGGTTCTCAGCACAACGCCTAATCAGTTTTAGCTGACTTACCATATCTCAAAAACTATTTGATTTTATATTAAAAAATTTATTAGTAAAATTGTTATTGTCAAAAATCTTTAATTTCTATAAATATTTAGATGTAGGTAGGAATTTTTTTTTAATTTCTTCGTTATTTTCAATATATACATTTTGGTCAAACAATTTTAAAATTAGTTTTTACATTGAAAAAATTAATGTGGGTTCTATTGAAAAAATTACCAAATAACTTCGAATTCATAAAAAATTTCAATTTTTTAAAAAGAATAAATCTGAAAACGGAAAGTCGATAGTAACGCATTATCGCAGAGTTTACCGTTATTTTTCACTTAAAAAAGGTTTGCTGATAATCATCAACAAAACGGTTAATTTTGATTTTCAAGTCTGCTTACTCTAATAGAGATTCAGATTTAACACATTTGGCTCTAATTACCTCTAAATTAAATGAAAGCCTTTATGTCATTATTAGATTGGATGTGCGACTTTTTTTACTTTCTATTTCTGCAATGAAAAACCACTTCCAAGGACAAACTATATGTTAGTTAGTCAGTTAAATTCAACAACTTTGATTGAGGTCATTTTTTATGAAAACCTAAAGTTAATTTTAAAATAGCCTCTTTAATCATTTTGAAGTCTACTTCAGAAAAGAGCTAAATAAATTAAAAAATCTCTAATTACCATTTTTTGGAAGTCAGTTTAATGAAAGGAAGGAAGTTATTTATTCGTTCCAAACTGTGGTTTCATTTTATAATGTTAAAGAAAGATTCATGAATATGAGCAATTATTATATAAATTATATCTGGTTTTTTAATACTCACTAGATACTAGAAAATGTTTATATAGTTTTGGTACAAACTGGTGGAAATATTGAAGTATGAAAAAATTCAATTTCTTTGATATGGATTAATTTCCAGTTTTTTTAAATCTTTTTAGCAAGCAACTAAGCAAATTAATTTATAAGGATGGAGTCTAAACTGGAACCCTTGTTACATTTTACGACAAACTAAATTGCCTTTTTACAATTTTAAATGAGGCTCTAAATATTGCTTACGGCATCTTTTCGCCGTTTACGGGCATTAAAATCGAGAAAATGACGTTCCCGGCATGTTGCATGTAAATTGTATAATATGTTAACTTTAAATTAGTAATTAATTAAACATTGTGAGTTGTGAGAGACATTTAAGGCAATGATGATGTGGTGTGGTACAAAAGTGGTGGGGCAATTGAGTAGCAAAGAAGTGATATCAAAGGGGTTTAATGTTTACTGAAGTGGCAAGCAACGTACCGTGCTATCGATTGACCAATTTGCAACATGTCATCGTCAGAGGGCAGGAATGCACTTTTGTTCATGCAATTTATTAACCTCAACATGTGAAACTTTATTGAGTTCATCCTGTATGGCAGAAAAATGGAAAATAAGGAATTGCTAAAGTTTATAGACAAGATTTAAATTTTTACGGCCAAAAATTGAGGCTTCTTTGTTCAATGAAGAAAGTGATATCCAGATTACTTCAAAAATTATGCCCTATGTTCCAAAAAAACAGTTATCAACTTCAAAAAATGGCGAAGTATCACCCCCACAAGATGTACTCAGTTCGGGAGCTGTCAGAAGACGATTTTGATCTCCGAAATCAATTTTGCGAGCAAATGCAACAATTATGCAATAGTGACAATAATTTAAAAAAAAAAGAATTATTTTTTTCTAACGAGACAATATTCATCTTAAATGACCATGTTAATAAGCAAAATTGTCGCTATTGGACAATGAAAATCCTAATTAGTTCACATGAGTTAACAACAAAAAGCTTCAAAAAGGGAACGCGTGGTGTGGTAAAGTTGACGGAAAGGTCCTAGGTTCTCATTTCTTTCACGGTACCCTTTCCTGTACTAAATATCTGGAGTGTCTTTAAAAACCCCTCATTTCCGCACTAATAACTTTGTACCCAGACCTGTAGGAACCCGATATATTCCAGCATGACTTTTTAACAAGATGGATAGGATTAGTTATTGGAGGCGATATTTGTTGTGTCTCATTGTGTTGTTGTTTGCCAATCCTTCTCAACACTTCGTCGTTTGTGATGTAATCCGTCCAGGATATTTTTAAGTTTATGTCTCATTTTAGATAAAACTTGACCTCATGCTTGCAATTCTAGATCTGATCTCTGTCGTCATGTCCCATTGTTCATGAACTATGGTTCCAAAATACGTAGATTTTTCAACGTTATTGCTTGATCTAATATAAGTTTTTCTGTAGATGTAGAAGTTTAAGAAGTTTTTCGTGTTTTACATTATCAAAGGCTTTTAAGAAGTCAACGAAACATATATACATATCTTGGTTCATATGTCTACATTTTTGTATAAGTACTTGCAGGGAAAAAACAACCTTTTGGGTGTCTAAGCCACTTCTAAAGCGAAGTTCGGTCTCTGCCACATTTAATTTATATTTTGCCTATATATGATTTTGGATAATTCAACATTTAATTTAGATGGTACCAATTTTTTTTTATATTTTAAAGTCTCACAATAATTTATTTTTCTTGACAATTTCTTTATGTAACCAACATCGATATTTACCTTGTCATATGTAAAAAATGTGCCCTTTCTGATTCTGAAATGGGGTTTACAATTTAAAACACGCACAAAAAACTCTAAACCAAAAAAAAATCAACGAATCCGAGGGTTTTCCTCCTACCCATTTAGTTTATATTGAATTTACCCATTAAGCATATATATATATATATATATATATATATATATATATATATATATATATATATATATATATATATATATATATATATATATATATATATATATATATATATATATATTATATTCTATCCTACAAAAAATCCTTGAGTCACTAATTGACAATATTTCCTATATTACATTTTCTTAATTAAGAAATAATTAGGAGTGCTAAATAATTTGCACAGTCGATAAAATGACAAAAATTTCTTTATTTTTCTTATTATAACTTTGCACACTGTTTCTTAAATCGCGTCCTAGTTTTCTTGCTTTCTTACTAAAAAGCTTAAAAAACCTGCGAAGGGGTATGATAATCAATTCAATTGAATTTTTAATAAGATGAAAATTAAATAAAATAACATTTTCTTTAATGTCCTCATTTTTCCATATCATAATTTATAGTTGAAAAAAATTCATCGAAATTTCATACCAGACTGTCCGTAGATGTAATTAGTACTCATTGTATCATAGAATATAGTTTTTCACATACACACAACCAAATATACTTCTCATGCTTCTTGTCTTAAAACAGCCTCAATAATTTCTCCTAAAGTGTTTTCCTATAACATCTAGTGTTTTCCAATTTCTAAAAGAATAAGAAACAGATAGTGTCATGTTAAGCTATTTAAGATTGCAGCAACGACCACATTTTTCCAATTTATAGCGTAAAAGACGTCTTTCGCAATTGTAGCTCACACTTTATAATTACATTAAAGCACAGTTATTGCTTATTTTATTAGATAAAATGATTTCTTACATATATTTTACGTCGCTTTTAATTTTAATTATTGAACGAAAAGTAGTTTTAGTAAACTCTATCTAATAGCATATACTTTAAATTTTAATAGAGACATAAAACTAATTATGTACCGTTGTCAGTTAACAACTCTTATAATAGGGACCAAGCACCATGGCTTATATATTCTTTGCTTTTGTAACAACTCCTAAAATATGGTTTGCCTTTAAAGAAACATTGTCAGATTATCTCAAAGTTCTAAATTGGAGGAGCTTAGAAATAAGTTTTATTTTTGTTGCATGTTTATAACTAAGATAATTTTAAAACAGTAGCTCTTGGGATTATCGCTTAACATTGATCTTCGTTATGAATCGTTAAAAACTAATATCTTATGACAGAAGGACGATATAAAATCCTTATTTCCTTTGTACTGTTTCGTATATTTTTTTCAATATTAATATAGGTCGTTGCGCAGGAAAACCATATTTCCAAGTTTTATATTACATTTTGAAGTAAATTTAAAAAAAAAATAACAAAAGTTATTTATTAGACAGGCAAAATGATAAACTGAACCCGGTAACGCTGAATAGCTGTTTGATAACCCTCGCTTCTTCGACGGGGATTTGATATGATCACTTATTTTCTTGTGTTTAGGAAAGAATCAGTATACATTAAAAGTTTGAATAGTATTTTAAACACTTTAAAGATGGTGTATCAATGATGTGTACCCAGTTGTAAGAAAAATTACTTGAAGGAGTACTTCATTTTTAAAAAAATGACGAATGTTGGTAAAATTGAATAAAGCGAATCATTGTAAAGGTTTTGGGTTCAGTGATAGTAGCTGAGAGTGTAGTGTCATTTTATTAAAAAAAAAGGTCTTATCTGGCAGATATACCAACAGAACTCCAAAACGAGACAGATCTTTTTTTTTTCAAAATTAAACATCGCATTTAGTGCAAAAATTCACTAATACGCTATAACAAACTTAGATAGATAGGTAAATAAATTTATTTTATTACAATTTGTACAAAAAAATCCAATTGTGATATGGCACTTTTACAAAAAGAAATAAAGTTTAAAAAATCTGTGAATCACATAAAAAATAACTCGCTAACAATACGTTCCAGAAGAAGTCTCATCCATCGAATAGAATACATGCTCTAACAAAAACTCTTTTCATTTATTTTTAAATTTAACAGTCTAAATCTTTAAACGCGTCAGGCAACATCTTGTACGATGACATATTTACTGTATTTTTCTTAGACCTCCCCACTCTGTACCTGGAAGGCCTAATTAAGTTAGCTGATCTAGTGTGAAAATGCAACAAGAAATAATAAACAGAGAGAAGGGTGTTACAGTGAAGAGATTCGCAAAGTTGCCCGAGAAGAAAAATAGAGGCTGCAATAGTGTGATATGTAAATTCCAGTTCAGACCATCATCCAAACTGATAATCATCAATGTTACCGAAGGACCATCAATCACTCTACATCCATTTAAGGAAAATAAGTTTCGTTTTTTTTCTTCGTTCAATTTAAGAGAATTATTAGCAAACCAACATCTCGCACGCTCTTCCATAATAGATATTTCTTTCATTAAATATTCTGTGTCTCTGCTTTTACTTATTAGGACAGGTGCCTGAAGATATATATATATATATATATATATATATATATATATATATATATATATATATATATATATATATTCTACACTGTATCGCCTTAGGCTCAGAAAGCTCTACACCATATGCGACTACCTGCCTTCTACTTGACAGAAAAGATGAAACAACGAGGGGGACGCCTCTCATACCGTATCGATAAAGCTTTCTTATTAAAAGATCATGAGAGATACAATCAAAGACACGACCAAGACTACACAATGAGAGCCCTACGCTGTCTCCACTTTCCAACCCCTCAATGGCGCCCTCCACAACTGTAGCAACTGTAATGAAACAAACTTTAATTATTTTATACTGTTTAATGGGAAGTATATTCCACGTAAATAATCACCGTGTAGATAGATTTTTACCATGGGAACTGGGATAGTATATATCTTATATTAGCACTCGAGAAAATCTAAGGGAAATAAATCAATTATCGTACTTAAGCCTAAACTCAATTTTATTACTTTTGAGTCATTTAAATGTTTTTTTAAAAATACCCAGACAATTTATGACGACAAAACCTAAAAAGATCGTACCCGCTTTTAATATTTAGAAATAAATCTGTCCAAGAAATCCTACCAGGTTATGTAATTAAAACCGAAGAAATAAGTGCTGAAGTTGGTCCCAACATATGGTATATGCAAATACTGATCACATAAACTCACCTTAATGTAATATATTGTTTTAGTACATGTACAAGGAATTCGTATAATGGCTGTTTTTTTCTATTCTCAAGAAAGAAATAGTTAAATATTTCCAGACCACTGAAAGAGTAAATGGTTTTCTTTAAAGATCATTAATATCATTTCCTTCTGCGTAGAGAAAGACCTAGAATAGTTTTGTTAACTTTTTTATATAAAAAAAATAAGATTAAAATGCTCCGATCTAGATCAATTCCGGAATTAAATAAGGTTTGACTACACAGACACTAATCTCTTTCAGAATAGTGCTACTCATATCATGAATGTCAAAAGACTTCTTGAGAACATGTATAGCACGCCAAACTTCGCAACGGGCGAAAGGGCAAAAGTATGCAATGAATTTGGGATTGCCAAAATCATAGTATACTTTATTTGTGTGTCAGTGTGCAGATTCTGTATAATGTCGGATATTATTTTAAAAAATAACTCACCAAGGTTCCCAGCACTAATCAATGCACTAGAAGATGCATGATCGATTTCTCTCATAATTAATAACTCTCCAGACATCCGGAATTTAAAAATATTTAAAAAAAAAGTAATATGTCGGATCCCAAATGACGAACCAGAAATTGAACATCTCTAGATTTTTCCCAAAACTGATATAGGGGGTTTTTGGGAATGTAAATTGCGAATTTAAATTTATATTTACAAAATTCAATATGACGGATTCAATTTTTAAATTAAAAAAATTTAACATCTCTGGAATTTATTCAAAATTTATTATCGGGGAGTTTCTGAGGGGTAAATAACGAATTAAAAATTGCAGCAAAATTCAATATAACAGATGCCAGGTTGAGATCTAAAAATTTTACATTTCCGGGTTTTGTACAAAATTGGTACTGGGGGGTTAGATTAAGATTAAATTAAGAATTTGAAATTATTTTTTTTTAATTTTTTGAAAATCACGGACCCGGAATGGCAGGTTAAAAGTTTTACGTTACTCACATTTTTTTCTTTTAAATGCTAATAGAATACATCCGGGATCGTAGGGATTGTCTTGATTGATAATGGGGGTTCTTGGGGCATATATTACGGGTCTTAAATTAGGTTTTCTAACTCAATATGTAGGATCAAGTATGTCGAATAAAAAGATTTACATGTCTCAAGTTCTTTCAATATCAGTATTGGGGGATTTCGGGGCTAAGTTACCAATCTAAAATTTATTTTTGAAAACTAAAGATAACGAATTTACTATAGCAGACAAAACAATGTGGTTGTCGGACTTATATTGTCTTTCTTTTGTTTATTTTTTACGACGTTTCGATTAGGTTACTGTTATCAAGTGTAAACTAGATTAGAGACACAACCTAATCGAAATGTCGTAAAAAAAAATAAACAAAAATAAAGACAATGGAAGTCCGACAATCACATTTTAGTCAATCTTCAACATTGTCTACAACCTTCAAACAAACGTCAGACAAAATATTTCTTTGAAAGAGTTTATTCAAAACTGGTATTTTGACAATTCTGGGAATCAAGTAATTTTTTGTTGTTGAATTTAGTGTGGTATATAACTTTGGATAAAAAAAATTTAACCGAATTTTCAAAAAGCTATAAAAAGTGAAAAATCACAATAAAAATTATTTTATGAAATTGAAGCTTTTGAAGTTAACGACAAATTATTATTAAATGAAATAAATAAGTTTTAATTTGAAATACGATAAGAAGACAATTTAAAATAAAGCATTTCTCTATGTTTTTATGCCAGTCGCATTTTGTCGACTTCATATAAAAATTTATATTGTTTTCCGCTTTTTCGATCTTTATTAGAAGTCAGTTAAATTTTTTTGTAAAAACTTGCTCTAAATTATCGCTTACCGATACATATAAATTATGTACTGTTCTATACGTATCACCAATATTACTATATTTTAAACAATTATTGTACTTCTCAATATTTCCTTTTCTGTCTTGCATGTATTTGATTGAGAAACACAAAATTTATTCATTGTAATAAGTGTAATCTAGAATCAAACACAAATAAGTGTATCCCGATATTTTTCTGCTTCAAAGCAATTTCTTGTGAAACGGAGTGACACCAAATATCGATACTTTTAAGAGTATTGCACATCCATACGCGGAATCATCCCTCTGGATCAGCCGGCTCACTAGCCACAAGTCGTCTAACTATCCTACATGCTATTACTCCACACTAATTTCAGTTCCTATCTCAGTTCGGTTGAGTGAATAGTAGATAGTTTAATAAGCGCTTAAGATCCAAAAAGCGTATATAAATTTAAAAATATCCTATTTGTCGATTTTTTTTTTATTATAGTAAATACGAGATACAACGTCAAAAATACCAAAATTGTGAACTAATATCCTTTTAAAATAAAAGGTAAATATGTCTTTTGTTTCTTTTTTACTCTAAAAAGCTTATAATGACTTGACATTTAGTGAGGTTTAAGGGCATGCAAGTTCAAAATAAAGCAAAATAAATTTTCCGCTTAAGGACTACATTTTTCCAATTTGTAGTGTAAAAGACTTCTTCCACAATTTAAGCTCAGACTTTTCAATTACCTTAAAGGTGTAGCTACTGCTCGTTACAGGTAAAGAACGGGGTTTTTCGCATTTCTTTTGTGGCGTCTTTGTACTTTCATTGCAAAAGAAAATAAAATAAAAACGGAGAAAAAGTTCATGAACCATCAACATTATATTTAATAGTTTAAATTTCTTGGAGAGGAAAATCCAAAGAAACAATACTGTTTTCTATTTTATACACATAATATACAAAATTATAAATAACTCAGAAATGGAACAGATAGTGACAGATTTGCTTCAAGCTTGTTTGCACTCGTCAGCAACATTCATGCAAGCGAATTAATATCCACCGGCTCTTCAAAATAACAAAAAGTGATTAAGTGCATGTCAGAATAACAACTTCTAAAATACAAAGACACAGCGCTGATTCGTGACGTTATCGCCCGGCGGCCGTTAAGTCAACAAATTATTATCTACTTTTTTGTTGAGTTTGTGTTTTTTCTAGATATTTAAAGATTTTAAATTTGTATTTAAGTAAATCATGTGTTAACAAGAGTAACAATATAAGTGGGAAAAACTAAAACTTAATGATTTGAAAAATACCACCTTTTCT
This sequence comes from Diaprepes abbreviatus, assembly GCA_034092305.1. Classification (NCBI taxonomy): domain Eukaryota; kingdom Metazoa; phylum Arthropoda; class Insecta; order Coleoptera; family Curculionidae; genus Diaprepes; species Diaprepes abbreviatus. The sequence continues at coordinate 21,050,746 of JASJET010000031.1, forward strand.
ATAGGGTGTTTTTTTAGATGTTTGGTTTTTAAATTGGCAACACTATTTCTAATGGCTGTAAATTTGACAGTTAATAAATTATTTCTAGTCAGTACGTTCTACCATTTCACCATGAATAGACTTATTCCAGAAAAACGCTTCAATCATAGTTTAGTTCTCCAAACTGACCATGCGCTACGTTCATTTCACGGTCGATATAATCGTCCATCCGAGCAAACTATTCGACAAACCATGGATCGTTTTAAAAATACGTACACTCTGTTTAATAATACGCATCCACAAAAACGCCATAGAGTGCGCACAGAAGAAGTTATTGGTTCTGTGGGACTTAATGGTAAGGAAGATCCGAATGAGTCGATTCGCCATCCTACAGTTGTGGTTTTTGGAGAATTTTGCGGAAAAATCTTGGACAACGAGCTTACAAAATCCAGCTTGTGTAAGAGTTGAAACCGTGTGACCATCATGCGTACCGTACTTTCGGTAAATGGCTCGAAAACAATAGTTAGCTTGATCCTCTTTTTCAACGCAAACTTTTGTTCCGGAATGAAGCTCATTTTTGATTTATAGGCTACGTTAATAAACAGAATTGCAGAATTTGGAGCGGAAAAACCCAGAAGCCTTTATTGAGAGCCCTTTATATCCTTTACATCAAAAGTCACCATGTGGTGTGCTTTATGGGCAGGTGGCATCATTGACCCATATTTCTTTAAAGATGATGCCGGCCAGAATGTTACTGTCAATAGAGCCATGACTGGTGACTTCTTCGTTCCCCAGTTGAATGGTATTAATGGGATAGAGTTTGGTTTCAACAAAATGGCGCAACATGACACACAGCGCGCACACCATCAATTTATTGCGGGAAAGATTCAATAAGCGCATAATTTCGCATAATTGACCTATGAACTGGCCTCTACGATCGTGCAATCTCACACCTATGGATTACCTTCTTTGGGATATGTAAACTGACTAGTCTACGCCGATAAACCATACACATTGGACTACATGGAAGTCAACATTCGTCACATAATTGCTAATATATGACTCCAATTGCTCGATAAAGTGATCGAAAATTAGCTTCCCGATTGAGCTTCATTCGAGCCAGACGTGGAGCTCATACCCCGAAATCATATTTAAACAGCAATGACATACACTTATCACAATTATCTTTTAAATAAAGCCAAACCATAGCTATTAACATTATTTATACGTGTTTTATTTCATTTTAAAATTATATACCTCTAAAAAAAACCCTTTATATGTGATCTACTCTGATGAATAAGTCGGACTGAGTCCATAGACTTCTATAGAATGAGGTGTTCCATTTAAGGCTAGAGAACGGAATGTATTCAGTTTTTAAGCTAGTTACTGGTATTTAAAATGACTCCAGTTTAATGGTCAAGCAACCAATTTCTAACAAATCGTCGAGGCTGCTGCTTCTTTGGTGTAGCGGTGTCGCTGTGTGAGATTCGTATAAGCTCGTCTATGGAGTTCTGAACTCTATCTAGATATTCTGTTATTGAGTTGAGAATAAAAATTGAACAGGTTTCGCATCCAAGATATCTGTAAATAATGCTCTTCTTCCTTGCGTAGAACTGAGCTCCACTGATCATTCAGAGGACTTTGTTGTGCAGTGTTAATCTGCAGAATCTTTATCTGCTCGTAGTTATCCATGTAGGAGCACCAAAGAACAAGACCGAACAGATTAATAACTTGTAAATTAGCAGTTTAAGCTTTAAATACAGCTTGCTGTTACTGTTCAGTCGATAATAGAAAGCTATTAAGGAAGTTATCACTTTACTTTTTTTGCATGAATCCTCTAAAGAGTTTGAGAGAGGTAGTTCATTATTTGAAATATTTTACTGTAGTTTTTTTTTAAATAAATAGGTAAAGGTGAGTATTAATATAAATTAATATATTATCTAATTCTAACACAAGATCCTCAAGATTTTCTATGTCCTGAAAATGCAAAAATTCTCAATGGTTTAAGTTCTCAAAGATTTACAAGTAAAGGTACTGAGAAAACTTTTCTTAGTTTCATCAATGGTTTATTCAGACACTTTTTATTATGCAGTATGTACTTTTATTTGTCTATGTATCTAGTTTCCTTTTATGACCTTTATCTAATTGATTATTTCTTTTGCCACAGTAATTTTTAGTCAAAGTACTGATCATACTGGTCAGTAAAATGTCAATAACTGTTGTAGCTGAGTGTGAATTGAAACCATCAACGTATATTAAAAATTTTTGTTTAAAGACAGATTTAAATATAATAGACAGAAATGATTTTTATTAAAAAATGTTCAAGAATAACAGCTCTTTTTTCTGAAATAAATATATAAAATAATTACTCTTTCAACTACAGGGTATCAAGTATATTGCAGTGCACCTCTGCTTAAGTTAGCAATGCGTTTAATATTATCTTCAACAATTAGTTCTTTATCGCATATCAATAAATTTTCGTTTCTTTAAAGCAATATGACTGGAATATCCTCAAAAATATTATATTTTTAAATACAAGAGTTTTTTAGTATTTCTGTAGTTTTATTAAAACAGACTTTAGTACAATCCTGTTGTTCACTTTCAAGTGATTAAAGATATCACAAAAATTTTCAAGTGCTCAATCAGCAAAGGATTCAAAATTATCAGTGACACTTTTACATTTTGTCTTTCCAAGCTAGATGGATAAGTATCTTGAACAACTTAGAAATTTACCAGGTATGCTTTGTTCATTTAATCTTGCTATATTTAATTTTAAAGATACAATCTCACAGCTTTTGAGTTTTGTTGGAATATCTACCAGCTAAAATTCTCTTTACTTATTACAGAAAAAGAAAGTTAGATTACACTCACAAACCCTTCTATTTTCGCTGGGCACAAAACTTTCGCGCTGAAGCACTTTTTGCTATTTTAGCAAGATTGTATTGTCAGACCGTTTGAATATTTTTCGATACAACCAAGTACCCAACATCTATTCCTCATCTTAAAAGTATCTAAAATACTATTTGATCTTGCAAAGGACAATTAAATGTTAAAAAATCTATAGTTCCAAACCATGATCGACAAATGTAACGCCAGCGTGAAAACCAAAAAGTACTGCAAATCAGAGAACAGTTAATAAAATGTCGATTTATCGAAATATCGAAATTATTTTTAGGAAATATGGATATTTATGACTAATAATTTTTAGAGTCATATATCGATAGTAAAATGTACGTATCGGCGCCGATATGTTTTAAAATAATTTATTATTTCCCATTTTTCGCGTCAAATATTTAAATCGTATTATTGTAAATTATTTATACTATACTAAGCTTTTTTCACTTTTTTTATATCCCTACGTATTCTTTTGGAGTGGAATGTATTTTCGGCAGTATTTGACAGGTTGAAAGCAGCTTTTATTATCTATAGCAAATTAAAGAAGCCGAAACGAGAGGTTATGATATTGTTGTAAAAAGTCATATTTATTTAATGTAGTTCAGTTAAACTAAATAGTGAAAATTAGTGAAGTGCTCGAATACGTCGTGTGCAGTATATGCTTCAACTGTTTATTATTAATTAATTATATTAGGAAGTTTGACACGAGAAACGTTTCACGTAATTTGTGAGTCAAAATAATTTAATTTTGATTTGTTCAATAAATAAGTTCGATTAAATACTATGTAACTCATATTTGTGAGCAACATTAGATGTTTAGCTTCGGATATCTATAATTGCAAAGTTGGGGAAATATTCAGTGGTACCCCACTCGATGGAATAAATGAAAAAAACAAAATTCAATTTTAAACCGTTTTAAAAAGTTGATGCTGGTACAGATATGTAAACGATGTTCTAGCATGTTTTAAAGGCACTACTAGACAGCTTCAAAAATTCTTACAATTCATTAATAATTGCCATCCAAAAATTCAATTTACTTTTGAAACTGAAAATAACCATAAAATAAATTTTCTTGATCTCACCATATCTCACCTCAATAATCAGTGTAAATTTAAAATTTTTAGAAAACCAACGTTTACAGGTAATACTATATCTAATGATTCTTTTCACCCCTTACAACAAAAAATGGTTGCATACAATTCAATGATACATAGAGCATTCTCTTTGCCTCTCTCTGAAGAAGATCTTCAAGAGGAACTAAATATCATTGAAAGGATTGCAATATCAAACAATTTCTCCCAACAAACCATAAAGAAATTAATAACTAAAAAACAAAAACAACCAGCTTTTAATTCAATATATCCTAAAATATAAAATGATAAAGATAGTTCATCTTATATATCTTTGTCATACTGTGGTACCCTATCAAAAAACATAGCTAATACTCTTTCGAAACATAATATAAAAGTAGCCTTTAAATCTCAACACAATCTGTCTACTATCTTTTACAATGCTAAAGATAAAATTAATAAATTTGATACATCAGGAGTTTATAAGTTAAAATGTTCAGAGTGTGATAGCTTGTATATTGGACAAACTGGTAGAAGCTTTAAAACTCGCTTTTCAGAACACCACCGATCATATAGACTACAAAAAACAGACTCGAGCTTTGCCAACCATTGCTTAGAACACAGCCACAATTTTCCTGATTTGGGCAACACTGACATATTGCAATATTCAACAAAGGGCCAAAAGTTAAATATTCTAGAATCTTTTGAAATATATAAATATAGTAGAAATAAAATTATAAATTTGCTTAATGACCAGACAGAACTTGGGTTTTTCCCGTTATTTGTTGTCGCCAAGTAATAATTAGTTCCCAAAATTTAGTACCTCCCCTTTGTAATAATGAAATTTCTCAGGTAGTTTTTATTTATGGTTAAATTTTCTCATGTTTCTGTACTGGATACTTAGTCTACCTTTGTAATTCAGTTTGAAAATGACTCTGTGAGTTGAAACTGCAGTCACTGTTTTCTTAATAAATTTAGTGGTATAAAACTTAGTAGTTCCTTTTAAACATTTCCCTTAAACCGTTTTCTTTTTCATTTCTCAGAGAATTTAAGTAGACGTATCTTAGCCATAATAATTTTCATTGAATATATTAAGCTATTTGTATATTTTCAAAATAACCGTGGGAACAACAATAGAGAAGGGGATATTGTCAGAATATTGGGGACTTATATTTCGCGAATAAAGGTTCTCACTAGAAAATATTATATCACATATTTAACGACATTTTTAATAACCTGTTCAATGATAGTTCACTTGATAGAGTTAATGAAAACAATTTCATCTAAACTGTTCACACAGGTGGAGATATCTAGTTTTTTTTTTCAGCTTTGTCTCAGGTTAGATTTTGAGTTAATTAAAAGTATATATCTGCAAAATGTTATTGTAAGAGATAAAAATACTGACGAGGTCCCTTATTTAAATAATTGTGTCACTTTATACACCATCAATCATTATCTCCTATATTTCTCGAATTATTTTTATTATTTCATCTATCAGTGTCATTACCGACATATTTAACATCGATGAATTTTCTGTAGCAAAATGAAAAAAGTTGAAAATTACCCAAAGGATTTATTTATTGTATTTTCCAATTTTCTAGCTCACAGACCCAAACATGGACCAACCAACCTGTAAGAGTTTATAACGAAAGGTTAAATAAAGCAAAATTACTTCACTTGAAACACACGTTTTGGCAATTTGTGTCTCGACAAGACTTGTTTGCAAGTTTAGGGGTAACTTTTGGTAATTGGCCTAAACATGTGAGTTACATGAGTTTGTGTGTTACATAATGTAACTCCATGTAATTATTTTATTTTATCTTAACTTGCTATTATCAAACCTGTTTCAGAAATTAACAGGGATAGAGAAAAGTGTTAAGTAAACAATTTTTTCCAGTAAGTAAACTTTTTATAGCTTACCTATGTAATAAGTAGTTAGTTCCAGGATATCTGTACCTAACTTTCGGAAAACAAAACTTCAATATAGATTTTTTATCTGACGTTCAATAAGATTTACAAGCCAAACGGCTTCGCACTCCCTCCAGGGCATATTCACTCATACCAGGTACTCAAAGATACCAAAAGTATGAAGCTGTGTGAGAACCCTTTCCATGTTATCGGGTCCTAGGTGACGTGGTCTGCTGTATTTCCCATGAACTTTTGGACGGTTCGCGCGGTTGCTAGGAGAGTTGCTCTCTGCATCGGTTTATACAGGCTCGGGATTGTATTGGTAATAAGGCACTTTTCGTACCTGCAATAGGTTTAACTTTTCTGCTAACTCTTGGTGGAGTATCTTAGCGGCTGAGTCGTGTCTTTCCTTATACTCGGTTGCGGCAAACGCTTGGCATCCTCCAGTTATGTGCTGGATGGTCTCTGATGTTCTACAGCCATATCTGCATTGGTCATTTTCTATTAAGGAATCTCTAATGATGAACTTCCGGTAGTTCTTCGTCGGAATAACCTGGTCCTGGATAGCGAACAAGAAGCCCTCCGTTTCCGGAAACATCTGTCCTGAAATCAACCAGTAGTTCGACGCTGAATTGTCGACATTGTCCTGATTGACCTCATTTGGATGCCATCCATGAAGTGGCTTCCGTAGCCAGGTTTGTAACTTCTCTTGGTCTGTTTGGTGGTGAGAAGTAATATCTTGTTCCCTCAAATGTAGCGGTGTTGAATCATCTGCCTCGCATATTGCTCGATGTAGTGTGGAAGAGTCCGCTAGCCTGTGGAAATATGAACGTAAGTTTATTATTTGTTGGTCGAGCTGCTTACCAATATCCACCAATCCTCTTCCTCCTTGGTGTCTTGGAAGCATTGTACGTTCAATAGCACTCCGAGGGTGATGTTTCAGTGCTTTTGTTAGGAGTGTCCTTATTTTTCTTTGCAGGTTTTGGATGTCCGTCCTGCTCCATTTAACAATTCCAAAAGAGTAACTCAGCGCAGAGCAAGCAAACGTGTTGAGCGCCTTAAACAAATTTCTACTATTTAAATTAGTTCGTAATACTCGCCTTACACACCTGACAAATTCGGCTGTCAATTCGGCCTTCATAGCGCCATGGTCAATTCTTTTTGCCTGTTTCATACCTAGATATTTGTATGTTTGGTCTGCTTCCATTGCTGCTATAGTTTCACCGTTCTGCATTTCAAAAGCCCTCGGTTGTATCTTCCCTTTAACGATGTCCAAAATACGGCACTTGTCAAGCCCAAATTGCATTCCGATATCCCCGGAGAACTCCTCGACAATTTTGAGCATTTGTTCCAGCTGGTTTCTGGTAGCAGCCATCAGTTTAAAATCATCCATGTATAGAAGATGATTCACTCTGACTACCTCTTCGTTGTTATTTCTAACACCAAAGCCGTATCTGGTGGAGTTCAAACGGCGTGATAGTGGGTTCATTGCAAGGCAGAACCACAATGAGCTAAGTGAATCGCCCTGAAATATTCCCCTTCGTATCGGAATGGTGTTAATTTCGATGGTGTCGCTGAATGGCACTTGCAATTGGATCCTAGTTCTCCAGGTTGACATGATGCGTTCTAAAAAGGAAACAAAATTGTTATCAACTCTATACATTCTCCATATAGTTTTGAGCCACTCATGTGGCACCGAGTCGAAGGCCTTTTTATAATCCACGTAGGCAGCAAAGAGGTTTCTCCGGTTGGCACAGGCTTGGTTACATATGACAGAGTCAACAATCAATTGTTCCTTGCATCCCATTGCTCCCCTCGTGCATCCTTTCTGTTCTGTTGCAATGATGTTATTTTACTCACAGTGTGCGTAGATGCGTTAGGTCAAGCAGGAGGTGACCACCTTATACAGTGTGGGTAGGCAGGTGATCGGCCTATACTTATGTGACGTTCAATAATATTATTAACTTATTATTTTAACAATATTTTAAAGTTTTCGTTTTCAACTTGATTGAATTATTGGCGGGGGTTCACTGAATTAGTTTCTAAATGATGTGGGTAATCTGTAATATTTTTATATAAATTTATGTGCTCTACAAAGTTTCTTTTAAAAGTGAAGTCTTTTTTAAAAAGACCACTTAAAGGGTAAAATAATTGTATAAATTTTAATATATATTTTAAAGTCTTAAATATATTCACAATTTTATACAATTATCTTATAACTGATTTTATTTGTTCTAAACGAAGTTACTACTTTTTTGGGATATCAGTAAGCTTATCGAAGCTTAAGTTATTTACTCTACATAGGAAAAATGTAATTCTTGGGAAAATAATATTTAAGACACTAACATTGACCATACTATACTAGTATCGAACCATATTCTACGGTACTGTGTGCACGAATCTCATAAGCCCAGGATAGTGTTGTACAATTTCTTTTTATCACGCCGTCATTCATTCTCATACGCATGTAATGCGGTCATTTTCCGTATTACTCCATAGTGGTCAGGAATGTGTTTTCACTGAGAGGTGAAAAGCGATGTCATTTTTAAAGACATATAACGTTTGTTGTCGGTAGCCGCCGATCGTTGCCAGGGTTACCGTTTCCAACATTACTACCGCTCTTGAGCGTACTGTCACGTGCCATAATTCGTGTAATATAAACGTAGCACCGCCGGAGCCTGGGTTACCAAAACCTTATAAAACGTTATTTGACACCGCCGCCTACACCTCATCGCCGCGCCGTGAAAAACGCCGTTTAAGCATACCCTCGCCCTTCAGTTCCGTTTGTTGATTGTTTGTTAGGGTTTTCTATCTTTGTTTGTTCAGATAGGTAGTTAGTTGGTTTTAGGCCCTAATGCAAAGTATGGAATACAGGATACAGGATGTTGTATTTTAAACCCTTTGTTTTATTTTTTGGTCCATTTTTACCCTTTAGGAAATGTTAATCGGTAGCCACTAACTAGTATGCGTAAATGACCGCTGGCTTGTTATTTCTCCACTAAAACAAGCTGCCCGATGCAAATGAGCCCTCTACCACGTTAATTCAAAGATTGGCACCCGAGACTGATATCCGTTATATATACTGTCCGATAGACAACGAACCCATTGGATAGTTTAATCGATAGTTAGCCGAAGAGGTTGGGTACCATAACCGATAGGTAGTGTAACCGTGGGATATCTTGAACTATATATGTTTTGGCCGATGGCTACCTGAATGAGACATATCTGCTATTGATGCTTCGCTATCTTAAAAGTAAGATCTTCGCGTATTTCTACGACGAAAGGAAGCCACATTGTGATTGCCTCATTATTATGACTAGTTTATATCTTTTTTTTTTTTGATGTTGACATGGGCTAGACAGCCATATACTCATTGTTTATATCTGGAGTTAGTATTTATTTAATAATTGCTCCAGAAAATTGAAACACCTAAAATAAAAATTCACCAAACAAACGTATTCCGTGGAACTCAATCAATCTTTTTACCAATTTAAAAAATTTTAACAAAATTTGAAAATGGTAGGTTCCTTGGGGTTGAATGGAATTTTTTTATATTTATGCTATATATATATATATATATATATATATATATATATATATATATATATATATATATATATATATATATATATATATATATATTTAAAACGTCATAACTTTTTCGGTCTTACCGAATTATATTTTTTATAAAAAAAAGTTTCTGCCTCCCCATAAAAAAATACACTTTATAAAGATAGCTATAAATAATCATTTTTTAAAAGTACGCGTTGAAACAAAAGCAAGCTCTAAAACTTAATTTTTGTCTAACTTACTAATTGTTCGTCAGTATGTTTATTTCGTTAAAGTTTCTAATAAGTTAATGCCTAAGAATAAATTTTCAAACAGTGAAAAGTGAGATACAGTCTGCGTTTAGGTGCATGAAAAACTTAATGCACGCAAGGCGCTATGAAGTTATATGGGGAGGTATTGTTACGATTTTCGTCACTGGGTTCGAATAAAATAACACTTTTCACTACATTGTATTTAATGCCATATTAACTACTTCTTAATACTTTTAGAGCTAAATCATAACTACCTACTCAAATCCTATCCCTATTTATATGCCTATAGAATCTACAACGATATACGAGAGTACAAATCTAGAAATTACAAGAAACAATGATAACTCATCGATATAATATTTCTACAAGGACTCATTAAAAAAATATTTCAACGAGTTCTTCGTGACACTGCCCCCTTCCTTATTCTGATCATCCCGATCAACTTCGATAGGTCCATAATAGAGCTTTAACCTATGAAGATTTGGCCTTGGGACTTCGTTAAATTCTTTAAACAACGTCATTGATTTTTTTCAGAACAATATATGGTCCTCCCCATGATGGCATCAACTTAAGTAATTTACCCTTTCGCCTGTGTGGATTCCATAACGTCACCTTGTTGGAACCCTACCGAGTTTGCCTTGGTGTCACATCAACTGACTAATGCTTCGCTACCAGGTATTTACAGAATTTGTTGAAGTGTTGACCTAATCCGACTTGGCTTCCAGAACTCTCGTCCAGTCTTCTGTAAATGATTTCCCCGTGCTCCCCTTTATTCTCGTTATTTGGCAATGACTGATTGGTTCGGAATTACGGTTCTTTGACAGAATAAATTCTTCGGTGCCAAAATTAAGAATGTTAAGCTTGTTCTTCAAAGAAAATCCATGTTGACGAATCAGATCCATACCCAAAATAAACTCAGCTTCAGTTACAATTCTTAGCATTACTTTTCTTAATAATTAACAATTACGGTAATAGGTGTATCAATGACTTTTCGTTAAATTGAAGAAATGGCCCTTTTCTCAGCTGAGCTGTACTCCACTGTGCACCAACGTCAAGAATGACTCTACAAATAGGAAACCCTTTTCATTGTTCTATTTTGCTACAGTGCTTGCATTCTTCCTTTCATGGTCTTCTTGACAAGGTATTTACGTTGCTATGAAACCTTCCTAGTCTATATTTGATCTTAAAATCATACTGTTCCAGTTTTTCCTGGTTCTCTCCTATACAGTTTCTGGATGCTGAATTAGACCTTAATTGACCCTTCTCATGTATCCATTTCATCAACATCTGTAACAATTTATCTAATTTCTTAATTTCACTCGACATTTCCTTTTCATACGTCTAGTTCGTTCACATCTGTAGCACTTTATCTGGTTTCCTAATTGCACCCGACAGTCCACTCTCATGTGGTCAGTTCATCTACATATGTAACACTTGTGTTTAGTTTCCTAAGGATTTCAGACAAGATTGTCGCTGTTGTTTGGTTTGGTGAATCTTTTTTCCCCTATGCTAACGGCTCTAATTTTTGACCTTGACACAGTATAAGCTGCTTCTATTTCCAAAACTCTATCCAACGATTCACTACAATAACTAAAATTACTTAGATTCTTGATCTCTCATATCTTCAATAAAATACTGAATCGTAAGCTCTTCTAGAAATTATTCCCTAGCTCATGGATAAACTACATGAACAAGGCGTATGTTCCATATTCTTGCAGACTTTCTCCACTTTTCTAATGTCTAGATTTGAGTTGTGATTGGTGTAACTAGCACCGATGCTGATATAAAAATCTTTTTTGCAATTCCGCACTAAGAATTACATGGTCGTTTTGTTGGATTGTAGGAATGGTTTTCAATAACTCCAGTACTAGTTCACGAAGTGCAATTACTAATGCAGTAGTCATCTCTTCGTAGTTCCAATTATTTGCACTAGTGGAAGCTTCAAGTTGGTGCTTATCGAAGATGTTTGACGTCATAAGTTGGGGGTTTGAATTTCTGTCCAGTGGTTATTACTTTATCAGCAGAATCATGCTGCTTTATTTTACTGACTTGTGTCTGATGATCCTTTATTTTGTATTCTATATTATCTACTTCTTAACGTAATTTTGATTATATCCCTTCTACAATTTATTTTACTTCTTGTAGCACTTCTCCTACGTCTTATCACACAATTGATTCACACCTATCTCCTTCTTAAACTTTAGGGTTGGTCCCAATTTAGCTTTATTAAATTTTTATTTTCCTTGTATACCTCTTGTATCCATTTTAAAAGTGTGTCTTCATCTTTAATGCAATGTTCTGCTTCTCTTTGGCTACGTTCTTCTTCTTCTTATTTGTCCTTAAAGTGATGTTCTTCTTCATTTTGGCAACGTGTTCTTCTTCTTGTTTTTCTTTTAGATGGCATCGTTTTTCTTTTTAACGATGTTCTTCTCCTTCTTCTTCTTCTTGTTTTTCTTTAAGATGATATTCTTCTTCTTGTTTTCCCTTCTAACTCCATCTTTCTTCTTCTTGTTTGTCTTTAAAGCGCCGTCCTTTTTCTTCTGTTTTGTCTTTAAGACGTTCTTCTATATGTACCATAAAGTTGGCTATTGCTTTGTTATTTGCCCTCTAGTATTTACCATAGAAATTTCTAGAATGTTGTTGAAAGCTCGGTACTAAACTTCCTTCTTGATTATTTGATGGTGAAGTTCATTTTTCGCTACCTCTTCTAGTTTCCAAATAGAACGTTCTGGCACTTGGTCAAAAATTTGTTTCTAAACCTCTTTCTTAATGACAAATTCGATGATGATGTCAGTTTTTCGCTATCTCTTTTAGTTTCCTAGAACTTTTTTAAAACTTAGTCTTATTTTTCTACTTAATTACAAATTCAACAGTGAAATTTGTTTTTCTCCATCTCTTCCCGTTTATAACTTCATTTTTCTGGAAATCCGGTATTATTCCTCACTTCTGACACTAACTACTACAATTTTCACTCTTTATATTCACTTACTGGGTTCGAATAAAACCACAATTTCACTACATCAATCTCAATATTATTTTAACTACTTCTTAACACTTTTACAGCGAATTAACAACAAAACTAAAACATATCCTACCCCTATTTATATACTTATAGATTCTACTAAAATATATGAGAATACAAACCCAAAAATTACAAGACACAATGGTGACTCTTAGATATAATTTTCCTATAAGGACTCATCAAAATAATATTTATATGAGCATCAAAACTATCCTAGTCCTTCGTTACCATGTCTGAACTAAAGCTTACAAGAATTTAGGATATTTACAAATTCTTACAATAAATTGGATAAAGTGATTCCATTCATACCAAGAAAGAAGGTTACTTCTCCGGAGGAAGAAGGACAAATTTTGATCCGCATTTCAGCAAACTCAAAAATAGATTCGAAGTTACTCATTCTAACTTACTTGTTAAGAATCTACTGCAGGTTACTTTGCTAGCCCGGTTAGAGTTTACCTGTGTCATCGTGTCCAGCAAAATGGTAATACAATGTTTTCAAGTAAAATGTTGCTTACAGGTAAAGCCACGTTCAATATTAACTTAAAATTAACTTATGATGAGTGAATTATTGATAACTCTAAAGAAATTGCAAACCTGTGTAAATATATCACTGAAAAGGATTTTGAAAATAAACTGATACAACAAAATAATCAAACAGAACTGTGGAGAAGAATAAAACAAGAAGAAATAACAATAACAATCGGAAAGAAACGATGGATATGGATTGGCCATATATGAAAAGGCCCAAGTAATATATCTAGACAGGCTCTTGAATATCAGCCAGAAGGGAAGAGAAAGAGAGGAGGACCGAATAATAGCTATAGAAGAACTATTACAGGAGAATATGAAAGAATCGGAATAGGATGGGAAGAAGTCCGAAACAGAGCTAGATATAGATAGAAATAAAGAAAACTGTTGGAGAAATCTTAGGTGAATGACAAACAAAGAGGATGCGCAGATCTAGCCAAGCCGCCATCTTATATTATTGGATAACAAACGCACAGGCACCCAATATTCCACTTGGAGTTAAAGCAATAAGAAGAGCATAATTATGTTTTGGGATCTTACCGGTTACATCAAATTTACGTTGTGCATATACTGAATAAATATTGTATGCGAATTTTATAGATCAGTAAATATTATGACTATTATAAATGATCGACTAATAGATACTTGTATATTAAAAAAATTGGAGAAACTGAACTCTTCGATAAAAGGAGTTCCTCGATAAACCGAATTTTTTGGTACCCGACAGCACTTGGGCTTATCTAGGTTCGACTGTATCTATAATTTTTAAGGACCTGTTTACGGAAACTTGTTCATTCATATTTAATTTTTTTTATATTTCAATCGAACCATAACGTTTGTTTTTTGATCTGCTATACACATGTATGACATGTGTCCACACTTTAATCCTTATTGCCAAAAAATCAACTCTCCAACTTCAAAATAATCTCGTTGAACCACAAATTGTGAGAATGTGCTTTTCAAGCAGAACACTCGTTCCGCTCTCTCCCTAAAAGTTAATTAAATTGCTTGGCGTGTACACGCCTTTCTCTTGGGCTTTTAACGGTAATGGCGAAAAAGATTATCGTTTTTTATTGGAAAACATCTTAAAAAATATGTAATAGAATGCTGGAAAAGAAGAAGAAAAACATGTAGACATACCGAATGGGGTAAAAAAATTTATCCTTTAAGGAAAACACAATGTCTTATTTTTAGTTTTACATTTTGCTAATAAAGGGTTAAAAATTGGGATGCTGTAAACTGAACTGGCTTCGAAAGAAATTTAATTTACATTGAGACATATTAAATTTCAAAAAGGAAATTGTCCCTGGAAAATTATGTATATGCTAATGTAACCGCCCTAGTTTAAAAAAAACTCAATAAAATAGAAAGTCTATACGTTAAACCGACAACAACAACTTTTTTTGAGTGATAATGGTATCTTAAAAAAGTTAATGAAAGGTCATACGAATATGCATCAAATGAATTTCTATAATTTCCTAACATATATTTAAGAGAAATTGTAATCATACACCTAAAAAATATTTTTCCTAGTAGCCTAGATCAAAATTTAAAAAAATATTTTATGAGTAAGCTGTCACCATTTTAGTATACCACATAATTCGAATTTGATTGTTACATTATTTTCTAAATTATTCCTTCTCTGTGTAAGAGTCTAAATACACCGTTATTTTTTCAAATGGCGTAAAGTAACTCTGAGTGAGAACATGTACCTAAAGGATGTAGCTTAATTTTATTGTCATTTTTGTTTCCAGTCTTCAAAAAACTTTCTGTCTTCTAAAGTTTATTCTTCAAAGAAACCAACGTTCTTTTGAAGATAAGTGTTTTGGAGAGACAAATTGTATATTTTCTCATACAATGTCAAGTTCGTTTCAAAACAAGTTCTGTTACAAAACCGCTGAGTCAGGTCTCTATCTATATTTTTATTATTCGACCAAAGTGAAAATATTTACATTCTTTTCGTCTTACTACTCAATATAAATTTTTATTATAATTTAATTGTCAGCAGATGTGAGTATTTGTAGGTCCTTTTAACCATAGATGATGATTTGAATTTTTCAAAAATTAAGCCTAGTAAAGTAAAAATTAGAATCCAAAATTCTTGTATACATTTCAATTTAGCTTTTTCATTACGTAGAACTCATTTTGCTTTATTGGGGTTCTCCAACTATGTATTCTTAGTTTTTATAATTTTGCAAAATTAAGTAGTACCTTCTATAAAGAAAGTACTTATCATTGTCACGGTTCAAATTTCAGCTTAATTTCACAATGGTTAATTCAGTTAATTTTATCTTATTTTTGCAAATACTCACGTCATACCATAGCATTTTCCTTAAGCATTTCTCATAAATTTTTTGAATAAAAGCTTACTATTCATTGTATTTTTAGGTTTTACCATATTACGAACTCTCTTAGTGTTACTTCCTTATTAATTTCTTTCCCAGCTCGATTATTTTTATCATTCTGAAATTGATCTATACTGTTACACTACAAAATATGTTTTTAAGTTAATATGAATATAAGTATTACCATTATATTAATATTTTACTACACTGTTACTTGGTTGTTGATTTTAATTGCTGCTGAATTTCCTGTTACCTTTTTTTAGATAGATCTCGTTTTTCCTGCCTACTGTTCTAATGAAATTCTTCCTCAACGACAGTTTTTCTGAAATAATTTTAGATAATTGTGTAGATCTTGTTTATATTCTGCATAGATTAAGTCATATATCAGCTTCTTTTTTACATCGAAGGGAATTTTACAGCCTCTGCTTTCAAACTGAAGAAAAGTGTAGCATTATTATTATTAGTACTAGAATCATAACCTTCTAATATCGACAAAATGGTGAGCCGTATGCTTTATAAGTGTTGTACCGACTGTTAGCGTAAATGAACTAAAACGAGAAAGACAAAAACTTTTCTAATAAAATAACTCTAGTGTATTCCGTTCAAAGAAATTTTATTTCATCATTGTTTATTTGTAATATTATTCTTATGTAAGATGCACTTTTGTGAAAGTAGGAAGGAACGATATATTTCAGATTTATTTAACTGGCAGCAAATTATTAAATGATAATTGAAAAATAATATTCCTTATTCCTGTTTACCTTTAAAATGACGTCCCCAGGGGTGCTAAAATTTCAAAAAAGTAATATTATTTGTCGTTTTGAAAAGGAGAAAAGGTTATCTATATCTCTTCATGAGGCTTCTCATCATCCTTACAGCCTTGAATTTGTAAATATTCTAATTTGCTCTCTCAGCTCTGATTGTACAAAAGGAGCAGCTCATTTAATCTCATAATAAGATAACTATGAGTAAAATTACAGGAAGGTGGTTTCAAATTTGTTGACTTCCTTCTTGAGCAGCAAATTTCTCAAAATCGTAAGGAATCTACGATTGAAGGCCTTTACTTTCCTTAAGGTGGTGACAGGCTATGAGACTTGGGTATATCACTAGAATCTATAAACAAAACTTAGAGTCCATGAAATATGTAAATTATTGTTTTCCGCTTTCAACAAAGACCTACGCACAAACTTTCGCTGGAAAGTCTATGACTGCAATCATTTGGAACCAAGCAAGATATTATTGTTGAATACAAGTCATAGGATTTTTGGCCGAAAACGTCCTGGTTTGTGCTCCAAAAGTGTCCATCACCACAGTGCGCGAGTTAAGAAACAGCCAAAATTCAACCAATCTTGTGTTCCATCCTTTTTCAGAAACTTAAGTACTTCAGAGGACGTTATTTTAAAGGTCAACAGGAGTCAGTAATATTATTTGTTAATTACCATATAGTTAATTAAATCTGAAATATATCCTTCCTTCCTACTTTCACTAAAAAATACATCTTAAAAAAGAAAAATATTACAATTAAAGAATGGTGAAATGAAACTGCTTTGAATGGAATGCTTTTCAACAACAAAGTTATTTTATTAGAAAACTTTTTGGTCTTCCTCGTTTAAGTTCATTTACGATAATTTTAACCAGCTGTTACCCTAATAACACAGATTTCTTAGCGACATCTTTTATACCTTATTGTAATGCCCAGATAATGCAATTTTCAGGTTGTATTATAGAAATAAGTTTCAATTATTGCAATTACCACTCGATTAAATTATTATAGGTCACAGATAAGCTTCATTAAACAGTTTATGATTTATACAAAAAACTCTATTTTAAACCATTTATGTGAACAAAATATCTATACTATTATCGTTACTCTTCAAAATAAAACAATGTCACACATAAAGTTTAATGTCGGTATTATAAGGAATAAGGCACTACTTATAAAATGGGTATGTAAAATATGTAAATTAGTATTATGTTACCTTAAGTTCAGTAAACTTGAGGGTTAAAGGCGTTTTATTCACGAGATGTCGTGAACAGCGACTGGGGTATCATAATTAGAAAATACCTTAAAACCACCTTAAAAGTAATGGGTTTTCTGATGTTCTATATAATTCTTTCAGCCGGTTGTTCAGAGTTTCGTTCAAAAATAACAAATTGTTTTAAATTTAATCATTAGTTAAAAGTAGAAGTAATTTTTTGTCTAAAAACTATTACTTTTAATTATTTATTTTTTTCATTTATTTTAAGTATTTTATAAATTATTTTCTTAAAATAATTGTTACAGAACTTGTATTTCTTCCAATACTGATGCATTGAGACGAAGCCAAAATTGTATGAAAAATCGTATATTTGGCTTCCAAGAAAATCACCTTTAAAAGAGCGTTGTTTTCCCTGAAGGGATAACTTAAGATGACAGAAAGTACATTTTTGAAGGCTTTAAAGAGTGGCAAAAGTCAAACTTCAACCTGCAGGTACATTAGTTGACTCACAGTCATTATACGTGTTGTAAATGCCTGTCTGAAAAGGTAACGGCGCTTTTAGATTTTTGCCCAGAAAAAAATAATTATGTAAATAATCTAACAATCAAATATTTATTCGGATTATGGGCAATACTAAAAAAATGGTTAAAGGTATACAGCAATAGCAGAATATGCTATAATTTATACTAATGCTAAATTTTGTATAGAGAAAAAGATGGCAGCTTCCTGGCTAAATAAGTTCTTTTAAATTATTAAGATTTAGCACCATTACGGGAGAACACCACTGTGAAAGGATAAAAAAGGTCATTTTCATGATATTGGTTTAATAGCTAAATTATTTATTTATAAGTTATGAAAATATATGCATACATTAAACTTATATTCGGAGACTTATAAATTACCAATTTTGAAAAAAACACCAAAAAAGGCTACCTGTTACCTTAGCCTTTGCAATTATTAAAATTTTGGCTTTTTAAAATTTAAAATTGGAATATTGTCACTAAATCTGTTTTCGTCCAAATCGAGAAAATCTCGTTAGAGAAAAATGCGATTGTTCACGTACACAAGGGGAAATTTTGGATATTCACCAAACTGGGTAGATTCTGACCCCATAAGATGGACCTTCTTCCCTATCGTTGTCCCCGTTCTCACAAATGAATGTCAAACATACGATTATACACATTTTTATTTTTACGTTTAGCTGGTATAAGCACCATTTGTTAGCCAAAGCATAGATGACCGCGCTATGTACGACTTCCTTATCTTTTCGATTTTTAATTTGGTTTTTTTTTAAATATTTTTAAGCATACATATTTTCACAAAATATAATAAAAAAAAATTATTTTTCTTAACCTATCATAGTGACGTTCCTCCTTAAACTCAACGTATTGTTCCCAATCATACAAATTAGACAATATCAAGCTAATAAGTTCACTGACATTAGAGACTACACCACAACACTGTGCTTTATTTTATCGAAGGTCTACTTCATATCCATATAAATAACATCTACTTGCGATTTACTATTTATCTATTAACGCAAAAACTGCACAAATGACATAAGATTTGTTAGAATTGATTTATTTTGTAAAAAAGACATGCTGTTGGAGCGATCTTCAGTTTCAAAACAAATTTAGTCAAAAAATACTATCTCAAAGAACTTCCAGTATTGAGATTAGCCAATAATTATTGATATTTTGTCTAAAACCCATTTTTAATAACTGGAGTTACATTACTCAAGATGCACGATAAGTACAAGTGTTAGGACTAAAAGTAAAAATATACAACCGCCAAAGACAAAATCACCAGATGCTTGTATTATATATTCGGAAAGTCCACCTGAATCTGTAGCCCCCATTTGCTTATCAATTTTTGCTACTTTGACTTCATATTCAGTAATTGGATAATTGCCTTCCGAATCTTCTTTAGGAGAAAAGACTGAACTAAAAAATGTTGCAAAGCACCCACCATCAGTAAATTAACAATGTCTCTGTTAGATTTCACATAAGAGAACAAAACTAGGATTATTTTATAGACTGACTACTACTGTTCACATAATCATTATAGGGTTTTAATATTTTAATCCTAATTAGTCAGTAGGATTATCTCGTTTTTTTACATTTTATAAAATGTACCACCTTAGTTTTTATCAAGTTTATTTCCATTACACCAAACCAGAATACATTTACCCATCTGGGTTGATATAGGAATACATTGACCAAAAATAGTGTTATGTATTTCTTAGAATTTATCTACTGCATCATATATTCATATAGTGCCTGTCAATCTGCCCACTTCCACTAGAGGTGTACTTACAATTTATACTTATAATTAGCGTGGGATGCTGTCGAACCTTAAAACCTTGTAGACAAGAACTCACAACTGCCAAGTCTAATAAAACCCAATTAACATTTTTAATCTCATTAATCTGTATAAAATTTACAAAGAAAATGGAAGTTATAAATCATTGATACCTTACAAATATTTAATACTACATTGTAAAAAGGAAATGCATTACATTTAATGTAAATGTGCTGGAAGCAAATTTCACAAAAGTTTATTTAATGCATTAAATTTAATAATTTACATTAATCTAAATTTATTTATTCCATTTAATTTAATGTAATCATACATTAAATTTAAAGTTTGATCATTACCTTTTAAGGTCAGTATGTACATTAAGTATACAGCCAGTGTTAATTGAATCTGAGAAATGTTATCACATATTTAATGCATCCACATTAATATAAGTTCAAAAAATTCTGAAACTACCAGGAAAAGGTGGATATTTTCCCATAGGTAGTGTCCGTCATCTAGACCGGTTTCGAACTCATTAGTTTCGATCAGTAGAGGACAGACATGTACACCTCACCATAAGAAAATTGAGTCCTTTAAGTAACTTATATCAAACTAAACAACAAGTTCAATACAAATTGCACTATCTCCCGGAATCTCATCAATGTATATTGAATAATAATGTAAATTTCTTTAGTATTAAGGTATATGTGAATTAATTTTAATGTACACAAGTTGCAATATCTATTCAATTACTTCATTGAAATTTAAGATACCATTTAATTAAATTTAATGTAAAATGAACTGATATTTCAATGAATTGCTTTAAATTAAAAGTAAATATAAATTATTACTAATCGCAGATTAAAATCGTATGAAAGGATGTAATTTAATTCTAGAAGACTTCATTCCAATAAATTATAAAACCTTGTGTATAACTCAGAATTATTATCAGATAAAAATATGCTGCAATAATATATACAGATTTTTTTTGGCTTAAACTCTGATTTACAGTCAAAGCTTCAAGATCATTATCAAAAAAATCACATTTCTGTATCTTGTGGTCGCCTTTTATAGCCAGCAGTACTACATCAGTAAGTTCAACACTTCTATCTTTCACTAAAATAATCGTACGTTCTGAAAACTTGGTTTTATATACACAATCATCCAATCATGTTTCACTAAAAGCAATAATATCCGAATTGTCATTTAACATATTTACATTTTAAATGTTCAAGTTGGATTTTAATGCCTATACAATTTTGATAATATATACTTAAGTGATTTATGTCACTTCTAGAGTATCCTCTTTTGCTGGAAAGGTTTGAGTTACTTGTTTCAGGTAAAACCTTAGATACATCATCCATTTGTTTATTTTTAATAGCCATTGGTATAATTTCAGGCTCCGCAATCAACTCTAGCAGGTCTTCACTAGGTTGGTCATATCCCCCCTGTCATACCGATACGGATACTGTCAGTTATGTCGACGTGTATCAAAGTTACTACTTTGACCAATACTGAAATGAAAAGAGCCAACAACTGCTCAAATAATTATATATCGAAAACAAAATATCCTATATCGACCCTATTAAAAAAAGTTAGTAAAAAAATGAGTTACACGGTCTTTTAATCTAATATATTTATTGAATATATCGAAACTCAATTAATTTGCCACATAAATTACAAGGCGTGTTACTCATGTCAAACTTATTAAAATAGTTTCAAACAACTGTATAATTATAGACGACATATTTAGGCACTTCGCTATTTTTCAAGAATTAAATTAACTGAACTTAATTAAATAAACATGTGCTGTTCACAACAACAGCATTACGTCAACTAACAAAACCTCTCGTCTCGACTTCAATAATCTATCATAGACAATAGAGGCTGTATTCGAATTGTTAGGTTCCATTTCAAGACAATAGGTTGGTAAAAAAAAGAGTGGAAACGGAGCATAGTTTAAATAATTTATGGTAAAATAGTTAAAATAGTTAACTCGAAAATTGAGAAATAAAATATAAATATTTCCAAAAAATAATATCGGGATTTTATTAACAGTCCTATCTCATCTCCAGTACTTTTTAGTTTTCTTGTTGACACTACGTTTCTTCGATCAAGGTTTGAAATAATTGTCTTTATTGTACTTTACCATTTTAAATAGTATTCTAAATACTTTTAAGATGAGAAATAGATGTAATGTATTTAGTTATAAGCGAAATTATTCAAATGGACGGACAGTACGAGCTGTTTTAAATTATAGAACATGATTAATTGTGAAAATTTTGAGATAAAATCACAGTTGATTAGTGTCATATAACTTCTGTTGTTCTGTAGGAAATAAAGAGGATTTTATCTGGCAGATATTCCAATAGGACTCCAAAAAGGCAATATTCTAACTGGTTCAACAGCTGCTGATATTCGTAAAGGAGAAAGAATCGTAGGTTCTAATTTTACCCGTTCAAACTCCTTTCCTTTCATAAAGGCGCCAATATGTTTTTTAAGGTGAAAACAGAGGAAAACTTACTATATAATCTCAGATTGGAAACCCTAAAGAAACACACAAATTAATGCTATTTAATTTGTGTTATATTGAGGTGAGGAGATCCTTGTTTTATCGTCAACATAACAGGGCTAATTTGTGATACGATATTAAATTTGTAATCAAATCAGCATCTCTGAAAAAGAGTATTAAAGATCTGAGGAGAGAAGTTAACTAATAAAATGTTTTAAGGTTCTAGATCCTTTACCCCTACAGCGTCATAATATGAACTTGTAGCTGATAAAAATACCCAAATGCGATAAAATTTAAATGAAGTAAATGCCATAGTTATATGGTTTTGTCTAATTTTATTCCCTTATTTAAGGTGACAAAAAAGGTCAATAAAACGCTTTATCAGCCATGTGCTTCCCACTTCCGTTCATGATCCAAAAAACAGATAACTAAAGGTCGAACAAAGGGAAACAAGGAAACACGGAGCACGGTAACAGGAAAACGCAAAAAACAGGTATATATAGGAAGGCGGCTTGAGACGATATAAGGTTAATTTGCCTCCAAAAGGACCTTGCTCTCCAGCAGGAGCACTAGAAAAGACACTAGAACAACGACTTATGACAGCATAATGTCATGAACTCTGGAAGTGATCAAGCAAATGATTTGCCATCCAAAGGTACGTTAGGAATTAACTAGTGTTTATGCTTTTGCATGGAACGTAACAAGGAAATACAACGAACCAGTAGTATTGTCTACGTTTTCTTCGTAATATTAACTGACAAATTGTAAAAGGTATATAAAACGTTTAATTATACAATATATCGTAGGATTAATGTTCGAGAATTTGAAAATGCTAAAATATACCAAGATTAAATGAACACAGTGAACCAAGTAAATTTCCCAGTTATCGCAAATACTTATTCATCTAGCTGGGAAAGAGCAAATGTAAAACTGGCATAGAAATTATTGAATTGTTTTGTGACTGATGGATTAAAAAAAAATTAACAACGATATCCCTTGTCATCTAAGAAATATGAGAAAACTGAAGATTATTCTAATATAATTGAGAAAACACTAAAAAATATTTATATTGAAGAACATGATATAGATAATCTAAAACTTGAAATGACCGTGTTAACTTATTTGGAAGAATTATGCAACCACATTGCTTTAAAGACACTAAAATAAAATTATTGCAAAAATTTATTAATACGCTATAAAGAGATTATTATTGAAGATGAATTTAACTTCATGACTAACTGAATGGTGTACTGCGATATACTCGAGATCCTGTAGTTCAAATAGTATGACATATTTAACGCACGGATTTCAAAAAATAAAATAGTATTAAATGATTTTATTTTATTTTTTGTTCTTCAAAATTACTCGTCATTTAAAAAAATAATATGTTGACGAACCGTTTTTTTTTAAGACATTTTATTTTTTGAATAAACAGTTGAAACGTTAATTAGGTGGTACCCGATGTTTTTAATATTTTAAAATTTTTTAATAAAATATCCTTAGAAAGTTGAATATGTCTCGCAAATATTTAGTAAATTTGAGATTACTGACATATAAAATTATTACAGGAGATTCTGTTCATAACTCAATTGTATGAGCATGCTATTTAAAAATGTTTTTCTAGGGCCAGTTCTGCTTATGGATGAACATAAATACTTGTCTCCATAACAGCCGAGTATCTTAGTTTTAAACAGTTAAATCCAACATAATTCTTTTCACGACGCAACTTATAATAAATTGGAGAAATCACAATTTGTAAGCTTTCTGAAACTTTTATTTAAATAAGTAACAAATTTTATATTTAAATTATGTTAACTACAGCACTTAACTTAATTAGACTGTGTTAAACACTATACGATACTACAATTAAATAAATATTATGATTTTAATTTATCGGGACATATAAATATGAACCCTACAGACCAACGAATGTCCTACAGCATAAAAACCTTATTTATGGTACATTTGATCCTCAAGCCTCTAAAATTCTTTATAAAATAAATAAATAAATATATATATAAATACATATATATATATATATATATATATATATATATATATTATATATATATATATATATATATATATATATTAAAAGTGGAATGTGAGATCCGCCAGTATCTAATTGACGTCTTCTGTCTGGCCTTTGGTTTTAGTCCCTGGTCATAAATAGTTTCTCTATCATTGTTCAAGTTTTAGGTTTTCTTTCAAATTTAGTTGTCAGGACAGAACATCTTGCAGTAAGAGGCTGAATATTTTATGAGTTCATACAATAAATAACTGATTAGATAGTTCAGTTCAAACTGTCATCCATTTTATTTTTTGAAATTCTCGGGTTTTAGCACGTTCCTATCTGGCAACATTGCCTTTTCAAGAATACGGCTTTTACTGTCAAAAAGTTCACATCACCATTCCCATCGCCATTCACATCACCTTTCACATCACGCTTTCGAGGATAGGGGCCCGGGTCGTAGAATATGAATATGAAGTATCTTCGCTATTTAACTGAGAAATAATGATATCTCAGTAAATGAACAAACCGATTTAAACAACTATTAATTAGTAAACTGATTCCACTAATATTTTATAGGCAATACAATTAACATTTGTTGGGAAATTATCAGCTTTGCCAAAATGATTTAATGTCAAGAGCCGTGGTTCAGTAGACACGTTAAACTGTAATTCTGGTCCCCTAATAATGGTGAATACTCAAACATTTATAATTCACAATAATATCAGAAAAATCTTATCTACTCTACTTAATTATAATAAAACAAAAAAGGCATCTAATTAAAATGTTTTCTGTAAAATTATAGTAGATAAAAAGAAGTCAAAATGGCAGTAAATTATTAGTCACATCTGTAATCTTATTACTACAATCTACGTTTATTAAGCTTTAATTAAAACACGCCCTTTTCAGCCACAAATTGTAAGAATGTAGTTCTCTCAAAGAACATTTATTATGCTTTATTTTCCCTCTTTATAAAATTTAATTACACTGTTTTATTGCTTTCAGGTTTCTTTCCGAAAAATATAAATGAGGCAAATAAAAAAGATTTTTAAAACATTCGGATGATTTATTTAATCAGCGTGTAAAATTGCTTATTACTCACGAATATAAGGTTTACGATAGTGAGTGTCATAATCATTCAAGTAAGTGATGGCTGTTACATATTCCAAATTACGTCTTTGTTTAAAAAAATATGTAGTAAGTTTAATAGTATTACTCCAGTAAATTATAAGAAAATAAAATTTTAAAAAATAGTAGATAATTGATTTTCTCTCTCTCTTTCTACTAATATTTCATTACCGAGACATGGTGACCTCACGTTTGTCTTTATAACGATCTCTGACATAGGTTTCCCAATTTTTTGGACTACAATTCCCTTTGCAAGAAAGAATAAATCAAATAACCTTCCTTGCGGTAGTTGTACTTAATATTAAAATATCGTTTAAAAATTAAATTGTTCGAAAAATCAGAGAGAGAAATTTAAACAATTTGTTAATATCGTGTTCCAATTTTTATAACAGTTAAAAATCATCAAGCTCAGTGATTTCCAATATATTTCTTTTTTTCGTAAGTAAATTTGCCACCGCACTGAACCCATGAACGGTTAAATGTTAGGAGGAGAATGCAATTGGCTTGTTTTTATGTCCACTACCATCACTAGTATCTGATTTAAACTAATTTGAAGTTTTTGTTCTATTTTTGCTTGCAATTTTTCTAGTTTCCACCGGCATACAATTTGAATTCACTTTTTTTTCTTTAACCTCTTCTGGATTTTATCCCATTTCCGACACTAGTTTGTTCCCGACGGCCGGTCTTTATACACACTGAACTGATTTATAACCTTTGATTTTCAGAATTTTAACAACTTGTCAAACAATTTAAGTTACATCAATGACTTCTCAAAATAAACTGTCCATGAAAGCCCATCTATACCCTTTATATAGGCTTTTTGCCGATACCAGATCAAATCTTCTAAAATAATTTTTACACTATACAATGTAATAAAATAAGACAAAGGAATAATCTGGCAATTTCTGGACCCTCTGTCATAGGCGTTCCGTGTCAAAAATAAGGGAATAGAATTTTCTAGAAAGTTTCAGACTTTCGTTCATAGACGTCTAATAAAAAAATTAACAAAGGTAAAATTAATTAAATAAATTATTAACTTCAAACGTATACTGCTATAAAGTCCGTTACAATATATATATATATATATATATATATATATATATATATATATATATATATATATATATATGAAGTAAAATGCGAACAGTAAATGCAAATTTCTTTCCACCATGTCCTTTCTGTGGTAGAGGTTGCACAGTTAGAATAAATTGTTATAGAACGCAATTTATCCTATTCCACCACCATCGAGATGATGGCCTACCTGTACCACCATACCGAGAAGAAAGTCAAAACTTACCCTCCCCGCCACAGTGATATGGCAGAGATGCATGCACATATATGCTGGTGCATAAACATATATACGCCATCCGGCGGGAGGTCGGCGAAGCCGCGTTCAGTATTTGCATGCTTCCTTCCGATCTGTCCTTTGCATAGCCAGGTGCATGTCGGTACCCTGATGAGTCTAGTAGAGACATATATATATATATATATATATATATATATATATATATATATATATATATATATATATATGAAGTAAAATACGAACAGTAAATGCAAACTTCTCTCCATCTTATCCTTTCTGTGTTAGAGGTTGCACAGTTAGAACAAATTGTTATAAAACGCAGTTTATTCTATTCCATCACCATCGAGATGATGGCCTACCTGTACATGTATCTCTGCTGTATCACTGTGGCGGGAGGGGTAAGTTTTGACTTTCTTCTCGGTATGATGGTACAGGTAGGCCATCATCTCGATGGTGGTGGAATAGAATAAACTGCGTTTTATAACAATTTGTTCTAACTGTGCAACCTCTAACACAGAAAGGATAAGATGGAGAGAAGTTTGCATTTACTGTTCGTATTTTACTTCATTCTATACACGGAGCTGCATATAGTTGTACGTTTGCTGAATGTGATTTCAGCACTACAACGGCATAATGTGGATATATCCACTGCTATTGCATCTCACACGGAGGAATCCGTGAAAGCCGGATAAACATATATATATATATATATATATATATATATATATATATATATACGGTGATTCTCCGGGAAATTTATGGATCGATTGTGGGAAAATTATAATTAGAAAGAAACTGAAAATTTGAAAGTGTACTTACGTGCATGGGGGACAGCCGGCTAAAATATTTTCAAGATGGCAGCACTTCCAGTTATACCGAAAGTAGATATCAACTTGCTTATTTTAAATGGAATACCCAATATATTATTGCATTTTTGATTTCAACGCAAAATTCTGTACATATTTTATGTATAATGTTCCATCCTTAAGTCTCCGTTTTGGAGATATTTAAACTTTTATGTCAAAAATGACATTTGCGGACCAAAACGAAACTATAAATTTTTCCTATAAGGAAGTCTTTATTATTTAATTTGGGTTAGTTTTCTTGTAGACGAATATCGACTTTAGTAAGTTATTAACAGGTTGTACACCGAAGAAATCAAGAAATTGACAGATTTTGTATTTCAGTGTATATTTGAATTATTACAATCGGCCAAGCGCTTTCGGTCTCTCTATCAGACCATCCTCAGGGCTCAGACCTTGTCAAAGGGCACACCTCAACCCTGCCAGTTTGAAAAAAGTCGCGAGCTTAGCCTCCACACAGAACAAGATGTATACAATTAAAAAAAAAATCTTCTTAGAAACACCTAAAATTAAAATTAAAACCAGAACATTCAATACACTGTGCACGTTGACATGATTAAAAAAAATAAAAAAAAAATCATCATTTTAATCATGTCAACGTGCACATTGTATTAAATGTTCTGGTTTTAATTTTAATTTTAGGTGTTTCTAAGAAGATTTTTTTTTTAATTGTATACATCTTGTTCTGTGTGAAGGCTAAGCTCGAGACTTTTCTCAAACTGGCAGGGTTGAGGTGTGCCCTTTGACAAGGTCTGAGCCCTGAGGATGGTCCGATAGAGAGACCGAAAGCGCTTGGCCGATTGTAATAATTCAAATATACACTATTCTAAAAATTTTTAGTTTTCAAAATTGGCAATTCAACATCTTTCTATTGCAAAAATGCTATACGGTTTTTTAAAGTTTTGTTATTAGTTGACCATGACGGCGAAGCGTGGCGAAAACGAAACCGTCGAAGCCTACAGAATTGTCACTATTTCTTGCCATTTGACATTCATTAATTTTAATCATGCCAGAGCGATTAAATTACAAACACGAAGATTATTTAAACTTATTTATTATTTATGGAGAATGTGATGGAGTTATTTCAAAAACATACAATACATTCTCAATCCGATACCCATAGAAACAGAAACCAACACTACCAACTGTTAAAAAGATTATAAAAAACTTCAATAACTCTGGATCTATAAAAGCTAAAAGAAATAGAAATAAACCAGTTACTAATAATGGAAATATTGAAACTACAGTTTTAAAATATTTCGCCGCATATCCGACAATATCTACAAGGCAAGTAGCATTATAGTCTGGATTATCTCAAACATCAGTTTTAAGGATTTTATGGAAACACAATTTTACACCATTCTTAAAAATAAAATGCGTTCTAAGCCGTCAAGTCAAATCTAAGATTTGCTTTAAATTCAAAAATGTTAATATATGTGACAAATACAAGAATTTTTTATTTTATATATTATTAACATACAAAAATATAATGAACTGATACCCACTAAATACATTTGTATCAATTATTAACTGCATAAAATCAAATGCCATACCAATAAATACCAATGCTATAAGATTTTTCTCACGAAAACAAAGAAAAAAATATAATCGCTTGGATTCACTACATTTCTGACAATTTAAAAAAGTGGCTTTCACATATGTTTTTTGTTTATTTAATAAAGGCTTGAATGCTAGTATCACCAAAATAAAAAATTTTGAAAATTATTATACATGCAAATCGAAAACAAACAATAAAGTCACATTAAATCAAAGCACATAACCACTTCTTTTCCGCTTATAGAGGGGCAAAATTCTACGTTTAAGCTTTAAAAACCGTCTTTTTAAGCCATAAATTGTGAGAATGTGGTATTCGGGAAGAACATTTATTTTGCTTTATTTTCTTTCTCCCTACAACTTAATTAAATTGTTTAGTGCGTCCACGTCTTAGTCTCTCGAGCTTTTACCGGTAATGGAAAAACAAAGGAGATATGTTTTTAGAGTTAAGTATTAAACGTTAAGAAAAGAAAAAAGTTAAGCTCCGTTTCTACAAATAAAATGAAAGCAGAAGTGTCTGGGAAATTTTAATAATTTTATGTCTGTTAGCGAACTTAAAGGTTTTTAAGCTGGATAATTTTAACTTAGAAATTGTTTTTTAGGAAAAAATATTTTAGACAGTAAGATGACTGTTAATTGGTTAACAATATGTTATAAATAAAGATTTATTTAGGTGATCCTTACACAATTAAATATACGGAGAATATCTGTTATCTCAAAACCATACTTTTGAAGAAAACTACAATAATACTATATATATATATATATATATATATATATATATCTATATATATATATATATATATATATATGTATATGTATATATGTAAATAAATATATATATATATATATATATATATACATATATATATATATCTATATATATATATATATATATATATATAATATATATATATATATATGTATATATATATATATATATATATATATATATATGTATATATATATATATA
Source organism: Diaprepes abbreviatus (assembly GCA_034092305.1). Classification (NCBI taxonomy): domain Eukaryota; kingdom Metazoa; phylum Arthropoda; class Insecta; order Coleoptera; family Curculionidae; genus Diaprepes; species Diaprepes abbreviatus. Next base: position 21,080,939 of record JASJET010000031.1, read on the forward strand.
TATATATATATAACTTATTTTTACCATTTCCAATACCACCCCCATTCTGCCTCAGATCTTCTCCCCCTCCCTGGGATCTTCCCCCTTTGAAATCAACTTTGATCTTCTTCAGTATGATAAGAACAATACCATAGCCTCCATCATTAAACAACACTTCTTTAGCCTAATTAACTCAAAGTTCAAAACTTTCAAACTACCCTTTACCGATGGTTCCAAATCGGATCAAGGTGTAGGCTCAGCTGTCGTAACCAGTTTTTCATGCGACAAATCAAGGTTAAATCCCCTTTCATCCATTTTTTCAGCCGAGTTGTTTGCCATCAGGCAATGCATTAGAGAAATAATTAAACACTCCTCCACCCCCAAACATCTAATCATTTCGGATTCCCTCAGCTGCCTCAGATCGAGCCAAACCAACCCCTCATGAATCAAATTCTCTACTTTCTTAAAATGGGATCCCAACGTAATCTGTACATAGCCTTTATGTGGGCCCCGAGCCACATCGGCATAGATGGGAATGAACTGGCCGACACTCAAGCTAAGTCTGCAATCCTTGAAGGCACCCCTTTCCTCCCTTTACTTAACCCTAAAGAATTCAATAGACACATCGATAACATCATTTGTAACATTGTGCAGATTCGCTGGAAATTCCTTGAAAATCCACTTTCCCCAACTGTCCAGAAGAGAAAATGTTGTATGGAAGAGAATTGTTATTGGACACTGCAGAATTACTCATTCCTTTCTTCTAAAAAACGAGGATCCCCCTCAATGTCTATCCTGTCATTCCCCCTTAACTGTAAAACACATAATATCTGACTGTCCCTCATACAGAAATGCTAGAGAGAAGTACCTCACCTCTAATAATTTTGCGACAGTTATGTCTTTTGAACTGAATAAGGCCAAACGTATACTGTATTTCTTGAGGCATATTGATCTCTATAATAAAATTTAATACAATCGATAACAATATAGAAGGCGCTAAATGGTCTGAGATACCGACGCGCCTTTAATCATTAAATTAACTAACTAACTGATAACTTATTTTATTTGAAATATAGAATTGAAGTCAGCGAAAATAATATTCTTAATATTTCACTTTTTTATTCAACGGTTTGTACACCTAGCATCTTAGCTTATGATAATTCATTTTCAATCACATTTTGTACCATTTCCCAAAAATATATTTTTATAAATCCTCTAAGTCCGTTAAAATTTGTAACCTCAGGATTTCAGTCTCCAGTACAATGTCAATATATTCTAAGACAATATCAATGAAATTGAAAGCCAATTAGTTCAAAATTCCAGACAATTAAGCCTATAAATACCCTGAAGCAAATGAACTCTCAACGTCTACCGAAAATCGAAATGTTTAATTTAGCTCTTGTTTAACTTGTCACTCTAAATAAAACAGTAAATCAATAAGTGAAATATAATTGCCCTGAATGTTGATATAGCATTTAATGAAATAATATATCCACATCGCTCATTTCTGAGAAGTTTGTTGTTAATTTTCAATATATATCCAAAAGAATATTTGTCTATTTTTTTCCAAATAAATTTTATTTAAAACTGATATTTACCCGCAACTTGTTATAAATATTAATAGATTATTAATTATTAATTACGAGCGATATCTGTTACATGTCAAAAGAAAGGTAAAAGATAAAATATTCTGTAACATTTCCACTTTTCAGCCAGTTAATATTGCGATATTTCATTTAGTAAAAATTATTTTAGTTTTCATTTAATACAACTGGTTGATCATCTTTTATCAAATTTGTTCCATCTTGAAAATGTGAACGCTACCTTATAATGGATGCGCCGTCCCATCACCACTCCGAACAGGCGATCATTCAATCCATACACAACTAAATTATGACAGACGTCATAAATTCGGGGGAGGGGAGGAGAGTTGCAAAAATGATATTCTAGATTTTTCGATTTCAAAGTTGCTGCGAAGCCATTTTGAAATTTCTCATTTTTGAGAAATTAGCACTTATTTAGAAATAAGTCTTTATTGAACTTTTCCTCCTCCTTCTCTATTTTCCGGTATATCAAGTTTTGGGTTTTGCTGTTTAGCCCTTTTCATGTCCAGTTGGGTTTGATTGGTGAAGGGAGGTTTTGATTGTCTTCATTAGGATGATATCCCCGTTTTCAATTCTTGTGAAAATCAGTGCAAGCCTGACTAAGCAGAGTACATGAAGAGCTTGAAGTAGGCTTCAGTAGCAGCATATTTGAAGAACGTAGCAGCCGGTTTGAGCTCTAGCAGTTGTCAGGCCTATATAACTTACCTTTTTAGTAATATAAAAAAAAAGAAGATAACCTAAATTCATATCTCTTGCTTTGCCACAGTTTTTCAATAATACCGATAATCATCACTTATAGATATAAAGCTGAGTCATATTCCTAAAACAGTTGAACCCATATATAAACCAAAAGTGGATAATATACTTGCAGTTGGGTATATAAAATACAATTATATAAGAGAAACTTTGTTCTCAACCAACTGAAAAAACCTTATACCATAAGGACAAACGTACTCTGTTCTAACACAGTTAAAGACAAAGCACTATCTCAGATTGCAAGAATACCAGGAAAGGGTGGAAGCCTTTCCTATGGTAGTGCACCGCCATCTGTAGACTGGTTTCGAACTTGTTAGTTCTCGTCAGTACAGAATAGGTCAGCGCACTTCAGCATCGGAAAAGTATATCCTTTAAGCAACTTATATTAGACAGAATATAAAATCTAATAGAAGCAGCGCCATCTCCCAGCATTCCACGCAATCTGAATATATAATCTCGTAGAGATCTGTATATATAAACCAAAAGTGGATAATATACTTGCAGTTAGGTGTAGAAAATACAATTATATAAGAGAAACTAGTTCTCAACCAACTGAAAAAACCTTATACTATAAGGACAAACGTAGTCTGTTCTAACACAGTTAGAGTGAGTCCACACGATAAGAAAAATCTGGGCGTAATCGTAGCGTAATAAGATATATGTCAAATTTCAAGCATTGTGATTTGTTAGATTTAAAAAAAGACAAAGACTGAAGATTTCCCGTCTAAATCCGCCTTTTCCAAGGTCATTACGCCAAATGATGTTGAACTTTTCAGCGGACTGCTTTAAAAATGGTGGAAACTGTTTATTTTCAATATTTTGTATGAAAACATAACCTATGTTTTTTTTTTAACTTTGTTGTTTTATTTATATATTTTATTTAGCGAGTTTTGAAATAATGGATATTTATGAACTATGTTAAATTGTTTTAATTTATTAAATTTGCTTGTTACGGAAGATCATTACAGCTTGTCCTCTAAAAAAACGATTTTTATTTTTTTTATTAATATTATAACAATTGCAAAAATACAGATGTTCGTTATATAAATTAAAGCTTATGAAATAAAGGCCATTATATAATACAATTTCTATTCAACGACAATCTCTGATATCGAGACGCTAATTCACAGACATGCCCTTAGCTATGGTTACCAGATCAAATAATGAGATTCCCTGACAATATCCCTAACGTTTCTGTAAATATCCGGACATTTTATCTGAATGTTGTATGTTAAGGCAGTGAGATTTTCAAAATTTTGCAATCAAAGCATCAAATGCCAATATCGAGTGAGTCTTCTCATTAATCGGACCGTAGTGGACCAAGGAGAGACATAGACTGTCTATATTGTTATAAGCTTTTCCTTTTGCTGCCACCAATGTTATAACTTTGCTAGTTCTGCTTTTAGTTTATCACTGGTTTCGATGAATTCAAATAAGTCTTCTAATATTACTTTTTTAATATTTTATTATAATGTTCACTAAATCATGAGGTAACAACAGTTTTTGTTCTTACTTACTAATTTAATGTTACTATTGTAGTTTTTTGATTTTAGTTCCTCTCGTCTCAATGTTCATGTCCTAATTATATTCTATTCTGTATCTAAATTATATATTTTACAGTCATAGGCGTACTAACAAATATAACTAATAACTATTTATTTACATGATTACTGAAATGAAAAAGTGTGTATTTATGGGACGATGACAATATGAACGTAACTCTGGTCTCTGTAAAAAGTAAAGTTTTAAAGTTTTGGAGATTAAGGCATGCTTTTGTTTGAGCCTATTAGAACATAAATTTACTTAAGATATAACTGTTTCTTAAGGGAGTATTAAATATTAGACTATAATTATCTATTAATCCATAAGAGTAACATAAAAATATACATAGTGATTTAATAATTAATAATTTGTAGTAATAGTTGATTTACAACAATGTCTTCTGTTAAGGTTCTACTCTAGACACAAGAACATATCAAGTGAAGAATGTCATGAAATGGTTATAAAAGTCATCAAGCAATAAAAAGTATGAAACTAAATTTATTAATATACTAAATTAACAATTCACTCATTACTTATATTTTCGTCTTTTAATTTCAAAAAAATACTGACAATTGCAGTTTTTTCCTGTTTCTTCCTAACAAGGGGCTAAAATTTCAGACATGTCAGAAAAATTCCTGTCGTCTGGTAACCCTACCCTTAGCAAATTTTATATAAACCTATTATAAACAATTAAAAAGTAAAAATTAACATTGATGGAAATTTAATAACAGAAATCCAGTTAGTGTCATACGTAATGTATTCTTCTAAAAACTATAAACAATTGTAATTATTAAAACGATTGTTAACATGACACGTTATATAGAAACTTTCGTCTTCAAACTCCTTGGCAATTCTTTACCAGGTAGAAGTGGCAAACTTCGGAAATAAAACTTGTTTTAAAGAGTCTCATATTATCGCACAAGTAACATGACTAATTTCAAAAACACTGTTTACCGACTCGGAATTCGCACTGTTGCTTTCACACGCTGATTTCATCAGCTAAATATCACAATGTTTTTTCAAACCTACTAATAAGGGTATAGCTGTACAGACTTCCATAGCGTGTTTCCTAATTATTGGCCCAATAACAGCTTTTCAAACTCACCAAGAGTAACAGGAAAATATTTTTAAAAAGTCAGGATCATTTTCTCGCATTTCTTGAATTAAATCATTAGTATGTCCAAGCCTTTCTCCAATGTTTTACTCAAAAACAGACCGGACCTAGTAGCGACGACTTTTCCGTTTTTTTAATAAAGAATATATTAATAATGTCCTTATCTTTTGTAATTTTTTCTTTAGTTTTCTTTTTCTACATAACAACATTGCTGCAAATATTTGTTTATTTTCTTTCATTTTAATTTATACATAAATAAATATTATCAAAAAATCAGAAAAAAGTTAGGTTACCACAAAAAAAAACATACACAACACTTTACGACTGCACGATAAAAGTTGCCCGTGTGGACGAGACATTTTTAACATAAATGGGCATAATACGCCTACGCCGAAATTTTTCTTATCGTGTGGACTCACTCTTAGAGACAAAGCACTATCTCAGATTACAAGGTTTTTTCAATTGGTTGAAAAATAAGTTTTTCTTATATAATTATATTTTATACACCCAAATGCAAGTATATTGTCTACTTTTGGTTTATATATACAAATCTCTACGAGATTATATAATCAGATTGCATGGAATGCTGGTAGATGTCGCTGCTTGTATTAGATTTTATATTTTGTCTAATATAAGTTGCTTAAAGGATATACTTTTCCGGTGCTGAAGTGCGCTGGCCTCTTCTGTACAGACGAGAACTAACAAGTTCGAAACCGGTCTACAGATGGCGGTGCACTACCATAGGAAAGGCTTCCACCCTTTCCTACCAGGAAAGGGTGCAATCTGATCTAGTGTTTTGTCTCTAACTGTGTTAGAACAGAGTACATTTGTCTTTATAGTATAAGGTTTTTTCAGTTGGTTGAGAACTAAGTTTCTCTTATATAATGGTATTTTATACACCCAACTGCAAGTATATTATCCACTTTTGGTTTACATATACAGATCTCTACGAGATTATATATTCAGATTGCGTGGAATGCTGGGAGATGGCGCTGCTTGTATTAGATTTTATATTTTGTCTAATATAAGTTGCTTAAAAGATATACTTTTCCGATGCTGAAGTGCGCTGGCCTATTCTGTACTGACGATAACTAACAAGTTCGAAACCGGTCTACATATGGCGGTGCACTACTATAGGAAAGGTTTCCACCCTTTCCTGGTATTCTTGCAATCTGAGATAGTGCTTTGTCTCTAACTGTGTTAGAACAGAGTACGTTTGTCCTTATAGTATAAGGTTTTTTCAGTTGGTTGAGAACTAAGTTTCTTTTATATAATTGTGTGACCAATATAGTTAGTCATATACCAGTGTTTTATTGAAGCTTCTGTTGTGAAACTATACAATTAGTTTTTTTTCAGTTTTATCCCTTAAAAAAAATAGAATAGCACTATTTATAAAATTAGAATTGTTTGAAATAGAAAAACTAAAACTTCGACACTTTTATCCTCTGCAATAATAAGCTGCCGTACGCATTATTTTCTTTAATGGCCACTTCAGTCATTAAACGGTTACATGATGACGAGTGTTATTTTACCTCGATGCTTTTAAATGCTCCGTCCCATAGAAATAAGATTGAGAAATGGTGTGTTTGTTAATAGTATTTGTTTAATTGTCTTGTTTCTCCTGGCTTAGTCCTTTTGTGTGAGCATTGAGATACAACTGCACTGAGTGCTCACATGGAGGAACAGTTGCTCTGGCGAGAGTTTTCCAAAATCACCTAACTTTGAAGGGGTTGGTAAATTTGGTCATTTACTGGAAGAAAAATTTTTTAAATTTTCTTTAGAATCATGTACTCTCTTAAATATGTTCATTTTTTTTGCTTATACAGATCCCCATTCAGTAATATGAATGTTTTTCTTTTTAAATTAAAATCAAGGCGTTACCGAGTCCTGTTCTGTGTGGAGACTTAACCATAGATTATTTTAATGTTTTTGATTACGGCACGCGAATGCTAATGATTTTATTTACATATTGAAATAGGCAGGAAATTTAATATATTTCTGAACACCTCATAATATCTATAATGCGATTGAAGATCACGCATTATTAAATAAAGGTTACGTTAAACTAATAACGAGGGAGAAGAATATTTTTATATTTTTGGAAAAAACTCTATTTATTTTACATAATGTCGATAGTTTTATCATAAAAATGAAAGGTGGAGATTCTTAGTTGTTCGAAAACATATTAGATTTTCTAAATAATGCACCTCTCTGAATTTTATAAAGAAAATTGTTGTGTACACGAGTGTGCTCACGTGCTATTATGAATTTTCACCATAAGCATGCTATACTGTAATGTATTTCGATTATGTTACATTATTATTTCATTATCATTATAATAGTGTATTTCTTTATTAGTTCAATCCTAAATATTAAAAAAATTTAAAAAAAAATAATTTTGCGACTAAAAATTTTTGATGATGGAATGTTTAATTCAGATTCAGTTTAAACAGTCTTAAAGACATATAAGAATAAAATTCTTTTCCAGTTTTGAAAATATTAAATTTTTTGATTCAAATTCGATTTCAGCAACTGCGAAAACATATAAGCACATTTTTTTGTTTTAATTACGCAGTTTTTACTCGTATGGGTACCGGGTTACGGAGGTATATACGGGAATGGAGAAGCCGATTGTCTAAAAAAGATGGGTTTCGCAATTGAACCATATGGACCCCTTTGATAACTGGAAAATAAATTTATTGAATTGTGGAGAAGAGCTCCTGGAATCAGGTATGCTAAAAAACATATAATTGGACCCATCGCATGGCCTACTAGGGAGCTTTTCTCCCTAGGAAGGAAAGAGCTGCGAATTGTGGTGCGACATTGTCACCTGGAGGGGCCATCTTTATAAGGTTGTTGTTGCAGATGACCCAACGTACAGATGGTGTCTAGAGGAGGGTGAAACTGCTGACGAAGCGTTAGAGAGTACTCAGCACACAACAGTTTGAGACAGAGACATTTCGAAGATACAATTTTTACTAGAAGTAGTTAGACAAGTTCAATTAACGAGGTTGCTTGGATTCGTAAATGCGATTAGCCTCGAATGAGCTATGATGGGATGTAAAAGGATCAGCAAAACCTAGGCATTGATCATCAAGCATCACCACCTTTTTGTTCATTCATTCGATCATTCATCCAAATAGTTTAAACACAGTTTAGCAAAAGTATAATGTTTTTAAATTATAAAATTGGAATATTTCAAAAATTTCTAATTCAGATTCGGTTTTGGCAGTGTCAAAATATATGAGTACAAGTGTAAAATTTACAGATCTTAAAATTCCTAATTTTGAATATTTTATAATTTTAAATCATAAACTAAGAACAAATTTCCCTGGATTAAGTCAGAATTTAAAAAAAAAATCACAATTTATGTTTAAAATTGGTTACGTTTGCGATACGTCGAAGACCATGATCAAGAAAAATTAAATCACTTTTGTTTAAAAGTTCACAGGTTTTCATTTAATTGTTATCCAGAAGATTACCTTTCTTTTCTTCAGTTTACATAACTAGCTGAAGCAAGTTAAGGCTTTACACCTCCTTCAGATTTTTAAAAAATCAAATTTCTTTAGGTTAGATATGTAATTTGTATTTTAACAATATTTTCAGTTCCAAAATTATAGTAATGAGGAGTGATTGCGGCAGGGCGTCGGCCCAAAACTCAGGTAGCGAGCCGACCAGTCAGAGTCGTGGCAAAGAACATTGTTGAATATTCTTTCATATTAGATATTTTGCATCAGTCCTTTATAATAAAAAATTACTTTGACGAATTTCTCAGAAGGTGAAAATAAATTAAGTGCATAAAGTTGGAACTAGTTTAAGACTATTTAAACATTCAACGTCATAAACTCAGATTTCTTTATGACGCAGTAGTCTGCAGATCGCCACGTTTATTAAACTTTATAAAACTTACAATTTGCCTCGGATTTGGTTTTGACAGTCTCAAAATATATGAATACAAGTTTTGTAAAATTTATGCATCTTAAATTTCCCAATTTTGAATATTTTATAATTTTAAATTATAGCTAAAACAAATTTCCCTGAATTAATTCAAAATTATATATATATATATATATATATATATATATATATATATATATATATATATATATACAGGGTGATTCAAAAATCGATCACGAAACTTAAGGGAGTGATTCTACTTGACAAAATAAGGGTAGAGCTTCATATAATTTTTTTTCAAAATGTCATTCGTTTTTCGAGTTACAAGCCGTCCAAGTTCAAGTTTTTATTTTTTGTTTTTTGAATTACTCGCTTACAGGAAAACCGATTTGACTAATATTTGAAAGATAGGCTAAGTCTTCTGCGCTTCATCATTTTAGTAACAATTCACATTGATTGTTTGCCGCTAGAGGGCATCTTTACCTACATTGAAAATTGTTTTTTTGTCACAATTTTTTAGTGTTGACAGCTACAGTAGTTGTTGGCATAATTTCTGAAAGACTGATGCCAGGCCTTTAAAAAAGGTGCTCTTTATTTACATCGCTAAAACCCAACGGTTTAGACGTAAATCACCCTTAAAAATTAAGTGGTAAATTTATTTTTCTCATTTCATTACCACCAGCTACCAGGTAAATAGCTATCAAAGTATACTAGAGCTGTCAGTTTAACATCAAATAAATTCGCTTTTTAAACTATTTAATTTATAATCTTAAAATAACTAATAATGGCTAATCAGTAAATATTCATATTATGGATTATTGCGATATACATTTAATTGATAAAAATTAATGAAACAGTACTAAACAAACTAAAAAAGATTCTCAAAATGTCCCCCATTTTCTTCCATACATTTCCTAACACTCTTCAAAAAATGTCGCCTAACTCGATGAAAAAATTCCTGGTGTTTCTTTCATTATTTGGCACTTTTCGATTATCCTGAAGCGAAGATCCTCGACGTTGATTACTGGAATATCGTACACCAATTGTTTTCAAATGACCCCAAAAGAAAAAATCCATAGGATTAAGGTCTGGTGACCTCGCTGCCCATGCCATTGGTCCACTTCGTCCTATCCATCGCTCAGGATACGTTGCATTCAAATACTGTCGGACACGTATACTAAAGTGGGGCGGAGCTCCGTCTTGGAGGATCCACATGTTGGCCCTTACTTCCATAGCACATCTTCCAGATACAATGGGAGACGATTTTGGATAAAATCTAAGTATACGTCACCAGTTAATGGGCCATCAAAGACATGAGGACCAATAAGGTAATCTCCTATTATCCCTGCCCACACATTTAGTGAAAATCTACGCTGATGTTTCGTTTCTACCACATTGTTTGGGTTCTCGTAAGCATATGTGTGGATGTTGTGTAGATTTGTTATGCCATCACGAGTGAAACCAGCTTCGTCAGTGAATAATATGACGCCAATTAATCGATTATCGTGTTCATAATTAGCTAGGATCTGATTGCACATTTCCAACCGTCTCGGCCGATCAGCGTCATAAAGAGCCTGCACCTTTTTTGAATGAAACGGGTAGAGTTGTTCTTCTCTTAGTATCCTCCATGAACTAGCCTGACAGAGCCGCACTTCATTCCCAATTTTTCTAGTACTAATACCTGGATTATCTTCAATAATTTCAAGCACTCTTTGTTCTTGTTGCACGTTTCTAGCAGTTCTAGGTCTTCCCCTATTTCCATTATAACTTTTAAAGGAACCACATTCCGCAAGCCTCCTGTGCACACTGGAAAATGTTTGAGCATGAGGGATATTTCTTTCCGGATAACTCTCCATATAATATCTTCTTGCCAACTCTGCATTACCATTTGCTTTTCCATAACAAAAATGGATATCACAATATTCGATATTTGAATATTGGTGATTAGCCATTATTAGTTATTTTAAGATTATAAATTAAATAGTTTAAAAAGCGAATTTATTTGATGTTAAACTGACAGCTCTAGTATACTTTGATAGCTATTTACCTGGTAGCTGGTGGTAATGAAATGAGAAAAATAAATTTACCACTTAATTTTTAAGGGTGATTTACGTCTAAACCGTTGGGTTTAGCGATGTAAATAAAGAGCACCTTTTTTAAAGGCCTGGCATCAGTCTTTCAGAAATTATGCCAAAAACTACTGTAGCTGTCAACACTAAAAAATTATGACAAAAAAACCATTTTCAATGTAGGTAAAGTGCCCTCTAGCGGCAAACAATCAATGTGAATTGTTACTAAAATGATGATGCGCAGAAGACTTAGCCTATCTTTCAAATATTAGTCAAATCGGTTTTCCTGTAAGCGAGTAATTCAAAAAACAAAAAATAAAAACTTGAACTTGGACGGCTTGTAACTCGAAAACGAATGACATTTTGAAAAAAATTATATGAAGCTCTACCCTTATTTTGTCAAGTAGAATCACCCCCTTAAGTTTCGTGATCGATTTTTGAATCACCCTGTGTATATATATATATATATATATATATATATATATATATATATATATATATATATATATATATATATATATATATATATATATATATATATATATATATGCAACCTTTCTTTTCTTTAATTTACGTAAAAAGCTGAGGCAAGTTAAGACATTACATCTCCTTGAGATTTTTAAAAAAAAACAAATTTTTTAGGCTAGATAAATAGTTTATACTTTAACAATAATTTCAGTGTTAACCATTTCAATATTCAAATTATTTCTAAAATTATAGTAATAAGAAGTGATTACGGCAGAGCGGCGGCCCAAAACTCAGGTAGCGAGCGGTCCGGTCAGAGCCGTGACAAATAATATTGTTGAATATTCTTTTATATTAGATATTTTGAATCAGATAACCAGATAACCTAAGAGCCTGAAGAGGTCAGGAAATTGAAAGGAGATGCTCACAGAAGTCGAAGCATATCGCGGCATTAATAGAAGACCTAATATATAGTTCAGAAATTGCAGAATAAAGATAATTTTAAAAAAATATTTGGAATTGAATGGGAAGTGGTATTTTTTCCTATGCGTTTTTCAAACTGGTGGACAAGATATCTCAAGATCTATTTAAACGATTTCGATAAAATTTAAATCACTTACTGCTTATAACATAATTGAAGACTTAATGTAGGCTTTTTAATTAGACGTCGCATTGATTTTTTTGCAAATTTGTAAAACTCAAAATTTTGAGGAAAGGCAGATTTTCTTCATATAGCTATCATTTCTACAAAAATATTTTAAAAATTTGTCTTCTGTTATATATTAGCTATTATCTTTCAAAATAAATCTTTTCAAAATTTTTAGACACTGTCTAATAGAGACAAAGAATATTTCCAAAAGAAAGTACTAATTGGTGCATAAATTTTTTGATTCGTTTTTTTTTTTCAACTTATTCATAAAAATAACAATCATATATATTCGTAGAACCGTCAACTTTTACTGGACCAGGCAGCTGCCGTAAGACGGGCTATCAGATCAAAATTCAACCTCTATTCAGATGAGAGATTCAACTAAGCACTCGATATGATCACCAAAGGAATCGACATCAAGAGCATCAAAATAATATCAGAAACGCCGATGATATGCAAAATATATAATTTTAAGCAAAGAAGCTAATATTAAAACAATAGTACTTCGTTCAATGACAAAAACTTATAGTTACTAAATTGATGTATCAATAATCAGTGACATCCAATAATAGAAATAAAAATCAGAAAAGTGTAGGGCCGGCGACGCCTTTGAAAAAAAGAAAACAATTTAATCAGTCACGACTTATCACTAAAGATCAGGATGACAATAGTAAGATGATATGTCTTTCCAGTAGTCTTATACAGAAGAGTGAACACTGGCCGAGACAATGCTTAAACGACTGGAAGCATTCAAGAGGTGAATATATCGACGGTTAATGAAAATCAGTTGAATAGATAAAATTAACAACAACAGCACCTTCACTCACATGAACATAAACAAAGAAATAATCACCACCATCAAATATCGCAAATTAGAGTATTTTGTTCCTTTTATGAAACATCCACCAAAATATGATATCCTAAATTTGATAATAGAGGAAAAAATTCTGACAATTCTAGCCAAGTTCAGTCCAAGAAGGAACAGAACATTAAAGCTGGAAAATTTAAGCTAATGATATTGAAAAACAATTGTTCAACTTTTTGGAGCAGTTATCAATAAAACTATCATAAACATGGTAGCCCGCATAATAACCGACGATCTTTGATCGGTCATGATACTGGAAGAAGAAGAATGTTTTAAAGATGAATAAACTAATGACGCATGTTTTTAGCTATGAATGAAAGGGCTAAAAGCTACTTGAATTATATTACAGAATAAATTTGGCAATAATGGAAATATGAAAGCCAAGGACTTTTTTGAACAATAAAATACTTTGAAAAAAATGAGCAAGTAGTACTGACTTTAAGGCAAGTTCCTAAATATTATAAAGATTTTTAATAAAGGTTTAATTAAGTGGATTATTAAGTCATATAATTAGCTGCTCTTATAACGAGAGATGTTTAGCCATACTCTGGTGTATTACTACGTATATTAAGTTAATTAATACGTTTTTGTTAACAATAGATTGAACAACTATGCCTAATAAGTGGGCTTGTTATTCGTATTAATCATTTGAATGAAAAACTTTATTGGCGGAAATACACTGGTCCAATTCTGAATTAAAAATAAGAAGAACCAGAACTCATGGCTTTTTTTACCTAAAATATAAACCAAGATAAAATAAAACTTTTACAATCTATAAGAAACAGTTACAAAAGTAAAGAATGAAAATATGTGGATAAGAAGTCTAGATCTAGCAATCGTAGGCGGTTCGCTTTTCCAATTATGGTTTTTTATGAACGATTTATTGATGTTAACATCCCATTTAACGAAAATCAAAAATTTTTATATGTTGATTTTAAGTCATAACATTTTAATGGAAGTCAGTAACCCCAATAAAAAAGTTATAAAAATATAATAGATATTCGTATATCTATTATATATAAGGAGTGTCTATTTTCCGTTGTAGCATTGTTGCTATCTCCAACACGCTAGAAGTTAGGATGTCAGTTAAATTTAAAAAAGAGTTTCTATTTTAGGGGTTTATTCAAATGATAATTTCTTACCTACGAAATGGCCTTATTTTTGTTATCATTTGACATGGCAATTTTGAGTTTTACACGTTAATCTGTTTTGCTTAAATAAGGAACTGAATTTTCTGCTGTTCATATATAGAAGGAGACTTGGTTTTACCACTTCTTGACCATTGTTTCTAATACTTAAACTGCATCTGGTGGAAATTATATAGAATGGTAGTGGGTACATGGCAAGACAGAACCATTATGGGTACAATGAATTGCCCTGAAATATTCTGTGTTTACGTTTAGAATTGTACAACACAACCTATTTTTGTTGAGTTTGCGTGTTAATACCTGCTAATTGAAGTGGAATAAGAGAGGTTAGGAATAAGTTTGTATCAGAAATATTCGGATCAGTGAATTTCATTTTGCACTGGCTGACCTGATATTCCATCGAAGCCCCATTTGCAAATGAAACTCATATCTACAAATCTAATTTATCGATTTGTTCAAGGGCGTCTAATTGAAGCAATGTAATTCTATCCACTGTATGATCCAGTAGGCCTTGGAATTTAACTTCGGCTTTTGATTTAGTAAAAGTTAGATACTCGCCATGTGGATAATATTTTTTTTTTGTATTTTACACACCAGAGTACGACGAAAATATATTACTGCCTTTCTGTTTAGCCCAATTTTGTAATCGTTGATATTTGTTTCTCGACGATCCAATGTCAAATAGAAAAGCCGCGCACAAATATAACTGGGCGCGACGCAACCACAACACTGTTGCCTTTAATCTGAGAGGAAACTTTAGAAAGAAAAGACTGGCCGTTCATATTACCGAGGTTTAATAGAAACGTTACTATAGCCAACCTTCTATTTTCTGAAATGTCTTAACGGCCACAATAATTTCTAAATTATTTTGGCCGTTTTCTCAAATTCTAACCCACTAAGCCCGTCAGGTTAGTTCGGGACAGAAGTTCGTAGGGAACGCCTACGTCCAATATTACTCCCGCTAACTTCCGTGCAACACGAAGACGAGCAGTACCATGAAACGAATGAGAGGGTGTAGTTTTCGTCTAAACCTATAACATAATCGACGGAATTTGGAATATTTAATGACTATTTAATACATTTATTGTTTTAAATACATCAAATAGTCGAAATACAAAAAAAAATAGTTTTTGTTGGTCATTGAGCGTAAAGAAAATTGATATTTCTGTTACAAAATAAACATTTCTTCTAGTAAAAATACTAGTGAAATGCAACGGTAATTTCTAAGTAAGTAAGCTAATAGACCACTTTAAAATTAAAAATAATTTTCAAATATAAACTTTTATTCTGGTAAAAAATAAAAGTAATAGTTCAGTAATTGTAAATAAATAAACACCTAAAAGTCTACAAGAGGTGTTCAAACAGACCTCCACTTCAAGCGAGACAATAACCCAGTCTATTGTAAAATACGGTGTGTGTATTTGCCAAAACTTCAGGGGTTATATCCCTATTAGCCCTTTGTATCAAGTCCTCACAAAACACCATACGTGTTTCCTGGTCTTTCGGAAAAATTTCTTGAGTTATTCGCAATTTGTAACAGCGATATTTGTTCCGCTTTAAAATATTTCGAACTGTTCGAGCGTTCATATCAAGTTCTTCGGCAATTACGGTACTATTGCAAGGAAAATTAATTTCTGCTTAACTACAAACGTCAGTCTACCGATTTGCTCATTCTTCAGTAATTTGAGAAACCGGTTGCTCCTCATTATTATCGGTACATTTTTTACAAATTTTTAGACAACTGGTTGTTTCAAATTTTTTAATAATGTCCGATATTCTAAATTTTTAAGGAACAGGATGATTTTCACACGTAAATACAAATCTTCCGATTATCTCATCCATATCTTAACCAGAAATTACTACTTAATAACCTGCTCTTTTTGTTCCGTGGAATAAACTACCATTTTAAATACAAAAAAATTTGGCGCGAAACACGGAAATACTAATACTCGGTACTTACGCTTCGACGGCCTGAAGGAAAGCCAATAACTTGAAATCCTCTTGTGTGCAAGGGCGTGGCGTATGCTGCCGCCCACTCTCAACTCACCAGCATTGTATTACCACTCACCCGAGGGCCAAACTGGTAATTTACGCGTATGTCGATGCTTACGATGTTTATCTTCTGTCTCATTCTAATTTGATGAATAATATAGTTTTTTCTTTATCATACTTAAGAAACGTCGAGGTTCTGGTTTGGATTTTCCAGACCTGTGTATTTATATATATATATATATATATATATATATATATATATATAAACATTTAATTTTCTAAAATTTTTTTCTTAAACCATCTTTCTATATAAATGTATGGTAACTTCTTTGGATTAGGTTTCAAAAATTAATACTACTATTCTGTGCTTGACGTTTCGCCCAACGTAGTGGGCTTTTCCAAAAGTATAATCTAAAATAAAAACAAAATACAACTAACATGGTCACAAACGCACACTCACAAGACTTACATTGGTACAATATTAATTAATATTGTACCAGTTAAGTGTTTTAATTCTAAGTCTTGTGAGTGTGCGTTTGTGACCATGTTAGTTGTATTTTGTTTTTATTTTAGATTATACTTTCGAAAAAGCCCACTACGTTGGGCGAAACGTCAAGCACAGAATAGTAGTATTAATTTTTGAAACCTAATCCAAAGAAGTTACCATACATTTATATATATATATATACATATATATATATATATATATATATATATATATATATATATATATATATATTTCTGTATCACTATTGGCAATAAGTAACTTACATACAAACTTTTTGAGGTTGTTTCAAGAACTCAAATACTTTGAAAAGTTAATATTTCAAAAATTAAAATTAATATCCAGATAATCTTCAGTGTGATAAAAATTAAGTTTATATTTACAACTAAAAGAAACTAACAACACGTTTAACTTTTTGAATAGGATTTTTAGGAAATAGGAAAAATCAATGCTTCTCCCATAATTTTTTATTCTTCTTAAATTTTCAATAAATAAGAAAATAAACTTATTGTTGCGTAATAATTTCCTTTCTTTTCAGGATTTCTTAAGATATTTTATAATAAATATTAAACATAATTATAAAAGCAATAAAGTCTTTCTTTTAACTGCTATAACCTCAAAGTAATAATGGATTTAGGAAAATCTTACAAGTTTAAAATTATTAACTTATCGTTCCACCGAAAACTTTGACAAAGTTAAATGAATGGTACAAATATTGAAAATTGAAACAGATAAATAACAAGAAAGCTAACGAGACAAGTCAAGGATTCAAAATATTTTAAATTAATTTGAACAATTGACTTGGGATCGCAAGGAATATTATTTATATTAAAGATTATTTTACAAGGTAGCACGAATTCGAGAATCATCATCAGACATTCGACAATATTAATAGATAGAGCTTTGCTTAATGCAAAATGATGATTTAAAATGTGTTAAATAATATCTGGTGAAAATCATTTTACTATAATATGTAGCATTTTCATATTCTCACACATTAATGATAGGATATTTTATTTATTCAGAAGAATTTATTTACATTTTATATATAGTAAATGCCAATGGTTCGTCGTTTTTCATCTAATTCGTCCCGTCGAGAAAGTGTGAATGCTACTTTATTGTGGATGCACAATCTTTAGCACTCCGAACAGGCAGTTGCTCGATCGATTAACGAAGTTCGAAGGAACTCAGAAGATGACACCTTGATCCATAAATATCAAAAATTCTTACGGAATTTTTTGTAATTCCGTTACTCTATTTTTTCTAACGCCCTCGCACAGGCTTATAACTCCTTCATCCGTTCTGTCATAATCGGCTGTTATAGTACACGTGGTGATTATAGATTGCTAGTTAAAGTTGCTTTTTACCATTTTTTCGTATATGTTAGAATATTGTCTTCAACAGAATGTTTTAAGGAAAAAAAGGTAATCTTTTATTATAACCTAACTTATTTTAAAAGTTATTGAGTTATTAAGATTTTTTCCAAAATTTAGCAGATTTACTTCTCTAGGATATAAATTACCTTTTGTTTTTGTTTAAGGCTGTTTAAATGAATTTGCAGAGATAAGCTTATTTAGTATGTAGCAAAAATATTCATTTTACAGTAAATTTTCTTGATTCATGTTTGGCCATCTTGACACGAATCCATGAAACTATCTTTAAGAACCTGTTGCTTTTTTATATTACCTGCTTTTATTTATTAAAACTATCAGTTTTTTAAACGTTTTGTCAATCTAATATTATGTCAACAATTGTATTGCTTAATTTTTTGTTTTTAGCACTATCACTATGGTAAAACTATCTAAAAGGTGCCTACTATTGTGCAATCTATAAATTCCATAGCTAATAGTATACTTATCTCGGGGAACTTGGCTAACAAACACCCTATAAAGCATATCGCGGTCAAAGCCATGTAAAAAAGGATATTCGAGTTCCAACTTACTTCATCAGGAGAACTACAGGTGAGTCTTAATGTTATCTTTAATCTAGGGCTCATTTAAAGCTTATCTGTAGTATCTCGACTCCACTTGCTTGTCTGTCCCAAATTCAGTGAGCCCGACTGTCCTTTATATCTTATCGTATCTTTGTAGAAGACAAAATATCTTAGCACAGATTATCTTGAAATAACAGCCTTTATCTGATTTACCTTATTATGTCTTTTATCAACACGGGTCTATTATAAACATTCCATTGATCGTGGTCTTTAGGTAATATTGGACCAACTTTCTCCTCTGGTTGTACGGCTATTGTAACTCTTTTCTCTTGTTTATTACCATTGTAACTTCCACATATTATCTTATTACTATTGTAGACTTCAATTTCTTAATGTATTAGTAATTTTAAGAAAATTATAGATCAACTGATTTACGTTTTGACACACTACCAGGTTAGTGTGTATAATCATTTTGAACACTTATAGTTAGTAAATTTTTATAACCTTTTATGACTTTTATTTTCCTCACGCATTAGCTTTGTTCGCGGGTCACTTCCCGAACCGATTCAGAACTAGTACGGAATTAGTTCAGGATTGTCGTACAGCGCATGCCCAGTTATTAACCGGTTCAAGATTTTTTTTTACCACGAACGATTTTGGAACTTTAAATCGTCTACTGTGGTATGAGTCTCATTATTTAAAATACGGTGTTAAATGCTGATTAAACTAGTTGTTTTTGTTGTTTTAAATAACTTAGAACTATTTTTATTAGGTTTTATTATTTGTATTATTTTAAAGAAATAACGAATTATAATTGTTATTCTTATATAATATAAAGACTAACTGAGAGTTCCTTTTAGAATAAAACATCTAGTTTTTTGCTGAATAGAATTTTTGATAAAAAGAATATATATTTTAACTGAAATCTATTGTATGCTCTTTATTTTGTGCTTTTTATTTCCTCAAAATAATAAGCACTTTTAGGAATTTTGAATAGCTCTAAAATTTCTTCTAAGTCCTCATCGCAGAACGATAAATGATTTAAGATATAGGGAGTATTCACTAAAAACATTTTTTTAGGTTTAAACTAAAAGGTAAAAAACACTTTTTTAATTTATCAATTAAGATTCTAGGTAAATTAACACTAATTAAAGTAAAACCAATATAATATAATAAAATATCTACAGGAATATTAAATGCAACAAATGACATAAATAAAAGAAAAACCTAAATAAAATAAAAAGAATTGTCAAATAGTTGCAAATTGCGGCCGCAGCATGAAAGCTGGCGCTGCATAAAATTCCGAACTTACAGTTCTTGTTTAATCCTTAGAACCAGCAGAACTGGTTCAGAATCGATTTCGAACTGAATTATTTTCTCCGCGAACATGGAACTGTAACTAAAAATTCAGAACTTTGTTATCCGCGAACGTTACTATTTCAAATGCGCATGCGTATTAGTTCAGAATTGGTTCTAAATCCTTTCCGCGAACAAAGCTATTGTTTCTTCCTAATGCTACTTTTCTAAATTTAAAATTGAACCCGCTAAGCTTCATTATCAATAACTTGTAAGGGATGCAAATTTAAAAATGATATCCTTCAATTCGATTTTAAACCTTATTGTGTAGAAATAAAGTTAGAATTACTCACCATAGTTTGTTACTAAAATTATAAATTGTAAAGTAAGCGTAACAAAATATCGCAGGAAGAGTGGATGAAATAAAATAATTCATCTCTAGATATCCGTCTTCAAAGCCGTAAGCTTGCCCTGTTAAAATCTTCCTTTTTTGAAGGCCAACGCTCATTTAAAGGTCAGTTTTAATTTAAACGATTTTTTTTCATACCATTTTCCGATTTGTTTTAAAGTTTGTTGTTCTCCTATGCTGTCTCGCCTTATCTTGTCGGTGATCTGGCTTGTCCTTTTTTTACTTCTTAATGTTTGATTTTTGCTTTTATTCGTTCTCGTATTTAACTCGTAAATTCAAAAGAAATTTTGATGGTCTTACATTAGGGTGACCTTCCAGTTCGGTTCCTATTTAGTGGAGCCATCAGTGCCTAAATACGTAGAATTTTCATAGGAGACCTGATAACAACAGCCTTATAAAGGGTAATGTCCCACAATTAAGCCCCATCAATGCACAAGCCTGTATTAGTTTTATTAATATCAAGAGTAATAGAAATCTGTATATTCTTAAAATTACTTTCTGAGTAAAATCACAATACTAATTTAGCCTTATTTATAAATGTGAGGCTAGCTCGACATGATATTTAATCCTTTGGTCTGGAAAGCCTGTATTATTGTTTTAATCTAAATTTTTCATACCACTACGTCACATTAAATTAATTTAACATTAAACCTGAGAGGCACCATATACTAAAAATAAAGAGATAGCTTGAATTATTTTTATTACACTTAAGGTCTTTGGCCTCCGCGAAAATAAGCTGACGTATGCACTGGGACATTTAATATTCAATATCGGTTCAAAAGAGTCACAAATTGATACCTAATAACGAAGACCGTTAAAACACAAAGTTGTTTAGAATTTTATAGTCACTATGAGGCTTTATTGTGTGGTTGTGTTTTTTTTATGTCGCAGTATTATAACTTCGTAATTTTACCTTCTTTTGAGGTGAAATTTCGCAACCCTTTCCTTGCAATAGACCCAGATTTAGACATAAAACCCATTAGCTTATGTCATTTTATAGCATTGTCTACAAAATATTAAAATTTGACGTATATTATATTTTTTAGTCATCTTATTCACAAGATACAAGTTGCTAAAAATGCTTATTTCTTCCCTCTCCACCGCTAATTCCGCAGCGGAAGATTTAAAAAATTAAAAAAAAAATGCACTTTCAACAACTTTAATGAAAACTAGTATGGATAAGTTACTTTTTTTAAGTAATGAAAAAAAAAGTGGCCATGAAGAATGCGGATGTAGCATACAAATATTAGTGTTCCAAAGAAAATCAACTTCATGACGTGTTTTCTTGTTTATTTTACCCCTTTCACCAAAATATATTAAAATGTGGTACATTTTAAATAAAGGCTACATAACATCATGTTAAAACATAAAAAAATACGAAAAATGGAGTCGAGAAAGGAATAGTAAACCAATTCTGGCCATGTCTCAAAAACTTCGAATTAATAAATTTTAAGAGCTTTAATGGAATACAGAATAACTATGATTAATCAAAATAAATATTGTTTGTCGTAACGTAAAATCAAATAAATGGAGGAATTTATTTTAGTCACTCTGTACACAGATTTAGACCATTGCAATGTATATCTTACTACCTAAAAATCGTTATACATCAAATATAAATAAGTTATCAAACAAGACTTAACTCAGTTTTACTACTTTTGGGTCGTTTATCTGTCTCTATGGAATCATAAATATTTAAAAATGAGACAGAAATTGTACCCTCGCCAAAATTATGTGAAACCATTAAATATTAGGTCGAGAATGGATTTAGCACCATATGGCCTAAACTGCGTAGAATGATTTAAATATTGAACCATTCTTCCATTATTAGAAAACAAAAGAATAATCAAATAAAATCACCATAATGTAATATGTTCATTTTATTACATGTACAAAGAATACGTACAATGACTGTTTTTTCTAATTGCAAGAAAGAATGATTTAGATACTACCAAAATAGATAAAAGAGTTAGTTTTTTTTTACAGATTTGATTAGATTATCGGTTTCTTCTAGTTATAGGAAGACGTAGATTAGTTTTATTAACTGTTTTTTTATATAAAAGTAAGATTAAAATGTTCAGATCTAGGCCATTTCGGAAAATAAATATCCGGCATAAAATGGCTGACGTTCTCTACGAACGAGATGATCGCAACTTCTTGGAATGGATTCACCCTTACAGGGTGTACGAACGAGGATAAGTACCAGCGGAGTTCCACGGGAATGCAAGTTTAGCTTTTAAAAAGTCATAATCTTCAGTTACGATTTGAGATTCATTAAAGGCGTGTTCAAAAAGGTTTTTTTTTATTTTCGATAAACTAAAGGGATAATGTTGTTTCATTTAACAGAGAAGCAGAGTTAACTACATTAACTTTCACCGCACAACGGAACGATTTGTGAGACGAAAATCCCCCCGCCCTCCATAAAACACGCAGTCACGCACAAACTTTTCCCCTAAACACTTTAGAACTTACCCACAACGAGCGGCCTCCCTTACACCATACAGCCCAGACCCCTGCCTTGGTCTTAAAATCACCAAACTACATGTTTTTCCTGCTTTTTGTCAGAGCGCACCCACTGTTGACAGTTTAACAATGAAAATTGAAGTCTAGGGATTAAATGTGAAAGGCCATACTTTTTCTTTATTTATTGTTTGAATAACGGCATTAAACCTCCTTTCATTAAATTCAAGTGCCACCTTTGATAAATAAAATTGAAATAAAAGTTTCATAAACTACGTTCAATGTTTATTAGTTAAACATCTGGTCTATAAAAGTGGTGGTTAGTTTTATGGGTTATTCAACCACTTTATAGGGCTATTCTTTTGAGTCATTATCACTTTCACTTCTATCACTTGAAGTAATCATGATCACTTCAGCCCAATGACAAGTAAATGCAAATTCAA
Organism: Diaprepes abbreviatus; assembly: GCA_034092305.1. NCBI lineage: Eukaryota > Metazoa > Arthropoda > Insecta > Coleoptera > Curculionidae > Diaprepes > Diaprepes abbreviatus. Next base: position 21,104,065 of record JASJET010000031.1, read on the forward strand.
AAGAACATGAAGTTATCAGTTTCACTTTGTTCACTTTGATCAATTGATAATTACTCAAAAGAATATAGCCTATATTACCACCTATTGTAAAACTGCGCCTTAGAATATCTCGTAGAACCTTTTCTAACCCTTAAAGGGTGCCTGGCGTTTACGTGATTGTAAATTGTGAAACTGCAGTATGCAGCCTAAACGCCCAGTATAAAAATATAGAAACATTGGTATGTAGTATATAAATTACCATGAAACAGTATTGTGGCAATGCATTAATATATTTTTAAAAATTTTTCTACCGTTGGTCAAAATGTACTACAATATACCGTTGGTAGGTGCTTTTCAATTAATATCAAAGGGCCTTTATAAACTTTATTATTTATATATTTTACAATATGGGAATGAATAGAACTACTAAATGTAAACTTGACCACAACATTCAATTTGAATAATAAACTTGCAATAGTTTCTACACTAAGAAAAGTTTCTTTTTATTGTTTTCCTAAAAGTATTATAAAGTTGAGAGAAATCGGCCAAACTTGCAGTTTTTCTTAGTTTTCAAAGAATAACTACGTTCTTAGAAGTTTATTTGTGAAAATTTTGTTAGAAAATGATTAAATGTTCTGCTTTATTTATGAATTTTGCTACAAAAAGTATGATTTATGTGGTAAACTACATGGCAGCGAACGGGAAAGAATTCAGATTCATATTACACCACCCAAAAATGGGAGGTATAAAAAAACTGAGTTAAAAATTCGGCTTGCTCATTATCTTAAAAGATGAACAAAACTATTTAAAATTTAATATTCCATATTAATATTTAGAATAAAATAATATTTAAAAGAATAGTGGCCTAGTACAGCTAAGCAAGCGAAAATATCGTGCTCAATATGACAAGGTTTAAAGAGTGGCTTGTGTAGAAATAAAGAATGCGATGAGGACTGCCTCCACTTCTTCACAGAAAATGAGGCCCTAAAGGCAGTTCGCCGTTTCAGTTGCTTGGAGCATCTGGCAGGAACTGGAGGCCATCTGTGTCGCTAGGGGAGACTTGTGGAAAGAAGTCCACCGCTTCCTATGCGAAAAGACTGCATGGCTCCGGTTTTGAAATTAAACCACTTTCTTGTGATTTTTTACCAAGCAGAGAAGATTGGGAGAAACAGCAGACTTTTCTCAGAAATGGATATCGGTAGTTTACATACAGATCTCGACAGGATGATACGCTCGAAGAATTGTAATGCTATATGGCTGGCATCCAGTTCTCGCTCCCTCACAGGCGCCTCTTTAGCCCGCTGGAAGATTGTGGCCAGCCTGATTATGAAATGAGAAGGCCTGGCCCCCTCCTATACCCTTTTCATGACTCCTGGTTGGGAGAGAGTCATAGTCAAGCCAATTATGAGGTAAGTTAACAGCTCTCACACACTTATATGTTATGTATATATTAATAAATAATAATACAATGCTGTACACTTATACCTTGCAATTATCTTGTACCGCAATTTTCAAGACAGTTTTATCTAAACTTCCTTCTATACAACTATAAACATATATATATATATATATATATATATATATATATATATATATATATATATATATATATATGTATATATATATATATATATATATATATATATATATATATATATAACTGTGCAACTTCTAACACAGAAGGGATGTGATGGAGCGAAGTTTGCATTCACTGTTTCGCATTTTACTTCACTTACATACGGAGTTGCATATAGTTGTACGTTTGCTGAATGTGATTTCAGCACTACAAGAGCATAATGTGAATATAATCACTGCTAATGCATCTCACACGGAGGAATCCGTGAAAGCCGTATAAACATATATATATATATATATATATATATATATATATATATATATATATATATATATATATATATATATGTATATATATACAGGTTTTTACGTCGTTGCCAGACCAATTTCACTTTACAGACCACCTTAGACCACCCAGAAACAATTATATTAGAAGCAAATAAATATGCGTTGTATGATTATTTTTATTCATGAAACCAATTACTATTGAGAGGGGTAAGCAAATTAAAAAAAAAATTTTTTCGTATTATATTAGCAACGTTCATAAGCCAATTGCAACTTATCTCGAACTAAAGCCCAGTATATCAAATTTGTATCATTTTACCAGTGATTCAGACCCGCCAGTGTTGCCGTTTTTACGCCATGTAAAATATTAAACAGCAAAGAATAATGATATAAAATCTTTGTGTAGAAATATTCCTTTCTCTTTAAATCTGGTCATTTTGATTGGTATTTTTTTACATTTGAGCATTTTATCTAAATTTTTAAATTGAAACTAACAGTTTCGTTAACTTTACCTTTGTAGAGAATACAATTCTGTATATAACACTCACTTTGAAGAAATAAAAAATGCAGTCACTATTGCTCAGTATTTACTATCTCTTAATAAAAAAACAATTGATTTTAATACAATATATACTATAATTGAACGGAAGCTTGCGGTCAAAAATACTGTATTCAAACGTTTGAGCAACAGTTGTATACATTAATTCAGCTGGTCAAATTTGATTAGTAATAAATTAAAAAATGTTGTTACTCGTTTAGGCGCTTTTCATACTGTTTGCTGTGCAATTTAATGCCTCAGCAAAATATGGGGAAATTGTGGCATAAGAGATATGCTAGCCGAATCTAAAGTTTTTGCTGGAAATACCGTAGACAGAATTTTGGAGGGGTCGTTCCAGAATTAATTTTAATATATGATAGGCTATGCAGTTATTGATAGAACATTTTTTTGATCAACTAAAAAAATAATAAAATAGAAACTCTAGCGGTTCTGATAAAAAATATCGAAACGTTTACAATAGTTATTCAACGGGTACATATAAGAAATATGGTTTAGAAAAACTTTCTTTAGATAGAAGTAATACATTTATGACATTATTTGACAAATATAGAAAAGAAGGAAGTGAAGAATCTGAAAATTTTCAATTTTGGTTTGAATCTTAAATTCAAATTTAGAGTTATTCGAGCCGATAGAGCCGATACGTTTCCACTCACTTATCTATGCTTCCTTTTTTCTTTATTTGCGATAAACCGAATTACGCTGTGAGACTTTTTGTGCTTTGAAATTCTCCTTATGCTACCAACCGAAGCCAAAGAACAGTTTTTAAAGGGATACTTTAATGTTAATTTGACTAATGAAGCATTTCGGGATTATTCCCAGATGTAACAACTGAAATGACAGTAATCAAGAGTACAAAATCAGAGACTGGAATCACAGAAATGACTCAAAAAGAACTTGCTACTTCAAGTTGAACTATGACTACAAATGTCTTAGGTAGTTATTCTGATACTGAATGGAAACGATGAATTACACCATTTTGATAATTGAATGGTAATTTAACCAATAAAATTATGAATGGATTATTACACAGATTTGATCGAGTAGATAAAATTCACTTGATTTATGATCGATACGACAGCACAACGGTTAATCCAGAACAGTTGGAACGAATTCGGAGGTATGGAAATGATAGCGAAAACAAAGAATATACAGGGTGTCCAAGATAAGGATCCTAAGCATGGGGATCTCAGTACCTGTTGGAGTTACAGCTTAGGTTAAATTAGAAAAAAGTTGCGTACTTTGAAGCGTATTTACATGCCGTTGAGAAACTTTAAAAATTTTCATGGCCAGCTGAGATATTGGGGAAAAACGAAAATTTGACGAAATAGATTTTATTTTTTTGTGACTTTATTTTAAAAGATATTAAAAAACTAATAAAACTTTTTCATTGGCACTTTTTAGATAATACGTGATGGCGTTTTTAAATTTTATATCCGACGTTTTGTTTTCGAGAAACCATCATCAACTTTATTTTTTTATATGGCCCAAAAAAAAAGTATACCCTGTATCTGATTCCATTTTTTATTACAAATTCAACGATGTATCACATGCCATATTTTTTTTGTTAGACAAAAAAAAATGCGATTTTTCTATTTTTTTAAAAATATTTTTAAGTAGGCTTTGCAAACAAATAATGCTTTGACACTTTGACGTAAATACCTGTTATTCTGTCACATATGACTTAATTTAATGTTTATGGTAAGATAAAATAATAATTGTTAAGTTGATTTAGAGTTATTAAGTTGTTTGTAGAGTTCTTGTCGTTGTTGTTACTGTTGTTATTGTTTATTGTTGAATAATTATTATTGTGTTATTATCGTCGAATATGCCGGGTGGCCATTATAGTCATGAAGAAAAGTTTGACATGCTGACCTGCTACATTTTGTGCCAGAAGAATACTATAAATACTGCAGCAATGTATCTAAATAAATTTCCAGATAGAAAGCAACCATGTAAGTCCATTTTCTTACAGTTGGCGCGAAATTTAAAACAATATGGATCATTTAAAAAGCCAGTTTCATCCCGAAAAAGGATTCTTCCGAAGAAACCCAAAATAACGTATTACAAACAGTTGTTGAGAACCCTGACATCTCTTGCAGGCAAATTGAAAAAAATATAGGAGTAGCCAAATCCACTGCTCAATTTATTTTGCGTAAAAATAGATATCACCCCTATAAATTTAGGATTTGCCAAGCACTTAAACCAAGGGATCTTGAACGACGCCGGCATTTCTGTGAGTGGTATACACGCGCATGTGAAGATGATATCAATTTCCCTGCAAAAATAATATGGTCTGACGAAAGTCTAGTCACTAATAATGGTGTCTTTAACCGCCGGAATACTCATTACTGGGCGCAACAGAATCCGCGTGTTCAAAAAATTTCAAGACATCAGGAGCGTTTTGGGTTTAATATGTGGTGTGGAATTTTCGGTATCAAAATACTAGGTCCATTTATCTACCATAGTTCGTTAACTGGAGAACGATACCTTCAATTATTACAAAATAATTTAGAAGACTGCTTGGAGGATTTACCTCTGGCACAGGTTAATACCTGTTGGTTTCAACAAGACGGTGCTCCTGCACATAATTCTAGGCAGGTTCGCGAGTATCTTACGCAGCGATTTCCTGGAAAGTGGATTGGAACCTCCAGTGAAGTGCCTTGGCCAGCGCGATCTCCGGACTTAACCCCTATGGACTTCTTTCTTTGGGGGTTTCTTAAAAGCCAAATATACCATCATTCTTTTGAGACTGAGCAGCAGTTACGAGAATGTGTAACTAATGCATTCAACAGTATTACACCTGACATGTTGCGTGATGTTTTAAATTCTACCATAAGAAGATCATATTTATGTCTGGAAAATAACGGAAATCTGTTTGAACACCTGCTTTAAATTGAATAAAAAAAATTGTTAATTTATTTGTTGTTTTAGTTATTTTTAAATAATTTATCATTCTTTGTATATCATTAAAATAATGATTATCTTATGGTTAAATTTATGGTAGATTAAATTTTCTTGTTTCTAAGTAGTACTATGCTCCATTCAGCTTCATTGCTCTGTAAATAGATATTAACTAATATGTGAGATCAATAACTCATAACAGGTATTTACGTCAAAGTGTCAAAGCATTATTTGTTTGCAAAGCCTACTTAAAAATATGTTTAAAAAAATAGAAAAATCGCATTTATTCTTTTATCTAACAAAAAAAATGTGACATGTGATACATCGTTGAATTTGTAATAAAAAAGGGAATCAGATACAGGGTATACTTTTTTTTGGCCCTTATAAAAAAATAAAGTTGATGATGGTTTCTCGAAAACGAAACGTCGGATATAAAATTTAAAAACTCCATCACGTAGTACCTAAAAACTGCTAATGAAAAAGTTTTATTAGTTTTTTAATATCTTTTAAAATAAAGTCACAAAAAAATAAAATCTATTTCATCAAATTTTCGTTTTTCCCCAATATCTCAGCTGGCCATGAAAATTTTTAAAGTTTCTCAACGGCATGTAAATACGCTTCAAAGTACGCAACTTTTTTCTAATTTAACCTAAGCTGTAACTCCAACAGGTACTGAGATCCCCATGCTTAGGATCCTTATCTTGGACACCCTGTATAATTATTGGCAGTCAATCTACATGAAACTTTAAAAAATTCTGCAGTAATGATACAAGTAAATCAAATTAAGTGGAATTTATTGAAAATTATATAAAAAAAAACTATTCGGTTACCAATACAGAATAAGTTGATCATTTCTGGAGCCGTTGAGCATATGTTATGATGGAAAATGATCAATATTTCGATGCATATTTCTTGTGTGATCATACAGAAGCAGATACTAAGATTGTATTTTATGCCTGTCAGTTACAAGAGCTGGATTCCGATAAAAAGTTTAAAATTATTTTTAAATCCTCAGACACAGATGTGTTCATCTTATCATGGATTCTTATAGGAACTTCTTTTATGGTTTAATACTGGAAATGTTTTCTCGATTTATTCCCGTACATACTATTGCAAACGATATTGGAAAAATTCAGTGTGACAGTATTTTAATAATCAATGCTGTGATAGATTAAGTTTCATATATGACGTTGGAAAAAAGAAGGCGTACAAAGCTTTAAATAAATCTGCAGGTGATGGACTTAATACTTTGACAGTGTATTTATCAAAAATATGACTCTCAGAAGAACTTTAAAGACTGTTGTGAATGTATAAAAAAATTAAGATACAATATCGCGTTAAAAAAAAATATATCTGATAAAAATTTGCCACCTTCTAAATCGGCCTTAGTTTAACATTATTTAAGAGCGATATGGCAAACAAATGAATGGGACCAAGCAAAAAAAGTAATATTGTATCTCTTGATCCATTAACTCATAGTTGGAAACTTGGAAATAACTGTTTAAAGTTTAATTATTTTGAAGCTTTGGACATGCTACAAAGATATGTCTGTTCATACACTGGAAAATGTACACAAAATTGTATCTGTGTATCCTCGAATTTAAAATGCTGCGCAGTATACGCACGTTTATAATAGAATTGTATGAATGTTAAACAACATTTTATGGAAGACGATGAGTTTTACCCGACAAATCGGGTTATTGATGAAAATAATCATATTATTGGAGGTGAAAACAATGAATAATATAAAATAGAGCGCTATCTTTAGACAATAAATAAAATAACAGATTATATATTAGTTTCAATAAAGTAATATCATAGTAAATAAAAATCGTCGACTTGAAATAAAATAATTCAAAAGGTAAGAAAGTGAAATATGCCCTCATAGCGCGCGTCTGTGCGGCCGCAACCACCATCTTGTGTGTACGCTCACGCAACACGTCTGAAACGGGTTACTTTTGAGCCCCACTTTTAGCGTCACACACTCCACTTGCTCACATCAAAAAAATCTCTGTTGATGTTGAAGGTTCAAATTTCCAAAAATAACGAATTTCGTAATTTTTTTGCATAAAATTGTAAATCTCTTGGCAAGGAAGCATTTTCCGAAAAACTGTTAAAAGATAAAAAATATTTTGACGTGTTTTATTTAATAATTAATTTTAAATATTTTTTAATTAAAAAAATAAATTCAATATTTCAACCTCATATAAAAAGAATAATAATAACGAATTCGAATCATCGACGTGACATTTCAATGCTAAATAAAATTTTTATAAAAAAATTGAACCGACTTCTAAAAGTGCGCTAAAAAGGGAAAAATACCTAGAAATTTTTATATGAAATTGAAATTTTTGAAGTTGGCGCCAAACTAATACCTGACCAAAAGTGATTCGCATAAACAGATTAAAAATACTTTATTTGCAATTGATTTCTTCCATAATTTGTATATATTAGTTATTTATTTCATTTAGAAATAATTTGGCGTCATGTAAAAATGTTTAGTTATTTTTCCCTTTTTAGCGCACTTTTAGAAGTCGGTTCTATTTTTTTATAAAAATTTTATTTTTAGATTTTTAGTTTTGAATTCATTATGATATTCATAAATTATTTGAAATAAGTGCTAATCGAGATTAGTGTACCTCGCAATGACTCTAAGGTGGCAAAAAAGTATCGATTTTATCCAGAATTGTAAATCACCCTAAAATGAACCACTATAAATTCTTTGATTCTTAGAGTTCTCCAAATACCAATGAAATTGTATCAAACAAATATTTAGTCTGTCATAGTAAATCCACTATCTTAAATTTCAAATTAATTATAGATTGGTAATATAGGCCCTAAAACCTTCCAATATCGATATTTAAAGAATTTGAGACGTAAATTTCTTAGCCCGATATATTTTATATTGCATATTGAGTTTGTACACGCCCCAAGAACAAAGCAATATCGGTTCTTGATAAAACCGGAAATTGTAAAATTTTTAGTCCTTCATATTGTATCTTATCAACCTAATAGTTGTAAAAAGTTAATTTCATATTAGTAATACACCACCCCCCAACGCCCTAATATCAAATCCGAAAAAATGTGAATAAGGTAAAATTTTCAACCCACCATATTAGATCCGCCATATTAAATTTCAAAAAAATAATTTTAACGTTTTAATCTAATCTAAATCTAAACCCTTCAAAACCCCTTAGTACCAATTTTAGATGAAATCCAGAAATTTAAAATTTCTAAACGGTCATATTGCATCTAACATATTAGATTTTCTTAAAATAATTTTATATTCGCTCTTTATATCCTCAAAAACGATTTAGTTCCACATTTGAACAAAATCGAAAAATGTAAAATTTTTAGTTCGCCTTATTGAATTCTGAAAAAATACTATTAAATTCTTAATTTACATCCTCAAGAACCTTCTATATTAGTTTTGGAGAAAGTCGAAAAAAGTAAAATTTTTAGGACACTATATTGAATCCGTCAGATTGAGTTGTTCAAAAAATATTTTAAATTCGTAATTAACACTAACAAAAATCCACCAACCACTTTAGGCCAAATTGAGAGATGTAGAATTTTTAATCCGCCATCTTAGATCCGCCATATTTATTTCTTTTTAAATAATATTAGATTCGTAATGTGCTATCCCTAAAACTCCCTCATATCAATTTTGAGAAAAATCGGACAAAATTAATTTTTTATCTACAATATTGGATACGCCATATCGCATTTTTTAAAAATAATTTTGGATTCGTCATGTACGATTCCGAAAACTCTCACGTACCAACTTTGGAGAATATCGGACAAAATTGATTTTTTGTCCGCCATATTGGATCCGCCATATAGAATTTTTAAAAAATATTTTAAATTCGTTATGTGTGACTTCGAAAACTCCCCCGTACAAATTTTGGAAAAAATCGGACAAAATAAAATTTTTTGGTCCACCATATTGAATCCGCTATATTGAATTTTTTTAAAATAACCTCAGATGCGTTATGTGAGACCCCGAAAACTCCCCCATACCAATTTTGGAGAAAATCGGACAAAATTGATTTTTTCGTCGGCCATATTGGATCCGCCATTTTGAGTTTTTTAAAAATAATTTTAGATTCGTTATGTGCGACCCCGAAAACTCCCCCTTATCAATTTTGGAGAACATCGGACAAAATTGATTTTTTGTCCGCCATATTGGATCCGCCATATTGAATTTTCTAAAAATATTTTGAATTCGTTATATACGACCTCGAAAACTCCCCCATTCCAATTTTGGAGAAAATCGCACAAAATTAAATTTTTTTGTCCGCCATATTGGATCCGCCATTCTGAATTTTTTTAAAATAATTTCAGATTCATTGGGTATAACCCCGTAAATTTCTCTATACCAATTTTGGAGAATATCGAACAAAATTAATTTTTTTGGCAGCCATATTGTAAGCCCCATCTTGGATTTTACTGCACCAATTTCATCTAAAAAAATATGGGACCACCGCAGCAACTTCCTGAACATAACGCAAAAAATTTCATTCAAATCGGTGCAGCCGTTTCGTAGAAATCGATGTACATACATACATAAAAAAAAACATACATACGCGACGAATTGAGAACCTCCTTCTCTTAAAAGTCGGTTAAAAAAGCATTTTCTTTTAATGCTCCCCTTTAGCCTTCATAGGATCACGATTTAGAGTCTTATTATAGGCTTTTAAACTACGAAAGTCTCATCTAAGTGGGTTTAATGTCATGTGGCAGTAGTAGAAACAAATAGACAAAAATTTTAAAGAAATTATTTTGCATTAACAAATCTCCATATGGTCGCTTGAAACCTGTTTTTTATTAAAAATTCAATTAGACCGGAGGCCAGATTCTGTAAGCATATGTTTTGACATTCCCTTTCCTTTAAGGACAGTGACATACTTATGTGTTACTACAGACTGAACAAAGATGGAAGATCCTTATTATGACATTCTCTTGCCCTATACTTTTATAGAATCGCAGCCCGGGAGTTATCGACAGTTTTTTTTCAATTTGCATTAGCGTGAAAGTATATTTAGTTATCTATTTTATTACGAAAAGTCTGTACTGCACACCTAGTTCAACAGTGAAAAGTGGGGTCGAGAGTATATAAAAAAAAATACCAAAATATTTATCTGCATCATGCTGAAACTTCGCCCGGTATCATGTAATAATAATATTCTTTGTACTTTGCAAATAAAAATAATTTTGAGAATTATTTTCGAAAGTAAAAATGTTACTTTCCATTCTTTCGCAGAACATTAAAATGGAGAAATAATTTGTATGATTGATATGGTTTAGTATTATCATTCTAGTTAGTCTATGGCCGTCGGTAAAGTACAATTGGTCTAACAAAGTCAGTAAAACCAACAGATATATTGATTGTTATACAAATTGCGTGGTTGCCAATTTTAGGGGCTTGTGAACGTTGATCTAACGAAGCGAATTACATACTATATACGGATCAGACGCTAGCGTTCTCTACACGATAGATTGCGGAATTAAATCAATATATAATTCGATATTCTACCACAATCTTAGGCCCAGCTAATATTTTGTCCCTAGCATCTTATGACTCTCCTGATTACGCTGGCAAAAGGAACGTTTTCAAGCCCCAAGCCCGGGCTTGAGAACGTTCATTTGGCTTGTGTTCGTAATAAGTATGTAACGAGTTGGGATTGTATAAGCGGTAAAACCAATATATATATATATATATATATATATATATATATATATATATATATATATATATATATATATATATATATATATATAGATAGCGTTATATGTTTGTGCGACTCTCTCCTTGTGAGATGCAATAGCAGTGGTTATATCCACATTATATTTCGTTCCGATCTGTCCTTTGCACAAACAGGTGCATGTCGGTACCTTGATGAGTCTAGTAAGAGACGAAACATGTACCCCTGCCGATCACTGTAGCAGGGAGGGTAAATTTTGACTTTCTTCTCGATATGGTGGTACAAGTACGCCATCATCTTGATGGTGGTATAACGGATGAATTGTGTTTTGTCACAGTTTATTTAAACTGTACAACCCCTAGCACGGAAAGAATATAATGAAGCTAAGTTTGCATTGACTATTCGCATTTACGTCATATATATATATATATATATATATATATATATATATATATATATATATATATATATATATAAATATTAGATATTACTGTATCACTATTGGGTATAAGTAACTTACATACAAATTTTTTAAAGTCTTTTCAGGAACTTATCTCCAGATAAGACACGGTGTGAGATAAAAATTAAGCTTATGTTTACAACTAAAAAAAACTTACAATACATTTAACTTTTTGAATGGGATCTTCTAGGAAATAGGAAAAATCAATACTTCTCCCATAATTTTTTTTTTCAATTTAAATTTTCAGTAAATAAAAAAATAAACTTCTTGTTGCGTGATAATTTCCTTTCTTTTCAAACATTTCTAAAGATATTTTATTATAAATTTTAAACATAATTATAAAAGCAATAAAGTCTTTCTTTTAACTGCCATAACCTCAAAGTATTAATGGATTTAGGAAAATCTTACAAGTTTAAAATTATTAACTTATCGTTACGCCGAAAATTTGGACACAGTTAAATGAATGGTACAAATATTGAAAATTGAAACAGATAAATAACAAGAAAGTTAACGAGACAAGTCAAGGGTTCAACATATTTTAAATTAATCTGAACAATTGATTTGGGATCGCAAGGAATATTATTTATATTAAAAATTATTTTAGAAGGTAGCAAGAATTCGAGAATCATCATCAGATATTCGACAATATTAATAGATAGAGCTTTGCTTAATGCAAAATGATGATTTTATATATATATATATATATATATATATATATATATATATATATATATATATATATATAGTCTTCTGTCCAATTAAAAGTTTTTTTAAAGCAGTTTAATAAAGACATCTTATCATTATAAATTTTCTTGAAAGTAGAGCAAAGGTATCCTAAAGTTGTTGCATTGTAAAGCTGCTTGATCACAAAGTTGTTGTGCTTTACCGCATATAAACGCAAAAAAAAAACAGATTTTATATTTAAAATTGTTTGACGTCTTTTTCTGAAAGTTTTTAATTTAATAATTTGCAGTTATGAAAACGATTTATAATCAAAACTTTTTTGGCTTCGATATGAAATTATTAGTAATTTCGTACCTACAGGCGCCTTAAAACATACTGATAACGTTCGCTTTAAAACCCTGAATTTAAATTTTAATTCCAGACGGTAAAGTTTAGGAATACTCTTAATTCAATAAATTTTTAATTACCGCCGAAAACCAAAATGTATACATGCTCCTGTTAAACTTTAATTGCTATCCCTGTGCGTTATCTGCCAACCTAAACAATATAACCTTACTTTCAACAAATTTTTAATTAAATTAAAAGTGAATAAGTGAAAATTGGAAGGTGTAACAATTACACAAAAGCTACAGTGTTAAACTAATTAAATAAGAATGGAGGTTAAATACCCACAATACACTTGATTTAAAAACACCATTTTACGGTTACTAAAATAAGATAAAAAATAGTTACGATACGTTTCAGGTTGTAACCTGTCAATTCGAGCTTTACTACCTGCTAGTTTTCCACCATATGAGGATTCCTAAGTGAGGATGATGTTTTAAAATATGGACATACTGGTAGTACCATATAACAAATATTTGGCAGCAATGACAAAAAGGGTGACCCTTTAAACGAGTAAACATAGTGTCAACTAGCCCGATTCGAGTGTTGCTAATCTGATAGAGATAGAAAAGGCTTAAAATGGGCGTTGGTGTACTTTAATATACATGCCGTTCATTTAATGTACTGATATTGTGAACATGTGTTACTAAAAAGGAAAAGTTGTCTTAATAGATATTTCATATTTACAAGTTTATGTTTTTTCAGCAATTAAATACACTGAACCTCTTTTCGAGCAATGTAGTGTTTGGCTTTATAAATGCCATTATTTATCTCATTTACAAGGTCCCATATACTCCATACAAGGTAGCGAAAAACAACCCAGTTTAAATTTTCAGCTTTCTAGCTCTCCCACTCAGGTGCAAAAAATATGGTAAAGGGACTATAAGGTAGGTTAATAGGATTTTTGGATATTTTTTAACTTGCCGTTGAATTTTTACATATTAGACTAAAATTAAAGGCTTAAAACTACAGTCCAAACTCTATCTCATATAATGAGGTTTGTTGGTTTTTATGTTACTGAAAAATATAAATATTGTTTCCGTTAAATGTTACGAGACAAATCTGGCAATTTTTTGGCAAAAATTGAACGTAAATTGGCTAATAATTTAGAGACAAAGAGATCAAATTATACTCGAATATGAAGAGAAATGTTAAATAACGTTTTATTGGTTACTCCTAACCCAACAGATTACCAAAAATTACTCAACATATCATTATAAAAATCTTAAATGTTGACAAAGATATTCACTGAACAGTCAGAATTAAATATCCAGAAAGAAATAAAAGCTTGTTACATCTGTACAGTCGTGACAGATAATATGCAAGTAAACTTCTCATAATTAATTTTCACTATCCTTGCACCCAGGGGCGGATCCAGCGTCTCTTTTTTTTTGGGGGGGGGCGGTGATATCACAAAAGTACAGTATGGCAAGCGAAAGCAAGTTGTCGACGCGGGGTGGGGGGAGACACCGGAAACATTCCCATTTCCATTTTCTGATTTTTAAGCTCTTGGAGAGGGGGGGGTGCCTGCAACATACACATTCTTAGTATAAGAGGCAGAATCTGGCCTATTTTCCTAAACTCAAAGCTCTTGGGAGGCAGCTATCGCAAGAAGAACAAGTTGGCAACAGTACACATTCCTAATATAAAAGGCAGAATCGGTTCTATTTTCCTGAACTCCGCGCTCTTGGAGTGAAGGGGCGATCGCAAGCATACACATTCCTATACTATATTCAAGAACTAGAGAGAGTAATAAAACTGTTACCGAAACCCCCAACGTACCTGCTCCAGTGCCGCAAGTAACTGAGGACTGCCGTAAATCTAATAATATTTAAATATAAAATTTTATAAATTTACTGCAACAATTAAATTTCTGGTAGTTCAATTTAATTTCTGTCGGTGAACAAAGTACACCTTACAGTGTGCCCTTAGTGATTTATCTTGTTTGCGGTTGTTTTGATATATTATTTGAGATTAGTAAGATACCCAAAAGATATGCCTTTCACCTCTATATTTATTCCAAAATCGTTAAACCAAGGCATTTTTTCCTCAACGAAAAACTTATTACGATGAATGTTTATGACGCCTTAAGATATCAGGATCTAGATAATAATGTTAAAAGCTCTGTTGAGATGTGTTCCAATGTGACAGGAGTTGGAAAATCTACTATGTACCGAATACTGAAGAAGACAAAAACGACTGGAATTGTTAGTACTCTCAAGCCACATTCGATCACAGGCAGACGAAAAACCTCGTTGGAAGGAGAGATGGAAACTGCAATAAAAAGAGTTGAATATACATTTTATTATGAGAAGCAGATCCCAACCGTCGACAAAATTCTAACTAAAATCAATGAAAATCGGGATTTACCTGAAGTTAAAAGAACTGAGCTTTAGAAATTGCCCAGAGAAATTTTTGATGGGAAAAACCAAATAGGGAATCTGTTCTTATAGATTGTCCGTAAATTGTCCGTTGGAGAAGGAAATATGTCTCTCAAATAAAAGGTAGAGTTGCTAGGAATAACACAACTTACAAAATTAGTAATTTAACTGAACTTTTGAAAGATTTTTTTGAATAAAGCTGCGGAAAATTGGGAAAAATTCATATAATAAAAGAATAAAACAAAATGTGGAAACTCGATCTCATGATCGGTGAGATAAAGGAACCAATTATAATTAATTTGAGCGAAGATAGTTTCACTGATTGTGATTACGAATTAGATACGTAACGTTTACCAGTGTAAACACAATTTATTATTTAAATTTTTGTTTATGTTGTATTTTATAGTTTAATGTTGTTTATATATTTTTTTTGCCGTACTGTACTTTTGTAATATCATCGCCCCCCCCCCCCCCCAAACAGAGGGGCTGGATCCGCCCCTGGTCATGCTGTAAATATGAATGAAATTACGAGAATATGCATATATTATTTCAAAGCTTAAGGTACGAAGAACATAAATGGAATATGTGCCGATCTAAAAGTTATTGCGCTACTTACAGGACTGCAGGGTGGCTACACCAAATATTATTATTGTTTATGAGAATGGGATTGCAAAATTAGAAAACAACATTTTATTGTATAAGAATGGCTTAAATGAACCCTTAGTAACAGCAGAAAATTCATTAACCTCCTCTACACATAAAACTAGAGCCTTTAATAAATAATGTTAAAGCCTTCAGTAGCAGAGAAAATGTTTTTCTTTATTTAAAATGGAAATTTGGGCATATTGGTAAGGCACAACTTAAAAAAGGAATGTTAGTTAGGCCGCTAATACGATAACTTTTTAAAGAAAATTTTAGAACTACATTTTCGAGAAAAGAAAATAGGGCGTAGATTGCCTTCAAAAATGTATGTAGAAAGAAACTTTCTTGGTAACAAGGAATCGGAGAACTACAAAGATATAGTTGAAGAACTTACAAGATGTTAGATTGCAACATGTCCCTTAAGCTGCATTTTCTTCACTCTCACTTGTAATTCTTCCATTTCACGAGCAAATTGTTCAAATGGGGAAAAGGTATAGTGGAAAATGGACCACAACTTTGAAAATACCCTAGATTGCTTATCGTTGAATTTCTCATATTTTATATTATTTTTTCATTCTCTAAAAACTTATGGGTGATGGGTAAAAACCGAGCTCAAATTTGAATTCAGCACATTACAGTAGATACAAAAAACTAAAAAAAAGTATCTGGTTGTGTCCAAAAATCTTAAAATGCAGGACAGTGCTACTTCCCCTACCTTTTCATCATTATTTTATGTAGATTTCCAGTGAATACTGCTTTAAATCAACAATCTATTTTTTAAATAAAATGACCAAAATATCGAAATATGAAAACTCAACCATATAAGAATAACTTGCGTCAGGTCTACATTGTGCAGGTTCGTTAGGAATCTCTAGAAAACCCCAATAAACTCTTTCACATTAAAAGAAACTTCTCAGAAACATATCACTTTCCCCAACTGTCCAGAAGGGATACGTCGTATGGAAGAGAATCGCTATTAGACACTGCAGAATGACTCATTCCTTCCTCCTTAAAAACGAGGATCCTCCTCTATGTCTGTCCTGCCGTCCCCCCCTATTTATAAAACATATAATATCTGACTGTCCCTCATACAGAAACGCTAGAGAGAGGTATCTTACCTATAATAACTTTGCGACAGTTATGTCTTTTGATCTGACTAAGGCCAAACACTTACTTTGTTTCTTTTGAGGCATATTGGTCTTTATAATAAAATTTAAATGCAACCAACAATTTCTATAGAAGGCGCTAAATGGTCTGAGATACTGACGCGCCTTTAACCATTAAATTAACTAACTAACTAACTACTTTATATTAATATATCAGACATCCTCATAAATATCTGGACTAGTAAATTATATTTGTTATATACTAATTAAATGTTAATATTTTTTATCATTGCAAATTAAATATTTCGTATAAAGTTAAACAAGCATAAAAGTATAATTCTTGTTGTTTAGAACAGCTGATTTTAAAGCTTTCAAAGTGAACACGTGTATACGACAAATTTCACCGTAACCATACACAAATTAAACATCAAAATATGTTCACCCTCGCTTTGAATATTTTCATTCGTGAAATGTGTCGCATTCGGAAACAGTAGCATTTCAGACGACTAAATGTTAACTAATTAATATTATAATTATTTATATAAACATTTGCTTGTCTAAGTATTATTCAATAATATATTTTTATAATAATAAGAACTTAGTTGATATATCATTTATAGGTTATTGTTTTAACTCAAAGGCCGGTTAATATTTTTAAATAAATATAATTAAACAGTGATTTGTAAAGTTATTTAGTTTACAATTGGCGCAATTGGAAGAATTCGTTCACGTCAGCAAAACAAAACGGCGTGAATGCTCATCCCTTAACGAAAAAAGGACGAAAACAAACGTTCCTACTCAACTTATTCGTCAACGTCAACAAAATAAGAAATATATTCACAGCGGAGTAGAATTTCACAACAATAAAATGACCTCACCGGTGTCCTCACTTAAAGGAGGTTGTGGCAACGATACCCCTGATAAAATTTTTAACGTCCCACCTGAGATTTTTTTTGCTTTAAAGTGCAAATTTCATTTTATACTACTCGATTTTTCTAAAGAAAACATTATCTTTTATAACAAAAGTTTATAATTTTGTTTGGAATAAGTTAAAAATTCTTCTTAGACGAAAACAGTAACAAGAAAATGCTGATATTGATAGGGAGTCATACTGGTTCCCTGAAATGTTTTTAATTATACCTGCACTCAAAGACAACTAAATTTTCACTGGAGCATTTTTGAGCGAATACCAATGACCAACCATTTCTAATAGAGATTCACATTTTGGTGACTCCAAAGATCTCTGGTACATCATTTCAGACAGTTACCCAATGAATCAAAACTTTCTTTTTCAGTCGGTTGCAAGTACTTAATGTCAAAATGTTGGCAAATATTAAAAAATTAAACCCAAGAAATGATGGGAAACCTACAGTAGGCCAAATAATTTGAGTAGAAAATCACTGGAAATTCCCAGAATCACTTATTTTTATATTAGATAAGAAGTGAAACTTTTTGATACTCAAAGAATTATCAAACCTTAAAATAAAATACTTGATTTAGTAAGAAAACTACTCATATAAGTAAATGGTCGCTTCACATTCCGCCACATTGGAAAATTATCCTCTGATTGCCGGTTTCAAAATAACAACATAAATTTCTAAAGGTAAACTTCTTCATAAAACCAACCCTTTCAAAAACCTTTTTTTATTTTATATTATTAATTTTTTTAAATTTCTTCATACATTATAAGTTTAAAAAGTGTTTTAAACATGTTTAGGAAGCCGTAAGTTATTGTGTACCCGGTTATAAAGGCAATTACTAAAAGGGCCTGATAGTACGAGCATTTCTTCTCCCAAAAGACAACAGACGCCGATTGAAATAGCTCTTAGCGATTCATCGTGAATGTTTGTGCTCAATGGAAATAACGTTTTACAGAGGAGGTTTTTATTTCCCAATAGGACTCTAAAATTAAATATACCAACATTAAACGAACACAGCATACCAGGTAAATATTCCAGGTATCTAAAATACATATCGAGAACAAACTTAACTAAATACTGCGTGTTCATCTGAGCTCGGCTAAGATAAGACCGGCAACGCTAAAAAACCTGTCAAATCAAGCTGTATTACATTCATTACCTAACGCTCTTTTGGATTTCCAAACAGCAGATACTAACATAATGACTTTTGAAATACATAGAACAACTATTCAACAGAAATTTCAAGCATCTGAACCTAACGTGAAGATTTCGGTTAAAAGCTACAAAACAATTACTCCATGCTAACCTTTATCAAATATTTCTAAAACGTCACTAACTTCGCAAATAGTCTTATCACCAACGATTGCATTCACCTCAAATTCAGCTTAATTTCCTGCTTCTCTTTTTATCTCCGTAAAAGCCGAACCGAGAAAATCAAAAAGGAAAAGAAGAAAAGCTGGACGTAGTCTGAGAGCAACTGACACTCCAGAAAAACTCTTGATGGGGCAGGGCAAAAACAGTAATAAACAAAAAAAAAACTAAGAAGAATAAAACATCTAAAAACGATTACAATATAACAGAGAAGACATAGATGAGGAAGTAAGATTAGCAGACTTTCATAATACGATTATGATAAAGAGAAACGTGGTAAAGAAAAAAAAGAAGTTGTTGCCTTATCGGTTTACACCTAACAAGACCCGTCTTGTATACCACTTCAGAAAGAATATGTGATGTGATTACATTTCTCAAAAAATAAGCAGAAATCGGTATATATAGCTGAAGTATTGTATAATAGAAATAACGAATTATAATACTACATATCTTTCCTTTGAATCAAATCTAGTATTTAATGATTCTATATACCAGATAAGCCTGTTATTTTACCGAAGCCATCAATAATAAGTACATCATCCAGGCCCTTTTTTTGCTGGGCTACGGGCTTATTTCTATTTCTCTAGAAGAAGATTTGTATGTTTATTTGTGAACTGCAAATCTTATTGTTTTGTTAATTTTTTAAATTCAGTTTCATTTGTCTGATTATTTATTTGAAAGTTACTTAAGTTAAATTTTTAGATCTTTTCTTTAATATTTAAAACGTTTTTTCTATTTTTAGAAAACATGCTTAAGTTTATAACCCCGGAAGAGGTTTATTATGTTTATTTTGTTTATATTTAGATATTTTACAACTAGGTTTTTTATCGAAAAATTTAATACTTTAATATATATATATATATATATATATATATATATATATATATATATATAGCAGAATTTACAGCCTTAAAAGATCCGAACAAAAATGATAACATCATAATATTACCAGCAGATAAAAACAATGCAACGGTCGTCATGGATACCGACGACTATATTGCAAAAATTAAAGATATCTTGAAAGATCCTGCTTACAAATCTGTGTCAAGAGATCCCACTACGTATCTTGAGAAAACAACAAAGACCAAGATCATGGACTCACAACTGGATGTCAAACAGAAACTAATACCACGGGAAAAATCCAGCAGGTGCCCAAGACTATACGGACTTCCAAAGATCCACAAGCCAAATGTTCCTCTAAGATCCATCGTTAGCGCCTACAACTGTGCTACTCAAAAACTAGAAAAATACCTTGCTGGCTTCATACAACCACGTGTTGAGAATGCCGCCTCTTACGTCAAAAACTCGGACCACTTCTCAACCATTCTACACTCCGTAAAAATTGACAAGGACGACATCATTGCATTCTACGTATAATCCCTGTATCCGAGCATACCAATGGATGAAGCACTGGATCAGATCGCCCAAAGAGAGGATTTCCCATCTCATATTATGGATCTCACCAGACATTGTCTTAAAAATGCATATTTTCTGTTTTATTCTGCTGAATTCGTGGTTAGTTTGATAGACAATGCCGAATGATGCGGCCTCTATCCTTTTGGTAAGATGTTTGGTATATCGAGTTTTGATTTACCATCACGGTTTCATATAATACTGTTGGTTTGTGTTACTCTTGCGTTATGGAGTGATCTGTCGAGATGTTGCTATTGGTGTCTTGTTTGCTGTTTTTCAATTTGAAAAACAGTTTATGCGGCACAATTCCGAAAGGATGGATTGTATTGAATGCAATGGCCTGATGAGTCCCATACGAGGACGAAACAGCGATGTCGTCATTTTTCGGACTTGGAGCCTCTCCATTTTCTTGGAGTTCTCCGCACTTTTTAACACGAGAGTTAACGGTAAATGCTAATTTCCATGGCCATAAAGATTTATTTATATCTTAATGAAATTTTAATTCCCATAAAGGTAAGAGTAATAAAACGTAAGTGAAAAATTGGTCTATTTACCAAAAATATGTTTAAAACAAATATGTTATTTCATAACCAAGCTACGAATATACGATTAGACCTCAACCAGTATTGAACTGTTAAACTCATAAAAATCGTGCATTCACGATATAATCTAAGGAAATTAAAACGTTTATATCATGCTAAAGGCAATCTCTACCTCCACGAGATTCCTGAATTAAGGACCTGAATTATCCTGGATAACCTTAAAACGTTTCGAAAAACCTACTTCAAAATGTACATGATGATAAAATTACCACTTTTATGTATTAAGACACC
Organism: Diaprepes abbreviatus; assembly: GCA_034092305.1. Classification (NCBI taxonomy): domain Eukaryota; kingdom Metazoa; phylum Arthropoda; class Insecta; order Coleoptera; family Curculionidae; genus Diaprepes; species Diaprepes abbreviatus. The sequence goes on from JASJET010000031.1 coordinate 21,125,263, forward strand.
GTTTAACTGTTTTCTTTTGATCCTTCTTATAATTGGTTATTACACATATATAATTTATAAGATCGAATTATATTAAGATATTAAATTTGTATTAAATAAATATTTAAACAACCTTTGTTCTAATATCGATCCACCATTCTTTAAATTTACTTACTTCTTGGATATTTCCAGTGGTTTAAATTAAAAGATGTTCGTGGAAAAAAAATTAAATAATATTTTTTATATTGCTCACACTGGAGTAGCGGAGTTTCACTTTGAGTTAACAAACATTAATATACAAATTTTGATTATTTTCTTTTTATTGTAATGCTGTGTTTTAGATTTCGTTTTGGATTACAAGTACGTCTAGAACATATTACCTGTTTGTTATTTTCAATACTCTGAAGATAATTGACATTAGTTGGTCATGTATATATTTATGAGCTGTTTTAACTGAGACTGAATTTGAAAAACATTTTAAAAATTCATGTGGGTATTTAAAATTGTACTGTAAGCCATTTAAAAGCAAAGAATTTTATTATGAATTGCTCTGAGAATCGCAATTAAAGTTTAACAAGAGCATACACATTGCGGTTTTCAGCGGTAATTGAAAATTTATCGGCTTTGCACCCCAAAAGTTCATTGTCTGGATTTTGAAAGCAATTAGTTCTAAAGAGTGCTATACTTTGGAATTCTGTCATCACGAGACAATTTTTCTTATAATTTCTCGTAGTTAGGACTGGATGCAACATTTGTAGCAAACTAATTTTTCCACGTGCATAAGGTTTTGATTTATAAAATCTTTAAAGTAGGTATCGTATAAACATCTAATAATAAATGTTTAATTTCATGTGACACTGCTTAGCTGCAAAAAACTAGACACTGACTGATAGTAAGAGTTTGTTCACTATTGAGAATGAAAGTTTGTAGAAATCTGTATGGACATTAGACTGAGATCTTCAAGTAAACTGTGATTTCAAGCTTTTAATTTGTGATGGTCCTCGTTGAAAAACATAATCTAGTAAAGCTTAAAAAAAGTTTAAAAAATAATACACCAAAATTAGTTAGTATTTACTCAAGCATAAATTACTGCCTGCAAATGTAGAAAAAAAGAAGTGGTTAAAAGCTTTTTATTTTAGTAATAAATCTCTTTTCTCAATTTTTGCTATATACGATATTAAGATATTTTAATATTTCATAATCAAAAAAAAATCACGACTATCAATCTAAAAATTTTCAAAATGATTTAGAATCACTTTTTATAAACTTTTTATAAACGACAAATTTTTCTATATTATTATTTTCACATGAACTAATTTAATTTTGAAAGTATGTTTAATAATTTAATAAGATTTTTATTATTTACTGCAATAAAAGCTTATTTGTTAATACAAAAGATTTTAACTCAAAAATTGAACACTACATATACGGAACGTTGGGTCAAGGAAGGAATAGTGACCATCTTTGTTAACAGAGTCAAAATAGGTAGATTCTTTTTCATAGAAAGTTGAAATGCTTATACAAAAAACTTTGGCCATTAAAGTTTCATTCTCTATCATCATCATCATTGTCAGCTTCATCTACCATTTTTAACTACGGAGCAACCTGCCTTATTCAATGCTCTTATAGTTCCTTCTTCTATCTATTCATGTAATTTATTTGGTGTTCTTGCAATTTATGCTCATTTATATCCATGTTCTTCTGTCTTAAGTGTCTAGGATCAAGCTGTTCCTGCCAGTTTTCTGATGGCATAATCCCATCTGAGATCTCTTATATATATATATATATATATATATATATATATATATATATATATATATATATATATATATATATGTCCGGATGGTCCATCTATTGTATATATCTTCTGCCCATTGCCGTTTTGAAGGTTTTATTTCTTTGGTACGTCAGTTACATGGGTTTTCTGTCGAATCCAATATATTCCTTACGTTAGTTATTCCTAGCATACATCTTTTGTTATAATTAGTCTCTCTACATAAAATTTTGGTTTCATTATAATGATATCAATGGTCTAAATGGTTACAATGAAAAGTGCACATGAATTCTTATTAAGCCTACAATCACTTTTATCTTGCGAGATCCTATATCACTCTGGAAGTTTGTCCAATGTATATACCAGGGTGTTAAAATTCTTTGTTATTTTTTATTGTAATAAATTATTAAACATACTTTGAAAATTAGATTCTTTCGTTTTAAAAAGTCAATAAAAGATTACGATTCTAAATCATTTTGAAAACTTATGAATTGAAAGTCGAAACTTTTTTGATCATGAAATATTAAATATCTTAATTAAAATTGTTGTTTTGTAAAAATTGAGAAAATGTTTCTACCACTAAAGCAAGAAGCATTTTTAATGACTACTTTTTTGTACATTTACAAGCACTAATATATGCCTGAGTGAATACTAATTAATTTTGATGTGCGTATTATTTTCAAACTTTTTAAAGCTTTTAGTTTAAACTTAATTACTCTATAACCACATTTGGACCGGTTATATTTTTCAACGAGGACCGTCATAAATTGAGAGACTGAAGTCATAGTTTATCTCCCTCTAATGTCTATATAGGTTTCTATAAACTTTCACTCTCAGTAGTGAACAAATACTAAAATACTCTTCCTATCAATCAGTGCCTGGTTTTTTGGAAATCACATAAAATTAAGCATTTATTATCAGATGTTTATATGACACCTTCTTAAAAGTTTTTAATCGCGTTCAAATTCAAGTTCAATTACCTATTTTTTTCTTTTTTAAGAAAAAACCAGAACTTTATCTACTTGGAAGCATTAGTTTGCAACGAATATTGCATAAAGTCTTAACTATAAGAAACTATAAAAAAAAAACTATTTAGCGACTTACGGATTTATAAAGCATTCTACTCTCTAGAACTAATTACTTTCAAAATCCAGACAATTAACTTTTGGCGTGCAATAAAGCCGATAAATTTTCAATTACAGCTAAAAACCGAAATGTCTATGCTCTTGTTAAACTTTAATTGCGATCTTAAAACTATTTATAATAAAATTTTTAGCTTTAAAGTTTGCTTATAGTAAAATTTTAAATACTCAGCTGAGCTTTTAAATTTTTTTTATTTAGCAATGAAAATAGCAAACAGGAAATAGGTTAAAGATAACGTAGTAAAACTCGATTTTTTTACTTAAAAATGCCACTTCAAAGGAATCCGTTTGACCAAGATTGAGCTAAAAGTTGCCATTTTCGATTTTTGACTGTAATTGTATGCAGAGATCAAAAAAGTAAAATGTATTTGAGACCATAGTGCTAATATGTGTCTCATACAAAAAAAATTGTAGGAAAATATGTTATTAACAAATTAAAGAGTAAAAAAAAATCTTTTTCCCGACTTATAGGAAAGCAATAAAGTTTTCCGGAAAATATTTTAGGCAAAATTTGCGCACGATAGAAAAATTTACAGTATGAGCTAAAAAACATTAAAATCATTCAATTTGTATAAAAGTTATTGCAAAAAAATATCGTTTTGGAACCATTGCAATTTCTTTTGCTGTTCTACAGAAAGTTGCACACGCGCTTGTCGAAGTGTAGCCCTTATAGTGGATATTGCAAAGAATATAGTAATTTGTGTTATAATTAAATAATTGCGGGGAGATTCTAGGTTTCAAGTACTGAGGAAGCTTGCGCGCTTTCATGTTCCTGAAAACTATGCTAGCGGTAGTTTAACTACTGTTAGAGCATCCTATGCCAAGAGGAGTACCACAATGTAGCATCTGCCCCAGAGCGGACGGCTACAAATAGGCGTATTAAGGTCAAAGGCGTAGAGAAAGCAATCGATCTAAGTCAGGACATCCATTATAGCGACACAATAAAAATTTCTTTAGATATAGGAACAAAAAATGAGAATTATTTATTCCCATTGAGTACCTGTGGCGCCGGAAAATCTCGCTCCTCTGCTAAGGGCTGTCTCACGGATTGTGGGAAGACAATCTTCCATTTTTAAGAACCAACAGGTTAAACTCAACAACAATAACAACTACATCAGCACTAGAGCCAAACAACATTAAGACCTCCATGCCCCGAAAGTGCTGCGCAAGAACCTTAGCCAGCACTCACTCACGCAGTACAACCAAAACAGCCATGTCCATGAATCAGTCATAATGCGCATTTTTCACAGAGTAACTCTTCAAGGACGAAAGGTAATCAGTTACAGACAAACAACAAAGTGTTGCAACAGAGAATAGCAGATCAATACCGAATTATTCTTCGAAATAAACTAATCCCAGTAACGCGACTTAACCATTATAAAAACGGATATCGAGCGAAACATTAGAGGCACTGACGATAACAATGAGCTAATCATTAAATTTTATTGTAATTAAACTGTTTAAATCCATGATTATCAGGGTTAAGTGTTTGCTATTGGAATCGTTAGTTCTGTCACAATTTAATTATTGGTCATTTGTTTATGGTTCATTCCTGGAAAAACGAATAATTCAAACGGTACAGGATTCGTGCTGTCTCTTTTTCTGCTCGCTGAGAAAATATGATCACCTTTCGGATCTACTTCTCGAAGTCCAAATGACTTAATATAAATAATCGAAGAGAACAGGTTGATTCTCGGGAATGTACTACACTATAAGAACACTCAATATAATTACCTCTTCAGTATCCCTAAGCATTCAATGGCTGTGTTTAAAAAAATATTTCAGATGCCAAGCGGTGCACTTGTACAATAAAGAACTAAAGTAATGAACTAAAATTTTAAATTTAAAAGCCTTTAAAATCCAGTATAAATGCATTTTGCTTGACTGAGAGTGGATTGCTTATCACTCTAATTATTATTATATTTTTTATTATTATTTGCATCTTTAACTTTGATTTCTTTTTGACGCATTTTGATATAGGCTAAGTAATTTTAATTTATGTTAATATGTAGCAATCTTGGGTTAGATGCAAGAGTAGCTAATAAAGAAAGCTAAATTTCACATTTATTAGCTTGCGCATTAAATTTATTATTCTCAATATATTGTAATTTAATTATTTGTTTTTATTTCTTGAATAATACGTTATTATTATTATTATTTAATTTTATTTTCCAATTTAATCTCTTTACAAATCGTAGATTTAAACAATTTAACTTTAGTTTTGTAGGTTTTTCAAATCCATACAACTTTTGTTCTTTTTTTAATACCAAATTTTCCTATGATACATCGACAACTCATTATTACCAGCATTATCCCGAATACATTCCACCTTTCAGATCCCTGTATACAATTACCATTGGTGCATTATTTGATTATACTATACATTCAATGTCAATGCATTATTAGCAAAACCAAATTGCTTTATCTATTAACTTGATGTCCTGTAAATATTATTAGTTCCCATTGTAATATATTTATAATATACATTGTCACGTATCCAGAAATGTTCATTTTTTAGGTATTTACAAAATCAAGAAGTATCAAAAAACCACATACTTTGTTGTTAACACAATAGGTAAAAGAATACCAAAGTAACAAAAATTTTATATAAAACATAGCACTCGTTCAATTGGTATTAAGTATTTTATAAAATAATTTAAAAATGGTGTTCAATGAACAAAGCTAAAAAAATATCACCTAAAAAAAGAAATAAGCTTCATATCTTTACATATTAAAGGAAATTTTTCAAATCCTAGAAATATTACAAAATTTAATCATTATTCTAAATCTTAATTCATAATTTTTCGACTACTGGAAAAGTGCCCAACTTTTTCAACCGTAGAAAAATAATCTTATTTTCTTAAGACATAAAAAAGATTAATAGTCATTTTCCTTAGGATTTAATCGCAATAAAAAGGATAATCGTGAAAATAGGAAAATATTTTTTCAGATCCTAAATCCCACTTCAGTTATTAATGGCCAAGAAAATAATAAAGAGGCGTGGGTTTGATAATTTTAAATTCCATGCTTTGAAATACATATTTGCAGCTAAAAACTAAAACGAAATAATACCAAATGCAGAGTTTGTACAGAAGTGTACACACGTATAAGTTTCGTTAAAGTTGAAGTTCATCATCATAAATGTGATTAATTAACTGTAGCAAATATAAATTTAATTTTATTAAAACAAACTTCTAGGTTAGTTTGGATAACAAATTACTTGATATAGATCTGCTGAGAGTCGATTAATTAACTATAATAAATCTAGATGGAACAGGATCGTATTGATTGGAAGATATTATTTTGATTAACAATAATGTAAGTTATAAAACTTAATAATAACACTGTTATAAAATATATCCTTATTTTTTTGATGATGAAAAACTTTCAAATAAAAGCAAAAAAAAAATCTGCTTTAAAGAAATTTATTTAGCTTATATTTATATCCTAAATTATTACAATTTTTGTTAATCAAAATTTGTAAAATTATACATACATACATTGTAAATAATATTCGACACAAGTAAGAAAGTTTACTATACAAACAATAAGAGCTGGACCAACCTAAATAATTGATTTTACCAAAAACAAACTCCATTTATTTGTGTAAAATTTATGTTTATAATAACGTTATCTAATTTAGTAATTAATAAAAAATTTTATGTTAAAATTTCTGGTAAATACTGACATATAATAATATCAAAACCAGCATTACTGTATAATGAAATCAAAGTACACAATAGAAAAACTTTCCAGTAAAAGCCCTATAATAATTTTAAATAATGATCTAAAAAAAATATATTAGAAAAATAATTTCGCAAGAGCAATTAAAATGATTTACTTATAACACAAAACTCTAACCAACGGATGTTTGAATAATTACAAATAGTTGATAATCGTTCTCTGTCAAATTGTGAAAAATATATTGATAAGTCTAAAACGAAATTTAATGAAAATACCAAGGCGTTTCACCTCATTCCAATAAATATTTTCCCCAACTAAGATGAGATGAAAGCATCTAAAATTATCTAGCAATACGTTTTATAAATAATCTAACAGATTTCTAAAATTTATGCAATACCCCGTAACCCAATTTAATATAGTGTTAAAGAAATCAGTGGAACTCAAAAAGTTAGGTTTCTATTTTATTAAAAGTTTACAATCATTTACAATAACCATTTTTCTTAGAAAAATAAATATGTTATTAAATATATAATAGTTGACAATTATTTTTTAATTATCATTACCTATTGAAATTATTTTTTTCTTGTAATATTGATTGTAATCATAAAAACATATTAATTATAAAACAAGACTTACCACCGCAAACTAAAATTTTAACTAACATTACCACAAACATGTACCATAAACTTCGAGTTTTTAAAAGTTTCGGGCAAAGTCGCGAAAATTTCGTAAAGTTTTGATGCCGAGCAGCAATAAGAACAGCGAACACACACGATCACCGCTCCAGAGCGACTGCAGCTTCCAAAGTGTTGTCCGATCATCTGCCAATTTAAGCAAGCGCAACTGACGACATCTTATAAAATAAAACTTCTACTTCAACTGATTTTGTGACATCTTTCTGACAATGGACAAAACATTTTGCTCTGTTGGATAATAAATTATGTTAAATATTTATGGTTGATTCATACTTCCAAAAATTAAAAACTAATGCCAAGAATATACATTGGCAATTTTCATTTGCAAGCTTAATGATGTACTTTACTTTCATCAACTCAAAATGAAAAATTAACAAATAATAAGAAGTTAACGAGCGTTAAATTTCTTAGTTTAATTCTAAATGTTGGCCTAATTCGCGCCCTCTTTCAGATGTTTCCAACCGGAGAAAAGATAAACAAGTACATCGAAATAGAAAAAATAACATTATAGTAAAATAAAGCGTAATAAATATATGTCATAAAATAGTAAAACACTTTGTAATCAATAGAATTTATTTCACACTAATTAAGTTATAATAAACAAACAATACAATTGGTCTTGATCAGAATTTCAGACAAATCACAAAGTTTACTTTGCCCCTATGTATGAAATACCTGTATGTGCATTAAAAGTAAGCACAACCAAATACAATCACCGTGAATGCATTTTCACCAATTTTCCAATCACCAACAACGCTAATTTATTAGCGAATATCAAGCAGTACACTAGTTAATAAAATATACCACTTAAAAAGATGTGCACATTAATCAATATAGATAAAATAGAAAATAACAACAGTGCTAATATGAAAAGAAATATTAAAATTTTAAAACAAATATTATAATATTAAAATACATTATCAGTTCAAATGAAACAATATAAGAAACAAACTGATGCCTCTGATTATATCCGCAGTATTTGGTGTTGAATAAATTGTTGTGTTATCCCTTGTTCCATACACATGAGATATTATTAAGTTTGCAAATCTTTCATTACGATGTATAAAATTACAAAATGTGATAATATACAAACCCTTCAAATTACAAATTTCCTCATCATACATCAAATTAGTAGGATCCAATTTTGTTTTTTTTTGGTCAATTTTCAAAATATAGTTTTGGGTAGTTGCTAATTGTTTTTGATGATATTTATATGCGCCTCTCCAAATCAGTGCACCATAACTCAACGAAGACTCAACGAGTGCTCTATAAATCAATATTGGATTATTTTTTGACAGAATTTCGCTCAATATACAGAATTTATGAATTAAGCATCTTACCTTTTTTACTATGTAGAGCAAATATTGATCCCATTTAAGATGTTTATCAATCATTACACCAAGGTATATATTACTAGCAATTTCCCGGAGAGGTTCAGTTATATCCTTCAAGACTATTTGATAATTTGGTCTGCGTTTCGATCAGAGGAAAAGCTCTAATGTTATCTGAAACGTGCTTTATTATTTTAAAGCGTGATTTTAGCGTTTCTCTTACCTCTCCCAAGTTTTAGCAAAAAAGACCACAGCAGTATCATCAGCATATGACACTATTTTTCCCTCCAAAGCAAACCCGCAGACACAGTTGATAAACAGAACAGGTCCGATTACAGTTCTCTGCGCTATGCTATGCTCCACCATTCTAGCTTTGCTGCTAGTGTTCCCAATTCTGACTCGCTGGGGTCGATCCCAGAGATAATCTCGGAAGACCTCAAACACGATTCTCCTTACTACACATGCATCCAACATATCGAGAAAAAGATCGTGGGAGCCTTTGCCAGATCAAGGAAAAGAGCAATACACCTCTCTCCCATGCCCAAATGTTTCGTGACGCCATTAGCTTTCTCAAGCATTGTATCTGTTGTACTGTTATCCTCTTTGAATTCTAACTGATTATTTGACAGCACATCACTTTTATTTAAAAAACTATAAGACGCGTCTTTAAGCAATTCTCAAATATTCCAATCATAACATTGGAGACTACACTCACTTGCTTATAGCTGCCCACAAAATGTATAGAACAAGGCGACAACAGATTTTTTAAAATAGGACAGAACTCTTCCAGTTTTAAAAATTAGATTTATTATATGAACAAGAGACATCCTAATGTATTCATGTAGACCCTTAAATGGCGAAAATTTGATCATAACCCGCGGAGCAATTATTCTCGTCAGCATTTGCAGGTCTTAATAACATTAATGAGTCAGTAATACTTTTGATTTTACAAGGGTTTTCTGGACAATTTACTACCTCTAACATTGTTTTCGCAACGTTTACAAAATACGCCTTAAACGATTCGAAGATGATCTTGGGATTTGTGATGCTACATAATCTTGTTTTTTCAGGTCTGTTGGATTTCTAAGCAAGGATTTTTTTAAGCGAACCCTATGTTTGATTGATATAATTATAGATTTTGAAAGCCATGGTTTAGTTTTCGTAAAAATGTTGCTACGCGGTATTACGGATTCTGTCGCTTTAATAACAGATTTAATATATTCTACTAGTCTATCTGCCTCTTCTTCAGTTTGTGGTAAAGTCAAATTATTATGCCAATCCACTGATTCTGGCACAATTTTCATCCTAGTGTACGATTCTCGTACTCAGCCTGTGATCTTTTCTAGATTCCCCTCAACGGAATTTCTAGAAATGTAAGAAACTAGACGCCAATCATCTGTTACCTCATGAAGAACTATAAATGAATTGATTTTTCTTAGATTGCTGCGCATAAGGAGGTGGTCAAGATAAGCCTGAAATGCTTCTATCGTAACATATTCGCAAAACGATTCAAGGCTATTTTTTTTCATCATTCCTAATTTTTACTAGTTTTTAAAATTTTGAAGTATGAGCAACGCATTTTATGGAGTAAGTGGTTATTTAGTAGATATTCTTAATATACTTTCTCCTAATTAATCTTATAACTGGTACCTTAGAAATTGTAAACCTTATTTTTAAAAACTGCCAAAAAATGAACCTTCCCTCAAAGATTTAGTTGAAATTTTTGAATTCGGTGCCTACTGGATATGAAAAAAAAAACGATTCACAGAAAAAGATTTCTACGACTCATTAACCCTATATTATTCAAACATATATACATAAGCTCACTTAGTGATCCTATGCATTACTTAATTTACTGTAGCAAATGTTAATCTGGTTTTAGTAGTTATTGTCGTGAAAGTTGTGTCGTAATGTGATTAGGATCGAAGTACCATTGAGAACTTTAGCGAAAACTCCATTATATACAGATGGTTCTAAAACAGCAAAAAAAACTGAAATAATAGTGTATGTATTAGAAACCAGAACTTATAAAGGTTGGGAAAAATCACCAAGTATTTTGTAAGTAGAAATTTATGTATATTAAGAAAAGATCTACTTTAGTCGGCAAACTAAGCAGTAAATGTATGGTACAATAAATCTTTTAGGTCACATCTCCACAACGATACATATATAGTTATTTGTTTCTTAGTAATAATTTGACAGAGTACCTCAAAAATTTTAATGACATATAAATATCTAGAATTGTTTGCACTCTTAACGCTTTGCTTAAAGAAAGTTTAGTTTAAAAAAGAAATATTTTTTTGATTTTTAGTTTTATTAATAATTAAACTCATTTCGAATTTTTAAAACATAAAACAATTTGACTGCAAACTAACAGCACAATATTTTATAGTCGTGAATCTTTATTTACATCGATGAAAGTTAAATTGTAACCAGGAACATAAAAGATAATGGACTAAACTTGTCATTCATAAATAGGCAACGTATAAACGCTGACATCTTTGTTGGCCGGGGATTAGAGGGATGTATAGCTCACAATCTACATCGTCATAGTCAGCGGCGCCACCATATTAGAACTTTTTCAGATTTTAAATTTTACCGTCGAAAAATGTGCAGAAGGGTACATTTTGAATGCCCTTTAAAGATTTACATTTGCGAACAAATTACAAAAATACATTTTAAATTATAATATATATATATATATATATATATATATATATATATATATATATTATAAAATAGAATCAAATATTGGCTATGCGGACGTGTACACCGCATTCGGTACAATGATGATGGTTTGTACCGAATGCGATGGCCTGACGAGTCCCATATTAGGACGAAACAGCGCTGTCGCCATCTGTCGGACCCGGAGTTTTTCCATATTTTGGAGTGCTCAGCACTTTTTAACACGAGAATCATGTAGATTGACAAATTTTCACGTCCGCTTCACCAATATTTGATTCTATTTTATTTTAAATTACACGGACAAAACTTATCTATTTATTTATTTACTTGTTTGGCTTTGAAACACGCTGAACGTTGCTCTCATGGTGGGATCGTTTGGTGCGACACGTGGCTTTGGCTGCTGAAATGAGCAGTAGGCTTGGTTGCCAGTACCGAAAAATGCGACCCCTATTCTTTGGACAACGCGTTTCGTGTACTCTATTTTACATATTTCTGTTTTAATTCACCCTCGCGCCACCATATGACGGTTATTTACAAACTTTGTTAATCTGTGTGGTTCTTGTGTTATCAAGTGGACCATCGAGATGTCCCCTTTGTCGTCTTGTTTGCTGTTTTTTGATTTTAAACTCAGCTTTATAGGATGCAAAGGCGAGATGATGGTTTGTACCGAATGCGGTGGCCTGACGAGTCCCATATTAGGACGAAACAGCGCTGTCGCCATCTGTCGGACACGGGGTTTTTCCATATTTTAGAGTGCTCCGCACTTTTTAACACGAGAATCATGTAGATTGACAAATTTTCACTTCTGCTTCGCCTATATTTGATTCTATTTTATTTTAAGTTACACGGACAAAAACTTATCTATTTATTTATATATATATATATATATATATATATATATATATATATATATATATATATATATATGAATATATATATATATATATATATATATATATATATATATATATAAATATATATATATACACACATATATATATATATATATATATATATATATATATATATATATATATATATATATATATATATATATAGATATATATACATATATATAGATATATATATATATATATATATATATATATATATATATATATATACATATATATATATATATATATATATATATATATATACGAGAATATATAAAGGAAATTTTAAGCTCTATTTTAATATTGATTAATATTTAAGGTGTTTCGTTTTAAAAAAATTAATTTATTTAAAAAAATACAATTTTACATGAGCATTTGTTTTTTTAGTGACATATGCTTACGACATAGAAAAAATTACAACAACTTATGTATGTAAAGTTTTTTTCTAACTCTCATAAGAAAATCCCCAAAGCTTGCCAAAATATAGGAAACAACAGTGTACAGTAATTCCAGAAAGTCAGCTCTGAAAAACCTTCAAATTACGAAAAAAAAATCTCTATATATTATCACTAAAAACCGCCATTCTATCAATGCACTACATAAACCATCGAAAGATTTCCTATCCTAAGAACTAAGTTTGAAAGAAAACTTGAAATGTGTCCGGTGGGAGAAACTATATATGACCAGGACCCGAAACCAATTTGTTAAGACTTGAAGATCAAATTTAGCATGAATAAATTTCGTATACTGAATGACCTTAGTGGATGGCCTTCTTTGTTCCTATGTGTATGTCCTAATAAATAACAATAATAATATAGTATTTAGTGTGGAACAAAGTTGAATTAAGTTAACATAATTAAAATATAAAATTCAACATTAAGTTATTTTAATAGACGTTTCAAATATCCTACAAATAGTCAAATTTCTATCAAAATCAGCAGATTAAAGCAACCATTTCAGACTTTATTGTTTAAAACTATAAATTTCAGAATTCTCCGTGTTACTATTTGATAAAATAGGTTATTTACATACTGAAATTCTGTAGTATTTTTTTGCTTTATCTATAACCATAAAATATTTGTATGAGACATTTTGTAAGTAGGTTATTGGTTTTTAAATATTTTTAAATTTATAACTGGAACTAGCAAAATAACTCATGTTCTTTGTAACAATGCTGAAACTAGAAAGCAGAAATGCCAGAAATATGATCCAAATTTTTTTTTTTCCGCAGGCTTGATCTCATATGTAAATATGTAAATAAATAAATAAAATATCAATAAAATTATTTTTCTTTTTTGATTGGTCTTGGACTAGAATTTCTAATTTTTGTTTAATACTTTATATGAATTGTTTTGTAGAACGACATTATGATTTAGATTTATATTTATTTGTTCATCCTTACAGATCGATATATAACAATGGGTAAGTCAAATTTTTAACAAAAATAGTACAATAACGTAGTGATATATTAAACTTTCATTTATTTTGTTACACAACGTGTTTATGGAATGAGAATTGAATTTTTGCTCGATTTTTGTTTCTCAACAAAAAAATTATAAAAATGTTATAAATATTCAGTATATTTGCCAATAAATTGACTTGAAACCATTATACACTGCATTTTTCCCAATAAAAATACAGCGATTCTTTCTTATACTGTGATATCAGTCTTTAGATTTCTACCTTTGGCAAAGGTAATTAGGACAGGCTGTTATGGGCACAACTATTTATGTGAAAATTCATAATCACATCTAGCTCTAGAAAATTTATTTTAAATAACACGCTCAATCTATTCATACACAACAGAACCTTCTGTAATAATTTTAGATGGATCTTAACTCAAATTTTTAAGGATATGTTAATTAAAAATTAGGAACCATTCTAAAAGTAACGAGGTACCGCCTCATTAACATTTCAACTGTTTTTTGAAAAAATAAAATATTTTGAAGAAACTGTTCACCAACATTGCACTTTGTTTAATTACAAGTTATTTTTAACAATAAAAAATATTATGTTTCTCATGATATTAGTTTAAAATATACTTTTATTTTTACTACCGATAAATAGTATTGGAGACATTCAGAAATTATTATCAATTTGACATGAATTGGATCAGCCAGGTCAGTTTACAATATATTACTGCTATTTTATCTGTTTCTACTATCCGGCTCATTCTATGGCTCCTTTCAGCTACTTATGTCATTAAAAATTCGGAAATTCTACTCATCATTTCCAGACAATTGATCATATCCCGCGCGTATAATTTTCATATTGGCGACAGTGAAATTCAGTGTTGCCAAAACTGTTTGTCACCGCATGGCATATAGCATTTTGCAGTAACTTTCAGTCTATTACATGATCAGTCCGTATTATTTTTAAATGAGGGTGCATGTAGTATATCAAAATACCATGCAAAGTCTGCTATAGCGTCTATATTGAATCAAATGTTTCAATACAGAAAAAGAGAACTCTATGAAATAATAGGAATGCAAAACATTATACCTTTACCAGTGAATATAGATCAATATACAGTGTGACCAATAAAGCCGCATCATATGGGATTTTTTTATTAATAGCTTTATTCAAAATTTGACTTTGACAACAATTTCTGTTTCGACCTAAATGAAAATTAACCAAAAAAAAATAGTAGTCACGTGATCTGCATTATCTTATAAATTTTAATTTTTTTCCGAAAAGATTCAATAGTGGGGTCATTTCTCAAAATATCGGAAAAAATTATTAGAATAAGTTTTTCTAAATGTTATTTCTAGCTCATATGCAGATAATTTTAGATTTTTTACCATTTTTTGTAAATTGCACCACTGTTGCAAAATAATACTCAGCGCAACCTACATAAAACTTCTTAGTTTTGACAATGCTTCATCCCAGACATATATTTTTTAAATAGCGCCATATTAAACGTGTGTTTTTCTACAAAATCCAAATAACGCTATTAAAATTTGATCACATGTGATGCAAAGTTTTTTTTTTGACCCTGTAAAAGGTAATTTCATAAAATAACTATGTTTGAAAACATAGTTTGTGTCTAACACAAATTATTATTAAAAAAAATAGTTTAATTGAAGAAAGTCAAATTTTCTAATAAAAAAATCATAATATAAAAATTAAACGCATTTAAAATTTATTTTTCACCTAATACAGATGACACTGTGTATTTGTTTGTCTTACTTATAATGTGTGTTACTTTTAGGCACAAACTACGTTTCGAAAAATAGTTATTTTATGAAGTTACCTTATACAGGGTCAAAAACATAAACTTTGCATCACATGTGACCAAATTTTAATAGCCCTATTTGGATTTTGTAGAAAAACACACAATTAATATGGCGCTACTTTAAACAAAATATGCCTGGGATTGTCAAAACTATAAAGTTTTATATAGGTTACGTTGAGTCTTATTTTTCAACAGTGGTGTAATTTACAAGAATCTAATTTATCTTTTACAGCCGAAATTGCATCTGCACTAAAAATTGCATTTAGAAAAACTTTTTCTAATAATTTTTTTCGCTATTTTCAGATATAACCCCACTTTTGAATTTTTTTTGGAAAAAAAGTAAAATTTGACAGATAATGCTAATCATGTGATTACTATTTTTTTGGTAAATTTTGATCTCGATTGAAGCAGATATTGATGCCAAAATCAAATTTTGAATAAAGCTATTAATAACAAAAATTTCCCATATGATGCGGACTTTACTGCTCAAACTGTATAAGCACCATTCTTATAGGATTGCTTAGGTCCCTCTATCTCTCTTCCACAGTTCTTCCCCACCACAAATTTCCCTTCTAGGTGATCAAACGAAAGAAATATTACTACCTTATTCCAATGACTAAGTGGTCAGCCGCTTTATATAACATAGATTCGAGTCCCATCTCATACATTTTTTATATAGAAAATATTTGCTACATATGTACAATAAACAATTATTTCCTCAAGAACAATAAAATTATTATTTTTAACGGAAACCTTTGAGTCAAGAAATAAAAAAAAATTCCTCGATTTTCTTTTTTTCACTTTCAATTAATTGGAATTAAATTTAAATAAAATAGAAAAAAGTTCATATTAATTTTAGTAATATATTTTTATTGAAATATTAAAAAAGAAATCAAAATGTATCGAGATTCGAACCTACAGTCACAAAATGCCAGCTATAATTTCCCAATACTAGTGATCTCTCAGCCACGAATGCATTTAACATGCATAAGTTTATTTCTCACATTAGCTCATCTGGAAGAAGGAGAACTGATCTTTGTAAATATTAGTACCAACGAGTGGAGACGCTTCCTAACTAAGAACCGCGCATACTTTAGCGCCGACTTCAAAAAGCTCAACTTCACATAAAAATTTATAGTTATTTTTCACTTTTTAGCGCACTTTTAGAAGTCGGCTCAATTTTTTTATAAAAATTTTATTTATCTATTTTTAGTTTTAGAATTCATTATGATATCCATAAATTATTTGAACTAAGTACTAATCGAGATTAGTGTACCTCGCAATGACTCCAAGAGGACAAAAAATTACCCATTTTATCCAAAGTTCTATATCACCCTAAAATGAACCACTAAAAATTCTTTGGTTCTTAGAGTTCTCCAAATATCATTAAAATTGTGTCAAATAAATATTTAGTCTGTCATAGTAAATCCACTATCTTAAATTTCAAATTTATTTTAGATTGGTAATATATAATATAAACCTTCCAATATCAATATTTCAAGGACCTGAGATGTAAATTTCTTAGCTCGATATATTTTATACTGCATATTGAGTTTGTATACGCCTCAAGAACCTCACAATATCAATTTGAGACAAAATCGGAATATGTAAAATTTGCTGTCCCTCGTATTGTATCTTATCACCCTAATAGTTGTAAAAAATTGACTTCATATTCGTAATACATGACCCCGAAAACCCTCTAATACCAAATCTGAAGAAATGCGAATAAGATAAAATTTTCAACCCACCATATTGCATCCGCTATATTGAATTTGAAAAAAAATTATTTTATATCTTAATCAATCTAAATCTAAACCCTTCAAAGCCCCCTGGTATCAATTTTGGATAAAATCCGGAAATTTAAAATTTCAAGACTTATATTCGCTATTTACATCCTCAAAAACGATTCAGTACCATCTTTGAACATAATCGAAAAATGTAAAATTTTTAGTCTGTTACACTGGATTCGCCATATTGAATCCTGAAATTTTTAAATTCATAATTTATACCCTCAAGAACCCCCTGTATCAATTTGGGAGAAAATCGAAAAATGTAAAATTTTTAGGACACCATATTGAATCTGCCAGATTGAGTTTTTCAAAAAATATTTTAAATTCGTAATTAACACTAACAAAAATACCCCAATACTGATTTTAGACAAAATCTTTAATCCGCCATCTTGGATCCGCCATATTTAATTTTTTAAATAATTTCAGATTCGTAATTTGTGATCCTAAAAACTCCCCCAGATCAATTTCGAAAAAAATCGGACAAAATTATTATTTTATCGGCTATATGGATCCGCCATATTGAATTTTTTAAAAATAATTTCAGATTCGTTGTGTACGACTCCAAAAATTCCCCCATACCAATTTTGGAGAAAATCGGACAAAATTAATTTTTTTGGCCGCCATATTGTCAGCGCCATCTTGGACATTACTGCACCAATTTCATCCAAAAAAAATATGGAACCACCGCAGCAACTTTCTGAACATAACGTAAAAAATTTCATTCAAATCGGTGCCGCCGTTGTGAAGTATTCGGTGTACATACATACAAAAAGAAAAAAAAACATACATACTCGACGAATTCAGAACCTCCCTCTTTTAGAAGTCGGTTAAAAAAGGAAAAACCAAAAAAACGATCCAATACAACTCAATATCATATCTCGGTAAATGTTGTTGGACAAGCAACATTTTAAATCGTATAAGTATTGTTAAACTACTCGAAAAATTGGGCATCGAATGTTTGTTGCAGATATACCTAGTAGTAGTAAGCAGTACCTCCTCCCCTCTTTTGTTGATGTCGTTATGAAGGACCAAAAAGTTAACTTGCAGTATAATAAAATCATATAAAGAAATTCCAATTAGTTTTTTTATCCTGGATTAAAAATCAAAAAATACATTTCTTGGAGTAAAAATCAGTTATATATCATTTGTTTCCTAAGGTTTCATTATTTTTGATAAGATTATATAAACTTTTGACTTATAAATATTACTAATGACTAAAAAAATCGTTATAGAGATAATGTAATTTAGTTTCATGCAAAGATTTGGCAAAATTAAATCAACCTAATTTCATTTCGGGTCATTTAAAGATAGGAAGCCAAGACCATATCCACCTTATGAACGAAGGAGATGAAACGGCAGGGAAAGTTAAGAAGATAAACCTCCAGCAATGTTAGTAATCCTCGACCTTGTCCCTATATTCCTTAATCTAATATTTTTTTTCCAATTATCTGGCGGTAACTATCGACGATTAACTCAGATATTAACGTTATTCCGGTCTATCTGGTATAACATAACATAAGACTAAATATTTTATTTAGAATCAGGATGGAAAATAAATAAAACTCACCTCAAAACTTATGTTTAACGATGAAACAAATTTTGGTCCAGTCAAGGAATGATTAGCTGTCGAAATCATAAATATGATTCGTTAAAAAATTACCTTTCATGAACATTTAAGAGAGTAATAATGTTGTAAACAAAACGTAGTTCAACTTGCTTTTAGTTGTTTTTCAACAATAAAAAAATATTGGTTTGTTATATATGTAATTCTCCTTTCAGCCAGAGAATATGAAAAATATATGTACAAACAGTTTATTTCCTGCAAATATCGCTCTAGTCCTCTCTCCATACGCGTTTCGATCACCTCATGATCTCGTCAGAGGAGCCGTATCGGACCGAGAGCAACATTAGCAGGAAATAACTGATATATGAACCATAAATTTCAAGGTATGTCGGCAGGATATTACACCTGCCGTCTACCAACTTCGATGTCAGACTGAAAAATATCGCCAGTCGAACGAAATTTATGAATCAACGGAGTAACGTGAAATTTTTAAACAATCAAAATTTCAGTAAGAAATAAAGAAATCTTTCTGCCGTATTTAAATAGTTTGTTATATATGTAATTCTCCTTTCATATTTAACAAACTATTTAAATACGGCAGAAAGATTTCTTTATTTCTTACTGAAATTTTGATTGTTTAAAAATTCCACGTTACTCCGTTGATTCATAGATGTCGTTCGACTGGCGATATTTTTCAGTCTGATATCGAAGTTGGTAGACGGCAGGTGTAATATCCTGCCGACATACCTTGAAATTTATGGTTCATATATCAGTTATTTCCTGCTAATGTTGCTCTCGGTCCGATACAGCTCCACTCTTGAAATCATGAGGTGATCGAAACGCGTATGGAGAGAGGACCAGAGCGATATTTGCAGGAAATAAACTGTTTGTACATATATTTTTCATATTCTCTGCCTGAAAGGAGAATTACATATATAACAAACTATTTAAATACGGCAGAAAGATTTCTTTATTTCTTACTGAAATTTTGATTGTTTAAAAAAAATATTGAAACATTTCAACCTCTATGCCTTGCAAAAAAGTATCCACAAAGTTTGTCTTAAATCTGCTATAGCTGCTTTTTCCTTAATCAACTATCTTTTATGGAGGAATGCCTTAACACGTCAAACTCGTAACAAAGAAATTCTATTATAACCTTCATTTGCGAAAATAACGTGATTGGCATAAATAAAGATAGACTTCCCCAAGTTTTTTATTACTATATGAACCCGTTGTGAATATTAATATTACCTGCCTTACCCCAATTTTTTTTTGTTGCTTACATTATTTATCGGAAAATATTATTCTCGGTAAATGTCTGACAGTTTAATACCTGGAAATCTGAGTTCACAATTTTCTCGGGATTATTTTTCAGAAATGATATATCCACCGTAACATTGTTATTAAATCAATAAAGACTTGCTGGAACATTTCCTGGAAAAGTAAAAGATATTACGTGTAAAACATTTGTTAAAATTTATTTGATTTTATCGCAGGAAATTGTGCAATTCCAAATAATAATATCTTACGCTTTCTTTAACTTTTATAATTTAGAGAACGAAGTTGTGGTTATTAATTCCAAATTTATACCTACACAATAAAGTTTAGAATCGTGTGAAGGATATAATTTTTAAATTAGCATTCCCTACAAATTACACTATTTTACAGTCACTTTGCGACTGTAGTGTAAAAGGCAGTCCTTGGTTAATTTATGGTCTCTAAAAGCGAAAATGATGGTAAAAACTTCCTAGCACGTAAGACTTTTGAGTGATGATTTTTTTAGCAAAAATGAATTAGTATTAGACAGAACCCGATAATGTATCAGTGTAGGACGTTAGTTATTTTCACCAAAGTGAAGGAAAAGCACCCCATTTAATCGAACAATCGGAATTAAATGATCTAGATCGGGACCTGCACTTGTCCAAAGAGCATTCTGAAGTATTAGGGTCTAAATTACAACAAAGGAATTTACTAGCCACTGGAACGAAAGTTACAATATTTAGGATCGTAACCAGGAGGTATCCTCGTTTTTGCTCTGCAGGATAAAATGTGTGTTTGTGTTAATCCAAATAGTGTTATAGAAATTTTAGGATTTGCACATAACCCGGACGAATGACCGTTATTTATTTATAGATTCTTATAAAATAAGTTTAAAAGCAGTTCTGCTCCATAATGGCAACAAAATATCCTTTATTCCTCTTGCACATGTGATTGGCATGAAGAAAACATACGAAAGAATGTCACTTATTCTAAATGCAGTAAACTATGATACGTATAACTGGCAAATATGCGATGACCTAAAAGTCATAGGACTAGGGTATCAGGGTCGATTTACGAAATACTGCTATTTTCTTTGTGTTTGGAACTGTAGAGTAACATAGAGCCATTACCAAGTAAAAGAATAACTTCCGAGATATCAATATATTCCTGGTGAAGAGAACGTAAAGAATATACCTCTTATTAATCCCAGAAAAGTACTGTTACCTCCATTACACCTGAAACTGGGACTGATTAAAAATTTCGTTAAAGCATTAAATAAAGGAAATGCGTTTAAATAACTTAAACAAATTATTCCTAAACCAAGTGATGCTAAGCTTAAGGAAGGAATATTTGTTGGACCACAAATTAGACAAATACTAAGGGAATAATAGTTTGAACAAAAATTAAGTGATGTTGCATTAGCTGCGTGGAATTCTTTTAAAACAATTATTTCGGAATTTTTAGGAAACAAAAAAGTAGAAAACTACGAAAAAATTGTAGAAGAACTTCTTAAAAGCTACTGCAAAATGAGCTGTCGTATATCTCTTAAAATACATAAGCAAACAATGGATGTTTGACAAATTTTGTAAATTTGGTAGAACGAACTAACCGAATCAGAAAAGTGACTAAATAATAAAAATAATCCTAAACTCTTCCAAACTAAATAAGTTACCTTATATAAAAAAAATTATTACCATTTTTCGTTTCGCCAAAAAAGGTTTTTGAACACAAAATTGACAAATGTGAAAAAATGGTTCAAGGGAGAATGTCTACTAGCGACCGATAATCATCACGTGACCATATCAGCTAATTAGAAGAGAACGGATGGAGTAGTTATAAGCTTGTACGAGGGTGTTAGAAAAATTAAAAAAACGTGTCCATGTTAAAGAATTTTGATTACAGTAAAACCAATTTTACATTTAGTTTGTACCGTATATTAAAGAGTGAAAATGATCCATAATTAGGTATTTTTTCATTATCTAAGAAACAGAGGTATTTTTGTTGTTTGGGTAGATTTGGGTAAACACCTATACACAAAATATTATTCAACCTATTTAAAATTTAAGTAGAACTATTTCCAATTTGTTCTCTTTTTTGAGCTACATTGACGATCAAATCGTTAAACTTGTCTATTTTTTTGCACTTGATTCAAATCTTTAGTCAGAAAAACATTCCAGTATTGCGTTTAAAAAATATTCGAAAACTACTTGTATATGTATAAATTTTCAGTGATTATTGATTGATTATATTCTATTAGATTTAAAGAATATATATTATTTTTCTTAACTATCTATAGCTCTAAGCAGAATACGATAATTGCGGCTTCTACACTCACATTTATTTTTGGGTATACTTTTTACCAAAATAAATTCATTTCTTCTAAACTTATAGCATATTATATAGGGCCAATCTTCGAAGTGGCAACTGACGATCACGATATTGCTGTTGTTGCGGATATTCTTTGCAGGGTTCCAATAAAATGAGGAAAAATATCTTATTAATATTAGAATATTGAAAATTTATTTTAAACCAGAATATCACTTCCATAATCAAAATAAAGCAGTTAAAATATCTTGTTAATTTAAGATAAGTTTTGTGTAAAATTTACTTTCCTTTTCTGCAAATAATAACTTCATTCCCAGAATAACCAGACACTAGTTAGTTCCAATCAAATCATCCCAAAACACTTTGTAAACTGTCACCTGACTATTTATGTAAGGTCTGGTTGATGCTAATTGGTTTGTGAATTCTGTACGAACAGACCTAATATATGAGGTATTTCATTAACAGAAAAATACATTTTTCCGTACAGTTTTAAAAGTAAACTAGCTGTAGTGCCAACTTAGTTTGCAAATTTAAAATTTTTAATTATTATTATTTTAATGTGTACAAACACTCATGGCAAATATTGGAAATCAAAACCCGAACCTCGATAGCGCAAAAGCAGCCTCTTTTGTTCTCTTCCTAAAACAATTTTACGTTATCTTTTCAATATAAATTATATAGTAAACACTTATACAGTTTCTTCCCTTAGCCAGTGGAAAATTACAGGAGTGCTGCTAGTAGATGGTCACTGGTTTTCTGGTATTATAAATTATATTTAAATATGATAGGTTTGCGAGCTCTAGGACTGTCGTTCATTTGCCTTCCCTTTGTTTAGATGTGCTTGAGCTTAAAAATTTCTGCTTTATTTATTATTTAATTTTGTTAATTAATGTTAGATTTAGTTATTCGTTGGGAAGGATTAACAAAAAACAACTGATATTCCTAGATACTGCATTGCGTATAGCACATTGTTAAGTGTGTTATAATTCAATATTATAGCAGAAATGATTTAGAAATTTTGAACCATTAAGAATTTTGACCACAGTGCCAGCTAGATGTTCTATTTACAGTTAAAATGGGTGAAAAATATAATATTTTCCTTTTATTTCATACAAATAATATAAAAATCTAAAATTCCACAGATAATATTAAACAAAAGCTATTATTTATGTGGTTTCGGGAAGGGTAACATTTCCATCGAGAAACTGGATCCAAAAGATATGAATCCCCTATTTTTTAGTGAACATTTTGGAAAATCTACCACTTATAGTTTTACAAATTTAAATTATTTTCAACATAATAGTACTCCAGTACATCGTAATCGCTAAGATACCCGATTTTTACATTTTTTGTATCATTCTATAAGTTTCAGTTCAGTTCAGTTAGATTTACATCAAAGCTAGGGTCTATAAATCAACAAATCTAGTTTTCTTACCTTTGGAAGAATAGCCAAGTGATTTATTTTGTTATATAAAACCTAAAGTTAGGCAGTGGTATAATAAAAGGAATTTTGGTTATGATAACATATAAATATAGAAATAATAACAATACTAAAAAATGGTTCATATTTACAACAATGTCATAAATATCATTATATCACACATTTTATCATAAAATGTCAAAGACAATCTTTTATTGAATAGAAATATTAACTAGGGGTCTTTCTGAAGCTCCCCTGAAGAATTCCACTTGTGGTAATAAATAGTGATAATTTAAATGCTTTTAATTCAATAAACATCTGGCAATTAAATTTCTGGAATTTTATCCAGAAGAATGGAATGGTCCAACTTGTCAAAAGCCTTGACGAAGTCGGTGTAAATGACATTCATCTGCTGCCGATATTTTAATGCTTTCCTAAAAAATTGAATAAAACAAGAAAGATTCATCATAGTGCTCCTAGAGGAAAAGTAGCGAAGTTGAAAGGGAGCTCGACACCATGATTTTAGTGCTCTGAAAATATGCCATCATTGCATGGTAAGCCTTTACCTAACTGCCATTAGACAATTAACTGGTAAACCCTTTCTGGTTATTTAAACGAATGTTTCTTGTCTGGATATTTTTTAGATATTATCATGGAAGACCTTTAACTAGCATAGCCTCCCATACAGTCAGAAAATTTGCTCCGTTCTTCAATTTAATATTCCACTAACGTGACTGTGAAATGGAATGATCCCGAAAATGTATTTCCAACGAAATTTTCGACCGTGTAAAATATCTCACATGTGGGCTTCGTCTAGAATGTCTTGAGAAATCTCCTTTATGATATATAAGCTAACACATAAAAACATAAATACTGTAGTATTCCCTATAACAAGAAAAAAGCATACTCTTATTTTCCTTGGATTTTATTCTAACTTTATTAAACTTTTGTTCCCTTAAATTCTAATTAATATTCTGAATCAACCATAAAATCAAATGAAATTTACTTGCAATCAACTCGGATATCACAAAACAAAAATTACGCGCCAAAGAATAAAAGCGCCAGTTGGAAAAATTCGAGAATTGTCCAATTCACATTTAATTTGTAGGTCATTATTTTCATTCAACATATGGCAATTATACGAAGTTTGTTCTATTTATTTTCCAGTGGTATGTAACATTGGAGCTAACCTAATTTATTATCAAATGAAAACCGAATATAAGTCTAAAAAGCAATTATTTCTATAGGTTAGGTATGGGTGCGAAAGAGTACTGACTGGTTTCAAAAACTTGTGCCTCCTAACTCACTAATATGATTTAACTTTAAAACCGGCATAAGTTGACAGTAGAGGATTTAAACTGACAATTGCAACAATAAGTCAAACAAATTTTTTGTCTTCAAAATTTAAAGTTAAAATAATCATTTTCTTGTATTTTAAAGCGGTAAAAATGAAAAAATTTATTTTTTTTTCGAGACACAACTATTCCTTTTATCTATTTTAGGACTTCATATCTTGGATTTTATTGTTAATATATCTATATAAGCTTTTATTTGTTGACATTTATAAAATAAATTAGAAAAATATCATATGCGTTACGAAAATTTCCAACAATTAGATTTAACTTCCATCTACATCAGATCTAAATCTTAAGACCACTTAGTGAATTTTAATTAAATTGTTTATTTTCTTAAAACTAGTTCTCTTAAATTGAAGTCAATAATTTTAATAACCTAATTTTTTAAATATTTTTAAAGTTGGCATATCCAAGTTTTGGAGCTCTTCTCTTGACTTTCGCGATTTTTCGGGGCCAAAGTTGTGTTTTTAGAGCCTTTTCTATATGTTCTTTTTTGTAATGTAATTTTTTGTTAGGGCGTTTTACAGTATGTAAGAGGAGATCTAAACCCAAGTGATTTCGCTACGGCAAATAATTGGCCGGGGTGATGATATCAATCAGCGTTGAGGTATCTGTTGCTTAAGTGGATTTTCTGTAGACAGTATGTGAAAGCAAGCCATCTTATTTTCTTTTTAGTAAGATATCTAGAATAGGTAGTCTTCTTTTCTGTTCTATTTCCATGGTGAATGCGTTTTTTGGGTGTATACTGTTTTTATGGTTTGGGAAATGTTGCCTCTACGTAACACAGCCCAGTCATGGTTTATGTGAAAAAGTCTCTAAAGCTTCGACTCGAAACCTACCATAAATAAATTAACGATTGCAGGAGATAGGGGCGATCCCGTAGGGGCTCTTCCGACTTGTTTATATCGCTGCCCTCCATAAGTAAAATAGGTAGGGTAGGTGTATATATATATATATATATATATATATATATATATATATATATATATATATATATATATATATATATATGAATAGTTTGGTTATTCCGGGTTTCAATCCGCACTTGAAAATGCCAAATGAGATTTTGGCGAAACCTCGTGAAAACAATTTTTTGAACGAACGGATTGAAACCCGGAATAACCAAACTATTCATTCTACCATCCGTGAAAATCTACGATATAATATATATATATATATATATATATATATATATATATGAAGTATTTTCAAAATGCATCTTGCGCTCCCGGAGACAAAGCAGTATATATATATATATATATATATATATATATATATATATATATATATATATATATATATATATATATATATATATATATATGGTCACATATATACATAGTGCTAGACCACACAGGGTACTGCCAGGTAGAGAAAACTCTTACCTAATATGAAAATAAGCGGCTTTCCCGTATGTCCAGAATCTGAAATAGAAAATGAGACTACAAAATATTCTAGATGACTGTCCCGCTCTTCTATTAAAAATAAGATCTATGTTAGATGAATATTGGCTCACTTTGACTAGCATACTTTAATTTGTCTAGGAAGATGCACAATGGGTCTAACGAGACCCAAATGCCATCGAATCTAGCTCACTCTCCTAATCTTTTAAATCCAGATATAGTTATACCAATAATTTCCACCCTTTTCATGTTTCCAATACTATGTTGGAGTTTCTAATTTGAGGAAAAAGCCTAATACCATGACATGGATATTCCCTTTCAATTCCAACAACCTTAGTGTTTAAAATATTTATATACGTTAATAAAAGTGGCTAAAAACATTTTTAAAGACGGTTATAAGCTAGTTGCTTAATCAAAATAGGAAATTATAAGATTTCTGGAAAAAACTAATAAAGGAAAAATATAATGGAAATTTACAAAGACTTAATTAAAACTAGATTAATTTCTGCATTTTAAAGTTGGCGCAAAGTTATACTTTCGAACTTCTTCCTATATTTTTTTTATTTGCGTTCCAATTTGCTTAATGAAATTTTGCTTATCAGATACTCGAGAAAAGTTGGGTGCCAAAACTTTCATACTAGAATGGTCATTTATAGAAATCTATTATTAGATTTAAGACTTTCATATCATTAGAGATTTACATTTTTTTGCTACAAAGCAATAATATAACAATGAGCTTACCTTTAATAGAAAAAAGGAGTTATTTTCTTCTTTAAGACATTTAAAATATTTCTCCTAATAGAACTGTAACCTAACTTTTTAATCACACATGAAAGATTGTGTTATCAAGTAAAAGTAATTTTATGAAATAAAACATAAGTAAAAATTGCATTAAATTTTACAACTATCAAGTGAAAGTCAAAACTTCATTACTGACAGTGAACTGCCTAGACCGTTTATTTCCAAAAAGTCCATGTAAATGGAAAAAATTATCGTACATGGGGGTTCACGAAAGTGGCAGGTTATCACCATAATTTAGGCGTTCCATAAATGTCTGAATCTACCTAATAAAAAATATACCATGTATTTACATAATACTTATAATAAAATAAAAAAGAAATTTTATATTTAAATATTAATTAAGTATATTTTATTTAATCATTGTGTAGTAAGTAAGTATTCACTTTGTGGTCACACCACCTATAGCGCATAGAGACATGCGCATTTCAAACTTATTTAATTCGTCCATTATTTATATGAGTATCAAGGGCAAGCATTGTTTATTCATTTTCTGAAATCCTGAGATTTTCTAGTAAAAACAAACATAAAATTAAATATCCTAGTATCCCCTCTACCATGAAACCTGTATCTCATAGCGCTTCTAGCATACCTGTTCCTAGGCCTCCAGAAAAATACGAAATCGACTAACCTGAACTAGATGATTCTGAACCAAAAGCCGATCCAAATTTTCAAGAGAAAGACGATTACGAATGTAACATCATCCAACAGCACCATTTTATATCTCAGGACGAAATTAGAGATTTTATTTGTGATTTGTATCTTTCCTAAAGTCACAGCTGCTTGAATCTCGTTTACAGCAGTGGAAGCTCTTACAAAAGGGAGTGAAAATATTTACGTTTCGGAAATGGAGTCTTTTGGTGACACTATTTTTCTCAATGTCAAATGACAGATTACTGTCATGATATTTCGGGTTGAATCAACGAACTTGGCCTTTCCTATAAACCTACCAAGTGGCAACTGTTTATTGACTCTTAAAAGATAAGTCTAAGGGCAGTTTTATTGTTTATTGGAAACAAACAACCAATTCTTGTCATGAGTTATACTGTAAATATGAAAAAAACGTACGAGAACATGCATATATTATTTCAAAGCATAAAATATGAAGATCATAAATGGAATATCTGTGCCAATATAAAAGTTAATTCTCTACTTACAGAACTGCAGCGGCTACAGCAAGTATTGCTGTTTCTTATGCCAGTAGAATAGCACTGCCAGAAACCAACACTATGTCATTAAACAATGACCGTTATGTGAAAACACTGTGCCCGATCTAAAAAACGTCCTTAATGAACCCTTAGTAGAGCAGTAAAAAATTTATATTCCTCCTCTGCACATAAAATTCAACTTTTCAAAAATTTTGTTAAAACCCTAAATAGATTTGGAAATGCTTTTTTATGTCTGAGGAAGAAATTCACACGTATTAGTGAGACAAAGTTTAAAAAAGGAATGTTTGTTGGACCGCAAACACGAGAACATTTCTAACACAGAAATTTTGAAACTAAACTGTGGAGAAAAGAAAATAGGAATTAGACTGCATTCAAAAATGTATGTAGCAACTGCTTAGGTAACAAGATATCGAAAAACTACAAAGATCTAGGTGAAGAAATTATTTAATCTTACATGACATTAGGTTGCAACATGTCACCTAAGCTGTATTTTATTCCGTTCCATTTGAAATTCTTCCTCGTAATTTAGGTGCAGTTTCAGACAAATACGGCAAACGATTTCACCAGCAAATTGTTCAAGTAGAGAAACGATTTAGTGGAAAATCAACCTCAAGCATATAGGCGAACTGCTAAGCCTTAAGACGTGAAACCGATCCTGGCGAATATGGACATAAACGAAAAAAGACAAAAAAGTAATTTATTTGACCATATCCTACTTTTCTCAGTAAAAAATTAAGTATATTTTGT
The DNA here is from genome assembly GCA_034092305.1 of Diaprepes abbreviatus. Classification (NCBI taxonomy): domain Eukaryota; kingdom Metazoa; phylum Arthropoda; class Insecta; order Coleoptera; family Curculionidae; genus Diaprepes; species Diaprepes abbreviatus. Next base: position 21,154,515 of record JASJET010000031.1, read on the forward strand.
AAAAAAAGTGATTTTGTTTTTTTTTATCTTTGAAAATTCACTAAATTGCTTATAGTTTAGGTTTCTAATATTTTATATTCTTCTTACCTTCTCTAAAAACTTATGAGTGATAGATTAAAACCGAGCTCATATTTGAATTCAGCACATTACAGTAGACACAAAAAACCCAAAAAAATATCAGGTGGCAACAAATACACTGCACAACAGTGTTATTTATAATAGATTGTATCCGGGGTGTTTACAATTTACTGTGTCCATTCATCGACAACATTTAACAAATTTTATGTGCAATGGCAAGATGACAATCTGAATTTAATAACAAGGTAGAATATTTCGCCTTTTTATGCCCAAAATAACCTCATGAAGCACAACATTGGACTGTTTGAATTTTTTCACTTCTCTAAGTTATCACAAACGTTCAGCCACAATGATGACGTTTCGGTCTACGTTCAATATTTAAATGCCCTACACATAGACTTTAAACTAGATTTGAAAAATTTTGGATGAATGTCATGTTATAAAACAAACTGGTCAGAATAAGTACTAGTGAAAAACTCCTTCAGAGAGACATAACAGCTACGTATTCTACATTACGGATAATTGAAGGAAGGTTTTTGATAAGTTTTATAACTTCATACTTCATAAAAAGGAATTTTGGTTGCCAATCTTTTTCCAAAAATAAGAACCAGATTGTAAATCGCTGGATTTAAAATTAAACTTAACTAATTGGAATATTGGAAATTTGCTACCAAAGCATCAGACTATTTTATAACTATCGCCAAAGTTTACGGAAGGTGGGAAACGATGCGCTAGAAGAAAAAATTAAAGCTGCAATGATTTTTATGTTCTACGCATCTTCCCCACCATAAAGTTTGACGAGTAAGAAAAAAACATTTTTTTGTGTTTTTATTTTAGAAAAATATGAGTTGGTAATTAAACATTTTTTTATTTTAATATTTTCCACTCTACGGTAAACCCTATCAAATTACGTAGCATTGCGTGTTGGACGGCAACGTATCGCAGAATGAAAACCATTAATAGTTTCTTTTGTTACGTTGATATTTTTCAAATTATTCCCGACTCGCTGTATTGTGTGTTCGATCACCAAGCTAAGAACAAGCGCTCATCTATCAGACAAAGACAAGAGATAGAGTGGATAAATTGGTTCAGTGATTCGCATTTCTTTTTTAGACACGATAAAATCAGAAATGTGTATTTCACTTATTTAACGTATATTTGTCACTTTTGTTTCTTGTTTTCGTCCGATAGATGGACGTTTGTCGTAAAGCTTCAAAATATATTTAAGTTAATATAATTGTAAAAATGCAATATTAGACAGGAAGATCTACGGAAAACAGAATGAATTGACTCGCGCTCTTCGGGAGAAAAAGTTTGGGAACCTGTCTCCTAAACAAAATAATGAGCTTACGATTAAATACTTATTTTTAAAGAGAAAATAATCGAATTATGTTAATTTAGGAATGTTTTAGTGCTAACAAAATATTTTGACTTTAATAAAATATTTATCCGAAGTTAACTGTCTCTGCCTTTAAAATATTATTTAAGGAAGCCTGACACATGACAAAATTTTATTTTATTAAATATATCAAAAACTTTCAACATTTTAAGAGTGTCTTCATAGTTCGCATCATGATCTCCGTAGTGACATCTCAAAACTTCAGTTTTTATTAATTTCTATTTTTATATTTTTCTTTTGTAAATTTAAGTTTAAACGTCGTATATTTAAATTGAGTCCGGTCATAAAAAGATAAAATATTTTGTTCCAATCCATTTTAAAGTAAATACAAATATTAAAGAGAAGAAATAGAACAAATAAGTCTTAATTAATATAACTTCTGACCCTTCGAAATTCTGCGTACGTACTAAAATAGGTGACCTGGAACAAACTCTTTAATATTGGGATAATTTAAACTTTCAATTCTTTACAAGAAAGTTAAGAAAAGTTTAGGATTTTTAGTGTTTCAACTTTACAGCTTCATACTGAGGATTTTACAAATATAAAAAAGGAGAGTGAGAATGATAAGATACAATTTATTGTTAAAAGTATAAGACGGTTAATGGGGGAACATATTTAAGGGTAATTTCGTAACTTTTAATTTTAAAATTTACTTAAATTATTGAAAAAATAAAAAATAAGGACCTGGGTGGTATTTTAGAAAATGTGATTTATTTCAATCCAAATTTCCCTTTAAAAGTAAATTAAGAATAATAAAAAAGCAATCCACTTCAGCCAACGAATGTTATTTTCATTTATTTCGATACATCATCCGCTTATTAAAGGACCACATAGGGGTGAGTGTAAGGGCGCTGCTCACTACTTTCCAAGATAAGTGCTATTTCTCCCTGTGCCGATATATTTTTATTCTTTCTTCTTTCTCCTTAAGATCCTTAAGAAAGGGGACAGACGGCTTATTCCCTATGTATACTTAAAATCCTCATTTCGTAAAATATCGGCAGGATACTAGCCGAAAAATTTGATGCCGGTCTGTTATCAACAACAGTACAAACGAACATCTAAATATACCCCGGAAGGGTAGGAAATTTTGAAAAATAAATAACATCAGGGTTTATGTATTTGGAAAAGTAGTTTTGCCATTAGAAGAACTGAACCTGAGTTCTTTCACACTAAGAAGGACTTTTCTAGCAAAATCCATTCTTGATGCTTGACTCAAGCACGACCGTTCAAATTTCATGGTTTCGGAATATCTGACAACAAAGCACAAATATGCCCGCCATATTTAAAGTTCATTAAGTTATTCTTGAGCTCGATTTTTAGTGTTTCCTGTTATATTTTAGTAATAGGTTATGTATCATTTTTTCTGAAATGTAGTACATTTCAAAATGTGGCAACGTGTTTTGGTGCAAGTGACAAAATATAAAAGATTTGGTCTGAAACGACTGTGCGAAAATAAAAATAAAATTTATTTGAAAAACTATGAACGACCGACAAAAGGAAATCAGATTCGAGATCAATGACCTCAAAATGGGGAATATGAAAAAATTTTCGAAAAAATTATCATTTCCAGTATTCCGACTAATTACCCATGTTTGCTGACATCTTCGCAAAGACAGTCAGCAAAGTGACATGCCAAAAAGTCCAACGTCTTGTTGAAAAAGAATATCGCTAAGTTTATATTATTTTATATTTATATGATACAGTTTTTCTGATGACAAGTAAACTTTATTGTTCACATATTATCTTTAAATAATTTGTTAAGGTTTTTATGTTCATTGTAACTGTTGTGGCATGTCGAAAGTGTGGGTTAACGTTTTTACGTTTCGAAGATATTGTAAACGAACAATCATATTTTCAATTTATTATTCCGATTATAAAAACAAATATCGCACGTGAATTTGCAATGAGAATCAGAATTATTCATAAGCTAAATGTACCAACAAAAATCGTGAACAGAGATCTGGAAAGTAAAATGTATTTGGTAGTAATAAGTGGATATTTATGTATCATAAAAAAGTTGTTGAAAAATTTATGATTAACAAATTAAAATGTAAAAAACTTTTTTTTCGAGTTTTAGGAAAAATATTTCAGACAAAAGTTGTGCAAATTTGAAAACCCTATAAAGTGATAAGAAGATAATCAACATCTGTTAATTTGTTCAAAAATAAAATTGCTAGAGCCTAATGAAAAACCTTTTTATATTTGTAATATAAGGGTCTTATAGGCTTAAAGGAAAAAAATCTGGTTTCAGGACAATTGCAATTTTTTTGGACAGTTCTACAGAACATTGCACATATATTTATGGAAGTTTTGTCCATATACAAACTTCAATAAGTGCATGAGAAATTTTCTGTGGAACCGCCAAAAAAATTTCCTAAGATTTTTTGTCCGTTTTTTTTTAAATTAACCTATCTCGGACCTATAGATAAGCTTGAAGTTATGAGCTATCATTTTACACTCTAAAACTCTTTAATTGCGCATATGGAAAAATTTTTTCATTAGACACAAACAATTTGATTTTCTAATTATCTAAAGGTTTTTGTGCAATAACTTTTTAACAAATTTACGAATATTGATGCATTTTAGCTCATTTTGTAGGTTTTGCAAATACGCATAAATTTTGTTTTAAACATTTTTCAGAAAACTAATAACCCGTTTTTTATTCCAAGATTTGTTAATAACAAATTTTCCAACAACTTTTTTTATGTTATATACACTAGGTCCTACATAATACTAAGTTTTATTGCTTATTCTAAGAAAGTGATATTTTTATTGGGATATGAATATAGTATTGAAATTCAATCATATAGCATTAATTATCAAGTATTTAGACACAAGAAATCATTGTTGCACCAGGTTAAATATAATAATTGTCATTCTTTTTAACAGCTTGCAACCGTTTTATCATACTTTTTATAACAATTTCACAGTAGTCTGGTGAAATTTTTTTCCGTGCTTCTTGGATTCGATCTCATAATATATTGCACTAGAACGGTGGAAAATTATAGTCAAGCATATTTTAATTGTAACTACAAATTTTTGATCGGTTTGGGTCGGGACTTTATACCAGTCACTATAATACCTGAAAGTCATGAGAAACAAATCAGTTCTTTACTATTTTAGCTGAGTGTTTAGGAATATTGTCCTACTTTATCGGATGAGGCACTTTGTCCACAGTATCAATCAGATTATATTTTAGAATTCCTAGACACACTTCTTTATTCATATGTTAGAATAGATTATAAGCTGTCATGCATCTCCAAAACTTAATTTTAATTCTTCCGTGTGTTAAAGTCTGTATAAAATTTGTTTGCTTGCTTGTTTACCATCCTTTTTTCCTTTCCATCAGTTGAGTTTCGATTGATCTTTGTCGCATCTGAGCAAACTACATTCAATATTATTCTCTTCAGCCTTTATATTTGTTTAGAAAGTTTAATCGTGCGTTTATATTTTTCTTCTTAGTAATGGCTGTCTTTTTTATTTCCACTGCTCGAAGTTTATTTACGTATAGTTCTCCTTGTACTGTCCACATACTGATTAATTTTTCAGTACCACGTTGAAAAATTTTAGTTGTATGAGACGTCGATGAAGCTTCACCATTAGCTATGTATTGAATTATATTTTTACTGTCTAGGATTTGATATCTTTTGCCTTCCTTCAACATTTTGTTACACACATCCACACTCTACTCTAACTCTCAAAATTGTACTTTAACTCACTTTTATTACAGATGCTATTGAACGTGAATTATTGCCCTTCTTTTTTATTTTATCACACATTGATCGTGAAAATGTCTTCATTTTATAAAACCATTTCAATTTATATATATATATATATATATATATATATATATATATATATATATATATATATATATATATATTATATAATTAATACTACGTGTATTGAAGGTTTGAAATTAACATAATAATTTAACCAATCGAAGAAACGTGATAAATATTATGGTGCAAAACTGAGTCGCATGGATAACGTAAATAAACAAGTTCAAATATGCAGGTGCTATATTTAACTTATGCGTTACTGGTTGCAGAACCTTAATATTATTAAGTATAATTACAAATATGATGCCAGGAATTAAACACAAAATAAAATCGATTTAATAAAATTTTTGAAAAGATCTGTTCAGTTTTGTACCAAAGTATAGATAACAACTTATTACTGTCATCGTCTGGAATACATTCTACTTTTTAGATCTCTGAATACGATTATAGTAGTGGGCATTCAATGTATGTAATTACACTATAGAAATGTTAAATACTACTTCAGTATATATTTTTTTCGATTTCATTTCAAACTGATGTCATCACAAGTAGATTGTGTTATTACTATTTAAGAGAACTTAAATGATGAAGATTCGTTATTTTGTAATTTGTTTTTTAACCCAACTAGTGATAAAATAAATTTTTGAAAAGTGCCATTTTTTATGTAAAAATTAGAAAAAAAAAATAATATGGTATACTATGAAAATGGTGTTAGTAACACATGAGGTGCAAAAATTGCAAGAACTTTTTCAATAGGCATTATGGTTCATTAAAATTTGTCATTCTTTTCTGGGCAATATTGAGTAAAAACCTACGTCTTAGGAAAATTTTGAAGCCTTACTAACTCACAAGACTGACCTTTAATTTAAACTTGTGTAACTAATTATTAATTTATGTAATTTTTATATTGGTAAAAATTTTTAACTGCGTCACTAATTTAGTTTAATTTATTTAGTTATTTCCAAAGATCTAGCAAAAATTAAACCCATTAAAATGACCTGAAGCCAAAACTATATCAAAGTATCTGAATGACAGAGAGCGGACGGCAGGCAAAAGTAAAGTGAATAAAGCTCTTACTAATGGTAATTATTCTCCTACCTGAGTCTATCACTTCATCTATTATTTCTTTTTAATTATGTGCCAGACATCGTCGATAGTTTAGATAGGCAACGCTAATCTCGTCAATCGTGTCACTGTGCTAATTATTTGAAATCAATTTGGCCATATTAAATTATGGTGAAATTAAATTTTTAACGGAAGAAGACAACAAAACATATCATGGATTTTTTTCAGGAAAAAGAAAATCAAACTGGAACCGTATTTAATCTTGCTTTTGCAACGACTTTAAAGTACAACTTTGGTGACATATAAATGCTTTAGATTATGTAGTATAAATTTTCTAATGCTGATTTGTTTAAAATAATAATTTTTATATTAACTCATTTTAAGAACACTCCCATTCCAGCAATCCATTCACACTTTGTATCAACCATTGTTCGACATAATTATATCTGTCCGTGTCAAGGTAGATTATTCGCCATTTCATCAATTAATTTACAGTCAAAATATTGTTACAATTATGTTTCTTATTTTATGGTGTTACTTTTTTGCCTTAAGTAAAGATATAATTTGAATAGTTTATTCACTTACTTGAGTCTATGTGATTTACTTTTTTTGGCCTAGTTTTTATTAATAGATAATTGATGTAAAATATTGAACAATACTATGTAAGCGTACTGCCTTTTCTTAGTCTGATTTAAAATTAGCATCACGCTATGATTACTGGATAAATGTACTGAAAAATATTTCTTCTTCTTCCTCTTGTTATAGGCTTACAGCCTGTTTTTTCCAACTCAATCATCTCATTTGATGTTGAAATCCAGGACTCTCTCCATCTTTTAGGTGGTCTACCTATTGGTCTTCTGGTTTCCGGTGTTCCATCTCGGGCGATTCTCGCTATCCTATTTTGAGCCATTCTTCCTATGTGCTCATTCCAGGCTCTTCTGCGCTTCCGTCCCCATCTTACTATATCCTGCATTCTATGTTCCTCACGTATTGTTGAACTGCGTATGTGATCTCTTTATGTGTATCCCGATATTCTTCTTAGTACTTTCCTTTCGGCAGTTTTTAGAATTGATTTTGTTTTTGTGTTGTCAGCTCTCGTCTCTATTGCGTACGTCATTATCGGTCGAATATAGGTATTGTAGATTTTTGTTTTTGCCTCCTTGCTCATGTATGTGTTGTGCCATATTATATCCGCCAGGCTTCCTGAGATTCTATTTGCCTTGTTTACTTGGTTTCTTACTTCTCTTGTTCTGTCTTGGTTTGCGGATATCTCAACTCCTAAGTAATTAAAGGTCATGAGTTGTTCTATTGGTTTGTCATCCACTACTAGTTTGCATCTTAAGGGCACTTTGCTTATTACAATTGACTTAGTTTTATCGATGGATATTTTCATGTTGAATTGCTTGCTTATGGTGTGGAATGCAATTCGAAGTCTTTGGAGATCGTCTTCATTTTCCGAGACTATGACGGCGTCATCAGCGTAACATATTATTATTATTTCCCCAGTATTCATTCTGTACCCCGGTTCCGCTCTTTTGACGTTCTCAATTATTTGGTCTATTACTATGTTAAACAGTATTGGACTCAAAGAGTCCCCCTGTCGTATGCCCGACGCTATCGTTACATCCTTAGTTAGGTTGCCGCTTACCGAGATTTGTGTTGTGGTGTTGGAGTTTAGCTGTTCAACTATGTTAATTAAATTGTTTGGGATACCTTTAATTCGCATTATTTGCAGAATATCATCCAATCTCACCCTATCAAAGGCTTTAGTGAGATCTATAAGGCACATAAAAGCCGGCTTACTAAATTCAATACATTTCTCTGTTATCTGTCTTACGATGAATATGGCATCTACTGTAGATCGGTTTTTGCGGAAACCTTGCTGTTCTTCTAATATTCTGCAATAGTCAGTTATTATACCTTCAAGGATTTTGGTGAATAATTTCATTATTGAATTTAATAAAGTTATTCCTCTATAGTTTTCCGTGATTTTCTTATCACCCTTCTTGAAAATAGGTACTGTTATACTTTTCTTCCAATCTCGGGGTATCTCTTGGTCTTTAATTATTTTGTTAAAGAGTTTTATTAGTTCCTCGTGTAATGCATTTCCACCATATTTAATTAGTTCGTTGGGAATATTGTCGGGTCCTGGAGCTTTTCTCGTTTTTAATTTGACTATCGTATCTTTCGTCGTTTGGAGGCTTACTTCCTTGGTGTATTCGTCATATTCAGATGCATTTTCGGGTGGATAGTTGTTCTGTTGTGATTGATCTATATTTCTGTATAGTGTTTTAAAGTGTTCTTCCCATTCGTGCTCAGAAATTTTTTGGGATTATGTATATTCGCTTATATCCTGTTTCCTTCTTCTGATCATGTTCCATACCTGCTTTTGTGCCCCGTACAAGTCATGTTCCATATCTACTGTGAACCTTCGCCAATATTCGTTTTTGATTTGTCTTATGTCGACGTTTCCTCTGTTTCTTATTTCTTTGTATCGATTGTGTTCTGTTTCTGACTTGTTATTTCTGCATCGGAGGTAAGCCTGTCGTTTCTCTGCTGCCAATGGTTTCACCTCAGGAGTATACCAGTGCTTAGCTCACGGCTTAGAATTTGTGTTGACTTCTCGGTATCCCAATGCTTCCTCGGCCGATTTATCTACATTTCCTCTGATTTTTCCCCAGCTTTCTTCAACATCATCTGAATCTTTAATAGAGTTGTCTTTTATCTTTTCTGCAAGTCTCTATTTATACAAGTCTTTGGTTGATTCATCACTTACCGATTCAATGTTTAATTTATTTTTAATATTCGGTGGCTTTTTCTTTTTGTGTTGTATTTTAAGTCATAATTTGCATAGTATCAATCTATGATCGGATCCTATTTCTGCAGATGTTAAGCTACGGACGTCTAATACTTGTGTTGGATGTAAAACTTTATTTGATATCACATAATCTATTATTGAATTTTGTCCTCTGGTATCTTGCCAGGTTATTTGGTGCTGAGGCTTATGGGGGAAGAATGTATTATTTATTCTCATGTTGTTGCTTATGCAGAAATCAATCAAGATTTCGCCATTTTCGTTAATTCTTCATTGCCTATTCTTGCATTTAGGTCACCCAATATTAGAGTCTTTTTATCCGATGGTATTTTGTGGATTTCCGTTCGCATTGTCTCATAAAAAATGTCTGTTTCTTCTTTTTTCCTGCTGCTGTCTGGGGCATATACACTGAGGATATGAATTTTTTCTGAGCCTGTTGTCAATGTGATCCCAAGAATGCGTTCGTTGACGTAGTGGATGTCATCAATCGCTATGATTACTGGATAAATGTGCTGAAAAGTATGAAGTCTTTCAATTAAGATGTTGCATTAGTTTTACACTAAAATACTGAAACCAGCGATTACATATGCAACCTTGGTATGGGGGCCTAAGGTGTTGCAGGGAACAACTATGCCCAAGGTAAACGGCATACATATAGTTGCTTACTTGAGCATCACAAACACTCCAAATCTACCTCGACTTCAGCCATACACTGTTATTTTGGATCTTTCTCCAGTATATTTACTGATCTAGGGAGAGACTCCATTGTTCATAACACTCACTGCCAATAACACAAATGTGTTCATATACTAAACTCTCCTCGAAAACCTACCAGCTCTACAGATTGATAATCATCCAGTTTATTATTTAGTCGATTAACAATTTCGTAAAAAAATTTAGTTTATGCCACAGCAGACATGTAGTTTTCTAGGTTAGTTTTATTGTTATTTTTGTGTAACAGTATAGTTACAACATTATTAAAGTTCTCCGGAGCTGTGCCTTCTTTTAAGCATACATTAAAAAGATTGCTGAATCTCCCCTAGGGCCTTGTTATTTTTTATGATTTCCAGTTCAACTTTTATTCCTTCCTTGGTCACATCTGAATTTTCTTCAAAGGCTACGTTTCTCACTTTTCCCTTTTGATATGGTGGATTTGAGAAGGTGTTAGGTATTTTTAATTGATATAGGTTTTAATTGATATAGGTTTTTGTGATGTTAATAATTTCATATAAATTTCTGATTTCTACACTGTTCTCGTTTTTTGGTGTTTTTGTCCGCTTTAAGATTTACCATCACTTTGTTCTTCTAAATAAGTTTCTCTGTTTCTATTTCTTTATACACATCCAGATATTTTCTTACCATCTTTCTTCTTTCTTTTACTACTACCCTGAATTCGATGTATTTTCCTTCTCTGAATAGTGTTATTTCATATTCCAATTTGTTTCTTGTAATTTCGCAAATATAGTAGCATATTACCAGGGCTTAAAACATCTCAGTGTCCTCAAATTTTTAACAAAGAAACATAACTTTCTTTCTTTCTTACAGCAGTTTTCTTGAAATTTCTATGATTAGCTATTAGATTATGATATTGTTTTATTTTTTTTCTGTTAGGTTTTCCATCACTATAGAACTTGACAGAAGTTGATTTTAAAGTTGTTTCTTTTTGCATTATCCCATTTTTAGCTGTTTAGGTCTTATTACTTGAATCCATTGTGTAGTAATCGTCGTAAATTAATTAATTTCTTCCATGTTTTAGTTTAGTTTTCACCCCTATCAATGCCTCTTTTTGAGTATACTGACGTTATAAACTTCCCGTCAATACGCCACTTATCCAGGAGTTTCTTTAGTTGTCCTTTTTATTGGGGTATATAAATTTCTTGTCGTAACTTGCCTTGCCGTCGTCGGTTCCGAGAACATCTAGTCTACTGGGTCCCCAAACTTTCAGGAGATCGATAATTTTTCAGAGAGAAAAGTATTGCAGGGAATTTATCCATTACTTGTTCTGCCTCGACAATGGCAAGCAGAAAATTTATTTCTTTAATTTAAAAATAAATAATGGGTTACTTATTTAATTTTGAACTGAAAATATTAATATTTAATGAATTGACAGTCGACTGTTGTTTCTGAAAGCTCCTATCTCTTTTCAATTTTGGACACGTTTGAGGAAAGCGCGTTGTGCGCACGCATAGAACTTTGATATAAGGCCGAGGTAATTTACCTTGACTTTTACTTGCCTTTTCGAAACAACACAAGTAGCTCTAAATTTTTTCTTCTCAATTTATCTGAGTCATCTTTTGGGATTTTGTGGTGAAAATAGTTAAAATTGTTCCGGTAATTCAGCTTAGTTGGTTTAGTAACCTTACCTATTTCTATTTGCTATTAACTGGGTTCTTTTTACTGGAATAAGGCTGAAGTTCTGCATGTTTCAATGAAGAAATCCTTTAACCTCATCTAAGAACTCAAGAATTTTTCTTCATCTTTTTTATTTTTCGTTTGTCTGTAGGATTTCTTCCACTAATGTAAATATGCACTAATTTTCACTTATCAATGTATGGCCTCGGAGTACGTACACATACGGTTTAGCAGTGTTGCAGCCAGATTCCTACGAGACAACATAGCTAGCAGTGCGGCCTTCGGAATAACTGGCAAACTTAATATTATTTTATATTCTATTTTAAATGATAACAATTTAAATGGCTTTGTAAATTAAAGTTTTTTCCTTTTTTTTTTTGTAAGGCATTGCGCAATTTTCTGGTGTTCTATCCCATAATCGTGACATAGAGTTTGCGTTACATTATGGCGACAGCAATCAACATATATTTTATTTATAGCATATCTAGCTTTATGCTAGGGTAACACAGTTAGACACTCGATTGAAGTTTTTTTTTTTGATTACATGCTCACATACACATCCATATTCAAATTCAAATTTCATTTATTCAAATTCAAATAGGAGTGAAGTTGAAAGCTACTTCCGAACGACATCGTGGAATATTTCTGCATTCAACCTCAGGAAGACAAGATTCCATAATTTTTAAAGTAAAATATTAATCACAACAGTTTTGATGAAGTCGACCTAAAATATAAATGGCCTTCAGACAAAACCAGTCCAGATATTGGCAAGAAAATGACACTAATAATTCTTTAAGATTGTCATTTGGAAGCATCTACTAAGGTATTTAATATATCTGAAGCAAGCATTTTGAGAATTCTGCATGATAAACTAGATGTGTCCTTGTTAAAAACATGCCGAAAGACCTAATGCCTGAAGGTAACCAGAGTAATACCTTAACAAAATTATGTTCGGCTAATGATCAAAAACATCCACAGAATATCTTCTGTCTTATTAGCAATGTGCGAGTTCACAAGATACCCAAATTTAATCATTCGCCAGTGTAACTTCTTGGAGCTGAATCACACACCGTACAGTCCAGATTTGGCTCTATGTAACTTCTTTTTATTCAATAATTCAAAAACAACCTCAGAGGATGTCATTTTGCGGGCGGTAACCACATAAAAGGAGATGCATATTTTGAAGACTAAAAGGAATTACTATTTTATGATGGACTAAGGTCATTGCAGGAGAGGTGACGTAAGTGCATTGAAATTAGGGAAGATTATGTGAAAAATGAGACTTTTATAGTGTTATTAGTAAATAAGAGCCTATAATTCAATCAAATTAATATTTAATTACAAACGTATTTTTTTTTGAAACATAATTAATTGTATTTAAAAGAAAATAAATAAAATTTTATTATAAATGGTAGTTCTATGAAATATTTACTGGAACTAAAGCTAAGTAGGTTAAGAATTAAATAATAAATTTTAATATAACTTGGTAAATATCGTAGGAACGAAACGATCACCATAAAAGCAACGAAAGATAGAGCATAAAGCTGGATGCATATTATAGCTGAATAAAGTAACATTATTTGACACGACTGAAAACTTTATTGTTTTCCTTTATTTTCACCTAGCATTTTCTCTTAAATGACTGTGTTAGTTTTAATTAGATAAGACATCAGTTTGAAAACAAATCACACTTCAACATATTTTTAATCTAAAACGAACTGTTGCGAAATTATATAAAAATTTAACATTCAAGGCCTTGCCTAAAAGGATGCAGTGTAAACTAGTACTACAATACCAGCAAATATACTAGGAAATTCGTTCCACATGAAAATAGCTGTCTACAGGTTGTCCGAGAAAATGTGGGAAATCTTCCGGATATGATAAAAACACGTGAAAGAAATACTACAAGTTCATATAAACTTTTTGGGTATAGGCCTCTTGTTCGGAATTATGGGCTCTCAAAGAGCTGTAATGGAAGGAAGTTTTTTACATATAATTATTGAACCACCAGGTATTTTTCTTCTTCTTCTTCTTCTACCTTCTATAATAGGTCCCTGACCTGTTCCTTCTTCGATTTTCCTCATTCTGGACTTAAATTATCGCTCCACCTTTTCCGTGGTCGACCTCTACTGCGTGTACCACTAGACGATTTATCTCGTGCGATCCTTACCAGTCTATCCTCTGTCATTCGGCTTGTGTGTTTGTTCCATTGTGTCTTACGTTGTAGGGCCCACTCATTGATGCAGTCTGTGTTGCATGATTGCCTGATGTTGTCGCTTCTTTCTCTGTCTAGTAGCGTTTTTCCTGTTATTCGTCGAAGTATTCTCATTTCTGTAGTCTCCAATAGTTGTTTCGTTTTTGTCGTCTCTGGCCGTGTTTCTGAGGTGTATGTCATAATAGGTCTAATTGTGGTTTTGTAGATCCGAACCTTTGTTTCTTGTTGTAAGTGTTTGTTTCGCCAGATCACGTCGTTGAGGCAACCCGCCACTTTGTTTGCTTTGGCCACCTGCCCTCTTACTTCATCCTCGATATTACCATAACTAGTTATGTCGATTCCTAGATATTTGAAACTCATTTCTTGTTGTATTATTCGACCATCTAGTTCTAGTTTGCATCGGAGGGGTTCTTTTGAGGTTGTCATACATTTAGTTTTTTCGGCTGAGATAATCATATTATATTTTCTTCCCGTAAGATTAAAGGTATTTAACAATCTCTGGAGGTCGTCTTCATTTTCGGCACATATCACAGCGTCATCAGCGTAACAGAGAATTTTTATTTCTGTATCACCCATTTTATATCCTCTACCAAGTCGCACCTCCTTTATTATTTCGTCCATTATCATGTTAAACAACAAAGGACTTAGCGAGTCTTCCTGTCTAATACCGCTCTTGACTGATATGGGTGTTGATAATTTACCGTTAGTGCGAATCTGAGCTTTATTGTTTGCGTATATGTTTTCGATGGTCTGAATTATATTGATAGGAATATTTCTCTTATATAACAGGTGGATTACGTCATCTAGCTTTATGCGATCGAATGCTTTTGTTAGATCTATAAAGCATAAAAATGTTGGTTTATTGTATTCTAGAGATTTTTCGACTATCTGTCGTAGAATAAATACTGCATCCACGCAAGACCTTCCTGATCTAAATCCCTGCTGTTCGTCTTCCAGTGTTGTAACCGAATTAATTTTATTTTTGATTACTTTCGTAACGAGTTTCAGAGTTGTGTCCAGTAGATTAATACCCCTGTAGTTCCCTGGTTCTTGTTTGTCGCCTTTCTTAAACATAAGCATTATTGTGCTGGTTCTCCAACTATCTGGTACTTTGCATTGTGTCAGGATTTTTCGAATGAAGCTTGTGAGTTCCTGTGTTAGTCGCTGTCCTCCGTATTTCAACAATTCGTTATGAATTCCGTCTTGTCCGGGAGACTTTCTATTTTTTAAGGATTTTATAGCTTTCTCTACTTCTTGAATGGTGACTTCTACATTATTTTTAAATTTTTTTAATATAATGTATACCAGATAAGATCCTTCAAGAAAGTGTTGCGAATTCCTCACAGCTGCAGAGACGGACTAGCTGTGACACTCATGACCCCGTTTTTCTGACGCTTTGTATGATAAGAACTTTGGAAAACGTTTTCATATACCTTTAACTATTGACTAAAAATTAAGTACTCTTCATTCATGTCGCTAATCCTAACCATTTTCGAAAAAAACGTCATTTTATTTACATCATGTATTTGGCATATTTCGACAAAAGATACATCTTTGCTCCTATCAAATGTTCAACCTACAACCTTATGATGAAAAAATTCGAGTTTACCTCTTTAGTTAAAAACGTCTGTGAATTGCAGTTCAACCTAAGATCGCAAAAAATGTGCCTTTTATTTTATCGGTACCAAAAACAAAGTATTGTCGTTGCAAACGTTGCTAGGTACGAAAGAAATAAATATCCTGCATTTTAGTACTTGTCAATTTTCACATTACTGACATATTTATCCTTTACTTGGATATTTTCTGATTTTTGGATTTCGTGGTGAAATTAATTGTGAAATATGGAATACACGTTTACTGAGTATGCAGATATGCATCTGATAATACATCTTACAATACTTTGGAAGCTAGGAGGTTATATCGCCACAGATATCCTAATTGTACGCTTTTAAATCAAAAAACATTTCAACGAGTTGACCACCGTCTAAAGAAGAATAGTAGGCGATTCCATTTAATAAGATAATAATATTAAATTTCTCCACAATTTTGAGAAATTTTGGGAAAAGATGCTGGTGGGGGAAGAACAGTACGTACGCCATAATAAGAGGAAAATATTTTAAATGTTATAGATGATACTCCCTCAACAAACACTCGAAAATTATTAGCGCAGTCTAGTACGTCGAAAAAAAATAGTAGATGCAGTTCTTCAAGAACACTTGTTATATCCATATCATTTGAAAAAAGTGCATGAACTGATTCCTGGAGATTTTCCCCGTTGAATGCAGTTTGCAAACTGACTATTGGATCAGCAACGAAATAATCTAAACTTCACTAGCACTATTCTCTTCACGGATGAAGCACAGTTTACCAAAAATAATATCATAAATTTGCACAACTCACATGTATGGGCTGATGAAAATCCTCATACCACTATTGTTTTGCATCATCAGCATCAGTTCTAATCAATTAATATCAAGGTAAAAATCATCAGCTCTTTTTTGATTGGACCATTCGTATTGCCGGCACCGCGGAATGAAGAAGTTTATTTGGAGTTTCTCCAGAACGCTTTTCATGAATAAGTGGAGCACTTAACACTTGAAACCCACCCAAACATGTACTACATATACGATGGGGTACCACCTCACTTCAGCGTTGCTGTGCAGGGGCACCTGAATAGCGTCAATCCAAGCCTTGCGATTGGAGAGAAGGACTTATTGCCGGACCTCCTAGATCTCCCGACCTAAAATCGCTGGATTTTTACCTGTATGTTAACCTCAAAACCTTGGTCTATTCCACTCCGGTGGATAGATGTTGCTTTTTGCATTATCCGATTTACAGCTGTTTGGATCTTATTACTATTATGTAATAATAGTCGTATATTAATTAATTTTTTCCATGTTCTAGTTTAATTTTCAACCCTGTCAATGCCTCTTTCTATGAGTATACTAACATTATAAACTTCCCATCAAAACGCCACTTATCCAGGAGTTTCGGTAGTTGTCCTTTTTGTTGTGGTATTAAAAATTTCGTGTCGTAACTTGCCTTTCCATCGTCGGTTTCGGGCAATATCTAGTAGTAGGGAGGAACTTCTACGGAGAATCATGTTTCATTGTGATCAAATAAGGAACAATGCTGAGTTAATGTGGCGAGTACAGCAGTCCTCAATTCGTCGTGCCCGCGAGTGTTTCAAACTTCACGGAGTCCCTGTTGAACCATCTTACGAAGTTTTTAACTAAGCAATTAGTTTAACTTTTTAATGAAACTATAGTGAAAGGGGAAAATTCCTCTTTTTCGTATTCAATCCGACAGAAGTTACACGACTAACACTGTAAATAAAATGACGTTTTATCGAGAACGGTTAAGATTAGCGACAAGAATGAAGTACTTAATTGTTAGTCAATAGTTAAACGCATGTAAAAAGCATTGTCCAAAATTCTTTTTATACAGGGCCTAAAAAAATGGGGTCATGAGAGTCCCAGCTAGTCTGTCCGTGAAGTTGTGAGTAATTCACAACATTTTCTTGGATAGTAATTTGAATAGTCTTACCTGTGATATATCATATTAAAAAAAATTGATATATACCTGGTGGTTCAATAGTTGTGGGTAAAAAACTTGATTCTATTGCAGCTCTTTGGAAACCCATATCTCCGAGGAGGAAGTATATACGAAAAAAGTTTATATAAACTTGTAGCACTCTTTTCATGTGTTTTTTTTTTTCATACCTGGGAAATTTCCCACATTTTCCCGGACATTCTGTATATCTATATATAAGCCCCAGATCATGGTTGTTTTCATTTCTGTGCTTGGTCATTAGTATCAATGTACAGTAGTGTTCAATGACGTTGTTGTTCTTACTACATACGCATGTTGTAAAACAAAAATCTTAGACTACACTTTGTTGAAAACGATAGTATACATATCTCGACTAGGTCGCAGTGATAAAATATTAAACCTGTAATTATGTCACTAACTAAAAAAGTTTGAAAACCCCTGGTCTAGGATGTTCCGTTAAAAGATATACCACACTGAATAACACAAGGTAATTTTAGAATATAGACATATTAATCTTCTTCAATCTATCCTTTATATAAAATATGCTTTTTTACTTTTATAATAACGGAGCTATCAAATTTTACCACCCCATTGGACTACATACCACAGTAAAATTGGACATAATTAATTTAAAATCTTCCCAAAAGCCGATAACGTTACTTGTTCCACGAATCTGAATGTGTTCCTATCACCATGAGAAATTTATATATTTTTTGTTTACTTCCGAAATGGGGACGAAAAAGATATTTTCCCTTTGTCACCGTATAACTAATGGAGAATGCTATTAGCTAACCAATGTTTCTTATTGTAAAATTTGTCGGTACCTCATTTTACACTCTCGGAATTTGACAAATTTTTAAATTTGATATTGGAATTTTTAAAAAATTTTTGCTTTGTATGTGATTCCATGTGGTATACGCAACCTTATTTCAATTACCCACCATGTTGTCTACTTTATCTACTTTAACAGTTTAACTTTATAGAACCACATTTATTAAAAATAAAATATTTTTAATACTGACCATTTGAAATGTGGAGAGGCTTAAAAAGTCTTTTTTAAACTTCTTAAAGAAGAAGGTTCTCAATTCGTCGACTATGTATTTTTTTATATATGTACACCGACTACTCCGGAACGGCGGCACCGATTTGAATGAATTATTTTACGTTATGTTCAGAAAGTTGCTGCGGTGGTCCCATATTTTTTGGATGAAATTAGTGCAGTAAAATCCAAGATGGCGCTGACAATATGGCGACCAAAAAAATTAATTTTGTCCTATTTCCTCCAAAATTGGTATCGGGGAATTTTCGAGGTCGTAAAGAACGAATCTGAAATTATTTGTAAAAAATTCAGTAAGGCGAACAAAAAATTTAATTTTGTCCGATTTTCTCCAAAATTGGTGTGGGGAAGTTTTCGAAATCGCACATAACGAATCTAAAATATTTTTAAAAAATTCAATATGGTGGGCAAAATAATCAATTTTGTCCGATTTTTTACAAAATTGATACGGGGGAGTTTTCGGGGTCACATATAACGCATCTAAAAGTATGTTTAAAAAATTCAATATGGCGGGTCCAATATGGTGGATGAAGAAATCAATTTTGTCCAATTTTCTTCAAAATTTTTATGGGACAGTTTTCGGGGTCGCTCATAACGAATCTGAAATTATTTTTTAAAAATTCGATATGGCGTATCCAATATGGTGGATAAAAATTAATTTTTTTCCATTTTTTCAAAATGTTTTTTGAAAAACTCAATCTAGCGGATTCCTAAAAATTTTACATTTTTCGATTTTCTCCGAAACTGATATGGGTGGTTCTTGAGGGTGTAAATCATATATTGAAAAGTATTTTTTAAGGATTCAATATAAAATTTTATGACTAAAATGTGGTCGGACTTGCATTATCTTTATTTTTATTTTTACGACGTTTCGATTAGGTTGTATTTCTAATCATTATCAAGTATAAACTGAATGTTTTGTCATAAGACTATGAGCTTATATAGGGACTGTGTCCATTGAAGCGCAACGTTTCGCTTTACTGTACACACTTCAATGATTTGATGTTACAAAGTAGTGGTTGCCAAAGATTAGGTATCTCAACACTCAGTTTACTGAAGATTCCATTATTGTTTTTAATATATGCTGCTTCTATAAAATTTTATATTTTTTAATTTTGTCCAAAGGTGGGACTGAATCGTTTTTGAGAATATAAATAGCGAATATCAAATTATTTTAAGAAAATCTAATATATCAGATGCAATATGACGGGTTAGAAATTTTAAATTTCTAGATTTCATCCAAAATTGGTACCAGGGGGTTTTGAAGGGTTTAGATTTCTAATAAAACTAAAAATTGAAAAATTAAATTTTTATTAAAAAAATTTTTATATGAAATTGAAATTTTTGAAGTCGGCGCCAAATTACTTCTAAATGAAATAAATTCCTACTAATATATATATTTTTTGTGGTAAGAAAGCAATTACAAATAAAGTATTTTTAATCTGTTTATGCAAATCACATTTTGTCAGGTATTAGTTTGATGCTTGGACTTCAAAATTTTCATTTTCATAAAAAAAATTATAGTTATTTTTCACTTTTTAGCGCACTTTTAGAAGTCGGTTCAATTTTTTTTATCAAAATTTTATTACAGCTAAATCTTTCAAGTTTATGTAGTTATAATTTAGAAGTATAAAATATGATTCTCTAAACTTTATAAATTGCTGCATGTTCAGCTATTTAAGCGGCACTTTAAAACTTTCATATATAGCATACATGTAAACTCTAAACCACGTAATTGGATTTAAAATCTGATACAAACCGAAACCTTACAAAGAGGTCAGTAGAACACACAGTTTAAAACTATTTTTTTCATAGAAAATAAAAGGTAGTTAGTTGAAACTAACCATAAAGTTACGTATATTTTGCTCATTGGTGTAATGTTGGGCTTTATTGGTTTTTAAGTTTTATAAATAATGTTTTATACAGAGTTTTTTAGACTATTTATAATACATCATTTATGTTTTTTAACTATCATAAAATGTAGTATATCTGATATAAAATCATACATAGAAGTATACAATGAACGCGAAACAGTGTTGGGTGATGATCATATAATAATTTGCTTAGAAAAACTAAGAAATATTAAGAAAATCCCATTGGACACAGAGGATTGTTGTTTAACTAGCATTTGTGCCAATAAAAGGTAATGTAGATATTTAAAGAGATAAAACAAAAAAAAAATAACGCATAATGCCATATAAAAATAAGCAATATTAATTGAACAGGAATTAAGTAATAAATTAAATTAACTTTTTGAGTAAGTTTTATCTGTGCATTTTGCTTATTATGTCGTTAATTATATAGTATAGAAACCCATTACACTAATTTAAAATGTTGATTGGGTATAAATAGCGAATCTATCAACTTTTCAGTTAAAGATAATAGTAGTGTCGAATAAAATCAAGATTCATATTACATTATATTACATTTTAACCGACATAAAAAAGTGTTAGTTTTTAAAATACATAAACATAATTATGTTGTCATTTTCAAAGACAGTGATGCTTCAGTTTGATTTCGATTGATTTACCTCGAAAAAACCGTGAGTGTATTCAGTAATCTTTAGAATTTTAAATGCTTCTTTATATTTTCTGATCTATGACCACCATATTATTACCTCTGGATATACATACTAATGAGCTTAAAATCCAGTATGTAATTGTCATTGTCAGTTGGTTCGTTTAGTTTCTTTTATGGTATTATAAATTGTATTAATATTAGCAAATAAACCTTCGTATTTGAAGAAAATTAAGGTTACAGATGTAGAGGTAAGGCCTTGAAATTGTTCAAAATCAGCTGTTATCCAAAAATCTCCAAAATTTGCCATTTTTGGGTGTGAAACAGTCGATGACCCGAGTCTGAGATGGAATAGCTAAATGACCAGACTCGTATGAATTCAGGATTATTTGAATATACACCAAAACGACTAAGCCAATCGTCTAACAAACATGGAAATCGCGATTGAACTAATCGGACCCAAATCAATTCAGCCTATTCCAACGACTATGGGTAAGAGGAAATTAAAACTTGAATATTGAATCTTGGATGAACTCCCCTGGAATGAGGTGTGCCAAGAAACGTATTACTGGCTCTAAAATGCGACTTATCAGAGAGATTCTTTCCCTGGAGAGGAAAGAATTGCGAATCGCGGTGGGACTATTAACAGGATATTGTCACTGTCGAGACCCATTGCATACGATGGATATCATGGATGGCATGATGTATAGACGATATCTGGAGGAGGAGAAAACTGTTGAATATGTTCTCAGAGAGTGCTTAACATCCAAGGACTAAGACAGAGACACTTTGGAGATAAAACATTATCACCTTCAGGCAAGTTCAGGGAACGATGCTGCTTGCACAAAGGTAACTGGCCTCGAATGACTTACAGCCTTAGAGAGATGTAAGAGGTATAATGAGGCACAAGCATAGAAGATCTAGTGTTACACCTTTTATTCATTTATTAACGGTCTTCTAAAAGGAGATTCTAAATTCGAGCGCTATGTTTTTTTATGTATGTACATCGATTACTCCAGCAGCACCGATTTGAATAACGAAATGGGTATGGGGGAGTTTTCATGATCATACACCACGAATCTAAAATTATTTTAAATTCAATATAGCGGACTAAAAATTTAACAACTCTTGATTTTGTTTACAATTCATACGGGGAGATTCTGAAAATGTAAATAACGAATTTAAAATTGTTTTAAAAAAAATTATATGGTAGATGCAATATGACGGTAGAAAAATTTTATAATTCCATATTATGTCCAAAATTGGTACTGGAGGGTTTTCGAGAGTACAGATTAAGATTAGATTAAAAGTTTAAAATAATTTTTTTAAAATTCAATATGACAAATTTGATACATTGGGTTCAAAATTTTACATTGTCCATATTTTTTCAAAAAATCACAGTCAAAGAGTTTTTGGAATCGTAGTTCGGACTCTTAAATTAATTTTTACATTTAGTTTGGCAGATGTAAAATGCCATTTTTTGATTTTGTACAAATTAATATTGGAAGGTCCTTGGGGCGTATATTACGAATTTTAAATTAATTTCTTCAAATTCAACATGCAGGATAAAATAAATCGAACTAAAAATTTTATATATTTTAAGTTTTTTCAATATCGGTGTTGGGGGTTTTGTGAGCCTAGGTCACGAATCTAAGATTAATTTATTAAAATGCAAATTAACGAATTTGCTTTAGCAAACTAAATATTTGTATTTAATGAAATTTGATTCAAAACTGTTATTTGGAGAATTATAGGAATTGAGGCATTTTTTGTTGTTCAATTTAATGCTACGACTTTGGATAAAATGGGTGCTTTTTTGCGATCTTAGAAACTCGTACCTCAATTCAAAATAAAAATCGAAAAATAAAATTTTTATAAAAAAAACTGAACCGATTTCTAAAAAAAAACACTATAGAGCGAAAAACAACGATATAAATTTTTATAGTAAACTAAAATTTTTGAAGTGGGCGCTAAATTAATTTTAAATGAAAAAAATATTTACTAACACGGGATACATAAAAATTACGGTAAAAAAGCAATTATACATAAAGTATTTCTCAACCTCTTTATGTGAATCACCTTTTGCAAGTTATTAATTTGGAGCCGAAACCAAGAATTTTAATTTTACATACAAAATTTAATTTTGCCTTTTATAAGGCAATTTTAGAAGTCGGTTCATTTTTTTTGAAAAATTTGATTATCATTCCATTTTTGCAGTTTAGAAATAAAAGAAAACAATTTCTTTATTCTCATATTAAACCTATTTTATTCTTATATTAAACCAGTTTTAAATTTAAATCGTGTTAGGGAATAGGGAAGTAAGTATAAAATATTTAAATTATTTTTAATTAGACAAATAATAAAAATTACGTTTAAATTTATCAAATACATGATTTAGTCTACTAAAGTTTACAGAATATATTATTGATGTACAATATTAGTAGTTATCCCACAAAGTAATTATATATTAAGGGGTTACATGGGTTTCGGAGGCTAAATAAAGCGAACTTTTACGAATTTTTTGCATATAAGGAAATATTTATTATGACCAAATTTTTTACAGGTGAAAGAGCAACTATTGAATTGCTTTTAGTAAAAGTTTCATCAAAAATCTTGACAAATGAGCCGGTTTGGACTTGGTTTTCGGAGACGCTTCGAAAAAAAGGGACTTTGTGGTGGACATGATAACTCGAGATAGCCTAATCTGAAATCAAAAAACCAAATATTTCCTGTTAGCACATGAGTATAGCTAGAGAGTAGACCAACGATTTTGCGAAAATTTAAAAATTGCATTTTTCGCAGAGTTGCAAAAAAATTTCAAAATTTCGTTAAAATTGATGCCAAAAAGCTCTGCCAAAAATAAAAATTTTATTTTGTTACAAAATCCTTCATTCACTCCCTAGAGAATCACTTTAAGAAAAAACATGTTAAATTTAAAAAAGATCGGTGCATTCGTTTTTGAGAAATCGTGTCCACTGTCTTCAAAAATGCAGTTTTGAGAAAAACGCGTTTAAAGTTTCATGTAAGAAATTTTTTTAAACTTACATAGAATCACCAATCCCAGGGCCATACAGCAATGTTTCTACGTCAGTTGTAATATTTAAAACATCCTTTTGCTCTCTTTTAAGTCAAATTTGGGCTTCCCGAGTCGTAGCCAAGTCGGCCAAGGAAATGCGAAGCTCGTCTATCATCCGAGCATACTCATGGCAATTCCGGCCGACTTTCACATCCATATTGTGGAAAAACATCAAAATATATAAATAACATGCCTTCATTGAAAATAGATGCAGCTATGTATGCAGCAATATGAACTATTTGGAAGCCAGCCGGAAGTATTTTCGGAGTTATCTTCCAAATTAGTTGATTGAAACTTTCGTTGTTATTTTGTGTGAATCCATAGACACACCGCTGTAGAAGTTCGTCTTTGCTCAGCTCATCGTAGATAGCTGCCAAGACATCATCTGCAAAAGGTTCACAATCATGCTTGAAACCTTCTAGACTATCGGTAGCTGCAGCACGTTGCCAAACACACCAAGAGTGAAAGGAAGAACAGATGCGTCTTTATATCTGCTGAGCGCGGACCGACCGACCGACCCTAACATGAGCCGACTTTCGATAGACTCTATTTCTGAAAGTTTAATCCCGATTGACTTGTAATTTTCGGAGAATATTTCTGAGATAGTGTACTTTCCATTAAGTCAATAAAAAAAATATTTTTCGAAATTTTGAAACTAATGTAACCCCCTAATTGCCTTATATTATTGCAAATCCTGCTTTAAAAATATTTTATTTTCGGCTCTAAGCTAGTAATTCTTCAAATCCGGTTCAACCTTTTCGAAGATTAGCACACGCAGATTGGGAGACCGACAGACAAAAAAAATACTCACAATCTCCTTTTCATGTCTATAAAGTTTTATCGCAATCGGTTCAGCCGTTTCAAGGATTAATACGTTCAGGCAAAAAAAAAACAGCATATATCACTCCCGACAACCTCCTCTCCATGTCTGTATTTTATATAATACATTTAAAATGCCTTTGATTCATTTAGTTTCAATTTTTGCATCACTAATTTCAAAATACTATCACGATTTAACGCTCCGAGGTAATAAATTGACAAAACTACACTCAAAGCGAAATTTGTAATTAAACCAGTCTAAACGATGAAAACGGCGCTTATAATTCTGTTATCGGGATATTGGTTCATTTTTATACAATAAAATGCCTTTAACTGAAAAAGATGGTGAAGGTTCACGTCATCTAAAAATTTTTTATTATTTCATAATGATATTTTTGAGGTAAAGGTTGAAATATTTCATTGGTATCATTTTGGCGCAAATGCCGAAATAATTACTTATATTGGTATTCTTCTTGCAGGCAGAGAAAAGAAAAGAATATATATATAAACAGTTTATTTCCTGCAAATACTACTCTGGTCTTCTCTCCATACGCGTTTCGACCACCTTATGGTTTCGTCAGTGGAGCTGTATCGGACCGAGAGCAACATTCGCAGGAAGTAACTGATTTATGAAATATAAATTCCAAAGAATGTCGGTAGGATATCGCAACCTGCCACCTACCGACCTCGATGTCAAACTGAAAAATATCGCTAGTCGAACGACATCTATTAATCACCGAAATAGTGAGAAAATTTTTTTAAAAAATCAAAATTTCAGTAAGAAGTCGAGAGGCGTATGGAGAGAGGACCAGAGTAGTACTTGCTGGAAATAAACTATTTGTATATATTCTTTCCTTTTTTCTGCCTGAAAGGAAAATACATATATAACAACTATTTAAATACGGCAGATAGATTTCTTTATTTCTTCCTGAAATCTTGGTTTTTTTAGAAAATTTTGACACGTCTCCGTTGATTAATAGATGTCGTTCGACTGGCGATATTTTTGAGTCTGACATCGAGCTCGGTAGGTGGCAGGTTGCAATATCCTACCGACGTATTTTGAAATGTATATTTCATATATCACTTATTTCCTGCGAGTGTTGCTCTCGGTCCGATACAGCTCAGCTCAACAATTATTCTTCAGAATATTTTTGGAGTGTCTCCAAAATTTAGCTGTAGAATTTTTTTTGTTCCTAGGCTAATGGGTTTAAAATCCAATCTAGGTTGAAAAATAACCTATTGACTTCATTAAAATGAATTTTTGTTCTTATATTCATCTTGGGAGTAAGTTTCCAAAACATCCAGAACTTGCAAAATGTGCCCGGCGTCTGTGCATTTTGTCACCACTTTCCTTTTTTGCTGTCTTTATAAAGACCAAATACAAAAATAGGTTGAATACAGCACCTGATTTTCTTTCGTATTTCTAGTAACATAAATTAGTAAAAAACTAAATTGGAGCATTTTATTGGTTTATATAGATAGGGATACGTTCCTCACACCATTAGAGTTCATCAGGGTAACTTTTAATATAAATATACTGGAAAGTTGCATCTGATTTACATATTGAGTTGTCAACCATTGAACCACATATAAAAAAAATTTGTAAGGATAAATCACATGCATCTGATTAGTTTTCGAGAACGCTCAGCAGTATGTTCTATTTAACTTTTGTTATTGTCTTTGATTATCATGTTGTTGATTTTTTTTCAATTTGTTTTAATTTTTGGATATATTTGGAATATTATTCATAACAAATCACAAATTTATAAATTCAGTAACCTTACTTTAAGCGCCAAATACAATATCTGTTTATACACTGATTATTTATGTATATAAAATTATTTGTCCACTTTAAAAACAAACATAAATGACTCCATTTGACCTTTAATAAGTCTTTGGTAAACATTACCCACATATTCAATCTAATCATATTAGCTTTTATACTTTTATCGATTGTTGTTATATTTGTTAAATGATAAACAAGATAGACAACTTCAAGATTTTTTTGGCCATTTTCAAGAATAACTACCAAAATAAACGACTAAAATTCGCTTGTATCCAACACAAATGTCCCTATATTTTTCAGTATTTCCAAATAAATTTTTACATTATCACTTTCTAAAACCGTCTCTGGATCTTCGTTGGAAAATCGCTTTCCTTTATCAGTCTCCACTTTATCAGTTAAATTACTTTCAACGACGATCGCAACAAAAAAATATATTGCCAAAGTTATAAATAGTCCATGAATCGTTTTCAGAAAGTATATTTATTCAAAACGGCAGATATTTCGATAAGTATAATTTAATTTTTTTAAGTTATTGTCTTTTCCGCAACAATTGATTTTCTGAATTTTTTGCTTGGGAAGATTTTTTGATCATTAATGCATTAAGAATTTAAGTTGCCTAACAGCTTAATACAGATGTAACTATTTTGATTTATTGATATATATATATATATATATATATATATATATATATATATATATATATATATATATATATATACATATATATATATATATATATATATATATATATATATTTTAATACATTTGTGTTGGATACAAGTGAATTTCAGTAGTTTATTTCGATAGTTATTCTTGAAAATGGCCAAAAAAAATCTTGAAGTTGTCTATCTTAATAGAACATATTGCTGAGCGTCTCGAAATCTAATCAGATGCATGTGATTTATCCATACAAATTCTTTTTATATTTGGTTCAATGATTGACAACTCAATATGTAAATCAGGTGCAACTTTCCAGTATATTTATAATAAAAGTTGCCCTGATGAACTCTAATGGTGTGAGAAGCGTATCCCTATCTGTATAAATCAATAAAATACCCCAATTTAGTTTTTTACTAATTTATGTAACCAGAAATACAAAAGAAAGTCAGGTGCTGTATTCAACTTATTTTTGTATTTTGTCTTTATTAAGACAGTAAAAAAGGAAAGTGGTGAGAAAAGGCACAGACGCCGGGCACATTATGCAAGTTCTGGATATTTTGGACTGCTTACTCCCAAGATGAATATAAGAACAAAAATTAATTTTAATGAAGTCAATAGGTTGTTTTTCAACCTAGACTGGATTTTAAACCCATTAGCTTAGGAACAAAAAAAACTTCTACAGCTAAATTTTGGAGGCACTCCAAAAATATCCCGATGAATAATTGCTGAGCTGTGCTGTATTGGACCAAGAGCAACATTCGCAGAAAATAAGTGATATATGAAATATAAATTCAAAAGTATGTCTTTAGGACATTGCAACCTGCCACCTACCTAGCTCGATGTCAGACTGAAAAATGTCGCCAGTCGAACGACACCGTAGTAGTGTGAAAATTTTTAAAAAATCAAAATTTGAGTAAGAAATAAAGAAATCCATCTGCCGTAATATATATATATATATATATATATATATATATATATATATATATATATATATATATATATATATATATATATATATATATATGTATATGGGTGTATATATAAACAGTTCATTTCCTGCAAATACTACTCTAGTCCACTCCCTATACGCGTTTCAACCACCTTATGCTCTTGTCAGTGGAGCTGTGGTGACCCAACAACCCTAGTATACAGAATTTCATACAAATCGGTTGATTTTTCAAAAATTTGGCCATTATATTGAATTTTTGACCGACATATTGGATCCGCCATGTTAGATTTTGTCTACCTACCACACCAGCTTTTTAGGGGCATCCATCAGCTACAATTTTAGCCAAAAACGATTCGAGCGATTGCAAATTTTTATTTTTACAAGCTTTTCTTGCTAGAGACTAGATTTTTCTCCGACTTCCGGCCACCAAATTGGATTTTTCAGAGGTCCACTCGGCATTTAAAAGTAGACGCTCTAAGCTTTAAAAGGAGCCCTAGGTCAATTTTTTGGATTGCTTCTAATTTTTGTCATAGCTCTAATCCAGTTGATGCGGATTGTCCCATATATATATATATATATATATATATATATATATATATATATATATATATATATATATACAGGGCGTCGTTCCACGATGAATTGCCGTTAGAAATTTTTAAAATTTTCAGTTTACTAAAGTCGATAGAGGCAATTCGGCTAAAATATTTTCAAGATGGTGGCATTTTCAGGTATACCGGAAGTTAATGCTTTCTTGCTTATTTTAAACGCAACACCGTGTATGTTATTTCATTTTTAGATTCTACGTTATTCCATAGAATTATTTCATGGATAATGTCCTATACCTAACTCTTTTTGACATACTTTAAATTTTATGCCAAAAATAATGTTGGCAGACCTAAATCTGACCATCAGTTTATTCTATATAAAAGCCTTTATTATATAATTAGCGTTAGTTTCCTTCTAGAAGGGGATTAACTTTAGTGGACTGTGTTGATATACTGATAAATAATAAATACAGGATGATCAAAAACTAACATTAAATATTTACTTGACGAAATCGTTAATAGACAACTTTTTTAAATATAAATCCCTATTTTTTTAATGCTATCTTATTTAACATTAAAAGTAAAGGTGACTTTGTACAGAATTTTCTATTCCAAAATTTGCAGTTTTTGAAATATTGGCAATTAAATATTTTTATATTGTAAAAATGCTTAACGGCTTCCCTTCCAAACTATTTTGATAAAACTTACACCCTAAAGTAAACTTTCGAATGCATCCCTTACCCTTGCCATACAGTCTTCCATCGTTGTCACTATATAAACGATGTTTTTCATCTTTCCCCATATAAAATAATCCTAGACTGTAAATCACGAGAATGAGGAGGCTACAAAAAGTTTCATTATTGGCAACCCCTTTGTCATAAAATGTTACTGGTAAGGAGTCGGTAACTATAACGGTTCTATGTGGTGGGGCGCCATCGTATTGGTAATAATTTTGCCTGTGTTTCGCCAGAGATAAATTGCTTAAATATTGATTGTCTGACTCTTCTAAAATATTTAAATATCTTTCACCTACAAAAGTAAATACATAATTTAAAATGGAGACATAATTTCCTTTGTATTATAAGTGAAGTACCATTTAAGTTTTCTTCATAAAAATGTAGTTTTATTATTCCATTATTTCTAACACCACAAGATACGTTAAATTAACAACTTTCTTGAAAATAATTCCCAATCTTATTCAATGAGAATTTCCTCCAAAAATTGAGATTGTGTCTGTCAAAAAGGCAATTATTCGTAAATATGGCTTCATCAATCCAAATTATGCTGTCCAAAAATCGAGGATCGTCTTGTATTATCATTAATATAAATTCGCAAAATTCCATTCTTTTCGGAAAATCAGTATATTTTACGATTTGAATCAAAGATGTATTGAGCTCTTCAAGATTCTTATTTGTGGTGCCACTTGGCTTAACGATGTCAAAATATGGGCCGCAAAATATCTCAAAATTGCAATTTTGACTTTTTAATATTGAGATAGGTTCATTTTTGTCTTAATGGTATCAAAATTTTTGAAGTCTTCTAGTATTTATTTAACACTGTTCCGTGACGGTTCCGGTTTATATGAATATCTATCAACAAATGTCTGATCTGTTCTTGATAAAACTTTGTTACATTTCCCATAGATAATAAACAAATATAAATAATCTTCGTGCATATAATTTAATCTCTCCGGCATAATTTTTATCAATAATGATCCAGTTACAAGAAATTGTTACATTTTTTTAGCACTTTTACTCTATAGTTTTCTTCCGCAGCGTTTTGCCGATGTGACCTACTAATACAAAAATATTAACTTGCCAATATTTCAAAAACTACAAATTTTTTGAATAGACAACTTTATTTTTAATGCTAAGTAAGATAACAAAGAAATAAAAGGGGTTTTACATTAAAAAAAAAATTGACTTTTAAGTTCAAAGTTAATATTTAATATTAGTTATTGATCACCCAGTATTTATGCATTATCAAAATATCAACATACTATACTAAAGTAGTTCTCATTCTAGAATGAAGTCAACCACAATTAAATAATAAGGACTTTCATATAGGAGAAATTGTGAGTTATGTTTAGACCTGCAGAAATCACTTTTAATTTGAATTTAAAATACTTCAAAAACAGTTAGACTTAGGTACAGAACATTATACATGAAATATGTGTGTAATTTTGCATTGAATCTAAAAATGAAATACCATATAGGATGTTCCCATTGAAATGAGCAATAAGGCATTAACTTCCAGTATAACTGGAAGTACCAGCATCTGGAAAATATTTTAGGCGAAACTGCCATATTTTGAAGATTTTCCAGTTTGTTTTCTGAAAAACTGATAGTGGCGGTTCATCGTGGAATATTCTGTATGTCTCCTTCTAAATAATTGCTACAAGTATGTTTGAAATGTCACCGAAATGGATCTTGGGACCGGTTTAAAAGTCAACGGTTTTTCTCGAGGCTCCTTAGCCGTATTGAACATTTAATTTCTTCTCTGATATAATACTCGGTCTCATCCGTAGAGTTGTTGTATCTCGAGACCAAGTATTACGTGTTACTATCCAATATTATTATTCTAGAAAGTGAGACAAAGTATCATCCTTTACAGTATTTTTCATATAGAATATCTGATTTAATGCTTAAACATCCTATTAAATATTTAAAAAATATTTTTGCCATTATACAAAATACGAATAATAAGTTATTTTTTAGGAATTTCATAAACTTTATTCATCAGACTAACGAAATGCTACATCTCCTTTGTAACGAAAAGCTGTATCAAAAGGAATTATCAGTAGGATGCATTTGGAAGGATATTTCCAGCAAAAATGTAAAATCAACAAATGAAAGTAAAGAGAATTTCAGCGCCATACCTAAATACCTGCACAAGTTTAAATTGAACGATGCGTCGGCACAGATAAATTCAGAGCCAGAAAAGTCGTAAGTTTTAATCTGTTTTTGTATTTATATTACTCTAGTTAGCGTTTTAATACTGCTTTTAAACAGGTAAATATTCTGTTGATAGAAGAAAAATTATATCTCTAAATGCAACAAATTTGAAAGCAAAGTAGTTTCACATCTATTTGCACAAACTACTTAAGACAATTTTACCTTTTAAAAGCAATGACAGATATACCTATTCGCTTAACCAGATCCACGGTAATTATGTGTCCGTAATACGAGGTGTCTTTAAAGGTTCGGAAAAAACGCTAACAGTTTTTAAGGTGAGAAATCAAGACACAATATGATTACAGTTTCGCTGTATGGGGTGTCCCATTTTCGACACTTTTACTGGTTACTGGAATTATTATCAAAGATATAGTGTTGCGGTTTTCACTTTAAAATACTACTTTTTAATGAAACTTAAGATTCTGGTGTCAAATTTGTCATGGTTCTCTTAGTTTTTAATCTACAGGGTGATTTTGAAAATCTTCGATTTTTAGACACATCTCGTATTTTCGTTATGCGTTAATTTATCGAAAAAGTAAAAATGTGTTTTAATAGAATTTTTTACGTAAAGCTCAGTGGCGTAGTCAGTTTTTTTCTAAAAAGTTTAGTTTTTGAGATATTAACAAAACTTATAATTTTTTAAATAGAACACCATGTATATTATTTTATTAATTGATTAAGTATAAGTAAGGCTTTTCAAAAATATATAATGTGTTTATTTTATTTTGAAAAACAAGGTCAGAATTCGATATTTTCAATAATTTACTTTATTGGTAACACTAGGCCATAACCAATTTATAAGAATTGGTTATAATTTATTAGAAACAAAAAGGAGATATCCAAAAATTCACGGTTTTGTCAGATTATTATTATTTATGAAATATTTTTATTACGTAGGTGTTTTTGGTTTACTTTTTATTTATTTTGCATTTACAATGACCGCTTAAGATAATTATGAAAAGTATGATATGTTAGTATGATTTATACAAAGCAATCAACCTTCCGAAGAAGCTTCTGAATTATATTTCAATAGGTAACGTATTTAAAGCGTTATCATTAGTATAATTTCTCATATCTGGCGATCGTTTTTGATCACGTATCCAGAAAGAAGGCAACGCTTTCCAAATATATTTGCTCTTTTAAAAGAAATCTAGTTGAATACGGATCTTTTATTCAGTCGCGTTCCAAAACATACGTCAAAGAAGACAGAGAAAGAAAAGAAACAAATGTGTTATTTTACGCAGCAGCAACAACTTGATCATCCTGTAGAAAAATAGAGGAAGAAGTTGGTGTAGCAAAACTTAACGCTGAAAGAATTTTTAAAAAGTATGAATACCATCAATATAAATTTAAAATAGTACAACATTTATATCTCTGAGATGATGAGTACCGAGTAATATTTTGTCAATGATATTTAGAACAAATCCGCATCAACGAATCTTTTGGCAAATTTGTTATCTGGTCTGACAAATGTTATTTTTCAAGTGCGGGGTATTTTAATCGTCACAATACGAGGCAATGCTCTGCGGAAAATCACCATTTAATTTTCGCAAGGGCATTACAAAAGCGGTTCGGAGTTGGTGTCTCGTGTTTTATTTTGGACCGACGCATAGCCTACAGAATGTATGAGGGGGTAAATACCTAGAAATACTTATGAAAATTATTCCAGAATTGCTTTTAAATGTTGCATTGACCTATTTCATTTCCATTTATCTTCAACGGTGCCCCGAGCAACAACTCTGAGATGTTAAGGCCATTTCTAAACAATAACTTTCCTCAAAGATGGGCGAGTAAGATGATCCCCACGATCTCCCGATATTTCCGTTTTGGATTTTTTGTGGGGTTTTATGCAAAATAAAGTGTATAAGACACGACAAGAATCTATAGAGGAACTTCGCGACGCAATTGGTTTGGCCTTCCAAACTCTTCACAATAAACCTATGATTTTTTTAAATGCAATTAGAAGAATAACAAAACTGTGCCGATATTGCATTCGAGAAAATGGCCATTGGCTGTGTTTAGTTTCAGTATTTCTTTTTGTTTTCGTTACTTTAATTTTATAAAATAATGTTGTTCTTGTTTCTTTGCAATCAACTTTCAATATTCTGATTTGATAATAACAGTGTTGCTTAAAGTAAAAAATGTAATAATAATTAAGGGTTTACAATTGAAATTATAGAAAAACATTAAAACTAACTTTTAAAATTTTGATCTTTGGTATAATTATTATTATCAAAATTTTGCATTTGTTTCTTACATATTGACCGTGGTCTACTGTTACAAATAAAGTAAATTATTGAAAATATTGAATTCTGACCTTGTTTTTCAAAATAAAATAAATACAGTACATATTTTTGAAAAGTCTAAATTATACTTTGATATCTAAAATAATATGTAGTGTCGTGTTTAGAAAATCATAAATTTGGTTAATATCTTAAAAACTAAACGTAAAAAGCACTACAAATTCAGTTTTTATCATCTTGATAAATTAACGCATAACGGAAATACATGTGCAAAAAAAACGGAATGACCCTGTAGATTAAAAACTAAGAGAGCCATGACAATTTTGACACCGGAATCTTTCGTTTCGTTAAAAAGTGAGATACTAAAGTTACAACCGCAAAACTATATCTTTGATAATAACGTCAATACCCAAGTTCAATTAACGAGGCTGCTTGGGTTCGCAAAGGGGATCGGACTCGAAGAACCTGCAACTATGGGATGTAAAGGGCCCAATGGATACCTAGGCATCGATGATCTAGTATCACCACCCCTTTTCACTCATTCATTCCACTCCAATACTACCTAAAGGTGTCGAAAATGGGGCACCCCGTACATGGTAGAATATACGACCAGTAGCACTTCGCCTACATCTAAAACTTCATAACTTTTCCCCTCGGCATGTTTTACCAAAAAAGTTATAGTACAATAAAAATTTACATAACCACGAGTTAACAAAATAAGTATCGTCATTAATTACAAAAGAGAATTATCAGATAATTCAATATGAAAATCATTTATGGTTTAATTTTAAAATTTATCATTTAATTTTTAAATTTTTCGCTATGGTCGAACATTACACTAATGCCGAAATGACCAATATGATTATCGATAAGAAGATTATCAGGGGAATATACCGAGAAAGACTTTCAAATAGATGAATACCAAACTTCCAAACATTTGCTCCTGCTGACAAGCGGCTTCGGGAAAGCGATAGTTTTGCTCCTGCAATCATTGGTTATGGACAGAATTTTTCAACCAGAGGTTGACAAAGAAATTTCAGAACGAGTTGAAGAAAATTCGAGTCTGTGCAACAGATATTTACATTTGAACTTAGAATTTCTAGAGATACAGTAAATATGACTTTAAAAGAATAGGTATTGCATCTATTCCACCTTCAGGCAGCTTAAGAGCCTTTATCTTTCAACTTAGAATTGAGCACATGATCCAAACTTTCATAAAAAAATTTTATTTATCGATTACTGTTGCTTTACGAGAAAAATATCACAAATACACACAGCGAACATATTTAGGCTGATCTCCCATTGGCCATTAAACAAAATATGCATTAAGCAGGACACTTCACATTATATATTAGACATCATTGAAACGAGAATGTTCAAAATCGATGGGTCTGCCGAGGAAATGATGCTCCTGCAAATTGGCCACCCCATTCACCGGATTTAACGCCCATCGAATAATTTTTATGAGGAATCCTTAAACATATAGTTATTGTAGACTTGTAAATATCGAAGAAGAATTGCGAGCACGGATACATAGTTTAAAAAATACTTTATGCTTAGATACAGAGATGATGGAAAGGGTGCAATTTAACTTTCTCCGTAGAATGAAAATAGTTAAATTAAAAAATTAAATAAACAACTCATTTCTGTTCTGGTTTGTTACTGACTTATTGTTTTATTCTTATTGTTCTTTGCCAGTTTATTCTTATATTATTGCCATTGTTAGCTTATTGTTATGCAAATGTTTGTTATTTTTGACCTGTTGACCCCTAAACACGTTCAAAATTTCTTGAACCAATTCTAAATCTGGTGTCAATACTCAATTAAACATTTAAAATGGTTTATCACGGAAATGGTTGCTCGAAGCGACACCAACTACATACAACTTTTTTGGATAAAAGATCTTAGGGAATAATAATTTGTCACTAGAAATTTAATATACCAAGGCACAAAAAAGTTAGAAAGCTTTAGATGTAGGTGAAGTGCTACTGGTAATACACATCGAAACTGTAATTAGATCTTGATTTTTCATCCTAAATACACCAAAACACCAAATTTAGTGCAAATCAAGCTATTATCAATATAAATGCTTACAAAAAAATGTAAAAAATTATATTTTCAGCCACGCTAGTATTTTATAATGACATGTAATTAAAAATTATTATTAGAAAGTAAAATTTCTTTAAAATCTAAGAACACGATTTCTTACTAAAATAGCGTAGAGTTAGCTACAGAGCAGATCATCACTTTTACCATGGCTACACGAGTACTCGAGAGGCACAACATATTTACATATCTCAAAAATTTTAGACAGAGCTTTTCTTGTCTCTAACTGTCTCTATTTCAACCTAAAATGTATTAATATTGAATGATTTCTGAATTTATTGACACTTCATGAAAGTGAACCAAATGTAGTTTTCTTGGGCGTTTCACGATTATATTAATATTGTATCATTTGTAAATTTTATTAATATTTAACGCGAGGGAAAGGTAGGAAAAAAAAATTTTAGTATTATTATTTATATATTACACATAATTCCAATGTTTCATAAGTAATTTAGTAAAAAATTTTAAATAGTTACAATTTATTTTTATCAACTCGGATTAAATTTTCTACTAAATTGGCTGCATCCTTGGCACACCCAACACACAAAGTTATACCAGCTCCTCCATGTCCATAATTATGCACGATTTTTAAAACTTTTCCACTAGGAGCTTTTAAAAATTCTTCTTCTAGTCTTACTTTAATTCTTGATGGTCGCAATCCAACAACCTCTTTGATTTTTTTGCTATCATAAAATGGTGATAGCATTTTACATACATTTTGCGTGTATCTCTTACTATCCTCCTCGCTTACAGTTAAATCAAAACTCTTTTGCTGAGTGCCCCCTTAAAATCAAATTTTTATTTTTTTTTAAATATCCATATAGCTAATGGTTTTGATTAAAGTGTTAATTCAAATAGAAACAAGTTTTGAATTACTAAAAAAGGGAAATAATTGAAAATTTGCTCCTGACTAAGTGATCTTAGATTGGTGTAAATTTACATATAGTTGATCACTACATATGTTTTGTCGTAGGGTCACTATAATATTAACATATGAGTATATGAAAATGCAATGAATAGCTATAGCTAAATTTACGAGTCATGATGTCCTGGTGATAACGCTGTAAAATTTTAAAGACAAAACAACAGTATTTTAAACAAACATCACAGGCATATGATATACCGTCAGATAGAGAAAACACTCAAGTTGAGTGTATCAGCTGTTTACCGCATTCTTCATAAGCGTTTGCAAATGCGCACACTTTGTTAGGTTTGGTTGCCATGAAAGAAAAGAGAATTAAACTGTGCAAAGAAACGCTAAGAAAAAGTCAATAGGGAGTAATAAGAAATCTTAATTAAATTGATATATCCAGCAAAACCTGGTTTTATCATTGCAATGTTACCATAAAATCTCAAAATCAAATGAAATTATTTCAAGATAACGGACATATCAGTTAAAAAATCACGATTGGTTAAGGAATGGTTGATATAAGTTACTCATGAAGATAAATTTTATGACTATTGTTGCATTTGCTAAGCAAAAATTTATCTAAAAACATCTACCAGAAATACTGAAGTCCTGCAAATAGGGATTCTCACTGGAGATTCAATAGTTTGATTCTACATGAAGATATGCAAAAGAAAATCACATAACGGAGTCATCCTCCTTACAGTCTAGACATAGCGCCATGTTACATTGTAGTTTTCCGTTATATCAAGAAGTAGCTAAATATTAAACATTTTATCGCCTACATCGTTCTAATCGGTGCGTTCAAAGAGATATATGCTAGCGTTTCAAGGAAATTCTGGATAAAATATCTAGTTTCAATCAATGCAATTCTGTCCAGCCCCTAATAAGCTGTGCGTGTAACAAAACTTAGGTAATGACCTATATATATTCACAAATTGTTTAATATTAGTTTAGAAGGATACCTGGTTTCAACGTGCTTGATATACATATGGGGCATTACACCCCTGCTGCCTATTTTTCGTTTGATTAAAAAATATTAAAACTATCAGAAAAGTATAAGCTTCCGAATGGTGCTCGGTAAAATTACTCTATGAAATCAGATCATCCTGAAAATTTCGAAAAACCAAAAATAAATGAAGAAAAAGTTATTATTAGTTAAATCCTTTTGAAGGTCACATTTTTTTATTCGCTATTTTTGATTTAAATTACTCACTCGGGGGGGGGGGGGGGGGGGTTAAGGTCACAGAGTGCGAATATGTAATGATTATTTTAATTTTCCAATATTCAAGATGGCGTATTCAAAATGGTAAACCATAATTTTTTAAAGTCATTAAGGCAAAGAGATTCTCAACAAAATATTGAACATTGCTCCTTTAATTTGAACAGATTTAATTATTTTTTGTGGAAACAATATTCTTTCCATACTTTTGTCCAAAGTGTTTTTTTTTATTTATCATAGGAGAATTTTGTCTCATTTTGTATATTCACTTGTTGAATAAAAAGTTATCCATTTGGTAGTGTATGTTTATTTTTTGATATGAAATTAATTATTAATAACCAAATATTAAGGAAATAAACAGAAAAAAAATCTTTCCATACTTTTGTCCATGACTGTATATATGCTATTAATTAACATCATCAGCATATTACGAAAATATTGGTTGTTGTGCGATTGTAACAGTTTTTTCACTTTCCTATATTATAGATCGGTAAGTATTAGGAATAAATCCAGAAAGGCACCTTTTTGCACCAATATAACGACATAAAAAGAAAGTATGAAACAAGGATTTTATATTAGCTTCTTAAAATATAAAATATATTGGTACATCAGAACTATACAACCTTTTTAGGATAAGAGATTTCCTTCTTTCCGTGTTTTTGCATTATCTCTGGACTTTCGTTTTATATAAGACCAAAAACTTTAATATTATTCGGACTTTCGTAATCTGTTATTTAAAAGTAGGATAACTTTTTACTGTGACCTCTTCACAAGTATTGATAACTTGTAAATATGTTGATATTGGTATGTATATTTTTAATTTTTATTGTGACTAATTCAAGACTTTGTCTATTTATTTCACTTTCTTGGTATCATCATCTGATAAAAAAAAAAAGATGGATCAGTGTCCTCTTAATATTCCAAAAAAAAAATTTATGGATCCTATGGTAACTAGAAAGTCAGAAAAAGATAGATCGACAATTTTTTTAAACACAATTAATGGGAGTTCATTCCCCTTTTTCAGTTCGCAAGTGAGTGGCTACGGATCTAGGACCATTCCTGGATCCGAGTTTAAAAATTTGGACCGGCTGATAAACTCACAGAAATGAAGGCTTTTAATAGAAAATGCAAATGCAGGATGATAAAGTTTAAGAAACTATAAACAATTTTAAAAATACTGATACTAATAATTAAAAAACAAAAATGAAAAATTTAAATTTTATGCTAATATAGGAAAACATATAATAGTATCACAAGTTATGTAGGTCTACCTCATATATAATTCGTAAGAATGATTATAAAGGTGTATAAATATTAATCAAATAATATAGTTTTTTACAATTGCTTTTAGGTGAAATGATTTTTTCCTAGAAACTCATAATAGTCAATTTAAAATATTTGAGGTTGTTTGCAAAAAAAAATATATAAAGAAAGTACATTTATATTATTTTTTAGTATATCTCAATGTTGTTGGCAGGGAGAAGAATAGTGGTATCATGTAACCGTTTAGTATGACCACATGTAAGATGTAGGTTTATATTAAATGCAATGCAATGTCAAAGTAACTTCAAAATAATAGCCATGCAAATAATTACATTAAATTATTTTGCGCATGAGACAATAAATTCAGACAAATATTTCTCTTATTATATATAAGTCAGCAAAATATTTAGCTCACTTAAGACGTTTTTAGTAACTTAAGAAGTAACAATAATAAGGACATGGTTGTACTAATATGCGCTTTAGTTATTTATTTTTCCTAATATATATTGTCTGTCTCTATTTACGACCTTTACGAAATTGCTTGCATTCGCCTAATTTGAAAAGTCACTTTCCGTTACCTACTTTTCAGTTTT
This sequence comes from Diaprepes abbreviatus, assembly GCA_034092305.1. Taxonomy (NCBI): domain Eukaryota; kingdom Metazoa; phylum Arthropoda; class Insecta; order Coleoptera; family Curculionidae; genus Diaprepes; species Diaprepes abbreviatus. Next base: position 21,194,473 of record JASJET010000031.1, read on the forward strand.
ACGTTGATTTGTCTCTGTGAAACGTGTATGTCACATTTATTTAACAGCTCATAATATCGTTAGATCCTAATTGTTGAGGCAAGAATTATAGAGTTGGTATAAAATGGTCGAGGGCAATGTGAAACTGCAAAAATTATTGGTAACAGCCTTTGTGCTGTACAAAATACGTACCGGCTCTATAAGAGTAGCCTGGTAACCAGAAGACCAGGATCCTATCGAGAAAAAGTCACTCCCCAAAGAAATGACCGTTTTTTGGTGTCCTCAAGTTTGCGGAATATAATAGATACTGCACTTTTACTGCCAAATCAACACCAAGAAATAAAAGACATAAATATTAGTGCATGAATGGGTATTAGAGGAAAGTTTTGGTATATTCGATGGATTTTTAGAAGGATGGCTACAAGCCCACTGCGGGTATCGAATTGCAGGACTGTCTTTTTCCCGAATTTATTCTACATGGAATGATGAGGATTGAAACCAGGTAATATTCTCAGGTGAGTGACCTTTGTGCGTTACGGGATCAGATAGTCATCAACGAGTATAAAGAAAACCCTTTTAACGATATACTCCAGTTTATACTGACCAACATCTTCCATTTGATAGTAGGTCAGTTACAGTTTGGGCAGAAATCTCTTCACAAACACGCACAGAGTTGATCTTTATACAAAATGGCTCCCTGACAGCTCACAGGTATGTTCCAAAAGTTCTAGAATGTAATTCCTTTTGTGATCACTATATGCAATTGAGGATTTTTTTGGAAGATCATGTTGTATCTCACACAGACAAAATTCTCAGAGAAAATCTGGATGAAGTGGGAATTAGGTTGTTTGATTGACCAGCACTTAATCCAGAAATTAATTTCACCGAACATGTTTGGGATTAGTTGGAACGACGTATCCGAAGGCATACATCATCTTCAAGAACTTTCCAAAAACTAAAAGCGTTTCTAATGTAGGAGTGAAATAACATCAAATGGAAAATGATCTTTAATTTAATCAAATGTAGGATTCGTCGACTTAAACCAATCATTAATGAAAGAGGAGTAAATACATATAAGGTTTTAAAAAGATGACCAAGTTTTTTTAATTTTTTTATTCCTAATCACAATAAGTCGTACTTCGTTTTAAATATAAATTTCTTTACGTTTTCAGATTAAATAAAAAAAATTCTTTTCGATTTTCATCAAAATTAACTTAAAACAGAAAATTCCAAAAATACATCAGAAAGTCAATGTCAATGATATACATATTTGCTCATCATTATATATATATATATATATATATATATATATATATATATATATATATATATATATATATATATATATTTATTTATTAATAGTAATTCTCATACGTACCAACAACAACTGAATTAGTATTTGGTATAATATAACAACAATCTTCTTCTTCTTTCAATGTCACCAAATAAGTACAGTACTGCCAAGGTGCTTCAACTCTCATAATTTGTCCTCTAATAGGAACTACTGCTAGATCCTGTAATAAATTTCTAGCCTCGATTCCACTGCAATTTACAATTACATCGAATTCTTCCAGTTCGTTAAAATTGTCAATATGTTTTTCTATTATTTTCCCGTTTCGTTCCAGAAATTTCCGCTAAAACATAAACTTTATTATCCGTAAATCTTATTTCTTTATTTTAGTTCAATGACAATAATATGTTTCTTACTGTACTTTTACGCCGGCTTTATGATTTTAAGATTTCATGTATATTTTTATGTAAATAAATTTTTGCTTTTCCAAAAAACCTTGCATGTTCTCAAAACACGTTATTCTTTGAAAGATATTTTCAAGACACGTTATTCTTTGAAAGATATTTTATACCAGGGGACCCTGAAAATGATTTTTGTATTTTAAATTACAAATGTGGAATTTAAATGTCTTTAATAACTAAAAAAAAAACATAATTTAACAAGTAATTTAAAATACTGTTACTTCCGAATCAACCAGAAATAAAATCATATATATTTTCCTTGCCTTATTTTTGCATAATATATACTAATCATAGACTTGAACGGTAAGTTTTTTTCCTAATAATTTTTTAAACAACACTTTATAATTATTAATTCTATTAATTTTATTGTTCGAAGAGGAAATTTTTGTTACATTAACTGTTGAAGAACTAATTTTCAGCAACTTTTATATGATAAATTATTTTCACAAGCTACCGTTCTTCTCCTTGACTCAATTAGAAGAAAATATACCTACAGTTTATTTCCTACAAATGCTACTCTTGTTTTCTCTCCATACCCGGATCAGAGTTGTATTTGCCCGAAATAAAGTGTCTGTATATTTTTCCTTTATGCCTAAAGTATAAAATTGATAATTCGTTAAACTAAATATACATCAATAAAAATGTTTTTATTTTTTACTGAAATTTAAAGTTTTAAACTTCTTACTACTCCGGTGTAGGTATAGATGTCATTTGACTATTGATATTTCATAGTCTGACGTCAAAAATGTCTACAGATTTAATATCCTGCCGGCTTGTCTCGGAATTTAAATTTTTTATGTTTCCTATGAATGTTTCTCTTGATTCGTTACCCCTCCACTGATAAGATAGGTGGTCAAAACGCATATGGAGAGAGAACGAGAGTTGTATTAGCAGGAAATAAACGCTATGTAGATTTTCCCTTAACAGGCTGATGAAGGAGAACGCTAATTTATTAAACTAATTCTATGATCGTTAAGCATTCTTTATTTCTTACTGAAATTTTAACTGATAATTATTTGTTATTTTTAATTATTATATCTTACAAATTTAATATGGCCACTCCTATTAAATTATTTAAAAGCAGAAAAAATTAATTTATGTTAAACACAAATATATAAATAAAAACAACAAAACAAGTTTTTTATATATTTCACCCACTATTTTAAAAACAGGGATAGTTAAATTACAACAAAACTTATTTCATTACAGGCTTATCTTATGCAAAATTAAGAAACTGGGGAAATTTGAACTTAAACTTAACTTAAAAAAATGTATACTTAATTAAGACTACATTTGTGTTTTCTATTGAGACGTTTATTTTCTGTGATTTCATCGATACGCCTAATTTTGAAACTTGGGCCTATGTTTGTTATTTATTACATTTACCAAAATAAGATATATTTGACTACCGTTGAAAAACCAGATACCACGAACTGAAATTTGTACAATGAATAAGAATAGTCATTTCTTGTAGATTTTGTATCATCGCGACATTTTCTTATATAAGTCTTATTCTTTTAAATGCCGTTGAGTTTGTATAAATGTCTTTCTTTTTATTCAAGATACTCAATTTTGTAATTTTCAAGTTTTGGAAACTTTCACTTTTCACGAACGATAAGCTTTTTAGCGACATATTTGATAAACCATGGATGTTTTAAATCTATAAAAGCATTGCTCAATCCAAATTTATCATTAGTTTTTCAACATAAATTTGTTTAAACAAATTCTTGTCATATTATTTTTTTATAATAAGTGCATTCATTGCATTTTACAAAAATAAATACATTTAAACGAGTCGTTATCAAATCATAAACAATCAATTTTCCAATTTGAAAAACCCTCAAACGATCATTAAAAAATAATTAAGAACATATATCCAGACAGAAACCTTATTCTACAAATACTAAATCTACAAATTAATATCATTAAACAGCTTATATTTGAATTGCAAAAATTTGTTATTTAATACTTTATTTATAGCAAAATATATCGTAATAACCATAACGACGCCTTTGAACGTATTTATTTTTGTTAAATGCAATGGAAGCATTTATTTAAAAAAATAATGAATTTTACAGTAATGAATTTGGATTGAACGATGCTTTAATAGTCTTAAAACATCTATGATTTATCAGAATTCTCGCTTAAAAGCTTATCAGTCACGAAAGGTGAAGGTTTTCAAAACTTGAAAAATTCATAGAGTTTGAATTTTTTCAGTGGCATTTAAAAGAGTAAGACTTATACTTTAAGATGCTATTCAGAACAAAACATGTCGAGATGATACATAACCTCGAATAGAGGTTCTAGGTTAGGATATTTAAAAAATTTGATGCAATGGAGCCATTCTGAGGCAGGAATGGAATTCAGCGATTCAAAATCTGTAGGAAATAAATATTTTTAAACAATGTAAAAATTTCACATCGTGCTGTGTTATATCAAATTGTTATTACATTTAATTCACTACATAAATGTTCCCTGGAAATCTATTGTGTCTAAAAATCAATTAAAAAATTTGAAAAAAATATGCCGAAACGGAGTTTAAATAATGGCGCTGATTACGTGACACTTATGACGTCATATCAGACTAAACGACAATTTGTATTATTTCTTAAGGTTTTTATTTGTTTGCTGATATAAAATAGTTTAAAACTTGTACCTAGTGCCATAATAAACTTTTTCTTTTCACCAAATCTAGCCGAACGAATATCTTAAGCATATACACAGATTCCAATTAATACAGTGATATAACTTGGACGTCAAGAGGTTGGTATCGAAGGACCCAGTGGAGGCTGCAAGTACAAAGACATAGAAACTTACCAACATGGGAACACATTACCAAAACAGGTACAATCTTAAGAAATATGAAACAGAATCTTACACATATCAGTCAATGTGTCATGGTGTCTGAGAAATGCACAGCTGCCATAGGAAACACCAGATGCCAACTATCCTGGAGCTCGAATATGTATGATTTCTATCTTAGACTATTTAGCTGTTTTTTATGAAAAAGCCTTTACTTTTTCCATAGAATGAAATGCGCCAAAAAATAAATGGTTATTATAATCTGGTTACTTACCTGCAAATAGGGTAAAAATATAACAGCTTCCCATGTGAAAGTGGTGATTAAAAATCCACCTGTAAAATGTTTGTTGTATCGTTTACTCAAGCTTTGTAAATGACGATCTGAGAGTTCACTATATCCCAAAGTTGCTTTGACCCACTCGGGAAGTGCATAATTTTCATCATTGAATAAGCTTATTGCTGGCATTAAACAAATTCCTGCTTCTTTCGCTTTTCCTAAAAATATTTCAAATAATTCGAAAAACAATTTATCAAAAGTTCTATATTGCAGGGAAATATCTGATCGCCATTACGCATTACAATATTTTGTAGCAGCATTGAATCCTCTGTCAGTATTGGCATGCATGTGTCTTGAAAAAACGTCAATTACTTTGTTCTAAATAATAGTTTTGAATAATAACTATCTCTCCCTATAGTAGATCCCAAACAGTGAGAGTCTTCTTTGCTTTAGGTGGCAGGTGAGTTGAGCTCTTTTCAATAGAAAATACCGAAAAAATTGAGTGTCTGTGTAAAATTTATCTTGAATTTGACAGTCTAAAATTTCCAATTTGTTGGAAAATTTTTAAATTTCTAAAGTTGATGGGAGCAATTCGGGTAAAATATTTTGAAGATGGTGGTACTTCCGATTATACCGGAAGTTAGTGCCTCCTTGCTTATTTTAAGTAAACTACTCTATAGGTTATTTTTAGATTTTATGCAAAAGACATAAAATATATGTATAATATACCTAAGTCTAGCTGTTTTTGATATATTTCAAATTTTATGTCAAAAATTGCGTTTACAGGCATATAACTATTTATTTCTCCTATATGAAATTCTTTATTACTTAGTTGGGGTTGGTTTTCTTCTAGATTGAGATCTATTTTAGTGTACTGTGTTGATATCTTGATAGTAAATAAATACAGAGTGATCGAAAAGTAACATTAAATATTAACTTGAAAAAATCGTTAAAGGTCAATTTTTTTAAATGTAATCACTCTATAGGGTTTTGCCAAAACATTACTAAATAACAAACTGGCTATGCTAACCTGAAAATAACTGATTTACCTAGTATATTGGTGTAGAATTGGAAATGTATCCTATCGATATACGATTGAAGTATTCAATGAAAAGTACCCATATGTTAATTTAACTCAAAAACCCGTGCGTAACTTAATTTGAAAATTTGATGCTAGGTACTAGGAATCTGAAAAGTATTAAAAAGGTAAAAAAGCAGTACAGCCATAATGACGTTGCGACCTTCGTAGTGCCTGACTTAAACTTCTAAATTATCCTTAAGGAAAAGAATAGACAGAATTTATTAACAAAATGCAAGATAAAGATGATACTCGATATTTGAAGTTTTCTTTGATAATGAATGAACAAATTTTAGTTAATAGATTCTTGTATAAGGAATTTAAAATTTAAAAAAGTTAATGTTTAGTGCGACGTAATGTATTATAAAATAATTGAGCCTTTTTTAGTAGACAGTTTAGATTAAAATTCATATATGAAAATTTTGGCCAGTTTTGTTATGACAGAACTGGGTGATTAATATTTAGAGTTTAGAAGAAAACTTATTTTTCAACAAGACTGCTGTCATATTGACTCTGTATTACGAGTGATAAAGTGGTTAGACATTCACTTCCAAAATAAGTGTATTGGCCGTTTTAGACCAATGATCTGCCCTGCTCAGTCACCAGATCTAACCCCATTAGAATATCTTCTATGGGGTTACTCAAAGTAAAAGTTTGCATCAAAAATGACTTTTCTTCAAAAAACCAGAAACATTGAAGTATAGTACGGAACCCCATCTGTGGACACACTGTATATCAACAGTCCAGTTTTATGCGTTAAATTCGTAGTTTAGTATCGACATGAACTAACTAATTAAAACTAAATTTAATAAAGAGTTTATTAGCACCAAAAATTAGGTAACAGTCAGAAAAACAAATAACATAATTCATTGTAAACATAAACAAAATTTTGATTATTGTAGAGACGAAGATAACAAAATTCTGCGAATAAAACAGATTTCAATGTTAAACAAACATACTCTACATATTGTAAATTTGCGGTTTGAAAAATAAATTTTAGATTTTGTTCTTTAATAAAGATAATAAGTTTCATTTTAATTTCGTCAAGTTATTTATTCTTATCAATAAATGTTGTGACCCGAAATTGAAGCAAATTAAAAATTGATTTTTATTTCAAATTAACAAGCCATAAAGGGCATAAAAAATTCCCAATACTCCAGTCTGTCTACAAAAAAAGGCGAAAAAAATTATTACAAATATTTAAAGGTTTTAAATCATGGAGGAGAGGGCCTAGTAAATGGTAAATACTTAAAGAAGTACTGTCAGACTTTTTTTATAAACAACAGCCAAAGTCGGAAAATTCCATTTTCTTCCAAAATTTTCCAAAGACATTTTAGGGAAAAGTTTTATTAGTAAAAGTTAAGTGTGCGAAAGTTCAGCCAGATATATTGAATAGGTTATGATTAATATCAATTGTTTATTAAAAACACAAAAGTTTAAATAATTGTTATTTGTCATGATACAGACTTGTTATTAGGTGGACTGTAAAAGAGGTTGAAAACCATGGATTTTAGAAAAAAAAATACTCTACAACAGCTTTTAAACGGGGACCTATATTTTATGATGCAATAAATAACATAACAATACATTTTATGCATTGTACATGAAGCGATAGCCCTTTAAAGTGAAGGTACTTGTAGAAATGAGCTGTAGCTAGTTGTGGAGGAAGCAGCTCGGAGCTCCTTTTTTCGCGCGTCACTATTATGATATCGAAACTCCAAACTGAAGCGCGTTGCAAAATTTGACAGTATTTTGGATTGTAAGCAACGTAGGACCTTCATTTTTTTGAATTGGTAAACTCGATGAAATATGAACAACTGGCTAATTTTTTTTACCGTGGAAAATCAGGAAACGTTGTAAAATTGAAACCAAGATTTATTTACAACGTAAATACTAAATGTACATGTATATATATATATATATATATATATATATATATATATATATATATATATATATATATATATATAAGAACATTGCTGTTATTTGACATAAAAAATAAAATCTTTCTTTACAGTAAAATTAAAATATAAGTAACAATATATTGCAAAATTTGAGTATTTACGTTATAAATAAATTTTGGTTAATAAAACATGTCAATTTTCCGGCGTTTGCCGATTCTCCACGTTAATGAAAATTGAAAACTTGTTTATATTTCGTCGAGTTACCCCAATTTAAAAAGAAATGAAGGTCCTACGTTACCTAAGACCCAAAATACTGTTAAATTTTGCATCGCGCTCCAATTTAAAGTTACGATATCATAATAGTGCCGCGCGAAAATGGAGCTCCGGGCTGCTCTCCCCACCATCTGCCACAGCTCATTTCTGCAAGTATCTGTACTTCAGGCACAATGCATAAAATGTATACTTATTCATTTTGACATCAAATATAGATCCTCGTTTAAAATCTGTGAAAATTTCGACTCTTAATGTTTATAAACAACAGAGATATGATTTTAAAAAAATGTCTTTTTTGGCTCTTACTGGTCGTAGAGCGATTTTTTCCTTAAATCCGAGATCTCCTATAACCTTTACGATCCACTTAATAACAAGTGTATATCATGAAAAACAACAAAGTTATTCTAATTGTTTATAAACAAAAAATACCTCTTTTTTTACCCACTCTTTTTAAGGCAATTTTGGAATAAATATATTATTTTTAACTTTCCTTGTAACTTGACATTGACCAACTATTGTTTAAACTTTCGATGTTTATAATGAACAACTGACATTAATCATAAACTATTCAACCGATCTGGTTGAACTTCCGCATACTTATAAAGACCCATAATCAAAGTGTTATATGTCACTTTCGGCATTATTGTAAAAGTTATTTATAAAATAATGCAAAAAGGGGTTTTTCACCATTATCTCGATAATTTATTTATCGATTTTAATATATAAAACATGAAATTAAAGGTTTTCTCAATACCTGCAACTTTCACTTAGACAACTTTTCTCTAAAATGTCATAGGCAGAGAATCGAATTTTTCGACTTTGGACAGAGCCAATCTGACAGTACCTCTTTATGCATTTACCATTTACTAGGCTCCCCTTATAAATTAAAAACATCAAATATCTGTAATAAAATTTTCGGTGAAATCGATCTCTTTTCATTACACAGACTGAATTAGAATTCATTCATTCGTTAACTTGAATCAGTGTTTTTTTTTGCAAAACTGAACTAAAGATTTTTTTATATGAACCAGTACCAGATTTAACGGTTTTATCACTGAGTCAACTAGCGTATATAAATCTACATGAAATTTATTTTTAATATAATTCATAATATTTATATATTTGGAAACAGATGGGTCTCAACTAACTCAACTGTAATCAAAATAATAGAACACTTCTAAAATTGACCTTAATAAAATATGTGAGATACTATTCAAGTAAAGTTATTTATCGAAATAAACATTTACAATGAAATAAGAGTTTGGAATAATTATTAAGATAATGATTTTATTAATTAAGATATGTATGACGTTAACTACTTGTTTTCTTTATAATTAGCAAAACAATACAGCAGACTGGTATATTTGTTTAATAATCAGTTTTTATTTACAATTAAATAAACCATTAAGAATATTAAAACATTTATTTGAAGATTGGAAACAATGTTGAAGATTACCTGAAATACATTTGTCGAGCTTACGTAGTCTTTATTTCTTTTTGTTCAATTCATGTATCTCTAATAGTTATAAAGTATACTATAAAAAAACTTCACATTAATTTTAAGATAATGTGCTGGAGGCAAATTTCATAAACATTAAATGCCTATAATGTTAATGAATTAAATATAATAATTTTTACATTAGCTCTGTGATTATACATTAAATTCGGTATGTTTCCAGTTACTTTATTGAAATTTAAGGTAATATTCAATTAGATTTAATGTACAAAGATTTAATTTCAAAGTACATGTTGTTACAGTTTTGTTACTTTATGAAAAAAACTATAAATAACTTTACCAAAATACCAACAATCAAGCCAATACTCACCATAAATTAAACTCTTATTTTCATCAAGTAGTCTCTTTAATACATATAAAATAAAAGCTAAAAGATTTTGTCACTGTCACACCAAAGACCGGTTTTGTAAAAAAAATCAAGTGTGTCTAGAAATGTATCAAACACTCCACTTTTGCCACTTTCATCAAGGGTGTAGTTAGTTAATCTTTTGTTTTTTTCTTGGCGCTCTTGAGATTTTTAAAAAGCGTCAGTAGAGAGAGTCTGGGCCAAGCCTTGGTTGTGAAAACCGGCAAAAACCCAGAAAGCAGAATTTTTTTGCTGATTTCCGAAAAATACAATACTAATTTTATTCCTGTGTGTAGCAAAAACCATAGTTTAGAGTGTTAAGGCGTCATTTGCCAGATATCGAGGAAAATTAAAGTTATTATTGTATTCGTGCGCGTTAAGTAAATCCTAGTGAAGGTGATCTCACCTAAAAAGCTAACACACCATCGTTGTGACTACTTGACTTAGCCTTCCTGCCTAAAATTAGATTTGCATGCCAGAGCCGGCATATTACACACCACTGCTCCATAGAAGCCATCGGCTATCCAGCTTGCCGAAAGTGTTTGGATTTAATGACAAAACTGCCTTTCAGGTATTAGAACTTCGTAATAAACAGTGAAATTACCGGTTTTAATGTATACTTTCCTTTTTCCCCTGTGATTGAGAACTAATAAGACTTTATGCGAGCAATTACAGGACACTTTATTTTTAATTTTACTTAAAATACCTTTTAAACCGAAGGTATACGTATACACTAGGTAATTTAAAACATCACTTCACATATTAATAGTCCAACACTTTTAATTAGGCTTAAGTAAACATAATTTTAGACTTAATCGGCCTACTAGATAACTTATTAGTGCAAAATACAACTTTACATAAAAAGTAAGGTTATTCAGTTCAGCCGGGTACCTATTCTCGTTTTTGAGAGAACGATCACTTGATGGAAAATGGGCGTGGTTCTCACGAAAAAGTATGAAACCGTATTCTGGGTAGCTTTTCTCGTTCTCGAGAGAACGATCATCTTGATGGAAAGTGGCCGTGGTTCTCACGAAAAAGTAAGAAACCGTATTCTGAATACGTTTTCATACTTTTTCGTGAGAACCACGCCCACTTTCCATCAAGATGATCGTTCTCTCAAGAACGAGAATAGGTACCCCGATAGTGAAAATTAAGACCTGACCTACATCTAAACCGATTTGGCGTATGGCGCGGATGACGTCATACTTTCAGTAGTGTTGTTCATTGTTTCTTTGATTTTTTTTTATTATAATCCAGGTAGCAAATAGTCGCATATTTATTTAGATCAAATTAAAATTCACATAGTTTGCAAATCAGAATCCTGTTTTTATTGTTAAACATAGATACTAATTGTTTTTGGAATCGGTGTGTTTTATTTTGGGACCTAGTTGTTTCCTGTTTTCGATAACATCATCGCTTCTTGTTACCCACGGGCCTAAAACAGGTGGCGCTATGAATTTATATAACCCCCCTAATCTCCGGCATGCTAGCCTAGGCACTGCCCTAAAAGAAGGCGCGATCAACAAAAAAAAATAACCACCTGTACAGAAGCATTAAATATTTAATTTTCATTCATTCGTTTTCATTTTAATTTTCTTTCTCTCTCGCGGTGTAGCAATGTAACTTCCGATTTAAGGTACAAAATCATTAAATTTGATAAACGATTGTACATTAAATTGAAAGTTATTTTTAACAGTGTATAAACTGAATGCCAGTGCTAGAAACTTATATAAGGTATGGGTTCACTGAAGCCTGAAGTTTTGCTTCACTGTATAAACCTTAACGTTTTGATGTTATAAAGTAGCGGTTGCCAATGATTAGGTATCTTAACACTCGGTTTACTAAAGATTCCACTATTATTTTTAATGTAAGCTGCTTTTGGAAATTTTCCCTTCATGTTGGGTTCCATATACAGGGTGTCAGGAAAAAATCATATAAACTTTTTTCGTATATGCCTCCTCTTCGAAGATATGGGCATCCAAAGAGCTGCAATGCATAATTATTGAACCAACAGGAATATTTCAATTTTTTTTAATATGATATATACCAAGTAAGACACTTCGAATTACTATCCAAGAAAGTGTTGTGAATTACTCACAGCTGCAGGGACGGACTAGCTGTGACACCCAGGACCCCAATTTTTTTACACCCTGTAGCTAAGAACTTTGGTCAACGTTTTATACATATCTTTAACTATTGACTAAAAATTAAATACTCTTAATTCATGTTGGTAATCCTACCCGTTTCGAAAAAACGTCGTTTTATTACGTCATGTATTTGGCGTATTTGGATAAAAGATACAGCTTTGTTCCTATTACATGTTCAACCTTCAACTTTATGATAAAAAGAAATACGGTCCAAAATTAGAGTTTACCTCTTTGGTTAAAAATATCTAATATTGCGTTTTATTTTATCGGCACCAAAAACAAAATATTTTTGTTGCAAACGTTGCTAGGAACGAAAGAAATAAATATCCTGAATTTTAGAACTTGTCAACTTTCACATCGCTGACACATTCATTCTTTACTCGGATATTAATTTACTAATTTTTGGATTTCGTGGTTAAAATAATTGTGGAATAATTGTTAATATAGAATACACGTTTATTGAGTATGCAAATTTTGGAAAAAGAAATACTAATGTTGGTCGAGGAAGAACAGTTCGTACGCCACAATTGGAGGAAAATATTTTAAATGCTTTAGATGACACTCCTTCAACGAGTACTCGAAAATTATCAGCGCAGTTTAATGCGTTGAAAATAATAGTATATGAAGTTCTTCAAGAACAGCTGTTATATCCATATCATTTGAAAAAAGTAAATGAACCGATTCCTGAAGGTTTTCTCCTGAGAATGCACTTTGCAAACTGGCTATTGGATCAGCAACGAAATATATGTATGGACAGGAATCATTGGCAATTTTTTTAATGGGCCATTCGTATTGCCGGCACGACTGAATGAAGAACTTTACTTGGAGTTCCTCCAGAACGCTTTTCACGATTTAGTAGAGCACTTACCCGCCGAAACATGTACTATGTGCATGATGGAGCACCACCTCATTTCAGCCTTGCTGTGCGAGAACACCTGAATAACATCTATCCAAACCGATGGATAGGTAGAGGAAGACTTATTGCCTGACCTCCACTATCTCCCGACCTAACGCCGTTGGATTTTTACTTATGGGGGACACTTCAAAATCGTAATGTATTCCACTCCGGTCGATAGTAGGGAGGAAGTTCTACGGAGAATCGCGTTTCATTGTGATCAAATAAGGAACAATGCTGAGATAATGTGGCGGGTACAGCAGTCCTCAATTCGTCGTGCTCGAAAGTGAGATTTCATAGAGCCCATGCTGAAATCTCTTACGAAGTACGTAACTAAACAGTTAGTTTAACTTTTTATTGAAACTATGGTGACAGGAGAAAATTCCAATTATTCGTAGTCAACCTTACAGAAGTTAAGTGATTAACAGTATAAATAAAAGAACCTTTTTTTCGAAAACGGTGAGGATTAGAAACATAAATAAAAAGTACTTAATTTTTAGCCAATAGTTAAAGGTATGCAAAGTTCTTATCGTACAGGGCGGGGCGTCCCAGCAGCTGTGAGTAATTCGCAACACTTTCTTCAATAGTAATTTGAAGGACCTTACCTGGTAAACATCATATTAAAAAAATTGAAATGGTGGTTCAATAATTATGTGTAAAAAACTTGATTCCAATAAAGCTCTTTGGAAGCCCATATCTTCGAAAAAAATTTATATGGGCCGATAATATTCCTTTCACGTGTTTTTTTCATATCCAAGGGATTTTCTACATTTTCCTGGACACCCTGTATATTTCCGCAGATTCAGATTATTTTATATTGTGTTGTTTATTCAATGCGTGTTCTGCAGTATCAGATACTCGCTCAGTATTTATATGCAATAATGCGGATTCAATTGAAAAAGAGACAACAAATATTAAATCCGATTTAAAAAAAAAATAGCTCAAAATTAATAAAATTAAAACTTCTTGGAACAAAGATCGCTGGACAGCAAAAAACACATTCCTTCGTCATAAATCCTTTATATGAAGGGGATCTCTGAATATGCCTGAGATAAACAAATCCACATAAAATGGTTTAAAGCTGTCGCAACTTAACATGAACAAGAGAAAATTTATTGAATCAGTTTACATTAAAAATTAATATGGAATTTTCAGAAAACCCATTATTGAGATACTTAATTTTAGGCAACCACTACTTTGTAACATCAAAACATTGAGGTTTATACCGTGAAGCGAAACATCGCCTCAATGGACTGACTGTCGTAAAAACAAACAAAAATAGAAAGATGCGAGTCCAACAACGACATTTGACTCAAAATTAAAACATGTTAAAAAATTACACACGCGCAATTTTTGTCATTGGATAGAAGCTAGGAACTTATGAAGTTTCTAGTAAATTATTAAACGAATACTGTGTTTTTATAAAAAAAATTAGGATACAAAGTGACACTAGTGCCAATATGTGTAAGCTAATATATTAACAATCATAACTTCTGAATATCTGCTGTTTTTAAAAAATAATATTAGTTTGTTACGCTTCTGCCTCAAATTTCTTGATTTTGAGTCTTTGAGAAGTGTCAAATATTTAGCATTCAGAGAAACATACGACGAATATTCCGAGCTTGTGTATATATCCAGATCCAAAGATCTAGCAACAATAGACGAGGAATATCTCATTTAAATCGATTACAGTAACTTCCTAAACTATTTCAAATGTTTGGTCTAGATAAAGGAGATAAGAGACATAGGAAGTTAAAGAAAATTAAATAGTAGGAGAGCTACTGAAACCTTCATGTATGGGTCTGCATGTAAGGCTGGGATCGTTTTAAAGATAGATAAACCCAAAAACGTTAACCTCGATGGTCTCATCCGGTCACTATCCCTTCTCCCGTACTTTTAAAAACAGCAAAAAATAAATATTTTTAAACTTGAAGGTGTAAGGTTGACACTTGGATATGCTTTAGTCAAAATAGAGTTGTTTATAGAAAAAAATGCCAGATAACTCAGCCCATCGCAAGTATCAACCTGAAAAGACAAATAACCTTTGTCGTATAAGGTTGAAGTTTAAATACAAGAATAAATATAATGTTTCAAGTCGTTTTACCCAAGCCAGATCATCTTGATTGTGGCAAGTACTGCCAGACTGCGAAGGAAGTTGTTGTGAACGTGCGAATGAGATAGCGCTATACAGGTTCAGAAGTTCTAGTGGGACAATTTATCGAACGCCACATTAATTATGAATAATTTCAAAATAAAAATGAAATAAAATAAAAGGTTTTTTTAAAAGAAAATTATATAAAAATGGATAATAAGTTACTACAAAATTAGTCTTTATCCAGTTCTTTGAGGTCGTCTTTGTCGGATTCGTCACTGCCTTCATCATATTTTGAAAAACAAAATATATTTTATTTTTGTTTTTTAGTTAAATACATACAAATTATAACTTAATTTGAAAAGAGTTAATAAAAGGGCCCTGATCTTTTTCATTAAATATAAAAATAATGGGTTGTCTAAAATTCTTCGTTCAGTATGTGCAGACTGATTTTCGCGAGCATCAACGGATGCCTTTAATATTATATAGTAAACTGATCAAGGCATTGTTTTCCATCCAATCAATTAAAAGTGCATAGACTGTTCACTAAAATCAAACCATTATTTTCAGGATGACGAGTACAACTATTTTTTAAATGAACATTTCGTCAAATATTTGTTATATACTGGAATCAAATCCGTTTATGTTGTTATCCTAATTCAAACTGACATGGAGGTAAATTGGATGAGGTATAATTGGTAACTTTTTTATTGAAATTGTGAGTATCAGTTGTGTTATACGTTGTCATACAATTTAATATTATATATAAGACAAGCAAGTTTTGCGAGGATTGAAAAAGTGTCTATTCTCTTTTCTAATGCTGAATGCTTTTTTGCTTTTGTGCCTCTTTTGACAAATGTCGGGTTTTAATCGCAGCCTTTTAATGCATGAAAGCTTGGCAACCATTGGCATATGGATGTACCCAATTTAATATATAATTCAAAGGTATTTATAGTATTTTGCATAATGCAAATCCCATATTTTTGACAAAAAAATTGCGAATTATGCAACTCGCTAATTTTGTATGAAATGAGAATGAGCAGGGCCTTTTTTATTAATATCTTTAAATTTAATTATATTTTATATATATTTAACTAACAAGTAAAAATAATATATGGTGAAAACGGCGACAAATTCGGCGAAAACGACAACAAAAAATTAGATGAAGACTAATTTTATATAAAATCTATAAACAAATTCTATGATCTATCTTGATTCACACAATAAACACATAGTTTTTTTGTAGCATTATTTATAATTACTTACACGTTCAATAAACTATCTCACTTCTCTGTAACACTATCCCTTTGTCTCCCACAATACCCTCTTTTGTGGTCTGGTGATTGCCTCAGTGGTCCGGCTTTGGGCCAAATGTCGCAAAATATTATATTTAAACTTGTGTTAAAATTTCAAGTTTACACGACAAAGTTTATTTTCACCCCTGTTTTGCTCACCTTTGAACTTGTTTGGAAGGTACTTGTGACAGGGCAAGTGATCTGGCAATTTTTCTTTCTGTAACTTACTGTATTTAAATTAAAACATATCCAAATGCCAACCTTATACCTCCAAATTTAAAAATATAAAGATACAGGAAGAGGAATAGTGACCGGATGAGGACTGCCAGACCAACATTTTTGGATCCGTCTATGTTTAAAAGAGTCTTATAAAAGTTCCCAGCCTTACACGCAGACCTTTACATCATGGGTTTAGTAGATTTTAAGGGACCCATTCACTGCCCTGCCGTACGCCGCATGATGCAGGACTGTGAATGTTGTCACACCTGTATGACGTCAGGCAATATTGAGCAGGATGCGTTTTGCATTCTGCAAGGGGTTAACAAGCTCCGCTCACCGCTCGCAGTCCTCCACGCATGAGTGTCATTAGCTTGGAGACCTGCGTGATGGCTTACTGTGTTGGGAGCAGGAATATAAATTTAAGAGCCGGACTGCAGTCTACCATTTTGATTAAATATGAACAGCACGGGTTTATTCGATTTTTGTTGAAATATATAAAGAAAATCGCTGTTTATGTGATGTAAAATCCCAAAATTACTCGAACAAAGCAATGAGAAATACGGCATTGCAAGAGTTGCTATTAGTGAATAAGAAATATGATATCATTGCGTATGATCTTCCTAGCTAAAAATCGTAAAGTGGCTATCAGCCGCTTTTTAGCAGAGATGTTCTCACACATCATGGTGTTCTGTTCAGATATTATTGGCGTAACTGTATTTAATAAATATTGAAAGATCTCTTCATTCATCCTTAAGTAATTTTGATAGGATTGACTTCTTTAATCAGCGTGGTATCACAGAAGCAACTACATATTCTCTGACAGATCTGTAGAAGATTCTTTACCACACTTTCTTTTTATTTTTATCTAATAATAAGAAAAAAACATAGTAATTTGCTATTTTTTTAAGATATCGTAAATTAGGAATTTTGGCTTGATAACGAGAAAAAAGTGTACTGATACGACGGAAAGACAAACCAGTATTGACGATGGACGGCAATGCTGGACAGTAGGTAAGCTATGTCCTACTAGCGCAATCCCTTTGCGCCAGATTGCACGCAGGATAGTGAATGGGCCCCTTTAAACTAAAACCTTACATATATTCAGATTCTCTTAACCGATTTCTTTTTAATCGTGTGGCGGAAAAATTCGGCGAATTCCACAGACGATAACGTTGATTCCATATATATATATATATATATATATATATATATATATATATATATATATATATATATATTATTTAAAAATATTACATTATTGCATGGTGTGAGTTCAAGAGATGTATGAACATTTAAAAATAAATATTTGTGACAATTGCTGCTACCTTGATATAATAGGGAAAAGATTCATACAATATTGCTGAAAAGATGGAAGTAAAGAGGGACACATACACATGCCTTTAACCCGGCTTCAATTTTCAGTTTCAAAATTTAATTTTTCGCAATTGTCAACTGATCTTTGTTAATAACAATAAGAACGTTAAAGGAAAAAATGGGAAACACAAATGACCTTACCTTGTTTCCATAATTGTAAAATATACTCATATGTAGATTGAGACCACTTAGTTACGTTTTCCACAGTAGTTTCACCTAATAAATATGGTTCCCATAACCCTGCAGCAATATCACTCGTGGTATTTGGACTAAATTTATCAGCAAAGATTGTCACATTTCCTCGACTTCCTAGTCTATTTTGTATTTCTAGTGCTGTAGTTAGTCCAATTGCACCACATCCTACTACTGCAATATTCCACATTACTTTAGTTTTGGGTATAAATATGGCATATAAATATAAACAATTTACAACTTTCCAGCACTGAGCTTAACTAAGTAGTATTTAAGAAAGTAATAAAGTTCATTATAATCTAAAAGATGTTTTTAGTGATAACCTTTATTTAAGAGGTCCAACAAAAAATTTAACAATTGATTTGTTATTTACGTGATAAGAAAAGATAGTGTATTTCTCATTTTTATACGCATAGTTTGTTATTCAGCGAACACACGTGATGTTTATTATTCAAGAATATAAAGGTACGAAAGCAGTGAAACGCAAGTTTTTTTAGCAGTTGTGGTGAACTTTATATTTTATTTTAATATTTTTTATTAAATATATCGCACTCGGCAGAGGGGAGGAACCTGCGATGCCACTCATCCAATCAGGAAGCGAGCCAGCTAAACAAAACTCGAAATTCATCAGAAGCCACCATCAGTTCTCAGCGAGTACTGAGACGAACCACACTTGAAAATACCAAATGAGATTTTGGCGAAACGTCGTGAAAACGATTTTTTGAACGAACGGATTGAAACCCGGAATAACCAAACTATTCATTCTAACATCCGTGAAAACCTACTATATATATACAGGGTGTCCAAGATAAGGATCCTAACCATGGGGATCTCGGAAACAGTTGGAGATACGAGGTCGGTTAAATTAGAGAAAAGTTGCGCAATTTAGTGCTAAATTAAACGCAATTTAAAAATTTTAAAAATTAAAAATACTTCCGGAGATTTCCGGAAAAAACCGAATTTTGGCAAAATCGTTTTTAATTTTTGTAGGCTTTATTTAAAGAGATATCAAAAAATAAAAGGTAGATTCTTCTTGCCACTTTTTATTTTTTATAATTTGGTCTAAACAGAATTTAAATCCGACGTTTCGTTTCTGAGATACCATCATGAACTTTCATTTTTTATATGGAACAAAAAAAAGTATCCCATGTATTTGATAGCATTTTTTATTACAAATTCAACGGTGTATCACACTTGCATATCAAGTGTGTAGTTCATTGGCTTTTATAAAACTGATATACCTTTCTCTCTCGCTCTCATGGAGCTCTTATGGAAAGTACTTGAACTACGTATTCGATATGCAAGGGTGATACGTCGTTGAATTTGTAATAAAAAATGCTATCAAATACATGGGATACTTTTTTTTGTTCCATATAAAAAATGAAAGTTCATGATGGTATCTCAGAAACGAAACGTCGGATTTAAATTTTGTTTAGACCATATTATAAAAAATAAAAAGTGGCAATGAAAATCTACCTTTTATTTTCTGATATCTCTTTAAATAAAGCCTGCAAAAATTAAAAACGATTTTGCCAAATTTCGTTTTTTTCCGGAAATCTCCGGAAGTGTTTGAAATTTTTAAATTTTTTTAACTGCGTTTAATTTAGCACTAAATTGCGCAACTTTTCTCTAATTTAACCGACCTCGTATCTCCAACTGTTTCCGAGATCCCCATGCTTAGGATCCTTATCTTGGACACCCTGTATATATATATATATATATATATATATATATATAT
Source organism: Diaprepes abbreviatus (assembly GCA_034092305.1). Lineage (NCBI taxonomy): Eukaryota > Metazoa > Arthropoda > Insecta > Coleoptera > Curculionidae > Diaprepes > Diaprepes abbreviatus. The sequence goes on from JASJET010000031.1 coordinate 21,214,352, forward strand.
ATATATGTGTGTGTGTGTGTGTGTGTGTGTGTGTGTGTGTGTGTGTGTGTGTGTGTATGTATGTATGTAATACATGTCGATCAAACTCAATTTTTAAACTGTCAATGACAATTTAGAAGTTTTTCCAAAAATTAGCTCTCACTCGTAAAGTATTGGTGCCCAATACTGTTTTTACTGTATTTTTTTTAAGTATGTAAATAATAATGTAATTTCTTTTTCATACTGTATTCATGTGATTTGAAAAGTTTTTCGTTTTCCCCATGGTTGACGTTAATATCAGAAAATAAAAACTGTTGCTGAATTGTTTCATTTCTTCTATAAGCACATGTGAAATTTTGAGCCAATCAGTCAGATACTTTTTTCCAAACGCTGTTTAAAATAGATGTGTTTGCTTTTTTCTTAAAAATGAAAAATTTGGGAATTCCTGCAGTGAAAAATATTTATATAAACGAAGTTTAAAGAAAGATGAATTTCCTACTAATATAATAAGTGCATTAGAGAACGGTGCTCCTTTATGAAAAATAGTATTAACGTTTTCGTACAAACCTCAATAATGAGGCAAACAGTGGCGTCCAGAAACTACTGCCACTGAACAAAATGAGGGCATCTCAAACGAATGGGTATTTCATATTTTGAAGAAGGAATTAGGGTTCAGAAAGCTATTGACAAGGTGGGTGCCTCATTCGTTAACTGTTGATCAAAAACCCGTCCGAGTGAGACTTTCACATTTAGATAGATTTACATTTTACGATAACTACGAATGAGATTTGGGTTTACAACTAGGATCCTGAACTGCGACAAAAAATTGCAGAATGAACTGAACCTGGTTGTTCTGCCCGGAAGCAGACAATGGGAACATAATCGTCCAAAAAAGATATGACATCAGTTTTTTGGGATGTAAAAGGAATTTTATTAATTGATTACCTACGAACCATTAGGACAATAACAGGATAATGTTATTCCATTTTTCTAGACCTTTTGTTTCCAAGGTACATGTCTAAAATGATAATTTTGTTCTTAGATTTGAAAATATGAGGTTAATTTTAAAAATCACAATTTTAGTAAGAAATAAATTATATCTATCCAACCGTGTTTAAATTATTGCCTATATGTGTTTTCCTTGCAACAAAGAGAAAGGAAGGAAAATATAGGAAGGGCCGACTTCGCTGTCAGACTAAAAATTATCGCCAGTCGAACGACATCTATACATTCATCGGAGTAGGGCGAAATTTTAAAGATCAAAATTTCCATAAGAAATAAATTAAATCTATCTGTCGTGTATAAATAGTTGCCTATATGTCTTCTTTCAAGTAGAGAAAAAAGAAAGAATAAATTTACAGTTTATTTCCTGCAAATGCATCTCTAGTCCTCTCTCCATATGCGTTTCTACCACTTCATGGTCTCGTCAGTGGAGCTATATCGATTCGAGAGCAACCTTCGAATGACTTTTATCGAAGGGACGCGAAATTTTAAAAAATCAAAATTTTAGTCGTAGTCGACAGGTTTTTAATATCCTGCCAACATGTCTCGGAATTTATAATTAATATAGCATTTGTTCAATGCGAATGTTATTCTCTGTTCGATACAGCTTCACTAACGAGACCATGTGGTGCTCAAAACGCGTATGGAGAGAGGACCAGAGTTGTACTTGCAGAAAATAAACTGTTTTTGTCGATGCAACGCTATTTTTATGTTTTGCGATTTTTGCCTTGTAAATTTTGTACAATTTAAATAAATTTATACCCTTATAAGTGTCTTATTTATTTGTGTTTGGTGTGTTTTATTTAATATAATAAGACAAACAAAGCTTATGCTCATATTTCTTCATAACAAAGGAGAATATATTTTCGAAAATCGCGAAACCAAAAGCATGGAATTAAATTTACTATTTAATATCGTAAATTCGCTATTTTTGAGATTAAACTGAGAAAGTTTAAAAAATATTTTATCTAGGTCGCTCCCACTCGGGTGAGTCGACAATTTTGCTAAATGATCAGTATTCGCATGCCATTTTTATTGAAAACAGAACTTGTCGGGTCAAACGGAACATTTTATCACGGTGAAATTACTTTTCGATTATTTCATTTAACTGATAGTTTAAGACATCTGAATTGTGGAAGATTTTACACATTACAAGAAAAGAGAAGATAAAATCTAATATGACATGGTTAACAACAAAATAACTGAAAAATAGTTTATTTATAAAATAACTTTATCGTTATAAACTGCTTTCCAACATTATATATAATATTGATCAGCTGTTGCAGATCACGTTTCATGCTTAATCTAATGTGCTGTTACATAATTTCGGATGTTAATTGTTTTACTATATCGCGTGACCAGAACTATAATAGTCGTCAATTGAATTACGAAGTACGGTCTATACCAGCTGTTTCGCACCATTACCATACTTTTCTGATGATGTTCCACCGAAGCATACAAATATTTAGCAATATTAAAATAGTTTTATTACTAAAATAATAAAATAGTTAAACTTGTTTACCGGGAACAGTTATTATAAATATTTTTGATTCTGTCTAGCATCACAAGTACTCTTAAGTAGATAAGTGAGGCCAGCATATGTTTATATTAGATATGTTTATACCGAATTAAATACTTGTTTTAGATAAAAGTTAGTCTTATTTTAAAAGTGAATATTTTTTTTTAAATTTAATATAACATTTTGGCAATGGCAATTTTCTTGTATTTTGACCTGACGGTTTTTCAAGGTGCCATGAATTTTTCTAAGTTTTCCCATTTTCATAGTGGAAATTCACTTTTATTATTTTTTTAAGTATTTTCACTCGAAACATAGAATTTTTTACATTGGAATCCATAATAAGAAAGTTTTTTTTCAATTTTCTCGCCAATTTCGTTAGATGGTGTTATATGTATGTTTATCTTTTCTTTTTCAGCCAGTGGTTGTAACACGACTTCTCTCATATGTTATCAGGGTTCAAATTTCATCTTAAGTTTACTATGGTTAATTTGGTTCATTTTTAGCATAACATTCGTTGCAATTTTACTTTACTGCGAGCACTATATCTGGCCAAAATGAGTTCTTCTTTGCAAATCTATACATATAATATATATATATATATATATATATATATATATATATATATATATATATATTATATATTTTATATGTCTAGTTTAATGCGCATGTATCCCCCTCTTTATTATTTGGTGTAAGCGTTTTCATTTTTGTAAGATATACTTTTATTTGGTATATCAAATAAATAGCATCGTTAAAAATCGAGTTTTATTTGTGCATAACGAGATGGTTGAAAGTGCCTTTACAAAAGGTAAAGAACATTTGAAGTGTCATCACTTGATCGCTCTAAATTACCTGCCTGTTCATTATTAGGATAGCTCTTCCCAGCCAAAGTACGTGAGATGTCTAAATTTTGATAGAAGTTCTTTTCTAAATGTTCGAAAAGCACTTTGTATCGTTTTCATTTGTCGATGGCCGTTATTTTGCAGTTTCTGCTTTAGTGCCACCCGAATAGTACGAAACTTAAAAAATTAAAATTTCGGTTTGAAACGTGTGGATGTCGTTGTACTAGCAATATTTTCAATTTGACATGAAAAGTTTGCAGGTTTAATATCCCGACGAAATGCCTTGGAATTTATATTTTATATAGAGTGGCTTTTGGTTCGATATAGTTCCAGTGACGATACTATTAGGTAGCCAAAACGCATATGGAGAGAGAATTAGAGCTGCAGTTGCAGGAAATAAACTGTTTCTATATATTCTTTTTTTTACCCGAAAGGAGAATAAATACTGGTTGTAAAAATTTGTCTAAAACTGAAAATAATGAATTACTAAAAAATTATAAGACAGGTAAGGAAAATCTTAATGAAAAAAAATTTTAAGGATTAGAATATAAATTCGATAATAAGTACAGGCGACTCAAGCCCTAGGGTGGATAGCAGTTATAGGTTTAACCCTGTATGATGGATAGCAGTTACGATTAAAACTCGTAGGTAGACAGCAGTTACAATTCAAATCCATAGAGTGGACTCCGATTTCCATGGGCCTAGACGGATTCCTTGTTAAAAACGTGGTAAAGATTGAAAAAATCCCTGTTTTCAGGCTTTCCCTTGGTAAAATAGCCAAAAAACGACAAGTAGGCAAAAAAAAATATTGAAATCACTGAAAACAGTTCAAACCCAAATTTAGCAATATGCTACAAATTCAGCGGGATGGAAATATTTAATCTTATTTTGTCGATTCTAACAAGAAAAAGTGAAAATGAAGTCAATTTGGCCTCCAATTATATGTAAGTTCCAAGTTTGCGCGACACGTTACTTCCTTTTAAGCGTCAATTTTACAGGGGTGCCAACTTAACAGAAATAGCAGTACAAAATTGACCTGGACGGACTTGGGACAACAAGAATCGGCTGAAATAGATTTGATAATTAATAAATCGTTAGCACTTTCGGCGCTAAATCAAATAGCCATTCATTGTCTTTTTTTATTTTTAAATTAAGAAATATTCATTTGCTGCTAGCTATTAGCAATACGGTATTAGTTGCCCGTCCAAACTTCCTTCAAAAATTACAGAACGGAAACCATAGCCCAACAAACTACTGTTTAAAAGAATGAGAATTTGCCTATACTCAACTCGAAACGACACACTAGACAGTGACATTCAATCTAACCTCACAAAATATACACAAAGTCCATGGAATTAATCAAAATAATGTCAGGAAAATTGCCATAAGAATGGATAAAAGTAAGAATGACTCGAATAGTAGGCAGGAAAAACGATACCGATCAAAAAAAAGGTAAATGTAAATTTCTTATCTAGATAAAAACAACAGTATCGTAGAGTCAACAAACTTATGAATCAAGCTAAAAGTAAAAACTAACTTTAGGCAGTATTTTGTAGTACAACAGTATATGCAAATTACAGAACGATCAAGAAAATAATTGTGTTGGGAAGAAGATTTGCAAAGAAGAACTTATTTTGGCCAGATATAGTATATCTTACAAAAATGAAAACGCTTACACCAAATAATAAAGAGGGGGATACATGCGCATTAAACTAGACATATAAAATATATAATATATATATATATATATATATATATATATATATATATATATATATATATATATACAAGGATGTATAATTACATCACCTCCCCTTTAAAAAAAAAATTAAAAATTTCTATTAACTTTTACATATGCTGATTCATAAGAACTAATTAAATGACTTAACTAACAGCAATAATTATATTTTAACAAAACAAACAAAATCTACAACACTATAAACTAGTCTATTTACCGGTCTAATAGTTCTTTTAGGTCTATCAGCTACTATAACTTCGGGTTCTGATGAGCCGGAAGTATTGCAAGAACCATTAGAGCTTAGTTCGTCATTTTTACACATTGATAACGGCTCTGTCTCTATTGATGAGGAACCGGTATCAATTACATCAAGCAAGTTTTTATTTACAGAGCTTTTTTGAGTATCAGGACTGAAAAAAATGGTATCATAGGAGGCTTCTAGAACCATTACTAAATATGTACATTTACCGAATTTTTTAACAATTTTCCCTCTTACAAAATTTGGCTCGGTAGGATATTTATATTTTTTTCCCAAAACTTGATCACCTAACTCAAAACGTATTTCTTTTTTGCCACCACTATATTCTACTTATTTCATTTGCTGATTTTCAACTCTTTTCCTAACATTATTGCAATCATTTTCCAAAATTTTTGATTTGGCAGGTAAAAGAGTGGAAGATCTTGTTCTTAATCTATGCCCAAACATTAACTCAGCCGAACTAACCCCTGTAGTTGTATGCGGCGTATTTCTATAATTAAAGAGAAACCTACACATTGCTAGATTCAGATATAGACAAGCCCCTTAAATGTTGCCTTTTTAAGGGCTAACTTAAATATTTAAACGCTATTTTCGGCAGCTCCATTGGAGAAGAGAGAATAAGGTGCACTGGATAAATGTTTAATATTATTATCACTTAAAAATTTTTCGAAATCGTCAGATACAAATGACTTGCCATTATCAGAGACAGTGAGTAGGGGCAAACCAAATGTAGCAAAAAGTCTTCTTAGAGCTTTTACAGTGAAACTAGTGCTTATATTTGACATTTCGAAAACTTCAACCACCTTGTGAAGGCACCTACTATTAGTAAATAATATTTAACTATTTATTTCACAGAAATTTATTGCAGTCTTTCCCAGTATTGGCCACATTTGACAATCTTTCACCATGTTTTTAATTTTTTTATCAAGTTCAATAACCCAAAGATAATCACGAGCAAGGCTTTTCATTCTTACAGTTTCCATAGGACTCCTATGTAGCTCGTTGCAAAACAAACGGTATAACTAATTTGTGATTCCAGAATACACAATCATCTCTTACAAATAAATCAAACCTTTTAACAAAATAAAGTTGTAATTGAACATTCTTGCATTTAGTAGGCCTGCCATTGTTGATGAAACTTTTAACCTTCTCTAGAACTTTATCCCTTACTGTAGCCTTTTTAATATCGTCATAACTTTAAATCAGAAAAAAAGTAACAATAATTATTATCCAAGTTATTCTCACCCAAAAATATTTTTTACTTGAAGAAGGCAATCGTAAAAGCCAATCTGCCTTATTTTTTGCTCTTCTCACAAATTCAATTTCATAATTGTATCCCGACAGAAGGTATTGGCTTATTTTTCCCAAAAATTGGCAGGTGATTCGTGATAAGTTTAAATTTATTACCATAAAATTATCGAGTATATTTAAGTACTCCAAATTTCTGGAATTGACCTGGAATTCCACCAATGCTTGGGTGCTACCCAAGTCCAGAACTACTGGTTCAAGAAGTTGTGGAGAAACATCATCAACTAACTACTTTAGTTAACAAGAGTTTACATAACCCACAGAAAATATCATTATTCTTTAGACATGGAATCACATATCTCTTATCAGACAATCCATCTAGCACGCAAGATCCACCTTAATTTAAACTAATTTACCCTCACTCGCTGTACCAAGTTATTACATCTTCCTTAATAAAGTATAAATATGCACACTACAAGCACGATCACATCCTTGCACTGATACAAAAAAGATTTTTCACAAGTTCAAGGAGTTTTAAGGAGTAATTGATTGCCTACTTTGTCAGGCCTATAACAACCGAACTAATCTACTCACTGCATCAAGAGAGTTCATCGCTATATTGAGTATATCTAGTCTTGATGTTCATATTATGTCGTTTTTAGAGCGCTTCATATCAACTTGGATAACTAGAATCTAAATGCAGAATCAATAAAATCGAAACAGGTATAATTTCATTACGAAGAGATATATTTGAAAGCGATTGATTAAGCCATTATGATTCTGCTTTGTATTAAGCCCACTACTACTCTATTTAAATTGCACCAGATATGGCACGTAATCACCTTCTCAGTGTAGGACACTAAACTTGACCACCGAAAAAATTTATCAAAGGTTATAAATATTGAAATATATGGAAGGCTCTAACATTACTACTACATTTATTTTTAACTTGGTTTGTCAAACAGTCTTCGAGAAATAACACTGTGGGAAATATGCAAATACGTGGGAGATTTTAGAAGGGTGTCATTTATTTTCTGAAGTCATAAAACCCTAAGAAATCAAATTTTTGTCAGGTTTCATTATTCATTCTGAAATGTATGATAATATTTGATGGTATTCGGGACGATCGTCAAATAATCGTTTCGTATACACTATTCAACTAATAGTTTAAAATAGCAACTTTGCAACCACAAAATTGAATGTATTCTTGTACCTGTAATCTAGTTTTAATGTTTCAAAGAATCTAAATGCTCAAATATTAACAAAAACATATTTTCACTTCCATTTCTATCAAATTTCGGTACGTTAAATTTTATCGAACTTACTATTGCTTCAAGCACGTTTTAAAGTGACTCTGAAAATACGGCGCTTTTCTAAGTAAACTGTCAACCGCTGTTATTTTCGAAGCGAGAACACTATTATTATCGGTAAATTGTGAGACAAAATCCTGTAAAAGGATAAAAGAAAAGTCGTTCATTGCGCTTCACAGCCAAGAATTATAACTGGAAGAAACCATTATTTTTACTTATTTTAATTTACAGTAAAATTAAATGTTGAAGTTCGGAAAATACCAGTAGACAAAATAATAACCTAATGTTCAAAATGTCCAAGAAACCTTCCCTAAGATGTAAAACGGTGACAGGAGGGATCAAGTGCTAAGAAAATAATATAACATGTCATAAACCTCGCAGTTTTCGAAATCTTTAAAAAATTTTTAAATTAAAAAATAAATTCATTAAATCAATCAAAATTGCTTTGTGCACAAAACGATTTAGATATCTTATTTTATTTCGAGGCCTTGATGAAATATGAAAGTTTTTTGATATGCTTAATACTTTTGAGTTCACTTTAAAAAAAGAAAGAAATTTTCACTTCAACAGCTTCATCGATGTGAATGAAAAATTTTAGTTAATGTTTCGTAAGTAACAATTATTTCGAGATCATAATCTAAAACTAATTTCTTAAATTTCGACATGGTAAACTAAATTGATGCTGTGTCCAATTTCCTTCAAAAGTAGTAATTGGAAAACTTTTTGAACCCAAAAAAGTTTCTGTTGCTTAATTCGAAGACTAAAACAACTATCTTCCTCTGTATTTCAAGAAGAAGGTTCCCAAAAGCTGTATTTTGTAAATCGATTACTTCCGAACTGAAAATAATGAAAATTATGCATTTTTGACAAGTCAGTAATAAAAGAAATTGATTTTTTATGCTTATATTTTTAAGGTTTAAAACTTGCTAGCCTTGCTTTTGTCAGTTTTTGGCTATTATCAACTTAAATCAGTTTTAAAATTATATAATGTTAGTGAATTAGGGGGTAACAGTTTATATATTGTTACAGTTTTGTTATTTTACGAACAAAACTATAAATAACTTTACCAAAATACCAACAATCAAGCCAATACTCACTATAAATTAAACTGGTATTTTCATCAAGTAGTCTCTTTAATACATATAAAATAAAAGCTAAAAGTTTTTGTCACTGTCACATCAAAAACCGGTTTTGTAAAAAAAAATCAAGTATGCCTAGAAATGTATCAAACATTCCACTTTTGCCACTTTCATCAAGGGTGTAGTTAGCTAATCTTTTGTTTTTTTCTTAGCGCTCTTGAGATTTTAAAAAAAGCGTCAGTAGAGAGAGTCTGGGCCAAGCCTTGATTGTGAAAACTGGCAAAAACCCAGAAAGCAGAGTTTTTTTGCTGATTTCCGAAAAATACAATACTAATTTTATTCCTGTGTGTAGCAAAAACCATAGTTTAGAATGTTAAGATGTCATTTGCCAGATATCGAGAAAAATTAAAGTTATTATTGTATTCGTGTGCGTTAAGTAAATCCTAGTGAAGATGATCTCACCTAAATAGCTAACACACCATCGTTGTGACTACTTGGTGCACCTTTAAAGACAATCAGGTATATGCCACAAACAGTTTTTAATATACTGGGACTTAGCCTTCCTGCCTAAAATTAGATTTGCATACCAGAGCCGGCATATTACACACCACTGCTCCATAGAGGCCATCGGCTATCCAGCTTGCCGAAAGTGTTTGGATTTAATGACAAAACTGCTTTTCAGGTATTAGAACTTCGTAATTAACAGTGAAATTACCGGTTTTCATGTATACTTTCCTTTTTCCCCTGTGATTGGGAACTAATAAGACTTTATGCGAGCAATTATAGGACACTTTATTTTTAATTTCATTTAAAATACCTTGTAAACCGAAGGTGCGTATACTTTCGTTACACTAGGTAATTTAAAACATCACTTCACATATTAATAGTCCAACACTTTTAATTAGACTTAATTAAACATAATTTTAGACTTAATCGGCCTACTAGATAATTTATTAGTGCAAAATACAACTTTACATAAAAAGTAAGGTTATTCAGTTCAGCCGATAGTGAAAATTAAGGCCTGACCTACATCCAAACCGACTTGGCGTATGGCGCAGATGACGTCATACTTGCAGTAGTGTTGTTCATTGTTTCTTTGTTTTTTTTTGTTCTAATCCAGGTAGCAAATAGTGGCATATTTATTTAGATTAAATTAAAATTCACATAAAACGAAATCCTTTTTTTTATTGTTAAATATTGATATTAATTGTGTTTGGAATCGGTGTGTTTTATTTTGGGATCTAGTTGTTTCCTGTTATTGATTACATCATCGCTTCTTTTTACCGACGGGCCTAAAACAGGTGGCGCTTTGAATTTATATAACCCCCCCTAATCTCCGGCATGCTAGCCTAGGCTCTGCCCTAAAAGAAGGAGCGATCAACACTAATAAAAAATAACCACCTGTACAGAAGCATTAAATATTTAATTTTCATTCATTCGTTTTCATTTTAATTCTTTTTCTCTCCCGTGACGTAGCAATATAACTAATGTAAGCTTTAAACCTAAACTTGGCATCTCAAAATTTTGTCAAGTAATTACTGGTCAATATTAAATTCATTAAGATTTTCTCTGATCAGCATCTAGAATATATGATTTATACAATTTGATAAGTTGCAGAATCGAAATGATGCACACAAAACCCACTTCATTAGTTTTTCCAAATTTTTTTTTACCAAGTTCTAACCAACGTGAGAATTTTTATTACTGGAATCTCTGAAATGACTGTTATTACAGTATAAACATAAACCAAAATAGGGTAAGATGTTCTTCTGTGGCCATCTAATGCGAATGTTGTTGAAAAATAGATTAGAATAAAAAGCACATTTCAATTCGATATTAATATTTTTAAAAATATAAATTTTTAGTTTTCCAATAATCACATAATTTTTTTCTTGGATATTAAATTTTTATAAACGTCAATTTTCCTTAAAACTTCAAATTGTTTAATATTTCCAGTCGTGTATCGACCACTGTCATGTCAATTAGCCCCAAACAAGACCAAGTGGAAGAACCGACTAACGACAACTTGACACACCGCACAGCGAGAAATTCTGGATTGCAGTTTCTAGATATTCCGAGGGGAGATGACTTTAAAATCCAAGAATTGCATCTTGAGAACGAATACTTGCTATTCGAAGCGTTTTCCAGTTTAATGGGATATTTACTGCCAAGCAAGTTTCCAGTTGGTAAGCGTCATTTTTGTTCTTTTAATTTTTATTTTGTTTTTAATGCCGTAGTCTAAGACTTAATGCACAAGGGTAAAAAAAATTAAACATACTTTCTCAATTAAATCAGTAGAAATTTTATTGAAATATTACATTGAAATCTTTATATATTCATATGAAACACTGCTTGATAGGTTGATAAATTTTTATATTTTACATATGTATTTCCTGAAAAAAATCTATTTTTCGTGGCATTCAGTTCAAATGAGTATTCGTATTTAATAAAAATCCCAAATGCCACATCATTTTTATATAACTTCTGTACAATTATCTGTTTCAAGGGATGAAAAAAGCATCAATCTAAAGATGATAGAAACAAATAAATGTATGTTACTTAGTATCATACAATATGGACAGATCGTTCCTACGCCAAATTTTATGTTTTATGAAGTGTTTTGCAATTTACAATGACTTTTTTAATATTGAAATATCGCAGTTTTTCAAATTTTTAACAAAAAATATTAATTATCTTATATGAAGACAACTGCATGATATTTTAAAGTAAAATATGTATAAGAAGAGTTTGGATGAGGTCGTGTATTCATTGAAGATGAGCCATGAAGTGAAAGAACTTCAGAACTTCTTAAAGATTGTCCTTTCAAAGTGTCTATTATAAAAATATATCTTAAATAAGTACTCTGGAAAATCTGCAAAACACATAAAGTTTTAGCGAAATGGATTTCAAGATTATTTACTCTTGGTAAAAGTTAATAGGTAGTAAATTTTTCAAAATATTTTGGATGCCGATCCAGAATATTTTTCCGAAACAATGACAGGCAACAGACCTAAGTAAATCACTGAGATCAAAAACCATTGAAACCTTTCATAAGGGTACAAAATCTTCTGCTGGAAAGCTCTTGACCACTGAAGTTATTCTAGTTGAAAATATTGTAATTTAGTTGAAAACATTGTAAATTAAAGTTATACCAATGCCAAGCCACAAAGTTGATCAGAGCACGGCACCTCTTGTCCTGCAAGAGAACCGAATTGAAGTAAACATCTTTTGCGCTTTAACATTTATTATTAAAATATATGCAGTGTTTACAAAATCGTTAGCACTTCGATAACTTTAAATAGATAAACAGTAATCCCACGGGTGGAAAATTCACAAAGTTAAATAGCACCACTAAGCATAGATTTGCATAGAGTTTTCTAGCTATACAGTATACATGATAAATCATACAAAAATTACACTCAGCAGATCGCAATCACTCTTAATAAGCTGAAATCAGCATCCGCAATCACAGTTCTATTCTTTTTTAGAGCTGTTTTACAGTTTCAGACAGTATTCTGAGAGTACCTAGACAGCACTCAGAGCGTATTCAAAGTTTTGAAACCATAAATGAAGCGGAAAATATGAAAAATGTAGTGGACTGTATTTTTGAATTGTAGAAAAAAGGGGAAATGAAAAACTTGCACAAATCGCTTACCTTTCCGTACGGTCAGTAGGGCCACAATCTTGATCCTGAGGGTACCCTCTTGCTGATGTTCGCAAGGCTACTCAATTCACTCTTTGTTTCTTCCCGCACTTTAAGGTTTGCAGAAATTGTCTCTAAAATCAATTGCTCATTTTGCCACGATACCGACCGGAAGAACGATACCATACTCGACCCTACTTAGAGCGTGAGTTGTGTGAGTAGACTATACTCCAAGACTTCTCGGACAAAATTCTAATAGTTCTGCTTATTTTCAGACAAATCTCAGACAGTTCTAAGTCAGACTGGTCTAGAGCTAAAATGTACAAGAATGTATAAGCCGCAAATGGTTTCAGCCTAAAATTCCAAAAGCGTGTATCATTCTTTCAAATTTTACTTATTACCCAATAAAATGTCAAAAAGTTCTCAAAACAATATTGGTGACAATTCTCTGAATAAGCCGAAAGCAGCAATTGATGAGTTTTACTGTATCATTAAAACTCTCAGGAAATCGTTCCCCGAATAAACTAAATGAAATGTGTGCCAAGACTATTACTCCTGTGCCTATAAAACGGACTTAAAATCAGGACGTCGATTCATTCATCCATAGAAGAAATATACCAAGAATTCCTATCCTGTGATATAATTTTGACGCTCCTAAATGGTACGCAAACTGGTACGCCGTCTCATTCATGAAAAGCAATTTACAATATTGACAATGATTAGATATCAGTATTTTAATGTGATATACATGCATTTGTTAGAAACAAGTATAAAAAATTTAAATTTTCGGATTTATGTTGAAAACGTGGCAGTTCTGCATAGCCCTTCCTACCTACTAAGAGGGGTAAGCTCCAACTTTTTATCGATTTAAATGTAAGGTTTCCGCAGCCTAGCGAAGTTTTACTGCAAGGTTTGATCATTACAAGTTCCCTTTGTAAACAACTTGTACTCGTAGTTTAGATCAACTATCCAATACGGCAACACTGCATATACATCATTCCTTGCCGATTTACTACTTATAGTAAAGACTACCTTTTATCAATGACCGAGTTTTAATACTTAGCGCTTCCAATCCTCCCATAAGAATGAACCGTCTAAGTATAATTCGTCAATGATTCATCTGAAGCAATTTACAATGTTGCCAATAATTAAATATCAGTAATAAAATATTGTTTATATCCTAATATACTAAACAAATAGAGAAGAATTAAAATTTTTGGATTTGGGCACAAAATGTGGCAATGTTACATATCTTTTCTTAACGAAGTAAAATGCAAGGTTGCCATATTCTGCCACTAGAATGTTGCTTAAATATTATCCATAAGATGACAAATGTTTTTTTAGGAAAGCAGGTACCAAAATATGAACTACAAAGTGGCATAATCATAATCGTTTTTTGAGAAAAGAAAACTTCTAAAACAATGATTTAAAATAATGCTCATAATCTTGCATTTAAGATACAGAGCTATCCTAATTTTTTTGTTTCTTCGAAATGTGACAACATGGCACTTCCTTCACCGGAAAAAAGCCAGCATGCATTGTCTATCCCAGATTTTCATTCCAATCAGTGTTGCCAGCTCGTAGGAAATTTCCCAATTTGTAGGAAGTTTTTTAACAAAATTTTAAAATTGGGAAACTGGAAAGAATTTTTATTTTTTCAACTAAAATGGGAAATTTTGTTATTAACGATAAATTTTTCCCAAGTTCTGAACTCTCTTCTTCGGGAGTAATTTCGATCTATTTTTGCCTTGCACATTCCTACAGTACAATAACTAAACATAAATTCGATCTATATGCACATTCTTTTAAAGATGATAAATTATTTGTCTTATCAGAACAACAAAAGTAGGTTTTAAGACATACCGAGAAGTTTAGTGTGATTAACTAAATTAATATTCTATTCTGTAATGCACTAAGGTCACCGTAACAACACGCTAAAGGATACTGTTATAATAGTAGTTACCTACCGTAATACGTTGATAAGATTATGTACGACTATTGACTAGAATCATCCTAATTTGTGTCACATGAAAGTCCTGCTTCTTCAAATCTTAGTGCGTAGGTTCAAAATAACCAAAATTCATTATCCTCCGCCAATATAACTTCTTACAGCTATACTACTTATCGCATATTCAAGCTTTGGCTTCGTCTGACTTCTTTTTATTTATAATTTGAAAATTCATCTCAGAAGACGTCATTTTATAGAAGGTAAAGGAAAAATTTGAATGTTAATAGTAATTATTCTTTTGTTTTGATAGAAGAAAGTCATTGTTAGGACAGGTGGTTCAAGTACGTAAAATTTAAGAGAGGATGTAATAAAAAATAAAATTCCCTTGTTTTAAGAGTAGGAAACAAGCTTTTCTAGTGCCACCTCGTACTTCAAGTAAAGTAGGTTAATTAAAGCCTTAATTAGCTATCTAACATTAGATACTTTTATTCCATGGGTAGTAGTAAGATTTTTATGGGCTGTAGGCGTCTCAGAAAGAGCCACTAGAAGGTGTGTAAAGTTCATTATGTTGTAAACCAGCAGCCTTTCTTTAATAAAAAAAAAGCTTTTATTTTTTCTGAAACAACTATTCTTTGAAAATAATTTTATATTGACTCCATGAACGTAAATACATCGGCTGATATTTTTCATGTAGTAAGTGGATGTTTTCACTGTATCCTAAAAAGTTTGATATTTCATTCATTATGGTCTCAAAAGAAACTCTTTATACACGGTGTCCCACTGGAAAACCATTCGATCTATATAGGGAAAACTATATGTAGAAAAATTTTAAAAATTTGAAAGTATACTAATGTTGATGGGGGCAACCCTACTAAAATATTTTCAAAATGGTTGCACTTCCGGTTATACCGGAAGTAGGTGTCAACTTGCTTTTTAAATAGAACATCCCATACATTATTGAATTTTTGGACTCTGTGCGGATTCAAGGCACATTTATGTTCTTTAACTAAGTCCAAGCGTTTTTGACATAATTTTTTATAGGTCAAAAATGACGTATTAATATTTTTATATGGCGATTTTGCAGCGTATGACCGAATAACCCTACGAACCCATGACTCTATAACCCCATAACCATGTTATTAAAATCATTACCTTCATTCTCGCATAGCGGAAAAGCTTGTCGTGGCCTCAACTCTTTTAACCTATAGCTGTTGAACCCCATGAATTAATAACTTCATAACCTTATGACTCTATAGCCCCATAACCATGCCACTGAAGTGATTACACTTAATCTCTCATAGAGAACGAAATGAAGGCTGTTAGACTCCCTGACCTGATAACACCAGTGATTCCAGTAACATGGTTATGAAGTTATAGAGTTATGGAGTCATGGGTTTATGGGGTTATCAGGTTATGAGGTCTTTAGGCCATGGGGTTATTAGGGGTTTAACATCATTGGTTTTGGGTTAATAGCGTTCAATAATACTTAATAATCTAAGTTGTGAGGTTTTGTGAAGTCATAGCAAGATCCTGACGTGATGGGGTTGATGGACCACAGCTTTGGATTCAGCGATCCCGAAAACATATAATATAGTCGGAACCCCAGGCCAGAATTTTTTTTGGGTGACTACGCACAGCACTGGGTTTTGCATAATTTCAGAAAACCCTAAAACTCAAACTATTAAGTATTATTGAACCCAAAATCAATGCTGTTAAATCCCTAATAATTGGGATTGTGAGGTCTTTTGGTTCCACAGCTAGGAATTGAAGAAATTGAGGCATGGGGTCTTTGGGGTTTGGGATTATTAGGGGTTTAACAACATTGGTTTTGGGTTAAAAGCATTCAATAATGCTTAATAGCCATAATTTTGAGGTTTTTTGAGGTTATTGCCCTGATGGGGTTTAATGGATCCTGAAAACATGTAGTAAACATAGTCAGAACACCAGGTCAGTATTTTTTTTTATGTAGGTGTGTTATAAAACAATAATTAATAGCACTTATATAAAATAACCTTCTTTTTTAAATTCACTTAAATACACAAAATATCTCAAAAATACAATATAAATAAATTTTGAACGATTGCTGTCAATAAAATAATAATAAAACTGTAGAATCAAAGAATATTTGTAATTATACAACGAAATGACTTGTTTGTCTCGGTTATTTCTTGTAAAAATTGGTAGACGTTTCGCCAAAATATTATTTGGTATCTTCTGTGCTTGCAGTTGATCTACAATCAGCAAGCACAGAAAATGCCAAATAAGATTTTGGTGAAACGTCTGCAAATTTCTACAAGAAATTAAACGAACGAACGGATGTATTCCCGGATTAATAGTGAAGTGAATAACGTTGATGTCCGGCGTGGACTTACCTGAAACTTTTCAGGATGAAAGATAATAAAAAATAAGAGGACAAGCATTTTTTATCCATGGAAAAACATTTCGAATTGGTGAAAACCACTCTCAAATGTCAATCCCATAACCCCTGTAAGATATAAAGGATTTATCCTTCTGGAGTGCCGGAGTGTACCTCATACGGTTGCATTCCTTTTTCAATTAGAAGTATGTTCTATTTTATTTCATAAACATTTTTCATTTAGAACTTGTATTATGAAGAAAAAACCTAATTTGGGGAATGATATTTGGGAATGGTTTTCATCCGGTCAAAGGTTTTTACTCGTCTTATATTTTTATTATCCACTACCATAGGATGTTTCAGAAAAATCCTTGTCGGATACCCACCTTAGATCTCTTGTTAATAAATATTTTCAACGAAAATTGATACGATACAGTTACGTTTACTGATTTACAAAATACCAAAAATTTTTAATAATTTATTCTCCAATATTTCAATATCATTCTCGACAAAAAGACCATTAAATAATAACTGCTACGGAACCCTAACATAATCGTAAGCCTCTAATACTACGCATAAAAGTGTTTATTCAAAAAAATGTTACATGAAAATTAGTCTTTTACACATTAAATCTCTGAAGTGGTATAATTAGTATATATTTACTGTAATTTTTTCTTTAGAAAATGTCCATTTTTAAGATTAATAACAAATATTAGTTGATGGTAACTTTCTTCAATATCTATTTAATAATAAAACACAAGAAGATAGCAAATTCTCCACTTACTCTAGATATTCCTTAAAAAGTAACGGAAATATTTTCGAAACATATAATAACTACATATAAGTTTTATGGAACGATTACAAATTTGTTACTATAACCCTCATAAAATTCCCCATTTATGTTATAAGGGATATATAAAAGAACTTGTTACATTTCCTATTAAATTTAACAGGACATAACATAATTTTAAATAAGATACTGAAAAGATATGTAACAATTAGCGTTGTTGAACAAAAATATATTATTTCTGCACTTAAAGTATTTTATTCCAATAATTTAATTTAATTAAAAGACTTATTTGCAAAATTGGATTTTAAAGAAAATCCGGACTTTTCTTATCGTAAGAAGAAATAATTTACTTACACCGAAATGAAATTTGGTGGCACATTTTTATAGCTTTACGATGATCAGATTATTCCCGAAAGGAATTGGGAAGGTTATAAATATCACATTGCTGGAAAAGAACTGTCTAATTTTAGGTCATTATTAATGGTTTATGAATAAAGTGATGCTTTGTTTAAGATAAATTTTTGCACTACATTAAACTTAAACTGCTTGACTGTGTTAATTTTTAAATCTTTATCTAAATCTGAAACTCTTAGATCAACCAGGATAACCACTTTATCAACTTTCAATTCAGACCAAATCAAAAGTTTGGCGTCTATATTTATAATTTCTATCAAAAGTAACCTATTGTATATTTCTTTTTCATATATCTTCTAAATTTATGATGAATACGAGTAAAAGTTTTACAAGGAGTGTTTTTTAGAGGTAAACAATTTTAAAATGAAATAAAGCACTTATAAATAATATTAACAGCTACGGTTTTGACTTTATTTAAAAGATAATTGTATGCCGTTAGTGTTTAAATATGATTTCGGGCATATAAGCTCCACGGGTGGCTCTAATTAACCATAATCGTAAAGTCCAATTTTCGACCACTGGGGCCGTATATCAGCAATAACACGACAAATGTTGACTTATAAATGGTCCAACGTTTGTGGTTTATCGGCTTAGACTAGAGATTTTACATACCCCCACAGAAAGTAATCCACAAGTAAGAGATCACACGATCCTGGACGCCAATTCACAGGTTCATTACCAAACCAAAGCTCTGTCACATCAAGCTATACAACTGAGGAACGAAGAAGTCAACAATCATAGCTCTATAGCGCTCTTCATTGACGGTGACATTCTGGCAGGCATCATCTTTAAAAAAATATTAGCCAATGATTCCACCTGCCTATAAAGCACACGAAACAATGACTTTTGATGAATGTAAAGGCATCTTAATAAAGACTTCTGGGTTCGCTCCGCTCCAAACTGTGTATTAACGTAGCCATGCAACCAAAAATGAGCCTCGTCGCTGAACACAATTTTGCGTTGAAAAAGCTGAATATTGTTTTCGGTTCATTCACCGAATATATGACGGCATGCATGAGGTTCACGCGGTTTCAACTCTTGTACAAGCTGGATTTTGTAAGCTCGAAATTCAAGAGCTTTCCGAAAAGTCTTCCAGAAAGTGGATGGGCACAGCTCAATTGTTGAGCACCATAGCGAATCGACTCATTCGGGTCCTCCTCAACACAACCTTCCAATAACTTCTGTGTGGACTGTACGGCGTCTTTGTGGATGCGTATTATCAACTAAAGTGTACGTAGTGCGAAAACGATCCATGGTTTTCCAAATAACTTGCTCAGATGGACGATTATGTCGGAGAACTGAAACATGATTCTTAAAATAAATTTGCACAATTTGCTAGGGTTGTTCTGGCGTAAAGCTATTCATGTTGAAATGGCAAAACGTACTGATTACAAATTACCTGTCAACTGTCAAATTTGCAATCATTAGAAATAGTGTTGCTAATTTAAAAACCAAACCTCTAAAAACCCCCTTTACTATATTCTTAATACTGTGACAGTTAAATAAAGGATATAAGATACTGACATTTTGAACAAATATTATGGTACTGTCGGAACTGGGACCGCTCTAGACCGAATTTTCTGGCGTGGTTTGAATTTAGGTATTCCTGAGTGAAGGAGTCTTCGGTCGAAGTTTGGCCAAGATTAGAACTTCGATGGCGTGTGTAATCGTATGTAATACGTCGGATGTGTTCTGTAGACCAGCGCAATTGTGTCTGATTAACCCAAAATCGATTTAGATTGGAGCGTGTTTGGGAGAATTGGGAATTGTCATCAAGGATAGTGAAATTTTCCGCAATTCGAGGTGATGCGCAATCCGCCGTTTCCGATAAAATGGCGAAGTCTTCGAGGAATGTGTTTGTAGGGTTTGATTGTCTTGGATGATGATTGATTGGATGATATTGATTAATTTGTTGATTTGAGAACATAAAATGTTCGGGTTGTTGAAAGGAAGGGCACCAAGCAGGTGGTGCCGGAGAGGACCCACCGTAACCTCCCGACCCAGGGAAGACCCAGGCCGCCTCACCTTTCTTGCTGTTTTGAGTTGAATTTGGGAATGTGCGAGCCATGCTCTTAAATTTTGAAGAAATAAAATTGTTGTTTTATTTGCCAAAATTTAAGAAAGGCCAAGTTTTAAAATACGCATCTGGAGGTTGAGCTGAAGTGCTCAGCTTATCAATGAAAATTTTTTTGAATGAATGAGGTGACAATTTCAGGACTAAGAAATTTTATTTGTGTTGCAACTGAATTGAAGATAAAGGTTGAGTTTTTGAAGAAGTTTTTAGTTTCGATTTGTCAAAAAGATTTACATCTTACCTTGTAAAGAATTTTATTTCGAGGGTAAATTTCGATTTTTTCAGTAAATCAGTCACATTACTAATCCAAATGAGTCATCTGTCAAAGACTAATCCTAGATTATACCTAAATATTCCGTTGGATTGTTGTATTGGAGGTGGATATACGAATGGTGGGGTTAAGCGAATGTGACTTAGTGAACTTACTAGGTTGGGTCTTATTTAGGTTTATTTTGTTATTCCAATCGGACAAGCATCTTTCAATTTTATTTATATGCCTTTATAATCATAATCTTACAATACGGAATTTAGAAGAGGAAGCAGCTATACTGTTATAATTAGCAAACAAGTTAAGCTTTGTAAATCAATCCTTTGGGATCTCACTAGTAAATAAATTTAAAAAAAAACTTGAGACAAGGAAATCTCCTGAAGTACTCCAACCCTTCTAGGATTGATTTTACTAAGTAATTGGAAACATCCTACCTTATTAATTTAATCACCAAACCATTATGTCAAAGTTTATCAAATGCATAAGATATGAGAATTTCACCCCCGTA
Organism: Diaprepes abbreviatus; assembly: GCA_034092305.1. NCBI lineage: Eukaryota > Metazoa > Arthropoda > Insecta > Coleoptera > Curculionidae > Diaprepes > Diaprepes abbreviatus. The sequence continues at coordinate 21,235,329 of JASJET010000031.1, forward strand.
ATAAACTTCCAGTTGAAGCCTTTGGTTATGTCAACGACCAGCTTAGTCGTCTAATGGACACTGCTGCAGTTTGATCGAAAGCCAAATTGCTCCGTTAATTTCCTTTGTACGATCAACGCTGGGATTGAGATCGAATTGATCGAAGAATTTCCTCGTAAATTCATCAACTTTGGCTTGAGGTTCTATTAAAATTTCATTAGTACTGTCTTTACGAAAGAACAAAACTTGTTTGCACCCCTTTGTTCATAGTCTGGTCATTTCATATAAATTTCTTTCTTGGATTTGCAAAGACTCGACACTATTTTCTCAGTTCCGATGGTATAAAAGAAGCAGCTCATCACTGATATCCCCAGCTTATGGGAAACTGGCTTTGACACGTGAAGATTTTTTAGTACTCAAAGCCTTAATTATTCCCGATATTTAAGACATGCACTGTTATAAGCAGGATGCTACCCACCACAGTTTAAGTATTTTAATTTTTTTCCCTGTATCAAATAACATTGATACGTGAGATGGAACTTTGAACATTGTGTACATTTAATGCATGAACAACTAGCAGCAAACTTTCTGTGTTGTGGGTCTTACTACTTTAATGTATGTCCTATCATGAAATGACACGCTATTACTTGCTCTTTACCTCATAAATTAGGAAACATAGGTGTATTGGGTAATTTTGGAAAAAGACTGTGAAGCTTATTATTTTCTTCCAGCATGTCCCAGTCTATTTGGGAAGGATTATGCATCGTAATGTTTATTAGGGGAATTAGATCGTTAGGATATAGAATACAGTTTGAATCATTTTGATTTTTTTATAGACGAATTGGCTAGGAGATCACCACGTTTATTTCTATATACTATATAAATTATACATGTATGTTCTTGATTTTACAATGGATAATGAGGTTGTATTTGTCTGTTACTGTTGGATGCTGAGGTTGAAATGTAGTCAGGAAGGTAAATGATTCTGACACGATCAACCATTTGTTGAAAGATAAGTCAAGAATGATTTCAATGGCAGATTTGATGGAGTAGAGCTCAACGCTCAGAATGCTATTGACTAAATTTAGTTTATAGGAATTACTAAAGTATGAGCAATAGAGAGCTGATCTATTGTTTAGTTTTTGATCCGTCTGTACAGATTATTTTATGACTGGGAAAAACAGAGCTTGTTATGTTCTTGAAGTTGTTGCGAAGGATTCTGGGATGAGTGTCTTGCTTTTTATATTTGGTCATGTCGACGTTGATTTCCAATTGCTCCATCCAGGGTGGGAAAGGGTATAAATGAGGCTGTTTTAAGTCGTTAATAAGTACTGCTGATGATACCTTGACAGACATGTGATTTTTTTGGGCATAAGTTATATTTCTTCTTGTCTCTGTGTTGGGTGAGGTCAAGATGATAAGAAAGGGATGAGCAAAGATGGAAGTGGGGGTAAAAAGTCTTTATTTTGTTTTTTAATTGGAAAAATATTTTTGTTGTTTGAACGAGTTCGTTTTTTCCTAGAGACATTTTCAAAATTGACTTTTGTCACTCTCTTTGTATTTGCTTGCTTTTAATAGGTACACGAACTTTCTCGAAAACATGTTTAGCACACAAAGTTCCTTGCAAAATTTTTTAGGTTATAAAGTATGCGACTTTAGGGAATATTATCGCCTTGATATTGTCTTCTTTCTATAGTAAATAGGACTCATGTTAAACCAATAAATTCTTATTTAAAACGTTTTTTTTTTGTGGATTTTCCCATTAAAATTTCATTTTATTAATAAAATATTCCTTGTTAATTCGATAGCATACGTTTATATTAACAATATGTCAAAAATCAATTCCAGCGATATCTTTTCTTAACATCAAATACGAAGGGTCACTTAACCGGAAAATCGTCTGCCAAAAAAATATATCCTAAAACCCATTTTATTATTATCAGTTTCTTATATGGGTTATTCAGCCAAGTCAGTCTGTTTGTTAGAGATATTTTATAAAAGTTTTATTACATATATGCTGTCCCCTTGACCCCAATAAAATATTTAAAAAGTTGAATATCAACCTTTTGTGGATCAGCCGCCTGATGTTTATATAAATATATGGGGATTTAAATAAATATGGGACATATGTTTATTTTACGTGGGGAAAGGAATCGGAGATGAGAAGGAAAAGTTAACAAATCAACTATTGCAAACATACCGGAGTGGATGGAAGTACAGACTTAAGAAAAAAAGTTTTTTATTTATTAAATGTGCTACATTAAATTCTTAGTTGTTTTCTCACAAAATGGCATTAGTTGATCCAGGCGCGGATCCAATGGGGGGGCGGTGGGGGCGATCGCCCCCCCCCCCCAAGAGCTTGGAGTTCAGAAAAATAGACCCGATTTTGCCTCTTATACTATAGTTTATTCAAGAACTAGAGAGAGTAATAAATCATTTTTTACCTTTTTTTTTTCTTCGCAAACTACTTGTGTTCTTTATTCCGATGTCTTTGGCAAAATCTGTTAGACACATATTTTTCATAGGAATTGGTTAGAAATTTTATAATCAAAAATACCGGTCTATAATAATGGACTATTTGGTTAGGATAACAATAGATATTTGGATGTGAAGTGTTAAAAAGGATTTTAATCCTTGTCATAGGCGTCGGAAAGAGGTTTATTTTATCACTAAGTATTTATAGCATAGAATATTATTTCGGTTAGAAACTTAAAATAAAAAGTTTTTATATTATTTTCTTTCTTATGATTTCTTAATAATTCACATACATTAGAAAATATAGATAATTTTGACATATTTAACACAAATTACTACAATATTTTTATTATTTTTAATTTTGGCATAGAAACCGTTTTAGGTACATTCAGACTAAACCGTAGCCTTTTTCTCTCAAAAAAATTCTAAGTTATAATTTAAATACTTACAAAATACCCATTATCAAAAATGCAAGAAACATAAAAAAATCAATTCGTCCATATAATATTAAAATTTTGTTGAAGCTATCGGTCATTTTATTATTAATTAAAAACATTTTTAGGATATTTGACGTTTCAGTTTATTTATTTCTTAAACCATCTACAGAATTAAAATTGAACGTTAAAAAGGGATTCAAATGTAATTAATTTTTATATGTTATAGAAAATTTAAATAATAAATTATGTTTACGTTGGTAAACATTACGTATTTAATTTGTAATCAACGTCAGTGAAGCTATCTTCGCTCAAATTAAATATAATTGGTTCCTCTATCTCACCGATCATGAGATCGAGTTTCCCCATTTTCTTTTATTCTTTTATTATCTGGATTTTTCCCAATTTTCTGCACTAACTTTATTCAAAAAAATAAGTTCAGTTAAATTACTGATTTTGTAAGTTGTGTTATTTCTAGCAACTCTACCTTTTACTTGAGAGAGATATTTCCTTTTCCAACGGACATTTTCCGGACGATCTATGAGAACAAATTTCCTATCTGGTTTTCCCAGCAAAAATCAAGTTCTCTGAGCAATTTCTAGAGCTCGGTTCTTTAAATTTCAGGTAAACCCCGATCTTCATTGATTTTAGTTAGAATTTTGTCGACGGTTGGGATTTGCTTCTCATAATAAAATATATGTCCAACTCCTTTTAGTACAGTTTGTGTGATCGAATGTAGCTTGGGAGTACTAACAATTCCAGTCGTTTTTTTCTCCTTCAGTATTCGGTACATAGTAGATTTTCCAACTTCTGTCATGTTGGAATACTTCTCAATAGAACTTTTAACATTATTATCGAGATATTGTTATCTTAAGGCATCATCAACATTCAACGTAATAAGTTTTTCCTTGAAGAAAAAATGCCCTGGTTTAACGATTTTGGAATAAATATAGATGTGGAAGCCATATCTTTTGGGTATCTCACTAATCTCAAATAATATATAAAAACAAGTACAAACAAGATAAATCACTAAGGATGCACTGTAAAGTGTACTTTGCTCACTGACAGAAATTAAATTGAACTATCAGAAATTTTATTGCTGCAGTAAATTTATAAAAGCTTATAATATTTAAATATAATTAGATTTACGGCAGTCCTCAGTTACTTGTGCACTGGAGCAGGTACGTTGAAGGTTTCGGTAACAGTTTTCTTACTCTCTCTAGTTCTTGAATAGAGTATAGGAATGTGTATGCTTGCGATCGCCCCTCCCCTTCCCAAGAGCTTTGAGTTCAGGAAAATAGAACCGATTCTGCATTTTATATTAAGAATATGTATGCTGCTTATACTCCCCCCGTCCCCCGTTGACAACCTTGTTTTTCTGGCAATAGCCCCCCCCCACCAAGTGCTGTGAATTCAGGAAAATAGACCCGATTCTGCCTCTTATACTAGGAATGTGTATGCTGCTCGCATCCTCCCCCCGGTCGGCAACTTGTTTTTTCTTGTGATCGCCCCCCCCCTCCACTCTTCAACAGCTTGAAAAACAGACCCGACCCAACCTGTCTTTTATATTAGAAATGGGAATGTTGCTGGTGTCTCCTCCCCCCCCCCCCCCCCGTCGACAACCGGCTTTCGCACTTTTATAATATCACCGCCCCCCCCCCCAAAGAGAGAGGCTGGATCCGCCCCTGAGTTGATCTTTATCTCGGTTTAAATGGCATACACTAGCGGCACAGATTATATCATCCTTCAGATGCGACAGCTTTGGCAGCGGCTTTGAAGTTGAAGGGCCCAATTATTGTGACCTCTTGCGTTGCGACCAGAGTTGTCAACGGAACAGTCCCTTATTTAAGAAAATCATCTAGAGTCCCGGACAATAATGCTTTTGTCCAGTATTTTTACTATTACCTGTATTAAACGCAAAAAAAAATAAAATGACATAGGAAAACTATTGAAAAATATATGATGACTATGATAATACGAGTATTAAAATGGAGAGATACAAGAAATAAATGCTTAGCTGACTTAATTAGTGCTGAGTCATAAATTTCTCTAAAGTACCGCACAGAAATCTTATGGAAAATGTATTTCTGTGAAACCATCGGATTTTAATAGTTTTTGATTAGTAGATCAAAAGTGTCTAGTGTCGGTAAGTTAAAAAAACTCGTAGTTCAAAGATATCGATCACTGAATTTGCACTATTGTGTGTTTAAAAGCCTGCATGTATATTACTACAGCCTTTTTTTATGTCCGTAAAAATTATCTCTGTCGATGTTATATAAAAAATCGAGAAGAGGATTTATATCTTCGGTGATAAACTTGACCTCGTCCTCAAGATCAAAGTTCAAGGTCCGGTCGAAATCAAATTGGGATTGAATGATAACTAATCCTTTTGATGTCCGGAATATTGATATCTGCCGAGGATCGAAAGACGGTGGAGTGAAAAATTTTTATCTTTCACTGATGAATTTTACCTCTTGCTCAAGTTCAAATTTCAAGGTCGCCTCAAAGTCACATCTGGTTTAAATGAGTACTATTTTTTATCTTTTACTGATGAATTTTACCTCTTGCTCAAGTTTAAAGTTCAAGGTGGCCTCAAAGTCACATCTGGTTTAAATGAGTACTATTTTTTAATCCAAAAATCTGAAAATTAAAATGATTTGACTTTAGATATGATCTTGTCCTTGGCAGTCAGATTGTGGTGGTTAACAATGGTTTATTAACGATTGTGAAACATCCCATCAGACACGGTTAGTCAGATAAACCAAAATTAAATAGATATTCAGCGTTTGTCCTTATAGAACTATATGCCTACACTCATCTATACAGATTACTCATATCTATATAAGCCTATACATAACCATACTATCATGAAAAGATTGGGATTACCGTCTGCATTAGCGTGACCCATGTGCACCCGTGAAGGTTGCTAGAGCGGACTTAGCACATCATTTTGTCCTGAAAGGGGCCAGACCAGAGTGGTATTTGCAGGAAATAAACTGTTTGTTTATATTATTTCCTTTTCTCTGCCTGCAAGGATAATATATATAAACAACCAGTAATAAATTCTGTTTTAGAAGATCTCTTTAACATTTCGGGAAACTTCAAAGAGAATTACCTGGAACACTGCTGTAATTCAACAGTATCAGCTGGTTGTGTTTTGTAAACAACGATTTTAAGATTCCCGCAAAGAAAGAAGTCTAAGGGAGTTAAATACGCTAATCTAGTAAGCCATTTATTTAGTCCCCTTCTGCTGATCCATATATATGAGAATCTCTCCTTTAACCACTGTCACACGGGAAAAAAATAATGAGGTGGAGCACCATCTTGCAGATAATGTAACAGATCTTCCTGTAAAACTAAATTACCTGCTGTATCAGTTTGAGTTCGTTGAGCATATTAAAGTACAGATCGCCTGTGAAATTTTCTTCAATAAATAAGGGACCAATAATGGCATTTTCAAGAATATCAGTCCAAACATCCAATTTTTGTGGCCGTTATGTATGCCCTTCTCAAAAAATATTCAATTTTTCGCCATTTGAATAACGATATTTACCAAGCTAAACAGAACATCTGGTATGGTGATAACTAGATTGGACCTGGTTTCACAATACTCTAATGTTCTATCAAAATCATCTTCACGTTGTATCTGTATTTCAGCCAGATGAAATTTATGTAAATTTTGTGCTTACACTTTCTTTCCATATTCTCGTCTGTTTTGCCACTGCTCGTAAGAAGCTGATGGGCTGTGCAACAAATGTTGCCAATTCTTTTTCTATTTTCCACCGAACCAGTTTCTGAAAACTTTGCTACCGAATCAAGAACAAACTTATGATTTACATCATAATCTAGGTTTCTTTCATTAAAAAGAAATGCCACCCTTCGTGCACTCTATCCAATCTCTCCATAAATAAAAATCGTATCATTTTTTTCTTGACTAAAAAAAAACATTTTCACAGTTTATTCATTTATTAAAATTATCCCTGAATAATCCAACAAGTAAAATTGAATTAACAATACTACAGTAAATCCTTAAAATTTGCTGTAAAATTATTTTGGTTAAGAAAACGGCTGTTTTAAGAATCTATTCGCTGTAGTGGCAAAAAAATTAGACTTTGTGAAGCATTCTAGAGATAACAAAATTATAAAATCCACCATTTGATAAACTCTATTTAACTACCGAAATTGTAGCTGCTGATAAAATTTTTACAAAAAAAGTTAACACAATATTTAGTTTTTAAATAATAACCTAAAAAACTATTAATCTTATTTCGCGATTTTTTGTAAACAACTGATCAGAAAATGAAATTAATTTTTTTTTGAAAAAGATATAGGCATGATGACTGTAACGAAGAATCTCTAAAATTATGACTTGAAGTAATTATATAGGGCTGACAGATTCTAAAAAATACACTTATTTTTAGATTACAAGCGAGATTATATTTATTTGAGTAAAAATAAAAATACAAAACATAGAAATCGGCCATATTGGATCGAACACAAATCAGAAGCGCGTGACGTCCCGCTTTCGTAAACATCACATCAGTCATCATTGTTTATCGCCTTTATCGTTCGTGGTGAAAACTATTAAGTGTATCGGTTTCGTACTACCAAAAGTACAACAACGTCACGGAACAAGGATTTATCAAGGCCAATAGCTCAAATTTGACGAGAATCGACTACTTGATGCTGGGAGTGAGGTTAACTGGTGTACTGTTGTAAACTTCAATCTGGACAGCTTTATTTCTGAATTTGTATAATAAATATACTTCTACTGATTTATGGGCTGATTTTCGAAAAGTGGTAGGTGCTTCTAGATCTTCAATTGTGTGCAAAGCTAAAAAAATAAGTACTTGTGAACAAATTGTAACTATTTACACTTTATTATGGACTATAATTTTTCCAACAGACTATAATAATAATAATAATAATAGGTACCACAAAGATTATTTGGAATCATTGCTACCTATAATGTTATGATTAAACCGGCAAGCAGAAAAGAGATGCACTTGAATTCAATAAAACCTGGACTTTCTGATGAAGTGACCGCGAGTTCTAAATGTTCTGTAGGTGTTTTTATTTGAACTACATCTGACGCTTAGTGTCAGAAATCCGTTTGCTTCTGCCTGGTTGGCATTTAAATCTTATGGGTATACACCCTGACTTCATGTGCATTTGTAAAACTGAACCCATTACATGATATTGTATATAATTTTCCATATCATTTGGTAACTGGAAAAAGAAAAAGCGTTTAGTTAACTTTAAATATAATATAGTAATAAAGAAATGAAATCTAACCTCAAACGGGATCGATAGTGTTATTGACAAATATTTACCTTACATATATTTTGTTTGCGAGCTTCGCCACTTATTTATATAAAATAAATACTTACATCAAAATGATCTTCGCAGAAATAAATTACTGAATTAACAGATATAAAAGCTGGGTCTCGCCTTGCAAGATTTAGCCACGTATTTCTAATATTTTTCCTTATTGGCACGTTAATAAATAACTTATTTGGAGTTTTTATCGATGTATTATTACATCGAGGAACTGCACACCATCAATGCACATTAGAAGTCATGATACACCAACATCTTATAAAGTAATCCGAAGTAAGAGTAATCCCTATTCTACAAAACTGACACAGGAGGAAGCTCAAAAAAATGCCTTGCATAAAAAATATCAACAAAATAATGGCCATCTTTCCAATTTCAAGCCCTAAAATTTCAAGTGAATAGGTAATTCTCCGGGAACTTTATCGATCGATTGTGGGAAAACTATAATTAGGAAGAATCTGACAAATTGACAGTGCACTAACGTGCATGGGGGACAACCGGCTAAAATATTTTCAAGATGGCGGCACTTGCAGTTATACCGGAAGTAGATATCTTGCATATTTTAAATAGAACATCCTATATATTATTGCATTTTTGATTTCTACCTAAAATTCTAGACATATTTCATGTATAATGTTCTCTTAAGCCTCACTATTTTGGACATATTTAAATTTTTATGTCAAAAATTACGTTTGCGGACCAAACCTTAACTATAAATTTTTCCTACAAAGAGTCTTTAATATTTAGTTTGGGTTGGTTCTCTTGTAGAGGAAAATCGACTTCAGTAATATTTTTTATATTTTGAAAATTATTAGTACAGAGTGGTCAAAAAAAAATTATATTTAAAATATCGTCAAAAGTCAAATTTTTCAAATAGAAAGCACCTATTTTTATAATTTTATAATATTAAGCATTAAAAATTAGGTTAAGTTTGTATAAGGTTGTCTATTCTAAAAACTTGCAATTTTCAAAATATTAGCAATTCAACACTATTCTATTGTAAAAATGCTATATGGCTTTTAAGTTTTGTTATTAGTTGGCCATGACGACGCGGCCAAAATAAAACAATCGAACCCTACAGAATTGTCACAATTGCTTGCCATTTGACATTCATTAATAACAATCGTGCCGGGGCGATTAAATTAGACGCACGAAGATTATTTAAACTTACTTATTATTTATGGAGAATGTTTATTTCAAGGTTATTTCAAGAACATGCTATACATTCGCGATACGGTATCCGAAGAAACAGAAACCAATACTATCAACTGTTAAAAAAATTATAAAAAAACTTCAAGAACTTTGTATCTATAAAAGTTAAAAGAAATAGAAATAAACCAGTTGTTAATAAAATAAAGTTACAAAAATTATTTGCGTAAATGTTCAAATTGACGCCCTTGAACTTCCAAACATTTTTCGCACCTCAGCAGGAACTCTTCATGGGTGTCTCTTCTTATTGACTGAGGATTAAGTTCTTCAAATGCTATTTTGGCGCGCTGCATTCAATCTTTCATGGTGGTTAATGCGGTGTTGTATACTTTATTTTTGATTGTCTCCAAATAAAAAAACGAAGAACGGTTAGGTCGGGGGAGGGAGGTGGTTAAAGATGTGGCCCATTCTTTGCTATCTATTGATCATAAAACAAGATTTGCAGATGATTGTTAACTAAATAACTATTATGTGGAGGTGCCCCATCATGTTGATAAAATAGATTTCTATGATCAGCCAGCGGCAATTTATTTAAATAGTTCACTTCCAAATTTCTCAAGATGTCGAGGTAGCACTCACCTATAAGTTAAAAAACGTATTTTGTATCTAGAAGTCTTCAAAAATAGCTAACTGACCATTCAGATTATCTTGGTAGAATTTTAGGGCGACGACGCAGTCATTTCTTACAGCACAATACACGTTAAACCGCCAAGACTCTTAAAAATTTATTTCCTTAAAGGGATGTATGTTTGAGTCGCTCCAATAGTGGGAATTGCGTTAATTAAACAATCAATTTTTTGTGATTTCGCTTCGTCTGACCAAATAATATTATCCAAAAAAACAGTATTTTCTTGTAACCGAAGTAAAATAAATTGACAGAACTCTACTCTTCGTGGAAAATCAGTGCCTTTTAAATGTTGGACTATGGAAAATACATAGGGATGAAAATTGTGTTCCCATAAAATCCTTAAAACTGATGTTTGAGATAATCCAGACTCTAATGCTACTTGCCTTCTAGATATTGTCGGATATGCGGCGAAATATCTTAAAGTTGTAGTTCCAATATTTTCATTATTAACAACTGGTTTATTTATATTTCTTTTTGCTTTTAGGGATCCAAAGTTCTTGAAGTTTTCTATAATCCTTTTTACAGTTGGCGGTGTTGGTTTCTGTTTCTGCGGATATCAGATCGTGAATGTATCGCATGTTCTTGAAATAACTCGATCACATTCCCCATAAATAATAAATAAGTTTAAATAATCTTCGTGCGTGTAATTTAATCGCACCGACATGATTATTATTAATGAATGTCAAATGGCTAGAAATAGTGACAATTCTGTAGGGCTCGATTGTTTAATTTTCGCCACGCCTCGCCGTCATGGCCAACCAATAACAAAACTTTAAAGCCGTATATCCATTTTTCAATAGAAAATGTTGAATTGCCAATATTTTAAAAACTACAGATTTTTGGAATAGACAACTTTATACAAAGTTATACTTATTTTTAATGCTTAATATGATAAAATTATTAAAATAGGTGCTTTCTATTTGAAAAAATTGACTTTTGACGATTTTTTGAATATAATTTTTATTCTTCTTTTTTGACCACTCTGTACTAATAATTTTCAAAATATCATAAAAAGACTACCAAAGTCGATCTTCGTCTACAAGAAAACTAACCTAATTTAAGTAATAAAGACTTCCCTATAGGAAAGTTTTATAGTTAAGTTTTGGTTCGCAAACGTCATTTTTGACATAAAAATTTAAGTATGTCCAAGACGGTGAGACTTAAGTATAGAATATTATACATGAAATATGTCTAGAATTTTACGTAGAAATTAAAAAAGCAATAATATATGGAATATTCCATTTAAAATAAGCAAATTGCCATCTATTTCCGGTATAACCGGAAGTGCCGCCATCTTGAAAATATTTTAGCCGACTCTCCCTCATGCACGTTAGTACACTATCAAATTTTCAAATTCTTCTTAACTATAGCTTTTCCATAATCGATCGATAAATTTCCCGAAGTATCACCCTGTATAATATTACAGCTTGTCCGTTTAATATAGTACTACAGTTAATATGACTAGAGATACTTGCTAATCGAAAACAGGTCAAGAAGAAGTATTATTTAAATCACTCTTACAAACAAAGCATACCTCACGAGATGCTTGTTTTGCACCTGAATTGCCTGGTTGATTTTGTTACAAGATTCCAGTTAACGCTAGAAGTTATGAAGGTGTATCTACGATGTTGGCTACATGTTTGTGTGACTTAATTGGGTTTGTAGATGGTTTCAACATTTGCAAAGTGACAATTTGCAAGAAAGTATGCTATCAAAATTCCCTATCAATTTTAAAAAAATTTTAACAATTATAAATTTAATTATTCTGAAAAGCCCTGTGGTTCACTAAAATTTTTTTTAAAAAAGTCATAAATAACACTCCATTCCTGGTTGAATATTATCTTGTAATTAATCCGACTCTCGGTAATTACGGCAAATTGAAGTCCACATGACAAGGTACGATTTTCTCATTGGTTACAACACAAATCCACCAGCGAAGGAGACACGAAAAAGGGAACATAGTCTTTCATGGAATTTTAATAAGAAATTGTACGCAAAGCAGCCCATAACGGCTTAATTTTCCACCACAGGAGCGAATACGGTTATCATCACAGCTCTACGCAGTCAATGCACCAGTGAAACTAATGTCATGTAAACGAAATTTAAGATCGAAGTAAAAAGGAATAAAATATGTTTGGTTTTCCCGAGAAAAAGAAATACATATTTTATCTAATCTGATGCATTTTTTCTTGAAAAGAGAAGTTAAAAGTTTCCCTGGTATCATAATTTAATATCTTTCTTAGAAAACTTAGAATTTAAAAAATTAAAATAAATTTTGTTGTATTGGAAAATACTGGGAAAAATAATTTAATTGCAGAACTACTTGGAAATTTAATTTTCTAAAAGTCATTTTATAAATTGCAATTTCAGCAAGTGAAATCTAAATAAGAACGAGTTGAAATTATTTATTTAACTGAAAAATACATAATGACTAATTTTATAACTGTGATTTTATTTTCAGAAATATTACGTGATGTTTTCAAAAACAAAGTTCCCTTTCATCTCTGGGGTTTTCAGGTAAGTTTGTTTTAATGAAACCATGCCATTAACAGATTTTATATAACGTTGTAGACATTATATTTTAATTTTGTGTTTATAAAAGGGTAGATACACAACATTAAAAAAAGCAACCTGGTAAAATGAAAATACTAATAGGAACAATATTTAACTTTCACACGAACTGTCATAAAAACTACCCATATAATCTAATTTTGCCAGCGACAATTTTGTCCAAAATTAAAACATAAAACGGTGCAAAGAAAACCGAGTTGACCGACCATTGAGGGGTGTCAGAATGAAATCTTTTCTAATTGATGCATTGAGTTTTTACTAGCAAAAAATCTTCATGACATTTTTTCGTACCGACGGTGGGTAGTTTGTTATTAACAAGAAATTTTGCAAAATTGTAAAAATTTGAAAAATCGATACCAAAAATCATGTATCATGTAAATAAAAATACACACTTTTTTTCTTTTGCAATTTTTCAAAAAATCTTCATTTTTGAGTTACGAATGTTTGAAGATCAAAGAATAACCAAAAAAAGCCATTTTGAAAAATTTTTTGCTCGATATCTCCTGAAGCTTTTTGAATTCTTCTTATTCAAGATTACTATTCGAAAGTTATGTTTTCATGCTGTATTTCTTACCCTTAAAAAAAATAGGGAAGGAAAACCAATCGGCTGAAATTCCTAGAAGAATAAGTCTCAGCTGGACAGCTTTTGGCAAACTCGGATTCATTCTTAAATCCAGTAACACCCCCATAAGTCTGAAAAGAAAAGTCTACTAGTCGTGCATCCTGCCAGTTCTTACTTATGGTATTGAAACAACCTCCCTAACATGTAAAGCCATTAATAAGCTTCGGGTTACACAACGAGCAATGGAAGGGCTATGCTTGGAATTAGTTTACGAGATAGAGTTCCAAATGAAGAAATCAGATTAAGAACGAAAATAACAGATGTGAGCAAACGAGTAGCGCAGCTAAAATGGAGATGGGCTGGACATATCGCAAGACATGACATGTACAGATGGACATACAAGATAATAGCATGGCGGCCAAGAGAGAACAAGAGAAGTGTTGGCAGGCCCCAAAAGAGATGGCGTGACGACATCCAGAAAATTGCCGGAAAAAACTGGATGGGGATCGCTACGGACCGACAGAAATGGAAAAAATGGAAGAGGCCTACATTCAGGAGTGGCTGATATGAATGAATTTCTTACCCTGACAATTTTTTTCCTCCCTGTAAGATTTTGGATCAAAAAATCCTAAAATTCACCGATTCACCACGTCTAGTCTAAGCGCCACAGAGAGGTCCTTATTAATGGTTGCCGATTGAACAAATTTTCAAAATGGGGTTTATTGGGTTTTTTTCGACCCTAAATTGCTCGTAGCTAGAAAAGAAAGCATTTTTCGAAAAAATTGCAAGTGTAAAAAGTATTTATTTTTACCTAAAATACAGTATAACTAGTAAAGTCCACATTAAATGGGATTTTTTTTCTATTAATAGCTTTATTCGAAATTTGACTTTGGCATCAATTTCTGTTTCAATCGCGATGAAAATTAACTAAAAAAATAGTAGTCAGGTATTAGAATTATCTGTCAAATTTTAATTTTTTTCCAAAAAAAAAAATCAAAAGTGGAGTTATATCTCAAAATATCGAAATAGGGCTATTAAAATTTAAAATTTAATAAAAGTTTATTTATTTTTGACCCTGCACAAGGTAATTTCATAAAATAACTATTCTTGTCAATGTAATTTGTGTCTAAAAGTAATACACATTAATATTTAGAAAATAATTTAATTGAAAATTCTCAAATTTTCTAATAAAAAAATCATAATATAAAAATTAAACGCATTTAAAATTCCACCCTTTTAATTGATAACAAACTGATGACACTGTACTTGTTTGTCTTAGTTGTAATGTATATTATTTTTAGACACAAACTACGATTTCAAAAATTGTTACTTTATGAAGTTACTTTATACAGGGTCAAAAACAAATAAACTTTGCACCACATGTGACCAAATTTTAATAGCCCTATTTGGATTTTGTAGAAAAACAGCCATTTAATATGGCGCTACTTTAAACAAAATATGTCTGGGATGAAGCATTATCAAAACTAAGAAGCTTTATGTAGGTTGCGTTGAGTTTTATTTTGCAACAATGGTGCAATTTACAAAAAATGGGCAAAAAATCTAAATTATCTTATACTGCTGAAATCTTGTATATTAACTAAAAATTGCATTTAGAAAAACTTTACCTAATAACTTTTAATTTTTTTTTGGAAAAAAAATTAAGATTTGACAGATGATGCTAATCACGTGACTATCATTTTTTTTTTTTGGTTAATCTTCATTTCGATCGAAGCAAAAATTGTTACCAAAGTCAAATTTCCAATAAAGCTATTAATAAAAAAAAACCATATGATGTGGACTTTACTGGGTCGCACCTATATTATATTATATGTATGTCGTATATGGTATTGATTTTTCAAATTATTGTAATTTTGCAACCTTTATGTTAATAACAAATTACCGACCATCGGTACGAAAAAATGTCCTCAAAGTTTCTTGTTCGCAACAACTCAAGAGATCGATTAGAGTAGGTTTCATGCTGACACCCCGCCGTAGTTGGTAAACTCATTTTTTTTAGATCTCTTTAGGGGTGCACCGCTCACCTATTAATAAGGAAAGTTTTGTCGTATACAGGAGAGGAAAAAATATGATAATAAATATTATCTGAAAAATAATAAACTACTCATTATTAAGAATTATTAACTAAAAATAGAAAATAGTGTATCGAAAAAAAGGTTTCAGTTAACATGTAAGAAGAAAAAGTTGAAATAAATAAGAATGATGGTTGATGGTTATGTCTATAAGAAAGAAAAAAATTAAAAATCATTTAGCGCTAGAGATATAAAGGGTGTTTTTTTATAGAGGTATAGAACTTTAAGTTGGCAACACTTTTTTAACTGGCGGCCATTTTGTCAGCTGTCAAGTGATTTATGTTTAGTTTGGTTTGGCATTTCAACATGAATAGACTAACGCCTGAACAACGCTTCCAAATTGTGCAAATTTATTTTGAAAATTATGGTTCTGTTCGAAATACGTATCGGACACTACGTCCTTTTACGGTCAACATAATCGTCCATCAGAGCAATTAATTCGATTAACTATGGAACGTTTTCTTACCACGTTTACTCTAAAAGATAATACGCATCCACAGAGACGTCTTACAGTGCGTACAGAAGAAGTCATTGCTGCTGTAGAGCGTAGCGTAGAGGAAGACCCGAATCAGTCTATCCGCCATCGTGCACAGGAATTGGATATGTGTCCATTCACTTTATGGAAGATTTTGCGAAAAGATCTTGGTTTGCGTGCTTACGAAATCCAACTCGTTCAAGAATTGAAGCCACACGATCACCTAGCAAGGCGTAGATTCGGTGAATGGGCCCAAAACAAGATTGCCGTTGATCCCAATTTTCATAGGCGGATTTTGTTTAGCGATGAAGCTCACTTTTGTTTGAATGGACACGTCAATAAACAAAACTGCCGTATTTGGAGTGATGATAATCCTCAAGTGTATGTTGAGACACCGTTACATCAAGAAAAACTGGCTGTTTGGTGTGCTTTATGGGCTGGTGGAATCATTGGTCCGTAATTCTTTTAAAACGATGCTGGTCAGAACGTTACAGTTAATGGTGACCGCTATAGAGCCATAATTACTGACTTTTTCGTTCATCAATTGAACAACCATGATGTACAGAAGCTGTGGTTTCAACAAGACGGCGCAACATATCACACAGCTCGTGCCACAATTGATTTATTGAAGGAAACGTTTGGTAACCGCATAGTTTCACGTTTCGGACCCGTGAATTGGCGTCCAAGATCGTGCGACTTAACGCCGCTAGACTATTTTCTGTGGGGATATTTGAAGTCGCTAGTCTACGCCGATAAGCCCGAAACGATTGATCACTTGGAGGACAACATTCGCCGCGTTATTGCCGATATACGGCCACAAATGTTGGAAAAAATCATCGAAAATTGGACCTCCCGATTAGACTAAGTCCGAGCCAGCCGTGGCGGTCATATGCCAGAAGTCATATTTAAATTATAATGCCAGAAGGTTATCTTTCGAATAAAGTAAATTTCATGTCAATTTAAAAAATTCATCTTTGTTTTATTCCATTTAAAAGTTCTATACCTCTATAAAAAAACACCCTTTATATGTGCAGAATTACTTAACAGCGGGATAACAAAGCTTTTTTACATGAATATTTCTCATCTCATCTCACCAGCCTTCAGAAATGCATTCCTGAACATAGGCATCTCTCATTGATCGTCATATCCTTCTGTATTGGTCGCGTGACATATGTCCAGCATAGTTTCATTTCAACTTCACTTTTGTGACTCCTCGGATCCATTTATTTCTCTTTTGGTCTCTTAGAGGCATTCCTAGCACCTACCATTTTATTGCTCTTTGTATGGTTCTGACTTTATGCATGTTTGAACTCCATATATCCGGATTAGAAGAACTCATTTACTATATTATTATCATTAGGAAATTGACCATTTGGAGTGACTTTGTGTGATGTAATTATATTCTGTATAATGTGTTTTTCAATCAAAGAGTTAGGAATGTTATATAATGCTAATTCACATCCTGCTCCTAGATAATATCTACTAGTTCTCTTATCCCCGGTTTTAAATTGTAACTATAACCCTTTTCCAGTAGGCTTATTTCATTAGGTGAAAAATTAGTATCCGCTTTGTTCTTCTCAATTTGCTGGAAGACTTCCGCGAAACAAATGATTGTATACTTTTCAAAATGAACCAATCTATGATTATTTAAAGGCACGGTTAAACAAGCGACCTTTTGCTTCGAACCGCATATTCCTCTTCAAATTTTGTTGGTTTTAACGCATCATGAACGACCTATGAGATCGATTATTGTTACCTTCGGACATGAATGCAAATATATAATATTCGTTACTTATCACTATCTTATAAATGTTTTTGAAGCACCATAACGGTATTTTTGAGCATTTTTTTACGCCAATCGACTCGAACCTTTTTTTGAGCTATTGTCAAATTCTACTAGAACCAACGCAAACATGTATTTTGTACTGCCAAATGTTCCTACAATATACAAAATTATATAAGCTATGGTTGCTAATACCCAGAAATATCTCAACCTTACGGTAGACCATATGACAAGCTTGCATCATCAGTTCACGCACAGTATCAATGCTTTCTTGTCGTCCGTGGATGAACGACAGCCACAATTGAATTCATTAAATCAGTGATGTAGAGTGTTTGTGTAGGTAGTTTATCGCAATATAAAGACGAGTTAATTCCATCTTTTGGCCGAAATGAAATTTTGAAGTTATTGTAAACATCACAAATAGTGCCAGTATGTCACCTACATGTACCATCTAAAATGTAAAACTTTGGAAAGGATATGTCAGATGGCACCTAGAAACACCAGTGTTTCCAGTTCCCGAAATATAACCGACCACCCTCGTATAATTCATACTAACGCAAACAAAAAATTTGTTTTCCAACACTTCGCAATTATTTCAGGCGGATATTTTTAGTTGAGTAATATCGTTTTATTATTTCTGATATTAAACCATCCAAATAATAAATATACATATCAAAATAAGTCTGATATTTTCGTTTCAGGTCATAAAATTAGAAATACTGGTTGTAGTTTGGATAATATTTTGGGCAATGCTCTCTCTATGTCTCCCAATGGGGGTTATGGCTTCCTTTTGCTTTCCGACAAACATCCGACGTCTGAACGAGGAGTTTTCAAACGACTCCCTTGATAGCGCTGAACGGTGGACTGAAAACACTCTGGGATGTCTGTTGCATATCCTTCTTTTACTGCTTTTGTAAGTAGCCCTAAATGCTAAGAAAACCCGAGCGAAGCGCTAAATAAAATAGCAATCTTTTCGTAGCAAATAGGTTAAGTCAGAAATACAATGAAAATTTTTATAGATTCAAGACAATAGAATTAAATTATTATGTTTTGAAAGCATATAATTTTCTAAAAATATTTCACAAATTTATTAAAAAGGTTTAAGTTTTTAATTTTGATCTAGTTACCAAGAGATTGGTTTTTTTCCTCGTAAAAGTCGTAATGCATAAGTAGAAATCGGCTAATATTTATTTAATAGAAATTTTTGAGAAAACTATTGGAGATAAAGATAAATATGTTGGTATCAATTTTAAGATAAATAAATACTGTATCGATACATGCTACTATATATAGGGTGTTGTATTCAAAAAATGGCTTAAAATGAAATTGCAAATATGAATATTTAAATAACAATGCTGGATACATTATATAAATAAAATTTTTAAAAAAAGATTCAACCGGCATTTATAAAATCACTAAAAATCCAACTAAAACAATGTAAATTTTGATATTAAATTAAAAATTTTTGAAGTCGACTCCAAATTAGTTCCTGAAAAAATGTGTTTATCACAAAAAGATTGAGGAATATTTTATTTGTAATTGTTTTTCTAAACTAACTTGTATGTATGTCGCGTTACTAGTTATTTATTTCATTTAATAGTGATAAAAATTTCTATTGTTATTTTTCGCTTTTTAGCGCATCTTTAGAAGTCAATACAATTTTTTTGTAAAAATGTAATTTTTCGATTCTTAGTTTAGAATTCATTATAACATCCATAAATTATTTGAACCAATTATTACGTGAAATGTGCAATGTACTTTCCAATATTCTCAAGATTACAAAGTTGTAAATCATATTAAATAGAACAATTAAATATTATGTGATTCTGAGAATTCTTCAAAGACCAATGTTAAATGACATAATACCGAACAAATATTTGTTCTCTCATAGTAAATCCGCTATCTTTAGTTTTCAGAAATAAATTTTATATTCTTAATTTAGGCCCCCAAAGCTCCCCCTGCCAATATTTGAGGAACTTAAGACACGTAAACTTTTTAGTTCGACATATTTTATCCAGAATATTGAATTTGAAGAAATTAACTTAAAATCCTTTATATACGCCCCAAGAATACCCAAATATCAATTTTGGAGAAATTCGGAAAAATTTTATTCCCCATATTGCATTTGCCATATTAAATTTTAAAAAATTAACTTCAGGTTCATAATCGACTGCCTCGAAAACTCTTTAATACCAACTTCGAAAAAATGTGAATAACATACGGTTTTCAACACATAGATCGCCCTATTCAATTTCAAGAAACTAATTTTAAATTCTTCATCTAACCTTAATATACACCTTTGAAAAACCTCAGTTAACAATTATAGGCAGAATCTAGAAATGTAAATTTTTTAATTCCTCAAAAGTAATTTTAAATTCCTTATTTATACCCTAACAAACTCGTCGGTATCAATTTTAAATAAAATCATCGGATATAAAATTTTTAGTCTGCATTATTGGATCCGCCATATCAGATTTTTTGAAAATAATTTATATATATATATATATATATATATATATATATATATATATATATATATATATATATATATATATATCCGGTTTCATAGCGTTCAACGCCTTCCAGTTCCCAGTCTCCATTGTTTTCGGTCTTCCCAATCCCCTGGAAGTAAGTTTCTTTCGGACATGCCCTTAATCCAGGTAACTTTTGGTCTTCCTCTATTTATTTTTTCATTTAGTGTCCATTTTAGGATTTGCTTTGGTAGACATTCCTCCGTCTTTCTCTCCACATGTCCATACCATACCAGCTGACGTTGTTCGATTTCATCGAGAATAGTTTTCTTTACGCCCATAATCTCTCTAATTCTCTCGTTGGTTATCCGTTCGATCCTTGACTTTCCGGCAGATCTTCGTCAAAAGTCCATTTCAAGAGCCAGCAGTTTACGTTCTAAAGTTTTATTTATCTGCCATATTTCACATACATACAATATAACGCTTTTAAATATTGCATTGTATAAAAGATGTTTTTTTTCCTTGGAGATGTTTGTTGGCCATAATAGTGAGTTTAGGCATCCGATAGCTTTTTTCCCTTTATTTATTCGCTCCAATATTTCTTCTTCAGTTCGTCCACTTTGATTGATCTTTGTTCCAAGGTGGGTATACTCAGAACAAGATTTTACTATGATATTGTCATCCACTTCCAAATCTGTTTCTTCTCCACCGATACACATATATTTAGTTTTACTGGAGTTGAAGGTTAATCCCCATTCTGCGTATTCTTTAAATAGTTTCTTCGTCATAAATTCGAGGTTTTCTTTATCTTGGGTCACTACCACTTGGTCATCTGCAAAATGAAGCTTATATAAACGGGTGTCATTATTTAATTCTATTCTCATTCTACTGCATGATCTTCTCCAATTCTTTAAAGCTTCATTAAGGTAGATTTTAAAGAGAGTTGGTGATAGACAACATCCCTGGCGAAGGCCTTTGGTCACATGAAGACTTTCTGATAAGTTATTGCCAATCTTAATTCTGGAGAATGCTTGGTCGTATAACTGTTTGATGGCTTGGATCGCTGTATTGTTAATTGGAAACTTCTCCATCACCTGCCATAATATTTAGATTGGCACCGTATCATATGCTTTTGTGAGGTCAACAAAAAGCAGATGAACCTCTCTATTCCTTGCCACCTTCTTATCATAAATTCAAATTCATAATATACACCCTCGAAAACCCCGCGATATCAATTTTGGACAAAATCGAGATATGTAAAATTTTTAGGATTTCATATTAGGTCCGCCATATAGAATATTTTAAGAATAATTTTAAATTCGTAATTTGCATCCCCAAAAGCCCCTGATACCAATTTTGGACAAAATCGAAAGAAATAAAATTTTTAGGACGTCACATTGAGTTCCCCATAATAATTTTTTCAAAAGTAATTCTATATTCACAATTTGCTCCCCTAAAACCTCCCCATGTTGGATTTTTTGAAAATTATTTAAGATTAGTTGTGTGCAACCTAGAAAACTCCTTCTAATTTTGAAGAGAATTAGACAAAATTAATGTTTTTGTCGCCATCTTAAATTTTACCAAACCAATTTTAGCCAGAACAAATATGAAATCACCGCAACAACTTCCTGAACGTACATACATTAAAAAAAATCATAGCGATCCAATTTAGAAACTTCTTCTTATCGAAGTAGGTTAAAAAAGTAATTATTAGACTATAATGAAATAAAACAATCGCAGCTTACATTTTTTACAAATTTTATAAAAAAGAAGAGAACCATCATCTTGGCACTAAAATTAGTAAAATGTTAATTTCGGCTAAAAAATATACAAAAGTTTAATTATTCTACAACGTCCAATTTTTAAAAAAAAACAATTTACAGTTGAAAAAAGGATTCAATGCGACTCCAACTTCGATCAAATTGAATGTAGTACATTATGTTTAAAAAAATAAACATTATGCGTCCCGCTTTTTCAGGACACTCTGTATAAACTAACCTATTTTTAAAATCTACCCCCTTTACCCTCATTAACATTCCGCCTGTCCAATTTTTTTGCGATTTAACGACATAGCCGCAATCGGATACCGGATTTTCAACGGACACCCGGAATAATGCTATCTTCTATATCACATCACTTTAGAGTATTATTTCCTTTTTCATTGTATCACTGACCAGATTTCTTTACGAGTTTTGTTACTTTTTCATACAAACGCAGGGGAGGGGAGGGAGACACCAGCAACATTCCCATTTCTAGTGTAAAAGGCAGGGTCGGGTCTATTTTTCTGAATTCGGAGCTCTTGGAGAGTGGGGCAGCATAAGAAAAAACAAGTTGTCGACAGGGGGAGGATACACATTCCTAGTATAAAAGGCAGAATCGGTTCTATTTTCCTGAACTTAAAGCTCTTGGGAAGGGGAGAGACGGTCGCAAGCATACACATTTCTTACTCTATTCAAGAACTTGGAAGAGTAAAACTATTACCGAAACCTCCAACATACCTGCTCCAGTGCCACAGATAACCTAGGACTGCCGTAAATCTAGTTATATTTAATTATATTTAGCTTTTATAAATTTACTGTAACAATAAAATTTGTGATAGTTCAATTTAATTTCTGTCAGTGAGCAAAGTACACCTTACAGTGTGTCCTTAGTGATTTATCTCGTTTGTGCTTGTATTCATATATTATTTGAGATTAGTGAGATACACAAAAGATATAGCTTCCACATCTATATTTATTCCAAAATCGTTAAACCAGGGCATTTTTTTCTCAACGAAAAACTTGTTACGATGAACGTTTATGATGCCTTAAGATATCAATATCCAGATAATAATGTTAAAAGCTTTATTGAGATGTGTTCCAACATAACAGGAGTTGGAAAATCTACTATGTACCGAATTTGAAGGAGAAAAAAACGACTGGAATTGTTAGTACTTCCAAGCCACATTCGATCACAGGCAAACGATAAATCTCGTTGGAAGAAGAGATGTAAACTGCAATAACAGGAGTTGTACATTCATTTTATTATGAGAAGCAGATCCCAACCGTCGACAAAATTCTAACTAAAATCAATGAATATCAGGCTTTACCTGAAATTAAAAGAACTGAACTCTAAAAATTGCTCAGGAAACTTAATTTTTACTGGAAAAAACCAGATAGGAAATCTGTTCTCATAGATCGTCCGGAAAATGTCCGTTGAAGAAGGTAATATCTCTCTCAAGCTGGAAAAAACACAACTTATAAAATTAGTAATTTAGCTGAATTTTTGAAAGATTTTTTTGAATAAAGCTACTGCAGAAAATTGGGGAAAATCCATATAATTAAAGAACAAAAGAAAATGTGGAATCTCATGATCGGTGAGATAGAGGAACCAATTATAATTAATTTGAGCGAAGATAGCTTCACTGACTTTGATTATGAATTAGACACGTAATGGTTACCAGCATAAACACAATTTATTATTTAAATTTTCTGTAACATAAAAATTAATTACATTTGAATCCCTTGTTAGTGTTTAATTGTAATTCTGCAGATGGTTTAAGAAATAAATAAACTGAAACGTCAAATGTCCTAAAAATGTTTTTAATTAATAATAAAATAGCCCCAAAAAATTTGAATATTATATAAACGAATTTATATATATATATATATATATATATATATATATATATATATATATATATATATATATATATATATATATGCTTAACTTCTTGTATTTTTGACAATGGGTATTTTGTAAGTATTTTAATTATAACTTAGAATTTTTTGAGAGAAAAACGGTTGCGTTTTAGTCTGAATGAGCCTAAAACTCTTTCTATGTCAAAATTAAAAATAATAAAAATACAGTTGTGATTTGTGTTAAATATGTCAAAATTATCTATATTTTCTAATATATGTGAATTATTAAGAAATCATAAGAAATAAAATTATATTATAAAAACTTTTTATTTTAAGTTTATTACCGAAATAATATTCTATGCCATACATACTTAGTGATAAAATAAACCTCCTTCCGACGCCTATGACATGGATTAAAATACTTTTTAACACTTCACACTTCCAAATATCTATTGTTATCCAACCCAAATGGTCCATTATTATAGACCGGTATTTCTGATTATAAAATTTCAAACCAACTTCTACAAAAAATATATATGTCGAACAGACTTTGCCAAAGACACCGGACTGAAGAACACAGGTAGTTTGCTAAGAAAAAAAAGGGTAAAAAATGATTTACTACTCGCTCTAGTTCTTGAATAAACTATAGTACAAGAGGCAAAATCGGATCGATTTTCCTGAACTCAATGCTCTTGGGGGGGGATCGCCCCTTTGGATCCGCGCCTGGCTCAAGACAAGCTGTATTAAACACGACATTATTCAAATGAAGGCATGATGTTTTGGTTTTAGTAACACTAGATTTGTGTATTCATTTCGTATAGTAGTTGCTCCGGGCGTCACAGACAGTTTTTGGTGGCCTAATGCTATGTCATCGGCAAAATTAAACTCTCTCGAAATCAGAGGGGCGAGTACTAAACCTTGGGGGAGACCATTATTCAGGATTCGTTTATTGTTAGTGTGTTCCTTCATATGTACTCGATAAGAGTATAGTGTTGAGGTACAAGAATATTAGTTTTTTGAAATTTTAAATTATACGATTGTTTCTCTTCTGTAATTTTTAATTCTAATCTAAAAATATATTTTTACATATCTCCTATATTATACAAGATATAACATAATTAAAACTATTTACCGCTACAAACTTATTTAGTTTACGAAAGTTGCTAGAAAAGTAAATATTATCAGTATCTAGTGGGATGGTTATGTTAAGCAGCTTTTAGCTTCAGTGATTCTATGCCAGCTGTAATCCTATTACACGTTTCAAAAGAAAATCTATTGTACCATTTCAGTAAACCAATCTAGGTATTGTGTGTGAAACTCAAACAGAATTTGAAATTTACAGGCTATGAAAATAAAGTTAGCAGCTTAATTTTGTCGAAGTGGCTGCATTCTAAATAAAATTTTATTTCCAGTCTTAGAATTAGTTATTTTAGAGCTGATAATTAAGGTAGTAATAAACTAAATTTTAACATATCTAAGATAAGCAATACTTTGACTAAGCATTTCATAAATTTCTTTATATGGAAGAGGAGATAATATAATGAGATACCTCAAAATTAAAAAATATATATTTTCCCTTAATAAACAAAATTCAAAAAATGGATTATTCGTGAAATGTATGTCTATCCATTTATCTATTTGACTGTTTTTTTCTCCAGAGATATTTACGTCAGCATGCAACTATACCTAAGCAAAAAATTGTTATCAGATCTTGAGTATTATTTTTTTTAATTTTTTTTGTTTTTGAGCAAATCTTGTATTCAAACATGACAGTTTGTTTAAATCCAGAAAGTAGATCAATTTGTGGCGTCACGGTAAACACTCGTAAATAAAGTTAACAGCGGATTAATGGCAAAAAATTTTTTACAAAAATTATTCAAGAGATATTAATTTTGTAGTTCTGTGTTTTTTACATTTATGCAAAAATCATATAATTCCATTCACACTCATAGACAATATTATCTTTAAGTTTCATAATTTCTCTTTGAAAATTTACATTTTGACAAAAAAAAACCTCAATGAAACACTACGTATTAGAAAAACAGTTTATTTTATAACTATTAAGTTAATAATAGCTTTCTATTATTACGTTAAAAAATTGTAAAAAGATATATTTTTATAAAAATTAAAGATATAAGCTTTAAACTTATAGCCTGAGAGCTAGCGACAGTTTTTAGTGCCTCATCAGCATCAATATTAGAGTACTTATTTTAAACTATTAGGATGACGTTTAACAATAAAAGTCAGTGCTACCAGCGCACACCTAACGCAATCCAAAGACGAACAGTTGTTTTTATGTACATTACGCTGAAACTTTGAGGACTGTTTATTTGGATCATTTGTAACAAAAAAATACAATGTAGTTAATCCGTTAACGGTCCAATGTACTGCTGGCAGACACCAAGGCATGTAAAAATACAAGTTGACCCCTTAACTCATCTACATGATTATAAAATCTATATGGGAAGTCAAAAAAACTTACACTACCAATACAATGGCAGTCCCAGAGGCCAAAGTCTCGCGGAGCTCTCAGTGTTCGTGTACAATATAAAAAATATAAAAAAAATGTTCATTTTAACATAGGTCCGCAAATGCTTCCAGAAAGCGTCAGACTCTTGAAGATGCGTGGTAGTTTTTATTTAATTTATCAAAATCTACTTACAATACAGAAATAAATTTTCAGATGTAAGTTATTGTTACTGGATATCATTTTTAAAAATAATGGTTGTTCATTGAGACTAGTGAGCTAGGAATATATTTATTTTTCATCTAGTCCATTTTCGCTATTTTTTAATGAAATTATGGTTCTTGAATACTTTTACGTAAAATAAGTCCTCTATGCATAAAGTCTATTCGTTTCGAAATAAACTGTCATAAAAATTAAAGAGAGAATCCTTTAGTATACTTATTTTATTCGAAAGTCCTATTTACCTCTGTTGAAGGTATACCCGCGGCCACCAAGAGTTACACTCGCGACTGGCAACTACTACCAAGGCTTATAGCTCACTATTATGAAAACGGTACAAATGTTTATTGATTGACTAAATGATATAGCAAACTAAGTTTGAGAAGTTTTTACACTGTAACCTAGTAATTTATTTTGTCTCCTGTGATATATATTCTTTCTAAACAGATTGGTTGCCTTAATCAGTTTTGCAGCCTGCTCACTAGTTTGTCGGTTGATGGATGCTTAAAGATCTCTCCAATAGGTTAGGGCTGCGCATTTAAAGATGATGTGTAAGGCTGTTTCATCCTTTTCTTTCGGTTCTTTATTATAGATGTCAATTATAGGTAGATGTTTCCTTACGAGGCAGTGGCCAATGATTAATCTTATCCAGCATTACCTGCTGTCTGTTTAGACGAAGGATTTCACGGCTGTGTTTGTCGGATGGTTTGTTCAGCAATCGTTCGCTGTATCTAAGTTGAATCAGTCGATCTGGTGTTGATGGTTTATCCACCAGGATAACCAATCACGAATTGCAGCCTTAGTAATGTACTAGTTTCGGTTCTATAAATATGGTAGCAGACCCTTGTCTTGCAAATTGGCCTGATTTTCCTTTATATCCTGATACCTACGCAAAGGTAACCTTGTTATATTTTTCCAGAATAATAAGGTTTTAAAGGCAATCCCTATTTTGATACTATGCTGCCAGACCGTCGAAGAAAAAGAGAATGATCTTGCCCCTGTAACCCGAGATTCTCTTTCGAATTTCTACCTGAAATAACGTGAGGTGGCTCTATGTATTCCAGCTCCTCCACAATTTCAATTTTGGACCAGTCTGTAAACTCGCTGATTCATTTGAACCGTCTGGATAAAGCTTGTTAAACTTCTTAAATTTTTTTCATTTGTACAGGATTTTGCCATCTCGAGAAAACAAATAATTTTTTAAAATTTAAAAAACTTCTTACACATTTACACTAACAGTATAAGATTATTTTGATGTATCTGAAATACCTGACAATCATTTTTTAACTAACTAAATGCATAGCCTACAGTCAATCAAAAATTCAACGTATTTTTGCATTTTTCTCTTAAAACATGTTATAGTTCAAAAGGCATTAGAAAAAATGAAAACACAAAATTTGATAAGTAATTCAATTTTTTATTCCTTACAGTGTGTTCCATTTTAAAAAAAAAATCGATTTTTCAATATTTTTTTTTAAATAAGGTTTGACTACTAAAACTAAAAATGCATTTCTCTTTTAAGAAAGTGCTGCAAAGATTTTAAATTTGTAGCAATAGTTTCAAGAAAAGACATAACTTTTTATAGTAAAATCGTTTTTACTCCCGAAAATTAAAAAATAATTAATATCATAAAAATGATAAGTGAGAGGTATAGAATATTATATAGAAAATATACTAAGGATCTTCCACAGAATATGAAAATACAATAATATGCAGTGTATCCTATTTAAAATTTCGATTTTGTAATCAGCTAGTGGTAGATCTGGCAACTCTACATCTTAAAAAAAATTTAACGAGTTAGATTACTGTCTGTTATAATTACAACCAAAATTTTATAAAGATATCGCAAGTGATTTTCTAAATACTTCTAATCCGCCATCGAATTTGGCGCACCCTATACATAATTATATATCGTACTATCCTACAATAAAATCCATAATAAAATAAAAGATATTAAGACGGCATCTCACAAAATGGAGAGAATTCTTAGTTATAAAATTACTCTACACGAAATGCCGAAAAGGTAGTTATTAACTATATCCCAACCGGTATAAGCAGCTTTTCTGTGTTGCTATGCCAAATTCAATCCTATTACTCCCTTCAAAATAAGATTTACCAAACTGTTGTACCAAAATACAGTGGGAAATTGGGTTTTGTGTGAAATTCAGTCCCATTTTAAAATAAACTCGAAATAAAATTATAAGCCCACTTGTAGCTAGTGAGTACAAAATATTACAACAATACGAATATTACAAATAATATTTTAAAGTCAAATACACTAACAATCGTTTTCAGTTAATTTAAAATGTTAACGACTCGGCGAACACTTTTTATATACTGTATTGCCGATACCAAGGAAATGAATATCTATTCGACTGTGCGAACACCGATTATGAGTAAACATTACTCCAAGACAATGGAGAGGCTCTGAGTCCGAAAATGGCGACAATACATTTCGTCCTCATTGCGACTCATCAGGCCATTCCATCCGATACAGTGTCCCAAAATGAAGATGACAGCACTCTTCATATTTTTTTAACACGGCTCTTGGAAACGATGAATGGTATTTCGATTGATATTACCAAGAATATTGTGAATCTGTATTTGATAAATCGCACTTAAGTTTAAATATTTGCTCAGTATAACCCTGTATCAAAACTATATTCCAGACGTTACTGCTTGTTTGTTTAATTTGTCTTTTAGTGTTTTAATCTGCTTTATAGAATGGAATGGTATTGAAATTTGTTTTGATCGTTTTGAAGTTAAGATCAATTACGCATTGATGACACTCCAGAAAATCTAGGCCTAATATTTCTATATCGAAATCGTATATAAAAACTTTGTGGGGATCATCCATATTAAAGGGAACCAGAGCGAATTCAGTTATAAGTAATTTTTGGTCCGCTATTCAATAGATAGTGATATTACTCGGAGTTCTACGGCGAAAGTTTTGGACAGTATTTTTTTTTTGAGAATAGATATGCCTGCTCCGATATCGAGTATTAGTTCAAATTTGTTCGAAGCCCCATTGATGTCGTAACGATTTTTATAATTAACGCAAGAATAGGGTTTAAAGAAATTTTTGTTCTGAAAAATTTAAATCAGGATTCAGTTCGTCCAGATTTAAATTATTGATTTGGTCTTGAATGGTTTTTAAACGGTTCGTTATCGGGATAGTATCAATCCTGAGGTGATTCTAGTTCAGAAGAAAGTAAAAATTTGACCTTTGAAATTCATCACTCAGTGGCAAAGTGAGATCGCCAGAATATTGGCCGTTATCATATTCAAGGTAATCCTGAGAGTTTTTTTTTGTCTTGTGGTAAGTTCTAGATTGATACTGAAAATTTGGCTTTCGTTGCACGATTGAAGAGCGAAAATGAGGTTGATTTTGTTATGGACACACAAAAAGCCTCCATTGGTTCTGTTGCGAAAACATTGGAGTCTTGATTGGGTTGAGAAAAATTAGAATGTTGTGACGGCCTTTGAATATTTTAATTGTTCTGAAAATAGTTGGCTCACTGTGCCTTTTCAGTTCAGTAATAACTGGCTGAGTGTTCTAATCGTCCACACTTATGCCATTTCAGGGGTTTGTTCGAGAATGTTCTCGCTTGTAAAGGGGGTCTATAAATCACTGATGGTCTGCTAATCTTTCGGTTTTTAAAATGTGAAAGGTGAAACTCTCGCCTGATTCGGACTTGGGCATCCAGAAGGTCTTTAGAGTCTTTAGCACCTACAATTTTACCAAGGCACGATTCTAAACCAGTTAGAATGGTGTGAAAGGCCCTGGTGTCGATTAGGCTGATTTGGCTTTCTATTCATGGAAATATAGGGTATGTGATTTCTGGATGTTTGCGTGCATTTGCGTGCAACCGATTGAAGAATGTCAACAGTGATTCGTTTGGAAGTTGCTTTAGATGCTGAAGGTCTTGAAGGAGAGCTAGGAGATCTCTAGAATCACCAAAATTGAAGTTGAGTATTGATATTTATTTCTACATACGGCTTTTACATACGATGGCGGGTTACACGAATTTACTAGTTGGATAACTCTTCCTCTTAATTTATTTTTTATGTGAATTATTAATCAGATCTTTTGATTATATATCGTCATGTCATCAGCATAATTGCATGCGTTAAGAAATGTGTCAAACGAGATCTGATTTTCGTCGAATTCCGAGATAATAGAAAATATTTCAGAAAGATTTTATGATTTCAGAGGTCTTTTTTCCTTAGTTTTATCACCGATAGTTGCGGTTGAGTGGGTCTCTAGTATTTAAAAAAAAGGAGAAATATTGGTGTGTATTTCAGTATGTATTTTGAATTGTCGGCCAAGTGCATTCTATCTTACTTAGACCATCCTCAGGGCTTAGTCCTCGTCAAAGTTTACACCTCAACCTTGCCATTTGGAGAACAGTCTTCAACGCCAACGCAGCCTTTACACAGTATAAATCAAGTATACAGTTAAAACGTCAATCCCAATTAAAATTAAAACGGTTAGAACATTAATACTATTATAAACAAACAACTTTTACACTAACAACTTAAAAGATATCGTCGTGTCTACTCTGGCGTTGTAGACTTTTCTCCAAATGGCAAGGTGTGAGCCCTGAGGATGGTCTAAGTAAGACCGAAAGCACTTGGCCGATAATGCAAATTATACACTGAAATACACAACAATATCTCTCCTTTTCTTGATTTCTTCGGTATACCACCTGTTAATAACTTATTCTGGTATTTTTGTTTATTTAATTAGAAAATGGAAGATTATAGTTCGAGAAAGAAAAATAAAATATTGCGATAATATGGAAATGATAAATATCAGATAAATCGATAGGTAATTTCAACAAATTAATTGAACAATATAATAATTTGAATTGTGTATCAGTTAGCTTGAACATTGAAGGTCTTCCTTTCCACGAGTTATTACCGGAAGCTTCACTGGGTATTCCTTTCATTACTGTCCACGATTGAGGACACCTGTTTTGGTTCGTTTCTTCACTTTAAGGATTTGGGTCTACCGTTAAGTTAGACAATCTTCTTATTCTGTCAGCGTTAACGAATCCTACCGACTGCAGCAATTTTTGTAGTTATTATTTCATTAATCAGCTTTTAAAAAATATATTTATTTATTTAACAATTATTTCAATACTTTTAAAATTATTTTTTGAACTGGCAGTATAACAGTTTTATACCTATTTTCTACTATTAGATACTGATTTTACGTATTTAAATGGAAGGCATTTATATTTTCCTTTTAATAGCGTCAGCAAGTTCGCAGAATCAAAAGTTTATATTATTAATTATATTACATTTTATTTTTATAACTACATTAGATTCATTCATCAATAATCTTAAGTAATATGTCGAAACTAATATATTTAAAATAAAAATTCATACATTTTGTACCAAGCTAGGTGTAGTCAGATGTACCAAGAAACTGATTATGAAAACGGCATCTTAAAATACAAAAAACTCTTCTTTTCTCGACTTCAGCTCAGTTTTAAAATAAAATTTTATAATTAACAAAGCTTTATCAACTCTATTTTCCTTCAGGTTTAATTTATCGCTTTTCTTATATTCTACAGATTTTATTGGAAACATGGTGGAAATACTTAATTTTAATTTCTTAAACTGAAAATAAAGCTAAAAACAAATTTCCTTATATAATAATAATTATAAGTTAAATTTAATACATCAGCATTTATTTGAAATTTTTATATGTTTCAAAGAAAAAAGATTTATTTCTTATTAGGTTTAAAATACCCCGTGAAACAATTGGGCGGCTAGCTAAAGATTCAGTATATTATAAGATTAAGTCAGGTCTCCAATCACTTCTAAGGTGACTTGATCAATATTTTTAGAGTATATACATGTAAAAGAAATTTACATAAGTTCAATTTAGAATCTCCACATATGCCGTAAACAAAGTTGAACAAGCAGGCATTAATTCATCGAATGATATCTTATTTACTTACTCATTCCCGAAACCTTCCTACAGTGAGGTTTAAGACTGGTAGGGATGAGTTTGTATTATTTATTTCTATTGTTTTCGGTGCTCCGTTAATCTCCTTATTTCACTCATTACTAGGCCCTTCCTATATTCTTCTTTCCTGATTTTATGTGGTCATATTGTTCTTGATCTACCTCTACTATGTCTTTCAGTTACTCGCATTTCAAACAGTATTTTAGTCTATTATCCAGCACTCGGCACACATAATTCGATAATGTGTTCTATATGCAAGTGTCGCCTGTATGTCGCGTTTCTGGTTCTGTCTCTCTTGTTTTAGTTTTCTATTCTTCTCCAACATCTCAATTCGGTTACATTCATTCGTGACTGAACGTGAGTGTTAATTAGATCAATCTTTTCGCTACATTCATTTTTACTTTTTTCCATCCTTTCCTCATTCTCTTCTATATTTGCATGCAGTTACTCGAATTGATCTACTAACTCAACTTGCTTTCCATCTAGCTTTATTTTATGTGTTTTCTTCGTCTTCGAATTTATCATGTTTCTTGTTATTGTTTATGTATTGGTTATTATATTTATACATACATATTCTTTTAAAACTTTATGCTGTTTTTGTATACTTTTAACCTTCTTAGCACTTTTCATATATCTTTCCTCAGTATTTTCACACACAGTTCTTCATATCATTTACAATCTTGCTCATTTGTCTGATAATGAATGTGAGGTCCTGTGTACTTCTACTTATCTCAATCTACATTGAGTATCTTCGTATTATACTTCTTATTCTTTTTTTTTTCTTAATCTTGTAAATACCTTTTCTGGTACACTTGGACCCCTGTTATTACTTCTTACCTCCCCTCTTAAAAGTTGACAATATAACATCTGTTTCTCAGTCCTCATCATTTCTCTCTTTGTTTTAAATCTTTCCTTTCCCATATACTCAGTCATTTTCGAAGTGATGTTTTTCCAGAGAGATTTGCTTAGTTTTATTTTTAGTGCTTCTTCTTATTGCTCTTCTCTTATGTTATCGACTTTTTGTTCTACACTTTTTTCTTCTCTGCAGTTATATTCTCTTCTTACTTCCGTAGACGTTACTTCTTCAAAATACTCTTCCTATCTTTTCATTATTTTATTTTAATTTATTCCCCTCTTTATTGTTTATATTTGATGGGTTATTTTCATTGTCTGAGCTGTTTTATTATACCGTATAAAAATTTTTGAGCCTCTCTGTAGTTTTTTATCACATTTTTTTCAAATTCCTGCAACCTTTTTGCCTTTGCGTTTTTTATTGCCACTTGGATTTCTTTCTATTTTTTTTGTATGTTTCGTAGCTTTCATTTCTTCCTGTAGAAAAATAGTCTTTTCGTTTGTCTTTCTCATGATAATAAACGATATTTTCGTTTTGTCACAACTCATCTCTTCTGCATATAAAATGCTGCTACTGAGAAACTCCAATTTCTTTTCTATATTTGTGCTATTGTTACTTCCTCCATCTTTTAATTTCTATTTTTTGTTAGTCCTTTCAGTATTTTTCCTGCCTTAGTATAGTGCTTTTGATCTTTTGATTTATTTTCTTTCCTCTCTTGTTTATGTGGTCACTTTCAATTATTTTTATATATTTTGTTGTTTTGCATTTGTTTGTGTTAATCAAAAAATAATTAATAATTAATCTTTTCGTCTATTTTTTAATTTTCTTTTACATTAATGGATGTCCTAACCTAAACTTTGTATTTGCTATTGTCAGGTTGTTTTCGGGGCATAGTTCCATTATTCTTCACGCTATTTACGATAAGCAAATAGGTTGGAATTTAAAATATGGATACCGGTCAATCACAACCAAGTTATGTAGATGATACACTGAAACCCCATAAAACGATCTTTTCGCAAGGTTATTTTATTAGTTCAAGGGACCTTGTATACATACTTTCTTTCAGTATCAGCTACCTACGTTCTACAGTTATTTTAAGATATTTAGGTGGCACACATACCCTTTAAACCCTTTAAACTAAAAATGAGATAATCTTTATTTATGACCATATACAAAATTTAATAAAACAATTAGCTTTCACATTATTCTACAACTGAATACACAACTTTGTAGGATTAACAAGAATACTTTATACCTTTAAACCATATGCTTTTGTGCTTATAAATTAGTGAATTTATCAAAAAACCCTTTTTAGAATTTAATAAACAAACGTGTACCTTACTTTGCTTTAGCGTTGTTTTTAAAAATTAAATATGAATTTTAATGAGTTTACCCTCTAGAATACCCATTGTCCTTTATTAATTATAAAATTGCGTATGAGCGCCTGTGTATTTTTATAATTTAATTTGTTTGAATTGTCCTCATTAATAAAGATATGGAGAACAAAATCCCGACACAATAAAATGAATTAGTAACTTTTTGTGACTTTTTTCTTAACCAAGGTTTTATTATAAAAATGATAATTATTAATTATTTGTCGGTATAACATCACAAATCTCGCTTGTCTAGTCGCTAACTGAAAATTTAAATTATACAGTGTGTCTCACGACGAACTACTGCGATCGATTTCTCGGAAAATAGAATTTGTAAAATTTTTAAAATTTGGCAGTTAACTAAAGTCGATGTGGGCAATTCATCTAACATATTTTCAAATTGTGGCAATTCCAGTTACACCCGAAGTTTATACCTTCTTGCTTATTTTAAATGGAACACCCTGTATGTTATTTTACTTTTAGACTTTATGCAAAATTATTGACATATTTCAAGTACATGTCTTATACTTAAGTCTAGCTATTACAGGCCTAAACATATTTATAAATTTCTCCTATATGAAAGCCTTTAATATTTAACTGGGGTTGGGTTTCCTTCTAAGAGGAGATCCACTTCAGTGTACTCAGTTGATATTTTGATAATAGATAAATACAGGTTGATCAAAAACTGATATGAAATATAACTTAGAAAAATCATTAAAAGTCAATTTTTTAACTACAAACTCCCTATTTTTATAATGTTATCTTATTTGCCAATAAAAAAACGGTATATAAAGCTGTCTAATCTAAAAATTTGCAATTTTTTATATATCGACAATTTAATATCTTTGGATTGTAAAAATGCTACCAACACAGGGAAAGAACTTATTTTAATAAATATTCAAAATTTCCACCCTGAAGTTCCAAACTTTTCCACATCTTCGAGTTAGTTCGGCATGGATGACCACTCTAATTGAATCTGGAGATAAACTTTCGAACGCGTCCCTTACCTTTCCTTCATCGTGGTCAGAGGATTACAGTAAACGATATTTTTTGTCGTTGCCCATATAAAATGAACTAAGTCAAATCAGGAGGACGAGGTGGCTACAGAAAAAGTCCATTAGCGGCAATCTACGTGTTACTTGTAAGAAGTGGAGCGCCCTCTTGTTGGCAAAAAATTTGCCTGTGTTTTTATCATTTCTTACAGCACAAAATACGTTAAATTGCCAGGTTTCTGGAAAATTCTACACTCTTACTGCATGAGGATTTGAATTACTCCAAAAACGGGAATTGTGTTTATTAAATAGGCCATTTTTCGTAAATTTTGCTTCATCATTTCAAATTATATCGTCTTTCGGAAAATCAGTATTTCTTAGGTGTTGAACCAAAGATATTAAATAAGGGTGGCAGTTGTGTTTCAATAGAATTCTATGTATTGAACTCTTCCAGGTTCCTGTTTGTAGAGCCACTTGCATTAACGATGTTACAGGATATGCCACAAAATATCCCAGAATTGCAGTTTCGATATCTTCATCACTGAGAATAGGCTTCCTTTTATGCATTTTTGCCCTAAGGGTGTTTAAATTTTTGAAATTTTTCAAATATTCGTTTAGATAATAAACAAATTTAAATAATCTTCGTGCGTATAATTTAATCGCTCCGGCATGATTTTTATTAATAATTGTCAAATGTCAAGAAATAGTAATATTTCTCTAGTGCTCTATTATTTTCTTTCGTCGCGTTTCACCGTCATGGCTAAGTAATAACAAAATTTAAAAGCAGTCTAGCCTTTGACGCCAATAGAGATTCTTCATAATCCGCACCTTCTTGCCATCAACACCAGCTTACTTCAATATATATATATATATATATATATATATATATATATATATATATATATATATATATATGAGCTTCACATGTTGTAGTCTATCAAACGCTTTGTCGTAATCGTTAAAGCACACGGAAATGTCTTTGCGTTGGTCTCGACACTTTTGGAGAAGTATATTTAGAGCAAATAGCGCTTGTCTAGTACCAAGTTCATTTCTAAACCCGAACTAGATCTCATTTAGGTCGCTCTCGAATTTACTTCTTTTTATACTATGAATAATACTCAGGAAAACCTCCGAGGTGTAACTCATAAGACTTATTAGCCTGTATTGGCTACATCTTTTGGCACGGTGTTCTTTGGTTGTGTTGCAAAAACAGATTTCAGTCATTCTTCTAATATTTCCCCACAGTTGTATATAGAATTAAAAACTTAACCAGTATATCGATATTTTCTTCATGAATCGGTTGCAGGATTTCGTCTGGGCTAAATATTTTTCTGGATTTTGCATTTCTTATGCCGTAAAGAATCTCCGACTTCATATCTGGTACTTCAGCTCCATGTACAGCTTCTGATATGTTTGGTCTTTGGTCTTCAAATAATTCAGTTATGTAGGAACTCCAGGCAAAAAAGAATTTTGTTCATCAATAAAAGGTTTAGCTGTTGTGTCCACTAATATATTAGTGGTCTTCTTGTTTAACATTCCAGAAACTTCTATAACCTTCTTGTATATGTTAAACCTAAACTACCTGAACAACAAACTATAAAGTGCGATGATTAAATTTAGATCATTCAATTTGTTTTCGTTTGGTAAAGAGTACATTTGAGTTCTTAACTTTCGTCCATGGAAAAAAGTTAATCAGGGTGCGTCCACTGAAACAATTGATTTTATAGTGGTTAATTAGTTTATTTCCTTTCTCTATTATAAATTATCATCTTATAGTAAACTGTAATATTATATTAACTATAAATATATTTTACTAATTATATTCGTGTTTTAATAATATGTGTATCAATTATTTCATTTGAAGAACGACTATTTTATAAAAATTTCGTCTGATCTGATTTTAAAAATACTCCTGATCTGTTTGATAGATTTTGAAAAAGTAAGTAAAATATCACCTAAGTATACCATTCAAGAATTTGCCAATTTTCAAGCGGCTGTATTTACCAATCGTGGCCGCAGCGATAAGTATAAGCGGATTGCGCGCGTCTCAAATATGACAATGCATAACTTCTATTAGACAAGAAGAGCTGAAATTTTCCAAAAAACTTCTTTAATAGCCATATTTTAATATTCAAATGTTGGTTATTCGATACTTAAAACGTCATTTTAGGGGTGAATCCTGCTCACCTAAAATGTATTTATGTTTATGGAAGCTGGCATTTATTTTCATATCTTTTTAAGATCAATAAAATTAATGAATGTTTCGTATTTTTAAAATAACAAATTTCTATTTGTAAAGATGTCATATTGATTTATTCTCTAAAACTCATAGTTAAGGTTTTCTTGTATTTTAGTCATCAAATAGTAAACCTTGATAACCTACAACCACTAAAGAAATTTGATATTATATTTCAGATGCCCCGTTATTCTCATTTTGGCTGGCAATGAACAAATATCCAGATCGATAAGTAAAGCGCCGGTTTCAGCGTCGATAATTTACGACGATATCCATACTTTTATAAGAAACTCGCATATGCAAATTTCCTTTGTCGCCACATCTTCTACCGATATCACCGTCGAAGCAATCAGAAAAGATCTAGAAGGTAAGAATATAGTTTCTTGTAATTTCTCTCTTACATTATTTTTAATATTTAATATTTATTTAAAGTTGACTAGCTGCTTTAAATATTTATAATTTATAGTTTCTTTGTTGTTATTTTAAATAAATAAATTTTTAAATTGTTACAAATAACATTTTATACCAAATGACGGAAATTAAAAATAATGCGATGCTTCCACATTGTGCCAAAAATATTTATAATAGATCAATTCCGTCTCATTTTCACCACAATTGTTTGCATATTTTTAAATTTTTTAAATTACTCTGTATTAATTATAGAACCTAAATATGTTTCTTGACTCTCTGCGCATCTTTTATGAATAAGTAGTTATTTTCTTCCAATAAAATGTGACGTAATAGATTATTGAGTCTTCCTGTATACAGGTTGAGTCAGGAGGAATGCTTCAAACTTTAGAAAGGTTGAAAATAGTTTAAAAATACTCTATTTGTTTTTATACAGCATAACAACAAAATTTCTCAGATCAGCATAGATGATAAAATCCATAAACAACTTTATATACAAAATTAAGTTTTGTAAAACGAAAATACTATATTTTTGTTTATGTTTTATTAAAATACGGTAATTCGTTAACGAACGAAAAATGTAGAATTTATAACATGAAAGATGTAATTAAAATAGTGGATATGAGGAATTTTGTTATAACTCCATTACTTTAAATCAAATATAAATGGAATTTCAGAATATAAATTTTGGGTAATTATTTTTACGTATAAGAATTCGCTCTTATAGCTGGGGGCGTTTATTAGTTAGCAATAAAGATAAAATAGACAAATTAAATAGATTTGGAGTATAAAAAATTAATTGTACAAAATATAATACTATATAGGTCACAGTGGTAAAAGTGTATAAATTAGACTAAAAAACACAGAACCGCAATTTTATATAATAAAAAAAATTCATGAATGTCCTCATATTGTATAGATTATAACCATTTTATAGATTTAAATGACATTATATTAGTCCATTCCCAATATAAAAGTAAAAGATTAAATTTACTAAAACAAATCGAATTTAAAAAATCTTTAAAAAGTAACCCATAATATTGGGTAAATATAAATATTTAAAAACATTTGTAGAGTTAGCCTCTATTAAATTGCTGAAACATTAAACATCACACAGTGTTTTATTTACAAGTATTTATAAATTAATGTGAAAAGATTCTAATAAAATCAATGCAAATAATTTTCTATATATTTCTACATATAAGGTTCCATTTATTTTTAATATTGTAAAACTTTGTGTCAAATTTAGCAACGTTTGTTTGTATTTTATATTTACAATAGCATACTCTCAATATTTTATTTGTAAGTCAGTTTATTGATATTGTTTTGCACTCAGATCTGCTCTTTTCTTCTAATTTGTATTTGTCTAAAGGAACCTAATTCATTTTAATGTTGAGAAAACTATTTTAAAATTCAAAATTTGAATAAGAAATAAATAAATCTATCTGCTGTGTTTAAATAGTTGCCTATATGCATTCTCCTTTTTCTCTGCTTGAAAGGAGAATATACAGGCTACTAATCGAGACGCACTTAATCAATTTTTATCATATTTAACTGATGCATTTAATAAAGTAAAATTGAAATTTATTTTCAGAATTTTTCCTCATTTTTCTCCACAGGTTCACTAATTTCCGTGTATAAAATTAAAACTCTGTGTAGGAATTTACGACAATGAAATTGATTTTTTTCATTTTTCGCTTTACCTGTACAAAAATTGAATGTCAAAAAGTACAGTAAAAGTATCTTAAATCTTTCTCATTCTATTTCTACTGGTACGAAAATAAATCCTCTACTTTAGCAATTTGAAGTTTTTAAATCTGTGAGTTGTTTATACCTTAGCAGTATCTTCTTTTCCTGTAAAAATTAAGGTGCTCAAAATTTTATTTATACAGGAAATTTTACCTGCATACCAAATTTCAAATGCACAAAAATTAGATGAGAGTCTGAATCTAAGTAAAGACGTTTGGCTCCCTTTTAAGATCGTTTGAGAAACTTTGATGGAAATATTATTGGTATATCTTATACTAAATAAAAAAAGTTACAACTTTTTTGTCACTACCGCTTAGATTTATTTTTTAGAGCTAATCAACAAACAACGATTGTGGGGTACGAAAACACACATACAATACATATATTTCCTTTACGTAATTCTAATATATATTTTCCCTTTTTTATGCTTTAAAGTCAAGAAAGCAGAAAACATTTTTTATCAAATTATATATAAATTTACATCAGTAATAAATTATAATCTTCATATATATATATATTAGAAAACCCTTTTTTGTTTGTCAATCTTTCGAGTATTTATTTTGCTCTTCATCATGACAATCTACAGTTAATACATTAATTAATATTAAATTAACTAGTTACATTTTAAAGTAAACCAATGTGGATTTAAGTTGCAAACAGGAAAAAAAATTACTCGATAGAAAATTGGAAAATAATAGTTAATAATTATAAGTTACATTCTTGCTTAACAAAATGAAAGTGATCGACATCTGACAATTTAAGAAATTTGGCTTTTTACATTTACATCTTTATTATATTTATTAATTTTATGTCGACATGCGTGTCTTAAGCTTATGAACAAGTGTGACAAAGATAAACTTATAAAACTGGTATAAAAAGAAAAAAGAGGAGATGAAAAATTAAAGTATGAGAAGAATATAAAATAAGGATAAACCTATTGTATATTATGTGGATGCGAGTGAGAAAGGAATAACGAGTTAAGAATAGGTACCGGACATGCATACTTACAGGGTAGTGAGAAAGTATGGATAACAACCTTATTAATTTATATTAATAATTTAGGCATTTATTGTTTTACTTTTCTTTCGACTTAATACAATTATTATTTATCAGGGGCGGAAGAATCCATCAATGATAGATTGTAATTTGTATTTTTAAAATATAATGGCAAATAGAGCCCAAATGTTAAATATCAGTTTTTTTGTTCATAATACATTTACTCAGGTATATGTATACCAATTCTAAGAAAGTTTTTTTGGAATATATATTCTCTCTATCAAAAATTTCAGCTCTACCTCAGTTCATAACGTGATTGTTTTCCATGACATATCGGGATGAGGCACAACTTTTTATATTTCTGTTACAATTGCTTTTATGTGATGTACTTCTTTCTGGCTTTAAGATTTCTGGATGTCTGACCTATATAGGTTAAATCACATTCTAGGCAAGAGATGCTATATACAACATTACTAATTTCACCCAACTCCATGGGAGTTTTGGAAGAATACATCAAACTTAATTTTTTTTGTTTCTTGGCAATTTTGACGTCATACCTCTTAAATACTTTGCACAATTTGTTTGTACACATTGGTGAGTTTACTTACTTACTCCTGAGGATGAGCATAATAAATACTCGAAAGTTTGACTAACAAAAAAGGGTTTACTTCAAACCGTAGCCATAAAAGACTGCGGCCCCACTAACTTTTTTATATTTTTTCTTAACTAGTCAGTCGCGATTACTTTTACTTATATATATATATATATATATATATATATATATATATATATATATATATATATATATATATATATATATATATAAATATGTAGAGAAGTTTTTGTCCGTGTAATTTAAAATAAAATAGAATCAAATATTGGCGAAGCGGACGAATTTGTCAATCTACATGATTCTCGTATTAAAAAGTGGGGAGCACTCCAAAATATGGAAAAACTCCGGGTCCGACAGATGGCGACAGCGCTGTTTCGTCCTAATATGGGACTCGTCAGGCCACCGCAGTCGGTACAAACCATCATCTCGCCTTTGCATCGTATAAAGCTGAATTTATAATCAAAACACAGCAAATAAGACGACAAAGGCGTGTATTATCAAGTGGACCATCGAGATGTCGCCTTTGTCGTCTTATTTGCTGTGTTTTGATTATAAATTCAGCTTTATACGATGCAAAGGCGAGATGATGGTTTGTACCGACTGCGCTGTCGCCATCTGTCGGACCCGGAGTTTTTCCATATTTTAGAGTGCTCTGCACTTTTTAATACAAGAATCATGTAGATTCATTCAGAATTTTCACTTCCGCTTCGCCAATATTTTATTATATATATATATATATATATATATATATATATATATATATATATATATATATATATATATATATATATATATATATATATGTATATATATATATATATATATATATATATATATATATATATATATATATATTTGTTGAACATGGCCTTCATGTCAAAAACACTAAAACTACTTAATATTTGGAGAATTTTGCAAAAAATCGTAGATATGTTGAAAACAGCTAGATCCAAGGACACTCTATATGAACAGATAGGGAATACTTTTGTAAAAAGTTTTATTTTTGATAGTTCCTATGGCCTTGAGTACCTAGTTTGTACAAAAAATACAGATTATAATTTAGTCGGTAACAGTTTTCAGGGTAACTAGCTTTTATTAAAAACTTTAATACACTTCTTTGTAAAACTAAATATAGGGAAGTCAATTTTAATTACTTGATGACAGTGACACTATTTTCAAATTATTACTTTACTTTGTATTACTTAGCTACATCTAAAATTCTTAACGTGATATGCGATAGTTGTACCTGAGCTCTAACGTCTTTAGAATTGCATGCTTATAAATATTTCTATAAATTATCTAGAATGGTCTTTTTATGTAAATTATTCGTTAGCATATTAAAATGATAGCTTTGCATACCTGCTGCTCATAAAGCACGTTAAATAATGATAAATAAAATAATACATTAACTTCTTCTTAAATAAATAGTTTTACGTTATAAATGTAATTAGTTATATTTTTTCATTTAGCACACATTCATAATTCCCTCATTAATAGCAGAAATTTCCGCCATATTTTTAGAATTCCTTTGTAATTGACGTTGGGTTAATAACTTCTATTCAACTCTATTTATTATAATTATTTATTAAGAACTTACGAGAAATTCTATTAAATCTAAAGAAAACATTTTATTATTTAGTACTAAGTTATATTTTTGCTGTCATATTTGGAGTTATCTTTTAAAAATAAGTTTCTACCTTACAAAGATAAAGTTGAATGAAACAAACTGAATTTAAAGACTTAAAATTATAAAAAGGTCGTCCCTACCCTCACAAGTTATTAAGATCGTATTTCACCTATTGACAAACTGATTATTATACTTTCAAATAATTTAAAGTACCATAAATGTATTATTCTTACCATTATGGTCTTATCTTAGTTATTTTTTTAACATAACCCATACAACCCTGATTTGGCATCCTATTTATTTCGAAGTTTGCAAAGCTCTTTGAGTTATAAAACTTTCACAAATAATGACGCCCTTAAATCGCACTTGAAAGATGGTAAAAGGTTATTTAACAAAATGGAAAACATATTTTTGATTAAAGTTTAACCTTTTTATAAAAAAAAGTTTTATTTCACACTACCAAGCCGAAATTACGTTTTTACCGACCCGTATAAAGATTGCCAAATAATAGATGATACACTGTAGTGTAATTTAAAAATGAATATCCTGTTCATTAAGTACCACCATAATTTATTTTTATTGCTGCTCTTATAAATTTTCTATTCCTGCACCATTAAATATGATAGATATCCCAAACTTCTAGACCTCGGATTATATTAAAGTTTTATAAAACTTTACTCAGCAACAACTTTAGTTTAAAACTTAAATTGGGTAGTAGAAAAAAAACTTGACAATTATTTTAGTTTACTGTTTCAATTTTTATGATTTTTATATTTGGGGTATTAAAATTAGTGTGTTCAAACAATTATAACTGTTTTTAAGAACATTTAAAGTTTACTTTAGCTCGCTTTAAACTTATTCAGCCAATTTTAGGTGATAAAATAAAAATATAAAATTTTTCGCAATAAACTCTCTTGGGAGGACCAAAATTGTTAGCAAATCTACTTCTATGTAAAGAAATGGCTGCTGATATGTAATCACTAGGATATATTACAACAGAGATTCCCAGACTTTATTGACCTGTAGACCACGAATCTATTTTTTCTGATTTTTGTAGACCATCCTCCCCAATCTCCTAATATTGAATTTTCACAATTTTATCAACTTAAACGTGTTGTTAAAATCTTAATCTTTAGTCTAGTGGTCGAAAGCACAACGCAGCAAATCGGGAATAATATAAAAAATGTCATA
The DNA here is from genome assembly GCA_034092305.1 of Diaprepes abbreviatus. Taxonomy (NCBI): domain Eukaryota; kingdom Metazoa; phylum Arthropoda; class Insecta; order Coleoptera; family Curculionidae; genus Diaprepes; species Diaprepes abbreviatus. Next base: position 21,279,667 of record JASJET010000031.1, read on the forward strand.
GTAACAACAAACGCTGTTGTCGTGCGTCCAATCAACAGACCAAAGCTTGACACAGAACTAAGAAATTTGACTGGGTTTACTCTATAATAAAATTTAAAAAAATGTTTAAATACTATTCATGCTTTCATTAATTAAAACACCACAAAATCAAATCTTGTACAATTTTATATAAATTAATTATATAAAGAAAATGCTGCCCCACAAAAAATGTTCAGACCAGCGAACCAGATTCATGTATTCTTATGTATTTTTGATCGGGGAATCCGAATACAATTTCGAAAAAAATCGTATACCTCCAAAAACATTAGCTAAAGCTACCAAAACCCTTGAAATGGGATAAAAATGAGATTGAGCTACGAGAATAGTTGTTCCATCTTAATAAATCAGACTATACAAAATTTTAAAGTGTATTATATGTTAAACAGCAGCGTCCATAAACTCGTCTTGCAATACACGCCCAAGAAAAGGTAATAACTATCTTTCATATATAAAAAATTCGAACTGAAATAGCAATGACTGCTGAAAAAGCTCGACGTCTGAGTTTGTTAATGGCACGAAACTTCACTGGGTCTGACGTAGTACTCCTACGCTTAAAGAATTTGGAGAAACAAGAAAAAATCTTAAGTCTAACAGGATTCTAATTTTTATGGATGTCATGATTGAGTGAAATTGCGTAGTGTTTTCAAATAGATCTAGATTCTCACGAATCATCAATTATCTGCAGTACGTACCCTCAGAAGGGGAAAAAACGACCCCCATTTAAAATTTAACCGAAAAAAAACTGCAAGGGCTTTTGAAAAGGCTCGAAGCTCCAATGGTTCATAGAAGTGAAGAGAATCAACAGTAGTTTCGGCTTAATTTCTGAAAACCACCCTTACAAAGCATCCAAAAACTACCCTTACATTGCTGCCAAACGCCACCCTGTATTTTCGATGAAACAGAAAAATAAGAAAAAAAACATTGGTCTAAAAGTGTTTTTATTTTTTCGGACGCAGTAATTGGTTAAATTAGCGTAGAGTTAGGCATAAGATCTCCCGTCAAACAGTTTTCAATAAATTCTACTTCCCTAAGGGGTAAAAACTCCTCCCTGTGTAAAATCCTACATAATATTAAAATAATTCCGTTTCTTATATATATATATATATATATATATATATATATATATATTTATATGTTTTAATAAAAGCTTTGTTTGAAATTTGACTTTGGGAACAATTTTTGCTTCGATCAATATGAAAATTAACCAAAAAAATAGTATTCACGTGATCACATTATCTGTCAAATTATAATTTTTTTTACAAAAAAAAAATTCAAAAGTGGGGTTATATCCTAAGATATCGAAAAAAGTTATAAGAAAAAGTGTTTCTAAATAGCATTTTTAGCCCACATGAAGAATTTCTGCTGTATAAGATAATTTAGATCTTTTACCCATTTTTTCTCAATGGCACCACTGTTGCAAAATAAGACTCAGCGAAACCTGCGTAAAAGTCTTAGTTTTAACAAAGCTTCATTCCAAACATATTTTGTTTAAAGTAGCACCATATTAAATGGGTGTCTTTCTACAAAATCCAAATAGAGCTATTAAAATTTAGTCACACGTTTATTTATTTTTGGTCCTGTATAAAATAACTTCACAAAATAATTATTTTTTAAAACATAGTTTGTGTCTAAAAGTAATACATATTATAATTAAAACAAACAAGTACCACCGCGTCATCAGTAAAGTCTCAATTACGTGAAAAAAAAATTTAGTTAACTTTACATAAAGTTTATGATTTTTTTTTAATTAAAAAATTTGAGCCGTTTCAATTAAACTCTTTTCTTAATATTGATGTGTATTACTTTCTAAAGGCAAACTATGATTTCAAAAATAGTTTTTTTATGACGTTACCTTATACAGGGTCAAAAACAAATAAACTTTGCATCATATATGACCAAAATTTAATAGCACTAATTGGATTTTGTAGAAAACACATATTTAATATGGCGCTACTTTAACCAACCTATATCTGAGATGAAGCATTGTCAAAACTAGGAAGTTTTATGTAGATTGCGTTGAATCTTATTTTGCAACAGTGGTGCAATTTACAAAAAATGGGCAAAAAATATTTTTATTGCAAACATTGCATATGGACTAAGAATTATAGTTAGAAAAACTTTTTCTAATAACTTTTTTTAATATCTTGAAATATAACTCCACTTTCGAATTTTTTTTGGAAATAAATTAAAATTTGACAGGTAATGCTAATCACGTGACTACTATTTTTTTGACTTTATGATGCGAACTTTCCGAGTCACACTTATATATATATATATATATATATATATATATATATATATATATATATATATATATATATATATATATATATATATATAGAGCCAATTTTGTGCTGCCAATTTCCCTCTGAATGATTTCTTAAGAACATCATGGAGATTTAAAACACGGCAGGAGAAAACTTTATGAAACGCAATCATAAGCATAACTAGCAGATATGTCTTATTGAAACCAAAATTGCTAATATCTATTTCTAAACTGCAACTTAAGTTCTTCGTTAGTAATTATTCTGATGAGCTCTTCTTGTAATATGAGATGGGTTGATCTCTGTGGTATATCCATGGTTATAACATCCTTAGATCTAGTTTAAGTGTATATGTAGGGCATTTAAACGTTTAACGCAAGCCGAAACGTCATCATCCCGACATCATGCCTGTGATAAATTGGGGAATTGAAAAAATTCTCGTTAGTTTTGACCAAAAAGTTTAAATTATTAACGTATTTAAATTTTGGGTACAATTAAAGCACAACACTATACATTAGTTATTATTAATAATTTATTTAGTTTACTTTGTAGTTGCTTCAATAAAATATTTTGTTGTTAGATAAAAAGGCTTGCCAAATATTCCATTTAAAAATCGTTACATAGCTAAACAGAATATGTTCAACAACTTTTTAGTATCATTTGAAAATTTTAACTTTGGTTAAAATAAATAATACTGTGGATTATTTCATCTTACAGATGCGACAGCTTTAACAGTGCCTTTGGAATTAAAGGATTCAATTTTCGTGACATTTCTTTCCTAGCATCCCCACAGTTACAGTGAAAAAAAGCTAAAATTAAAAATAATATTGCGAATACATTAAAAATAATGATTTAAAATTAAAATTAGGAAAAAATACTACAAGACATAGTTTTCCACTGACGAAAAGTAAAATAAAAGCTTTAATAGGTGTTGGTATTTAGTTTTTTAAATATTACTTAGTTTTAGAGAGAAAAAAAAAGTAATAAAGAACGAAAACTTCCACGGTTTTGGTCAAGTTAAAAATCATGGTTTTTGGATTTAAACCGTGTCAAATTGGATTTATTAATCAATGTGTAGCCTACGATTGCACGAGACATCTTCAAGGATCTTTTATCCACGACATTTCAACGCTAAATTCAGTGTTCTAATCTTGTTGAGTAAAGATCCCTAAAGATGTATCGTGCAATCATAGGCGAAACGACGGATAATAATTCCAATTTGACACGGTCTAAGCCCAAGAACCATGATTTTAAACCAGAAAAAAAAGTTTTATTCCATTCTAGTATAACAAATTAGTTATTTTTCTTTTTTTCTTGTTGTAGTGTCCGAATAACTTGAGAGAACTGCGTATTGTAAAATTTTTCATCAACTTCATATCCTATATTTTTGTCAGAGATCTATACAAATATTCTTACATTAGATTACAGTTAAATATAGGTTAAGTTTAAACAGCCAAATTCACTAAAAAGGTGTAAAACTTAGACTCGAACTAGTTACCATGGAAGTTAGGTCTTCTAGTTGGCCAGTTGTGTTTTGCTTAGCACACTGTTATAATTTAGATTACATACATATGCCAACAAAACACGCCTGAATAGGAAAATTAAGAATAAAAGCCTAGAAATAAACCCTTGGATTCGGTGAGGAGATAATTGTTTCCTCATCTTTTTATTCTTATATTTATAAGATTCAAAACTTGCTTGCCTTTTTACTATACTTGTCAATTTAAGCCTTCTACTGCCAACTTAGACCCGTTTTTAAGTTAAACCATTTTAGTGAATTAGGGGGTATTAGTTTTTTAATCGACTTCGAAAAGGAGGTTCAGAATTCATCCGCTATGTATTTTTTATGTACATACATTGAATGAATTTTTTTATTATATCTTTAGGAAGTTGCTGCGGTGATCCCGTATCATTTTTAGATGAAATTAGTGAAGAAAAATCCATGATGGCGCTGATAATATGACGCAGAAAAAAATTAACTTTGTCCGACTTCCTCCAAAATTGGTATGGGGAAGGGGGTAGGGGCGCACATAATGAAATGAATGAATTATTTATTAAAAATTCAATATGGTGGATCCAAAATGGCGGCCAAAAAAATGTATTTTGTCCTATTTTCTCCAAAATTGATATTGAGAAGTTTTCGGGGTCGCGCCAAAAGAATCTAAAATTATTTAAAAAAATTCAATATGGCGGATCCAATATGGTGTCCTAAAAATTGTACATCTTTCAATTTTCTCTGAAATTGGTATAGGATCGTTCTTGAGGGTGTAAATTACGAATTTAAAATTATTTTCATAAAATTTAGTAAAGTTAGGTTTAATTCAGATAGAAATCCGTCAAAAATTTGGTTTTGCGAGATTACCTTTTTACAATTTCTCCCACTGTAATAGCAAAGCGTGAGGTAAACAAGGTAACAATATTTAGTTTTGGCGGAAACGCGCCGTGTTGCATCTGTAAGATGAAATAATCTATTGTGATACTAGTTGACTATGGAATTAAATAAAAACTAACTCAACATTTAACTAAATCTATTTTATAAGAAGGCAGAACCTAACTTACAATTTCTAACTGCCTGTATTCTTTATATGTTGAAAGATCATCATATAGAACAAACTTAATTTTTTTTTTTTTTTTCCAGAAATAGACTCATTGTTAGGTGTGCCATATCAACAGGAACTTGTCACAGAAACAGGAATAGACATCGCGTTAGTGGCACTAGAGGAGCTTAAAGAAGGTTTGCTATAAATTTAATATTTTTATGTGCTTTCAATATTAACATAAAATATTCATGTTACACAAAAGTGACAAAACATAATACTTAAATATATCTATTTAATAAGATTGATTTTAGCATTAGCAAAATCTTAATAGTTTTTAAAAATTTTGAGTTCAAAAATTTTTAGTACGAGAAAAATAAAAACGAAGTTAATAGTCGGAAGTGAACTATTATTATATGACTTTAACTGTTTTTTCATAGATAGTTTATATGTGTATAATTAATACTAAATGAGCAATTTCCTGCTATTTACAACTCATACCATAAAAATGGTTTAAAGCATTGATTCCCAAAGTGATCCATAAGGGCCCCTAAGGGTCGGCGCAACCTGAAAGGGGGTCATATCTACGGGAAAAGAATTGGGGGTGCATGAGATGTAAATGGGAGTCCACAAAAGTGGATCCCTCATTAAACTATTGTGTAGGTTCGCATTTTATAGCTACATTTTGATCTCATACTTAAGATAGCAGACAGGCCTAGACTTGAACCTGAGCTGCAAGGAAGGCAGCGGAGACTTGCATAGACTTGCTTAATTCATCTATTCTTAATACGAGTGTTAAGAGCACAATATTATTCTATAGCTTATTAAACCATCTAAACTGAGATAGGTACCTAGGAATCTAATTAGGAGGGTCCAACGATGCCAATCTTTCGTACACAGTTAGGATGCTCATTACTAAATATGTGTCGTCCAATAGCATTTAGGATACTTAAACGAAAATCGCGGGATTTTGAACTTAACTATTCGAATTTTCAAACTAGACATTTTTATGATGTTTGGGAGAGGCTCGAGCTGCATTTGTTTAGAACAAAAAAACACCCCTATTTCAAAACGAAAAACAAAGGGTTGAAAATTAATTTTTTCGTTTGCCCATAGTAAGGCATGAAAATTTGGGTCTTTATGAAGAGCCTCACGTTGCCAACACCTCAAAAAGTTCATTTTACAAAAAGTTATAACAATAAACAAAAAGCGTCTCGGGATAAACAAATAGCAATTTCTCGGCAACGACTGGACCGATTTGAAAAAGCAAAATACCGTTTTATTCGAAGCGGTGAGTGCTTCCTTTTAAGAGTAAAAAAGTTGAAAAAAAATTAATTTTGCAATAAATAATTAATATGCAAAAAAACGGTTATTTTAGAGGGTTTTTTGACTTTTTTGCAAAAACTAATCGATAAAAAAAACGGCGACAACTCAAATTGTAGGTTTTTTGATTCTCTACAACTTTTATATGAAACTTACAAGTCCATGTTCGGGTAGTTTGGCTTGAAGAATCGAAAAATCTGTTTTGGTCAACTTTGCACTCCCCTGCAGCGGCCCCCTTACATGATTTTCTCCTTCATGGCATATGGAGTATGTTCTAACATTGCCCCTAACACCCTCGAATAGGTTTCATGACTCCTCGAATTTTCGTTAAAAACGTACCTTTCATCAGGCTGTTGATTGAACTAAACACAAACAGGTAAAATAAAATACGCAGAGTGTGTTGATGTGCTTTAACTTATGAGAAAGCGCTATCTCACTCTTCGAAGGTAAGAAGATGTTATGCTGAAAGATTTCCAGCTCAGACAATGGCAAGTCCAGAAACCTTTCAAAGGGTTAATCGGGGTTCAATTAGATTACAGTGTTAGTAAAATGCAAGAATAGTGAAAACGTTTAAATGTTATTTTGGTAAATATTTGATATGGGCTCCACGTACTTCAATATATTTTCTTATTCTTCAAATATTTTCCCGCTGCACTGTGAATAATATTCCGGCATTATTACGGACTTCGTTATTAGTTCTTCTCTAGTATTTAATGGTGTTGAATAAACTAGTTCTTTTAGATTTCCCCAAAAATAAAAATCTGACGGATATAGGTCTAGGGACCTTGGTGGCCATAAAACAGGTCCATCTCGACCTATCCGTTGCAGGCCAAGAACGTAAAATAAGTGTTGACGTACTATACGGTTAAAATGAGATGGAACCAGTATCACATTTGTAATATTCTATCAAGAGGTACGTCGTTCAATAAATTATTTAAATTTTGCTGCAAAAATTGTAAATAAATCTCACTATTGAGTCTTTAGATAAAGCTTTGATGGGATTTGTTTTGAATTATAGCGTACCGGTTTTCATCAGCCCAAAAATGTAAATTGTGTGAGTATATTATGTCATTTCTTATAAAACCAGCGTCATCGGTAAATAAAATAAGGTTAGAAAAATTTATATTTAGGTTATGTTGCTGTATAAACCAGTTGGAGTATTGAAGTCTTGCGGGATAATCATCCGGAGAGTTTCATATACAATCCATTTCGTAACATTGTTTTGTGTCGCGAGCTTGCGTGTATTTTTTCATCGTGGTACGGGTGAAGTATCTGTTTTGTTAGAGTTTCATATACTATCCATTTTGTAACATTGTTTTGTGGCGCGAGCTTTCTTGTGTTGTTTGAAGGATTGTCAGCAATATCTTACCAAATGTGTTCCTCTACGTGAGGGTCTCGTGCTCTCCTGGGAGGGCCCTCATCGCCACGTCGCGGCAAAAGTGACACGTAAAAAATAAATTCCTTAACTCAAAAAATTATTTTCTAATCACATTTTAACTGTTTCTCTAAGGGTCCGATCAACTCTTTGAAAGGTTTTTTGATTTGATAATGTTCGAGCTGGAAATCTTTTAGGATAAAATCTTCTTGCCTTCGAAGAATTTGACAGCACTTTACCATAAACTAAATGCATATCAGCCTACTCTGCGTAAATATTCTACCATTTTTTGAAATTATTTTTACTTCATTATGTAGGTATCAACAATAACAATCAGATTTTTACGTATTTGTATTTAGTATTAGTAGCTTTTGAGTATTTCGAATAAAAATTGATTTATCTCGAAAACCGCCGGTTGTATTGAAATAAATTAAGAGAATATTTTTTGAAGAGAAATCACCAAAATATTTGAAAAATTGATTTTCAACTCTGTCAAAAATTAAACTGCAAGTCCGTTCCTGACTTCTCTGATGATCTAAAACATCTGCTATAGTATAGCTTAATGAGTCTTTATGGTCTTTATAAAATATCCATTAAATTATACAAGTCAGTTAAAAACCGCTCAGGTAAATCGCTGGGTACCCCTGTATCTCCGTTAAGGGGCCCTATGGAATTTTTTCTATGACAACGTAAGGTTATTTTGACCTCCCTTGTATGTTTCCGAGAAATTAGAAGGTACTTACCAGACACCCTGTAGATATGATCGCAGAAAAATTATATTTTTACCAAACGGGTTTTTAAATAAAATCCTTTAGTAAAAATCAATATTCTTAACTAAATTATCAGTCAATCATTTATTATTAAGAAAAATATCATCAAAAGAGATTTAATAGTTTCTGCTTTAACTCACTTTAAGAAATTATTGTAGATGACAATTTCTGATGTACTTATTTTTAACTTGGAATATTCTTTCGCCTCGCTAAGATTCTCATTACTTCCGTCAAATCTAATTTTCTCGTCGTAAAGTCTTTTCAGCAATGACCGCTTCAATTCACCTTAATTTTAACCTTTTGTACTAAAAGAGCAAGTAATTCGAAATTAGCCGAAATAAACTTTTATCGCTTGTCGTTTTAAACTTTTAACCAGATTTGAAATCCATTTAACGGTCTCTAAATTATTTTATTTTCTTTCAGTGACCGCAAAACTGACTTCGATCGTGTCTGACTTGCTGGTCGAATGTGATGTGGCCAGAAAAGCGGCGGATGTCCTGCAGGGTGAACTACAGGAAGTGGCCAGACAACTGGTTATAATTCAACAACAGTGTAGCGCGAAGGATAGACCACTTTGTTTTACACTTCAATTTTCTGGCTTCGACGTGTTTTTACCTTTAAATAATGTAAGTTGATTTTATATTCCTATATTACCATTAGTGACTATGCAAATATTTTTGTTAGCTAAAATATTTCAATCTATACTCTATTTTATTGTCCGGCAGCCGATGAAGAGACATGGCTCTACCTAAGTTTTTTTATGTTTTTTGACTCCAATTAAAAACATCTAGGGCGGATTCTCGAAAAATAGTTAGGTAATTTGTTATAATTTAAAAAATTGCTGATAATGAAAAAAAAATTTTTTTTGTTAAAAAAAAAATATTTTCGTGGTCTTCGATTGATTCTAAGCAAAAATTGTTTCTTGTGATTTTTCTATCCGTTGTCGAATAAACAATCGTTAAATATTTTCATTTTTTGTCACTTCACAGCATAAATAAGATGTAATTAAATAAATGTTTTCAATTTCTGCCTCCAAAAATTGATAGTGATAATTCACAGCGAACCAAAAGATGTAACGACTAGAGGTTAATAAGTCTTATGAGTCACACCTTGAAGGTTTTCCTGAGTATTATTTACTGTAGAATAAGGATAAACGTGAAAGGGGTCTAGATGAGACCCAGTTTGTGTTTAGAAATGCCCTTGGTACTAGAGAAGGGTTATTTGCTCTAAATATTCTTCTCCAATAATGTCGAGACCAACGTAAAGATATTTTTGCATGCTTTATGGACTGTGAGAAAGCGTTTGACAGGGTACAGCATGTAAAGCTCATAGATATACTGAGGAATGCTGGTGTGGATGGCAAGGATGTACGGATTATAGAGAATCTATATTGGCGTCAAAAGATATGGCCGTCAAAAATGATAACCTTCAGGGTCTGCAACAACTCTTAGATTCTGTCAATAGGGTTCGGAAAGAAATGGGACTCAACATAAAAGTTGCTAAAACTAAATTTATGGTTTTCAGTCGTCTGCCATATCCAGACGCTTCGCTACTGATAATCGACAAATCATTAAAAGAGTCTCCCACTTCAAGTACCTTGGATGTTATATTACTGAACAGCTTGACCCAAATAAAAAAGTTAAATGCAGAACCAAATCAGCCCGCACAACTTTTCTAAAAATGAGATCACTTGTTTGCAGTGATAATCTAAATTTAAAACTTCGCCAAGGAATGGTTAAATGTTACATCTGGTTAGTGTTGTTGTATGGAACGGAGGTGTGGCCGTTAAAGGCTGCCACGATCAATCGTGTGGAGGTATTTGAGATGTAGTTGCATAAGCGAATGCTTAGAATACTCTGGGTAGCTATGCAGACTAATATGGTAATTTTAGATTGGACAGATGCCGCTCGTGAATTACTGACAACCGTAAAATGCAGAAAACTGATATACCCCATGTTCTCAGAGGGGATCAGTACAGAATTCTGCAACTGATAATGTAAGATAAGATCGAGGACCGTAGAGGTGTTGGAAGGAAGCAGATTTCTTGGCTGAGGAACATCAGAGAGTGGATAAAAATACAGAGTGCTGAAGAGGTATTTAGAATAGCAGAGAACCGTGATCAACTAGCCATTGTGATTGTCAACGTTAGGGGGACTTGACTCGGCACAAGAGGAAGAAAAATAATGTTTTTATTATTCTTTAAAGCTATAAACAAAAAGCGTTTCGTCAGTATATGAAGGGGCGTGGAAGTTTACTTACTAACGCTTACTTAAAGTACATAATTCATTATATATTTCATTTATTTAATACATGTTAGCATAAGGAACTTCAGTGATTCTAACTACGTTTGAGACCAGACGAGTAATGTCTGTTCTGCATAATAATAAAAGTAATTGTCTAAAATGTGACATAATGAATGAAATACAATATCGTACTGTAGTTAAAAAATTGTACACATTTTATTAATAGCACATCAATTTGATAATATTTTTAAGCTAAGATTTAGCGGAACAATTATGATTGCGCTCAAGTCTTCACGAGGTAATAAATATATGTTCAGACAGTAAAGCTGCGATATTGGCAATCCAATGTCGCAACTTCGTGACTGGTGTCTGAGTGCAAGAATGTGCGGAATGTATCAAGGAACGGCTGCACAGTCAGACTTGTATGGATCTCGAGTCACTTGGACATACGCGGGAATGAGGGATAAGCCGGCTGGCTAAGTTTTGTTCGGCAACTGAACCGTATGGACCCCAGCCAATACTACCTATTCCAATTACTATTGGCAATAGGGAATTAAAATTGTTGCTAGAAAGCAATTGAATCGTGGAGGAGAGCTCTTGGAATGAGATGTGCTCAGGAACATGTAACTGGACGAACGAGAGAGCTGCGAATTGTAGTGGGATGGTTGACTGGACATTGTCACCTAAGGGGCCATCCTCATAGAATCGGTGTCGAAGACGACCTGACATGCAGATGATGTTTGGAGGAGGATAAAACTGTTGTCCATGTCCTAAGAGAGTGTCCAGCACTCAACGGACTGAGACAGAGATATTTCAGAGATGCAATTTTATTACCGGAAGCAGTTAGGCAAATTTAACTAACAAGGCTATTTGGATTCGCAAAGGCGATCGGCCTTGAATAACTTGCAGCCATGGTGGGATGTAAAGGGCCTAATGGAAGCCTAGGCATCGATGATCTAGTATCACCACCGCTTTTTCAGTCATTTATTCTTTCATTCAATGTCTTCGCTAACTAATAACTAATCAAGTTGCAACTTGGTAATGACGCTACTTCCTGCATCTTCATTCATGTACACTATTGAGCTCTATATTCAAAACAGACAAGCTGTTGAGAGTAGCAATATAAATCAATCCTAAAGAGAATGTTTCTTTAACATTTATTTTTGCATTATTTGTCAAGAAAATAAAATATGAATGAATTTAACGAGTATTGACCAAGGTAGAATACTCGACGCTGCCAATTTGCATCGAGGCATTTTTATTTTGTCGCTTGAATGTAACAAGCCAAAGAAGATAAAATTACTATATAACTAACTTTATGCATATAGTTCTTAGACTTCAAATATTTAATTTAGTTTTAAACAACTTTAAATAAACACTAATTCAATATAAGATGTGATTTTTGAATGTTATAATTTTTAGATTTCTTCAAGCACACACAAACTAGATAGTTTAGAAGTTAAACATGAAAATTTTAAAAAGAGAAAATAGTTATCTAGGTAAAAATAATATTGAAGGATATAAAAAAGTTAAGTTTAGTCAAGAATTAATATCAACGCAATTATTTACAAGGCGTCTTAATGGTTATGGGATAAACACGAACAAATGTATTATTTGCGAGAAAACAACGTACAAGGGAAACTCTCAGCTACATGAGATGGACTCAACGGCATGTGCTGAAAAATTGTTTTCAGCTTCCCGAATATTTAAAGATCACATTTGCAACAACACTGCATTGATTTTTCACCGAAAATTTTATTAACTTTGAAATTTAAGCATTATGCTCAATGACTTATATTGTATGAAAAACAATGCATAGAAAGTATCAAAATTTAAAAAAGTGAAGCAGCGCATTAATACATGCGAAAATAATTATAATAACTAAAGTTTCTTACACTATCGTATTGTTTATTTTGAGATTAGCTGTTTATAATTAATAAATAAAAATAGATATATATTAAAATCTGTTTAATGTATTAATGCAATGATCAAGGAAAGCTATAATGGATTATGTACACTAGGTAACCGCCTGTAAGTAGACTTCCACTTCCCTCCATAAACAGCGGTGCGTACGTTATCATTAATGAAACAGTATTTATTTATAACCTTAAAAAGCAATAAAAGTTATTTTACATAGATTATTTTTTGAATTCTGTGATATAAGGATTATAAAATAATTGACACAATTTTCTCTCGTTACATAATTTTAAAAATTGGTTTTCAGTTCAAGTCATGTCTTCTTTTTGGGTTCACTGGAGTTGTTTTGCGAATATTATTATAAATAATATAAAAATTCAATGATCCGAAGTGTGACATGTTTAAAGGTGTCAACGAACTTGTTGTTTAAAACCATTTAATTATAGATGTTTTTTTTTCACAATCATACAATTAAAAAAAAAAGTAGATTTTTCGAATTTCCGTCAACATTTGTATACTTAATAATTATTTTGTTATTATATAATATTTTACTAGCTCTTCGAGTTTGGAAATGCATTTAATATTAATATTTTGAGTGTTCAAAGCATTTAAAAGCCATTGTTTCATTATTATAATGCTCTTTTGATGTATCAGAAGATGATTAGATGTGATTAAAGCAATAATTTAACTTCGGAAAAAATACCCATATACTCGTAGGTGGACTTTTAATAATTAAGAAAGAGTCATGTGACAGAGAAGTAAATAATTTCCTTATACAGCTAGCACGCGGTTAGCCTCACCACAGCCCAGGCATGTTGCTGTCGCCACTTTACTTTTACATTTGTTTTCAATATGCTTAAGTAAATATTTTTGAAAATCTTCACCAGTAATAAAAACACAATCTTTTAACTATTTTATGCCGCCAGAATGGTTTCCTAAATGTTATAAATAAAATGGAGAAAAAAAAATCATAACCCTTCTCCTATTGGTTCTAAATAGTTTTTTTTTGAGTTTATGAAAAATCACTAGCTTTAAAAATATTGAAACTAGAATTTTACACAACCAATAGTTAAGAATGCAACTCAATTAACGTATCTCAGCAACAAAAAGAGTTTTTTTTTCCTTATCTGTAGTGACTTACTAATTTATTGCCTACTTTAAAACTTTTTGTTCATAATCAACACCTGAGCTTCTAGGATTAAAAAAAACATCTTTTACGTCTTTAAATACTCGTAATTAATTATCGAACATTGCCAACCATCGCCGACTGTCATAGCTAGTCTTGTATCTGCCGGCTTTGTAACCTCCAATAGTCGGTTACCTCTTACCATGAAAGTCCCAAATATATTGACTAAATCTTTTACCGATTATATATAAAAAATATTATATTGATAAAGTCTTACTCTTTTATATTTATTTTAATAATATAGATTTTCTGTGGAATGCATAGACAACCAAAAAATATGAAAATGTAAAATTTTAAATCAAATATTTCCAATATATAATGTTTCAAAATATACGAAAAAATACGAAAATTAGTGATTAATAAATTGCGTTAAATCATATGTTTTTGTAAGGAGAAACAGAAGTGGTGTAATAGGTAATTTTCCTTTAAATAACTATTTGTTAAAATCGCCCACATTCTTGAATATACAAAATGATTACCCAATTGAATAGAACTTCTCTAAGACCTTTTATGTATCTACCAGTAGTTAAACAAACCATTGCAAAATAATTAATGTTAAATAAATATTTTAATCTTAACATACTAAACAAATATATATATATATATATATATATATATATATATATATATATATATATATATATATATAATATGTAGCATACTAAACAAGTATCGAGCTTTCTCGGAATTGCTTTAATCTCCCTGAATTCAATTCCCGAATAATCCGACCGTTCGAGTAGATTTGGATATGTGTTACAGAAAATTTGCATGGAAGTGGTAATAGAGAGGATATACATAGAGACCAACAGGGTGTGGAGTTCATGTTTTGTTGGATATTAAAAAGCCTTAGAGTCATTTTATGGAATACATGAAAAAGTGAATAGTGCTCAGTCACTTATATTTTGCTATGGATAAAAATAAAAACTTTTTTTTTTAATGAAAATTCTTGCTAGTACAAGACTATATATTTACGAATAACCAATATATAATCAAGGAATCTCAAGAGACATGTTCATGTGGAATTTATTTGATCTAAATACTCAACAGGTGTTAAAAACTCAATTTCCTATGCGTATTAGTTTTTACTAGAGTCCGAGTCTCCAACGTGTATACTTTAAAAAAAACTTTTTGTTGTTTAATATTTAACATTCTGAAAAAAAGGATGTAGTATTCACTTTATCCTATAACAAAGTAACACAATATGCTTAATACTAAATAGTGTCGATGTAATAAAATACTAAAGTGTAATTTTGAAGAAAAAAAAATACAAAAAATTAAAAAAGAATCTTGTATTGCCCAAGGCTCAACAGATTTTTTATACGGAATGACTCAAATCTAACTATACGTAGCCTAGTGGTGTATTTTACTTAATTGAGCAAATATTTATCTGTTAGGCACCCATAATGAAGATATAGCGTATTTTACAAAATTTGTCCAAATATTCCTTTACAGCGATTTCCTAAAGTATTTGTGATATTAGGTTCATAGCTGGTAATGATATTTTAGTACCCATATATGAATATTTATATATTGCATTTATTATTTTTTAAAAAACAGAACTCCCTATATAACTTTTTAAAGCATTTAATGACTCGTTTTAAGACTTAAATAAATGCCTAAAATATTAATGAAATTTATTTGGTAACCTGAAAAATAAATAGTAATTTTTTTAGAAAATATATTTCTTCTGATAAAAATTTTGTTTGGAATATTTTTGACATTGTATAAATTTTAAATAAAATTTGATAAACAAAATTTGTCCAAACATTCCTTTGCAAATATGTCTTAAAACATTTGTGATATTAGGTTGCTTAGTTGGTAGTGATATTTTAGCGTCCATATGTGAATATTACATGGTATAATACTTTTTAATTTGCAGAACCGAAATGGAATATGGGCGTTTTTATTATTTTTTAAATAACAAAACAACCAGCATAACTTTTTGAGACTTTATTTAGACATTTGGAAACTTTAGTATATATCTACAAGATGGGTGAAATTTATTTAGTTGCCACATTTTTTTCGTTTGAGAAATAAGTAATAGTTTTTAGAAAAATTATTTCTTCCAATACAAATTCTGTTCAATAATTTTAATTCTATTTAGCAACTAAATAAAATAAGGTAAAGCAGTTCGATAACATTTATTTTTCTGTATTATTTTCAAGAAAAATAAAGCCTTACATACTGATCCAACTATCTGACAATGACATTTTTCTGATTTTGTTGTCACTCAATAGTTCATGGTGCCAGAATGATGCATGCCGTGTTTATACGTAATAATGGATATTCATTAAAAATTTTTCAAGTATACGTCCCTACATCCAAAAATGACGACACAGATATAGTTTAATTCTTAGAAATTGACCAACCATATAGCCCACCAGTGGTGTACCTACCAGGGTGACAGAGATGGCAGTATCACTCAGCGCTCAATCACATTAGGCGCCGCAGGGGCCATCCCGTTCCTATTATTTTACTACGGCAAATGAATTTTGTAAGCAAGAATATACATATTATTCTAAAAATTTATGAAACATATATGAAGAAAAAATGTGTTAAAATGATCAAAAATCATCACTCTATGTATGTTGTGTGTAGTAGAATTATTTTTTTTTAAATTTATGTACGTGTCCTATTGATAAAGAAAAAATAGGCATTTTTGAAGGCCAAAATTCTCCATATTTCAAAAAACATCGCGGCGCCGCGTCATGTAACGACACTGCGACGAGTGCCTATTTTCTTTTTGAGAAGTGCCAATAAAGAGGGGACGTGGAAAGCCGGCAATGGATAATTATTTTAATGAATATTTTTTTTATTCGCATTTTTAGGACAATGTGTTAAAAAGTTGGAAGGGATACATATTGGGTATATACATTTCCTCATATTTAGTTTTGTCTTGTGTATTGTGAAGATAAAGTGAAGGGTGGTGAAAATATTTGATTGTATAGTTTTAAGGAAAGAAGGAGACCACACGTCTTCTTTGGAAGGCTTAGGTAAGGTAAATGTATATATTTATTTATTTATTTATATATATATATATATATATATATATGTATATATATATATATATATATATATATATATATATATATATATATATATATATATATATATATATATATATATGTTAAATATAATGAAAAATATAATTATTAGTAATATATCATATATTAAGTTTGTTGGAAAATTTGTTTGTTCTTTCTGTAAGATGTTTCGAATTTTAGATCAGCCCAAAATGGAATAAATAAAGGAAAGAAATCGAGTGGTTGGGCAAATTTTAAAAGGAAATATAGGAAGAAATAAAAAAAAGCAAAGTTGCCAAAAATATAATACTTATTTTTCAATATACTCAAAACCAGATTTGGGGATAACGAGTCATGTTCGGAAATTTCAACACCAATAGAAGAAGTTTCAGTTCCAGATAGTTTAGACTTAGAAGAACTTGTGGTAAACGATAAAGTAAATTTAAATGCTTTTGAAGTGTCTCTACAACTGGCAAGAAATGAAAATATTTTTGGTTCCGCCGATGAAGACTAAATGCTAGAAACATCACTGAAACAAAAATATTCTATAGAGGTTTGCCCTCAGTACCCACTATCAACTTAAAACAGGAAGAAGAGTAAGCTCACAGGCCCAACCTTAAGCGAGAATCAAGAAAAATTAACTATGGTAGAGGACAATTTAAATTAGTGGGGGTTAACTTTCTTTGACATCTCACCTCCATTTTTGGTGCGATTTTGTGTCTATCATGATATTTGTCCGTGTTAATTAAACAAAACATTGTGTCATAAAAAAAAATACTGAAAAAACAGTTAGTATGGGTAATATGGAGAGAAAAAACTAAAAATTACAGTTTATATTTTTCCAACATTTCAATATTTTTATTTTATAAACTATTCCTCCATTATTAATGAATCGAAATTAAACTTTATTTTTAACATGATCATAAATATAAACTACGAGCGAACTGACGCCTGCGACTCGGGTGCTGTCGGTCCCGTGTGTACGTTGCGTGCGTTCGTTTTCCGAATGATTTCAGCCAATCAGGTTGCAAGACCAGCTGCGCGTCTTCGGCCCTGTTGCGAGTATTTGGGGCTGCATTGCCGAGTTATTATCTGTTTCGTTAGTAAGTGCTACTGGTTGATATTTTATAAGCAGATTTTTCCAAGTATTAGTCACTCTCTGGCTATCATCTCTGCTATTTAAGTTGTTTGGTCTCTTTGCAATTTCGATGACTTCCCTTATAACTCTTGTAGACAGGTTTTCACATCTTGATAGCATTTTTCTTCCTGAGAAATTTATCTTATGCCCTGTGTTTAACCAGTGTTGGGCGAATGCAGAAGAAGTTGTTTTCTGCTTGACAGCGTTTATATTTTCATCTCTTCTGGCGCCTATTTTACGGTTGGTTTGGCCTACGTAAGATGATCGGCATTCTCCGCATGGAATTTCGTATACTCCCTGGTATTCTAGAGGAATTCTTTCTTTAGGTGTTGGCAAGAGATCCTCTACTTTACAGCCTGTGGTGAAAATGGTTTTAACGTTGTGTCCTAAGAATTTTTGCGATTTTATCTGTGGTACCTCTGACAGTTCGCTCGTAGACGTTATTCAGTGAGCTTTGAAAATGGGGAATGAGATTTCACTGAAACGTCAGCAGCCTTACAGTCCTGAGAGGGACTCAGCACATACACGGGATGCCCGAAAACTTTGGATTACACGACACACCCGTGAAAATATCCGACATAACATATATATATATATATATATATATATATATATATATATATATATATATACAGGGTGGGCCTTAACTGTGTGAGTGGTTTCAATATGCAATAAAAAAAACTATAAATCTTATTATTTTTTTATTTATATATTTAAAAAGTACAAGAAATTGAAATTTAAGTAACATCTAATATTTGAAAATAATGTTATTTAAGTGACCGCCTCCACCTTCTTGACATTCTTGAAGTCGCACTCGCAGGTTTTGAAAAGCACGTTCACAAGTTGCTCGGGAAATAGTGTTCATTTCTCGCACAATGTTTTGCTTTAACTCTTCAACTGTTGTTGGATTATTTTCCACTCAATATCACCTCTTCGTGAGATGAGTTTTCTAGGAAACATTTCTTTCAGTAGGTCTATGGAGACTGTAGCAATGTGGGAAGTGGCTCCATCCTGCTGAAACCAGGTCGTAGAATTGTAACCTTGAAATTCTCGAAGAGCTGGGACCAAGAATTCTTGCAACATCTGACAATAATTCTCAGCTCTCACTGTCACAGCCACTCCTCGTTGATTTTCAAAAAAGTATGGCCCAATTATTTCACTGGCCGATATTGCAGCCCACACAACGACCTTAGGGCTATGAAGAGGTCTTTGGTGCATCTTGCGAGGATTAGTCTCAGACCAAAACCGGCAATTTTGCTTATTAACATGACCGTTGACATGAAAGTTAGCCTCATCACTGAAGATTATGTTAGAAAAATTGTTAAAGCGATTAAGCATAACATTAGCGAAATTAAGTCGAAGATTAACATCATTAGGTTTCAACTCTTGTGTCAACTGAATTTTATAAGCTTTTAAATGTAAATCACGGTGCAAAATCCTGCGCAAAGTGGTCCTCTTGATGTTCAAGACATGGCTTCTTTTACGAGTCGATTGCCGAGGATTTTCTCTGATTGATTCATGAACACGTTGAATAATCTCCGGCGTCCGTATTATTAATTCTTATTGTACACCCGGTCTCTTCAAACATTTTAACCCATTTGCGAATAGAATTTGCGCATGGTGCTTCTCTGATGTCACGTAAACCGAAGTGAGCGCGGTACATTCGCCTAGCAACAGTCACAGAATTATTATTGGCATAATATGCGCGAACACAAAACGCACGCTGTGCTCCCCAGAACGCGTCAATGGTGAGTAAAAATTCCACGAAATGGCGCGTCTAACGACACCCCCCGTGCCCCCGTACCCCTAACGGTTTTTGAATTATAGACAAAACAAAACGCTCATGCAGTTAAGGCCCACCCTGTATATATATATATATATATATATATATATATATATATATATATATATATATATATATATATATATATATATATATATATATATATATATATATATATATATATCATATATTCATAGAGATTATTAAAACATCCATTCAAGAGATATAAGGAAACGATAATATATGTAAATAATAAGAATCAATACTGCCATAGAAGACAATTTTCGGTTCCTTCATTATAACAGAATAAATTGAAGTTTAATAAATGATCGTGATTTTGGCGTTTACAAGATTTGTAAAATGAAGATTAATTTTCCATGAATATACACTTCTATTTAATAAATAATCAGTTTTGAAATATGAATAAAAAAGGCAAAAATTGGCTCATTAAAAATGAGTCTACTTGATGTGGTGAGCTTTCATTTAAATTAGTTTAAGTTAATCTGTTAGGACGATTCTTAAAATTTTTTTATTAATCGTTTAACCAAATTACGTAAACTAGTTTTTCTATACCAAGTAATTTTATGATATGTTTCGAATGAGAAAAAAAATTTATAACGTAGAAACGAAAACTAATATAAAATTGATGTAGCGTACTAGCATTTTAACTTACAACGTTACGACATAGTTAGAACAAAGTTTCTTACAATTTTTAATACAGACATTGTCTTCTAAAAAGAAAAATAAAAGGAATGGTAAGTTAAAATTTAAGTTTTACGATAAAGGAAATTCTATCATGCACTACATGTAAAAGTGAAAAAGAAGGTGTGTGAAGCTTTTCATTATTAGTTTTTAGCCTCAGGTAACAAAGACATATGTAATGAGTACATCTTCATAAAATTTAGCCCAAAAAATCACTAAGCTTTCTATGACATGACTGGCAGTGATGCGATGAATGAATTTAAACAATAATTAAGATTACACCAATGACATGTGTTCTTTGTAAACCTTTGTTGAAAAATACTAACATAATTATGTAACCATTTTTTGAAATTATATTTTAGGACGTAAATTTCAAAAAGAAAAACGGAATTTCACGGGGATATTTTGAGTGAGTTTTTGAGTCATTATTTCAGAAGCTGGCATGTTTGTGCATTAGTTGTATTTTTTCCATTTGTTTCCTAAAACCATTAAAATCATCCTTGGACCCAAAGTCGAATTTAAATAAATGACACTAATGGCATTACATCACTACACAAAGAGAAAAATAATCTTTTTGTGCTACGGAGCATGGTAGGCAAAAATATGAATTTTGGGACAAAAATCTGCCTTCAAGGGAAATTTTAACTTACTTCGTCGCTATACTACCTAAATTATGAGCAGGAATTTTGTAATCTCAAAAAATGTAGACTATACAGAAAACGAAAATAATTTTGTCACAGTTCTATACCTGTAAGTCAAACCTCCATCGATTTGGATGACTCAAGGATAAATTACTTCTACTTGTACATATTTAATGTCTATACTATATAATCACATGCCACAATTTCCAAACCGCAAAAAATGTAAACAAAAAAAAACAAGAATTTTGGCAAAAATTAATACCTGCGAAATAAATCGTGATTGATTTGAACAATTCCAAGTCCAAAACACTCCTACTTGGTCATACTTTATCGCTATGATGCGTAATCTCGAACTGGAATTTCCTAACTTATAAAAGATACCAACCATATTGCGCCATTGGGAACAGAGCTCTGTACTGAGCATATAGTATACTAACGAAAACGAAAAAGGTGTTATAGCATCTCTCTTTTTCTATCGGCGGAACACTTTCACTTATATGCGGCCCTATGTATCTCCTACTCTACCACGAATAAGTGTCCTTAATCCTAACTGAGCAAGAGAAGTCAGCATCACTCGATCGTCCTAATTAATTTCCTGACTACCGTAAGTGCCATTAAATCACACTAAATCCAATTCCTGCTTTAGTTAAGATAACTGAATTTGAGATGGTTTGATAGACTTAAATAGAGTATTCGTTTAAAAATTAGCTTTTTACTAAAATTCTTATCTTCTAATTCGATAACATGGTGTTAATTTTAAATCGGCCAAACTTTAAATCAACAAGTATAAAAATATGTCAAACAAAATCTCAAAAATACGAGAATAAAGAATCATTTATATTTAATACTGAACCGTCAAAAATGATTTTTTTTTTGTTTAATGAGGCGGTCCAATCAGTGCCCATTAAAAAAAAAATATCTGACGATAGTTAAAATAAATAAATGTAAAATATAATATATATATATATATATATATATATATATATATATATATATATATATATATATATATATATATATATATATATATATCAGTAATTTCGAAACAAATATGATTATTTTGCAAAAAGTGCTCTGAATCCCAGAAATGTTTAACATAATATACATAAATTTTGATTTTCCATTGTGAGATGAATACATCAATTTAGTTACAATTTTATACCCACATACTATTCCGAATATATTTATCTAGTTTCTAGTAATTGCAATTTCGTATAAAAATAAGAACAAAGATTGCACCTTAAGTCGGAATACGCTTGCACTAAGCTTGCAGTTTACGTGCAACGAGCTTTAAGATACAATCACATGAAATGGTAATTTTAGTGGGTAATATTTAATCGCTGTCGCGCCGTCTTATCTAGATTTGTAATTAGTACCATCCATAGATTACCGCATTATCGTGAGGAGACAATTCTATATCTAACCCGAAACTGTACAGTTTACAGCAAGAAAATCACTGGAGTGCGAATTGGATTCAAGGCACAATGGAACATGGTAATATTTCGACAGAAGTTCAGGTAGCTAATTCAAGATGCTTAAAGAAAGAGTTAATTAAAATTATTCAAAATAAATATATATCCTTTTTTTACAATTTAATTGGCAAATAATATAATAAACATATTTTGAGAATTATTTTGTTGCAATCTTGAAACTAACTTACAAATTTAGAGTTAATAGTAAATTTTTCAATGATAAACATGTATAGAAATTCAAACTTATTAATATTTTAAAAGTTTACAAGCACGTTATGTTTCTAGAATACAAAAACATTCTATCGGATTCCTAATTATTTTTGTAACATTTTTTAAATTGTAGATTGTAAATGTCAAAAAAACAACCAATAACACATTGTACGTATTTTTTAAATCTGTAGGAAACTTAGAACTAAAAATTTGATTTTAGAAATTTTGACTTTTAATTAAATTGCCTGGAGTTCAAAATTTGTTGTCCCACTTCTAACTTTTATTTTTCTTGTTAATTAAATTATAACTTATCAATGAATTATTATACTAATTTGGAGCATATTTGGATTTTGTTTTTGTTATTTTCAAAAAAAAAAACGCTGAAATAAAATTAGTTTCTTCCAGAAAATTAATTTAAAACTCTGAAAATTTAGAGAGTGTAATCACCGTTAACGACGGCAACTTATGCAGGCCAACTGCTCACGTCAGTCTAGTTTCCAACACACTTACTTATTCTTAATGCGATCGTCATTATCATATTAAACTTTTCTTACAGCATCAGTCAAGTAAAAAGGAACTTATTAAATGCCACAAGCTCAAAATAAATTTTCTTCTATAATGTAATGTATTATCAAAGAGTTAAATGTACATTTTAAAGTTAATCATTTTTATAATGTAAAAGCGTCTTTAAGAGTATACTCCCCGGCTTATTTATGAGCTATAATGTAAAAGTGAACTCCCAATGTACGCAATGCAATTCAAAAATAATTTGGAGCTATAGCAAGTCTAGATAAAAACAATAAAATTATTCTAGTGTCTGAGTTTATTGAGTATGAAAATAACATATTTTCTGAAGAACTGTCTACATTAAAATGAAATACTAACGAACTGGACTGCAGTACTAACATCTCTGCTTTACAAAAATGAAGGTAAATTTCATTTAAGGCATATATTCATTACATAACTCTCTCAGATATGTATACTTTTTACAAAAAATAGGTAGGAAAAGAAACGAATATCATCCCATAAAACAAGCATGATTCAGAAAAGTTGCTAATTTTGTATTCATCTCGATGTTATACGTCTCTTTATAGGAAAAACAACAGAATATAATATTGTAATGAAACAAACAGTAATTATTTTATGTTGATCAACGTGAAGTATATTCCACAAAAAGGAGTAATTAAATAATCACTCTGTAGATAAATTTTAACCATGGGAACGGCAGTATGTACTACCACCCTAAGGTCTAAATCCATGAAAAAACTTAGCAACTTTATTACTTTTGAGTCTTTTATCTGTCTTTCTGAAATCATAAATATTTATAAATATGTCGAGGTAATTTTACCGTCTTCAGAATTGTAAGAACCCACCGTATGGCCTAAATTACCTAGTAAATATTGAACGATTTCCCATTATTAGGAAACAAAAGAATAATTAAATCAACTCACTATAATGTAATATATTGTTTGACAACATGTAAAAATAATTCGTATAATTATTGTTTTCTTCGATTCACAAGAAATAAAGAGTTAGATATTTACTATATAATAG
This sequence comes from Diaprepes abbreviatus, assembly GCA_034092305.1. Taxonomy (NCBI): domain Eukaryota; kingdom Metazoa; phylum Arthropoda; class Insecta; order Coleoptera; family Curculionidae; genus Diaprepes; species Diaprepes abbreviatus. The sequence continues at coordinate 21,303,844 of JASJET010000031.1, forward strand.
CTAAGAAGAGTGATTAGTTTTCTTCAATAGCAATTATCGTTTACTTTTAGTTATAGAGAGATCTAGATTAGTTTTATTAATCTTTTGCTGTTCTGCTCCAATCTAGATAAATTCGGGCATTAAATAACTGACATGGAATAGCTGATGCCCTCTATAGACCGAAATTTTCAAACATTACTAAATGAAATTAACAATTACAGGGTTGCATGTGGTAAGATAGGTGCTAGCGGGAACCCGCGGGGAACCGAGGAAATGCAAGAATGGCCTTTTAAGAAGTAATAAACTTCAGTTACCATCTGGGATTCGTTAGAGACGGTATGGAGTTGGGAAAAGTTCTTAGAAAATACATGTCGAGTGTAATCAATATTAACGGATATTATTTTTTGTTCTTCATTTATTCTGGGAAAGTTATGGGAATATCCTGTTTTTATTTCACTTGGTAAAAGTCTGTCTTTAAAAGCATTTGCTTCAACAATTTAAATGGATATTTTTTCACGATTTTATTCTTTTCTTAATCTATATTTCAAAAAACAGTATATACATCTTATCTCCTAAATTGAGTTGTTATATTTTCTTTAATAATTGAACGACGAACAGGAGCAATTAGTGTAATACTTTGGAATTGTTAAACATTTCTAATTTTAAATTGTTTCGTTTTCTATTTGTTTTTGTTAATAGATTTAAGTGTTTTGAGAAACTTGTTTTGTTTAATTTAATAAAAACTTTCACGAAAGTAAATTTACGGATGCGTCGTTATGGGAGCTTCAAATTAAGAGACGTTATCTGACCAGCTAGACAACAGCTTTTTTGAGTTCTTAACTTGTGTTTGTTGGTAGTGGCATGCCCTAAATAACCTGCAATTGTTTAGTACTAAAACTGCAAGTGCCAAGAGGAACGACCAGATTTCCAGAGTGTCTTTCTCTTCGTGATATTTATTTATAGGTTTTTAAAACAGCTACAAATTAATATGCGACAGCAGGAAATTATAATCCTACCGGCCTTACGCTACCAAAATATACCGTGTCACAATATATCAATATACCTACAATTTATTTACTACAAAAAAGTGACCGACGGTATCGAATTCTGGACAGTACATACATTTGACACACGATACTTTAAATACCAACCCCTTATCTATTAAGAAAAATCAGAGAGACATGCTATCCCCAAAATTATTTTTAAATACATTTCAAGATATTTTGAACTAGGATAAATTAGGAATTAATATCAGTTGAGTAAGATTGAGTCATCAGTTTCATAGTTATAATATCGGATATCATCGAAAACTTCAAAGAAATAATAAACGCCCTACATCAAAAACTCCAGAAGATAGGCCTAGAAAAAGCAACAATAATAACAAATGGTGACAATAGGGAAAAAATAAGGATAGACTATAAAAAACTAGAATGTGTTAATATAGATTTAGCAATAAGTAATAGGAACTGACGACTAAAAGCAGTTATAAATAGAAAAAATTATGCTTGGATAAGCAGCGTTTGAAAGACTGAAAAGAAACAATCAAAATATTTGATAGTTGCTTCCTCCCAGTATTAACATATCGCACACAAACATGGGTATTTACTAATAGAAATGTAGTCAAATTTGAAAAACTACAAGGCTCTAAATTAACGATAACACTATGACACCGAAAGTCAAATGAACACATATCAAACATTACTGAAGTGCAAGACGTAACAAAGAAGGTAACCAGATAGAAATTGAAACGGACCGGTCATAATGGACATGAAGATGGAGCAACTTGCTTTAGAGTTATGATGCTGAAGCGACGAGAGGAACAGATTCCAATTTGATCCATCATGCGAGAAATAGAAAAACATGGCAGCATTTAGAAGATGTTTACATTCAATGATGGACAGGTGGACTATAAAGATGAAACCTGAACATGTGAGTCTTTTAGAAAACAAATCAGCTGATACCCTTGCCAATAGAGATTCAAAGTTGAAATTCACCTAGCTGGAACTAGAACTGAATACCACCTGGCATTCAGTCTCGATCTGGCCAGAAGAAGAAATGCACTAGCGCAGACTGACATTGGTACAAACGTTTATGGAGTACATTTGTAAATAACAGACACATGGCAAACTACTTGAGTTTAGTCAACATAAATTTTAGTAAGGCTATATACCAGTCACTTCAAGATGAAACCTCAGATGCATAATGTTGACCTACCAGAAAATGTTAAGGAAATGTTTTCAAAAAAATCTGAGAAAATTCTATACACGTACTATTTGGCAAATACCTTATTCTATTAAAGCACCTGAATAAAATCTCTCGAAATTCGATAGTCAGTTTTATAAGAAAGCTGGACCTAATTGGAGAAATTTAAATAGGTGTGGGCCTTAATAGGCCGGAGTCACAGTGAGAGTATGGTTTGTCAACGCACTTAATCTTAATATAACCTAACTTACATGATTAAACCAGTATGACATAACATTCCTAGATTTATTTAAAGATTTGAAATAATGTTGAAAAATGGCTGGATTATCATTTATTTTCGATGTAAACACCTAGTGCATAGCTTTAGAACGTTATTTCAGTTTATATTATATTGAAACGTCATATAATAAAAACAAATCTAAATAACGGAACTAGAAAACAAATTTCTAATAGAAAATATGCTCTTTTATATATATATGTTAGTTTTCCTTCTTAACATATTCTAAAATGTTTATCTTGTATTAAATTACGTTTTCAACTTACATATACTTACTAAATTGGCTCACTATTTTTATTGCAGTTAACACAGGACGTGAAAATTCAACAGCTCAGTCGAATGAATAAAGAGGATAATTTCAACACGAGCATTCAAATAGCTCGTAAGAGTTTTGCAGCTATTCCGGATCAAGTCGGTCATGAAACTGCTCAATATATTTTAGGTAATTGAAAACTTCTAATAAGAAATATTGGTTTTTTAAAAATGTCTAATCATATTCAATGGCAAATATACAAGTTTTCATTAAACTTCACTATTTTATTTTTAAGTCAAATATACAGTGGCTCAATTTACCCTAGTCCAAAAGTTGCTAGTTTCCGAAATACAGGGTGTCAAAAGTATAATTTTTTCAAACTTTTTTGTAAATATTTATTTTAATAGAAACTTGATTTGCACTTAATTTGGTACTTTGAGGTTTTTCGGATCAGAAATCAAGATCTGATTGTAGTATCGATGTACATTGCCGAGGATACCACCAACAGCATTCTCTACATTTAAAGTTTCGGAAATATTTTTCCTCGTTAAATATAAATTTCTAACTAAAAATTCCTATTCCTTGGAATCTTGTATCCAAAAAAGTTAATACTGAGTAGGTTTCGCTTCAAGCAGCCGTTTTCGAGATAATCGAATTTAAATATTTTATGGCGTACTGAAACTCATCATTCTTCATACTTTATCCAAGCTTAGGGCTGGTTCAAGAAATTTGAAGTATGTTTAACGGCCAGCAAGACCTAAAAATAAGAATTAATATAGCAACGAACTATGATAAAAATATACTAACGAAGTAGCAAAGAACAACAAGAACAACATACATATTCAGTAACAAACCACAATATAAAAAAAAATTATTTGATTTTTTAATCAAAGTCCGAATAAATGTTAAAAATGACCTCAATTTGCATGTACACAAAAATTAATTTTACAGATAAAGTTGAGCTGCACGCTTTCCATTCATCCATTCATTCTATCTCTGTATCTAAACATTGTCACACTTATTGACTAACATGGTATCATTTCAAAACTGGTTAAAACTAACAATAAAGGATTTAAAATGATATATGCAACAATAATTCAATCACATTTTTAACCTTGAAAAAAAAGGATAGAAACTATATTATTTCTTTATTAAACCAGCAAACAAGGAAATTTCGTTTATTTTCGGGATTCAACTATTTTTCTTACCGATTCCAAGGCTTTATCTCAAGGTTTTTATTCTTAATTTTAATTACTATCAAGGCTTATTTGTTGACATACATATATAATATAAATTATTATAATATCATTAGCAAAACAAAACTGGCCAACTAGAAGATCTAACTTCTATGGCAACTAGATCGGGTCTAAGTCTTAAACATTCTTAATTAATCTAGGTAAAAGGTTTTCCAGAGAATTGTATTCGTGCTCTCAATTTTTTTCGTTATTTACAGATCTACAGTATACTATCTATTTAAGAGTTCCCCATCACAAATAATCCATAGGCGTTAAATCCGGTGAGTGGATACACCAATTTGCAGGAGCATCATTTCCTCTGCCGATTTATCAATTTTGAAAATTATCATTTAAATGATTTCTTACTTTTAATGTGCAGTGTGGGGGCGTCTCATCATGTACGTACCACATATTTTGTCTAGTAGTTGATAAAAAATCATCCAATAAATTTGTCACCATTGAAACGACGTGGTAAGATGGCAGAACCAATAATAAAGGGTGTGTTTTTAGAGGTATATAATTTTAAAATAAATTAAAATACTTATAAATCATGTTAATAGCTACGGTTTTGGCTTCATTTAAAAGATAATTGTATGCCTTTAATATTTAAATATGATTTCCGGAATATGAGCTCCACAGCTCGCTCCAATGAAGCGCAATCGGGAAGTCCAATTTCCGACCATTTTTACGAGCAACTGGGGCCGTATATCAGCAATTACGCGACGAATATTGACTTTCAAGTAGTCCAACGTTTATAATTTATCAGCATAGACTAGTGACTTTACTTATCCCCAAAGAAAGTTGCCATAGCTCTGAGATCACATGATCATGGAGGCCAGCTCACAGGTTCATTACGCGAAATTATGCGCTTATTGAATGTTTCCTGTAATAAATTGATTGTGTCGCTCGCTATGTGGCATGTTGCGCTATCTCGTTGAAGCCAAAGCTCTGTCACATCAGTTCCATTCAACAGTTGAACGAAGAAATCAGCGATAATGGCTCTATAGCACTCTCCATTGACGGTAACAGGCATCATCTTTAAAGAAATGTGGGCCAATGATTCCACCTGCACATAAAGCACACCAAACAGTGACTTTTGATGGATGTAAGGGCATCTCCATAAAGGGTTTTGGATTTTGTCCGCTCCAAAATTGGCAATTCTGTTTATTAAAATAGTCATTCAACCAAAAATGAGCCTCATCGCTGAACAAAATTTAGCCTTGAAAAAGGGGATCAAGCTGAATATTGTTTTTAGCCAATTTAGCGAATGTACGGCGCGCACGATAGTTACGCGGTTTCATGTCTTACACAAGCTGGGTCTTGTAAGCTCGTAATCCAAGATATTCCCGTAAAATTTTTCACAAAATTTATGGGCACAGCTCCAATTGTTGTGCACGATGGCGAATCGACTTATTCGGGTCATTCTCAACAATACGTTCCACAGCATCAATAATTTCTGTGTACTGTATATGTCTTTGTGGATATCTACTATGGTTTGCCGAATAACTTGCTCAGATGGACGATTATGTCAAGCGTAAAATGGACATACCGCACGGTAAGTTTGGGGAATTAAACCAAGATTCTCAAAATAAGTTTGCCCAATTTACAAACGTTGTTCTGACGTCAGTCTATTTATGGTGAAATGGCAAAACGTACTGACTACAAATCAATTATCAACTGTTAAATTAACAATTATTAGAAATAATATTGCAAATTTAAAAACCAAAACCTATAAGAAAAAACCTCTTAAATATATCAATGATCCCTGTCTATACGTTAATTTTAAATTAAATTTACTACATGTGGATTTTCGTCGTTATAAACATGTTCATTATGTAAATTGGTCATACTCCTTCTTGTAAAACAACACTCATTGGTAAATAATTTTTTATGAAAATTTATATCATGTGCCCTCCAATAGTTAATAAAAACCGAGAGAAGCCTAGTCTCAATTCAAGGTCGAAAGGTAAAAGTTATTGCACTATCTGGAGGTAGAATAGTTGCAACAGCTGTTGTTTTAAAGTCATACTTACTGTAGCTTTAGAAACTCTAAGTGTCTGGTAATCTGATTCGGATTTTTCTATAACTCTTTCCTTCTTCCTCAACCTCCGATGTCCTCCTACAGATGGCGCTCTCTGCAATATATATTGAAATAATATTCAGATCTTGATTTCTATTCGTAAAAACCATTAAGTACCAAGTTCAATGCAAATAAAGCTATTATTAGGATAAGTATTAACAAAACAGTTTTAAAAAATTTTAACTTTGGCTATCTGTATTTCAAAAACTATCAATTTCTCGATCAAAGCAAAATGGACTAGAACCTCATATTTTAGCCTCAGAAATTCGTGTTAGCATCTTGTATTGATCATTTAAAGTTATCCTGTATAAAGAAGGCATATTTCTATTATCTTTAACCGTCAGTCATATTTTATAGTTACGTAATTAAAATTATATTTTCTTTATGGTAATAATCATTAAATGTTTTATCTATTATCACAAAATTTTTACAATGGGAAATATAAATGATGAAACGACATTTTAAATGTAAATTGGAAAAAATAAATGAATGGAACAAGAATACCTTTCGCGATGATGTATTATGTTAAGGGCAATATTAGAAAAAATGACAATAAGAACTTTTAATGAAATTCTTATTCTTTAAAAACTCAATTTAGCTCGTTTGTTTATGCACTTGAAAATAGAGTACCATTACTTATCCTGTCTCTTTGCATTTCTCTTCTAGGAGAAATTTAAAGGCCCTTTCTGTATCGAGTGCTTTATATATTTTATCAAGTGACTTTATAATCGTTGATTGAAACAGTGTTATACTTGCAGCTAACATGGTAATCTTAATAGATATAACTTGGATCGTCTACTAGTTGGTAAATTTCATGTTTAAAAAAGATTGTACAATATGAAATCTAGGAGAATTAAATAAATTTAAATAAAAAAGTAGAAGAATTTACCAGTATTACTATAAAAAAAATTAATAGGTTAAAAATATTACACAAAAAGTAATATTATAAATTAACTGGGGTGTTTATTTATAAACATAGACATTACAAATAAAATCATAAGCCCAGTCAATAGATTTTTTTTTCATTTACAAAAATTAAACAGCAAACTGCTTGCACCATGATTTGAAGGGTAATCCATATATGATTAAAATACAACTTCAATTTTTTTAAAAAATAAAAATGATAAAAAAACTTTTTGGTTGTTTGCTTATATTATCGGAAGTATTGAATAAATCGCACTTCTCTCAATGAAACATTTATAGATAATTAAAATATCTACAAAATGGTTTTTATAGAACTCTATCGAACATTTTTTCATCGAGAAAAGTCATTAAAACGCTCAAAAAAGGGTGTTTTTAAATCAATTTATTTAGTAGCTTACAATATTAAGCGAAGATTTTTCGGGAAATGATATGAGTGTATGTAGTATAAACAGGTGAGAGATGAAATTTGTTGCATTAGTAATTTTTATATAATTTCAATATGAATAACTAGAGCATTTTTTGTCAATGCCACCGAATTAACCTAATAGGTCCGATTTGAATTTACCAAACGGATTCTGACTGTAGACATTATGAACTATAATTCTTTTATTTCAAATTTTCGTATAAATTTGTTGAAATACGCTATTAATGCTTCCCAACATAGCGCAATAGGATTGAACTCGCGTCTATAACCGAGCCAAGCAGTAGTAGTGGGAAGTTACAAGCAATGGAGGAGAAATGAGATGCAAGCAGTATGCTCGGGTCAGATATTAAGATTATATATCATATGCGGAAATCCACCCAATAATGGACGTATAAATAGATAAATAAAAAATAAATGGATATATTTATTTATATTTCAAATTATTTTTTAAATATTTAGTAAAATCTTATTTAAACGTGATGTAAATGATATATGAATTCGGTCGTCAAGAGGAGAGAAGAGATCACCAAACCTGTTCTAGTTTCTTTTCACATCTCATATTTATGCCTATTCCCCCATTTCGAGAATGAGCATGCTACTATGAATGATTTTTTTTGATTCTGAAGATGAAATATCACGATAAAACTTATGTTTATTATTTTTATTGCATATATATTTTCATTATTTTTTTTACTCGATATATAAATTTTTCAATCATTATGATAATGATAGATAATAATTTATTTGCTATTGCATTCACCCGAAATAACATATATTCACAATATATAATAAAAAAGTAAAAAATATATAAATATAGTACACATACGAAAGATTTCATATATAATTTGAACCACATTTAAATACAATGTTATTAAATATACACAAAAATGTATTTGAGATTAAAATAAGCAAATGCATCCGTTTGTTTAATTATTTATCTATTTTAAGGTTCATTATGCGATGTATGCGGTTCTCTTCTCCTCCGCTGCTTGTAACCTCCCACTACCTCAGCTTCACTCGACTTTAGACGTCAGTTTACTCTTATTACGCTACGTTCGGCAGCATTTTTAGCATATTTCAACAAATCTATACGAAGATCTGAGAAAGACGAATCTCTACTTTTAAAATTTAGTAAATTCAAATCGAACCTATTAGGTTGCTAATATGGCACTGACAAAAAATGCTCTAAATGTTTTATATTGCAATTATGCATTAATTACTAATGCGACAAATTTTATTTCGAGCCTGTAAATTAAATTGAATTAAAAAATAACATTTTTAAGCATTCTTCCGATTTTTCTCGGTGAAGAATGACCGATAAGGGTCTATAAACAACCATATTGTAGGTTTTTTAATTATCAACAAATGGTCCCTTGACACAAGCAAGAAATCAAAAAAATCAACTTTTTTTATTCAAAATATCCCGATGTTTAATTGGAATTGAGTTTTGTATTTTAGCTATATATAGACTCCTTCTAATGATGGTGCAGCCAGTTTGCTGTTAATTTTTTTTGGGAAATTAGCATTTCTTTTTGTACTATTGATTTATTGCAATTGCAATTTTATTACTGCTTAATTCGTTACATGCCAACGAAATATTTGGACAGTACACTTTGTTATAAAAGGATCCAGTGAATCTGCCGAAGCAATGTTCGCAAATTTATCCTAATTTTTTAGTAAGCACAAATTAAAAGAAAATCATTTTCTAAGTAGGAAACTCCACTTATAACTTTAAAACCATAAAAAATTTCCGATTTTTGATATCAAAAACACAATTACCGTTTGAAATTAAACTTCAACCAACTACCTTAATTTTACCCTTTTTAGATATTAGAACAGTGCTTAGCCGAAAACGCACCGAAGTTTACAAATCCACACACGATTTGGACGTCCTGGCCAGAAATCTGTCGCAGGAAGTGAGTTTCAGCCAGGAAACAATTTCCACTGTCATAGCAAGAGTCGTAAAGTGGGATTTGTGGCGATGGCTAGCAATATTAGGTAATTCACTGAAATCTTTGTACACACATAAATTTCTTTGCAATTAGAGCTTTGTAAAATTTATAGTTAGTATTGTTGCTATTATTATTTTAGGTACTTGACAGTTGTTTGAGTTATACGGCAGATTTGGAAAGAGTAGCCATTAACTATTACATAATTTTTTATTTTACCTTCTTACTTTTAGTATATAAGAATGTGGCGCATTTTTGTCAGTTATTTTAAAATTCTGTTGAAAAATTTATGTCACATTATCTTAATTTTTTCTGTGTATAAAGTTCAAATGTCCATGTTGTCGGTAATGTTAGAGGCCATCCATAAATCTCGCGATGGATTTTTCGGAATTTTTGAACCCCTCCATCCCTCTCACGTGATGGAACAGAATTTTTTACCACCCATTCCCCCTCGAATTATCACGTGATATTTCAATTTTAAATTTGACCTCTTGCTTTCAGTTGAATTTAATGCGATATAAATGCGTTAAAGATTGTTGACTGTACCTTATCCCTAATATGTTATTATCTTCCTGTAATTATGGTTTGAAAATAAAAGTTTAAAATTAAAATTATTAAAAGTTGTAAAAATGTTTAATTTTATTAATAAGATTATTCTTGATTGCATTCGACTTTATATTTATTATAGATATTTAATTAGAAAGATATAAAGATCTTAAAGTAAGAAGTATCACATAATTGGCCTCAAAACCCCCTCTTCCCGTTACGTGATTGACTAGGATGTTTTATGAACCCCTCTCGTAGTCCAAAACGATCACAAGATTTATGGACGACCCCTAAATACAAAATTATTTATTATTATATACTATAAGTATTTAGATTGAGAACAAAGAGATTACTGAAATACCTATTATTAAGAATTTAGCCCAGGCACTCATCAATGTGAATTGCAAATTTGTTTATTTTTTTAACAGTTGTTTTCTCAAGATAAAAATTATCAACCTGAACCGTAGTTCTCCTAAAATGACAAAACTAATCGATATTAGAAGAAAAATACTGATATATATATATATATATATATATATATATATATATATATATATATATCAGTATATATATATATATATATATATATATATATATATATATATATATGTCAATGTTGATCAGTGGAAATGACTCATAAGTGGATTGCAAGATAAAAATCGTAACGAATGATTTACTCATATTCTTATAAGGAAACATTAAAAATAAACATAAATCTCTAAGTTTCTCGTAGCATAGAAGAATGAATGATTAAGAAATTCTTATCCCTGAAACATGATTTAAAAAAAAAGTAGAAAAGCAATATGAGAAAATGTGAATACAGCAGTTCCTATCCTGAAAGAAAAAAATTCTATTTCGTACTCCTTTAAGAATAAACTTTAGGCACTTACACGTTTAAGAAAAAAATAATAAGACTTAATTAAAAAATTTTTGTATGTAGACCGCTACGTCAAAAAAAAAATTAAGCTTTAAACCACAAACTCAAGATTCGTGAACTCCAAACACGTAAAACCTTAAAAAAGTATTCGATTCCCACAGGCTCATTTAAACTCGTGAGATTTTCGTTTCAAATATAGTGTGTAATGGGGTTTAGGAATGAATGAAATAAATTTATGAATAAGGTTTACATCTATCCTTTAGACACCTTAAATCCTATAAATCAAACAAGTTGCTGCATTTACGTAACTATTGACGTTTCGTCCTTTATTCAAGGCATTTTCAAAATTTTTGCCTCCTAAAAATATATAATTAAAATACTTCACATAAAAAACATATTTAACATTTTCGAAAAACAAACAAGACACTTAAACAATAGTCAAAACTTTAAAAAACTTTAAAAATACTTAATTTTACCGGTACGCACCTTGACATTTTGCTGTTTTGTTTCTGAATAAAATCTAAAATTTTACATCGTTTACTGAGGATACGTGGAATGCGAATGTGTTTTATTTTTTTAATATTTTTTTATATTTTACAATGCATAAAAAAACAAATAAGGTATATATTTGATTTTATGTTTAAGAGGATATTCCATTTTTGATTCTTATTTGACTGGATCGAATTCTTAATATTTTTGTTTAAATTAGGTTTGCGTAAATGTGGCTCAAATTTCCCATATCTGTTCTGTCGTTAACAGTGTTTTTATCTTTTTTAATTTCAATCATTTCCTTTATCTGTAATTTTTGGTAATTCATATCTTTGTTTTTTATAATGGTACTGATAAACGAACATATAAGTTTTATAATAACGTAAAAACAAAAAACATAGAACATAAACAACAAAAATATCTGGCATTACCGTACACTAGTGAGTTGTCAGAAAAAATAAAATACATTTTAAAAAAGCATGATATCATCGTATGCCACAGGTCACATAATAAAGTAAATACATTGTTCACAAATTTAAAAAGTAAAACTCCTCTAATGAATAAATCAAATATAATATATTCGATCCCTTGTACAAATTGTCCCAAAAAATATATAGGCATGACGAGCCAATTACTGAAGAACAGATTAAATGGCCATAAATATACAAAAAACGCCTCAACAGCGTTAAACAAACACACACAGGACGAAAAACACACTTTTGATTATAACAGTACCATTATAAAAAACAAAGATATGAATTACCAAAAATTACAGATAAAGAAAATGATTGAAATTAAAAAAGATAAAAACACTGTTAACGACAGAACAGATATGGGAAATTTGAGCCACATTTACGCAAACCTAATTTAAACAAAAATATTAAGAATTCGATCCAGTCAAATAAGAATCAAAAATGGAATATCCTCTTAAACATAAAATCAAATATATACTTTATTTGTTTTTTTATGCATTGTAAAATATAAAAAAATATTAAAAAAATAAAACACATTCGCATTCCACGTATCCTCAGTAAACGATGTAAAATTTTAGATTTTATTCAGAAATAAAACAGCAAAATGTCAAGGTGCGTACCGGTAAAATTAAGCATTTTTAAAATTTTTTAAAGTTTTGACTATTGTTTAAGTGTCTTGTTTGTTTTTCGAAAATGTTAAATATGTTTTTTATGTGAAGTATTTTAATTATATATTTTTAGGAGGCAAAAATTTTGAAAATGCCTTGAATAAAGGGCGAAACGTCAATAGTTTTGTGTATGTATTAAATATAGAACCTAAACCCAAGAAAAGACAAAATAAAAGAAAAATTATATATATATATATATATATATATATATATATATATATATATATATATATATATATATATATATACATATACATAATGGGCATCTTTAATGAAGAACTGGTATATAGATTATGAGACGAAGAGAACGAAATGGGCTCATACATCATATTTGAATGCGAAGCTTAACCTAATGGAGACTAGTAGCGGATTCAAAGGGAGGGAAATTCACGAAAATAGACCCAACTCTGCCTCTTACACTAGGAATATGAACGCTTTTGGCATCCACTCCCCCCATCGATAAGCTTTGAATTCAGAAGAATATATCAGACCCTGCTGGCATCTCCCCTCTCCCCGTCGACAACTCGCTTGTGATCGCCCCCCCCCCCCCAAGACCTTCAAATTTAGAACTGCTCGCATCTCCCCCCCCCCCCCGTCGATAGCTTTTTCACTTGCAATACTGTATTTTTGTGATATCACCGCAGCCACCCTCCTTCTTAAAGAGAAAGGCTGGATCTGCCCCTACTGAAGACACTTTCAAGGATCGATTGATCCGGAAGGCCTATACCCAGAGGACAAACTGGTAAAGGTAACCGACTTATTCATCTAGTCAAGCAGCAATCAGTGCACTGAGCTCTCAAGTTATCAGCTCCAAGGTGCTCTGGGAATCCCTAGAGGAATTAAATGATTTGAATAAGAATAATGAAATCACTCTCATGGGGGTACCGGAACACACCGGGATTGAGGGGAATAAAATAGTAGACAGGTTCGCGAGGAAAAGGGCTAAGACGCAATTTTTGAGTCCAGAGCCTTTCTATGGAATCAGTAGCAATACTGGAGGAACTAAAGATAGAAGAAAAAAAGCAAGAGATCTAATTATTGGACGGAGCTGCAAGTTTTGAGACAAGCGAAGATACGTCTTGGGAATTACGACCAGAAAAGTTTCAAAGAATACGTAAGCCTAAGTAAAACCAACTTAGAGTTCGGACAGGTGTCCTAATGGAGCATTGCCACCTGAAGGGACACCTCAAGAAACTCGGATTGGTAGAAGGAGAAGAGTGCAGATTTTGTGACGAGAAGGACGAAACCGTTATTCATATCCTTTCTTACTGCAACGCTCTAGAAAACCTCAGGATGCGGTTCTTGGGAACATACCAAATCGAAGAAGGGAAGCGACCCACCTTGAAGCCGTCCAACATCCTAAGGTTCTTGAGGGAAATAAGACTGGATGACCTGCTCTAGCTGATAAGGTAACTCTTACGATTTGGCAATAGTAGGGGGGCACAATAGATCTACCAGATCGCAGTATACAGACCCCAATTCTACGCATATACAAATGTATACACTTGTTCACCTAGAAGAGATATAATAGGCGACATAATAAATCACAAGGTCGCAGTGTAAGGGCTAGTCAGCCATGACCTGCTATATCACTCAATCAATCCATCACCTGAATATGGCCCTGTGTTTTATAGAGATATAAAAGCATTTATTAGCCATTTTTCAAGGGAAATTCTAGACTTTTATTCTAGTATGTTCTATAGGTCTGTATAAGTACATAGAATAAGATCTAGTAAGTAGTTGTAATTGAATAGTGGAAGAGTAAACAAGTAGTTATTAAAGAGTTGAAAGCAATTAGTGAAAAGTGGTGATATTATTTGAATCGTAAAATTAGGTTTTTTCAAATAAGTATCCCGATGATTCAGGCAGACATGTGCTGTTTTCGAATACTACTTGTAGTTTTCGAGAACACTTCGACTTCGTAAATTTTACACTGGTTAATTTTTTATCGTAACCAATTTTCTACCATTTTAGCAGCTTAATCGTCATTTTTTTTAAATTTTAATCTCCGTCTGTCAGAATATTGACTTCATTAACGAAATGCAAATATACATTGGAAAAAAATACTGAGAAATATTCTTTACAGAATTAGCTTTGCCGATGGCAAAAATATATCAACATCGTCAAGTTTATTGCTTATCCTTTTTTACTTAAATTACGTCGTAGAAAGGGATATCTAAAAAGATTCGAGAAGCGCACGGACGTGGAGTGTATAAATTGAATTTGTAGTCTTTGTACAGCTTTTATATTAATCGTGAGGGGACTAAGTGGTGTCTGAGGTTCAATTGAATTTATTTATTAAATAATATTTAAAGTTGCCTGCATTTTGCGTTTGTTGTCCTTAAACTATAGGAGAGTTATCAAGTACACATTTGTAAGTAATGGCAAGGGCATCGTATATAGTAAAGAGTTCATTAACATTTAAGGAATTTTACCTTCAATATTCCATGTATTCCCTTTTCTAGAGAAAATTTAAAATAATAACTATAAAAATCTAAGTTAGATTAAGTTAGGTTAGGTTAATGGTGAGTGGGTCCTTCGACCCTGCACTGCCACTCATGAATCTATTGTACTTGAACACAAATCATGTGCAATATTTCTCGAATAAACCTGAAAAAGATATCACATTATCAAAGAATTATTTATTGAACAACAAATATGTTATTTTAATACAAATTTGTATTATTTAGAGACCAAAATTAGCAACGAAACAATTAAAAAATTAAACAAAACGGTTTTTTTCTTTTTAACGTTCGTTTCAAACTTGTGAGAGCCCTTGAAATTTGAAAACTTTGGGCAAGCATCCCATGCACCTTTTTGTAAGTCCGGCCCTGCATACACCTACTTAGACCCGTGTGTGTTAGGAAAAGTGTTGTTCAGATTCTCTGATAACTATAGTATTATGCCTGTTCCTCAACGCTTTAGAGTATTTGCATAGAAAGTATTCAGCTGTCTCATGAAAGCCTTGTCTTAATGCAAAATTTATAAAATTGACCTGAGTGTTTTGAGAATTCTAAAAGTTACAGTCTCTTGAAATGAGCGTTAATTTAGTCAACCATAAATCAGTAAAACCCGAAGAAAAGTAAAATAAGTTGTAATGAAATAAATGATCTGTAGTTACGAACAAAAAATAATTATTTTTATGTACATTGATCCATATAATACACATTTATACATATATTTTATTTTAGCTCACTCCTTGCTTATATCAGTATAAAGTTACTTTCATAATTTAAAAACCAATGTCTTCCATTTTTATAAACCCAAACAAGAACACTATTTTTTCAGTTGTCCATAATAAATTCTACTTTTGCCATTTATCTTTATTTTATTGAATTCAGGAAATAAACAATTCAGTATCATTTGTCTTTGTTACTTTTGCCCACACTTTAATAATGTTTCTTTTCTTTGACTCATATGTGGTCCAAATCTGTTAACTTATTTATAACCTTTCCCATCTCGCTTAACAGCTTTCATTATTTGTCCGTACATTACCTTTTAGATATAGTTTGCCTATGGAGAAGATTTCCGAGCAAGTTTATATTTTTGCTTTTTAAAGCAGATTTCTTAAAAACAGTCAGAACGATAGGTTTATAAAAGATAGAAAAAATTATATTAATTAGGTAATTAATACTTATAATCATAAGAATATTTTACAAATGGGTCTAAAATGTCTTAATTAATAGGTTTTGGTTTGGAGATTTTATAAAAATTGTGTCTAAATACGCCAATTAAAATGTGGCGTATCATACACTGTTAGATTATCTATTTTAAAATTTCTTTGAATTAGCATAATCTATAAGATTTTATTTTATTCATTTCCATTTTAATTAAAAATTTACCTAAACTTTCAATGAATTTCGGTAAGTGATCACATAAAATGGCGTAAAAATAATTTATGCAGTGTTTTTCATGAAAAATTATAATTTTTAACTGTGAACTATGCAATTTCAAGTATTTTATTTGGAATATTGAAAATATTTACAAAATTAGGTACTTGTACAAACTGTATTACAATTTTTTTATGGCAATATTTTTCATGTTTTTGCTTGATATTTTCTTATAATTAAAGCAGTTTGTTTTCTACAATTTTATCCTATTTTAATATCGTTTTAAATTTTAGGTAGAATTGTTTTTATTTTGTAAGCAACATATGAGCTAAACTTCCTTCATGTTTTTTTTATTGTTTTACTGTAATCAAATTAATTTTACGATATTAAAGAGAAAATTCAAAATATCTGTAAACACATTCTTTACATTTCCGTAATCCATCACATAAGATTGCATAGAAATCACTTATACGATTTTATGGAATATTATAATTTTTGTCTTTAAAATATGTATTTTTAAATATTTTCTTAATTTATCAAATGAAAATTACAAGTATATTTCTATATTAATTCACTTTTCGAAGCGGAGTTGCCGTTTTATTTTTTATGACAATATTTTCATACATTGACTTTTTATATTCACAAAATTTAAATAACTGTATTTGCAATTTGGCCTTATTTTAATACTATTAAAAATTTGACGTAGATAGACTTCATTTTCTTAGCAACATATATATATTCAACTTTCGCCACAATTTTTGTTTTTTACCGTACTGCAATTAAATTAACTTCATGATATTAACTATAAAATTCAAAACATCTGAAATTTCATTTCTATAATTCATTATGGAAAAATAAATTTTTAACTTTAAAATAGACAAGTTCCAATATTTTCTTAATTTAGGTAAAAAAACGTGAAACACATTAATATGTATTTTTACACTATTACATTTCTTCATATACATCGAGGTGAAACCACCGTTTGTTTGTTTTTTATGACAGTATTTTAATGCTTTTACTTATTATATTGTCATAGCTTAAACAACTTATTTTTCGCAATTTGGTCCTATTTTATTACAGTTAAGTTACTGCAATTAAAAACTATTATAGACTATGCTACAGCTCGAGTTAAAACAAAACTTAAAGTACAAGACGTGAGAGTTTATAGAGGTGCAACCTGTGGAAGTGACCATCACCTACTAAAGATGAAAGTAACGTTCCCAATCCGACACGAAGGAAAAATAATGAACGAAAATAACTATAGGAAAACGGAGGAAATCAGATACAACATAGACAGCCTAGAACATGACAGCACTAAGAAACTGTATAAGGACAGACTAGACTCTAAACTGGGTGACGTAGAGTTTGAAGATACGGAAGAACAGTATCAGCACATCAAGACCTACATTCAGGAAGCAGCAACAGAAGCACTGGGGTACCAAGAAAGGGGACAGAAACAGAGAGGAAAACCGTACTGGTGGGATGAAGATATTGAACAAGACATTAGGGACAAAAAGGACAAATACAAAACATATTTAAATACAAAATCCAACGAAGACAAGATAAAATATAAAGAGTTACAAACAAAAGTTAGAAGAAAGATAGTCCTAAAGAAGAACGAAACATGGGAGGCTAAATGTAACAAGATTAACATGTTTCTGGGGGGATGGAGAAGTACGGAAAGCTGGAGAATTATAAAATCCCTGAGACAGGAAAAGAAAAAAGATGTAATTGCACCAATCTCACTCGAACAATGGGATAAGTATTTCTCCGTTCTGCTCCAGGAAGATAGGGTGGAATTTCAGAAGGAGGAAAAACAACAACACATACAGGTAATAGCTTCCCCATGTAGAATATACCTAAACGACGTCATTAAGATATGCAAATCACTGAAAAACGGAAAAGCGCCAGGGCCCGGTAATATCCCAGCAGATTTGATAAAATACGGAACTAGAAAGCTGTATAAACAGATGACGAATTTATTTCAGAAATGCCTAAATGGAAGCACGGTACCCAGCGAATGGAAAACTTCACTAATATCCGCCATACACAAAAAAGGAAGAAGGGATGAATGTGAAAATTACAGAGGTATAGCCGTTACGAGTACCTTAAGCCGAATATACGGGAAAGTAATAAAGGAAAAGATAGAACTGGAACACCAAGACATGGAGGCCGAGGAACAAGCCGGATTTAGAGCAGGAAGATCCACTATGGACCATCTGTTTTCTATCACCCAAGTAATCGAAAAGAAGCTGGCTTACAATCAGGAAGTTCATCTTTTGTACGTGGATCTTAAAAAAGCTTATGACAGTGTACCACAAAACCGCTTATGGCAAGCCCTCGAGAAAACAAATATAAGTGCGACCCTTATTAAAGCTGTCAAGAACCTTTATGAAAATAGTAATGCACATGTAAAATTGGAAAATCAAATGTCGAACGGATTTAAAGTTAATCGAGGACTTAAGCAGGGATGTTGCCTATCACCCACATTGTTTAAAATATATTTAGAACAAGTACTTAAACCATGGAAAAGGAAATGTAGTGCTATGGGTATTCCATTAAACGATAATACGCTGTACACCTTATGCTTCGCAGATGACCAAATAGTGGTGGCTCAGGAGTACGATGACCTCAACTACATGGCAAGGAAGTTAATCGAAGAATATAACAAGTGGGGTCTGGAGGTTAACATAAAAATGACCGAATACATGTGTATTGGAGGGATTCAGCAAGATCTTAAATTGGAGGATGGGCAATGTATTAAAAAATGCAAGAGTTACACATACTTAGGGTTAAAAATAACAAATGATGGTACACTGGATAAAGCAATAAAGGAAAGGAGCACTCAAGGCAGGAGAGCTATAGCTATGATGAACGGAATTCTATGGGACCAGCAGGTATCAAAAACTAATAAACATCGAATATTTAATACGATAGTAAAAAGTATTATCACATATAGCAGGAAGTGTGGCAAATCAAACAGAGGACGGAGGGTCAACTAAGAGCTACTGAAATGGACTACTGGAGACGTGCGGCAGGTAAATCAAAGATGGATAGAGTGACCAACGAAAGAATTAAGGAGATTATGGGAGCTACACATGACATAGTGGACGACATTAAAATTAAACAACTTACGTGGTATGGACATGTTCAAAGGATGCCTGAAGAACGGCTCCCAAAGCAGATATTAGAATGGAAACCACGAGGAAGACGGAAACCAGGAAGACCAAGAAGAAGTTGGAGAGGAGGAATTGACGAAGAAATCAGGATAAGGCAACTGGATAACGATCTTTGGCAAGATCGGGATCAGTGGCGACTGGAAATCGGAAGACGTAGAAGGACGTTATAAACTGACTATATATATATATATATATATATATATATATATATATATATATATATATATATATATATATATATATATATATATATATACTGCAATTAAATTAACTTGATGTTAAAGATAAAATTCAAATATCTGAAAGTACAAACATAATATTTTATGGAAAATTATAATTTTAACTTGAAAATTGGAAATTTCAATTTTCTTTTAGCCAGAAAACATTATTGATTGAACTGATTTGAATGCAACTTCCTAATATATGTTCAGGAAGTTGCTGCGGTGGTTCCATATTTTTTGGACGAAATTGGTGCAGTAATATCCAATATTTTTGTCTGATATTCTCCAAAGTTGGTATAAGGGAATTTTTGGGGTGGTACACAACAAATCTGAAATTATTTTTAAAAAATTCAGTATAGCGGATCCAATATGGAGGACAAAAAAATTTAATTTTGTCTGATTTTCTCCAAGACTGGTGTGGGGGAGTTTTCGGTGTCGCACCTAATGGATTCAAAATATTTTCAAAAAATTCGATATGGCGGATCCAATATGGCGGACAAAATATCAGTTATGTCCGATTTTCTCCAAAATTGGTACGAGGGAGTTTTCGGGGTCGCACATAACGAATCTGAAATTATTTTTAAAAAATTCAATATAGCGGATCCAAGATGGCGGATTAAAGATTCTACATCTCCCGATTTTGTCTAAAATCGGCATTAGGATACTTTTGTAAGTGTCAATTATGAATTTAAAATATTTTTTAAAACTCAATCTGGCAGATTCAATATGGTGTCCTAAAAATTTTACATTTTCCGATTTTCTCCCAAACTAATATAGGGGGTTCTTGAGGGTATAAATTATGAATTTAAAAGTATTTTTTCAGGATTCAGTATGGCAAATACACGATAGCGGACTAAAAATTTTACATTTTTCGATTTTGTTCAAATCGTATTGAGGATGTAAATAGCGAATAAAAGTTTAGAAATTTTAAATTTCCAGATTTCATCCAGAATTAATACTAGGGGACTTTAAAGGATTTAGATTTAGATTAAATTACGACCTAAAATAATTTTTTTGAAATTCAATATAGCGAATGCAATCTGGTGGGTTGAAAATTTTACCTTATTCGCATTTTTTCAAATTTGGTATTAGAGGGTGTTCGGGGTTGTGTATTACGAATATGAAGTTAATTTTTTACAACTATTAGGTTGATAAGATATAATATGAGGGACAGAAAACTTTACATATTCCGATTTTGTCTAAAATTGATATTGTGGGGTTCTTGAAACGTATACAAACTCAATAAGCAGTATAAAATATATCGAGCTAAGAAATTTACATCTCAGGTTAGTTCAGGTTAGTTCGATATTGGAAGGTTTTGAGGCCTATATTACCAATCTAAAATTAATTTGAAATTTAAGATAGTGGATTTACTATGATAGACTAAATATTTATTTGACACAATTTTACTGTTATTTGGAAAACTCTAAGAACCAAAGAATTTTTAGTGGTTCATTTTTTGCTACCTTGGAGTCACTACGAGGTACACTAATCTCGATTAGTACTTAGTTCAAATAATTTATGGATATCATAATAAATTCTAAATCTAAAAATAGAAAAATAAAATTTTTAATAAAAAAATTGAACCGACTTCTAAAAGTGCGCTAAAAAATGAAAAATAACTATAAATTTTTATATGAAATTGAACTTTTTGAAGTCGGCTCCAAATTATTTGTAAATGAAATAAATAACTACTAATAAATACAAATTATGGTAAGAAAGCAATTACACATAAAGTATTTTTAATCTGTTTATGCAAATCACATTTTGTCAGGTATTAGTTTGGCGACGACTTCAAAAAGTTCAATTTCATATAAAAATTTATAGTTATTTTTCACTTTTTAGCGCACTTTTAGAAGTCGGTTCAATTTTTTTATAAAAATTTTATAATACTGTTAAATATTTGATTTATGATTGATTTTATTCTTGAGCACAATATGAAGTAAACTTTCTTCATAATTTTTGTTCTTTACCTTACTTCAATCAAATTAACTTCATGATATTAAAGATAAAGTTCAAAATATCTGAAAGGGCATTCCATATATTTGCGTAATTCACAACATAAAGTTGAAAATAAATCATTTATATGGTAAGTTTCAAGAAAAATTACAATTTTTAACTTTAGAATGGGCAATTTCAAGTATTTTTTTAATTTAGCCAATAAAAATTACACGTGATATTATGTATTATTATATGATACATTTTTTTAATACATTTTGTTTTTATGGCAATGTTTTCATATTTTGGTTGTTATATTATCATAATTTAAAAAACTTGTTTTTTTTTTTGCAATTCGGCCCTATTTTAATTCTGTTAAAAATTCGCCGTAGGATTGACTTTATTTTTTGAGCATGTAGCTTAAGTTCCCTTTATACTATTTATTTTTACCCTACTGCAATTAAAGCAACAACATAGGGGTTAAATTGACTTCATCATATTAAAGAAAAAAAATTAAGAAAATGTCTGTAAATATAGAGTAACGAAAAAGATGCAAAAACAGTGGTAAATAATTATTCTTCACAACCGCTTAGAGATTTGATAAACACAAGTAACTACAACAACCTCTTGTTGATTTGAGTTCACCTAAATGTATTTTGAATATATTCGAAAAGACAGATATTTGCCTAAAATTCTTATAGGATAATTATTTCCAATAGAGTGATATATACAGTTTCGCTTTGCCAGTATGAGATGTCAGAAATATCCTGGTATTAGTATTCCTATTAAAATTCCAAAGGCCAAAAAAATCTCGAAATTTAAGAATGTGAAAATAAAAATGTATTTCTAATTTCTTCTAAAGAAACTCTTTAATTTTCCGGTAAAAGAAATAATGAAATATATAGTGAACCTCGATCTGAAACTTCCGAAATTTAGTTAACTAATTATTTAGCTTACTAAAAGGAAAAAAAATTGGTTTTTATATAAAATAAAAAAAAAACTTCTTTTTCATGTGTACTAATTATTATTATACTCCTTTTAACTTTCAAAACCTTAAAAGACCAGTTTTCTTTGAAAAACCTTTTTCACTAACTGAGAAAAATAAAACAGGTAATTACTCAAACTTTTTCAACGGATCGGATGTAAGCGGTGAGCTTAATGTTTCTTGAAAAGAATTTTTTTAGCCTTAGGCAAAATGTATTATAAAGATAATACATGGTATATAAAAGGAAGGTTGTTAAACTGAAAAGAAAAGAGTTATAAATAATTTAGCAAATTTGGACAACGGATAAAGCCATAAGAAAAAGAAACCAGATATTTGTTTTTTAAGAATGAAGTCCCCTATAGAAAATTAACATAATCGAAAATATTCTAATATTGGATAGTTAGAATTTAAAGGTTGTGTTTTTTATTTTAAAAAAATTAAATGAATCCATAAAATTGAAGTATAAAAGCAGGAAATAATAAAACTTTAACAGTTTCCAAACTCTCAGTTATTTATTTAAAAAAAAAATAATATGTTTCAGTTTTTTTTTGGAATTTCAGAGTGTCTTTATGCATTTAGAAAAATAAAATTAAAAAAAAAACAAAAAAAGAAAAAATAATTAAAGAAAAAAATCATTTAATTTCTTTATTAATCACAGTGTCCTAACCTATAATATATAATATAAGTTTCTTAAGTTTCATAAGTTTCCTAACCTATAATATATAATATAATAAATATTCAAACTGATCTCGATTAAAAAGGATATCTAAGTGCTAAAATCATTTCCAAGGTCACTGCTAAAAACAAATTTTTAAGTTCGATGAATATAACGTATTGTATATTATGTTTTATAATAGTAGGCTGTGACTATGGATAAATAAAAGAATCAGTTATTCGACTAAAGCCTGTCGGTTTGAGGTTTATTAGCTTGTTAACATGCATTTTGTCTGTTTAAAAAGTTAAAATGGAAGAATTTTAAAATTTCAAAAAGTATCCGGTGCGTGAACAACACAACTCGGCAATTTTTAAGAGACCAGAAGTAGACTTAATCAGTTTTGGAACCTTTAAGAAGCCACTGCCATATAAAATGGAAGATAAAGAGAATGAAATTGTAAATATAGTTGTATGTGTTACGGCAGATTCTTCAACTTCGAGCAGAATTATTGAAATGGATGTTGGAGTTTCTTATAAAAATCATTAAAAATTTTAAAAGGAAATAAATTTAAATGGTACAAGGTAAGAAAACTCAGCTTCTTTTCTCTGGCGACCCTGAACGAAGACTTAACTTATGTAATTGGTACATCAATATGTTACGAAATAATAATTTTTTCTTCAATAATATTATATGGATGGATGACTTAAGAATAACTAGTGATGGTATATTTAATCGCCATAATCATCATCTATGGGCAGGTCAGAACCCTCACCAACAAATAAATAAGATAATACAAGGACGATTTGAGTTTAATGTGTGGGTTGCTTTTTGGGTAATAGAATAATGGCGAACAAGATATATGAAAGGAATTTCAATGCTCAAGCCTACCTAGACATTTTGGTAAGACACCGTCCCATTTATGGATAATTTGCTTTTAGCGGAAAGTAACACAATGTATTTTCAACATGATGGAGCCCCGGCCCATAACGCGGGAATTTTGCACAGAAATGATTAGCACAGAATGGACCAGTCAGGTGGCCACCTAAGTCACTTGATCTCACCCCCTTAGATTTCTTTTTTTGGGGGTATGTGAAAAACAAAATCTATATAAATAAAAATAGAACTCTAGAAGGATTACAAGAAAATTTTGTGGCGGCTCTGCGAAGTATTACTAATATTCATATTCATAACGCTGTGAGCAAAGGAGTACAAAAAGGTTGCTAACTGTGTCTGGATAACAACGGAAAATAGTTTGAAAATTTAATGTTGTTAATTTAGTTTTTTAATGACATTTTTGCCTTTTTGAGTTTTGTTCAGGTAAGTTTTTCATTTGTGTATTTTAACAACTTATTGGTCTTTTAAAATGTGAAAACATAGACATACACAACTTGGCTCTTCTGATCCACCAGATCTTATGAGCTAGTCTTTTTAGCGTATTTGTTGTAAATTTAGATTGACGATATAATATATTCTTAAAGAAAATGCAAAACGCAAAAAATGATTTAAAAAATACAGTGTGTTCCATTTAAAAAAATTTAAACTTGATATGATATCTCCATAATTAAAACTAAAATTAATCTAACTACGCTAATGGATTTTACAGAAAAAATTACTTTAAGAATGCTTTATTAGTTTTATTGTAATTGCTTTGATAAATAAAATATAGGACATTTTATATAATGGAAAAATTCGAAAATCGCCCTGTAAATGCGAAACCCATCGCGATAGCCCTAATTCGCCATTATAATTTTCTCAAAAAAGAGCTCGGGACTACTTTATCAGTATCAAATCTTTTACAATTTTCCAGATAGCTTATCTTCTTCTGAATCTTCTTATGATGTTCACTGCAGCTCGGAATAGGTCAGTTGATATTAGGTCAATCTATTGGCCAACCAGGATATACGCCTGTACCCAGGGCCCCATTTGCCCTCAGTATTGCCTTGTAATATCAATTGCAGAAGAATGTGACCAAAGTAAACCGATTTTCTGTTCTTTATAGTAGTAATAGTTTTCTTTTTCTTTCGGAGCTTCTCGAGAATCGCAATGTTGGTTCTATGGTGTGTGTATGAGACCTGTAACATTCGTCGGTAACACCACATTTCGAGTGCCTCTAAGCGTTTGGCGGCAGCCTTAGTAAGACTCCAGCTTTCAACTCAGTAGAGGAGAATACTGAAGACATAGCATCTGAGAATTCTTATGCGTATACTGATGTTCAAAGAGAGGTTACAAAATACTTTCTTAAAGCGGGTAAAAGTGCTTCTGGCTTTTTCAATACGAATTCATATTTTGTAACCGTGATCCCATGTATCACATATATTGCAACCCAGATAGCATATTTTCTCCACTTTCTCTAAGGGTGCATCGTTTACTGTAAATTGAGTGTTTATGTTAATGTTCTTGCTAATAACCATTATTTTGGTCTTTTTATAATTCATTATTAGTCCGTATTCTTTGGACGCTTTCACAACATTATCCATCACTCTCTGGAGATCTTCCGCACTGTCTGCCAGCAGTACCATGTCATCTGCATGTCTAATATTACTGATAAGTTGACCGTTTACCACAATACCGTCTTTTGATTCATCCAAGGCTCTTCTAAAGATATTTTCGGAATAAATATTAAACAATGCCGGTGACAATATGCATTCCTGTCGAACTCCCTTTCCCACTATAAAACTATCGGACAATTCGTTGTCGAGGCGCACTATTGCTTTTTGCTAAAGATACAGGTTTGATATCAATCTTATATTCTTACTATTAATTCACGATGTTTTTATAATATCAATTAGTTTCCCTTGCGGTACCATGTCAAACGCCTTCTCAAAATCAATGAAATATGGAAATACGTCGCAGTTGACATCTCTCACTCTTTGTACTAGCACTTGCAAGCTGAAAATTGCTTCGCTTGTTCCAAGATCTGCTCTGAATCCAAATTGCATCTAAGGTGTTCTTCTAATTTGTTGTAAATGCGAGAGTGAATGATATTAAGGATTACCTTAAGTACGTGGCTCATTAAACTAATTAATCTGTAGTCTTTGCATTTCCTAGCGTTGTTTTTTTTAGGAACTGAGATGAATGTTGATAACAGCTAGTCTTTAGGTAAATGTCCAGTTTCATATATGTTATTGAATAGCCTGGTGAGAGTTGTGAGCCTATAAAAACATCCAAAACGTTCCACCCTGTACACATCTTACATTCTTTCGGAAAATTCCATCTCTCTACAGAAAGATAAATTATACGGGAACAACCCTCATTACTATCGACATACAATCTACACCAATAGAGTTAATATTTTTCGAATTAGCGATAACCGTATAAGATTGTCTACAGTGACTCGTGAAAAAAAAATATAAGGTTGAAATGAATCGACATGATCAATAAATATGGTTATAATAACATAATTAAACATATTTAGATGCCTGTTTTATATATCTAGGATGCAACACCTAGCCTAAATTATTTGATACAAAAACGTAAATTACTGCTTTTTTGACATACGTAATCGATAAGCATGGGTTTTTCGAAATCCGACCCCTTAAAGATTAAGAAGATAAGCATATCTCTAAATCAACTAAAGCCAAAACACAAACAGGCGTTAAATCGTTTTCCTGAATTTTACCTTAACAAGGGTAAAAAAGTGATAAGTTGTTTTCGAAAGATAAATAGTTTAGAGGCCATGAACAAAAAATCGGTATAAAAACAACTGTTGCACGTACGAATCGCAAGTTTTATTATATTATATTTCCCTTTATCCTGAAAATTCAATATAATAGAATACAAGGGTATAAACAATAATTTATTTGCCGTGTTGTGTTCAAAATTTAAAACTTATGCCTGGATGCCCGTGCCATCCATCAAAACCATTTTAGTGACACTAATGAAAATGTCCGGATTGTGATTAATTGCATTCATTTTAACGTAACTAAATCAGGAAACATTAATGATATAATGCTTTGGCAAATTTTACATTTACAAGCTTTATATTAGCGAATTTAGGCAGATAAAACTCTATTCAAACGATTTAGCCGCACATTGGGTTAACTCACCACAAGTAAACCAAAAATATTATTTGAAATTTAATATCCCGCTTTGATTATTTAATAAAATGTAAAGTTATTTAAATCCGTTTAATGATTTAGTATGAGGAAATTTCATTTTTAATCGATAAAATTTTAGGATTGCCATTAATTCCACTCATTTTAAGGAACAAACTAATTCATTGTCTGCTTCTTTGCTTCCTTTTTAATTATTCAATTTGTAGCAATATTTTTATGGTTTGTGATCTAGTCAGAGTATAATCAAAATACCTAGTGGACAATTCTCATAAAAATTAATTTATATAAATGTTAGAATTTCTGTGATCTTAACTGGCGCTATATGATTGGATTTCGACGAGAAATTATATTATACAATAGCTGTGTGTTCTTTGTTAGCCGTTGTGTGATAATATCAATATAATTATGTGACCATTTTTATTTATTTTAAAAGTTATATTTCTCCGATTTTTACGCAATTGTTATTTTAAATGCTAAAGACAGATATTTATTTATCTGTTTCTTTATTTATTAGTAGTAATGTCTCACAGAAATTTTTATTTAAAGAGTATGATAGTATTTAAGTATAAAAATAATAAGAATACTGGAAAATAGTTCGTAATTACAACAAATAATATCAGAAGTATCAACAAAAAATATATCACCATCATTTATTGATTTGAAATATTGACTAGAAGTAACGGCAAGATGGCTATTGTTTTTACATATTTTAAACATTGGCTATCTCATATTTATATTATTATGAGCAGAAGATAGATAGAGTAGTGGCGGCTGGTGCATTAAAAAAGTAGGGGTTGCAATTCCAATAGTACATTAAAAACATAGATATGAATAAAACCTGCCATAGTTGAGTTAGAATGAAACAAAGCAGTGTATTTTAAATAACTAAACGTAAAGAAGACAGAAAATTTGAAAAATATAGCAGTAAAAAGGAAATGGACGTATAACTTACGATCTTTGGCATTAGCAAACTTATCAGTAGCCCGCTAATTGAAATCAGGTATACTTTCGATGAGATCCATTTTTTTAGAAAGCATTGCCAAAGTCTTTCTTGGCTCATAGTATTCCGTGAAAACGCTTTTATCCATTTGAGGGTAGAAAAGCACCCTTCTGCTTCAGCCGATGCCATCGGAATAGTAATTAAAAGTTTTAGAACTTCACTATATGTCTCACTTAACTCGATGTTTTGCGAAAGATAGTCATAAAGTACAAGAAGTCCCAAAATTTACCAAATTCTTCAGATTCATATGTGACGGTCAGTTCTGTACGGAGTTTTTGTTCGATTGATTCGATAAAAAAGAGGTACTATTCGACATACTGTTCTGAAAAAAAATATTGGCTGCTACCAAGTGACCTGTAAAGCTAAATTGGTCTTTTCTTGACAAATAATTATATCACAAACTTCTTTTGCTTCCCGAGAAAATTCCGCGAAATCACCGAACTTACGTCGTTTTGAACTAGATGGAGATGGCTCAACGTCATTTGAGGTAATATGTCGAATTTCTATTAATTTTGATTCAAATTATAATATATTTTTATTTTCGGTAACAGCGTCAATTTGTCTTGTTTGAATCTTACCAAATAACAAATTAACTTGAGACATTATTTTGTAAAATAAATTTACCATAAAAGGAAACTCTTGCTTTTCAGAATTTTGATATACCCTGTTGATTGGTGTGTGATACTAAAGTTTCTACTGTTATCTAAGAATTTTTTCATTGTAGCTAGAATGATGTCTTTGTATATAAATACGGTACAAACGACTCTAGAATTAAAATCATCTTTTTGGAGTCGAACGAGGTTAACGTTTGTTAATAATTTGATCTAGTATTGCAGTTCTTTGAGGTCTATTAAAAAAAAAAAGAAAAAATCTCTTGTAAATTGGAAAAAAATATGAGGATATTTTTGTTGTCGAATGCAGCGTTTAACATTACCAAATTTAATATATATATATATATATATATATATATATATATATATATATATATATATATATATATATATATATAAAAGCAACATGTTCCCAGGTTTTTTATCATTGCTTGCACCCCATTCGACGAGCCGCTCATGTTTTCTAGAAAATAAAAAACGCTCAGTTGGTTTTACTTACACATAGAGAAAGATAGAGAGCAGAGACTGCATTATATTTAACTGCTTTGCTAGAATCCCTTACAAGAGATTCTTAAAAATGTCTAACACATATACGATGGTTTTATAAATTCCATCGTAATTTGGAATCCTTTCAATTCGGAAATTGAAATCGGTGTTTGTCTGCACAGTTTGTGACAGAGCACTTAATTTTGGATGTTTGTTTTCTCTCCAACCATTTTTAGCCTCTTTAAAACTTAAGAAAACATCTTGATTAAAGTAAAAAACATAGTCACTTTCACAAAAATTAAAATACTGGTACAGTAGACATCACGCATAGAAGTACCAGCACAGTAGATACCACTCTTGTGATCTAACCTCAACTAAAAGAATAATTTAAATGCTGCTTGAAGAAGAAGACTTTGCTTGATACTAGCAGCGCTACGCGCGACTGGAAGCAAAAGTTCAAATACTTGTCATATGGGTTCAATAGGAAAAAATTTTCTAATATTTTTCGAGGCAAACTAAACACAGGTTTTCAAGTCGACTTGCAACCTGCATGAAGAGGAATATATGTACTTATGTTTACTAGTAATTTTTAATTTACTAACAATTTTTTTGGGATTGCGCAAACCTGAAAACCTAAGGAAAAACCGCTTCTGAGATAGAACATAGAAACTAATCAGATAAAGCAGTTCCGAATAGTCCATTCTATTTATCACTAATTTGTATAAAAATGTCAATCTTAAACAGAATTTTTCATCTGACAATGCTACCATTTTGTGGCTTTGTAACTGAATTGAATAAAATTGTAATCTTAAATAATAAAAATAAAATACTCCATGCCGTTCCCACTTTTTTAATTCACTTTAAGGATTAGTTCACATTAGTTTATCTGAAGCGCTTTAAGCGCTCAAAAAATATTTTTGGAACCATTTTTTACCAACTTCGCAAACAAAATTGACTACTGACGAATATCCTTTTTTGATGATATTAATCGATTAAAAGTTCAGGTGCATCGAGATATATACTCTCTATGCTGTGTACTGATGCAAATATCTTTTTCTTATTATTTGTAATTTTATAAGATGTAGAATTTTTTTTTCTAATTTTTATAAATATTTTTTGGTATTTTGACAGTTAGAGGTTGTTTTCACCTCCATGTAAGGGTAAATATCAATGAAAACGAACCATAAATATAGGTTAATCGCTGCATAATGATAATCTTGTATTATAACTCATGAACACAATTTTTTTCAACTCATTCTCAAATTTCTTCCTCAACCTCCGGTATCTTAGTCGTCAGATTCCGTCTATATCAATCATTGCAAAAGCATAACTACCGGTTTTTCAAAGACATCTTTAACAGTATCAAACATTTAGTGACTCCGATTCCCAACTTTTTAAACAAAAGATATAAGAATTTTTAATTTAATTAAAAATTCCATAAATCAAGACACATTAAAGCTATGAAATGATGCAGGCGAAAAAAAATCCAAAGTACCAAATTTAGTTCAAATCAGGCTATTATTAAGATAAATATTAAAATAATAGTTTCAAAAAACTATAATTCGGATAGTATCTACTTTTGAACTATGTATAGTTCGCTAGATTCTCATATTTTAACCTCAAAATTTTTCGCTAGTATTTTGTCCAGATGTTTTAGAGACACCCTATATTTATTTCGGCAATTTTATTTTGAACAAGCCTTATGTTACGTTACATCTGGCATGCACATTTTTGTACGAGTTTTTCCAATCTGTTCTATTAATTAAATATTATTTTAGATATTTTTGATAAAAGAATTATTATTAACAAAACAGCTTAAACCATAATCCAAAATTGTACACATTATTAATGGCCAAATAAATTTGTGCAATTCGATGCAACTTTATCCGTCAAGCGAAGTGTCACGTAGCTCACAGTGGAACAAAATGCCATTAAAATAATGCAATTATTTTTCAAAAAAGATGAATGGTGTGATGTGTACACTATCAAACTGAGTTAGTCCATATAAAATCACACCAAAAGAAATTCTTCAACGTTTGTTTTATTCATGAAGCGATAATGGAAAACGTTTTTTGACTATTCGTTTTTTTATCAAATTTTGAAATTTATAAACGACTTTTCTCATTTCTTATACTTACATAAACATTACTCATGGCCCATTGTAATGCCTCCTTTAACATATTTTTTTGATTTGCAACACGTATGGTATTGTGAAAAAGAACTTGTATTATGGTGAATTTTTTGCTCCTCCTAATTATCCAAGTAATACTATTTATGTGTTATAATATCAATCTCGTTATATATATATATATATATATATATATATATATATATATATATATATATATATATATATAGTTCTGTTATCTACACAATGCCTCATCGATCCTCGTTTGAGGTCGAAATCCAGCTGTCTCTCCATCTTTTGGGGGGCCGTCCAAAGGGCCGTTTGGTGTTTGGTTTCTCTCTCATCACGGTTTTTGCTAGTCTGTCATCGTCCATTCGTTCCACGTGATCTCTCTACTGCCTACGACGGTTTCGAACCCACTTCACAACATCCCCCACTCCGCTGTCCTCGCGTATTTTTGCGTTTCTTATTCTATCTCTTAAACTTGTTCCCGTGATCATTCTCAGCGTTTTCATTTCTGTGGTTCTCATAATTTGTTTTGTCTTTGTTGTTTCATTTCTTGTTTCTGCACCGTAGGTTAGTATCGGTCTTACACAGACCTTGTAAATTCTTGCTTTGCGCTCAACCATCATATGTTTATTGTTCCAGATTATGTCTCTTAGTTGGCCTGATATCATGGCCGCTTTGTTGGCTTTTGTGCATACTTCTTCCGTTACTGCCCTGTTACTTGTTATATGTGCTCCCAGGTATTTAAACTTCCCAACCTGTTCGATTTGTCTGTCATTAACCATTAGTTTACATCTTACCGGTTCTTTTGCTATTACCATCGTTTTGGTTTTCTCCACAGATATCTTCTTGTTATACTATTTGTCTATTCGATTGAGATCGAAAACCATTATTTGTAAGTTGTCCTCGCTATCTGCTGTCAAGGCAACATCGTCTGCAAAGCATATAATCTGAACGGTGTTGTGTCCCATTGGGTATCCAATATTTGTGCTTTTTACCTCATCAATGATTTCGTCCATGATTACATTGAAAAGTGTTGGACTTGGGCTATCACCCTGTCTTATTCCTATGGATAGTGGGATTTCCTCTGTTAGAGTCTTATTTGTTTTAATTACCATGGTGTTTTGGAATTCAGTTCGTATATTGTGCATACGATTGCTTCGTCTACTTGTTTTCTTGGCAGTAGTTCTGTTATGTGTTCCAGTTTGACTCGGTCGAACGCTTGTGTAAAGTCCACAAAACAAATGAACAGCGATTTATCGTATCCGATAAATTTTTCAACCAGCTGTCTGATAATAAATATACTGTCGATAGTAGAGAGGTTATTTCGGAAGTCCTGCTGTTCTTCGCACGCCCCTAACTTGTCTACGATCCGTTGTGACAGTATTTTGGTTAACAATATGGCTGAACTGTTCAGTAGGCTGATTCTTAGTTTTCGGGTTGTTTCTTTGATCCTTTTTTGTGGATCGGAATTGTGATGCTTTTTTGTCATTCGTTGGGTACTGACGTTGTGCGGAGTATTTTTTGAAATAGAACAGTGAGCTCTGTGACAAGGCTGGGGCCTCCGTACTTTAGCATCTCATTCGTAATTTGGTCGGTACCAGGTGATTTTCTGTTTTTTAATTTCTTAATTGTCAGGTGCATCTCTGCTTCACTGATGTTAACATCTGTTAGTTCTGTGGTTTCTTGTTGGTTTTCGTCTACGTTGTTTTCTGTAGCTGGTGCCTGGAGTAAGTCCTTAAAATGGCTGACCCATTGTTGGCTGTCGATTGGACTTAGTTAAGCGTATTCATTGATTGGTTTTTTTCTGTTCCTCAGCATGTTCCATATTTTCTTTTGTTCTCCATATAGGTCGTGAGTAGTGAACATAACCCGATTCGCTCGATCCCCCCACTCCTCGACCTTGACCTTGACCTTGCTTCACCCCTCTTTGGCCCCGCCCACATGTCCTTGTCATTGACCTTGAAAGTGCACGTGTGCTTTGGCCTTGGCCTTGTGTTCAAGGTTGTGTGTGTGACCTTGACCTTGACCTTGGTCGAGACGACCTTGACTTTGTTGAAGGTCATCTTGGGTGTGTGACCTTGAAGTAGTTATTTGTGCATTGTAATAGTGTGGGATGATCTTGAAATGATTTTGACCTTGCAAATTGTTCTATAAATTGTGTGAGTCTACTTGCATTCATTCAGTGTGAAATGTCAGATACGGAACTATCTAAAGAAAAAATTATAGAGCAAGTCGGCAGAGTAATTTGTTTATATCAGAGTAATTTAAAAAGTTTGTGTGATTTTGAAGAGAAGGATCTAGCATTTTTTCCTCTCGAATATTTAAAAACTTGCGTTGATACGCTGAGTTTACGGCAAATTTGGGATAAGCTGCCAGCGTCATATCGGTGTAACAAGGAACTACAGTTAAGCTTACCCTGTTACATTCACTATGAACAAATATATCGTCATCATATAGATGGGCCACCACCAGCAATAAAAAAGTGTCGTGAATGTAAAAATGAGTGAATAATATGAATAGTGCTTTGCAAGAGACAGTAAAAAAATTGGGCGATGAGTTCACTGAAACGGCTAATAATTATTTCAATGATGCAATGAAAAGTCGAGCAGAATGGGTGTCGCGCTATTGTGATTTGGCTTATGAATATGAAAAGGCTGCGAATGCATGTCGTAAATATTGCAGCAAAACAATAAATTTACAAGACTTTGTTCGTGAGATAAAAAAGTTGGGGTTTAGTGACTGTTTGGAAAAACTGATTAGGTTCATTGCAGATCCGGTTGTGCTAGATGAAATTAGAGTGTAGGACTTAAGTTTAACGTAGTAGTAGTTAATATGGAAAGTTTAGTGCGAGAAATGTACGAGGAATTTCTAATTTCTGCAGCCTGTTCGGAATTTTACGCATATGAAATGCAAGATTCGGAGGCTCAGGACTTTAGTGTATTTTTTAAGTATATGGACCATGCCGAAGTGTGTCTTTTAGCTGGTATAGTTTGTAAGAATTTTCTTAGATATAAAAACAAACAATTATTATTGAACAAATTAAGTAAATTAGGTTTAGGTGATAATGTTAAACGCATAGAAGAATGGCAGAAAAAAATCAATGAATAAAGTACATAAAATGTAGTTATTTGTTTCATTATATTTTGTCCTTGAAGTTATCCTTATACCAATTTAAATGTGTGACGTCATTTGACCTTCAATACTCCTCCCACTATTTCTATCGTTAAGCTACCCCCACCATTGTTACAATTCGACCTTGAAACCCCGCTATAAAGGTTCGTGGGAGAAGAAGTGACTTCAAACAGTCGCAGATATCAGTGGCATAAACATCAAATATTGTGTTCGTGTAGTGTTCTGAAAGTGCTTTTATATTCACGGTAATTTTTGGATTTATATACCATTTTTTTCAATAATGAGTATTGCAAAAGAAACTCTAGATGAAATTAATGAAATGTTTAGCAAAGATTTCGAGGTTTTAGAGAAAAAAAAGGTTACCGAAATGATTGTAGGCAAAGTGTATAAAATTGTAAAGATGGTTTCAATGACTACACGATTTGGTAAAACTCTTTTAGTGGCTTTACACGATGACGGTGATAATAGCACATTTGAGACTTTTTTACCAAAACGTGTGGCCGAAACACTATCTGACGATATTGTAGATATTATGAGTAAAACTAAAGATAAATACACTCTAACTTATTTGGGGCAGGGCACTAGAGTTTTTGGAAACAATACTCGAACATTATTACGTTTTGGCTCATTGGAGTAAATTGTATGTAAATTGTTTGAAAAAAAGGATGTAATTAAATTTAAAATATAGTTGCACATGTCAGAATACTTACGCGTGTTCATTATTTCTGTTAAAGATGTCTGCTGATGCGACGACGACGACGACGACCGCCAACGAATGTGTAGATAGATACATATTTTGGTTGGGGAGAGAATTAAGAAATAGGGCTCACGATATGTTAGATAGCGTAAATGATTGGTCGCATATTGATGTAACCAAAGATCAATATAAGAACGAGATCAGGGATACAATCAATTTTATGGCTGGGGCACACTTGTGCGACAAATTTTTATATGGTTCCATAGACATGGATACATTTTGTGCTGAAATGGTTGAAGAAGAATTAAAAGAATACCTCGTCAATATTCCACATTTACCAGGTGAGCTTGCTGCAAAATATGAATTGGTTTCTGCAACAGCAACAGCCCAAGACGTTGACGATCGAAATAGTGTCGGATGGGATAGAATTTTGAGCAACGAAAACGAAGACATGGAAAACTAATTTTTTATAATTTTTGTATTTGTGCAATTAAATAACTGTAAATAAATATCTGTTACAATCACAGTTTTATTTTATTTCTTTTATAAACATACCAACCCAGTAGATCATAGTCAGTGTTTCTTTTTCTCAGCTGAAATATTTAATATAAGTAGGGCAAATAAAAATAAAATAATTTAGTAAAGATTGAAAATGAGTCGAGGAAACAACACAATTGATAAATTTGGTCGTCAGAAATATAATGAAAAATATCATATATTATCTGGGCCACAAGGGATTGGTTTTAAACTTACAGCGGATGGGCAGTATGATATGGGTGGAAAAATCATAACCAACTTAGGCGAACCTAAAGATGATGACGATGCTGTGACAAAACACTTTGTTAATAGAAAGTTTTACAATTTTGCAGTTGTAATATGTGACATATTTAACAAGGATGTCCTCCCCATGATATACAAAAATAATAGTGAGCTTAAAACAAAAATTGAAGTTATGCAGAAAATACTCTATCATCAGCCTTTAAATGACTCATTAAGCGCACTGTCGTACGACTCGACTTCAAAAAAAATCTAAAAAAAGCAGGTTAAAGAATAGGAGAACGCACTCCGAGTGGCATAGCCTTGAAGATAACGTCCTAGTCGTCGGTGAATTGGACCTTCCCTCCAAGAATATTGAAATGTTATTTATGTGTATGATGTTTTATTGTCATTGTTTTTAATAATAAAGATTGAAATAAAAAACTTTATTTTACAATATATTGTTTATTTATTTTACATTTTAAATAAAAAATATAGTCATACAATATGTTATTTAAACAATATTAGCTTTATCTATCCAAGAGTTGAAGTGGTTGGGAAATCCTAGCCATTTGACAAATAATTGTTCGATGTGATTTTTCTTGCGTTGTCTAAGGACCTTTTCTACTAGATAAACATCAGGACTGCTTGTTTTTTGTAGTTCTGATTCGTAAAAACACCCTCTTATAGGCTGACCTTCTAACGATTCCAACAAGTAAGTAGGTGGATTTGTAACGTTAACTTTTACAACTTTAAACAATTCGGTTGACCAAGAGGGCGTATATCCTTTCTCGAATAAGCTTTTGTACTTGCTAATACGCACAATGTCACCCATGGAAAACTTAAATTTTTTAGGTACAATTTTTAAATAATCATATGCTTTAATATGTGTTTTTTCTTGCACGTCTGCAGGCTTCATTCCAATGGTGCGATGTTTCGAATGGTTATAGGTTTTTGTTACTGCCGATAATATATGTATCCATTTGTAAGATCCTCTTGTCGAGAATTGTTTATATAAATTATTTTTTAAAGTCCTTATGACTCGCTCAACAATTGCAGCTTTCTTTGTGCTGTAAGTGGAATAATGATTTATATTATATTTTTTCATCAGGGCTTGAAAGTTTGTATTATAGAACTCCTTTCCTTGATCACTTTGCAGATTTGTTGGTGTATATGATGCCTCTTCAATGATGCTTTTCATCGCATTAGTAACTTCTATACCAGTCTTGTTTTTTATGGCTTTGGTATAGACAAATTTCGAGTAACAATTTATACAGACCAAAATATAACGATAACCATCGTTTTCATCAGCATACTGTTGCATTTCAGCCAAATCAATTTGCCACAAATCTCTGTATCCTTTTATTATCGTGCGCCGTCTTACAAAATTTTTTCTAGCCGTTCTATGTAGTTCATTAACAATCTTGATTTTTTCTAAACTGGGCTCCATATTATTAGTAATACTAAAGGTTTCAGATCGAAGGAAGAACTGAATAATATCATTAAATATTGAGCTTAATATATTATATCTTCTTCTCGTAATTCCTCTATGATTGACATAATTTCATTTTCGTGTCCAGTGTGACCGGCCATTTTGGAACTCCATAACAAACGTAAACGATCCACCAACTCTTTAGCTTTGTTCCAGTAGACATATTGAAATTTTTTCGAAGATAATTTCTTTTTTGTGGGTAACTGTAGTTTTTCCGAGAGATTTTTTCTTGTAATAGTACCACCTAATTTTGTGCCCATTATCAGAGGTTTAATAATTCGTAAATATTTGTTCCATCTGGTCTCCCGTAAACCATCACTTTTTTTAAAATTGTTGTAGACAGCACTCGTTGTTTCCAAAATTTCCTTGTACGTTGAAAGTACATTATCACTTAATTGTTGTTGTTCCTTGCCTACACTTGGGGGTGTTTTAAGAAATAACAAATCATAAAGTGCCGGTGATCCACCATATTCTGCAATATTTTTCCCTTTTTTGTATAAGACAATATTTCCATTTCGAAAACGCACCTCTAAATTACCAATAAAATTTTTGTTATGATCTGTTTTTGAACCAAAACGTACACCATATACAGTATCGTATAGAGATGGTTTCGAACGTAATCCTTTCAGGTGTGCGTTTAAAGTATCGGAAGTTGTGGTGTCAGCGGATGCGAGAGATGTATTAGTTGATGTCGAGGGTGTATCAAACACCGATTGGCTAATATCTTCTTTTGAAATGTGATGCTGCTGCTGCTGCTGCTGAATAGGTGTGGAGGTTTGAAAGGAATGTGTAGGTTGGGGAAAACCTGATATTTGAGTCGACTGCACTGATGTACTGAGACTATGTGGCTTTGTAGCTGGATAATGTTGTTGCTGTTGTTGTTGTTGTTGTTGATGTTGTTGTTGCTGCTGCTGCTGACGTTGCTTAACCACATCAGATATAGTTGTCAACGGCTTAGAAATGGGTTCGTAAAACTTTTCCAATTCCACAACATTAAACTCTTTAGCCGCTTTAATTTGTTTAAATTTTTTTCTGACGGCATTGGTAGCTTCCACTAGTTTACGTTTTAAGTCGATCGCGTTATTCATGATGTTAACAAAGGACGTTTCAACAATCAAATGAGCGTTTTCTCTTATTATTACAGTAATATATAGCTATCAAATCCTTTACGGTATCTTCCCGATTTCACATCACTGTCTTTATCAATTACTAAAAATCCATACTTATTATCCCAACATTTTGAGCACATTTCTTGAAATTGAGTAAAAGTTAGATCCGGTGAAACGTGGTCGGAAAATATGTGTTTCATATTCAACTCATCTTGTTTAAACATAATAATAAAATTGGCGTTTTCTCGCACAAGCTGTTTAGGCACTCGCGAATATGTTTGCGCTAGGTAAAAGGAGTCGATATTTTTATGACGTCCCATGCTAAAGTACGATCTTATAACATCTTGTTTTTCACATATAACATCATCAAAGATAAATATAGAGTTTGGTTTTGCATCGGACGGTTCCACAATATTACTGGAATCACTAAATGCATAGTATCCTAAACCTTTGATGGGCGCTAAAATTTTCCTTAAATACTCATATTTCGGTTGATACAGAGATTTCGAGTAAATATAGACATTTTCGAAACGTAGCCCAAGGGGGTGTGTAAGCAGCGAAATCATGACATTAGTTTTTCCACAATTGGATGGGCAAATTAACAGGCCGCGAATAGAGGAAGGAAGTAGAGGACCGTGTCTCTTCATTATCTTCTTTTCAAATCCAAGTCCGACTTTTTCATCGAGATTGTCAATAGGAAGTTTTTGTTTAAGATCGATAACGCGCATCTTAGGAAAATTTGATATTTTATAGGCAATTTTTCACAAAAACTGTCATTCAGATGCCGAGCGTCAAACGAAGTGGACGGTCTCACGTTTCCAACAAAACTGGATACGGTATTGTGAATTCGTTAATAAATAAATTACCATTCGAGGTACACATTCCTGGTTACCAATATTGCGGACCCGGAACAAAAGTAATAAAACGTGTAACAAGAGGTGATCCAGGCATTAATTCTTTGGATGCCGCATGCAAAAAACACGATTTAGCCTATTTACATAAGTGCGAGACATCGAGCGGATTACGAGCTCGAACAAAGTGCTTGGAATAGAGTAAAATCGAAAGATTCCAGTTTAGGTGAAAAAACAGCAGCTTGGTTAGTTACAAACATTATGAAAGGAAAACAACGTTTTGGTATGGGTGTACCATCATTATTATCAACAAAAAAAACATCTAGTAAAGGCACGCGTCATACAAAAAGGAAAGGTGTTAATAAAAATCGACATGTCCGGAAAGCCAGTTTCGGAACAGCTATTCGACAAGCAGTTCGAAGGGAATTATTAAAAGCCGGAAGTAAAAATGTGTTGGAAAAAAATGTCATGAATGCAGCTCTGTCGGCAGCACGTAGATCGGTAAAAGCGGCAGGTGGCAAAAGGAAGGTTCGTACACCGAGAATAATACCGATTCCTAAAACTGGTGGAATATTACCATTAATACCAATTTTTGCCGGGTTATCAGCTTTGGGTTCATTAGCCGGTGGGGCAGCGGGAATTGTGCGCGCCATAAAAGCAGTAAAAAAAAGCAGCGAAGATAAAACCGGTGCCGGCCTGTATTTAAAATCGAAAGGAAATGGTTTGTTTCTAAAGCCATATCGTAAAGGTATGGGATTATTTTTAAATCGTAGATCAAAAAACTAATTGAATCCCTACCTCGAAGACCACTATCTAACATCGATATAGAAAAATATGCCAAAAAGAAAAGAATAGGACACTTTCGAGGCGTTTATATGAGGGATTTATTACCTAGACAAGGTCCTCGACGTTACGAAGCAGCAATAGTGAATTTGGATAGTACGCGTGGTGCAGGGACTCATTGGGTAGCTTATAGAAAAAATAATTCTAAAGTAACATATTATGACAGCTTCGGCGATTTACCCCCACCGATCGAATTGGTACGATATCTACAAACGGGATCGGAACCATCAAAAATTATTTACTATACATACGATCGTCAGCAGGATTTTGGAACAGTCTGGTGTGGACATTTGTGCTTAAAGTTTCTTGTCGAATCATCAGCGTAAAAGATGTCATCATCATCATCGTCACCATTAACACCGCAAATGGATCGCAATAACTATACTAAAATGTTGCAATCACTGAAAGCATTTCATCTAGCCGGTGGATTAAGGGAAATGACCGTGAAACAGTTAGAAAACATGCCCAAGGAAGTGATGATTGCATTAGCCCCAAATGAAATTCCATTCGTTTGGGAAAAGTTGCCCGAGCACCTTAAAAGCGATATCGATATATTAAAATATCAGTGCGGTTGCAAACATTATTTCAGCAGCAGCAGCAATTTAAACGAGGTTACGTCTGATGAGGATCTTACAGCTAGAAAAATATTTTGTTGTTATTGCAAAATCAGCGATGTGCGCATAAAAGCAGAAAATAGCA
Source organism: Diaprepes abbreviatus (assembly GCA_034092305.1). Lineage (NCBI taxonomy): Eukaryota > Metazoa > Arthropoda > Insecta > Coleoptera > Curculionidae > Diaprepes > Diaprepes abbreviatus. Next base: position 21,344,896 of record JASJET010000031.1, read on the forward strand.
TAAAAACATCACTATCTAATGCAGTGAGAAAAGGTGTGAAGATGAATCTTTTTAAATGTTGCCGCTAAGAATAAAACCGAGATGTGTGATGTTTTAATGGTTAGTCATGTCTTATACGTTCACACTAACAGGACACTCGAGCGTCTTAAGCGCCGATTTTTATCCACCAATCGAATTAAATAGAGAAAACAAATATGGTCTGGCATTGCTGGGATTTTACACATACAATTCAATTTTTAATGTGGACGAAAGCAACAATAAGTTTGCCTACATGAAGGAGGGTTACACCACCGAGTCGATACAATTGCAGATTCCACCTGGGGCCTATGAAATAGATGAGATAGGTAAAGCTATGTTGGAGGCTTTGAGGATTTCAACTGAAGAAAAGAACGATGGAATCTTTTACTTGGTCGCTAATAATAATACGCTGAAATGTGAACTGAAATCCCAATATACTATAGATTTCCGGGGAGAGGCGAGTATCGGTAAAATGTTAGGATTTAATCATACAGTGTTAAAAAGAGACAAAAAGCACGAATCAACCGAGATGGTGGAAATAATGAAAGTACGCATCATACGCGTAGATTGTAATATAATTTCCGGAGCATATATGAATTCGGTGGAAGGTCATACCTTGTTCGAATTCGATATCGACGTGGAGCCCGGTTACAAAATCAGTAAAGAACCACAAAATAATATTTATATGCCGTTAATGCCGGCAGGACGTCAGTTTATCGACAACATTACTCTTCGCATCTTGGACGATAGCGGTGATCTAATCAATTTTCAAGGCGAGAAAATAATCGTGAAATTGGAACTGAAGAAACTTTCATAAAAATGGGTTTTTGCTTCAATCGTCAATTGTGTGTGCTGTCGACTAAGATGGGGGAACCGCCGAAACATAATAAAAGTAAAAGAAGAGTTAACGTCAAGGTTAGTCGTCGTCCAGACGTTAGATCACAAACATCTCAACAGTTATCTGCCGAAGACTATAAATTTTTAAAATCAATCGGTCTTAAAGTGCGAAAATGATTTCCACCACCAGCGATAAAATAGAGGTTTTCTCCGAGCCCATCTTGGACAATTCCATTATTAGTCTAGAAGAGCATACGTATAAACCATACGGATCTCCATCATTCAACAATTCGGATGAAGTCCGTATCCCCATTAATTTTCAAGATATTATACTGGATATCGCCGAAAGTTACATATATATCGAAGGAAAATTTAAACCCATAGACGCAACGAAAAGATGTTTTTTATCAAATAATGCCCTCGCATTTTTGTTCGATGAAATTCGCTACGAGATGGGAGGTGAGCAGGTCGCCGTGGTTCGTAAACCTGGAGTTACGACGACATTAAAAACCATGGTTTCATTCGGAAGTTTGCAACAAAGATCTCTCATGACGTGCGGATGGGGTCTCGACGAAGCAAACCAAGATATCGTAGACACGGCAAGTAACGTATTCTCCGGGAAATTACCCTTAAAATATCTTATGGGATTCGCCGAAGATTACGCAAAAGGTGTTTTCAACGTAAAACAAGAGCTTATTATGATTATAGCTCGCACTTTTACCAATTGTTACGTCGGCGAAGTAGAGGCAGAAATTAGTATCGACAAAATCGAATGGAAAATTCGTCACATCATTCCAGACGATAAGCAAAAATTGAAAATACTGTCTCGCATTAATAAAGGAGGAAACAATGCCAGTATTCAAATGGCATATCGTAAATGGGATCTGTACGAATTACCAGCTTTAAGGCAAACATCTTCCGACGTGTGGGCCTTGAGAACGAGTACAAGTCTGGAAAGACCGCGCTATATAATCGTCGGGTTTCAAGACAGCAATAATTGCGACAAGAAAGAAAAAAACGCAACCCAGTTTACCCACGCCGACGTATGCGACATTAGACTGTATCTGAATTCAACCGTTTATCCCTACGAAAGATGGAATTTAGATTTCGCCAAGAAACTGTACGCAGCAGCCTATTACAATTACGAAAACTTCCAAAGCAGCTACTACGGGCGCGAAATAAACGATCCGATGATAACGTTCGCGGAATATATGAAAAACCCCGTTTTTATTATCAATTGCAGTCATCAACTAGAGGCGATTAACTCATCGACAGTGGATGTAAAATTGGAGTTCCAAACGAGAAAGAATAAATTCCCCAAAGACACTAAAGTGTACGCATTAGTTATTCACGACTCATTTTTTAGTTATAATGTATTAAACGGTTCGGTGACCAATAAATCTAGATTTTAATGTATCTATTATATGTAACACAAAATAATGTTCTTGAATCAATAAATTTGTAATGAGTGAAGTAGTAGTTTTATATTTATTTGAAACCCAACCAAAAAAAAAAGCTTGCGGAAAAGCCCGCTCTTTAAGAAAAGAGTACGGGAATTTAGAAAATGGTGGTTTATTAAGTGGAAAAAAGAGCTTAAATAACACAAGAAAAAATTTTTAAGGCAAAATATGAAAACAACGATTTAGAAAATTTGTAGGAAAGTAACGGTTAGGAATAGGGAAAAAAGTTATAAGAAAAAATTATAGAGGAAATCGAGTACTATAAGCAAGCATTTTTCTCGATAGTAAAAACGTAAAAAAAAATTTTTTCAAAAAAAAAATGAAAAATGGTGAATGCGCGCCAAAGTTGAAGTTTTGGAGCAAAATGATATTAGGAAATTAGAAAGAGAATTTTTTTCTACATATGGTAGTACTTTTCAAAATTCGGAAAGATGAAATTTTAAGAAAAGGGTTACAATAAGTTAGTAATTTGGATTTTTTAAAGCGCTGTAGCTCGGGAACCGTTCAAGATAGAAAAAAAATAAAAGCACTTTGATAGCCCAAAATTTTGAGGAGAATGCGATGGTGTAAAAAAAATTATAATTTTTTTTTTTTTTGAAAATGCTGAATACGCGCTAAAGTTGAAGATTTAGAGAAAAACGGTATTGGGAAATTAAAGAGAGAATTTTTTTCTACATATTGTAGTATTTTTGAAAATTCGAAAAAATGAAATTTGAAAAAAAGGGTGTTTGAGCAAGTTTGCTACGAAAAATTATTTGTAATTATCGGCAACCTCGCTATTTTTAGGATTAAGAAAATAAGACCGGAAATACAGAGAGTCTCTGAAAACGGTCAGAACAGACAAATCGCATAACGGTATGCAAATTTAAAAGTTCAGAATTTTCGGGCTTTTGCGGACGAGTTTGTTTTGGAAAGGTGTATACGGTGGGATTCCGGACGAAAGGTATTTCCCTTTTCCTGTTTCCTTAATCTCTTTCCTGATTGTGAGTACCCTCAAAATACCTGGTAGCAGTAAAGAAAATTAACCAGCAGATATCGAAGTTTTCCGGTAAGTCATTTAAGTTAGGATAAGCAGATTTTTACAGGGTATTTTTTAATACTCTTCAAAATAAATTATCCATGTTTTGGTCCTGTTCGAGTCGAATATCGGTTAAATTTTGATGATATCTTTGAATTTTTTATTGTTTACGGTGAACGATAAAGAATAAAAACTTGGGTTTTTTTTGGGTACTGATTTCAGCAAACGGGTTGCTGTTGAACGGTGTTGCCAGTTGTCAAAGATAATACGTAGTTTGGCTAATTTGATCGGTGACAACTAATAATTAATTTGATTATTGTTTCGCGGATAATTATTTAAAAATAAAAATAATAGAATCGGGTCTATTATTAATTTAGAAATTTATTATTTCATTTTAGAGTAATTTATGATAAAATTTATGGTTTTTTTCAATTTATTACGGTAATAATTTGAAGTTAGGTTGCCTTTAAATACAGAGTGTTGAATTATTTGGGGCCGTTCATTTTCAACATTATTTGTTTTTTGCATTTTGGATAAAATTAATTACTGTTTTGGCTAGGATTGAAAGGATTTCACTAATTCAGTTTTAAACTTTTGATAATTATAATAAATTAAAATGAGTACCACAGCGGAACGCAAATTTAAAAGACTAAATTCCAAGAAGGAGTCTTTATTTTTGATTATACAAAATTTGTATGATTTGACAAAAAATATTTCCCAGCAGTCGCAAAGAGAGAAATTTGAACTCTTGTATTCATCATTAGAGTCAACAAGAGATTCTTTAATTATTGTCATTGATGAAATTAATGACATTGGTTTTGATATTAAAGACGATTTTATTCCAGATTATCAGATTCTTTCTACTATTAATGAAATATGTTGTCATATTCAAGTAGCAGCGGCTAAAATAAAGGCTACTCGGGCTAATCCTTCAGATAGTACGCCAGTAGATCCAAATCGAGTGTTGCCTTCTTTACCAAAAATTGAGTTGCCAGAATTTTCAGGTGAAATCCGGCAATGGGAAACATTTTATGCCATTTATAAAAGTTTAATTCATGATAATCCTACTTTAAATAAAACGGAAAAGGTTCATTATTTGATAGGGCGTTTACGAGGGTCAGCTTTAAGTATGTGCTCGGGAATAGCACCAACGGGCGATAATTATGACATAATTTGGCAGTCACTTTTGGATAGATATCAGGATAAACGATACTTGGCCAATAATTATTTGGATCAAATTATGAATTTTAAAAGTCTAAATGTGGAATCGGCAAAAAATTTAAATTTGTTTTTGGAGAGGTTTGATGTAGCGGTTAGTGCACTTAAAAATTTAAATTTACCGGATTTATCTGATTTTATTTTATTTTATCTGGCTCGAAATAAGTTAGATATTGAGACAGTTAAAACTTTTGATAGTTTTAAACGCAGTTCGAGTATTCCTACATATACTGATCTTGTTACTTTTGTAAAGGAGCAATCAAAATTGTTAAATTTAAATAAATCCACTAGTTCTCTAGCCTCGTCTCCTCGTAATACAAAATTCTTTTCGGGCCAGGTTAGAGGTGACGGTAAAATAAAACCCACACTTTGCGTATTTTGTAAAAAAGGTGGGCATTATTTGGGACGTTGTGAAAAGTTTAAGGCACTTACACCATCAAAAAGATATGAAACGGTTAAAAATAATAATTGGTGTTATAATTGTTTATCTCCCAAGCATGGGGTTCGGTCCTGTCCTACGGGTAGGACATGTTTAGAATGTTCTAAAAAACACCACATTTTGCTGCACATGGGGAAACCGGTTAAAGAAAAAATATGTGAGGATGAGGAAGCGGTATCCTTAGAATCACCAACGGATAGTCAGCAGTCACTTTGCTCTACGATTTCGAAAAATTGCAATTTAAATTGTAGTAGTACGGTTTTATTATCTACAGCGGTGGTTTATGTTCTAAATAGTCCAGTTTTAAATGCAACGGCAAGGTTTATTTTAGACACCGGTAGTCAAGTAAATCTATTAACAGTGAAATGTTGCAAGAAATTGGGACTAAATATTTCGAAAACTTATTCTTCAGTTCAAGGTCTGGGTGAAAGTTCACAAAAGGTGAAAGGTAAGACGGAGTTAGTGATCGGTTCTCGGTATAACAAAGAAAATATATACAATATTAATGCTTTTTTGGTAGAAAAAATTACGGATAAGTTGCCTAAATTACCTGTCGATTCCAAATTTCTTCCTGAATGGAAAAATATTGATTTAGCGGATATTCGATATTCAGAACCAGGAGAAATAGACGGCATTATAGGTGCAGAATTATTTCCTTATATTTTTGGAAAATCTCGGATAATTCATGATGATTGTTCACCTGTTGCGATGGAAACTGCTTTTGGTTACGTAATAATGGGACAAGTGCCTAACGTTGTTCAAACCGCGCAATTAACTTTTTTAACTCAACAAGATGACTCATGTGTTGAAGAGCTTTTGAATAAATTTTGGGAGCTGGAGCAGGTTCCACAGCGATCGATATTTAATCCGGAAGAGTTGAAATGCGAGGACATATTTCTTAAAACATATAGCCGTGACAAAGTCACAGGAAAATTTTGCGTGGCGCTACCTTTTAAACATAATCCAAAAAATTTAGGAGATTCTAAAAGAAATGCTCAATTTCGGTTGTTATCATTGGAAAAACGGTTAAATAAGTTTCCAAATCTGAGATTCGAGTACAACAAGGCTATGAGCGATTTTATTGATCAGGGTCATATGCAAATTCTAAGGAATGATTCGGCAGATGATTTAAGCTATTACATTCCTCATCACGCAGTAGTTAAGTTGGAAAGCTCTGGTACTCCCCTTCGAGTGGTGTTAGACGCAAGTGCGCCCTCGGACTCTGACGTGTCATTGAATGATATTTTGTATAATGGTCCTAAATTACAAGCGGATATTTTTACACTTCTTTTAAACTTTCGGTTATTTAAAATTGCAATGACGGCAGATATTCGGCAAATGTATCGGCAAATAAATATAGTAAAGGAACACTGGCCTTTTCAACGACTATTATGGCGTTTTGATCCAAAGGATCAACTTGAAACTTATGAACTTACGGTAGTTGCATTCGGGGTAAAATCATCTCCCTACTTAGCGTTGCGGGTTATTCAACAGTTAGTAGAGGATGAAAAGAAAAAATATCCCTTGGCTGCCAGCTTTATAAGCAGGGATTTGTATATGGATGACTTAGTGTCTAGTATACCATCGGAAGATCAAGCACATCAACTTTATCAAGAATCAGTCCAACTTTTCACAGCGGGAGCGTTTGAATTAACGAAATTCTCAACGAACTCTCGAAAATTATTAAATAAAATTCCAGTTAATAAGCGACTTTCAAAAGATGTGACCTTTAAATCGGATACTAAAATTTTAGGCATGCGTTGGAACCCAGAATTGGATATTCTTAGTTTTAAACTTGATGTTCCCCACGAGAAATGTACAAAACGAACTCTTCTATCATCGGTCGCACGGTGTTATGATCCTATTGGTTTAATATCTCCTTTCATTTTCTTTTTGAAATTACTTGTAAAACAATTATGGAAATTAAAAATTGACTGGGATGCAGAGCCTCCAGAAAATGTACGGAATATCTGGAAAAATGTTCGGTTAGAGTGGAACGAAATTTATAAATTAGAATTTCCACGTCATTTAGGTGTTACAGAGGACACACCAGTTACAATTTTGGCTATTGCAGATGCTAGTCAGGACGGTTACGGAGCGGTAGTTTATTCAAAGGTCTTAAATGAAGAAGGTGCAGCGATAATTAGATTGGTTTGTGCAAAATCCAAGGTGTCTCCGTTTAAGTTAGCAACTATTCCACGATTAGAATTGTGCGCGGCTCTTCTTTTATCCAATTTGGTTAGGCATATCATACATACATACGCAAATAGGATAGTTATCGCAAAAATATTTGCCTTTTCAGATTCATCGACGGTACTGAATTGGTTAAATTCACCGTTTGTAAAAGATGTATTTGTAGCAAATCGAATGAGTCAAATTAAAGAAAATATTCCGGACGCACAATGGCGACATATTGAGGGAATCGGGAATCCTGCAGATTGTTTGTCTAGAGGACTTACTCCACGGCAGTTAATTAATCATCCATTATGGGTATCGGGCCCTGAGTGGATACAATTTTCGGAGATGGATTGGCCTGTTAAACAAATAGGCTTTTCAAGTATGCAAGTCTCGGATGTTTTCAAGGATGTTTTCATTATGACTGACGAGGAGAAAAATCATCCTCTTTTGGAATTAGCTGAAAAATGTTCTTCTTGGTTAAAAATTTTACGCATTACAGTCTGGGTTCTTAGATTTTTGAAGCTACTTCCAGTAAAAGGTTTTATCGCGGTCACAGATTTGCACCGGGCTGAGACAACATTAATAAAATTAGTTCAAGCAAAGTATTTTGACAGTGATATAAGGTTGTTAATGGCAGGTAAAAGGTGCTCTACTAAACTTTGGAAACTAAAACCCTTCTTACACAACGGATTGTTAAGAGTGGGCGGTCGGCTCACAAATTCTTCTCTTTCTTTCTTTCAAAAACATCCCATGATTTTGCCTGCTAAAGACCCTCTAGTGGCATTACTAGTAGATTTCAATCATTTAATTAACTTACATACCGGGCCATATTTATTGGAGGCTATTCTACGGCAAAAGTATTGGATTTTGGGGGGTAGAAATTTGATCCGAAGTAGAGTTCATAAATGTAATAAATGTTTTCGAATGAAACCTCTAAACCTGACGCCACGGATGGCAGACTTACCTACTCAGAGGGTATCCCAAACTAAGCCATTTTTACACACGGGAGTAGATTATTTTGGGCCAATAAGCCTTACTCTAGGTAAAAGGAGGGGATCACAAGTTTATAAGGCATACGGTTGTCTATTTGTTTGTATGAGTGTCAAGGCTGTTCATTTAGAATTAGTAAGTTCTCTATCTACAGCACACTTTTTGCAAGCATTTAAAAGGTTTTTATCTCGACGCGGTCCGTGTCAAGTAATGTATTCGGATCACGGTACTAATTTCGTAGGAGCAAAAAAGGTATTACGAGAAATCAATAACTTAGTGAATTCGGTGGAATATAAAGATATGATTTTATCGGAACTGGCAAGGGATGGTATTGAGTGGAGATTTAATACTCCTTACGGACCCCATCAAGGAGGGTTGTGGGAGAGTAATGTCAAGGCAGTAAAAAATCATCTTTATCGAGTCATCGGGGACCAATTATTGACTTATGAGGAAATGGCAACATTGTTTACGCAAATTGAAGCGTTACTCAATTCACGTCCACTCTGTCGATTATCTTCGGATGCTCTGGCTCCCGATGCTTTAACGCCAGCTCATTTTTTGACTCTTGTGCCACTTAGAGGGCTACCGACTGAAGATTTGTCGGATGTTCGAATTAACCGATTAGACAGGTTCCAGTTAATTGACAGGATGGTCCAGGATTTCTGGAAACGCTGGCGTTTGGAGTACTTGACCAGTTTGCAGATTAGAGAAAAGTGGACGGAAAATTCTCCTTCGGTAAAAGTTGGAACAGTGGTGGTTCTGAAAAGTGATAATTCTCCCCCACTCCATTGGCCGTTGGCTAGGATTATAAACGTACATCCTGGAAAGGATGGAGTGGTTCGGACTGTTACGGTTAAAACTAGCAAAGGTATTTTTGTTCGTCCGGTGGTAAAGATATGTCCGTTACCATCCCAATAGACTTGCGAATCCACTGTGGTGTTAACAGAATTTTTTATTTTTTTTGAAATTGTAATAAGAATTTTATTATCATTATTATATTTTGGTTGAATATAACCCTGTTTTGGGTTTAATGCGGTTTAATTTAATTTTTGATGGTATAGTATAGTTTTTTTTTATTTTTTTTTTATTTTTTCAATCTTGGCTGAAAAACAATTTTTCAGGGCGGGGGGTATGTTTGAGCAAGTTTGCTACGAAAAATTATTTGTAATTATCGGCAACCTCGCTATTTTTAGGATTAAGAAAATAAGACCGGAAATACAGAGAGTCTCTGAAAACGGTCAGAACAGACAAATCGCATAACGGTATGCAAATTTAAAAGTTCAGAATTTTCGGGCTTTTGCGGACGAGTTTGTTTTGGAAAGGTGTATACGGTGGGATTCCGGACGAAAGGTATTTCCCTTTTCCTGTTTCCTTAATCTCTTTCCTGATTGTGAGTACCCTCAAAATACCTGGTAGCAGTAAAGAAAATTAACCAGCAGATATCGAAGTTTTCTGGTAAGTCATTTAAGTTAGGATAAGCAGATTTTTACAGGGTATTTTTTAATACTCTTCAAAATAAATTATCCAAAGGGTTATAGAAAGTTAGTAATTTGAATTCTTTAAAGCGCTGTAGCTCGGGAACCGTTCAAGATAGAGAAAAAATAAAAGCACTTTAATTACCTAGAATTTTGAGTAGAATACAATGGTGAAAAAAAAATTTGGAAAATCTTAAAAATGACAAAAAATTTAGACGAAAAAATTGAAATTCTCGAGTTAGGAGGCTAGGGCCGCCGAACGGGAGTATGTGGAAGTTGTAGGGGAGGGTTTTTTTTTTTTTTTTCTAATTCGTTTAACGACGATTTGTCTCGTAGCTTAAGTGCCAAGTTATATGCTTGAGAACCTATGAAAATGTTAACAGTTCAAACAAGGTTTCTATTATTTTTTTTTTTTTTGTAATGTATTCTTCACAAAATATTAAGAATAAGTCTTATTGTCTAAACAAATCTAATTCCTTATTTAAAGTTTTTGAAAAAATCAATAATTCTATAAGCTCTCACCAATACATAACATTTAGAATCCGTTGGTGGGGTGGGGGTAGTTCTATATATATGAGACTGGGTCAGTTACACAGTCATATATTCATCAACCCTCATACGATGAACATGGAGGAAGAAAGACCCGCCAGCCGAGGCTCATCCATCTTTAGTGATGACACCGTAGCCGACAACGTTGGAGACCTGCAAGTCTTCGACGACGACGACGAGGTGGATTTTGAAATTGACGTCCTACGTTGGGACGACTTGGATGAGCCGATTCCGCTAGTATATGACCATGATCCGGGTCTAGTGGAATTAGACGACGCGGGTGATTGGGTCTTACAAAGACTCGAAACTCCGTCGCCGCAGCCAGAGCCGGACTCGACGGAAGATGCGGTGCTGGAAATTCCAGCATCACCAACACCCGACGACCCACAAGGCCCCTGCGATTCGTCAAGCTGGTGGTCGACCAGCTAGGATGGGGCACCATAAGCCCACACTCTCCCTGGCCCTTTTTAAGGGCACACAACAACGGTCCTTTTCAGGACCACAAAATACTTTGATCGTAGTTTTAGTACATATTAGTACTTTGTTACTAATATTGTATGTATAGAATATACAATATTAGATACAAAGTATTAAAACTTTAAGTGCTGGTGGAACCCAGCTAAATCGTTCGTTCGTATTTGAGACCACAAACAACTTTTGGTCGCAATACGTAATACGACATTTGTTTTCACCCCCCACCATTAATTTGTCTCTATATATACGACCACCAATACTTATTACAATCATTTTAGTTCAACATGTCAGCGACTCAACAACAACAACAACAACAACCCATCCAATGCCCTGTGGTAGATTCTACCACAGAGAATTGTTTGGAGTGGGAGCCGAACGATCCTAGATGGGATGAACTTTGGCGGTTCATCATCGAATACACAGAGGACAGCACCGCCACCCCCGCTGATGATGACGGGCCGTGCGACTCCACAACTCAATAAAAGAGTCGCATGTTTTACAACCAAACGGTCCTTTTCAGGACCACAAAATAATTTGATCGTAGTTTTAGTTGGTTATAATACTTTGTAACCAATATTTTATGTTTTTTTCATAAAAACATACAATATTGAGATACAAAGTATTAGAAGTTCTGGCGACAGAACCTTAACTTCATAAACCGAACCATGTTTTAGCATACTTGTAAATATTATCAGAAAATATTTACAACTATTGCTATTGCGTAGTTTTAGTGGATTATTCACTCTTTTTTTTTTTATTACCTAATATTATGTGGGACAGGGCCTATATGAAATAACACACAAAAATAAATTTTCAAGTCATTTTTATTCTCATTATAAAATATAAAAAATTTGATCAAACACTTTTTTATTAACTACATATATATATATATATATATATATATATATATATATATATATATATATATATATATATATATATATATATATATATATATATATATATTTACAAACTTAATACTATAAATTAAAAGCTAATCTCTACAACTACCTAACACCTACTACATAATTTATTAAAGTCCTCTAATTGTCTTTTTAACCGCGCAGATTTCACCTTTTTTATCTCTAATTGTCTTTCAAGTTCTATAATGTCACTGGCACACTCGTTCACTTCATTCACTAAGCGTTTTTTCATGGCGTAAATGTCGGTCAATTTGGTCTTCTGAGAGTTGGTGAAGTCTTCGACCCACTCCGGTTGTGATGGCTCGGAAGAAGACGCGGTTTTATTTGGTGAAGACGATGACGACGACGACGACGACGACGAAGCAGCGGAAACTTCATCGCCTTCAAAACACCGCTTAAACCGCTTCTTCATGGGTTTCCGGCACCCCAATATCGGCGACAGGGGCGCTGGCGCTGGGGAAGACTTCACCTCCGACACTATTTCATTCTCTACGCTGGCCGGTGTTGGTGGCGTTGGTGGTGTTGGTCCATCGGGGCCTTCTATGACTTCCACTTCTACTGACAATGGCTCTTGCGGTGCTGTTTTTAGGAAGTCGGGTAATGGAACAGGGGTGGAGGGACGCTTAAAGTTAAACTTTTTCTTCTTCCCTTGTCCCACACCTTTAATCGCCGAATAAAATGTTTTTTTATCGGCGATTTCCGACTTCCGCATAGTCAAGAGCTTTTTCAGTTTTGAAGCTTTCGGAGAAGATTCCCTAGGCCGCGATGCTTTTCGCACAACCACATCACTAATCACATTTATCTTTGGCTCCTTCTCCTCCGTCCAGCATTCCAGGAATTGCGCTGCCGACTGAACTAACTCCTCGTCGCGACCATCGTTGAGGGCTCGGTCTTCGGCATCTTCATGCTCCACGCCATTCCAGTTCTCGAACACCCCCGGACTTAACACTTCTAAACCACTCATGTTATCCAGCATGCCTTGCTGTGAACCGCAGCTCACGTCAAGAGCATCTAAAAGAGACCGTACACTAGACATTTTCGATATTCAAACTCACACAATTAACTTTTTCTTAGCACTGTACTGTTTGCTGTTCTGACGAACTGTGAAGAGCTCGAGCCAGCAAGTCTGCTTTTATGCCCATTTCCCCCACTACACCGCATTTATTCCTTTTGTTCGATGCATTAAGTATAATATTTAAACTTGTCAGATGAAAGGCCAAGGCCAAGGCCGACGTAACCGGCAATACCAGGGTCGTTTTCAAGGTTGTAATTTTCATGGATTTTTTTTTTTTGCCCCTGTCAAGGTTATTTTAAAGAAGCATATAAATATAGTACTAAACTTGTTAGATGCGAGGCCAAGGCCAAGGTCAAAGTACCCGTCAATGTCAGGGTCGTTTTCGAGGTTGTAATTTTCAAGGATTTTTTTTGGTCCTGTCAAGGTTATTTTAAAAAGTAATACATAATTAGAGTACCGCGATTGAAAAGTACAACATATTCAAACATCATGTTGCCAACTGATGAACAACCTAGTGAAGCAGCCAAAACATACAGTCATATACCAAAAGCTTTTTATTTAACTTGTCATCATTGTAAAAGACTAGGTATCTGCTGGCGAAATGATCTTACGTACGACTTCAACTACATTGACCTTTTCAGGGTTAAATTTGTACAATGCGGCTTTTGTGGACTAGTTTACTACCAGTTCAAGGACATTAATGAACGTGCCATCCAGAGAATAAATTGGGTCATAGAAGAAGCTTACCTGTACAGAAGAAATTAACATGTATTTTATTTCTTAATTTTTAATTTTTTTGTTTGTTATTTTTTTTAATAATAAAAAGTAAACTCAATCTTTTGTTATATTTTAATTTTTTTTTCAATAAAACAATAGTAAAATGAATCTGTATGTGTATTTATTAAACATCACCTAAAATACGTTTTGCAATCCATATTTTTCTGCAGAGTCCGTTTATTAATGAAATAGAACCATATATTAGGGTGAAATCTAATGGTTTCAAATCAGTCTCACATAACAATGTCAGAAGTAAACACTATTGATAAATTCGGTCGCAAAAGAAAATTTAAGGATTTTAACTTTATGCGAGGTCCTTCAGGAATAGGTTTTAAACTTACACCTAATGGAGATTACGACATGGGAAGCAAAAGATTGTGCTATTTAGCAGAACCTCTTGAAGGAGACGATGCGACCACACGAAATTATGTTGATAATAACCTTGCTCAGTGTGTGCAAGATACGCAGAAAGCTTTACATGACTCAACAATTGTTATTAAAGATATATTCAGAAACCAACTTGAAGGTTACGTACGCAAGAAATTAATTGAAACCGGTCAAGAACTTAGAGGATACATTGATGATACTGTTATTGCAATATATGAACTTAGGCAAGACGAACTGCGTGATGAACTTAACTCTAGAATGTTGAAAATTGAAAAGACTATGGAGGATCTTGTCAGCAAACCTGTTTCACATTAAACATTTACTCGTAGACCTGTGCGTTTAATTTACTATTAGACAAATTTTTCAACAATAACTTTTACAGTTTGTTATTTGTCGACACTTCATTATATTTATAATTTTAAAATAAAGGTTCAATAAAAAAGCAATCAAGTAATGAATACATGTTTTTTATTTAAAAAAAAAAAAAAAAAAAAATTACAATACTATCGTTACATATTAATGTTGTATGTTTAATAGAAATAATAAAAACAATACAAATAATGAAATATGGATTTTCCAGATTACGTGCTGTCCTGACTTAGAAATGATTCCAACACGGTGACTAAATTTGCTAAGTTTTCTTCCGGGTCTGTTTTGTAAAAATCTATGTCTGCATGCCCCCAAGGTAGAGTTTTGGTTGAACTGGGAATTACATAACGTTTATCATCGCTATGTGACAATGCTACTTTATTTATTATGTTGGTATAAATGTTATGTAATTCACTTCTAAATGTCTTCATCTTTCTTAATATCAAACCACCCCGTTCAACAATTCTTTGGTAGTCTTCCTGATGAAGGTCTTTCTCGATAACACATTTTTTGATACCTTTGGCTTTTTTTAATTCATTATTAATGGACTTTACATAATAAGCCTTCGCGCCGGTACCATAAAAACTTATTATCGGATCACCAGGAAACTCATCTTTCATTCTACCAACTACAGAATTACTTTTAATTATGTTGAAATTATTAATTTCGGGGTAATTTGATGTATCGAATTTTTCGGGGTTTTCTGATATAGTTTGATAAAAGTTTTCCGTATACACTTTTAATATAAGCGAGTCAGTATCGGTGTAAAGTAACGAAGCATCATCGCCAAACTTGGATTTAATAAAATTATAATAAAAATCGTATATTACAGTCTTTGATATATCTAATATGGAAAAACCGATATAAATTGGTTTATTGTACAATATTTAAACTTTATTCATATGTATAGCAACAAAGTTCTCGGTAAATATCGAGCTACTATTGAAATTGGGGCGGGATATTAGTGCTCTAGCTCCATTTCTGCCTACACTGTTCTCCCAATGTGTTACTAATTTTATATCCTTTCGATTTTCCACATTTTCCATAGTTTTACCAAATATCGCGTTATTTTTTAATTTAAAAGTGTCCTTCGCAAATTTTGTGGTGGCCTTGTTACGTAAATTGGTATTAAAATCAATATACGATTTTAGCCATTTTGATTGCTCAAACTGTAATACTCGATGGGTTTGCATTACCACTAAGCCGTTGGCGATGGCTTGTTTTAAAGTTCTATAGTGTACAATGTATTTTTTTTTATCTTGTAAATTAGGAATTAATTTCGGTAATTTAGCGTTTTCTGTTGGCGGTATGATATTTTCTACTAGAAATGGAAGATCAGAATGTGCATCATGCAACTCAGTCGGATAATGCACATCCACTTCCAAAACGTAGCCATGTAAACTATCATCACCAACAGCCATAATATTTAAATCCAGAATTTCGCGCTCGCTTAACCATCGAAAACCACCATATGGTAATGCTTGTGACATACTATGACCATATAGATTTGTAGCATCAAGGTATGTTATAAATGAAGAAGGTTTTGTTGGGTCATAGTCTGGTAAAAAAATATTATTAGCGATGTGCTTCCTTTCTGTACACTGGCTTATGCCGCCGCGTATACCTTTCTTAAAAAAATGTATCATGTCTATATCAGTTAAGAGCTCTAACTCTACCTTAGTCATACGTAGCATACAATCAAATGATAAACTTGGAAGGGTATAGTAATGTGCTGGATCAAGTTTATCGAATTTTAAACAATTATTCCGAAATTGCTCAAAAACATCACACAATAGCAACACATCTGATTTTAAATACACGTCCGAATAGTCCCCCAAACTTTTACACCCAAACAAGCGCCATACTTCTTTTGCTCTTCTATAGCTTTCATCGCTAATATGTTCTTCCCGTAAATTATCATAAAATTCATCTTTACTTGGAAGACATGTATTTTCCATTTTTTCTATAGAGTCAATAAAGCTATAGGGAAAAACACCCTTTTGACGCATCAAATTAAATTGGTTGATATTTGAAAAATGTTTCCGCGTTTCAATAAAATCGTCGTCGTTTAAACCGCTGCCTAAATTTTCCAAAGACGTTGACAGAAATTTAAAACTATCAATAAATCGCAACTTTAAATATTTCCTCTTGACTTTTCCACATTTACTATCAAAATAATCGTGCACATAAATGCTTTTGGTAAATGATATGTACTTTTCCTTACTTTGAGCCAAAACACCAATTTTATCCCCATATTTACATAACTCTTTTATAAATAAATGGCTGTCGTAGCCGCTTAAGTTATGAAATATGATAGGGATAAAAGAGGGTAATTTATAATTTAAATTACAAACGGAATGTGCAGCACCAAATCTTTTTGCACCAGTTATGTGACAGTGGTCTCGTACTTTAATCTCACCCTCTTCAAAAGGGCCTTCACATATACCACATATTTTAGCATCATTAAACTCCCTTTTTTCTTCAGGCGTTAACGGTTTCATAGGCTTAATGTCTTTTAAATATGTGTTGTATAGAGCCCTTAAATCACACTCGATACGATCCACAAAGACTTGAGCTGCATTATTCCCCCGAAATAGCTCAAATTTCGAAAGTGAGTCGTCAAAAGAGCATTTAATTAAATAAGCAAAAGAATATGGTTCATGTTTAAAACTTTTTACAGTGTAAGAATTTTGTGGGTTTGGTTGTACCGTTTCAATGGGTTTTAAAACAGATTCGAAATCTGCATAAACCACGAATGGAACGCGCATTTGCTTTTCTATACCCTCGAATTTTAAAATATTTTCCGGCACACTCTTTCCAAATTTATCGATTTTTAAATCCACTGAGGGTGTTTGCGTGAAAATGTGGTTACAATCGTAGCTTTGATGTAAAGTTAAAGCTGACGGTGTACTAAAATAAATGAGGCAACCATCACAGAAATATATTTTATGTTGTTGACAACTAATTTGACTTGAAACTAAACGTGATAAATCCCGAATCCAACAATAATGACTCTTTGAACAAGTCGTATCACAAAAATGTTCACCGCCATCTTTACTACTACAGTCTTTTGTAATTAACAATAAATTTACATGCCTATCCAACTTTTTTGACGCATACCTCAGTGGACCAATAACTTCATGTATTACTTCATTATTTTCATATTTAGATTCCAGACCGTATACGTTAATTGATATGTTGTTCATTTCCTCAAATTTTTTAATGTCACGTAATTTTACTGGAAAATCCATACCTGTTACATTTAGCACTCTAGAAAAATGGGGGTAGGATGTCTTCTGTGAAGGCTCTGCTGTTGGAGGAAACAATGCTGATGTTACAGCCCACGCAAAGCAAAATTCGTCCTGGTTAATCACATTGACGACAGCTCCTTTCTTTTCAATAGAACACGGCAACTTGATGTATGATGAGCCACCCATAGGCATATACTTGTTGATACCAACTTCCAAGTATAAAATTCGCACAAGAGCCCATCCTATAACAAGAAAAATAATATATAAAAATCAGTTTAATATATCGGGTTTTGATTTTTCCATACCTGAATCTTTCTCCTGGAACTCTGTCGCCTGCGTTTTTATTAATTCGGTGAAAGAATGGTAAACGGCATCCAAATCACTTTCTACACTAATTATTTGATTAGCAGTGTTGAAGGATTTTTCACTGAATATTTCTTGTGATGGAAGCATGTACTCGCCAACAGCTGTCATGTTAACTTTTAAAGCATGATGCACACGCAATAAATTATTAACAAGTTCCACCACCTTGGA
Source organism: Diaprepes abbreviatus (assembly GCA_034092305.1). Taxonomy (NCBI): domain Eukaryota; kingdom Metazoa; phylum Arthropoda; class Insecta; order Coleoptera; family Curculionidae; genus Diaprepes; species Diaprepes abbreviatus. The sequence continues at coordinate 21,362,808 of JASJET010000031.1, forward strand.
TTTAATGTCTGCAAAGAACATTACGTAATCGGAATGCTCCATATCACTGCTAACCCGATAGGTTGCAATTCTCCTTTTGAAGGCACATTCAACGAGTTGCACACCATGACATACCGGCAAACATGAATTATTTTTATGTTGTTGTGTTCGTTTATGCACCGACATATGATTTATTGGAACATCTACATTACATGTGGCGCAATTAATTAGCGGAATCGTCGATGTATACTCTTCAATTCGGAGCCGTTTTCCTCCAGGCACTTCATTAAATCTCGCCGCACACGATTCTCTTTGATGACGTCTCATATTATAAATATTAGTAAACTTAGAACCGCAATTTTCACAAACATATGCCATGATTTGTCAAATATTAACACATGTACTACCTATACAAGTCAGAGCCAACTGATGAATGAAACTGCCCCATACCTTATATAAAACCATTCAAGGTCACCCCCAACCACGTAACATATCTTCAAGGTCACACACCCAAGGTGATCTTCAACAAAGTCAAGGTCGTCTCGACCAAGGTCAAGGTCAAGGTCACACACACAACCTTGAACACAAGGCCAAGGCCAAAGCACACGTGCACTTTCAAGGTCAATGACAAGGACATGTGGGCGGGGCCAAAGAGGGGTGAAGCAAGGTCAAGGTCAAGGTCGAGGAGTGGGGGGATCGAGCGAATCGGGTTATGTTCACTACTGTCGTGTTCCATGTCTTTTTAATACTTTTCCTAATATTCTTTCTTTAGTTGAGCTATTTGACTGTTGATTCTATTTCTTACCGTTTAGTACTCTTTGAAATGGTTTGTTGTTTTGTGCTGTCGGTATTTTGTAAATGCTTGTCGTTTTTCTTTTGCTAGTATTTTCACCTCTTCTGTAAACCATGGTTTTGTATTGCTTCGCTTGTTCATGCTAACTGTTGGTGTTCCGATCGACTCCCTGGCACTCTCTTGTATATTTCTTTTCAGTTTTTCCCAGGCTTTCTCCACTTCGTCATTTTCTAGGATTGTATTAGCTTTTATTTTCTCCGAGAGTCTCTGCTGATACAATACTTTTGTACTATCGTTAGCGAATGATTCGGTATTGTATTTAATAAAGGTATGTTTCTGTTTGTGCGTTCTGTTTATACTTTGTTGGGACCGGTATTTACATAATACTAGTCGGTGGTAGTCTTTTCCCAGGTCTGACGAATTCAGAGTTCTGACATCGAGTATTTGGTGGGGTAACACTTTTCTGTTCGTTATTATGTAGTCTATGGTTGATTCTTGTTCTCGGGTATTTCCCTGTTTCCTCATGTCCGTTTATATTTCCACTTATGTGGAAAGAAGGTGTTATTTATTCTCATATCGTTTTAGGCGCACAGTTGTATGAGTTGTTCCCCGTTTATATATATATATATATATATATATATATATATATATATATATATATATATATATATAATTATTTATCAACATTGATAAAATGTTTATCTTTTTGTTTAATTATTTTTTGAAAACAGTAGATACAGTGACTAATTGTTCTTTTGGCCATTTCGCTAATAGGTTCCACAAAAAATAGCTCATCTGAAGGAAGCATCCACAGCCGACGTGCTTGTTAGAAAACAAATGAACATGATGCACACACAATATGAATAAAAAAATTTCAAGTAAACCAGCATATCCTGGTGTAAGCGGAATCATTAAACCATTTGTTACAATCTCCAACACAATCTTATGAATGCGATTGGAGCAAAATATAACAGCCATTAACTTTGTTTTTGCTGGTCTGATGAAAGAGATGACACGATTCGTCTTGGGAGCTTTCAGATGGATGCCTTAAAAACAAACGAAGATAAGTAGAAATGCAAATGTCAATTTATTCATCCAAATAATTCTTACGTGAATTCTCTTTTTGGATGTGAAACCCGTTACGCAAAGTTTCTTCGACTCTGCAAAAATGCTTTAAACTAAATTTTGCATAAAAAATTAGAGAACAAAATTATAAACATTTATCTATTTTATACTGTTTTTTTATTAATGCTGTTTTGTACATAAAATATTAATAAATTGCTATATAATATAACGACATCGAATAACAAAGGTCAACGAGTACAACCTCCACCACTACCTGGCATTTATAAACTATGAAAAACCCAAAACAAGAAAGTTAGAGAAATATCGTAATAATATATTTGATTGGACAAACAAGGCCATCGCTCCGGGAAGTGGGAGTAGTGTATGTAGAAATTGCCTAATATAACACCTAATATTTCACACTGTTTTACTGACAAGGACAGTAACGCCCTCTCTTGCCAACTAGGATAAATAACTGTTGAGAGCCACACAATTAAATATTTTTAGCAACGTTCAATAGAAAACTCACTTAAAAGAAATATGTTATCAAAAAATATTAAACGAAAGCATAATTCTTTTAAAAAAATAATCTTAATATTGTTTGGATTTTTTAATGATTTTTTTTAACAAGATATTCTATCAAACAAGTTTTTTCTTTGAAGGTGCTAAAATAGTTAAACTTACAATACACCTTCTAATTTATTATTTAAACCTATCTAATTCTATTTAAGACAAGGCTAAGACAATTTAGGTATTTTTTATTTCAAATACTGTGTCATACCTTGTAATTTTTTTTAAATACAAAGTAACATAGAAATAAATCATTTCAGTTCATGAAAAAGTTTTTTTCGTTAAATATACACGTAAGTATTAAGAAGTACGAAATTCCATGCTTCAAAACTCAATTAAAATGCGAAAAAATGCTAATAAATGCCGTTTTTTACGATTCTAACTATGTTTCATCACTTTTAAAAATCTGAGAAAATTCATGGACATAGTTTGGTGTCTAAAAAACAACATATTTTTTTTCTGCCTTGCTATTATCCTAGTTGTTATTTTATTGAATTTAAAAATTTTAATTTCGCGCCACAAATTTTTGTAAAAAATACTTTATTGTAGGCAATAAAAAAAGTTACAAAATGAAAAAAAAAAACAAGAAGTTTCTTCGATGATTAGAACCAAAGATATCATTAAAAAACGAAAAAAGACGTTTTATTTTTTTTAGGTTATGTGACGATAAAAGAAGCTAAAAATTTTTCCGTGTGGGTACTTTTTGATATAGAACAATCGGATGCTTTTTATTTTTTTGTTACCGAGGGGACAGTTTTGACCCTCTTAATCAGCTAGACCCTTTCAAAATTGAATATCTCGAAGGAAAAAAAAGATATTTGAGCAAATTTAGTGGCATTTGAAAGAGTAAGACTTACACTATGCTATATATGGTTTTTTGAGACAAAAAATGTCGCTATGATACATAACTTTAAATATAGGCCAAAATCACATTTTTTGCACTTTTAGGTTAAGATATTTTAAAAACCTGATGTGGTGTAGTTTTTCTGAGGATTCCAGTTCAGCGTCCCAAAATTTACAATTCTTATTCAATGTACAAATTACACATCGTGTTGTGTTATCAAAGAATCTACTGTAGAAGTTGTTATTTTCAAAGTGAAATTAGTTTTTATGTCACCCTATTTCTCTTTAGGTGTCAATTAATAAAGTTAATTAACGGGTATATTAAATAAGTTTAATTTTACTAAATTAAAAGCCCTGATTTTAAAAGTAATTACGCTGCTAGTAACACACAGATAGGGTGTCAATGTTATTATATTTTGTTCTCCATCCTGATTAAACATTCCACTACATAAAGTTCGATCTTTCCTAAATTTCAAACAATGCCGTTAAATTAATTATTTTCGTTCATTGAACGACGTGCTTCATAACTGTGCAAGTCTAATAATGCTGTGCAATTATCTCAAATGCGGTTTGGTCAAAGACTGTTGTTAGTTTAACGGTATGGCATTATTAAACAATGAAGTGGCACAATGGTGTGTTGCGGTAAAATACGGCAAATTCATTATTATTGTTTTTAGGTTTTGATCTTAATGGTTTCAAGGACGTTTTATATGGTAAATATATCTTTTATATATGTTTAGTTTCAATTTCTGCAATAAATAATTTTTCTTTCAACAATTTTGAAAAGTTAAAAGAGCACGGCTTATTATTCACTCAATGGATTGAAATTAAATTACCTCAATTCTATTCACCACAGTAGTCTCTCTTTGGGGGCCTTCCGCACAAGTCCGATTATAAACTTATACTGTGAATCTGAACACCCCTCTCTTTCTTTCAGAAGACAGATTCACTTAGCGAGATACGCTGATAGCTTTAAGTTTCGCCCATATATCTCACATTGTAATTCCTTTATTTCCCCACCTATTGCCTTCGCGTCGAACTGCTTTCACACCCGTTACAATCAACTATCTTCCAGGCTTTCAATCAGCTCCTCTCCAAGTTATACCCTTTAAAACGTATAAACTCCCTCCCTGGAATCTCCGCTATCAATCTTGATACGTCTTTGGCTAAATATTCTAAGGATCAGTACGATTGTCAATTTTATTCTTTAATCAACCGTCAATGCAACAATCACCTCATTATACAGGGTGTTTGGTAAGTACCTCCTAATTTTTCGGGAGCATATAGGAAGTCGGTCAAAATAACCCTACTTTGTCACAGAAAAAAAATCCTAAAGTGCCCCTTAAGGTAGATACAGAGCCCTAAAAGGATACCCAGCGATTTACCTTATCAGCTCTAAATTGTAAACTGACTCGTATAATTTAATGAAATTTTAATAAAGGCCGTAAGGACTCATTAAGCCTTTCTACAGTAGATGTTTTGGATCATCAGAGAAGTCAGGAACGGACTTGCAGCCACACTCGTCGGGCCTAATTTTTGACAGGTACCATTTTACAGAACTGATTTTTTATATACTTTGGTCATTCCTCTTTAAAAAAGGTACTCTTAATGTATTTCGATAATACTGGCGGTTTTCGAGATAAATTGGTTTTTATGCAAAAAACTCAAAATTTACTAATACTAAACACAAACGATAAAAAAAAAAGCGCTGTCTTACTCTTCGAAAGCAAGAAGAGGTTATGCTGAAAGATTTCCAGTTCAGACATTGTCAAGTCCAGAATTTTCAAGAGTTGTTCGATGCTTAATTAATTTACGATTTTATTAAAATACAAAAATAGTGAAAACGTTTAAATGTTATTTTGGGATCTACATACTTCAGTAAATCTTCTTATTCTTTGAATATTTTCCCGATGCACTGAAAATAATATTCTCGGTTAAAAATTTATAAATTACACTATTTTACAGCCAATTTGCAACTGTAATGTAAAAGGCAGTCTTTTGTTCATTTTTGGTCTTTACATGTGAAAATGATGGTAAAAACTTCTTAACACGTAAGATTTTTGAGTTATGATTTTTTCAGCAAAAATGAATGAGTATTTTAATCACATTATTTTAAAAAGTAATTTGTAATATACCGGAGCGCGACACTGACAAATTTACGTTTTCCATAAGTTCGGGAAATTGTACACAATCTGACAACACCACGTAGAGGTATCTAGGGATGACATGTTAACCACGAAGACTCAACCCCCTAGGGCTTAAAATAACAGAAGTACCCATTTAAATTCATTTAATTCCAAATTTCACTCTGCCCCGTAACCGAAAACTCTGTGACTGAAAGTAATTTCACCATTTTTAATAATTTTTCTCTCGTAAATTTTCTCCTGTATTCTCGATATTAGATTAAAGAACGGCGCGATTTATCCCAAACGACTCTCCCACTCCCTCCACGGGAACGTTCAGTCATTCTAGATATTATAAGGATAGTGTTCTGTTGGGGGCTATTTCCGTGTTATTGAGCTCTAGGTAAGACACTTCGTCACTACGCCGGTTATGGATAAAATTATGGGTATCATCCAGACGCTACTTATTCTTCACTGTCTGCGTATTTGTACCTCCAGGTCCCTTGACCCTTACATAGTTGCTGTTAGAGATAGCGACCTCTATTAATGTTGCTCGCTTGGATGTTTTATTTGACATTGGTTGTTCTGGATCGAAAGGTCTCTGACTATGTATTCCAGATAGTTTCTCGTTGTGATGACCTCGTCTTGGATAGCTAGCAAGAAGCCCTCGGTTTCAGTGAAGAATTGCCCTGAAGTTATCCAGTAGTTCGACAGTAATTTATCGAGATTTTTCTGATTGAGCTCATCTGAGTATCATCCATGAAGGAGCTTCTGTAGCCAGACTTGGAGCTTCTCTTAATCTGGTTGGTAATGGAAATTAGTTCACGGTCCCTCAACCGCAGCGGAGTTAAATCATCTGCCTCGCATATTGCCCGGTGTAACACAGAAGACTAGGTCAGCTTGTGAAAATATGAGCGTAGATTGGTTAGTTATTGATCCAACTGCTTACCAATATATCTTGGGTTAAAGCGATATTCCTAGTTCGTTGGTCAATTCTTTGTGCCTCTTTCACGCCCAAGGTTTATTTTATTGGTTCAGTTGTTTTTCTGCAGAAAAAAATATTGAATACGCTCTAAACATGTAATGAATATTAAAAATATATAAGTATTTCTCAAATGAGAATGAATAAAAAAGTAATTAGATGAACAATGATCAATAAGAAACAAAGTTTCGTAATTTGGACTATCTGAAGATTTTAAAAATAAAAATTAAATTTATCGACATTTTTAAATTCTAATCCTTTACAGATAGAAGTATGTAAAATATTTTTATTAACACAGCATTGCTAAGATAACACAACTTGTTTATATCTTAAAAGTACAGTGTAACATCTGGAGATGTATTTTGAGACGTATAATGATTTAATTATGTTGTTTGTCTTAATATAATTACGTTCCTTCATTACTACGTAGAATGGTTACAAGAATATAATCTTTTCAGGCATATCAGCAACAGTTGCTTTGACGTGGGGTTTACTTGTTTGCGGAGCGCCCTGCGGTTGTGGACTAACATCAAAGACTGTTCCACTCCTGATTTCAGGAATCAGTCTGTCTTGTCTTCTTTGTCCTATAGTTTGGGCTTTAGGTAGGTAATTTTCTCATAAATGACTAAAATTTTTATATTAATTATTTTTGATATTCTGCTTATTATTAATGTTTTCATCAATTTTCTTAAAACGAACGAACATGAAAAAAAAATGACGTCTTTATATCTGAAAAAAAGCAATAAAGAAATAAGAAAAATATATTTGATGTAGTAAATATTACTATAATCCTGTATATCGCACCCCGGGAATTTTTAGCAGATTTTAAATTTTTACTTAGTGTGTGCAACATTAACAAAATTTTTTTGTTCTCAATAAATTCAAAAGACCCATTGTGTATATACAGTGTGTCCCATGACGAAAGCCTTGATTTCTTTTGACTGGGATTGGTTTCTTTCTAGAAGGGGATCTACTTTAATGAACAGTGTTGATATTTTGACAATAAATAAATACAGGGTGATCAAAAACTAACATTAAATATTAACATGACAAAATCATTAAAAGTCAATTATTTTAAATGTAAACCCTCCATTTTTAAAACGTTATCTTATTTAGCATTAAAAATAAGTGTGACTTTGTGTAAGAATATATATCCCAAAAATCTGCAGTTTTTGAATTTAACATTTTTGTGTTATACAAATGCTAAATGGCTTGCCTAAAGACGGAAACAACTTATTTTATTAAATGTTCAAAATTTCCACTCTAAACTTTCAAGCTTTTTTGCATCTTAGAGTTAGTTCGTCATGGGTAGCCGCTCTGATTGAATCTGGAGATAAACTTTCGAACGCGTCGCTAAACCTTGCCATACAGTCCCCCATCGTTGTCACTAGATTACAATAAACGATCTTTTATATCGTGGCCCATATAAAATAATCTAAGACAATCATATCAGAACGACATAGAAAAGGTCCATATCTTGGAAATCCACTTGTCATAAAATGTTGCTTATAAGATATTGGTAATTGAAAAGGTTCTTTGTGGTGGGAGGCTATTGAATAGATAACAAATTTTCGGTGTTTCGCCGGAGGTAAATTGCTTAAATATTGATAGTCTTAATCTTCTAGACTATTTGAATATCTTCCTTCTATCACAGTTAATACATAATTTAATATGGAGACATAATTTGCTTTGGATTATTAACGCATTATCATTTAAGTTTTCTTCATAAAAATGTTGTTTAACTATTCCACCATTTCATACAGCACAAAATATATTAAATTGCCATGTGTCTTGAAAATTACACTATCTTACTAAGTAAGGATTTGGATCACTCCAAAAATGGAAATAGTGTCTATTAAAAAGGCCATTTTTCGTAAATTTTGCTTCATCAATCCAAATTATGTTGTCTAAAAATCGAGGATTGTCTTGTATCATCGTTAATATAAATTCGCAAAATGGAACTTTTTCCCCAAACCAGTATCTCTTAAGTGTTGGACCAAAGATATCAAATGAGGATGGAAGTTGTGTTTCAACAGAATTCTATGTATTGAGCTCTTCGAAATTCCTGTTTGTAGAGCCACCTGTCTTAACGATGTGATAAGTTGTACCGCAAAATGTCGCAGAATTGCAATTACAATATTTTCATTATTGAAAATAGATTGCATTTTTGCCTTAAGAGTGTCAAATATTTGAAATTCTCCAATATTCGTTTAATATTGTTATGCGATGGTTTCTGTTTATCTGAATATCTATCAGCAAATGGCTGGCGTGTTTATGATAAAACTCTGTTACATTTCTCATAGATAACAACTAAATTTAAATAATATTTGTACGTATAATTTAATTGCCCCGACATGATTTTTATTAATAATTGTCCAATCACAAGAAATAGCAACAACTCTGTAATGCTCTATTGTTTTCTTTCGTCAGTTTAAATTCAAAAATTGACTTTTAATGATTTTTGGTCACCCTGTATTTATTTATCAAAATGTCAACACAGTACACTAAATTGGATCTTCTTCTAGGAGGAAACCAATCCCAATTAAATAATAAAAGGTTTCATATGAGAGAAATTGAGAGTTATGTTTAGGACTCCAAAAGCCATTTTTGATATAAAATTTAAAGCATTTAGACTTAGATATAGGACATTATATATAAAATATGCTTATAATTTTGTGTAGAAATTAAATAACACATAGAATGTTATATTTAAAACAAGCAAAATGGCATCAACTTCGGGTATAACCGGAAGTGGAACAATCGACTTTAGTAAACTGCTAAATTTTCCGAGAAATCGATCGCCTCAGTTCATCGTGGGCACACTGTATTCTTGAAGTGTCCCAACAAATCAGTATGAAAATATTTGAGGTGTACCATATTACCATATAATAAGCTTTGAAAATAAAAATCATTAAGGTTAGCATAAAAAGTATATTAGAGAAAAATGCCTAATGTAATTATATTCATTAAATTGATTTATCTCAAATTTTAGACCCTATGTTGTTTTTTTTGTACCTAAATCCAAAAATATAAGAAAAATATTTTTTTTATACTTCACTTTTAAAAAGTATTATCTATATTTCAGAAAGGTGTTGTTTACGGTATAACAAGAAATTTGATCACTTTATTCAATTGGAATACTAATTTACAAAAATATTACATATTTTTGTTTATTGAACATAGATTTTTTCATTATAAGATATGTGTGGTACTTAAAGCATTTTTTTCTCCTATCACGTCGAAATTTTTATATCAAACCGTTTATATTTTTCGTATTTACATACACGTTTACATACAATAATTGTGATGATTTCTTTACTCAATTCTGTACACCACAAAGAGACGTAAATACCATAGATTCTTCTAAAATGTCGCCTAAGGTGTGCAAAATTATTTCGGATAATTTTTGCTAAGTTTATGGCAATTTTATTCAGTTTAATCGAGACTATCCAAAAACGAACTCAATACAAAAGTCCTATTCACATTATTTTGAATTTCCAATGTCATATCAAGATATATTCTGAGCTTGTCATGTGATTTGCAGAAATTACAGATTGGTTATATAACTAACTGGTAAGCCAATAATCTGAAGGGAACACAAGTTTTTTTTTCCATATCGTCTGTCCCATGCAGTGAATTGTAAAGAAACCTATAAAACAATATCTTTACTTACTTTACTTAATCTTGTGCGTCCCACACACTTTTTTACCAGTCTCTAGTTATTCATGCTACACACATTACAGAACCACCCACTGTCCTATTTTTTTCATTATTAATTTAATGCCCAGGTATTTCCAGTATGTCTCGTTATTTGTTTTATCTCTCTTGAAAATCTCATTCCACTGCATTCACACGTGGTTTACTTTCCTGTCATTGTCCATGTCTGAAAAAATATCCATATTAGGTAAATTGCTTTAATATGAATGTCACAATTGATACATCTATAGTCACCTAAAAGTCATATGAATGATTTTAGATTTACAAGGTGGCCGCACAAAGTACTGTTGCCTTCTGGTTACGGAATTTTTTTGATAGAGAAAAATATAAGTGATTCTGTGACAAAAATACTATCAGAATACCGACTGTACCATTACACTAAAAACAATCTGTAGGGATATTTTGTTATGTTTTTGACTCTCAATTATAGTCCATTTGTTATAAACAATTAAAGAAAATTATGTTTTTGGTGAAATACGGTTTAGCGACTGAAAGTATAAGAGTAGTTGGGGCAATGAGCCAGCATATAGAACGCGGCAGCTGCGCGTTATTAATATGGCGAGCGGTTTCATCAAAATCTCAAAGTAGTTAAGCAAAATTGTTAAGCTTTTTGGGAACAGAACATGCTAGGATATTACTCTTTAAAGCATTTACAAGAATATGGCTAAAATCTAAGGCTTTTTGGTAAAATATTAAGTCTTAGATAATTTAAAACTTCAGCGAGGTAATTTTTTTTCCATAACAGGAATTATAAAATAAAAAATAAAATGATTGTTTCATAAACAAAAGTTTTATAACCTGTGTAATTATATTAATAATGTTGTTATTATCAGGAACATCATCTCTTCTTGTGGGAGGTCACGGACAATTTTTAATATGCCAACCCCTTTACGACTACCCACATTACGAAACGCTTAGTGAACTTGTTGATGCAGGTGGGATTCTATATAGTAATAGAGGCATTTTTGAAACTTTTGAACGCCAAAATAATGATTCTGTTAAGATCGCGAACATTCTAAAGTAAGTTATTAACTAAAATGTAATTTAACTCATGTAGTCAATAGGGTATTAAATAAATTTCAATAAAGGCAAATTTACTCTAATTTAACTGCACTGATTAGGAAATGGTACTAGCAGATTTACTTAAATTAAATTACATATTTACTTCTTATCTCTCACCCATAACTGGCAAGAACTCTTTTTCCAGAATATTGTTTTTCAGGGGTTCTCAACGTAATCAACCACTATATAAGACTTTTCACCTACATAAGCAAATTAATTTGGAAAAAATTCTTAATCACAAAAATTGGGATGATTTAAGATCTATATTGGAAAATTTTACTATGGCTAAATCACATATAGAAATTTTAAGCCCTAGTCTGCAGCTAAACTTACAAGTAAGTAAAAACTTCATTTCAACTTTTATTAATATAAACTTATAATATCAAAAAAAGTTGGGGAGAGTTGGACAATTGCACCCGGTTAATAATAGGCTCCTTCCTCATGAACTCGCTCAGTTTAATTAACCACGCAAGTCGAGTTTAAACCTCGTAGCTCCTCCCTATACCCCACACAATATACTGTAGGCTACTTCAGATGATTTCTAAAGTGTTTCTACTTTGTTTTTATAAGTTCAGTATAATTTATCAAAGCATGAACCCATATTTAAATTAAACAAACCTATATTAACGTTTTATATATTTGAAGAATATTATTCTTAGAAATCATTGCTTCATTAAATTGAAATATCATATGTCCCTCAGGGTGTACTATTGTCAAATAACACTGCAAAAAAAGCAATCTCATAAGACTAAATTCAAATAAAAGGCATTTATATGAAACAAGGACATTAACCCCCTAATTCACTAACACAGTTGTACTTTACAACCGTCCTAAATTGATAGCATAGGGCTTAAACTGACAAGAGCAACAATGAGTCAAGCAAGTTGTAAATCCTAAAAATACAAGCCTAAGAAATTATTTTATTTTATTACTGAACCGGCAAAAATGGAGAATTTCATTTATTTTCAGGATACTCTATTTTTTGCATATATCAAGGCTTTATCGCAAGGTTCTTATCCTTAATATCCCTATATAAGCATTTATTTGTCGACATATGCAACATAAAGTACAACAATATCATAAGCAAGACAAAACTGGCCGACTACAAGATTTAAATTGTATGGCTGCTAGATCTGGTTCAAATCTTAAATATTCTTAGTGAATCTGACTGTAAGTTTTTAATTAAGTAAAAAATGTTGGTTAAACAATCTAACTAAAAGCTCATATTTAAATTTATTTTTAATATTTTCTTCCATCCAGTTTTTGAATCAACCCTCTGTCTTTACTAGATTAGAAGAAGGTAAAGTTTGAAAAATACGGTTTCGAAGGCATAGATTTCAAAATCATTCCATAATGGTAAGAAGTATGTTAACAAAAATTTATAAATTACAACTTAAAAGGCCATTCTATAGAACAAAATAGTAGATATCATATTTGGTTCTGGTTTGTTCTGAAAGTAAAATCATATACTTATCATATTAAACACTTTTATGATACGATAATAATTTTCTTTTTGGTGCCGTCATTTTAATATATCATTCAATAAATGTTTTTAAATCAAAATTCTTTCAATTTGATTAAGCAAGTTACAAAAATAATTTGAATCTAAAGTGATTTATTAAGTTATATAGCTAAACAACAAAACATAATAATAATTTCAAGAATCCCAACTCACTATGCAGGGGAGGTCAATATAACAATACTTTGTCATAAAAGAAACGTTCTAAAGTACCCCTTAACGGAAATACATAGCCCTAAAAGGGTACCCAGTGATTTACCTTATCGGCTCTAAATTTTGAACCGACTAGTATCATTTAATAAAATTTTAATTTTTTATAGATGCCATAATGACTCATTAAACTATACAACAGTAGATTTTTCAGATCATCAGGGAAATCAGGAATGGACTTGCAGCCACACTTGTTGGACCTACAAAACAATGTTACAAAATGGATTGTACATGAAACTCTCACAGAAGAGTTACTTGACCCGTACCACGTTGAAAAAGTACACACTATGGCTCCGGATGATTATCCCGTAGGGCTCCAATATTCCAAATAGTTTCTATACAAACATATCCTAAATTAAAATTTTTCTAACCTTATTTGGTTTACCGATGAGGCTAGTTTTACAAGAAGTGGCATAATAAAGTCACACAATTTACATTTTTGGACTGAGGAAATCTCACACGCTATAATTCAAAACCATCGGGGGGCTGGAATCATCGGAAATAACCTTATAAGGTCCATTTGTTTTGGAATGGTGAGATTTATTCACAATTTATTGAGCCAAATTTAAATAATATATTGGAAGACGTACCTCTTGATAGAAGAATGCAAATGGGTACATGCATTATGGTTCCCCACCTCATTTTTACCGTGTAGTACGTCAACCCTTAACAAACGTTTTTGGCCCTATATGGATAGGTCGAGATAGACCTCTTTTATGACCCCAAGGCCTCCAGATCTAAAACACTCAGACTTTTACTTCTGGGCACGTCTAAAAGAACTAGTTTATTCAACACCAGTAAACACTAGAGAAGAACTACTAGAGAGAATAGCACAGCATTCTAAGGAAGTTCGTAATAATACCAGAATATTATTTGCAGTGCAGCGGGAAGATAGTCGAAGCATAAGAATATTTTTTGAAGTACGTAGAACCTATTTTGAACATTTAACAAAATAACATTTAAACGTTTTCACCATTTTTGCATTTTAATAACATTGTAAATTAATTTGGCCCCGATCAACGAATTGAATGGTTTTTGGACTTGACAATGTCTGAGCTGGAAATCTTTTAGCATGACATCTTCTTGCCTTCAAAAGTTGGGCAGCGCTTCTCCATAAATTGAAGCACAACAGCACACCCTGCATATTTTATTTTTACCTGTTTCTGTTTATCGTTAGTAACTTTTGAGTTTGATCTGGAAAATGCCAGTTTTATTGAAATAAATTAAAAGTACCTTTATTGAAGAGAAATCACCAAAATATTTAAAAAGTCCGTTTTCAGCTCTGAAAAATGACACCTTTCAAAAATCAGGCCCAACGAGTGTGGCTGCAAATCCGTTCCTGACTTCAGCGATGATCTAAAACATATACTGTAGTATGGTTTAATGAGTCGGTCAAAATTTAGAGCCGATAAGGTAGGGCTAGATTCCCCTTTAGGGCTCTGTATCTCCGTTAAGGGGCACTTTAGGAATTTTTTTCCATGACAAAGTAGGGTTATTTTGACCTCCCCTGTATGTCCCCGAGAAATTAGGAGGTACTTACCGAATACTCGGTTTTATACAAATATTACAACTAATAATTTTAAGTATTTAATAATTGGAAACCAATCAAGTAGAATTTTGATGGAGTCAATTTCCAATTATTAAAAACCCAATTAAATAAATGTTTCATTTTTCTCCAATAGATTACAATATTTAGGTATTTAAAATTTATACTATCCTAACCGTAGTTTTAACATATGAGTATATTACTTAAAGAATTGTATAACTAAAAATTATTTAGCTAACGTCAAGCTATAATTGCCCTTGATATAACAAACTATTATTTTAGATTTTGTCGTCGAATACTGCTACAAACTTTACCACCTACCGGCTTCAAATGTCAACTTCAGCTACAAAAAGAGATGTGGGATCATTTGCCGACCAGCTTAATACTGTAGGTAGACAACTCACTGATCCAGTTAGCAGCAGAAAGGTTGACAATTTGGTAAGATATTGTACTAAAAATTGAAATATTGCTCTTAAATTAGGATTAATAATATAGCTGAATATAAATCAGAAGTTGATTGGGAACCAGAAACAATAAAAAAATTTGAAAGTAATTCTAAAGGAAAAAGTAAAAATTTAAACTTTTTTGCAAATGTAATAGTACGAACGGCAACACCGTAAAATGTAGCTATGTAGCTAGTCTTACTTGAGTCAAAAGTTAAAATAACCGAGATAATGGGCGTCACAGTATTTTTTACAATTTTTTGATTTAACTCTTAAGTGAATTAAAATATTTGAACAAAACTTGGTTGCCAGTGCTTCCTGGGACGAAGAATCTAATTATAATCATAGTTTTGCTGTTAGCTGTAGTAGTCGCCACCTATGGCATTGAACGTGTCTTTACAATGCTATAACATTTTGCACCTTAATATACAGGGTTAGGAAAAAACTCCTGTAAATTTCTAAATCTAAAGGTAATGGAGAAAAATTTTTCTTACGAAAGATTTAGAAAATCAAACGGTATATTTGGTGATGATCTTGAAATTTAAATTTAGATAAACAGGTAAATTCCATTGCTTTCTTTAACTTTAAAAATACGCATATAAAATATAATTTAGACCTCTCTTGAGATGAATATCAAAAATCTTGGTCATGAGACATCTCAACCAAGGAAGAAATTCTCATACATAAATAGATAAAATTATAGCAATTTATACATTTATATCATGTAAAGTTTATTTTTATGTAAATTAGTTTGTTCCTACTAAGGTTACAATGCGGCCAGAATTTTGAATGTTAAGTAAATATTCACCATTTAGTCAAGAACAAATTACTTCAACAAATGCAGATGAAAAATATATTATTTTCTTTTATGCGTAAATATATATATATATATATATATATATATATATATATATATATATATATATATATATATATACTTTAAAAATTTTAAATATACAGAACCAAACGTTGACTACATATGATAATTTTTAATATAGGAACATCATAGAGTAAGCGCTGGAAAACAATCTTTTTAAAATGTTTTATACCGGTTGCAATTTCTGACCAAGTCATCTTTATATGTACAACATAGGGTAATTATTTCCATAAAGTGGAATCAAGGAAAAAACTATTTTCTTGAAATTTTTTTTGTATACTCCCTATTTTGAAATCGTAGAATACAATTCTGGCCTTGCTTTTCCACAATTTTTGTTCATAATTCCACCTTGAATGAAGTCTAGACGCCAATCTATGACAGAACATTGTAACTTCATAGCTTCCCATTCGTATCAGTCTTAGGCCGCTGCAGCAAAGAAATGTCTCGCTCTGATGTAAACCTACATATTTATTGGTGTCTCGAAATGTCAATCTTACTTGGAAGAATACAAAAGCTGATGAGACGGGATAATATTCTGTTTCACTTCGAACTTAATAACACCATATTTTCGTTATGTAACATAAAATGCTCAAAACATAATTGCGATACGGTATTCTGCGACGTGTCTGTATACACCCTAAAACCTAAGTAATCCTAAAAACTAACAAAAGGGCAGATAAACAAGATACCCGCCTCTCACCTAGACTTCTAAAAAACTTCGCAATTAAACAAATAAATTGAAAAGATAATTGTTTAATAAAATGCGTGCCTCCATTTATCCCTAAGATAGCATCCCCCGCAGTAGACACCAACACTAAAACAACATTTTATGGCAAATTGCCTAGACTATGTAGACATTCAAGACTCATGATAAATTTGATCTTATTTTTTGTGTTCTTTTTTGTTACCTTATTATCTAGATAAATACCCTTCCCTTTTAGGCGTTTTCCATAAGGAAAGTTGTCCACAATGAAATGCAGAGACTAAACGAGATACGGGGGCGAATTCTTTACAAAATAACTACGTTAGAAGTCCTGCTTCCACCGTTGAATAGACAAGTGAATCAATCACTGTCACATCTCAAAACTATTCAGTTCTTCCTGGACAATCAGGGATGGCAAATCGCGGAGCGGGTAAGGTCTTTCTTTATCCTATTTTATATAACAAGTCAATGTCCTATGAACTATTTTATCGAATTTAGCATAATAGTTTGACACAATTTTACAGGGTGCTTTATAATTAAACAGCATTCATTTCCAGTCGACCTATACCATCTTATTTTACAAGATGAGAAATGTCATGTCATTTGAAAGAAATCTCGTTTTGCATCACAAAGCAAGATGCGATTTTTTTAAAACTCGGTTTCTCGTAAACTGATCAATGCATATGTGGTTCTAGTACAAAGAATTCAAACACTTTTTTAGTTTTTACTTAGCGAATATGTCTGTGATTGAAAAAGTTCAATAAGGCGTAAAGGAATGACGGGTAATTAGAAGGCAATATTGAAAATCGGGACAATTAATTTTAAAATTTAAGTTTCAAATTTTAATTTGAATGCTGTCAAAATATAACAAACTTCAAAATTAATGTAATAAATAAAGCTTATCTGAACATTAAGATTTATATACTTTTTCGGTGTTATATAACTAACTTCGGTTAAAATTTATAAATTACACTATTTTACAGGCAATTTGCGACTGTAATGTAAAAGTCAATCTTTTGTTAATTTTTAGTCTCTAAAAACGAAGATTTTTGAGTTATGATTTTTTCAGCAAAAATAAATGAGTATTATAATCACATTATTTTAAAAAGTAATTTGTAATTTACCGGAGCGAAACGTTGCCAAATTTACGTTTCCCATAAGTTAGGGAAATTGTGCACACTCTGGCAATACCATATGAGAGTTTTTAGGGATGGCAAATCACCCACGAAGTCTCAACCCCCCTAGGGCTTAAAATAACGGAAATACGAATTTAAAGACATATAATTTCAAATTTCGCCGTCGCTTTTCAAATCTCCGATACCCGATGTTTCTAGAAAATACCAAAAGTACGGGACGGCTATATAAACAGTAGACCGGCAGTCGTATCATCAGTATTGGTTTGGCACGAGTAGTGGTCAGTATTAGATAGAGAGCGAAGTGCACAAACAAGCTAATAATAAGGGCCTTGTATTAGTGTTATCTTTGTGTTGAATAAAGTTAGTTGTCGCCTGTAAACGTAGTATAATATCTCTGAACCGACGTACGGGACAGTATAAAAATGTCTAAAGCACAGAAACGTAGCTGTGTTATCACCACGGATAGTTTTTGCTACATATGTGATCAGTTTACCCCTAAATCGCAAAAAAAGACAATTAACAAAATGACCAAAGTAGCTTATCATAAGTATTTTGGATGTCTTGTTGGAGATCAACCGCAACCAGGAGCACATAACCCGGACCAATGACGCTTATTTATAAATTCTTCTTAAATAAGTTTAAAATCAGTTCTCCTCCATAATGGCACAACAAAAGACCCTCTATTCCTCTTGCATATGCAGTTGACATGAAGAAAACGTACGAAATTCGAAATGCAATAAGCTATAATACATATGTGGCAAATATGTGGTAACTTCAGGGTAGATTTCCGAAGTTTTGCCATTTTCTTTGTCTCTGGGACAGTAGAGCAACACAGAGCCATTACCAAGTAAAAGAATGTATTCCAGGTCAACTAACGTAAAGAATATACCTCTTATTGATCGCAAAAAAAGTACTATTACCTCCATTATACATTAAACTGGGATTGACTAAAAATTCGTTAAAGCATTAGACAAAGAAGGAAATGAGTTTAAATAACTTAAACAAATTTTTCCTAAACTAAGTGATGCTAAGCTTAGGGAAGGAATATTTGTTGGACCACAAATCAGAAAAATACTAAGGGATTAACAGTTTGATGAAAAATTATGTGATGTTGAATTAGCTGCGTAGATTTCTTTTAAAACAATTGTTTTGAGGTTTTTACGAAACAAAAAATAAAAACTTACGAAAAACTTGTATAACTACTTGAAAACTACGGCAAAATTGGCTGTCTCATGTCTCATTTAGTGACGAGCAAGAAGAAAGATTTCATCCAGACAAATTAACAATGGTGCAACGCTACCAAGACAGATGGGATCCAGCAATGATGGGGTTTATTGTTCGTTTCTTATGAGAGAAAGCGATCAAGAATATAAATGAAAGTCAACATTTGTAAAAAAGTTATATATAAGAGACTTGATATAACTATATTTTCATGTGTATTTTTGTAAATAAATTCTATTATCCTAAAAAAATCTTGTTTTTTATTGTTTTTAACTTATGTATAAATATTATATTAAAATATTTGTATTAAATAAAAACAACTGATATATTCTATAACTGAAAATTTATACGTGGTGGAAAATTTTCGTTGTTGAATTCGCAATCAAGATGCTTTAAATTCCCACAGACAGTCATTATAACATCAGTCGCAATTTTTTTTATATTCGTTGACTACCGATATTTTTAACACAAGTCTTCAAGGTTCTGTTGTTGGGCGGTTGGGTGGTCAGAACTGGCCTATCAGATCAGGATATTGAGATATTTGAGATTATGTACTCGAAAAGTGATTTTTTTGACTAATTTTGAAATTATGTACAATACAAGCTATTGAACGGTCATCTACAATTTCCTCTTGCAAAGTAACGGCTATTTTAAGTTATGAAATATATCGCAACAACGTCATCAGCATTCACATTAACCCTTTGAGGCATACATTTTTCTACTGTATAAATTTCTCTCAAAAATTTGAACTTGGGGATTTTTGCGATCGCTTAGTAGGAACATGAGTCGCTGATTATGAATATTGTGTTAAAAAATAGAAATTTTTCTTTTTAAAATGGCGGATTCAAGATCACAGATCGAAATTGCAAAAAGCAGTATTGACCTAAAAACCTACTATCTTGTACTTAAAATTGTCGTGGCTTTGCAAGAAAAACTCATAAGTGACCTGTGTAGTTCGTTTCCAGTTGCAGTAATGAATAAAATAAAATTTAAAATACCTACTAATGATCAATTGTTTTTTTTTACCGAAAAAAGATTTCTTTATTTCTTACTGAAATTTTGATTGTTTAAAAATTTCACTTTACTCCGTTGATTCATAGATGTCGTTCGACTGGCGATATTTTTCAGTCTGACATCGAAGTTGGTAGACGGCAGGTGTAATATCCTGCCGACATACCTTGAAATTTATGGTTCATATATCAATTATTTCCTGCTAATGTTGCTCTTGGTCCGATACAGCTCCACTAACGAGATCATGAGGTGATTGAGACGCGTATGGAGAGAGGACCAGAGCGATATTTGCAGGGAATAAACTGTTTGTACTTATATTTTTAATATTCTCTGAAATAAAGAAAGATTTCTTTATTTCTTGCTGAAATTTTGATTGTTTAAAAATTCGAACTACATTTGTTCGATTTTAAGTTTTAAAACACGAAAATTTTCATAACTCTAGTAGTTAAGGTCGTACGTAGCCTTTTTTTTAAACTCCCAATATATCTTGCAAAAATATTTTTTTTATTTTGAACAACCGTCGTTATGTTTTTTCGGAAAAAAAGAAAAATTTCGTTCGAATAAGATGAAAAAGATGACTGGAATACTAATAAGGAATATTTTGCAAGTACGCCATTCAATATCCTGAAAACCAAATCAAGATATATCACCTCTATCGAAAGTTGTGCGTAAAATAGTTCGATTTTCTTACAGTTTTTCTACTTTTTAGCCGTCGTTCAAAAATCTTACATGAAAATATCTCATTGATTCTTTTAGCGGTACCTACTTTCTACACTATACTAAAAATATATCACTTCTATCAAAAGTTATAGGCGCACAACTGGCTATCAAACACGTTTTTCAATTTTTAACTCCCTGAAATAAATTTACTCGATTCTATCCAAAATTATGCGTGAACAAATTTTAAATAAAAATACTCTCGCATTGAATTAGGAACCTTATATTTTTTTGAATTATAAATATATGGATTTATTTCAAATTTGTAATATTTCTCCATAAAAATTTCAAAATTTACTAAAAATAAATTATGTTAAAATTTAAAAAAAAAATGTTGAAATGATTTAACTAATCTTGATTAAATTCTTAAATGACAATTTTATAACCCTAAATAAATTTTAATCAAAATATTTCTTACAGACAAAATTGTTTCTAACACCATATTTACTGAATAATGACTAAACACACAATGAGCTAAGCACAAAGGATATATTTTCCAGTCAAATTATGTCTGTTACGCTGGGAGCTATCACATCTTCTCGTTAAACAGATCCTATTACTCAAATAATTTCAGAAAGAACAAAATATTCTGGAAAACTTTTTATGGAATTTCAAACATTTTTAATACTTCATTCCATATTTTTAATCGTTAAATATAATCTTACTTTACGAAAGACTAACATATTTTTTATGTGGATATCTTAAATACCCTTAAAATTAAACAATTTTATCTCTTAGGCAAAATAAAGATTTAATATTTTTATACAAGGTGTCCGGTAAGTATTTAGAAATATCTAGGAAGCATATAGAAGAGATCTAAATAGCACTCATGCTTACTATTCATTTTTTGTTCGAATAGAAAACAACTTTTAACCCACCATTTTGCAACTCCCTTACAAAAAGAGCTTCGAGAGCGCTCTCCGTTTGTTCGTTGCTCTTCTTGTTTAGGAAATTTGTCACCAAGTCAAGTCACCATATCAGACGCCTCCATGCTAGTTGCTGATATTGAAGGCTCAGCGTCTCTTTCTTTTTTCTAGTCTTCTGTTTAAGTCCCAGAAGAAGCTAGCGAAGGGGTGGTGGCCTACCACAGAGTCTACATACTGTAGAAAGGCTATTTAAATCGGAGTGCGTCAGGTGCGGAGATAGATATCAAGTGACAATAAAAAAATGTTTATAATATGACGATGCGGAAAAAAATTTCCGGGCTTCCTTATAGATAACGCTCGCAACATCATTTGCTTTGTGTTGTTTTTTATTTTACAATTTTATGAAGTTTTCAAGATTTATTCTTTTTCAAGTATCGAGAAAACAGTTCATCTCCTAGAGACATAAAGGCAAGGAGATTGAAGAGAATTAGACAATACCTTGAAGGCATTATTATTGTAAAAACGTGGATGACAGACGAGCACTAAACGACTGAAAGTCGAATAGGTCAAGACAATTAGCGCAGAATATTATACTGTCTTTCTGAACCATTTGAAACAAGGAAAAAATATCAGATCTGGCTAACAAAAAAGTCTGCTTTTATCACAACAATACAGCCACGAAACTATCATGCGCTCCATTTGTCCGACTTAGCCCGTTCGGACTTCACCCACATTCCGAACCTTAAGAAATTCTTTGTTGGGAAAAAGTATGGGTCCAATTCCACAATCATCACGACGATGACACCTTTCTTACAGATTTGAACGAAAATACTTATAAGGAGATTTTGGTGACGTAAGTGTATATCTTTAAAAAGAGATTATGCATGAAAATATAGTGAAGTTGTGTAAAAATTTTTATATGTTACTTCTTAGGCCGAAAACTTTTCATCCCCTCTCAGCTAACTCGCAAATTAGCAATGATGGCATCACAACATAAATATCATTCAGAAATTTGTGTCACGTAGACAATAAATATTGATTGGTTCTTACTTCTAAAATTTATCAACTACCATTAAGAATTTCCACTAAACTAACAGATAAAGTCATCCACCAGTAAGTTACAATAAATGTGATAGAGTAGTTCAATTTCCGACTGAGCTGGAACATTATCGGAGCTTCCACTTAACTCTCACGTATATAGAGATTCCAAAACACATTCGTATAAAACAGGTATTATAACTCCTCGTGCAAAAACCAATGAAATTTTTGGCGATATTATGGTAATGTATGAAATCTGTGATGAAATGTTTAAAAGTGAGGGAGAAATGAAAAATCACAAGTTCATCCAATATGATATAAGTAGATTATCACGCGCGGGTAGTCCCATGGAAAATGCTGAAGTGTTAGCTGAAGAACCTATGTTAGATTGACCAACCGCTATGGAACTTGACGGTACAGTTGATTCGGATGAAGCCGGCGTAGTTGATTCTGTATTTGCTGATGAAAAAATTCTATGTGATACTTGCGGCAAGGTATACTCTAGTGCGAAAAGTCTAAAGGAACATATACAGAACAAACATGTACTTGATTATATCAGAAAAAGCAAGTATCCCAAAAAATGCAAGTGCTGCGACAAAATCTGTTCATCAGGAGCAGGTCTAGCGCTCCACAAACAAGTTCATGAAAAATGTAATTTAGATAAGAAAGGTGAATTTCCTAAGAAATGCGAATATTGCGATAAAGTCTATATTATTGAACAGGTCTGTACCTTCATACTCAAATGCATGAAAGAAAAACTTTGACTGATTTAAAGAAGAAGAAAATCGACCCTGTTAAACCTGAATTTATTAGGGAAAGAAAGCTAAGTGAGCACGAAAGTCAAGAAGAAGAAAACGAATGCTATCATACTTACAAACGTTATTTTAAAGTATTTGATACTAAAAGTTAGCTAAAGGATCATATAAAGTGTCATGGGATTACTTTTATACCAGAATTTAAAAAAAAAATCGGAAGGTTCTCTGTGATCTTTGCTATCTTGCTGTGGACAATAGCCAAGCACAAAGCAGAATAATTCAATAACGAACTTGATGGCATGCCATCTTTAAAAAGTTAATTGAACGTTGATAAACAGAGTGCTCCTTTAGTTTATACCTGCGATGTTTGTGTGGAGACGTTTGACTCAAAATTAAAGCTTAAGCAGCACAAGGAAACGAAATAAGAATGCATGGCTCATGCTTCTAAACCTAGTAATTAGTAAAAATTAAGGATGATCAATCAAAATCGTTCATAAATATCCTAACTTAAAAGTAAAACGTAATGTTTTTGTTTTTCAATGGTGGTTTTTTAACTAATTTTATTTAAATGTGTTTCGACTATTTTATGATACATTTTTACTGAGTTTTATTTATTTATAATGTTATTTGTGTATTTGTCAAAACCGATAACTTCCGAAAGTAGACACGAAATATGATGACTTTTTAAAAAGCTAAAAGTTGACAAACTTCTTAGTTGATAATTGATAGTTGTTAATTTTTAGTAAATTTTTAGTGAGGACAATATACAGATGAAAGTAAAGTGTAACATTTAACTTACATGTGAAAGTTTATAGTGGAATTTGTTAGTGGCAGTTGATAATTTTTGGAAGTATGAACCGACCATAGACAGATTTGAATCAAGACTAGATTTTTTCATATGGAAAAATAGTAGATTTAAGATCCTTTTACATAAAATTAATTTAAGAAAATACGTAATACAGATAGAATATAGTGTATCCACATACGAGGTACCGCCCTAAATAGTTTTTCGAGTAAATCATTCTTGATAAAAAATTTTGCTTGTCTACAGATTTTAAAAACAGTGACCAAAATATGATAACGTATGCAGGGTGTTCAAAATATTAAAAAATGTAGAATTAATCTTAAATGAACACTATTATTTTTATTTTTTTGCAAATAGAAGTGTAACAGTTTAATAAAAGTTTATTTAAAAAATGCAAAAATTAATTTTACCTTTAATTTATATTATAAGTCCTTCTCTGACACCTTAACAATAAGTTTGAAATTAATAGATAATTCTTCCATATGTTTGACCTCTTACTAGTACACATTTTTCTAAATTCTTCATACACAGAAGTAATCATATTTGTATTTAGAGTTGCAACAGATTCATATTTTTTTCTTTTAAGAGGTCAATGTTGTCATTATAATAATTGTGGTAAATCATTTGCTTTAATTAACCCTTAGAAAAGTATCTTTTAGGGTTAGAACAGGCACTCTAAAACGGCCAATCCACTTATCCTAAAAGTGAATGTTTAACCATCGTAATAAAGAGTGAGCAGGACATCCGTCTTTTTAGAAGACAAAGTTTCTTCCAATCTCTAAATGTTTATCCTCCAGACATAACTAAATTGGTTAACATTTCCAGATACGAAATTGTCTACTAAAAAAAACGATCCAATTATTCTTTGTTACAGTAGGTATCACCAAACATTAAGTTTTTAAAATTTTTGACTACCAGTGACAATTTTGAAAAAAAGACTACCCCATTAGTCTTAAAAGTTGCCTGGTCGAAAAATAATATATTCTTATAAAAAATCTATTAACAGTAAGCATCATCTCAATCTTTCAGTTTGGTAATGAATTTTGGTGCGAACGCCCGAAATTCCTTGCTTACTAAAATATTATGAATATGAAACTTGCTAACTGTACAAAAAGTGTCCACTCTTTTCCTTACTAACAAGCTTGCAGCGTCACCTTACTGTTTCTTAACTTGTTGATATTTTTTGGATCCCCAATAGCATCTAATTTTTGAAGTTATTTAAGCACGATTTTTCGAGTTACATAAACATTTGGATCCATTTCAATAAATATTTCAGTCGCATGTCGATAAGATATATTTCCAAGTCCATAACATTTTACGAGGTAATTCCTTTGTTCTAAGGTTAGCATGGTCAATTTATTGTCTAGTAATTATTTTTTAGTACACTACAAGTAATAAGTTATGTTGAAATTGATAGAAAAGTATCCGTTGTCATATTAGTTCACTTGTTTAACAAAAAATAGGAATGTTTATTCCAATACCTTACCTTAAAAATGTAATTTTTTTCTGAAAATTCATTTTAAATTTTTTCTTTAATGAACAACGTATTTAGGAATTGTTTCTAATAAATGTTTCGGTTAATAATATCGATTTTTTTTGCAAAATTTGAGTATTTGTTTCCGAAACAAAGAATGGTTTCTCGACCAAAAGAACTCTTTATTTTTTGAGGCTAATCATTCATCAAGCCAAATTTTCACTTCTTGTAAGTATTGTTCTGAAAGTCTATGCTGCATTTATCGAAATAAACGGTAGTCCAAAGGGAGAGGGGGGGGGCTAAGTTCGTTGAATATGTCGGGTGAAGTAGGACATCCCATTTACGGTTTTTCAAACATTTTTTTACACACTTTGCAACGGGGGGTTGAGCTTTCTTATGTTAAAAAAATGTAAATCGTATTTTTCTGGCGTATTTTAATCGTTTTTCTTTCAATGCTCGATTTAATTTTATCAATTGTCGATATCATTCGCCAGTAATTGTTTTACTAGATTTTAACAATTCGTAATACACAGCTCCCTTATTATCCCACCAAATACACAGAAAACCTTTTTTCCATATATATTGCGCACTTATTATGGTGTTGAAGGCTGACCTGGACCTAATCTTGTTTTTTTGCGTTTCGAGCTTTTCATTACCAGTCACAACTCAATGCAAAAAATATTTTCTTTTTTGTCTGTCCAGCAAAATTTCACATGTGATTTTCCGCCTTTCAATGTCTCTTTCCTTCAGTTACGGGACCCATTTGTCTTTTTTCTTGATCTTGTCCAATGCGTGTAGATATTCGGAAATAGTTGACTGGGAAACATTCAATGTTGCTCCCAATTTTTTAACGTTTAAGTTGAGTCTTCATCGAATAATTCTTGCTAATCTGCATATTCAGACTTTTTCGGCTGACCTGGACACTCCCTGTATTTTACATCAAAATCACCACTTTTTAAGCATTTAAACTATCGTACATAAGTTATTTGTATTAAAGCATTCTCACCATAAGCTTCGACCTACAATCGATAACTTTCAGCAACTATTTTCTTTAAATGAAAGAAGGTTATTAAACATACCTGCAAAACGTCTTTTCGTGGTACAAAGTTCAATCTATAAAGAACTGTGTTTTTTGCACAATGACAATTAATGGCAAACTGACTTCTGATGGCGTAGTAATATAACCTTATAAAATATGTCATTACTACATACCAATAAATGTATTCGTGACGCCAAAATCGACATTAATAAACAAAACACATGTTATCTCAAAACAAGTTGATTAAATAAAATCTGTAAAAAAAATACAAGTAAAAGTATTTTAAGATTGAGATTAATTCTACATTTTTGAATATTTTGAACACCTTGTAATCATTATCATAAGTTAGATCATTGTTTTTGAAATCGGAAGGCAAGCATAATTTTTAATCAAGAATTAATTTCTTCCGAAAAATCAAAAATATTGAAATTTACTAGATTGCGTTACCACATCCGTGGACACACTGTGTAGGTCATTATAACTAACGTTTATAATTAAAAATCTTCAGAACGTATTGGAAAAAAAATAATATAAAAGTAAATACATAAATAGCAATACAAATAATTAAATTAACGATTTTATTAATTATAATCTTCTTAATACAATTTTCCAAGTTGTATCCATAAATTGTCCCCTCGGCTGCAACACTTTAATTGAAAGCATCTTAATGAAGATTTGCGGAACGGATTTCTAATAATGAAGCTTCTCGTTAATATAGGGTTTTGCGGCTGTTTATGTCAGTACATAAATTTCAACCTAAGGACTTGAATTTCCCGTATAAATTATAAGATTCAGGCCGTAACTAAAGTTAGAGCACTGAAATGTAATATAATTGCTAAGGCAACGTGTAAGAGGTCGGAGTAATGAAGACGAGATCGATTTTTTGCAGGTTATGAAATCTAGCTGGACGCAGCGCACCACTGCTCTTTTTCTTCAATGAAACTTTTCAGAAATAATTATAAGATTGTCAGGAGTAATAAGGGCTACTTTTTTTTACCTGTCTGATTATCTGTCTGCATGAGCTAATCTTTGAAACAGCTAACCGATTTCGATCAAACCTTATATATATGAAGAGGAGGTTGTAAGGAGTAATGAAGGCTGTTTTTTATTCTGTTTATATACACGTGCAAGTCTTTGAAGTAGCTTAACCGCTTTGGATGAAAACTTCCAGATATAAATAGGAGGTTATCAGAAATGATATAGACTACTTAAAAAAACTGTCATAACTCAACAATCTTTGATTTCCCAAGTTTCACGCGAACTAGGTCGCGAGTAAAAGCTAGTTGTAATAATATAAACATAGATAAAATTTACTTCGAGTTTTTAAATATACTTTCTTATCATGTATATAATATATGTTTATTCAGTCATAAAAAAATCATAAATTACCTACAGAAAGTCATATGGTTTTCTGCTGATATAAGCGAAATGGGTAGGTAGTGAAATGATTATTTTTGTTTAAGTAGAATTATATTGGCGCGATATGCGAACAATATAAACACTTTAAGAGATAATATAGAATAGAAACTTGTAATACAAAGCAACGCTAATATCAAGATTGACTTGATAACTTAAGTCCTACCCTGAAGCCAAAAGAAGTATGGAATTTGGTACAGAAAAAACAGGGAGTGTAGAGTGACAGAAGAAAAAACACTTAAATTAAACAATAGTATCATTTTCAGTATTAAACGAATTTTGTCAAATAATTTCGCAGGATATTTTTGATGTTGCTTGTGAAAGTTTATCTATTTTTGTACTCTCACAAATTTAATCATTTTTTTCCACCCATCATTGTAAATGATGTTATTAAAATCATAGCCAGTTTTAAACACTATGTTCGTGTAGATTGTATTTCAACAAAAATTCTTAAATAGGTTGGAAATAATATTGCACAACCTTTGTTTTATTTTTTTATTAGAATTAAAAATGGGCATAGTTACGTTAATTTTAAAGAAATGGTTCGTTTATAATTGACAACTACTGATCTATAATTGTTTCAACGGTTTTGAATAGAATTTTTCAGTAGTGCATTTATAATATAAACGATACTTTTCTTAAAGAAATATGACGTTATCTCTAAAAACAAAAATATTTTTTTCCTGAGAGGATGATGGAAAATGCGACTCACAACTTCATGGATTCTATCCATGAAGCTCTTGATGTAGCACTTTTCTTCGATCTTCTAAGGGCATTTGGTACTTTGAGTGCAGATATTGTGCAGAGGAAACTGTATTCCCAAGGTTTTAGAGGCAATTTTCTATCATGGCTGAGTTTCTATCTTCACTGCAGGAAAATTTATATAAAGATCAGTTATACTAACTCAGATTTCCTGAATGTTGGACTTGGAGTTCCCAACGGGCCTGTCTTAGCCTACTTATTCTTCACTTGCGGCGGATGTTAATAAACCTGATAAGCAGCAAGATTGAATAATTACGCTAACAAAACTGGTGCACGAAAAATAGTCTTATTGTAAGCCGGAAAAAAAAAGAGTTTGTATACAGTTTTACCAACGGAAAAACTTTGTAATCAAAGTCAAAAATGATGGACTTCAATTTTTAGTATATTTATTGGTAGTGACATTTCCTGGAACACAGGTATATTTCTAAGCGTGGCACTGCACTGTATGAAAAAATCCGACTTATATGGGTTGCAAAATGTAAATCACTTTCCAGATATTTTGAGAAAACAATGTGATTTTAATAAATTGAAAGCTAGCCTTAAAATATTTTTAATTGTATGTTGTTTTAATAGCTTTCAGAGCTTATTTCAGGAATGGTACGAGCACGTCAGTATTAGTCGGAGTATGGGGTGGAAGATGGTCAATTTGTTTCATAGCGAAAGCTAACTTGTGCAGGGATATATCTTGGGAGCTGCGGCAGTCAATTGGTCCTTCCGAGTAAACTTCTTGCCACCTAGTCCTATATACTTGAATCATGCGATCTATAGGATAGGGACTGTAACTTCCAGAAACGGCTGGTATTTGGTATTTGTGAAAGGCATTTTGTCCAGGTTTATCTTAAGTTCCCAAAGTCAAAATTATAACTGAAGGATATTCAGTTGGGCTTGTAAGCAACGCATGATAATCAAGGTTCATCCTGAACATGCTGTAATTGCTGTGTCCTTAGTGAACAGGGAGAGGCTACTCAATATATCCCTGAGTATATTCGAGATGTAATTGGTGAAGAAGTGGGCTAGGTCATCCTTGCAGAACTCTTGTCTCCATTCTCATAGACTGGGAGCGGGCATCGCCTACTCCGACTCTCAGAGTTCTTCATATTTACTAAAAGACCACCGTGTTAGGCCTTGGCGATAACTTTCGACACTTCTAGTATAACTGCTTCCAGATGAGATCGTCTATCGAATTGGGTTGTTTGTTTAGTAATCAATTGGGTAGTGGAGTGGCATGCTTAGCAACAGAAATGATCATGTGGTATTACTCGAACCTGAAAGGTTACAATCTTCACTTTCTCCAGAATGTTCTTTTCAGCTACCTTATCCATGGCGGATCACAGGCTAATCAGCCTCTAGATTGAGGCAAGGTTGAATAGTGTCCTTATCTTGTTAATTGCAATCACTTCTTGGTGCTTCTATACTATTGGGACGTGCAATGCCCTGAAAATTTTGTTGACAGTCTTGGCAGTTTCGGTAATATGCTTCTTGGGAAGCTTTCTCAGTGCAGCGTAACTAATTTTATTGTGTCTAGGAAAATTGCGAAGTTTTCTACTCTTAATAATTGATCTAACGTCCTCTGTGATGGTGAAAAACGGCAGGGCTTCTTGATTGTGCGCACTTGTTTAGGTATGTGCACTATTTTATAGAAATAGATACAATGTAGTTTTTATTTATAGGAATATTATTAGAAACTTAGAAAGCGTAAAAAATACAGGATCAGGAAATTTCTGGCGACACAATTTTAGTACTAGTCATTAAAATTTAGTAAAATACTCTGTTGGAATAGTACTTTTGAAAAATGTTTGCAGGATAAGTACATAATAGTTTTGGTCTCTTAGCCTTGATTGAACCGGAATAGCTCATTATCAGCGCCTAAACAATCGTTATAAAAAACCTTGTCTTGTACTGTACTGTAAACAATCTAAGAAAATAAAAAAAATAGATAGTAAACTTGTTAACCCACAGTAATTAATTCCCAAGACCGTCCCAAGGAATTTACAAAGCAATTACTTCCATTAGTTAATAAAAATTTTATGTTATTGATAACAACGGTTAACACAAACAGAAGGTCATAAACACGAATTTCGAAGAAAATGAAAGAAAAACACTACGAAACTCAAGGACATTACTAACGAAAATGAACTAAAATTGACGCTACCATATTTGAGAAGCCTACACTGGTTTGTTCTTGACGTAGTAGTTTTTTAGGACGCTAAATCCATATAGCCTATTTATGTCAATTTATAACATTTCTTCTCTACATGCCATATTGTTTTTTCGGCTTTTAGTATACTGTCATAGCATTGCATTCAGTAACGGCTCGTCACTATTTAGCAGGTGGTGCCAATACATGGAACAAAATATAAGATCTTTATAAAACATGTAATACAACAATTCCCTTACCTATATTCATAATAACAAGTATTTAACTGTGTTTAATGTTTATCATATCAAGCATATTAAAATTAAAAATATTTACCCTGGTAACACACTCTGCTCGGCAGACAATGCTGAAGAAATGACATACTATCTTTAGAGCATATTTACAGCAGAAATCCGTAAGACGCTGCCATCTATGAAATATTCTTGACGATCTACAGCAGAATTAAGTACGATTCTTCCAATTTAATTTTTCAAACCGTAGAGCAGATTCATAAGTAAAACGTATGCAAACATCAGTAAGATGCTGGATATCAGAGCGAGAATATTTTAAATCGTATGATGAACTTACTCAAAGCTGCTGTCCCGTCATTATCCATCAGCATTTTATGTAAGTAAATATATAAAAGTCGGAAACAGAAGAGATATGGTTCGGATTAAGCTTACAGATGCAGATTTGTTTCAGAATTGAGAAATGTTTGCTACCAGGGTATGTATGTAAACCTTGGATATTTTAATATATGAACAAGATGATAAGTTTCTTTTTTCGTTTCGTCACCCGCAATAAACAAACATATAAAACGAAATAATTTAGATGTTTCCTTAAACTCACACAGCTCTCCTGACTGTTTTAGTCAAAATATTTCCTTTACCAAAAGTCCACAAAAAGAGTGTATGTTGTTTGTTTATTTAACAACATTCCAATCATTTAGAACCTGAAACATATTTTGTCATAAAAGCACATGGAAAATAATAATACATAGTTCCATCTTACTCGTTCACATAAAAGCCTTTTTGAATCTTCGTCTTTTCACTGTATAATATTAATAAATGGCAGAATTCTATGTTGCCGATTATAGAAAATTCGCGCATTTTAAGTCGTTGTACCATTCCCGGACATACAAGTTATTAATATGGAGAAGAAGACAAAATTCGTAGAAATTTAACGTAAAAATAATAAAATAAATATATTTAAAAAAAAATTAGTGATGCCATAGCACTGAGGTACTATACTATGAACGGCTACTAATTCCATTGTCCCTATAAATTCCTCGATCGACAACCGCTTAACCAGGTACTTCCCTACCATAATAGGTTATCAAAAGTCATGATTTCAGACACTTAATGAAAAATTAATGTAACCTAAAACTAATTGGTTTCTTCATAATGAAGTAAGAATTGCGAATTGGAAAAGATTTTTTAAATATCATCGTTAATATATATTTGTCTTCTTTGTGTGTTATCCTAATAATTTTACCAGAATCCAATAGCTTAACAATTTAACTCAAAAACACGCGAAGTTCATAAAAATATTAAACTTTCTTTAAAGCCGACAGCAATTAATGAGCTATTTTACGACTCATTCCGAAAGGTTAAGGGAAAATTAAATATAAAATTAAAATTGAGTAGTTAACCGACCTAAATTAGTTAAATGGAGCTCGATACAAAAGAAAATGATTTGCGGCTGAAAACAGTTTGCTATTCCTGATTGCCCAAGAAGAAGTAAATAGTGCCGACATTGATTGATGCGTCCATGTTAAGCTTAATAATACAAGGTTGGATCGAATTAGTAAGACTCAAATGCGATTTGTGCGAAGTTATTTATTAAATTTTGATCAACCACGTGATTTGCTTGGTCGTTAAAAATATTAAACAAAGATTTGATAAACTAGCTTTCCGATTTTAAAATAGTGTTTAACATCATTGAGAATCATCAAACACACGTTTACACTGAAATAGTGGAAAATTTTCAATGGCAGAAATAGGCCCTATGAGGCCAGCATACATTACTGTACTATATCATAGTAACTGTCTGTGTTTTTGTACCCAGTTGTAAGAGAAATTACCTCAACGATCCGGTAATGCTAGTTTCCTTATTGTAAAGAATAAAAAATACCGACTTGGGTGGCAAAAAGCAATTCATAGTAAAAGTTTTGTGTCCAGTAATAGTGGCAGAGTGTGTGAGTGTAAATTTACAAAAGTTGCTTTAATCTGACACATTACCAACAGAACCTTCTTTCTCAATTGTTCGAAATACTTATCAAAAACTATAACGCATCAAAGAAGCAGAGACGTCAAGTTTAAAGAAATAGACGAAAATCTATTTTAAAAAGTATTGAAAAAAGCTAAAACGAAACACATAAGAAAGTTGAAAATTATGGAATTTTGAAAGATTCAATAAGTTATTTAAAAAATTTGGTTTAAGAAAGTGATGGTCCGCTATTAATGGAAAAACTTTAAGACTCTTTTGGATTGAACATACACTGGTGCCATCTATTCTGTGGGCTATTTGCACTAAAATTCATAACAGACAGAACTCTTTGGTGAATAAAATTTTTTAACGATTAATTTATGATATCTATTTGAACATAGAGGGGGTTAAGGTAAAATGACTATTATTAAAATATCCCAAAGCAGGTCGGTAATTTTGAGTGTTCTTACTGTTTGTTCTTTAATTGAGAATAAACGAGTTATATATTTATTATGTATTTATTTATACATTTTTCTGAGATAAATGAAGCAACACAAAAATCACCCATTCCCCAGATGAGTTAAATTTATCTAATCGCTAAAATCCGTACAATTTTAATAAATGTGATGAATCTATTTTCAAATTTTTCTCTTTTAATTAAAATTGAGAGTTTGTGTGAAATACAAACATTGTTAATGTTCATATAAGTAACATCAATCTATGAACCAATGTTTACATGAACAACCATATAAAATAGCGTTTTCTTAGATTCTTCCACAAAGATTGTAAAATGAGACACATCATTTATTTTTCATACAATATTTATATTTCATTCAAACTCTCTATTTTAATTAAGAAACATAAAAATCAATGGTTTTTGAATACCTAAGTTACTTATACTGGGTGTCCCAGACCACCCGTGCACCCCTTTTAAAATCTAAGGAAACGGTTTTTTTCAAAAAATTTCAAAATTTTGTACAACTGCGTCGGATACGCTCTTTCGATTGGTGACACTTACAAATGCCGGTTCCGACCGGAGGTAGGTTTTTCAGGCCGAAAATTCGTTTTTTTAAATGGAACAAGCATATTTTTATAACGGAATCGAATTCTACGCCACAAAATCTGAAACATTTGTTTATAAATATTTTTGTCGAAAAAGTTTTACTTAAGTTCGCTTTCTGTTTACATAAAATCTCCTATATACTTTGCTAACCCAATTTTCGGAAAGACAACTCTAATATTTAACAGTTCGGCGTCATCTCAAAAGACAATGTCATTTTGAGGAGTCATAATCAAATTTTTACTGCAAACAAAATTTTCTAAGAACATAATAACTTGTTTTAAAATAGCAATAATAGATAATCACGTTTTTACGGCTTTGGATGGAAAATTCTTTCATCTTGTTAATAATTAAAATGTGATTATTTAGTTTTCTATATAAAATAAATTGTAATATCCAAAAAAATCTTGATGATAGTTAAAATCTAACTATTGATTTTTGTTACTATAAAGAGGATTATTATGTTGTTAAAAAATTTTGTTTGCCGCAGAAATGTGAAAATCAACTTTTATTATTATGAAATAAGTTTTTGTGTTTTTAAAAAGTATTATTTTGTTTTGCTATTATAAAATGAATATTATCTCATAATAAATCTTGTTGACAGAAAAATGTGTTTATTACTCTATGTAGTTGTTATAATATTAATTACTGTGGGCTAACAAATCTTGTTAACTGTAAAAACGTGATTATCTACTATTGGTATTTTTAAACAAATTATAATGTTTTTGGAAAATTTTGTTTGCAGTAAAAATATGATTATGGCTCCTCAACATGAAATTGTCTTTTGAGATGACGCAGATCTGTTAGATATCACAGCTGTCTTTCCGAAAATTCGGCTAACAAAGTACAAAAGTGATTTTGTGGGCGAAATGAAATTTAAAGATCATTTAGAGGTCAAGAAAGACGTTTTCGAAAAAAAAAATTTTAATGAATATTTCATATTTTGTTGCATAGAATCCGATTCCGTTATAAAACTATAAAACTATAAAACTAGGTATGTTCTATTTAAAGAAATGAACTTCCGGTCTGAAAATCCACATCCGTTCGGAATCGAAAATTGTAAGTTCCACCAATAGGAAAAGCGTTCCGGACATTGTTATATAAAATTTTGAAATTCTCAAAAAATCCATTTTCCTAGATTTTGAAAGGGGTGGAAGGATAGTCTGGGACACCCGATATTAATATATATATATATATATATATATATATATATATATACATATATATATATATATATATATATATATATATATATATACATATATATATATATATATATATATATATATATATATATATATATCATTAGAATACTTTGAAGGGACATTCTACATTGAAAAAATTTCATATGAATATAAGTCGGCAAATGTATCATAAGGGAGCTATGGCCGTTTAAAAGTGGCCCTCGAACAGGGGCTTTTATTTAATATCTTTAGAACTGCTTAAAGCATCGATGTGTTTTCTAACATTCGAACGCATTAATAAATGATATTTTTTGATATTACGAGTTAGCAGTAAATTCAGCCAGGGGTATTCCGAAAAGAGAACGGTCCAGTTTATTTCTACCCATTTTTTTAAACGACAATTTTTTAAAATTTTAGCTCAAAATTATAATTCCGGGTAACTATTTACAGTCACTACACTAATTGCTACCCGCTTTAATTCAGAGGTGGATCCAGCCTCTCTCTGTGGGAGGCCGCAATAACAGAAGAGTGCAGTATGGCAAGCGAGAGCGAGTTGTCAACGGAGGGGAGGTACCAACGACATTTATGTTCCTAATGCAGTGGACTGGAGAACATTTTGGCATTTTCTGTGCTTGCGGAGTCAACGTCAACCAACCGTTACTATTTGGACCGCGTATAAAGCACGCTGCACGTTGAATTTCTTTCATTTGATCTACAACCATCAAGCTCAGAAGATGCCCTCTCGAGCGCTGCCGTTGGTGTTACTATCTGCGACCGCGTATAAAGCACGCTACACCTTGAATTGCTCAGAAAATACCAAATGGGATTTTGGCGAAACGTCTACAAGCTTCTACAAAAAACCCAACGAGCGAACGGAAGTATTCCCGAATTAATACTGAATCACATGTTCCCATCCGTCAAATACTACGCAACGACATATATATATATATATATATATATATATATATATATATATATATATATATATATATATATATATATATATATATACAGGGTGATTCAAAAATCGATCACGAAACTTAAGGGGGTGATTCTACTTGACAAAATAAGGGTAGAGCTTCATATAATTTTTTTTCAAAATGTCATTCGTTTTCGAGTTACAAGCCGTCCAAGTTCAAGTTTTTATTTTTTGTTTTTTGAATTACTCGCTTACAGGAAAACCGATTTGACTAATATTTGAAAGATAGGCTAAGTCTTCTGCGCTTCATCATTTTAGTAACAATTCACATTGATCGTTTGCCGCTAGAGGGCACTTTACCTACATTGAAAATTGTTTTTTTGGCATAATTTTTTAGTGTTGACAGCTACAGTAGTTTTTGGCATAATTTCTGAAAGACTGATGCCAGGCCTTTAAAAAAGGTGCTCTTAATTTACATCGCTAAACCCAACGGTTTAGACGTAAATCACCCTTAAAAATTAAGTGGTAAATTTACTTTTCTCATTTCATTACCACCAGCTACCAGGTAAATAGCTATCAAAGTATGCTAGAGCTGTCAGTTTAACATCAAATAAATTCGCTTTTTAAACTATTTAATTTATAATCTTAAAATAACTAATAATGGCTAATCACCAATATTCAAATATCGAATATTGTGATATCCATTTTTGTTATGGAAAAGCAAATGGTAATGCAGAGTTGGCAAGAAGATATTATATGGAGAGTTATCCGGAAAGAAATATCCCTCTTGCTCAAACATTTTCCAGTGTGCACAGGAGGCTTGCGGAATGTGGTTCCTTTAAAAGTTATAATGGAAATAGGGGAAGACCTAGAACTGCTAGAAACGTGCAACAAGAAGAAAGAGTGCTTGAAATTATTGAAGATAATCCAGGTATTAGTACTAGAAAAATTGGGAATGAAGTGCGGCTCTGTCAGGCTAGTTCATGGAGGATACTAAGAGAAGAACAACTCTACCCGTTTCATTCAAAAAAGGTGCAGGTTCTTTATGACGATGATCGGCCGAGACGGTTGTAAATGTGCAATCAGATCCTAGCTAAGTATGAACACGATAATCGATTAATTGGCGTCATATTATTCACTGACGAAGCTGGTTTCACTCGTGATGGCATAACAAATCTACACAACATCCACACATATGCTTACGAGAACCCAAACAATGTGGTAGAAACAAAACATCAGCGTAGATTTTCACTAAATGTGTGGGCAGGGATAATAGGAGATTACCTTATTGGTCCTCATTTCTTTGATGGCCCATTAACTGGTGACGTATACTTAGATTTTATCCAAAATCGTCTCCCATTGTATCTGGAAGATGTGCCATTGGAAGTAAGGGCCAACATGTGGATCCTCCAAGACGGAGCTCCGCCCCACTTTAGTATACGTGTCCGACAGTATTTGAATGCAACGTATCCTGAGCGATGGATAGGACGAAGTGGACCATTGGCATGGGCAGCGAGGTCACCAGACCTTAATCCTATGGATTTTTTCTTTTGGGGTCATTTGAAACAATTGGTGTACGATATTCCAGTAATCAACGTCGAGGATCTTCGCTTCAGGATAATCGAAAAGTGCCAAATTATTAAAGAAACACCAGGAATTTTTCATCGAGTTAGGCGACATTTTTTGAAGAGTGTTAGGAAATGTATGGAAGAAAATGGGGGACATTTTGAGAATCTTTTTTAGTTTGTTTAGTACTGTTTCATTAATTTTTATCAATTAAATGTATATCGCAATAATCCATAATATGAATATTTACTGATTAGCCATTATTAGTTATTTTAAGATTATAAATTAAATAGTTTAAAAAGCGAATTTATTTGATGTTAAACTGACAGCTCTAGCATACTTTGATAGCTATTTACCTGGTAGCTGGTGGTAACAATCAATGTGAATTGTTACTAAAATGATGAAGCGCAGAAGACTTAGCCTATCTTTCAAATATTAGTCAAATCGGTTTTCCAGTAAGCGAGTAATTCAAAAAACAAAAAATACAAACTTGAACTTGGACGGCTTGTAACTCGAAAACGAATGACATTTTGAAAAAAAACATTATATGAAGCTCTACCCTTATTTTGTCAAGTAGAATATATATATATATATATATATATATATATATATATATATATATATATATATATATATATATACGATGAAACTCTATTTAATTGTGTGTCATTAAGAGTTTAGATACAAAAAAAAAACGGAAGTAGGTCCAGAGATATAGAAGTTCCAGAAAAATAACACCTCTTTTATTCTCTTGGTTTAGGTTTGATAATTAAATAAAGCTGAAACACGTAATTAATTTTGATCTAAAGCCTAACATATATACAAAACATCTCGAGGTTTACGAGTTAGGATGATTCTTTAATGCAAATAAAACACGTTTTATCCCCTTATGGCGAAATTTCGAAAAATCCTTTCTTAATGGAAGTTTAAGTTATAAAAGCCCTGTGCACACCAAATTTCATGTCTCTAGATTTAGCGACTTGGACTGGGCGGTAATGAATCTGTCAGTCAGACCTTTTTGTTCGAGATGGGAAACTTTAGAATAAATTCGAAAACTAAAGGCCAACCTTTTTACAGAAACACATCAGTTTATGTATACGTACATACATTACTTCGGAATTTAGATAAATATTGTCATTGAATTGGTAAGATACATTAAACTGAAATTTTAGTACATCAAATAACACTTCTCAAAGTTTTTATTTAAATTATTCGGTTTTATTGGAGGCGTCCACTACTTT
Organism: Diaprepes abbreviatus; assembly: GCA_034092305.1. Taxonomy (NCBI): domain Eukaryota; kingdom Metazoa; phylum Arthropoda; class Insecta; order Coleoptera; family Curculionidae; genus Diaprepes; species Diaprepes abbreviatus. Next base: position 21,401,795 of record JASJET010000031.1, read on the forward strand.
TCCTAATAGAACATAATAAAACTTGATCGTCATGATTTTAAAAAACGTACTGACATAATTAGTATAAAAAATATCATCAGAGCTTGTAATCTATTAAAAGAATCCTCTAATTGGATGTGATCGAGATACATGTTACAGATATTTTTCAAGATAGCGAAATAAAGGTCCCAGGTGACAGACATTTTATATTTATTTTCCATCGACATACGGAGGTGTAATAATTTATGTCAAAAATTATGTCGTCTCTTCTATTTCAAAAAATGGAAGCAACGCAAAAATATTTGAGCCGTATTAGCGGAATTAAAATTTAGAAATGAGAGCATTGTGCTGGGGCCAGTATGTCGCTTGCTCAATAGTAGTTCTGAAATATTTTTCGACTTTTGGTAGAATGTAATTGTTTTTTAAATAGATTAGTAATCAATATATTCTTGAAATCTGATAACGCAAACAAAAGAAAACTTGATAAAATATACAGCAAAGCGGAACTTAAACAGATGGCACAGGAGGATACTCGAACAGTAGGTGACATTAAGTCACTTATAGTTCTTATATTCACGAATGATTATATCTTAAGGCAATCCAAAAGAAATTACTCGCAACTTTGTGATCACATGACAATTAGATTCGAGGTCTACACACTATTACAGACAATTTTATAATAACATAATGGAAACAATTGACTGGGTGGCCCTTATCAAAGATATCCAGGTAAAGAACAAACCCTGGATTACTAAAACATTAGAAATGACATCACAATTAGATTCGATGTAGACCTCGGGATGTTAACAGGGGAATGTGTGTAGACCCATGCATCGTTTCAACCTAGATAACATGGACCAAATATGATTAAACTTGGTCAGTAAATAATGGTACTATATCTCTATAGATCTACATCTGTTACAGAAGATTTAATACAATAGATTTAAATCAATTGAGAAACATTATTATGGAATTTAAAAAAAAAAGGATCAACAGCTGACGAAGTGTGAAATACAAAATTTTTAAAAGATGTATTTCAGGTAATGGGCTATCTTTTGCTTCATTAACCACTGGTCGGGTTCCAAAGGAAATCAAAATAAGTGTAATTGTTAGTGTCTGAGTGCAAGGATGTACTAAATTTTATGACAAAGAAAGGCTGCACAGTCAAACTCGTATGGGTCCCGGGTCACTCGGGCATACGCGGGAATGAGAAAGCAGACCGTCTGGCAAAGTTGGGTTCGGCGACTGAACTGTATGGACCCCAACCAATACTACCTGTCCCAATTGCTATTGGCAAAAAAGAATTAAAATCGTTGTTGGAAAGCAAATTTATTGAATCGTGGAGGGGAGCTCCTGGAATGAAGTGTGCTAAGGAACATATAACTGGGCCTAGTGCACGGAGTACTAAGGAACGTCTCTCTTTGGGAAGAAAAGAGTTGCGAATTATGGTGAGATTGTTAACAGGACATTGTCACCTCAGGGGGCATCTTCCTAGAATCGGTGTCGAAGGCGACCCGACATACAGATGGTGTTTGGAGAAGGATGAAACTGTTTACCATGTTCTCAGAGAGTGCCCAGCACTCAACGGACTGAGACAGAGATATTTTTGAGATACAATTTTGTTACCGGAAGCAGTTAGGCACGTTCAACTAACGAGGCTGCTTGGATTCGCAAAGGCGATCGGGCTCGAATAACCTACAGGTATGGTGGGATGTAAAGATCCCAATGGAGGCCTAGGCATCGATGATCTAGTATCACCACCCCTTTTTCATTCATTCATTCATTCAAGTATAATCGTGCCGATACCAAAAGTACAAAACCTAACTAATTGTAAACCAAGAGTTCAAACCAATAAATTTATTTCCACTGATGGATAAAATACTAACAATATTGCTGTCCCGACAGGCGGAAGTACTTCGAAAAACAAAATTATATATATATGAGGGCCAGTCCGGGGTTCAAAAGAACCATTCATTTGATTATGTGCTTCAATACCTGTGTACAAAATGGCTCAAATACATAAGTGAGTGTGATGTCATTGTTAGCGTATTCGTGGATCTCGAGGGTATATTTGAAACAATCAGTGTTTAGATTTAATTAGAAAGTTGGAACGGTGCAGGTTGTCATAATGTGTAATAAGATGGCTTAAGAGTTTTCTGTCGGAAAGATATGATAAGGTTCAAGTTTAGCTAAAAATGATATAGGTGTTCTACAGGAAAGCATATTGGGACCGCTTTTGTTTATACTTATTTGAGTTTGTTTGCCGACGATCCGCTTCCTTCAATAACGAGGACGAATTATCATCAAGTTGTTACAAAAATCAATTCTGAACTCCCTGTTTTGTTTATCTGAGTATATGTAAATAAATTAAAATTAATTTCTGCAAAACCAATATGTATCATGCCTGGAAGCGAAGTAAATTGTATTTTATTGATAAAAATTATTGATGGTATTAGGATTGATAGGGTGGATCAAATAAAATACTTGGGTATGATGCTCGATCCTCAACTCAAATTATCTGGTTAAAAAATTGCTAAGAAAATAATTTTTTTCCATGGAGTATACCAGCATTTGAGTCAATAGTTAAAAAAAATTTATATTTATTACATTATCCGCATTTTATATTTTGTGGTTATTTGTTATTGATATGTAATAAAAATGAAATTTACATTTTACAACTATTACAAAACAAGGTAATGAGAGTGATTTTGAGCTGCAATAGATATATACTTGTTAAAACGATGTTGCAATCCATACGATGGCTCCCTGTTTGAAAGAGCATTCAAATAAGATCTCAGCAGGACTCGTAAAATGTACATTCTAAAGATAAGTTCAAGATTCAATTTAAGTGTAGCACGTATATGCAAAAAAATTTATTTAGTGACGGTTTATGACATTACAATGCTCTACCGTCAGAACTGAAGAAAATAATAAACATAAAGTTATTTACCAAAAAATGTACTACTTTGCTAAATGAAGAACTAAGTGTTTTATTGTTTTATATTGTGTACAGTTAGAGAAATAAGATCGGGACTGTGTTTGGATAACTATGATATTTATGTTAGTAGCCAAGAGTTAAATAAGCGTTATTTTGTTTCATTTTATTTCAGCAATTTTTTAATTGCTCTTTTCGGCACCCCATCTCTTTCAAACCGAACTGAACTAAACTACTAAAGTTAAATAAAATTTAGAACAAACCAAAAATTAAACAAATTAGCTCAAATGTGTCCTTGGCCCTTTACTTTTCCCAATTGTCGATATATAAAACACCATATTTAAGAAACAATCAATTGTGAACAATTCATAAATAAATCTTCCTTTAAAACCGAGATTCAATTAAATTGTTTCAGACGAAGAGAAAATTTATCGCCAGGATTGAAAATTACTTGGACGACCTTTACAATCACGCTGCCGGTAAAATAAGTAACGAAATCGGAAAATGTCGTCCGCTTTGGGAAATTTTCCACGCTACCAGATTCTACGTTTGCAAATTAGTCGTAGATCCGCTGGTAAGTATTTATTAATTTCAGAAAGTTTTATTAGCTATTAATTGTTTAGGCGACAACCGTATTATTAGTTTAATTTCCGTATAATTTATAACTAAAAAGTAATTTTGTTTCATTGTTAAGAAATAAGTGAGTCGACTTCCAAAATGTACATTTTTTTTTTGAGGAAACTTTTAGCACTTAATTTTGATGGAAATTATTTTTCCTATCTTGAACCTTTTTATTGTATTAATACATTTATTTAGAAATAATATTGTCTCTTATTACAATGCTCTCTCCGAAACTAATCGATATTTCATGTAATTATGATCTTAGTTCCAAATGGAATTTGAAATAGATGGATCACCCATCAGTTTTTCGGGAGGGGGACCAATAACATCACACAACATAAAGTTTTTACTTATGTTAAGGAATTCTTCAAGGATGTGATTGGGATATCTGAGATTAACTCTCCGTAACCAATTCTCAATCCTCAATTCTTAAAATGACAGAGATACAACATTTTTTCCCATCTATGCCAACGATGTCTCCAGTCTAATGACTGAATTTAAACTGCCATATAACCTTATCTATGGAGAATCTTTATTCAATCTTCTAAAACAAGTTTAAGAACTGTACTGCTTAGAACCAAAGTGAACTTCTACCCGTTCCTGTAGCTAGCAAGATATTAAAACATAAGAACAAATATTGTTGTGTACATAGACAGTACAGCTAAGACTAAGCGTTAGATGGTGGTAGAATTACCTCTTCATGAAAATATTCTACCAGGTCAAAAGAACGTGGCACTTGATTGACAAGCAAAATTTACATTTATCTTAACTCAGTGTAAAATTAGAGAGTACATTTTTAAAGCTTTAAAGAATGAAAGGAATGCTTTTTATATTTAGAGATAAAAGATTTCCACGTTTAAATGAGGCCAAGATAAAGAAAGAGTTTTTACTGAACTTTAACTAGCAAATCCCTTTGAAGACTTTAACTATAAAACAGTCGCATTTATTACGAATTGAAAGCTATTGAATGAATTTCAGAATATTTGTAGTATGTTTTTGGAAAATAAAAATCATAATTTTATTTTGAAGAACTATTTAACAGCAGCAGGATAACCCATACCACGCTGTGGTTGAAACTGCTTCTTCTCCTACCTAGTCGTTTTAAATTCTTTGGACATAGATCTCTCTTATATTATCACAGATATTCTTATTCTATATTCCCGTCTTTTCAATATCGCCGTGCCTTCGCTGTTATTGTCTGTCGTAGCTTTTCTTGCTTTCCCGTGGTCTCCATCTTGTTATTTTTCCACTCCAGTTATTTGTGTTTCGGGCTCTTCGTTGTTCTTATCATATCATTATTTTTTGACCTAGATAAACTCATGAATTAACCTTTTCTACCTGGTATCCAGCTATATTTATCGTTTTCATGTTTGTCTGTTGGTTTGTCATAAATTTGGCTTTCGTGACGTTCATCTCTTGGCTAAACTTCCTTGCTTCCAGTTGTATTTCTTTAAGTATGCAACTTAATTTCTCACAGTCTATAATAGAGGCGACTATATCATCTGCTAATCTAAAGGTATTAAGCCTTTTCCTACTTTTTGAAACAACATTTTCTACAAAGGTGTTTAGACTTTTTATAGAAAATTTAAGTGTAGTGTCATATGAATACCTAGGGAGATTTCACAAACGCATTGCTCAAATTGAAAGACTTTACAATGGAAAATGGACCTCGAGTATGCTGGTTGACTACTACTGGACTTAAGGAGAAACTTCGCCTAATATATATATATATATATATATATATATATATATATATATATATATATATATAATATAATATGATAAATGATAAAAGTAGAAATTTAATTAATTTAATTTTTGTTACAACAAATTTGAAATGCACGTCACTTCAAAATGTTTTAAATCGAAAGAATTATATATATATATATATATATATATATATATATATATATATATATATATATATATATATATATATATTTAGAATTCTTTCGATATGAAACCGTCGGGTACCGTAAACCACTCGTACTGATATTTATTCCGGAAAGCTTTCAACACTGTGGAGCTCTCAGTAATAATATGGTCCTTAGAACAGAACCGAATAGACTACAGATACACGAAATTGATCCAACATATATATGATAATGCAACGGCAAATGTAAAATTCCAGGACAACACAAAAAAAATACTGCATACAAAGAGGAATTAGACAAAGAGATATTATAACCTCCAAACTCTTCACGGTAGCCCTCGAGTGCACTTTCAAAAATTCTAGGATAATTGAGATATCAACATTGATAGCGAGTACATAAGCCATCTCCGCCTCATTGAGAATATTGTTTGATCGCCGACAACGTGAGTGAGGCTGAACAAATGCTAGCTGGACTAAGAGAAATAACGAAAAACAGCGGTCTAAGCATCAACTTCCAAGAAACCAAGATTATGATCAACTTGGTGGCAGATCGATAGAGACGAAATATCAAGCCGATAAATAGAAATACCTAGGCCATGAAATTAGAATTGGTTTAGGATGGGTAGCATTCGGTAAACTGTAAATCATCTTTAAAGCAGACTTGTCTGTGTGTTTGAAAGGAACGTATTTGAACAATGCATCCTACCAGTTATCACCTATGACACCGAGACATTAACCATAACAAAACGCTGTCAAACAAATTGAGATTAGCCCAAATTATTGACACCAAATAGACTAGAAAATTATTGGTATCGAGACCCAGAGAAGAAAGAAGTAGAAGTAAACCATCAACTAATTGGAGTGACGATATTAAAAGAATAGCAAGCAACTGGATGAACAGCGCCTAAAATATGAATTTGGGAAGAATTTTGGGCAGACTTATGTCAAACAGAGGACGCAAATGGCTTATATATATATATATATATATATATATATATATATATATATATATATATATATATATATATATGTATATATATATATATATATATATATATATATATATATATATTATTTTTACTATTAATTTTTTTTTCAGAATTCTATGGCGTTTGCAAGTTTTTTTCTGATACTATTCTTCCTTACCACTACACCAGTCGTAATAAAACTGATAGATTTTTATAATGAATCACATGATGAAGATTTTTTTACATCCGCTTCACACAGGTAAACAAAGTAGTTATTTTGTGTATATAATAAGAACGACTTCATGCATTAATAATGTTATGCGTTAATTTAACCTATAGACGTAAGAGCAATTTAGTTTTACCTAATATAGACTGCGGATGCTATAAAAGAAAGTTAACTTACGCTTAAAAAGTGCGCTTTCAAGGAATAGTACCTCTCTTTCTAATTTGAGTCAAGTGACAGGGACATCTATTGGCGTTTGGAATATCATGCTTAGTTCCGCCATTGGACAGAGAGGTACTACTCTTTAAAAACGCTCTATCTCTTTGAAAACATGAGCCTGCTATAGGATCCGCAATCTATATTAAGTAATATTAATTTCTCTTATGTCTATGGTTTGACCCTTTTGATATCTAAACCCACGCTATTCATATTTAGAAAACACAAGTAAATTATGCTACCATTTATCGTAATTAGTGGATTAACGACATAATTAACCGATTATTGTTGCAATACATTTTTCCAAATTTAAAAGCAGGTGTTTATGGACATTCAATCAAAAAAATCGGTCTCTCCTTTCCCCGATATTTTCTATTTTTTATTATATATACATATATATATATATATATATATATATATATATATATATATATATATATATATATTTATATATATATATATATATATATATATATATATATATATATATTTACATATATATATATATATATATATATATATATATATATATATATATATATATATATATATATATATATATATATATATATTAAACAAATTGCTACTATGATTAAATATGTGAAGTTCTAAAATATAAATGTAGACTAGCAAAATATTTCAAAATAATAGAAAAGAAGGTCGGTAGAAACATAAAACATAGTCACTGTACCGCTAACATCGATATTACTTATATTAAATCCCAGCGTTCGCAAACAAATTTTCCAACTTTCCTGTAAAGCTAAGAAATATAGCTGCAGGACAATTTATGCATTACTTACTTGCTTAAATTTTGAATGTTTTTCAGGGGCCAAACACGAAAATCGTCTTAAAGCTATAATTTTCAGACACACAAGACATGCCATTCTGCTGAATACTCTGGTACAACCCCAGATAAACCTAAAGAAAGTTATTGCTATTTTTTAAATTAGAATGTCAGATTTATAATTGTTGTTTCTAGAACTCGAATCTAAACTAATCTTAACTAAAAATAGTATATGTTATTAGAGTCACCATCCATATGCCAGTCTCCGAACTTTTAGAACTATACTATACTATTTAAAATTAATTAGGAATCATTTTATAAATTCCACTATAGGAGTAGAATAATTATGATGGTAATTTTACTTGAGACTAAAATGTAATAATACATGCATATACACAAGTTGCAAGTATATTGCATTTGCTATTGATTAAATAATTATATTATCCTAAATTTATAACCAACTAATAAATGAGTAAATTGTCATACATGAAGAAATAAAATTGTGTTAAAAAAGGTATACTAATGCCATTTGAATTTCCAAATTCTTCTGTGATATGTTTTTTCTTCAGAACATTGAGCTACGTTTTTGTAACTCTTGGTTATATTACTCCTGGCATAGACGTAGCATACAGTGTCAAATGTCGAACTATTCCTTGAGGTATTTTCTTTCATTCTTAAAGTGAAGGATTTGCTAGTTATTGTAGATTATTTGTCATTTAATTCTATTACATGCGCCATCCTCATTCCAAAGGTGTTCTATAGAATTTAAGTCAAAGCTATTGGCAAGCTAGGTATAACAATTTTGAACAAAGATCAATACCTAGGATAGTGCAATGTTGACAAGGTACCAACGACCAGTCAAATTTCATCCTGAAAGTTACAACTAGCTCAGTCTTCGATTAGAACGAATGCCTCCCCATATTGAAATAGCGGTCCTCTTGAACCATGTCATCATGAAATTTTTCACTTTTTTCCTGAAAATTTAATTGGTTCATAAAAACTACATATTCGAAAAGGATGCTAGACTGAGAACAATTTTCATTGTCATTCCTTTTCAGTCCAATGTATATGTTCTTGACAAAACGCTAGACCATTTTTATTGAGTTCTGATAGTCCTGCTAACTGTCTGAATGTGAGTCCCATCTTCCTCAAGCGATTTCTAACTTTTCGTGCTGAAATAAGCTGTAATACATTTACATGCAGCCGAGCAGAAAAACATCGATTTTGAATGATATTTCATATTGAAAACGGTTTTGCCGAGCAGTTGTAATGCATACACGGAATACGTATAACCGTCTTGTTACACCACCAATCTCTAAAAACATATTCCATATTTCTCAATGAATTGGTTTATGTGAAGTTTTACTGCAATTTATACTGCATATCTAATGCATGTAATTAATCATTTGTTGAATCATAACTATGTAAATTTAATAACTAATTAGTGTAGTTTAGCCGCAAATATAAAAATCACACTGAGTATGATAATTATCTATTTACTCTTGGCTCTAAAATAAAACTAAGCTGAAATGTTTATTTTATTTACCTATAACAAATTCCTTTTCATAAGAGCTAGTTTTGGTTTTTGTCTGTTGCTCTTTGAAGCAAGATTTCAAAAAATTAACCTTAATCCATTTTCTTCAGTTTATTTGCTTTATATTCAAGATACATTAAAAATTAAATGAAACGGAGCTTTGTAGTTTTCATTTTATTTTCTAATTTAATCTAACCAAATATATTCCTTTTAATCACCATCAGAACTTTAGAGTATGTATTACCAATATTTTTAGTGACTGGAATGAAGATTGTATTTTAATTTTTAGACATGCCAGAGACGGCCTAATTATCGACGATGAAGGGACGTGGGCCTCACCATCTGTAGAGTAAGTATAAAATATCAAAAAGTACAAGTTCAATAAAGTATCTCAAAAGAAAAAAATATTCAGTCTAGCAAAGATAAGACCAGCACACAAAAAAAGTATCTTGTTCGGTAGATTAGACCCCTTTTATTTGATAGATTTGAGCCACTAAATACAAATTCGGGTTCCAAATGACCCCATTAACTTAAAGTTTTCCGTAAATCTGAGAAAATTGAAAATTTATATGTCTGAATGGTAATTCTGACAAGTATTCAGAGTAATTTCATGCCTGAGCCTATATATTCAAGTGTATTGAATCAGAATCTGAGTTCCAGATTGCCCTAATGGGCCAAGATTCTTTATGACTCAAGAACATGATCTTAAAATGCTTAAATTAAACACTTCTTGAATCGACAACTCCAATTACTCCTATCAGGGTCACTTCATGCTTAGGTATCCCTACTCTTACCTGTATATATTCAAATGCGATGAATCTGAATCCTGGGTTAGGATCAAGGCATTGAAGAGAAAGGTCAAATTCTAAGGGCGTTGGGATTTAAACATGATAGTTAACTACTATTAGACATTAAAAATGGAAGCAAGTTTTAAAAACTATTAAATGGAAGCGAGAATAATTATGTCCGATACCATCAAAAAAATTAGTAAGATTTTTTTAAATCGTTACTCTTGTAGACTTTCTAGTTATGCAGTATAGGACATACAGTTTAAGTTCGCCCATTATAGATTTAGAACACAAGATTTCAAGAATTTCGAAAATTGCAGCAAAAATATTTAATTTTTAATTTTATGCTGTGAAAATGGGCTAGAAAAGAAATTACCCATCTTAAACAAATACTTTCTCATTTTATGCCAGTCTTATAATTTGAGACTCAAATCCCTAAATTTCACAATTCTGATGTTTTTTCAAGGTCGAAAATGCATGTTTTCGCACATTCACCACCCAGACTTGAACCAGGTAATTCACATTACACAATTTAAGTTGTCAGACTTACTATTCAGTCCGAGAAATAGTTAATTTTAGGATTTTAGGATCATTCTCGTGAATTTGTCCCGACAGCAAGTATTTTTTGTATGCCTGTATCATTAAATCCCAAACATTTGAGATGTTTGTTAACAGCTGGATACCCATAAGAGCATTTAGTGCTTCATAAGTTCTTTTATCGATCACTCGAATACTATTTTGATATTTGAAAATTAGAACTTGAGATTCTATCCATAAGACAGCTATTATATCCAGCCAAAAACTGAACTAACTTAGATGTCTGTATTCTTCGTTAACATCCAAAATGTAGTTATATACTGATTTTATTTTATTCCTGTTGATTTATTGTCTGTATTAACTGCCACAAAATAAAGTTTGATATTACTATTACCCATAGTCTTAAATTGTTTGATAATGTAGTTGTTTTAGTAACATTATTAATCTACCTACTCTAAATCTAAACACACTTTAAATTTAGATCACCAGAAGAACATAATTCCAGTTTGCTAATTCCAACAACATGGGTTAGCCCTCCACCCCGGTAAGCTAAAATAAAATGTGCTGCAAAGTAGGTATGAATCTATTTCAATATTTCTTACTTAGTTTAATAATTAAAAAAGCAACATTAGGTTCTACTGCAAGATATAAATTTAAGGTTAAATCTCCTGTTTTTTTTTTCGTTTTGTTTTCTGTATGTATTATACAGTATGTCTCACGTTGAGCGTTCATTAAAATATCTCGAAATTGAAAAGGATCACCCTGTGTATTATATTTGTTTTGTATTCCCTTATTCATTTCTGATAACTTTCACTCAAAGTTTTTTGCCCTGAACATTAGTTCAAAAATAAAATAGTGAAACTCGGATTTAAAGTTATGGCTTTAGATATTATTGGGCTCGATAACGATTTGTCGGAAAATAGCATTTTAGATACAGGAAAGTGGAAAAGTAACAAATTTTGAGCTCTGTCAAAAAAATTTAAAAAACCTAATTTTTTCAAATACGATGCTATATTATTGATTCATTCAAATGAAAGATAGGCAAGATAGGCAAGAATATTCCCTATCTGTCCATATAACGTGTCTCCATACCTAGTTAGAACAGTTTTCAACTTATTTACGATTTTTCGCACAATCCTCCAAATATCAAGGAGCTTTAGTGACTTTTGACAAGAAAGAAATGATAAGCAAACTAGTACTAGGTCTCTTTAGTGAAGCGAGTAATGGTGTGTTGCACTTAATTATTTATCGACGGTTTGCTACCGTATTTGTCCGCGAAAAATATTACTGAAAAATGGAAAATAATTCGAATAGAAATGCTGACATATTAAATCTATTTTTTATTCATGGCAAGTGCAACAATTATAAATCGAACATGGAGAGTTTTCAACGAAAGTTATCCTTACTTAATACCAAGAAGAAAATTTAAAACATTGTGAAGAATCATCTTAATTATAATACTATTTTATAAAAATATGGGGCGTACAGTAAATAATGATAAAAAAATACGTAATAATAAAAAAACAGTAATAAATGAAAATAATCACAAAAAATAATCTTTATCTAAATATTAAATATAATCTCCATTGACTCTTAAATACTTTCGAATATTAGAAATAACAGCTTCTATTTTAACTTTTGCAATTTCACTGATTCAACGAACATGAAGTAAATCCGTTGCTTTATTGTACCCCAAAGATAGAAATAGAATGTTAGGTCTGGGGATCTGGGCCAATTCCACGATCCTAAACAGCTAATCCATCTATCCCCAAATATACCATAGAACTTCTGGTTTATCACATTTCCACAATGTGGCGGGGCACCGTCCTGTTGATACCAACAATCTCTTCTATCCAATGGCAAATTATCAACAAAATTTGTCACAACTGTTTAAAAAATGTCCAAGTATCTTTCGGTATTCAACACTCATAAATATAATAGCGTACTTGATCGTGCATAATTAGAGCAAACACATTTGGGCTCAATCTGTTTTGGAAATTTCTCTCCCGAATGATAACAAAATGGGTGACAGGAATTTCAGTGCTCCAGAAGTGAGAATTATGTCTATTAAAAATACCTTCTCTTATAAATTTTGATTCGTCTGTCCATATAATTTCGTGTAAAAATGCAGGATATCCTCGTGTTCGTACTAAAATCATTTCACAAAACTCTTCACGTTGTGATGCGTCCCCGGACTGGATAGCCTTAATAAGGTTGAATTTATAGAGTGGCATATCATGTTGTGTTAAAATTCTTTGAACAGAATTCTTTCTGCAATATTTGTTCCCTAATTGCGATAATTTTCCACAATGTTTCTATATTGTCTTCTCTCCATTGGTGTTAAATGAGGATATATTTCATTGAAAAATCCGCATGTTCTACTTGTAATTCTGTTGCACTCGCCATAAATAAAAAATAAATTTAATATGCCAGCGTTAGTGTACGTATTATTTTTCATTTTTTGGTTATATTTTTCGCAAACAAACACGGTAGCCAATCGTCAATAAATAATGAATTACAACAATGACACGCTTCACCATAGTATTAGTTTTTTATCATAGACTTCTTGCCAAAAATCACTAAAATTGATTGGTATTTAGAGGATTTTGCGAAAAATTATAAATAAATTGAACACTGTTCCTGATAGGTATGGGGACATACTATATGGACAGATAGGATGCCTATCTAATGAATAAACTAACAACGCAGCATCGAATTTGAAAAAATTACTTTTTAATTATTTAATATCCCTGTATCTAAAATGTCATTTTCCGATAGTTCATTATCGACACCAATAATATCAAAAGCCATAACCGGAATTCCGAGTTTCACTATTTTATTCTTGCCACGATATTCAATTTCAGGTGACCTTGTTAAAGGTCAAGTAGGGCAAAAACTTTGAGTAAAAGTTATCGGAAATGATGAAAGGAATACAAAAAAATATGACATACAAGGTGATTCACCTAAAATAAGTAAGTTTTGGAAAATTTCCTTTATAACCTTAAGTCGCACAAGATTGTTGTTACTTCATCTGAAGAAAGCGTCACCGAAAAACCCATTATACAAATTTGCAGGGTTCAGATCGCATTGCTTCTCGAGATATTCTAATGAACGATCACCTTGAGACACCCTGTATATTATATCGAAATTTTTTTCCAGACAATACATTTTTTATAACCTATTAGTATATTGGTTGATTGATTGATTGATTGACATAACAGGCTAGAGTAAAGAAGCTCTTAAACTGCAGTCTAGAGACTTGTTGTGTCACCTTTTATATCGTTTTTATGTAAACAAGTTGATTATCTTAGTCAGATTTAGAATCCTAATAACTAATTTGTTTTATGGATATAGACCTTCAGGATCAATCGCTCCTTGAAAATGTCTCGAATAAGTTAAAGCTTCTTATTCGAATAAGATATGCGAGATTGTTTCGTCGTCTTCATCGTACAATCTATATGTGGTTCTTCATTTTGAATTCACATTGTTTGTAGATATTTCGGTAACTTTCAGTTGCCTGTCACTAGCTTAATCTATTATCTGCTTAAGCGCAGAGTAGTGTGGCTTAATCTGCAGGGTGGTTTTCTGTGCCTGTCGCCCACATTGTGGATCTGGTGTCGATGGTATATCTATTAGAATATCTACCTACGCCTTAATGATATCAATAACTAGTTTCGGTCCAATAAATGTGGTAGCAGACTCTTGTCTAATAAGTTAATCTGCTTTTTCATTGTCTAGAATACTCTTATTAGGGTATCCTAGACAATGAAAATTTTGGAATATTTTACTTAAATCAGACACATTTATGGTCTTTAAAAATTTTGATTAAGTCAACACTACTGTGCATGTTAGACGGACTCAGTTAGAGCAAAATATATCATGTTATTTGTTTGTAGTAGATTTAATAGCTGTGGCAGTCTACGTCAGATACTTTTGTCGAATTTTGCTACAGAACAAATTGTTAAATAAAGTCTATATTGAGATACTTATCATGATAACGATATTTCTTGTGAAAAATTTCTTGCATAAAGCTCACGAGTATTCGACTCTATCAAAAAATTAAGCTTCTTAAGTCGGAGTACAATATATTTCTAAAGGGCCGAGAAGTGCTAAATGACTTGCCATGATCTGGGCATCGGTTACAAATATGGAGAAAACGTCGACAGAGTGAAAAAAATAGTGCTTGAAAATCATCGTGTGAAAATTATTTTCCAGCTCAGATACCACAAAAGAAATACATACAATCGCTCGAAAGCTACAGCTACCATAGTCAGCATGTTAAGCACCTTATTAAACATCAAAATATTAAGTGATCCACAAAATGTACCTTTCATAAGCATTTCCACTAATGCCAGTTATCATGGAAGAGCAAATTATTCCCCAGCATTATGTAATATTTTGATTATTCAAACAACGGAATCCCTTCCGACTCTTCTGGTCGAAATCGATTACATTTTCGAACAATAATCATAATATAAACATTGGAAAAGGGAGGGGAGGTGAACGAGCAAGAGCCCATATTATTAATGGTGTTAGTTACTCTACATACATTATTCACAATACAGTGCATCATTGATGCGATCTGCTGCTAGTGTAAGCACAGTATATCATATTGAAAATATACAATTATTTTTCTATTTACATACTGTAAACTGAGTCACTAAAGGACGTCTGCGTCGCAGCTGACGCTAAATATAAATAAAATAACTATTCTCATTCGAAGTATTTTTCTATCTATGGAACGACTATTCAAGGGATTACACGATCTTAAGATTTTCAAAAAATTCGATTTTTTTTCCTAGATAAGTTGTTTACACCTTCAAAAATATTTTCAGCTATTAATTATTTCAAAATAATTCAAATTATAACCGAAGTTGGAACAATTAGAAGTGAAAGCGAAGGGAGTCGACCCGAAACTTAGGTAAAGAGCAGACGAGTCAAAAAAGGTATTGTTAAATATTCTTTTATATTAGATATATATCGAACCATTCCTTTACAATAGAAATTTCAGAAGATGGAAGTAGTTGGAGTCTCAGCGAGTCTACATGAGAGCCCAACAAGAGACCAAGGAGGACAGAAAATTGAAGAGAACTGCTCTAAAGTAGTCGAAGGATAGCGCGGCATCAATAGATGACCTCATATACGGTTCAGAGATAGCAGATTGAAGAAATTTTTTTAATTTTTGGTTTTGAGACCCTGACGCAGGGCTTATTTTCTCATGCGTTTTTCTCGAAACTTCGTTTTTCAAACCGGTGGACACCACATGTTCTTTATAATATTACAAATGCAGCTTTAATTTTTTATAAATTTTTAAAACTCAAAATTCCGATAAAAATCAGATTTTATTTTGAAATAATTGTTCTTTCTAAAAAAAATTTGAAAATTTTCCGTATGCTACATCTAAGCTATCATTTTTCTAAATAAGAATTTTTTATTTTTCAGACGATGCCTAAAAGAGAAAAAAATTCACTATCAGCAAAAATTTTCAAAAGAGAGTCCTACTTGAAAGCTCATGTCTATGTCATTTTTTAATTTTTGTTTTTATTTTTTTTCAAATTATTCATAAAAATCTTATACAGGGTGTCCCATGTTGAAGTATCGCGAAGAATTTCTCGGAAAATAGACCTTGAAAAATTTTTATTCGACTAAAATATTTTTAAGATAGTGGCACTTCCGGATATACCGGAGGTGGATGCCTTCTTCCTTATTTTAAATGGAACACTCTATATGTTATTTCATTTTTAGATTCTACGCAGAATTATTGACATATTTCATATATAATATCCTATACCTAAGTCCGACATATTTTAAATTTTATTTCAAAAATGACTTTTGCAGACCTAAACATAACTACCAATTTGTTCTATATGAAAGCCTTTATTATTTAATTGGTTTAGGTTTTCTTCTAGAAGGATATCTACATTAGTGGATTGGGTTGATATTTTAATCATAAATGAATACAGGGTAATCAAAAACTACCTAAATATTAACTTGAAAAAAATCGTTAAAAATCAAATTTTTTAATGTAAAACCCGTGTTTTTATTATGTTATTTTATTTAGCATTAAAAATAGAGATGATTTTATATAAGGCTATCTATTCCCCTTACCATACAGTCCTCCATCGTTGTCACTAGATTACAATAAATGATATTCTTTATCGTTCCCCATATAAAATAATCTGGGCAAATCAGGAGAATGAGGAGGCTACAGAAAAAGTCCAATGCTGACAATCCATTTATCATAAAATCTTACTTGTAAGAAGTTGGTAATTAGAACGATTCTGTGTGGTAGAGCGCCACCGTGTTGGTAAAAAATTTGCCTGTGTTCCACCAGAGGCAAATTGCTTAAATATTGATTGTCTAACTCTTCTCGAATATTTAATTATCTTTCTCCCACAAAAATTAATATATAACTAAAAATGGGGACATAATTTGCTTTGTATTATTAATAAATAACCATTTAAGTTTTCTTCATACAAATCTAGTTTTACTATTCATTTCTTACAGTACAAAATACGTTGCCAGATTTCTTGAAAATTCCACAATCTTACTGCATGTTAATTTGAAACCTGCAAAAAGTGGGAATTGTGTTTGTTAAAAAGGCCATTTTTCGCAATTTCTAATTATGCTTTCCAAAAGTTGAGGTTCATGTGGTATCACAATTAATATAAATTCACAAAATTGCACTCTTTTCGGAAAACCAGAGATATTAACTAAGGGTGAAAGTTGTGTTTCAACAGAATTCTATGTGTTGAGATTTCCGTTTGTAGAGCCACTTGTCGTAACGATGTCATAAGATACCTCGTAAAATATCCCTTTATTGCAATTTCAACATTTTCATCATTGTGAATACATTTCTTTTTTTGCATTTCTGCCTTTACGAGGCCAACATTTTTGAAATTTTTTCAATATTAGTTTAGCACTGTTCCGTGACTGTTTCTATTTATCTGGATATCTATGAGCAAATATCTAGCATGTTCTGGATAAAACTTTATTACATTCCCTATAGATAATAAACAAATTTAAAGAATCTTCGTGCGTATAATTTAATCGCTCCGGCATGATTTTTATTAATAATTGTCAAATGACAAGAAATAGTGACATTTCTGTAGTGCTCTATGATTTTCTTTCGTCGCATTTCGCCTCCCGATAAAAACAAAAATTAGAAGTAATATAGCGTTTTTACAATACAAAAACGTTAAATTGCCAATATTTCAAAAAAGACAAATATTTCAAATAAACAACTTTATTCAAAATCACCCTTATTTTTAATGCGAAATAAGATAACATTACAAAAATAGGGGTTTATATGTAAAAAAATTGACTTTTAAGATTTTAAGTTAATTTTTAATGTTAGTTTTTGATCACCCTGTATTTATTTATTATCAAAATACCAACGCAGTACACTAAAGTAGATCCCCTTCTAGAAGGAAACCAGCCCCAATTAAATAATAAAGGCTTTCATAGAGGAAAAATTGATAGTTATGTTTTGGCCTACAAACTCCATTTTTGAGATAAAATTTCAAATATTTCAAAAAAGTTAGACTTAGGTATAGAACATTATACATAAAATATGTGTATAATTTTGCATAGACTCTAAAAATAAAATAACATATAGTGTGTTCGATGTAAAATAAGTAAGAAGGCATCAACTTCCGGTATTACCGGAAGTACCATTACCTTGAAAATATTTTAGCCGAATTGCCCCCATCGACTTTAGTAAATTGTCAAATTTTAAAAATTTTACAAAGTCTATTTTCCAAGAAATCGATGGTGGTATTTCGTCGTGGAACACACTGTATGTGAAATAAAAATGTATTTATTTTTTTTATATTTAATAGCTGTGTACAAAAAAATTTTTATATTTATTCCCAATTTTGTGATCGCCAAGTTTGTGTAACCCCTGAAGCTGTCGCACCTACTCAAAGACTATTTTGAAAGCTTAGAGAGGCAATGTGTTTTAATTAAAAAGTTTTTTGAAGACCTTCTTTTAAAAGCCTATTTATTTCTTATATATTTAATATTGCACGTGGTTCAATCAAAAGTGGAAAAATTGGAGATGTCAGATTTGTTGATAACTTTTTGCCCTTAAAAGTTAAATGTACTTTAAATACACAAGACCAAAAGTGATTTCGGAAAATGTTCTGTAGATTTCTTTCACGAAATGAATATATACATATATATATATATATATATATATATATATATATATATATATATATAGAGAGAGAGAGAGAGAGAGAGAGAGAGAAAGATAGATAGATAGATAGAGAGAGAGAGAGAGAGAGAGAGAGAGAGAGAGAGAGAGAGAAATGATTAAAACATTTACAATAATTCAATAAGTGAATGTTTTCGCCTTATGTAATTAAAAAAAACTTAACTATTATCAACTCTGGCTTAATTTCTTTAAAACGTCAAATGTCAATTGATAAAAGTTGCGATATATTCTTTTGCATACCAGCCAACCTGAAGAGAGTATTTTCATTGGTAGCTCAGTAACATACCAATGAATACAAGGTATAATTTTAAACATTATGACTTCGTTAAATTTTCCAAATTCCTGCTGTATATAAATCAGTTTTATTTTGTAGAAAAGTGAGACGGATGAGTAGTAATATAAAAACTTTATTAATTTCAAAATATAATTTTTGGTTCCTTTATTATAGTAATAATTTATTTTTAGTACCAATCAAAGGGAAAATTATTTAATTATTTAATATTTCTAAACATATTAACATCTCCTTGTTGATTATTTAATTAACATGTGAATGAACATGATACGTTTTAACAAATTTAACTTATTTTATAATTACATAATGTAAAAATAATTTTCAAGTGATAATGCCCGGAATTTAAGCTAAAAGTCCGGGATTTTAGGGTTCTTTTTTCTGGATTTGTGGTTTTGTCGATGGCAGCCGTAATCTTGCGGGATTATATTACCATCCGTCGTAAATAGATAGATTTGTAGAAGAATGATTCATAGATTTTGCTCCACGATAATGCGTTGTGGCACATATTGATTCTTGTATGCAATTTTTTGATCGAATATGCATAGCTTATAAGTGCACCGTATTCACCACATATTGCACCGAATTACTATTATTTTTCCTAGGCGCAAATTGTCACTACGAGGAAATCATTTTGAAACAATAGATAGTATGATACAAAATTCGATGATTGATTACAAGTCGTACCTCCAAAAGCCTATGAAAAAGGCTACGAAAAATGAATATATCACTGTTTGCTCTTGATTGGAAAGAAGTAAACAAATTTATCCTTAAACATAAAGTTTTGTGTATTATTTTAAAATACTCTTTGAACAGAGAAATTACATATATTTTATTATCTTGGTGAGTAAGTCCTGTGGCTTAATATAGTAATTATTAATTAAAATATATTTTTTGTTTAGAAGTGTTTAAATCATTAGCCTTGGCTTTTAGAAATACAAAATTACTAAAAATGTTTTGTAAAACGGAAAGAACTTGTTACTGTTCATGATTCAAACTTTTTAGAATGAACTCAAATTATCACTGAAAAAATATCTTTTGTTCTACGACACGAAAAAATTCTTATTTTTTTTAAAGTAATATTTTCCTTTTTTAGACCACCTACGGTATCATCAAGAGTCCAAATATCCAGGTAATGCACGATTTATTAAACTTTACTCCATTCTTAAAATAATACAATATAACCTATATTGTTTTTAACAAGAATCAAAATAAGTTATTTAAATAAATAAGCAACTAAATTTCTAATAGTTTATGTAGTAAGCGTAGTTATTATTTTATTTACTAATTAAAATTTAAAGTTTTTCTGTTATACCCCTCGCTTTTATGTTAAGATATTTACTCTCAGTATCTTATACTGTGTGCAAAACTTTTTTCTAGAATTTAATGCATTTCTCAAAAAAATGTCTTTATTTTTAATTGTTGTTAAACTTATAGACAACGAAAAATTTTGAAATAATTTTATCGTCTTTAGAATTTTATATTTTAACTAAATCTTCAATTTAATTTTTAAGTATTGCCCTAAAAAATATGCAATCTTTTTGTTCGTAACATTTTACTCATCACATGGACTGATTCTCCAATTTATTTTTAAACACATAAATGTTAATAATATTTCATAATGATATACCACAAAAGTTTATATTATAATTATGTTTTTAGAGTTCCGCCCATTCCAGGAGTAAGACCAAGTAGTTCACCAAGACCAAAAAGGTATGATATTACAAAAAAACATATCTACGTATTATACAGAGACAATAATTGGTTCAAATACCTATTGACGCATATTCTTATCTTTCCCAATCGACTTCTTGCTGAAATATGAGCACCGATACATTATTAACATAAAACATAGCTGCAATTCGAGATATATGTTTTTACACGCCGTAAAATAGCTACTGCTATATAGGTTTTAAAATTCAATGTTGTCTGATGCCTACCTTCTATTGGTCTTTCCTTAGATTTTGGAAGCTTACTTCTTCTATCTACGTCTTCTTAGGTTTTGAAGGTATCTATGCATTATTTTCTTCGGCAGGTAACCATCCACCCCCATTTGCTGTCGTATCATTGCGGATTTTTTTCCTTCCATTTAGATATTTCTAACGTTATTCTAAATATATCCATTTTGACCGCCTCTAAAGTTTCTCTCTGTTATTTTCAATGAGCCTCCATCTTTCGACTGCATACATTTTGCTACTTTTAATAAGAGATTCATGGATATTATTTTTCCATTTCTCTCCAATTTGATTACCCTATAGTATGTTGTGTAGACATCCAATTATTCTCCTATGTTAGACAATTCGTTTTTTAATTTCTCTGACGTATTTTGTCGTATCGGATTCAGTTCCCAGATATCTGTACTCACTACAACTTTCAATTTTCCGTGCATTTGGTTCTATATTATGTTTTGCTGCTATAGGGAGATATTTGGTCTTTCATATATTCATTTTAAAGCTCCATTTGTTATAACTTTCTTGAAATTATCGCCCCATATATTCAAAATAATATATACTGTTTGCCATGATAGCTTGTCCACCAGCGAACTTTGCATTTCTTCTTCCAGTGGCACAAAACTTGTATATTGGTATAGCTGACCCACAGCACCCGTGACGTAAACCTTTGTTAAGAAGAAATGTCAATGATAATCCATTGTCAACTTTTTTTTCGACCTAAATCTATCATAAAGGTTTTTAAGGACAAATCTAAGTGTGGTTAATTTTAGTTTGCTGTAAAGTTTTTCACAGCATTTTAATGGGAACTGCGTCGTACTCTCTCTTGAGATCAATGAAAATAAATTGTGTCTCTTGACTAGAGATTCAATTAATTGTATTAGACAAAAGACATTATCCATACAAATTCTCCTAGATCCAAAACTAGAATGATCTTCCTCTTGCTCGTTATATTTATTTTCAATTAGATCACGAGAAAGCCTTCCACCCAAGCAGCCTAAGATACTAGGTACTGAGATACTTCTGTCATTTCAACAGTCCAATTTGTATGTCAACCCTCAATGATATTAAATTTGTGTTAAAGTAATTAGGGACTCTTCTCAGGAATAAATAAAGGGCAGTAATTTTTGGTACAGAATGTACTCTATGCATACAAAAAGATCTTGTTTTATTTATAGATGTATTCAGAATCAATAATCAATTACTTCAAAAAATGAACGACTATAAAATATATATTAAAAAAGCATACCCGAATAATGCGGCTATATTTACTTTATTTACCTGAGAAAAATTGGTAACTATAACAGTAAGCAAACAATTCTGATATAAACTGAATTTCTTTTCAGCAAACTGTCTTCTCTCGCATCAAGGATAACGGGAGCCAGGTGAGCTCTGAATTTAAACTACCCTTGTGCTTCTAGCTATTGACAATAACTTCTCGTTACGTTCTCTCACCTGAGATCTTAGTCCAAGCAAAATAGAATTTTCTTGAATCGAATGTCGTAGTAAACTATTTACTAAGTGACTTAATAATTAGTTATGTAAAGAACAAAATGTAATCAGAAACAACAAAATTTAAATGAAAATAATAAAAAGTTATTTGTTTATAATTTACCCAGTATTTCAGACATTAAGATAAACAATATTTAAGTTGCATAGATATTTTTAAAACTCTTTTGTATTATTGAGCTTCTAAAAGTACTAAAATAACTTTTTTATCAAAGTAAAGTTTTATAAATGCTGAAATGATACTGTTATTTGTTATATTTGTTATATATAGGGAAAAAGGTTATAGGTTGCCTTAATTTGTTATTATAATCGACTAATATCTCCAGTGCGCGGAACGATGGTGCCACAGGGAAGGGCTCGGAATAAACCCGGACAAGGCCCAAGTGATATTCCTTACAAAAAAAAAGAAAAATGGGGAGACTTCCCACAATTACATTGGTGGGAAGGTCTCTTCAATTTAAGGGGACAGTTAAATACCTGGGAGTAATTCTGGACTCACGACTGAGCTAGAATGATCATATTGAGGCTCGAACCAAGAAAGCCATATGTACTTTCTGGGCTTGTAAACGAGCCTTTGGGTGCACATGGGGACTGGCACCTAAAGTGTTATTTTGGATATACACTGTGGTGATGCGCCCCATGATAACGTACGCCGCTATTGTATGGTGGCGTAGTACAACAAAGCGCAAACACATTCTTCAACTTGACAAAATTCAAAGAATGGTTTGTGTGGGAATACTGAGTGCGATGAGGACTGCTCCCACCAGAACTCTTGAAGTCCTGGTCAATCTGCCTCCTCTTCACTTATACATAGAGAACGAGGCTCTGAAGACTGTTTATCGTCTCAATTGCGGTAGAAAGGTGTCCATCACTCCCCATGCGGGCATATTACATGACGCCGCTTTTAAATCCTAACCTCTCCCTGCAGATATTTCTGCCAAGTAGAGAGGATTGAGAGGGATTCTGGTGGTATACTGATGGATCTCGACAAGATGAAAGAGCTGAAGCCGGAGTATTCGGCAGAAGCACAGGAGTCAGAGAGTACTACCCTCTCGGACAATGTGCGACAATCTTCACAGCGGAAATTTATGCTATTCTGTAGTGTGTTCATCTCTGTGAGAGGGATATGGACAGGAATAGGGTAATAAATATATCCACAGGCAGTAAGGCTGAGATATTTGCACTGAAGTCCAGTGTTGTAACTTCGCGACTGGTGTCTGAGTGCAAGGACGTACTGAATTGTATGACAAGGAACGGCTGCACAGTCAGACTCATATGAGTCACGAGTCACTAGAGCATACGCGGGAATGAGGAAGCAGACCATCTGGCAAAGTTGAGTTCGGCAACTGAACCGTATGGACCCCAACCAATACTACCTGTCCCAGTTGCTATTGGCAAAAAGGAATTAAAATCATTGCTGAAAAGCAAATTTATTGAATCGTGGAGGGGAGCTCCTGGAATGAGGTGTGTCAAGGAACATAAAACTGGGCCTAGCGCACGGCGTACTAAGGAGCTTCTTTCCTTGGGAAGGAGCTACGAATTGTGGTGGGATTGTGGATAGGACATTGTCACCTCAGGAGCAATTTTCATAGAATCGGTGTCGAAGACTACTCGACGTGCAGATGGTGTTTGGAGGAGGATGAAACTGTTGACCATGTCCTCAGGGAGTGCCCAGCACTCAACGAACTGAGACAGAGATATTTCGGAGATACAATTTTTTTACCGGAAGCAGTTAGGCAAGTTTAACTAACGAGGCTGCTTGGATTCGCAAAGCAATAAGCCTCGAATGACCTGCGGGTATAGTGGGATGTAAAGGGCCCAATAGAGGCCTAAGCATCAATGATCTATTATCACCACCCGTTTTTCATTCATTCATTTATTCAATATCTCCATAGAAAGGAAACATCTCTTATACAATGCGATATTTAGAGGTGTATACAGATGCGAAACGTGGCAAATAAATGAAACAAAGAACGTAAATTGCTTACCCTTGAAATGGATTTTTGGCGCAAATCTGCTGGAAAATCCAGGCTGGACTGGTTAACGAATTAAAAAATAAGGGGAATTATGGAAGTGAAAAGAACCATATTGATGAAATTGAGACCTTAGAAATTATTGGCACAGATTTCTTATTTCCTATCTTTACAAATAATTTACCCTTTTCTACCACTTTCCAATGCCAGATGAGTCGTGGTTCAGAAGAGGCTACAGCTTAATTAACCATATCCACACCGTCAGACAGACAATGGCGCAGTTATATAAATACTTGAAGGTTATAGACTCTGAAAAGACGTGGGCCCTAATAAATTCACTCAAATCATAACATATAGACTATAAATATATACAGATAATTGAAGATATATTTAAAGAAGCCACCATCACTATAAAACTACTGAAAAACACTAAAATAGGATAGAGGATAAAACAAGGCGACCCTCTTGAATATATTGAAAATTTTAGATTTGCTGATGATTTAGTGTTTATGTATCATAATATAGAAGAGATGAAAATAAAGATAATATATATAATATATATAATATAGGTCTCAACCTAACATATTTAAGCCCAAAATAATGACTAACCAAAAAGATGAATTATATCAGAAAATACAAATGGAAAAATAAAGAGATAGTGACTGAGTACATTAATCTGGGACAACACCTAACTACACAAGAAGCAAGATAATCAAACAAAAGCACGAGAAAACTTCAACTCACTTGAGCGGCTTATGGAAAACTTAAAAACATATTCATAGATCCCTTTAAACAAAAACAAAGTTTTTAATACACGTGTCCTCCTGGTACTCCCATATTTATCCGAAACATGGCCAATATGGAAAAAATAAAGGTAGCTCAAAGAAAAACGGAACGATCAATGCTAAATATTAGATTAAGTGACAAAAATATCAAAACTTATATAACACAACAAACAAAAGAAAGCGACGCTGCAACGCTGATATTAAGACAGAAACAGCACTGAACGGGATATATGCTACATACAGCGGAATGGTGGGTGAGGTAGGAAGGTCACAGGATAGAGAAATGATAAAGAACGATTAAATGCGAGATGGAAGGATAACATAGCAATGATGTCTGGTTTACAATGGATTGGGAAAACGCATAGTATAGAAGAATCTAAAACCTTGAAGAGGCTTATGTTCAATATAGAAACAAAAATCGATTAACTACAAATAAAATTAACCAACCGGAGGTATTAGTTGATCAGAAAGACAATTATTTTTCAAAATATGCGCCTTGACAATAATTTGCAAACTGTTGGAAATCTATTTGAGGATCGTAGCTGAAACAAACCTTTATCCAAGCTTGAGTGGCACGTGGTTATAGGCTCCATCCCTTAGAAAGTGACATTTATTAAAACTTTATACAGTAGCTTTGTTATAAATATTATTTAGTAGTTATTATAAATATCAACTTTTTATTATTTTCTAATAATTATTTACAGAATACTCTAAAAAATGTCATCATATGTTCTTTTTAAAAACTTGAAGATAAGATTTTACATTAGCATTTGCGACATTGGTAAAGGTAATCCCGCTCTGCTATTGTGCTGTAGAACTATGTCTAATTTCAATATGATTGACCCTTAATTTATCTTTATTACAGTAATTTTACTCATATTATTTATCTGACTTTCTTATTATTACTTCCATGTAGTAAAAGCGGTATTGGTATATATAGTTTTGGTACAAATGGATTTATACGGGCGTAAAACATTGCAAATAACTTGATTCATTTTATCACCAACTGAACACATATCTTTTAAACTCGTTGCTCTTGACCCTGTAAAATTTTTTCACATAAATTTAATTAATAAGTTTATATAAATTATTTAGACTTTTATCACTTAATATTATTATCATATTTTCGGGGTAACCTATTTTTTACTCTTGCAGGAATTTGCAAATCCCATCGATTTCCAGAGCGAGGACACCCAGAAGGTAATGAACATTAATCAATATTGTAACGGTGAATTATAGTTAAAAGAAATATGAATTATATGTTAAGTTACTCACACCAGTAGATGTAAACTCCCTGTCTGCATCTTATTAATTTGTTCTGTACCTTACCAATAGAAAATAAGAAATGTGTGCTGGTAATTTTGAAAAAAAAACTCCACATATAATTTTAGGATGATTAGTTTTCTAATTAAATACTGCTGGCTCTCTTACAGGGTTAAAAAGTATTTTAACAGTTTTTGCCTTTAATATTTTTATAGGTTGGTTAATGTGTGTATAGAGTGAGCCAACCATTTGACGGAGTATGCTATATTTACTATAATATCACTTACTAAATGAATATATTTTTAAAATATTTACGTCTTTATAGAGTGCATCAAAAAATGGGTTTATATGAAACCATATTTTTTTAAACTAAATGCTCTGTATTCGAGTTAATTATTTGTTTCTACATGTTAAACTTTTTTATTGAACATTTAATTGGACTAAACTTTATGGTTTTTGAACTAATAAAATCCAAAGAAAAAATATACAACAATTTTCTTATAAATACCGCTGTTAATTTTGTGAAGAAAACTCTAATCTTTAGAACGAATAAAGTATAAGATTTTGTAAAGATGAGACTGAAAAAATATTTAATATATAGATTTGAGTTTGAAAAACCTCAAATTAAAAGTTTTACTTTTTTATTCCGTTTGGTAGACTATTGAAGAAAATTTATCTTTTTTTACACAAGTCCTGTACCTATTTTGAGACATTTTAATCTTCTACCTCATTTATTAGCCTTGTGTATTTAGCTTTAAACGCAGTAGCGATGAAAAATAATAATATACAGTACAACTTAATGAAGTATCAAACATAACTGCTCGTCATTGTGACATTTTAATGCAAATATTGTGAAACAAGTTTTGTCATTTGATGACCATAATGAGCTGAAAAAAAAACTTTTTGCTGAAAGAATGTATAAAATGAAATATACACACTTACTTTTTAAAAGTTGTATGTACGAGGAAAGTCCCAGAATTAATTGGTCTGATAAAGAAAAGACGAAATATTTGGCGAAAACTTTATCTATTTCTCAACATAGTCTCATTTTAGCTCGATACACTTTTCCCAGCGATATTCAATATTTTCGATATCTTGTTTATAGTAAGAAACGTCGAGCTCCTCAAAATAGTCATCCGCTGCAGACATCACCTCTTGATCGTTGGAAAATCTTTTACCGCCGAGCAAGTTTCGAAAGAAAAAATAGTCCGAGGGTGCTAAATCTGGCGAATAGGGTACGTGAGGAAGTAATTCGTACTTTAAATCATTAATTTTGGCCACTGCAATAACGGATGTGTGCACAGGCGCATTATCGTGATAGAACAACATTTTTTTTTCGCCAAATGCGCCCTTTCTTTCTCTAATTTCATCATCGCTACAATAAGTTTGCATAATACTCGCCGTTGATGGTTTTTTCTTTTTCAAGATAATCAATAAAAATGATACCATAAACATCCCAAAAAACTGAAGCTATGATCTTGCCTACAAATGGAACCGTCTTTGAAGCCGATTCTCCCCTTTTAGTCCATTGTTTTGATTGTTCCTTCATCTCGGGTGTGTAGTGATGGACCCATGTCTCATCCATTTTTATGAATTGACGCAAAAACTCGGCTTTGTTGCGGCGAAACATAGCCAAACACTCGATTGAAACATCCTCATGACGCTGTGAACAAACGCGCCACCCATCTTGCACCCAGCTTTCTCAGATATTTAAGATCTGACTTTTACTCAATTGGGTTCTCGTTTATATTAATCGCTTTTAGGCTAAGCTTCCTTTTTCTTGTAAAGGTGGTTTCGGTGGGGTTAACATTGAGTCTCACTAACTAACATCATTCGTTAAGTGATCAAATTCTCTTTGAACTATATGCCAGAGATTTACGATTATGACCACGTCATCGACATATTCTGACAAAAATATGCCGAAGTCAATTAGATCACAAAGACCTCAATCTAAAATTTGACTCCAAATAAATAAGAGCGCTACTTCTTGTTGATGAAATATTCAGGTGGTACAGATGGTGGTAGTATCTTATCCTACCATTGTGATGGAAAAGAGTTGTGACATCCATTTGGAAGTCGTTCCTTCTACCCTCCGTCAATTAAATATCCTTTAATAGCTTCATAAGAAGTCTTGTTCAAAGCCCCTTCTATATATTTACTAATGCTTCCTCAATCACATATGTTGGTATGCATCTTGATGTGGGTGCAGTGACATCCAATCTAGGATTTCGATTCTGATATAGTTGTCAACTGCTTTAATCCGCGCTTTTAGTTTTAATAGGTTACAGGTTTAATAGGTCACAGGGATTGAAGGTGCGTAATGTCCTTTGCAATTTTGACATAAAGGTAAGCAAGGCCCTTCTTCACACTCCTATAGCCAGATTCTGTGTCATATAGAATTCTATTAATAGCTTTAATTATATACGTCTGGTATTCTGTGTTGCAATATAATCGCCTGATATCGATTATTTCTGTCGATAAGAAGCGATCTGTCGACACTTGTCTTTTTATAGTAAAATCGCATAATCTAACCTCATTTCTTATTCAGAGGTGTTCCGCAGATGGTAACGGAAAACTGACAAACATTGACATTGACGGTAAATTAAAATAAATCCTCCTAAAGTTCCTAGATCTCACTAAATTTACAATAATGTTTTTCATTTGGATAGTACGATATCCGATACGATAGAAACACAGAAGACCGACAAATGCTATTATCGCTTTCGCCGATAGAAATCGAGAGTAGAAAACTAGGTGTAGAATTCTATATAACACAGAATCCCACTGCTGCTATGTTCCCCAGTTCCAGACTACTCCGATTAATATGCATTATGTGTGGTAGAATCTTCTCCTATCCCGCTCAAATAGGGTAAGAAGTATTCTCGTCTCCTCGAATTTTAAATGGTTAAAAGCCATCGATAAAGCTTCTCTGGTAGGTCTACTGTATAGAGTATAAATAATGATCTTTCCTTTTCACACTTCGTGAAGCTTCCGTCTAGTTTCCTGAGTGCTATTGCTGGATCAATCCTACCCTTCGTCATGACTTTGTGCAGTCTCATTGCGGCAGGTGCAGATTACATTATTTTCACCCAATTTCCTGAAGCTATTCCTGTTTTCTAAACCTAATAAAAAGTTTCAATTCTAATGATAGTGTTTATTTTCCAAAGCGTGAAGTTGTTCATAGAGAAACTATAGTCAAAATACTGAATAAACTTCGTAATAACATATGCCATTAATTATAGGCCTGAGTGGTTCTGATTTATATAACTTTTAACAGTTAGTAAATTTCTTTTACCATTTTGTATAAAATTATCCTACATAAAAATATTAAATAGGTAGTGTAAAAATACTACAATATAATAATAATCTCAGCTACTTGTGTTAACACGGCACACAAGAATAATTTACTGATCCAACGAAATTGCGAACTCCCTCTATTAGATGATGTAATTTTCATATCATTAGTATGTTAAATCGACGAGTTTTCTCAGTACCGAGGATAAAAAGTTTATTACACATTTAAGAAATACCCAAGGCAGAAGTCGTAATTAGTTTTCATTAATATCAAATTGTGATACGCCAAATTTAACAGCAAATCGAACAATAAAAAAAATATAAATGTCGTTTTCACCACATAAAACTGTACCAAAAATTAGATGACAATGATTTTGAAAAACTTATTAAATATTGCCATGTAATGAATACGCATCTAAAAGTAAACCCAAACTTTTTGTGTAGTATAATGTTCTCTGGTAAGGTTATTTTTAGAAGTAAATTAACATAATTATGCTGATCATTTTTTGTCACGAGAAGTGAAAGAACAAAACCACAGTAAAATTTGTGTACTATTTTTTTAATGAACCACTAAATAGCCCTAGTTTCTTCCACAAAAAACTACATCAATTATATACGGATTTTAATTTAGAGAAGCGCGGGTGGTTACACCAAGACAGTACGCTTCCGCGTTACCATCACAAAGCTTAAGCGTTTCTGTATCAACATTATGCACAAAAAATTATCACCAAGATCTTGTGACATAACCCTATTTAAGTGTTTTTGGGTTATGTAAAAGGTCGATGTATCTTAATCTTCTCACCACAATAAAATTAATACAAATAAGGATTCAAGACATATGCAGGACAATACCGCCACTGATACTATCAAGAGTAAGAAAAAATATCAAAAAAAATTAATATATGCTTTCAACGAGGGAGTCATTAATTTGAACATTTGCTGGGAAAACGTGTTTAATTCATTTTAATTTTGTTATCTGTGTAAATAAGTTGATTTTTTAAATTCAGAATATAAATAAATAATTAAACTTTCGGAGTGACCTAAATCTAAACTACTTTTGTATGTATATATATATATATATATATATATATATATATATATATATATATATATATATTGTTGTATTCGCACGAAGAAAAAATGCCCCTGCACTCGGCGATATACAATCTAATAATTATTTGACCCAAAAGTTACAGCGGTGTTTCGTCCATGACGTCGACGGTTGGATTCATCAGTGGGTCCGTCAACGCCTTTACCCAGACACCCTGTGTTGACGTACTAATATATATTAGATGTTGTATTTGTACTTATTTTGAAGCGGAGCGTGTCGGTAGGATATTAATTTTTAAATGGTACTGTTTAATGCCCAGACGTCGTGATTTTTAGTTTCGATCCGTAGTACTACGACACGCCCCCCCCTTCAAGCAACCACTTTCCATATTGTTCCGTGATCTGTGGTCTTGTTCACGAACCAAGATGGAAAGCTGGGTGCCTAGAACTCCACGACGCGCTGCAAATTTCGGCCCAATTACGTGGATCCAGTCGCTAGTAAGGCAGACTCAATGCGAGGTAAATTCCATGTCAGGTTATCTAGCGGGTCCCTCCCCTAAGAATCCCCCATCATGGTATCGGAATTGGGTCTTCTAAACGGCTCTAGCGGGTCCCTCCCCTAAGAAACCGTACTGTTTAATGCCCAGACGTCGTGATTTTTAGTTTCGATCCGTAGTACTACGACAATATATATATATTAAGCGTCTTTATTTTATCTCAAGATTCGTCACCTCCAAACAACACATATTTTAAACAAAACAGTTTATGTTTTCCTCACACTGACACAACCAACTATAGATTTCTATTAAGTTTGCAGACTTTTCTCCGCAACCACTTTGGTTTTCAATTTTTAAATTTAGCAATGATTCTCTTGCTCTAAGATTTTTCTTTAAAGAGAGAGCACTAAAAGAGTTCTTTATAAAACTAACTTTTTTGTACTCATAGTGGCATAAAACTACTTTTAGTAACAAATAAAAACACACATCTACATTGAAAAATAAATATTATGTAAATACTTCGGTAAATACACAATAAATAATTAAAACTAAATTTAAAATGAAATAATATTTTTGGATCCGTTAAGTACCAACAAGACACGGATACGGAAAGAGAAAATACCACTTCTGACCTGTGTTGCTTATTCGATTTCATTTTTCCCACTCACATTAAAGCTCATTAAATCTTCGTCTTTCCATTATGCCGTATCAATAAAAGGCACAATTCTATGTTGCCGATTATAGAAACTCCTATTACCAAACGTTCCAATTATCACAAGAATACACCTGGAATAGGAAAAAGTAAACGTTAAACAATTATAAGAAAAAGTCTTTAGAAAAAATTAAGTAGTGCTATGATATTGTCGCATTGCAATTCGAGCTGCCATTAGATCCACCCCTCGTCATGGGTATAGTTAGGGGGGAACACAACAAAACTCATTGCCCACCCTAGAAAAATCGACAATATTGAAGAAATATACTGTTTTCATTGTTTTCATATTAAGAAAAAGGTTTTTTATTAACCGGCTGCCTCATCGAAGAAAACTCTCTAGCTACACAAATGCTCCTCGTCCTCCTGTCTTATCACTTGCGCCACTTGCTTCCACCTGGATTCAGCAATTACCTTTGGTCTTTGATTACTTCAATTCCGATTCTGTAGCGAAGTGAGAATCTAAGCATGGCTTATCTACAGTACGTAGTAAGTACTATTGGGATCCGTTCTGGGAATTTTTTGGTCATAATCACCATAGGTAAGAACTGAAAGTATGCAAAGATGAAGACTTTACTTTTAAGGGATATCAAGATCTCTTTATAGGGCATGCTCAAGCAAATTGAGATATTTTGGTAGTCTCTAAAACATAATAAAAGGGCGTGCCATTGAAAAAAAGTGAAATTTTTTAATTAAAATTTTTTAGATTCGGCGCATTATATTAAACACTCTGTTTCTCTTATTTTTTAAGCTAAGCTTTACAAATATCTTAGACTTTTTTCAAATCTAATATTAGAATTTCCTTCACAAAATTAAGGTCAGTATTTATAAGAAAAGAAGTGCTTGAAAATGCCCCTTTTTTATATTTTATATATTAAACCCAGTTATCTCGAAAACCATAAGGTTTAAGTCGATTAAAACTACATGCAAAATAAAAAAATTAATTCATACCGCTAATGTTTTATTTTAAAAAATATAACTTAATGCAACCCTACTTTTTAAGGAACCCTGTATAGTCCCAATTATTTTTAAAATGTATATAGTTTGGCAACTATTTATATTAATAAATAGTTGGTTTTTAATTATTTTATATTTATATTTTATATAGAATTTGTTTCCTGCGAATGTTGCTCTCGGTTCGAAACAGCTCCGAGAAACGAAACCATGAGGTGGTCGAAACGGATATGAAGAGAGATAACCAGATTTTTATTTTGCAGGAAATGAACCTTCTACATATTCTTTCCTTGTTCTCTGCATGAAATGAGAATAACAAATAGGCAACTATTTAAACACGGCAGCTAGATTTCTTTATTTTCTACTGAAATTTTGATTTCTACAGGGTGCGCCATCTTTTATGTCAGTATATAAACATTAAATAACTTTGAAAAAAAAATTGATTTCTGTATATGAGGTATTTTTATTAAATTTGGTCCTTTACAATTTATTGGGACTAGTTTTTGAATACTACATCGATCAAGTGACCACCTTTATTGGCCAAAGCAAAATGTTACCTTTTTGCTGCATTTTCCATTACCTTTTCGAGCATCTCGGATGGTATAGCGGTGATTTCGGCACGATTGTATGCCTTGAGCTCTTCAATGGTCTGAGGCTTGCTGGCGTACACTTTGATTTTTAATAACCCCACAAAAAGAAGTCCGGAGCGGTCAAATCTGGAGATCTGGGTGGCCACTCAATGTCGCCTCTTTTTGACATCAGGCGTCCAGGGAATTTCCGTTGCAGAAACTGGATCGTTTGATTTGCAGTATGGCGTGGCGCACCATCTTGTTGAAACCAGTAACCATCAAGACCTTTTTCTCGCATTTGTGGGCAGACATAATCAGCCAACATCTACCGATTTCCATCGACTGTTTCGTTTTCTTTGAAAAAAAAGCCCAATGATGGTTCTGGCGCAAACGCCGGCCCAAACAGTAACTTTTCGGTCATGCAATGGCGTTTCATGGATCTCGTGTATATTCTCCTCCCCCAAAATGCGGCATTTTGCTTATTAACGCCGCCAGAAAGTGTGAAATGGGTCGCGTCGGTGATCAAGATTTGCTTTGGCCGTATTTCAAGCGACACTTCTGGGTTCTGGCAACGCTCTCTCTGACTGCTTCAACTAGTTCATTGGAACGTCTTGGTCGTTGATGAACGGTATGTTGACGATCTCCCACTGTCCCGTACTCAATAAAATTCGAAACCAAACGACGGATAGTGTTGTTAGACGGTGCCTGTTGGCCGCGATATTTTCGACGATATGCACGTTGAGTTAACACAACTGAACCACTATTTTCAACGTACATTGTCGGTGTAAAGCGATTCATGGTTAAAATTGTACTGAATTTACGTTTCAAAAACACATATAACCAAATTAATCAGTTGGTAAATGTCAAAGTCATTCAATGTTTACCTACCGACATAAAAGATGATGCACCCTGTAAGGGACTTATGCATATCTGAAGAGGGTTTTATCGGTCATTACAGAGTGCGCGGTTCCTCTTTTCTTAAAATATCTCTTGACTGAATAAACATTTAAAATGCAACTCCCATCACTGCATGTATCCGTAATTTTTAAAAATTAAATTTTTTCGTGATAAATGAAAATTTTAAATTTACATTTGTATTAATAAATATTTAAAAAACAATGGCGCAATATTCGCATATTATATAATCATAAACTTGCATCTAATGTCCGTTTCTCACACATACAAAATGGTTCGTAGTATAATATAACATAATATTTAAATAAATAAAAAATCTTTATAGTCTGGTTATTTAAAGATGATACCTTTCATAAAAAATCCATTTTCTCGTAAAGCTCCCCACAATTTACATGTTTTCTAGCTAATTTAAAAACATGGAATTTAACATTTTATATAAATTTCTTGACAAGTCAATTTTTTGAAGCACTTTATTAAATGAATTGGGGAGATCCATCTTATGATAATTTATTGTTTTTCAGGGGGCACGAGTCGCTTAGATTGATCGAACCAATTCATTGGAAATCTGGGTATGATTGATAGTTATTTTAATTTTTTGTTTTTAAGTATTTTTTATGTAAGAATATACAGTGTTTTAAACCCTCGATAGTCATTGTTATTAAAGACGAGTGGCAACAATATTTTGTACACTTAATTTATATATTTTTTCTTTTGAGATAAAAAATGCTAGTCTGACGGATACGGCGTTATGCATGTCCTGTCAAGCTTTTCAAAAAAGCAATTTGAGTAGAACAGTCTAAAATCTTATTTCTGATCAGAACTAGAAAAGTAATAGTCTCGAATACAAACAAGTTGAAATGGCAATATATTTTTAATTTTAATAAGCTGTTTTTCAGATAAAGGAACCTGCCAGTGTTTCCCAAACGGTGGTTCGTAAGCTTTATAAAGAGGGTGCGCAAAAAAATAATATAATGGCGGAATTTTAAATTAAACATCGCAACAAGCAACAATCTGGCAATGCGAGTAATTCTCGAACGAGCCGGTAACATCTAATTCAGCGAACCAAGACCTTTTCCCGAATGCTCGCGAAAGAACAAGAATAACGTATGCCGACATAAAAACGCCGCAGTCACATATAAGAAAGAGTAGAGTCGAACTGAATCGTACGATGAACTTAAGAACCTCGAGTAATTTCAAAAAGATAAAAATTAATGCATAGTGTGTAGTATAAACCATATTTTTGTGATTTCTCCTTGTGTAAATAAATTACAAAAAATACCCAAACTTTACAAATCGCACGTCTGTAAATGTATGATGGATCGTTGGTTATAACGGAGTAATTTTGTCCAATCTGACAAAAAAACTGGACGAGCAATAAATTTATGCTATTTCAGTCCCTGATTTGAAACAAGAATACACCTGTGTTTGTTTGAAAGTCATAGACATGATGTAGTAGATATCTGTTGGACTGTCTTTATTTTTTTGTTGAATATGACGACGTTTCGGCTAGTAGTTATCCCTAGCCGTTTTCAAATAAAAGTAAAATTCCTAAGCTACTCAATTATTTATACTAAAAGTAAATGCAGTGGAGTGTGACTGAGATGAGTGCAGTCATGCGTGCTACGCCAAAGTCCCATTTATACTGCATTTAGTTTCAGTTTACAAATATTAAGAAGTGGTTTCCACATTTCTCTTATATCTAAAGATGGTTGCCTAAAGCTACTTGGATTCTGATGTATAACCTCGGCTTCTTTTTACTGCCATTTTCTCCACTGTAGAATTTTATCTTCAGACCATTTTACGTGCTGTCCATGAGTCCAGGCATGGTTAACGGCATCAGATTTTTCTGTTTCTCCTTGAGACGTGTATTTTTGGTGTTCTTTGATCCTTATGTCAAGAGGTCTCTTTGTTTCGCCAACGTAGGAGAAATTTATTTTGTACTTTTTTCTCCATGATGGGTTTAATGGTTGGGCTGATATTGTTGAGATGAAAAAGGAAGTTTTGAAGGTTTTCGTCGTTTCCATGCCGGATAATAAAGGTGTCGTCTACGTATCTAAGCCATAGCTTTGGTTTCTTAGTTGTGGATCCAACTGCAACCATTCCATGAAAATATTTGCGACCACAGGTGGAAGTGATGATCCCGTTGGTAGTCCATTATCCTAGTTGTAGAATTTTTCCTTTTACTGAAAATAGGAATTAGTCAAACAACTTCCCAACAAGTCCATGATGGCGTGCGGTGGTAAACAAGTTCTTTCTGCTAAGATCTAGTCTTCTTCAAGTTTTTTTCTTATGATTTTTAGTGACTTCCTAACTGGAACGTTGGTGTTTAAACTTTCCACGTCAAAGCTAATAAAATGATCTTCCGGTTGTACTTCTATTTCACGTATACTTTCTACGAAATGTTGCAAGTTCTTAACCCAGGACGATGTATTTCCTTGTAATGGTCTCAGGATTAGAAAAAGGAACTTTGCAAGCTCAGAAGTCAGAGTTCCGGGAACTCGTGATTGGTCGTAAAGGCATGTCTCCATAAAGATGTTGATTTCTTCTTTCAATTGTAGATGTGGGATCTTTAGCAGGAGCTGTATAATTTCCTTTCCTAAAAAAAATAAAGACAATGGAAGTCCAACAGATATCTACTAGTTCTCAAGAATAAATCTGTTGAGTAATTTAAAAGAAAATTAGCAGGAAATAAAAAAATCTAGTATTTCTGCTTTTATAACAGATTTATACGAAGATACTAAAATGGCTCTCGAGGCATCTTTTCGAATTAGTTACAGAATTGCAAGATCTGAACAAGCACTTACAGTGGCAGAAAATTTAATTGGACCATGTGCTAAAGACATTACAAAGTGTATGCTTGGAGAAAAAGCGGCAAAGAAAATCAACCTGGCAAATGATGCGGAAAGTGAAATTTTAAAAAGAATAAAATTGAATTATTTCGTTATTTAGTTTGACTAATCGACCGATGTAGCAAACGTTGCAGTATTGCTTGTCTATATTAGATATATTTTTAAGAATTTCATTCAAGAAGATATGTTATTTACAAAACCACTGAAAACCTATACGACAGAAGCAGCAAATTTCAATATGATCAATAACTATTTTGAAAAAAATTAAATAAATTAGTCTTTTTGTTTGGCTGTGTGGATTGATAGTGCAAAATCAATGACCGAAACATTTTTTGTTCTTGTGGTGCGGGTAATGAAAATCAACGAGAATATTGAATGAACTCATTTCTGTATTCATAGACAAGCACTAACATTTAAGCGTATTCCTGTGGAGTTATCCAGTATTTTAAGCGTTGCCTCCAATTATTCAGGTTTTTAGAAAGGATTCGCAAGAAGAACAGGTTGGGAACCGCGGTGCTGAATGAAAACTTAGGCATTAGGGACTTTGCTGTTACCATCATATATATTATGTTCCTCAATACACATTTATAAAATAATCAATATATTCTTAACTTATTTACAAAGAAAATTTGCGTTGTTTACTTTATTTTTATGCAAACTTTGTAGATTACGATCTCATTTTTGTTCCCATGAGTATAGTATGAAATTCTTCTGTTTTTCAACCTTTTCTGGTTCATCATAGACATAGGCATCTCTCCTTCTTTTTCACTCTGTCCTCTGCTCTTAATATCATCCGACCATCTTTTTTGAGTCTTTCGATGTTTCATTTAGATATCTTTGGGCATCGTCTGACTAGACGATTATTGTGAAGACTTCCTAGCAGCGTGTCTTATCAAACTCCATTTTAGCGTAGCAATTCTTGTAGGATGACAATAATTTGAGTTCTATATCCTCGTTTTTTTTATTTTATCCATTTGTGGTACTTTTAGTTTCTTAGCCCTGGCCACTGCTATTTTAATCATTTCCATGCAATACGTCCTGAGCGGGAGTCGCTATTACATATTATCATTGTTTTCATCAGATCCTACTCAAGCCTTTTTTTCCAATTACCATTATTAATTTTAACTAAGTCGTTCTCATATTGAAGATGATTGATAAATATTCTCTCTATGTTTATTCCTTTCTGTTCCCAATTCAGATTTTTAAAAATATTCTCTAATACCAGGGTGAAGAGTTTGACACCTCTTCCTATTGGGCTTTTCTCTGAATTGCTATCATCGTCCAATTTTATCTGTATGTCTCTTTTTAAGAATGTGTATAGAGAATTGATTCTGATATGGTATAATCCCTTCCAGATTGACCATGGTCCTATTGTATGAAATGCCTTTTGAAAATCCACAATTTTCCGGTGTCAATTGATGTTGGATCCCTCGCATTTCTTTATTAAAGTTTGTCACTGCTCGTAGATAATCTAGTAAACTGAATGCAGGTTATTATCACTTCACTCTGTTTCCAATATGTGGGTATTCTATTTTTTCGAAGACAGTAATTTTATGGTATCTATTAAATGCCTACTTTTAAAGCAAAGAATTTATATTGTAATCAAATCATCTTCGGGTATTCTGTTGTTTTTCATCCTTTTCAATGTTGTTTCCTTTATCCTTAATAGATCCCCCTCCATCTACTTTAGTAACTTTCTTAAGATACGATAAGATGGTAAAGGAAGTTCGGTAAATAGGGAATATAATATATGATACTTGATTTATTTTTAAAACCAACAACGTTATCTATGAAATAAAGGCATAGGATAAACTTAAAAATTTCTTATCACAAAAGTAAGACCATCAATAACGAAATTCTTATTTATCATTGCACAGAATTTTTTGATATATTTCATTTTTTAAAGTATATACTGTTTTACTAATTAAGTAAATACATCTAAGCATATGTTTATTAACCTATTCCTGTTTATGTCCCTCTCATAGAGATAGCCATATTACGGAATAGCATATATTTCCGCTGTAAAGATCGTCGCACGTTGTCAGGAGAATAGAACTCTCCAACTCCCGTGTTCCTGCTAAACAACAAGAACAATCTGTAAACCACCAGGATCCAATACTCGAGAAATTTTGGTCCCCCTCCCAATCCCAAGACATTGGTTGGGTTTCAAAACCGACACTATGTAATCTGTTTGCATGGGGAGTAATGGAGATCCCTTCACCACCCTTTCCCATACACCTGAGTAGCCACCCATGCCAGTTCCGAGATGCCCTAGGCTGCTGATATAATAAACAGCCTTGAAGGACTCATTCTCTATGTATAAATGGAGAGGAGGTAGGTTCACCAGGACCTCCAGAGCCTTAGTGGGAACAGTCCTAGTCCTCATCGCACTCAACATTCCCATACAAACCATTCTTTGAACGTTGTCAAGTTGGAAACAGTACTTGCGCTTTGTTGTTCTAGAGCACCAGACAATAGCTATGTACGTGATTGTAGAGCGGATCACCATAGTGTAGATCCAAAATACCACTCTCGGTGTCAGCCACTATGAGCACTAAATGGCTCGTTTACAAACCCAGTAAGCATATATGGCCTTCCTAATTCTAGCCTCAATATGATCATTTCAGCTGAGTCGTGAGTCCAGAATTACTCCCAGTAACTGTTCCCTTGTATTGAAGAGTTTTTCCCGATAATGTAATTGTTGGAAGTCTCCCCATTTTTCTCTTTTTTGTAAAGGCCTTATCCGGGCTTACTCCAAGCCCTTCCCTGTGACATCATCACTCTGCGATACAGAGGGCCCCCATCATTGGTTTCCTCAGGTCCCGGATACCGCGACCAGGACACAAAATGACCAAGTTGTCGGCGTAGAGCTCTGTTTATAAACTAGCATCATTGAGTTCGTTAAGCACACTATCCACCACAAGGCTCTACAACAAAGGCAATAGAACTTCGCCCTGTGGACAGCCCCTGTTTGACAGCGCTTTAACAGTTACATTGTTAAGTTCAATATATATTATTAAATAAGAATATTTTTAGGCAAGTTAGACTGACCCATCTATATTCCACCAAATTGTTGAATAAAAACATTCCTAGTAAGTCACTTACGATAATTTAAAGTACCTAATAATTTAAAATAATACATTAACTGTACCATCCTGACGTCTACGAACCGGGCTGTTATTTTTCTGACTTTTAACCGAACCACTAAAAACAATTTACTTTACCAACTTTGACAATCCGCCACACAAAGTTTGATAAAATGGTGTTAAAAAATCTATACCATTTCCTCGTCTAACAGGTATTAATCTAATTTTCAAGAATATTTTTAATGTTGGGTGGAGATTCGGCCTATTACCAACAGCAACTTTCTAATTACAAATTTTTGTAAGCAAAACAGTTTTACTGACAAAATCACGTGAGAATTTTTAAAGTTTTCTTTTATAAATTACCAACTTCAAGCATGTAACTATAAATTTACAGCCAAGTTGAAATATTAGCGAGCACTAGCTAAATATTTAAGCAGTCTTTAACTTGACGTTCTCAAAGCACTGAAAACAAGATTTAAGAGTTGGTTTCAGGTTGTCAGGATAGCATTTTTTCGAAATTTTTTAAGAAGTTCTCTAACAATTTTTCTCTAATTAAAAAACAATAAAATATATTTCGCACTATATTGTTCAATCATTTAACCTATTTTTAAAATTAAATTTATTTCAGGGCATTGTTTTATTTCGTGCAACTTCTTACTTTGTAATAGTTGCAGGAACACAATAAATGTTTGGGTTAAACAAACCCTAATAACTTA
Organism: Diaprepes abbreviatus; assembly: GCA_034092305.1. Classification (NCBI taxonomy): domain Eukaryota; kingdom Metazoa; phylum Arthropoda; class Insecta; order Coleoptera; family Curculionidae; genus Diaprepes; species Diaprepes abbreviatus. Next base: position 21,442,878 of record JASJET010000031.1, read on the forward strand.
TATTTTAAACTGTAATATATAATTAGTTAACTTATTTTTAACATTATATTTATTTTAAGATTAAGATTTATTTTTACTGTTCAGATTACTGACATTTCCTTTTTTATATTTTTGTTTAGTTTGTTACTTTGTATTAGTTGAAGAAGCACAAAAAATCCTGGTGCTGTTCTGATTTTACAAATAGAATAAAATAAGAATTAGAAAAATAAGCTGAATGATGTATAAACATTACAAAAATTTCTATTTTAATAAATTATATTTTTACAGGTCTACCACACCAGGAAGTTGGATATAATATATAATATAAACATCCAACATGAGTAAAACCAAACATATTTGTCATTATATTTATGCATATCGATAGTAAAAAAATTTCAAAATATTATGTAGTGTCTGGTTAAATGACCCTACGATTTTAATAAAAAGTATATCAAATGTGTTCAGGCCATGTATATATAACTAAAACACCACGATAAGTTAGACTTTTGTGAAGAAAAACAATTTCAAATTCCACCTCTAGTTATAAAAATTAAAAATGACGGATACAATTCCTCATCACAAAGTCACCAGATGCCGAATTAGAAATTATTTTTCTCAGAAATCCTTTTAACTATTTCTGCAATGTATGCAAGGGTTTAAGAGCTGGTTTCAATCAAAAGAGAACTAAAGTCATAATTCAAGTTTCCGAATATACAAATTCTGCGACTATTTAGTTAGACTAAAAAGTTCATCGAATATTGAAAGAAAAAATTTTGACTTACACATATAATTTCTGAAGGCAATCTTTTGAATTTGTCAATGCCCACTGTGATGTAGACTGAGCCATATTGGGTAATATGTCACTGGATTTGGGTTATCTGGCAAAATTTTCTTATTGACACTATTAAACAATATGAGTGCAAACAGATGGAGGCTAATAAATTTTGGAAAAACAAAAAATTTAAATATAAATGCTCTTAACTTGTTATTTATGAATAATATATCGAAAACAACTGGAAGTTTTATCTTATGGACTACTATAGAAAAAGAAATACTAGACGCAGCTACGTCAATAAAAAGTCAAATTGATTTGATATTATGGAATGAACAGTAAGGTGTTAGAGGTAACAATCAATATTATTCTTCAATATTTTACAGTTTTTGTTAATTAATGCGTTTGGTTAGTAGTTTTCTTACAGAACTGAAACTTTCTAGAATGATACCCATCTTAAAAGACGGTGATGTTGAAAATACTAACAATTATCTTCCTATTTCAATAATTCCGCTTTTTGTGAAAACTTTTTTAAAAGTGTTTAAAAATCGACTGTATAGGTATTTTGAAAAAAATAATTTATTGTGCTCAGATCAGTTTGGATTCAGGAAAGGGTGCTGCACTACTCAGGCAACTCGAAATGTACTGGCATATGTAGTTGATGGCTTGCAATCCAGAACGCACATGATCACTGGATTATATGACGTGCCCAAAGCCTTCGATTAAGTAAACCACGACATCCTACTAAAGAAATTGAATTTCTATGAAGTTAGGGATGCTCCTTTAAAATTTATAAATTCTTATCTTTCCATGTAGCGCATCAACTTACATAGCGAATAACACAGAATTTGAGATCCTTACATTTGTAGGTTTTTGTAATTATTAGTTAAACTTTACTTCTACCAATATTTAAAATGTCATGCATAACAAGAAGAGAGCAACGCAAAATTCACTCTATTTATTTTTTAAAATATGTTCTGTCTCTTCCAAAAAACTGGAGGTGTAAGAGTTTTTGAAAAAGCGGGAATGCTATTAAAAATCTTATACAAGAAAAGCTTCTTCTGAAGAGCGCTGTTTTGTAAGGTGGTGGAGATATAAGACCCTTAAATCTAAGATTCAAATTGTGAACATGTCTTCTATAATTAATTTTATTTGTCAAGTATAGAGGGCAGTTTTATTTGTGAGATACTGAATAAAATCTCCTTATACCATATATAAACAGCAAAAAGTTCTTTCTCGATTTTGTTTATATCTAATGAATCTAAACCATACAAAATATAGCAAAAATTAAATTTGCTTACCAAAATTTAGAATCAGTTCTTTCTCGATTCTGTTTATATCTAGTGAATCTAAACCATACAAAATATCGCAAAAATTAAATTTGCTTACCAAAATTTAGAATCAGTTCTTTCTCGATTCTGTTTATATCTAGTGAATCTAAACCATACAAAATATCGCATAAATTAAATTTGCTTACCAAAATTTAGGATCAGTTCTTTCTCAATTCTTTTTATATCTAGTGAATCTAAACCATATAAAATATCGCAAAAATTAAATTTGCTTACCAAAATTTAGAATCAGTTCTTTCTCGATTCTGTTTATATCTAGTGAATCTAAACCATACAAAATATAGCAAAAATTAAATTTGCTTACCAAAATTTAGAATCAGTTCTTTCTCGATTCTGTTTATATCTAGTGAATCTAAACCATACAAAATATCGCAAAATTAAATTTGCTTACCAAAATTTAGGATCACATGAAGGTCGAGAAGTTTTATCTAAAATAGAAGTTTAGCAATTTTAGATGGTTTTAGTTGTATGTAGTACGGTGCTACAGTTTAAAGAAACACTGTCAAAAATAAGACAAATGATTTTTGTTGTTCAAAATATGCACAGTAAAGAAATTATATTTTTAAAAAAATTAAACAAAATGACAAAAAATTAAAACTTTGCATTTATGCATAAAATTTCGTATAGAACATTTCTTTTTAATTTTTGAAAATCTGGGCGCTAATTTTCAACAAAAAAAAAACAATTTGAACAAGTAATACATCATATTATCATTCTCTACCTTTCTTTTTATTGGACCGTAAATAAAAACACTTATGTATTGCAAAGACTGTGAGCTGTAGATCAATTACCATATTATAAAACAGTTTTACAATCAAGTCAATAAATTGATTTTTATACATTTAAAAAATATATATAACTTCAGAATAACCAATATTTTAATATGCTCTATGGTGACTCCAATATTTATAAAATGAGTACATTTAGTAGATTTATGCCGCAATGATTATCCGTGACACCCTATGCACGCAATAATGATTTGTATGGAATGACTTTTTCCTTTTTTCTTCTGAAAATATTTAAATAAAAAATTAAATGTCAATCGGCACTTCTTCAGATGACAATAGTTACAAAATAATTCATATCCAGAAATTTTCCTTGAAGTAACTCCTAAATATCATATAATAATATTGCTGTCAAAACCCACATAATCCTTATTTTAAAACTACCGTTTAGACATAGCTGATTGTAATACGTTAAAAATAAATAGATTTAACAGACTACATTGTTTAATTTATTTCATTTATTTTCACCAGTTTCAGGCCAAAAACATGACAGCAGAAATAGCGCCCCTTTTTGCATCAGCTTTTATTCATAACTTAAGCTAAAACAGCAATTTATGAGAAAAAAAATCTTTACATTTCGAGTCGTACGATACAAATTAAATTCAAAGGAGTATATATAATAAAAATAAAGTCTTCTAATTACTTCAATTACTCCACTTGCTAAATAAAAACTCTTTAATAAAATATTCAATTCGGTTTCAATACTGTCCCCGAATTGAAAACTGTATGAAAACGGGTGTAGAATTCAATTTAAGTTTGAAAGTCGATTTGGCTTTTTCTGTTTTCGTGTCGTAATCCGGATACATGAAAATGGGGATCATACTGAAACTCGGTATGCAATTTTCATTTTCACATTAAAGACCTCAACATTTTTACTGTTATAAGTTCAAAACAATTTACATCAAAACAAAATTGACAGTTTTATTTTTATAGCAAAAATATTAAAAACTCTAACAAAACAGCAAATATTAAACAGTTCTTTATTCACAGTTAGTTCCACAAAATCGTCTAAACTAAATATAACTATTTAAAAAGTTAAAGTAAAAAGTCTTACGTTTTTGGAAACACTACTTTTCGATCTTAGACCCAATTACCTCAATAGAGGGTTTAGTTATTTATACTTGTTTCACATTCACGAGGCATGTTGCCAATCAACTTCTCCGCATAGTTCAGAGCTTTGAGTTCAGGAAAAAATACCCGATAGTAAGTAATAAATCACTTTTTACCCTTTTTTTCTTCGCAAACTACCTGTGTTCTTTAGTCCGGTGTCTTTGGCAAAATCTGTTTACATTTTTCATAGAAATGGGTTAGAAATTTTATAATCAAAAATACCGGTCTATAATAATGGACTATTTGGGTTGGATAACAATAGATATTTGGAAGTGTGAAGTGTTCAAAAGGATTTTAATCCTTGTCATAGACGTCGGAAAGAGGTTTATTTTATCACTAAGTATTTATGGCATAGAATATTATTTCGGTAATAAACTTAAAATAAAAAGTTTTTATAATATTATTTTATTTCTTATGATTTCTTAATAATTCACATACATAACAAAATGTAGATAATTTTGACATATTTAACACAAATCACAACTGTATTTTTTATTATTTTTAATTTTGTCATAGAAACCGTTTTAGGCACATTCAGACTAAAACGTAGCCTTATTCTCTCAAAAAATTCGAAATTATAATTTAAATACTTACAAAATAACCCTTGTCAAAAATAAAGAAAGTTAAACATATATAAAAAAATTAATTCGTCCATATAATATTAAAATATTTTTGGGGCTATAGATCATTTTATTATTAATTAAAAACATTTTTAGGACATTTGACGTTTCATTTTATTTATTTCTTAAACCTTCTGCAGAATTACAATTAAACACTAAAAAGGGATTCAAATGTCATTAGTTTTTATATTTAACAGTTAAAATTAGACCTACTTATTTTTATTTCTATTGTAATGACATCTTAATTTAATTTACTTTATTATATGAAAATCTGATGATGAGCTCCAAAAAAATAAAATAAACATGTTAATTTTACACGCTTAAGAAAAAGACACAAATACAAACATAAAATAATAAAAAACTTACCCTCCTCGCCATAGTGATGCGGCAGAGATGCATGTTTCGTCTCTACTAGACTCATCAGGGTACCGACATGCACCTGTTTGTGCAAAGAACAAATCAGAAGGAAGTATGCAACACTGAACGCGGCTTCGCCGACCTCCCGCCAGATGGCGTATATATGTTTATGAGACTTTCACGGATTCCTCCGTGTGAGATGCAGTAGCAGTGGATACATCCACATTATGCCGTTGTAGTGCTAAAATCACATTCAGCAAACGTACAACTATATGCAACTCCCTGAATAGATGAAGTAAAAAGCGAACAGTAATTGCAAACCTCGTTCCATCATATCCTTTCCGTGTTAGAGGTTGCACAGTTTGAATGAATTGCTACAGAACACAATTCATCCTATTACACCACCATCGAGATGATGGCCTAACTGTACCACCATACCGAGAAGAAAGTCAAAACTTACCCTCCTCGCCAGAGTGATGCGGCAGAGATGCATGTTTCGTCTCTACTAGAGTCATCAGGGTACCGACATGCACATGTTTGTGCAAAGAACAGATCGGAAGGAAGTATGCAACACTGAACGCGGCTTCGCCGACCTCCCGCCGGATGGCGTATATATGTTTATGAGGCTTTCACGGATTCCTCCGTGTGAGATGCAATAGCAGTGGATACATTTACATTATGTCGTTGGAGTGCTGAAATCACATTCAGCAAACCTACAACTATATGCAACTCCGTGAATAGATGAAGTAAAAAGCGAACAGTAGTTGCAAACCTCGTTCCATCATATCCTTTCCGTGTTAGAGGTTGCACAATTTAAATGAATTGCTACAGAACACAATTCATCCTATTCCACCACCATCGAGATGATAGCCTCTATCTCTACCACTATACCGAGAAGAAAGTCAAAACTTACCCTCCTCGCCATAGTGATGCGGCAGAAATGCATGTTTTGTCTCTACTAGACTCATCAAGGTACCGACATGCACCTGTTTGTGCAAAGGACAGATCGGAAGGAAGTATGCCGCGTATGTTTATGAGGCTTTCACGGATTCCTCCGTGTGAGATGCAATAGCAGTGGATACATCCACATTATGTCGTTTGTCCTTTGTACAAACAGGTACATGTCGGTACCCTGATGAGTCTAGTAGAAACGAAACATGCATCTCTGCCGCATCACTATGGCGAGGAGGGTAAGTTTTGACTTTCTTCTCGGTATGGTGGTACAGGTAGGCCATCATCTCGATGGTGGTGTAATAGGATGAATTGTGTTCTGTAGCAATTCATTCAAACTGTGCAACCTCTAACACGGAAAGGATATGATGGAACGAGGTTTGCAATTACTGTTCGCTTTTTACATCATCTATTCACGGAGTTGCATATAGTTGTACGTTTGCTGAATGTGATTTCAGCACTACAACGGCATAATGTGGATGTATCCACTGCTATTGCATCTCACACGGAGGAATCCGTGAGAGCCTCATAAACATATATATATATATATATATATATATATATATATATATATATATATATATATATATATATATATATATATAATCAGTTAAATAACTAATTTTGTAAGTTTTGTTATTTCTAACAACTCTACCTTCTCTACCTTTTACTTGAGACAGATATTTCCTTCTCCTCCGGACGATCTATAAGAACAGATTTTCTATCTCATTTTTCCCAGCAAAAATTTAGTTCCCTGAACAATTTCCAGAGTTCAGTTCTTTTAATTTCAGGTAAATCGCGATCTTCATTGATTTTAGTTAGAATTTTGTCAACGGTTGGGATCTGCTTCTCATAATAAAATGTATGTACAAATCCTTTTATTGCTGTTTTTATGTCTTCTTCCAACGAGGTTATTCGTCTGTCTGTGACCAAATGTGGCTTGAGAGTACTAATAATTCCAGTCGTTTTTTTCTCCTTAAGTATTCGGGACTTTGGAGGTTTCGGTAACAGTTTTATTACTCTCTCTAGTTCTTGAATAGAGTAGAGAGAATTTCCTATTTTATTTTAAAATTACACGGACAATAATTTCTCTTCTTTTTATATTTGTTAGCCTAAAAAACTCGCAAGTCATCATCAACTTTAAAGTTAACTCTTTACAATAATTTTTATGTTCGCATTGTTGATTTGTACTGTGTAAAGGTTGCACTGGCGTTGGAGACTGTTCTCCAAATATTGGAGTGTGCCCTTTGACGAGTAAGTGTGATTGGTGATTTACTGAGCATATTCTCTTGTTTCCAGGGTCTGAGCCGTGAGGATGGTCTAAGTAAGACCGAAAATGCTCAAAAAATATACACTAAAATACATGACAATATTACTCTTTTTTCGTGATTTCTTCGGTGTACAACCTGCTAATAACTTATTGTTTATTTTATGACTAGATGCTTATAATCAATAAATAAAAGTATATATTTAAATGTGTTTAAAGTATTAATGCAACTATCAGCGAAAGCTATAACGGATTATGTGCACTAGATAAACGTCTGTAAGTAGACTTCACTTCCCTTCATGCATGGAGACGCATACGTTATAATTGATGACATGCTATTGGTTTATAACAATTTTTAAGATAGACTCACATTTTTAATTAAATAATTTGCATATTAAAATTTTCGTGTTCACACATAAATAATTTTAAATTATTATAATTAATCTGTCCAAAATACTTATTTATTTTTTTAATATAAACATGATTCCGTCATTTTTCTTTATTTTTAAACACAACGCTTAAATTAAAAAGTGAACTGACTCTGTTTGATTACTTATTAGGTAATTAATGAGAAATTCAACGATTTTTTTTTGATCCTGGGCTTACAATACAGTTGACTGATTTGATTGTTAATTATATGGAACTAAATTACAAAACCGTTTTCATTATATCGTCGTTGTATTCTTCATGCAAGGTTATTAACGAATTTGCCTAATTAAGGACGATCAAAAAGTGAGAGCGGTTTTCTTTAACCTTCAGTTATTCTACTTGATTGTATACTCCATGTTTCAATCACGTCAACAACTGTCAAATAAGAACGTTCCTTTTTTTTAAATGGAACATATATGTTAATAGTTATTTTAAATCTTCAACAAATTTGGAACATTTATGGTATAGCATACCGCATGGGTAAATTCAGTTGTTTCGAAAATATACATTTTGTTTCTCATATTACCTCTTTATCCTGCCTCCTGATAAAATATTTCAATTTCCATGGTTGGTGGGTACTAACCTAAATACATTTTTATATAGTAAACTAGTGCCAATCGAAACAAAATACTGTGGTTCAGCTAACAGAACAAGAACATATTACTCCGATTATGATGGTAGGATACAGGGATACACATATATCTTACCAATAATCAACCAACCTTTTAAGTCAAAACTTCTCCTGAACAGGAGCTCATTTCCAAGTCAACTGCTAATAGAATATTCCATAATTTTAAACATATAGGTAATGAAAAAAACCTACCAATGACGGACTATTTAAAAACAACTTCCAATGAGAATAAAACCGTGGATGTTCTGCTTGCCCTGCAAGAGAGTCTCGAACTTCCTCACCAAAACTTACTCTCGTATACGATAATACGGAAAAATTCATTAGAAAAATCCTAAAATCCTCTTTTATAAAGTACTGTTGCTTCAGTTGCAACGTCACGCCATCATCCTTCTCAAAAACAATCCATCGTAATCTCTTTAAAAGTCTTTTAAATTAAAAGATTGACGCCTATCTGAAGAATATTGAAAATACAGATTAAGAGCATATTCTTGATTTTCCTCCCTTCTTTTATATAATAATAATAATAATAAACGTCTTTATTAACAATGCATACATATTACAAAGTAATACAATGCACACATGGGATGGGGCTTCTTCTTCTTCTTCTTCTGTTGGTGCCTATCCTCTGTGGATGTTGGCAATCACATTGGCCCATATGACCTTATTGACAGCTGTTCTAAATAAATGTACCGTCGTCATTCCTGTCCATTGTCTGATATTCCTCAGCCATGATGTTCGTCGGCGACCCTGAATTCTTTTACCCTCTATCTTACCTTGCAAAATTAACTGAATTAGTTGGTATTTCTCATTGCGCATTACATGCCCTAAGTATGATATCTTTCTGATTTTCACATTGCGCATAATTTCTGGGTCTTTTTTCATACGTTGCATCACGGTGTTATTTGTGACATGATGGATGTATGAAATTCTGAGCATGCGGCGGTAACACCACATTTCGAAGGCTTTCAGTCGTTTAGATGTTGTTTCTGTCAAAGTCCAGGCTTCCACTCCATATAGAAGAGTTGAAAACTACTGATCTCTTCCAACATTGTGGGATGGGGCTGGCGAAGTTTAACCAATGGCCATTCTTCCCCTTAACCAATCACACCTCCCAATGCGCCAACAAGAAGTAATCAACAACAATACAAATACTTATTATTAAGCTCCAAGTAGAAAACTTTTGTATTCTGATCTAAGTCTCTTGATGTTATAGTGCCTAAATTGTGGTGAAATTTTATTATATTGCTTAACAAAACTATAAGAAAAACTTTTCTGAAACAAAGAAGTTCTGTGTCTTGGTATTGTAAACAGACTTTGATTTCTTATATAATTATTATGTATATCAGTCCTAAGTTCCAATTTTTTATACAAGTACATAGGTTGTTTAGTATCTAATAATTTTCGAAAAAATATCAGAGAATACAGTCTGTATATATTTTCACATCTTAACCAGCCAATTTGCCTGATATTATTTGATACAGAATCAAACTTTCTTAAGTTAAAAATAAACCTACAGCATGTATTTTGGACATACTGTATTCTTCTTTGTAACTACATCCAAAAAGTGATAGTAAACAATATAGCAGTAGTTATAGATTGGCATAATAAGAGTTTCACATAATTTTTTGCTCATTTTAAAGTTCAATATATATCTATTTGAATATAAAACCTTCATTTTAACATAACTCCTTTGTAACAAGCTTTGGACATGTTTATGAAATCTTAAATTAACATCCAAATGTAATCCCAGGTTTCTGGCACAATTTGAAAAAGTAAAACATCATCTCCAATACATACTTTGAGGTGATTTGTAAGCATGTTGCGCTGTTTTTCGGAACAAAACAAGAGAATCTCAGTATTGTTGGGATTAATTTTTAAATTATACCCCTTAGAATACTATAGAATGGCTGCCAATTCATGATTTAACATGAGTGCAGCTCTTTCTGGATCAGAGGGGTCAAAAATATGTAATATCTGAGTATCATCAGCAAATGCTTGCAAATGTGAAACTACGGAAAAAATATCAGACGTATATATTACAAACAACAAAGGACCAAGAATGGATCCCTGGGGTACCCCAGACACCACAGCTTCAGGCTGTGAAACCACATCCCTGATTCTTACAATCTGCGATCTATCAGACAAGTAAGATCCAAAAAATAGTGTTGAAATATCATCAAATCCATAGAATGACAGTTTAGCACAAATTAATTCATGGTCAATTACATCAAACGCCTTGGAATAATCAAGCAGCACCAAAATGGCCGCTAATTTTTTATTCAGTGCTCCTACAATATTATCAGTTATATTCAGAAGTGCTGAAACTGTACTACGACCCTCTGTAAAACCACACTGATGAAGTGGAATCAAATTATTACTCCTGAGATAGTCCGAGACTTGTACATGGACCACTCTTTCCAACACTTTAGATAAGACCGAAAGCAAGCTTACGGACCTCAAGTCACTCTCATTTATAGGGTTTTTTGTTTTTGAGACCGGAAAAACTACTGATGTCTTCCAACATTGTGGAAAATGTCCCCTTTCCAGACAGCAATTTATTATATGGGTGATATAATTAATAATCCTGGGCAAACATAACTTAATCATGAAAAGCGTTAAATCATCACTTCCAGCTGCGTTGGACTTCATACTATTAATAAATTTACTTATATCATCTGGGCTTACTTACCTAAAAACGAACTTAATGTTACTATTATACTTATTATTCTTATAATACAATATTCTATTATCATAGTTGCTCGTTTTCTGAAAAACACTGCAAAAATATTTATTAAGTGAGTCTGCATCAACAGAAGATGGGAGAATATTCACTCTTTTGTTAGAATATACATTTCGAATCTTGAAGTGTTTTCCACAGTTTTCGTGTATTTTTTTCATTTTCAACATAAGCCAGATACGCAGCTTTTTCACGTCGTATAGACATTTTTGTAAAATTTCTAAGACTTTTATAACGTTCTCGATTTTCTCCAGTGTTCCTCAACCTAGCCTTAACTCTAACGTTTTCTCTCTCTTTCATTAACCGCTTTATAGTTATTGTTAACCATGGAGCATGGGGCTTGCTAACTCTTATAGTCCTAACTGGAGCATGCACAGCGAACAGACCCTCCAAATGCCCTGTCATAAACCAATGTTATCCTCTATATCATAAAGATAAAACAAATCATCTCAACGAACACTATTTAAATCCATCAGAAATAATTGTTCATTAAAATGTTTAAAGTCTCTAAATCTAATATGCTTTACAATTTTGGTATACCCTAGTATCCGCTTAACATAGAATATCAACCTGTAATCACTAATTTCACTTACGTCAAGAGTACTACTTTTTATTACTACTTCTCGGGTTTGTACAAAGATAGGGTCCAACAAGGTAGCAGAATGAGCAGTAATTCTGGTTGGCTTAACTATCACCTGAAAAAAGCCATAGCTATCGAACAATTGACTCAAGGACCACAATATCAACCGGCAAGATGTCAGGTAACAGAGAATCCAACACATCCACACACTCCAAAATACTGCTACCTGTACGATACACCACTCCAACTGCCATTGTTGTTTTATTAAATAATTTTACTCGAATCCAGAAACACTCAAAGCCAATTACAACTGGCGAATCAGCAAACTGCAAACACTCACACTGCAGCTCAGATCATACTTACGTAATTTATGTAACTCATTTTAATTATATGTATATTGACTTAATTTTTTTTTGTTTTTCACGGCAAATTCAAATTAATTAAAAATATATCGTTAAGTTTTGATATAAGTATCAGAACACCTATAGTTTTTTATTCGTAGGTTACTACGATTTTTAATGAAAGTAACAAATTCCTTGCATTTTCATTGTGACCTAGTATATTATTATAAATATGATTAAAAACTATACTTTATCATCTAAAAACATATAAAGTATTCCATTTCAAGTAACCAAATTGGAATGAATAACTTTTTAACCACACCTCGTGTTAAAATTGCGATTATTCCATTAGATTGCGCTAAAAATATTATTAAAAATAAGTATTTTAAAATCTTGTAATATCTTTTCAAATAAGAACCTAACAGAATATTATAAAAATTGTCAACTTTTAAATTTCACCCCAGGTCTTAGTTTCCGTTTGTGGTATTTTTGGTTTCCTCAAAAAACAGCTCGTGAATGCTATATTAGCTTTTTTACTTTAATATTTAACGAGAAACCCTATAGAAGTATCGAATTTGTAATAAAATAATATAATTCTGATGTTCTTCTCATCAATTCCAATGTTCCCCAAAATTAGCAATGGCAGATCGCAGTGCACATTATCGAAGGATTTTTGTTAACTAAAAGTTGCACACAATGACTAGTCAATTTTTAAAGCCGAATTGTGTTTCACCGCTTATTCCCTCTCATCTTCTAATGACTCTTGAATAATTTGTAAAAATGCCTTTAAAACATGGCTCGTGAGACTGATGTGTCTGTAATTTTCACAATGTCTTGCATTTGGTTTTTCTGAATTGATTTAAGCAAGTCTAGAAGAATAGAAACACTGAAGCATTAAAAACTGTCAATATATTTTTTAGTAATATTTTTTTGCATTCTGGTACTTTACCTTAAGCAAAAAAAAATGGTCGTGCCCCTATGCTGCAATATTTTCATTTTTTTAAAAAGCTAAACACGATATTTTCTCAGATGGAAAATCTCTGTCGATTAGCGTATATTTGCTAATAAAACACATATACAAAAAAATATACTTTTATCACAAGAAATATTTTGAAGAATTCTTTTTTCTATTCCACACTGTATATTTACCTGTTCATATTCTAATCTTGACACCCTATAATTAACTTGCATAACATTAATACAAAGAAACAACTTATGCATCAGTTCATGTTTTTGAAGTTTAGTCACTAAAAGTCCTTAGGGTGTGGCCATTAAATTGACCGGATTAATAAAGATCACTTGTTCATGATTGTTGTTTTTAATCGCCCATAATTTATGAAATAATTTTATAATACTCGTAGCCTATTTTGCATTGTAATGGTATTATGTAAATGTTTTATGTCATGTTAAAAATGAAACGCTGAAATCTATTTTAGTCGTTTAATAAATGGTTTTATTATTATTTTTCGTATAGTTTAAAAAAATTTATTATTCGAATAAAGTGTATTTTGGAATATAACCGGAACTAACTTATGGTCACCAATTTTTTTTACATTTTATATTAGGAACTATCATAAGGTAATAATAAACATTGCACTGTTATCAGTGTTTAATTTGCTTTACCGAGTGAAAAAAAAAAGAACTAAAAATGAATTAGCAAACTGCCTCAAATAATAAAAAAAAACTAAATGTAAATTTATTTTATTAAGTTCTGTATTGATGTGTTTTAGACATAAATCTATAATTTTACTGGGTACACCTTTAGTTTTAACAGTATATTTTAAAAATTTGAAAAAATTTGGCATAACAATACGCTGTAAAAAAAAACTTCACATTAATTGTAAGGTAATGTGCTGGAAACAAATTTCATAAAACATTTATTAAATGCATTTAATGTTAATGCATTAAATTTAATATTGTTGTTTTACTAGACTGTAATGGAACCAATATTAATTATTTTACACTGTTCAATGTGAACTATATTCTGTTAGAATGAATAATTAAATAATCACTCTGTGAATAGATTTCTCGTGGGAATAGGGTAGTTATATTTTTTATCACTATCAGTTATCCAGCTTAACTTTTATTATTTTTGTCGTTTAAATGTTTGCTTAAAAATATATAAACTCAGTCAATTTATGAAGACGTAATAAGACCCTCTCTAAGATTTGCCTATAAATTTGTCGAGATAATCCTATCCTGGTTTTGTAAATAAAACCGACATGATATGGGTAGTTTTTTTAACCTATGGTATATGAAATACCGTTAAAATGTATTAAAATAATGAACGATTTTCCCATTATTAGGAAACAAAAGAATAATCAAATAAACTCATTATACTGTAATATAACGTTTGACCTGTGAAAGAAAATATATAGCGACTGTTTTTCCTGATTGCAAGAAAGAATGATTTAAATGCCAGCAATAGGAATAAAAGGGCACTAAGATTTTTTTACAGACGTTATATTATCTTATTCCTTTAGTTATAGAATGAAATAGAACAGTTTTATTAATTGTGTTTATATAAAAATTAAGATTGAGACGCGCAGAGGCCAAATCGGGAATCAAACATCCGGTATAGAATAGCTAACACCCTCAGCACGTAACGATCGTAACCTTCGAACTTTAAGGGAAAGAAATTGACGTTTACAGGGTTCCAAGGAATACTAAACTTCAGTGCCAATCTGGAAGAGGTATTTCGCGTTTCATTTCTTTTTCGATTTAATATTTTAGTAAGCTATTTATACGTGTCTCTTCAAAATTGGGTTATTCATTTTTGGTTAACAGAACGGCCAATAAGAGCAATTGTGCTAGTTTTTTCGTAATTGTTATTAGTTTTAAGTTTCTCATTGTAAATAGTTCGTTTTTATTCTATTTAATTTGTTAATAGACTAAGTTGTTTTGAGAAACTTCTTTTATTTAATTTAATTAAAAAACCTTCTCGCGAATTAACATGCGGACGTACTGCTGTGGGAGCTGTAAAGAAGAGATGACAACTGTCCAGCTAATTAGCAACACTGCCTGAGTCCTGAAGTTCTGAGTTTTCGTTGTGGTAAGCTTCAATAACCGTAGTTGTTTGGTACTAAAGCTGCAAGAAAGAAGATGAACGTCCGAACTTCCAGAGTATCTTTATTACTGTGAAATTTAATTGTAGGTTTTTAAAATAGCTACAAATTAATGTGTGGCAATAAATTGGTTATAGATAGAATGGCTAACGCTACCTCAATATGTCATTAGCAGGAGTCTATAATCAAATTCTGTCACAACACGACAATTCAGAATTTATCAGGCATGTCCGAAAGGCGTTATTAACTCATGTTTTGTGTTTTGATTAAAATATTTTTTAAAATAATTTTTATATTGTTACTGTTTGAAGCCGCAAAATAAATCCGGTTTAAAATTAACTATTTAAAAACCTTTTTTTTTATTTCAAACCAAAACGAAACAAAAATCCCTACATTTGTTCAAAGTTACGTTCAAATACAATACAAATTGTTTCCTTATCCCACTCTATGTTTCGAAATATTAAAGTACTGTATTCATAACGAACATGTTTCGGTACCTAAATAGGTTACTTGCGAAATAGTAGATATCTGTTGGACTTCCATTATCTTTATTTTTTGTTGAATATTCGGCTTGTAGTTCTCTCTAGCCGTTTTCAGTTTCACTTGAAAACGACTAGAGATAACTACAAGCCAAAACGTGATGATATTCAACAAAAAATAAAAACAATGGAAGTCCAACAGATATATACTAGTTCGCAAGAAACATCGTTGTCTATGACCTTCAAATAAATAGGTTACGTTAGCAAATACTTATACAATGTGTTCTATTTCAGTTGCAGCTGAATGTTTTTTTCGGAAGCGTTTTCTTAATAAAATTTTCATAAAAAAATTGAACCAACTTCTAAAATATTTCTAAAAAGCGAAAAAAAAACAATATAAATTGTTATAGATAATTGAAATTTTTAAGTTGGCGCCAAATTAATTCTTGGCAAAATGTGTTTCACACAAAACGATTGAGAAATAATTTATTTGTAATTGTTTGTTATTAGCTTGTTTGTATCTCGCGTTGGTGGTTATTTATTTCGTTTAGTAATAATTTGGCACCCACTTCAAAAATTTCAATTCCATCTAAAAATTCGTATTGTTTTTTTCTTCGTTTTTTTAATACCTTTTTAGAGGTCGGTTCAAATTTGTTATAAACATTTCATTTTTCGGTTTTTAGTTATGGGCTTAGTTAAGTTTCTAAGGTCGCAAGAAAGTATCCATTGTATCCATAGTTGTAGATCACACTAAAATGAACAAAAAAAAAATTTATTTTAGAATTCCCCACATAACAGTTATAAATGATATTGTATAAAAAATATTTAGTTTTCTGTAGTTAACCCGCTATCTTGAATTTTAAAAAATTGATTTTAATTTCGTAACCTAGGCACCCTAAACCTCCCACTACCTATATTGAAAAAACAACAAAATAATTTTAAGCTCTTAATATAATCTTAATCTACACCCTCGAAAACCCGCCAATATCAATTTTCGATCGGGAAAGGTAAAATTTTTGATCACCATACTGAATCTGCCATATAAAACTTTTTTAAAATAATTTTAAATACATTATTTACATCCTCAGAAACCTAGCACAGTTTTGAACAAAATCGAGAGATACAAAATTATTATTCCGCTATATCGGATTCACCACGATGATTTTTTTTTAATTCGTAATTTACACCATCAAAAAACTCCATATACCAATTTTGGATAAAATCGCGAGATGTAAAATTTTAGGATCCCATATTGAATCCGCCATATCGAATTATTTTAAAATAATTTTTAACTCGTAATTTATACTCCAAAAAACCCTCCAATACCAATTTTAGACAAAACTGAGAGATGTGCAATTTTTAATTCAACATATTGAATTTTTTAAAGAATATTTTAGATTCGTTATGTGTGACCCCTTAAACTTCCCCATAAGAATATTGGAGACAATAGGACAAAAAAATGTTTCCGCCGTTTTATAAGCGCCATCTTGGCTTTTACTAAACCAATGTTAGCCAAAATAATATGGGACTACCACAGGAACCCCCTGAATATAACGCAAACAATTTCGCTAAAATCAGTACCGCCGTTAAGAAGTAATTGACGTACTTACATAAAAACTCTACAAAGCGGGCGAATTTAGAATCTCCTTCTTTTAGAAGTCGGTTAAAAAATGACCAGAATAAAAGCTGTTGTATTTTGAAGGAAACATCTTGACCTTGAAGGTCAAGTGCTATTGGCAGTGGCTTTTTTTCAATAGAACCCCTAGTCTTTATTACACTTCTAACCATATAAATGACTTATAGACTTTCATCAAGTAAACAAGCTTTAAAACAAAAACTTTCCAGATGAAGATTGATAATTGTAGAGGTTTGATCCACTTACGACCTTGATCTTCATCTTTGATTATTTTTTCAAGATTATTTTGTGAATAAAACCTTTGAATTTCATAATAGAAATGATCGAGATTAACATCGAAAAAGGGATAAAAAGCTGATAATCTTGGCAACAATGTTCAGAGTCATATGAAAACTCTTATTTTTTAATTCATATACACTGCAAAATTCCATTCTTAAATATGTACTCGTGTACATAGGGTGTACTCTTCATATGAATGAAATAGTACGAAATTCTTCGCTTTGATTGTTACGTGTATCAGGATTCATTTAGGTATAAAAAAATATCTACACCAGTGTCTGCCTGTTGTCGTCGATATAATACAACGATGCCCAGGAATCACAGTATGGATATTTTCGTCCACCCACTCCAATAAAGGGGCTCTCATAAGATTAGCACGATGTGATCTTCAAATGAATTTAAATTTAAAGGTCGAAGTCACCACATTTTCAACTCTCCTTTGACGGCAACTTCTGCCATTTCCATTATAAAATTTCGGAGTATTATGTATAAAGCTGCACGATCAAATGGTCGGGTTACAGTTGGGTCAGACAATTGATAATCATCAAAGATCATATTGATAATTTTGGTGTTCAAGCACAGAATAGAAGCTCAGATTTAACAAACTTTACATTGAAATGGTCGCTAAAGAATATGAAAACCTATAAGTCAGGTTAGCAGTTCAGCAATAAAACAGGGTGATTTCTTAAAAAAAAAACTCTTGCCCCTAAAATAGCCACAAAGTCAGCCTCAAGATCAAATTTCATTGTTACCGTTAGAAGTTTCATCAAAATCCAACAACTTTTAATCAGGTAATTTTTTATAAAAGGGATTCGGTCAAAAACTATTCAACTGTAATTTTAAAAATGGGACATCCTATACAAGCTCGGGTCTCCCAATACTACATTTTCGAATGTAAATTAACTATATCTTATATGCATTTTGATATAATAAAAAATGCATTAACATAATAATATTCAATTTTCTTCTATTTCGATTAATATCAGGCTAAAGAGCACATAATTTGAAAAATGTGAATATATAATCATATAATTTTAACGTACTTGAGGAAATAATAACATAAATAACTGAACATTTAATATTTACGAGAATCTAATTTGTTATTAAAAATGAATAAATCAATATAATAGATATGCAATAACATTAAGTTATCAAACCATCAAAGTTGTTATTAGTAAAGTAATTTTAAAAAGTAAAATTTATTTAAAAGACAAACATGCACCTTCCAATGATTACACATAATGACATAGTACCAATAATACACTTTCTGATATCTTGAACGAAAAAAAAATTGGGCCGCAGCTAGATCTTGACCAGATTTTCCTATCATTCTTTTATTTTCATTTCATAAAACAAAATGGAGTCTGAAATCAGAACTTTATTGACATATTTAATGTCTATATATTAAACAAAACTTTAAGTACTGCCTCGCAAAGAGCTATTTCAATTAAAGAACTAAATCTAGTAAAAAAAAGAGTTAAAATAATTTAATTCTTTATTAAAATAATGGTTGAACAATACTTAAAATAACAGATTCCTTCGTAGAATTAACATTTCGTCAAAAATGAAGCTAATCAAAATGGTGATAAATAGTACCAGTTTTTTTCTTCACCGGAGAATCTACCGATTATATGCTATCCTTTTCTAATTTCATCATTAAACAACGGGAATATTCATTAGGTTATAAAGTAACTCCTCGTATTAAGACGGCATTTGTCAACGTAATATAGATACATATATATATATATATATATATATATATATATATATATATATATATATATATATATATATATATATATATATATATATATATATATATATATAATTTATTTTTGTATCTTAAACCTTTTGTTTATTTTTTTCTAATATTTTCTTGGGTATAGTTTTTTCCATTAGAAAACAAATGACAACAATTTTTTTCTGACGTTTCGCTCTACATAGTGAGCTTCTTCAAATGAGCTAGGTATATTTATTTTACATCTACAAAATTACAAAAATTTTTTTATAATAAATATATATCACAGTAAGTACACTTTTATATTTTTAATTTAATTAAAATTAATAAAAATAGAACAGATTTTAAAATAGTCTTAAAGTTTAAAATTTAAAAACAATACAACAGGTTAAAAAGTGAAGATTATAAAATAGTACATACCTTGAAAGTAGTTTTGTGTGTATGTTTAAAAATAAATTCAATTATATATATATATATATATATATATATATATATATATATATATATATATATATATGAAGTAAAATGCAAACAGTAAATGCAAACTTCGTTCCATCATATCCTTTTCGTGTTAGAGGTTGCACAGTTTGAATAGATTGCTACAGAACACAATCCATCCAATTCCCCCACCATCGAGATGATGGCCTACCTGTACCACCACACCGAGAAGAAAGTCAAAACTTACCCTCCCCGCTACAGTGATACGGCAGAGGCACATGTTTCGTCTCTACTAGACTCATCAGGGTACCGACATGCACCTGGCTGTGCAAAGGACAGATCGGAAAGAAGCATGCAAATACTGAACGCGGTTTCGCCGACCTCCCGTCGGATGGCGTATATATGTTTATACGGCTTTCACAGATTCCTCCGTGTGAGTTGCAATAGCAGTGGATACATCCACATTATGCCGTTGTAGTGCTGAAATCACATTCAGCAAACGTACAACTATATGCAACTCTGCGTATAAGTGAAGTAAAATGCAAACAGTAAATGCAAACTTCGTTCCATCATATCCTTTTCGTGTTAGAGGTTGCACAGTTTGAATAGATTGCTACAGAACACAATCCATCCAATTCCCCCACCATCGAGATGATGGCCTACCTGTACCACCACACCGAGAAGAAAGTCAAAACTTACCCTCCCCGCTACAGTGATACGGCAGAGGCACATGTTTCGTCTCTACTAGACTCATCAGGGTACCGACATGCACCTGGCTGTGCAAAGGACAGATCGGAAAGAAGCATGCAAATACTGAACGCGGTTTCGCCGACCTCCCGTCGGATGGCGTATATATGTTTATACGGCTTTCACAGATTCCTCCGTGTGAGTTGCAATAGCAGTGGATACATCCACATTATGCCGTTGTAGTGCTGAAATCACATTCAGCAAACGTACAACTATATGCAACTCTGTGTATAAGTGAAGTAAAATGCAAACAGTAAATGCAAACTTCGTTCCATCATATCCTTTTCGTGTTAGAGGTTGCACAGTTTGAATAGATTGCTACAGAACACAATCCATCCAATTCCCCCACCATCGAGATGATGGCCTACCTGTACCACCACACCGAGAAGAAAGTCAAAACTTACCCTCCCCGCTACAGTGATACGGCAGAGGCACATGTTTCGTCTCTACTAGACTCATCAGGGTACCGACATGCACCTGGCTGTGCAAAGGACAGATCGGAAAGAAGCATGCAAATACTGAACGCGGTTTCGCCGACCTCCCGTCGGATGGCGTATATATGTTTATACGGCTTTCACAGATTCCTCCGTGTGAGTTGCAATAGCAGTGGATACATCCACATTATGCCGTTGTAGTGCTGAAATCACATTCAGCAAACGTACAACTATATGCAACTCTGTGTATAAGTGAAGTAAAATGCAAACAGTAAATGCAAACTTCGTTCCATCATATCCTTTTCGTGTTAGAGGTTGCACAGTTTGAATAGATTGCTACAGAACACAATCCATCCAATTCCCCCACCATCGAGATGATGGCCTACCTGTACCACCACACCGAGAAGAAAGTCAAAACTTACCCTCCCCGCTACAGTGATACGGCAGAGGCACATGTTTCGTCTCTACTAGACTCATCAGGGTACCGACATGCACCTGGCTGTGCAAAGGACAGATCGGAAAGAAGCATGCAAATACTGAACGCGGTTTCGCCGACCTCCCGTCGGATGGCGTATATATGTTTATACGGCTTTCACAGATTCCTCCGTGTCAGTTGCAATAGCAGTGGATACATCCACATTATGCCGTTGTAGTGCTGAAATCACATTCAGCAAACGTACAACTATATGCAACTCTGTGTATAAGTGAAGTAAAATGCAAACAGTAAATGCAAACTTCGTTCCATCATATCCTTTTCGTGTTAGAGGTTGCACAGTTTGGTGGGGGAATTGGATGGATTGTGTTCTGTAGCAATCTATTCAAACTGTGCAACCTCTAACACGAAAAGGATATGATGGAACGAAGTTTGCATTTACTGTTTGCATTTTACTTCACTTATACACAGAGTTGCATATAGTTGTACGTTTGCTGAATGTGATTTCAGCACTACAACGGCATAATGTGGATGTATCCACTGCTATTGCAACTCACACGGAGGAATCTGTGAAAGCCGTATAAACATATATACGCCATCCGACGGGAGGTCGGCGAAACCGCGTTCAGTATTTGCATGCTTCTTTCCGATCTGTCCTTTGCACAGCCAGGTGCATGTCGGTACCCTGATGAGTCTAGTAGAGACGAAACATGTGCCTCTGCCGTATCACTGTAGCGGGGAGGGTAAGTTTTGACTTTCTTCTCGGTGTGGTGGTACAGGTAGGCCATCATCTCGATGGTGGGGGAATTGGATGGATTGTGTTCTGTAGCAATCTATTCAAACTGTGCAACCTCTAACACGAAAAGGATATGATGGAACGAAGTTTGCATTTACTGTTTGCATTTTACTTCACTTATACACAGAGTTGCATATAGTTGTACGTTTGCTGAATGTGATTTCAGCACTACAACGGCATAATGTGGATGTATCCACTGCTATTGCAACTCACACGGAGGAATCTGTGAAAGCCGTATAAACATATATATATATATATATATATATATATATATATATATATATATATATATATATATATATATATATATATATATATACAGGCGCGAATCCAGGGCGGCGTGGAGGTGATCGCCCCTCCCCCAAAATTTTTCAGTTCAGGAAAATAGACCCGATTCTGCCTCTTATACGAGGAAAACGTATCCTGCTCGCATCCCCTCCCTCCGTCGACAACTTGTTTTTTCTTGCTATCACCCACCCAAGAGCTTTGAGTTCTGGAAAATTGACTAAACCCAATTCTGTCTTTTATACTAGGAATGTGTATCGCCTTCCCCTCCCCCCAGAGCTTCGAATTCAGAAAAATATACCCTACCCTGCCTTTGATACTAGAAATGGAAATGTTGCTGGCGTCTCCTTCTCCCGTCAACAACTTCCTTTCCCTTGCCATACTATACTTTTGTGATATCACCCCCCCCCCCCAAAAGAGGCAGGCTATATATATATATATATATATATATATATATATACAGGCGCGAATCCAGGGCGGCGTGGGGGTGATCGCCCCTCCCCCAAAATTTTTCAGTTCAGGAAAATAGACCCGATTCTGCCTCTTATACGAGGAAAACGTATCCTGCTCGCATTTCCTCCCTCCGTCGACAACTTGTTTTTTCTTGCTATCACCCACCCAAGAGCTTTGAGTTCTGGAAAATTGACTAAACCCAATTCTGTCTTTTATACTAGGAATGTGTATCGCCTTCCCCTCCCCCCAGAGCTTCGAATTCAGAAAAATATACCCTACCCTGCCTTTGATACTAGAAATGGAAATGTTGCTGGCGTCTCCTTCTTCCGTCAACAACTTCCTTTCCCTTGCCATACTATACTTTTGTGATATCACCCCCCCCCCCCAAAGAGGCAGGCTATATATATATATATATATATATATATATATATATATATATATATATATATATATATATATATATATATATATATATATATATATATTAATTATTGATCTTCCTAAAAATATTTTTATATAATTAAATACATTCATACACAAACATATTTACAATTTCAAAAAACAGACAACACTTTAAAAAAGTAGTAAAATTTCAAAAAAGGATTTAATTTTACTAGTACATACCTTGACATTTTGCTTATTTAGTAATAATGAAATGAAATTTTTAATGTCGTCTATTTGGGTACTTAGGATACATGGAATGCAAGTATGTTTTATTTTTTATATTTTAACAATGGAGCAAAAAAACCGAAAGAAAGCATACATTTAATTTTATGATTAAGAGGATATTCAATTTTTGATTTATTAAGAAGATCAAATATTTAATATTTTTCTTTAAATTAGGCTGGTATAGATGTGGCTCAAATTTCCTATATGCGTCCTGCCATTAACAGTGTTTTTATCTTTTTTAATTTCTATCATTTCCTTTATCTGCAATTTTTGATCCGAAACAGAAAGTAATAAAAAAATAAATTTTCTAGATATGACACTTATACGCAGAGGAAACAAAAGTTTAACTGATTGGTACACCAAACCAACTTGGTCGGGTAGATATCTAAACGGTTTCCCAAATCACTCAAAAACCCAAAAAAAAATAGTATTATAATCGGTGTGTCTGATCGTGCCATCTCTCTAACGTCTCCAGAAGTCCGAGCAAGAATACTGTAAAAAGTTAAAAATACGCTAATGAATAATAATTTCAATAAAAGACTATCACCGAAATAATAAATAAACGAATATATAAATTTTATAATAACCTTATAACAAAAAACATACAACATGAACAGCAAACATATGTAGCGTTACCTTACACTAGTGAACTGTCAGAAAAAATAAAACACATTTTAAAAAAGCATGATATTATCATATGTCACAGGTCTCATAATACATTAAATACACTATTTACTAAGTTAAAAAGTAAAACTCATGAATAAGTCGAATGTAGTATATTCGATCCCATGCTCAAATTGCCCCAAAAAATATATAGACATGGCAAGCCAATTGCTAAAGAACAGATTAAATGGTCCTAAATATACGAAAAACCCCTCAACAGCGTTAAACAAACACACACAAGATAGAAAACATACCTTCGATTATAAAAATACTATAATTAAGAACAAAGATATGAATTATCAAAAATTTCATATAAAGGAAATGATAGAAATTAAAAAAGATAAAAACACTGTTAACGACAGAACGGATATAGGAAATTTGAGCCATATTTACACCAGCCTAATGTAAAGAAAAATATTAAATATTCCATCCTCTTAATAAATCAAAAATTGAATATCCTCTTAATCATAAAATTAAATGTATGCTTTCTTTCGGTTTTTTTTTGGTTCATTGTTAGAATATAAAAAATAAAACACACTCGCATTCCATACGTAAGTACCCAAATAGACGACATTAAAAATTTCATTTCATTATTACTAAATAAGCAAAATGTCAAGGTATGTACTGATAAAATCAAATACTTTTTTAGAAATTTGACTAGTTTTTTAAAGTGTTGTTTGTTTTTTGAAATTGTTAATATGTTTGTGTATGAATGTTTTTAGTTATATAAAAATATTTTTAGGAAGATCAATAATAAAAAGCAAAAAAAAATAAAAGGCGAAAAGTCAAATTGTTTTTGATTTTTTGTTAAATAAAGAACCTAATCCCAAAGAAAGACAAAATAAGAAGAAAATGTAATCTATGGTTCAAGAATCTGGAATATATATATATATACAGGGTGTCCAAGATAAGGATCCTAACCATGGGGATCTCGGAAACAGTTGGAGATACGAGGTCGGTTAAATTAGAGAAAAGTTGCGCAATTTAGTGCTAAATTAAACGCAATTTAAAAATTTTAAAAATTCAAAATACTTCCGGAGATTTTCGGAAAAAAACGAATTTTGGCAAAATCGTTTTTAATTTTTGTAGGCTTTATTTAAAGAGATATCAAAAAATAAAAGGTAGATTCTTCTTGCCACTTTTTATTTTTTATAATTTGGTCTTAACAAAATTTAAATCCGACGTTTCGTTTCTGAGATACCATCATGAACTTTCATTTTTTATATGGAACAAAAAAAAGTATCCCATATATTTGATAGCATTTTTTATTACAAATTCAACGATGTATCACCCTTGCATACCGAATACGTAGTTCAAGTACTTTCCATAAGAGCTCCATGAGAGCGAGAGAGAAAGGTATATCAGTTTTATAAAAGCCAATGAACTACACACTTGATATGCAAGTGTGATACACCGTTGAATTTGTAATAAAAAATGCTATCAAATACATCGGATACTTTTTTTTGTTCCATATAAAAAATGAAAGTTCATGATGGTATCTCAGAAACGAAACGTCGGATTTAAATTTTGTTTAGACCATATTATAAAAAATAAAAAGTGGCAATGAGAATCTACCTTTTATTTTCTGATATCTCTTTAAATAAAGCCTGCAAAAATTAAAAACGATTTTGCCAAATTTCGTTTTTTTCCGGAAATCTCCGGAAGTGTTTGAAATTTTTAAATTTTTTTAACTGCGTTTAATTTAGCACTAAATTGTCTAATTTAACCGACCTCGTATCTCCAACAGTTTCCGAGATCCCCATGCTTAGGATCCTTATCTTGGACACCCTGTATATATATATATATATATATATATATATATATATATATATATATATATATATATACATATATAATTCTGAATTGTTAATGGGAGGCGACCTAAAATTAATATGTTTGAATAGAATTTCCGTATCTTCTATAAACACTTAGAGTCTCGAAGCCAAGTGCTTTAATAGATTTGAAGTCATCCAATGTTCTATTTATCTTCCTTATGTGAAAGGTTCAACTGTTGTACTAAACATGAGTGTTTGACGATGATTTTTGGGCTGTTTCTTTATTGCTCTGCTGTGTGTTTTGTCTTTTGGCACCGTGGAAAGCTTTAAAACTTTGGTTGCTATCTGGTTGACTATTACGTCTGATGAGCTGAGGTGTTCGAACTGCCAAGATTTTTCAAGAGACTCATATCTTTCGACTTAAAAATCCGTATTGTTCGTAGTTTTCCCCATTTTCTGCAATGCTTTATGTCTAGGCTATTTCCGATGTTTGAGGGTTGCCTGAAACTCTTGGTAGAGTCTCTCTGTGTCATGGTTTCATCCTGGTATATTCTTTTGTGAAGCTACTAGATACATATTTTTTAGTAGTTCTTATGACGGTTTTGGCGAACCTGTGGCAACTGCAGCTTTGTTCAGATCGTTAGCAAAGCTATCCCATGTGGCTCCTTTAAAGTTCCATTTTGGCCTAGAAGTTGAATGTACAATTGGGATTTTTGTGTCAAATTCTGACTATGTGGAAAGCCTTATATTTCGACTTTCCGCAGAACAGGAATGGAACGACCATAGGAGCATCAGTAACAATACACAAATCAGTCTTTTGCATCGAAAACTAAAATTAGATTAATAGCTTCTGACCAGTTATACAGCTGTTCACCGTTATCATAATTTTTTTGGTACTTCCAGGTTGAATGGTAGCTGTTGAAGTCGTCTGTCTATACTGCGGGATACGGGTGAATGTTTAACTCTCGTTGTAGCCATGATGTTAGTAGGAGCTTATATACGTTGACACAGGTATCCGTTAAATTTGCATTTATGATGTTTTTCGAACATAAGTATGAACTCTACTGAATCGATGGTAAGTGGCTCCAAGGAGGTTGTAGCCACGAATCTTGCTTCTACATCGCTGCTTGATTTCGTCTTCTATGTACGTTTTTTGATAATGACCATGTTATTGTTTTGATCCAGCAAGCGTTTCGAGGTATATTCACTCTTCACTCTGCTAAATACTTCAACGGTTAGTTGGAAAATCCGGATTATTCTTCCGAGGTTTCTTCTCAGATGATCCTGATGACCGTTGTTTGATTATTTCGGATTCACGTGTCTTAACCAGGAGATAGTAAGATATTGTGGGACTGCTAAAGATTGTTAGTTCATCATGTTAGGATGACTCCAAATCTATAAAAACACCTAGCTTCGAGACTTCGAATTTTTTGAAATGATACGGAAATTCTATTCATACATATTAACTACAGGTCGCCTCCTATCAAGACTCAAAAAGCTGTGAAATAATCACAGTAATAAACCCCAAAACCCGAAGAATATATCGGAGAGCTACCATCCAATTGCACTATTAGGTTTGTGCTACAAACTTTTAGAGATAATACTGATGAACAGATTGAGGCAAAATATATTGGAACACATACCAATAAAACAGGCAAGTTTCAAACCCAACTGAAGCTTCGCAAATTAAGTGCTTAGCTTAACTATATATGTCGAAGCTGACTTCCAATAATGTCTTAAAACCACTCTAGTTTTTGTAGATTTTACTGCCGCTTATGTTACAGTATAGAGAGAAGAGATCCTAGTCAAGCTGCTTAACAGAATAGATATAATCAAATCGCATTATTTATAATCCATATGCAGATCCTTCTATATAATAATAGGTGAAAGCAAGAACAGCATACGCAATTTAAACAATGATTTTTCTCAGGAATCTGTACTCCAATCCTCTTCAATCTTTA
This sequence comes from Diaprepes abbreviatus, assembly GCA_034092305.1. Lineage (NCBI taxonomy): Eukaryota > Metazoa > Arthropoda > Insecta > Coleoptera > Curculionidae > Diaprepes > Diaprepes abbreviatus. Next base: position 21,470,637 of record JASJET010000031.1, read on the forward strand.
TATCTGCGACATGTCAAGAATAATTGCTTAAAAAAATTTGGTGTGCTGATCATCTAGCGCTAGCTGCAGATCATAAAACCATAGAAGGTATCATGAGCCTATTAACCCACGACTTATTAGTATTGGGAAAGTACTTTGTTTCCTGTGTGTCCTATCCCAAACAAGAATAAAATGGAATACCGCTGCCAAAATAAACTTCAGAAATATTATCATTCATAAATTATGTAAAACAACCTGGGGTGCAAAATACTCCACTCTTAGAAGTTTCCTACGCTCTTAGCTTACTTCGCTGTGTTGCTGAGTACTACTCTTCGGTATGGTTGAACAGCTATCACACGAAAAATGTTAACGCAAAACTAAACGCAACCATGCGGATAATTAGAGGGTTCATAAAGAGTACTCCCACTCCTTGCCCAGAAAATGGAGGAATCCTACCGTGTATCTAGCTGGAATGGAATTAAGAACCTATGAATGGAAGGCATTGAATAGAATTAGAACTTCCTACGGCATCTGTCAGAACTGACTCTTTAAGTGGGAAATAGGTCAGGTTCCATCCTGCGAATGCGGAGAATCTCACCAGAAAATCGATCACATTGTGAGGTTCTACTTTCTAACGGCATATTCAAGAAATTCTTCGAACTTTTTTCACGCTACAGACGCAGCGGTAAACTGGATCATTGACCTTGATATAAAATTACAAAAATTATAAATATATTATTAGTTTGTTTTATATAGTTGTCTTTTACCCATGTGAGCCATATGCAGAATAATTGAATAATGGCATCGTGCGACTTTTCTGAGCATTTTGAGAGCGTTTAAGATACACAAGGAAATTATCTACAATAACTTAAGGCTTTACCGAAAGAAGCGTACGCAGGTGCATTTAAAGACCGAAAAAAATTAACTTTTCTTCTCAACTCGATTGTTTTCTTTATTATTCTATAATTTGCCAATAATTACACGACGAAACACAGCATAAATTTAATTTTTATTTTTAGCTTCATTCATAATGCCGTGAACTATACTGCACTATAATAAGTTATTTTTATTTGGATAAGAAATTTGTATTTACTTTTTTTTTGATAGATATCGTTTTTCCTGCCTGTTATTCAAAAAAAATTCTTAATTTATACTTTCTTATGGCAGTTTTCCTGATATTATTTTGAATAATTCTTTAGACTTTATTGATTATTCTTTAAGCAAATTTATGTTGGGTTGCAATTTCTGTTTCATAATATTTGAAGGAAGTTTGGACGGGTAACTTATTCTGTGTCGGTAAGTATATATTTCTGAATTTAAACATACAAATAATCGATTTGGTTGTATTTGAATGCTGAAGCGAAAATGTTAACGATTGTTGAACTGAGTTACCTAGCAAATTTATTTCAGTCCAGTACTGCTATTTCTGTTAAGTTGGTACCCCTTTAAAATTCCCTTTGACCCCTGGAGGGAAGTAGTGTGTCGCGCAAGCTTGGGGCTTATATATAAAATAGAGGCCAAATTGAGTTCATTTTCACTTTTTCCTGCTAGAATCTGCCCAAAGAAGACTCAAAATTTTCATCCTGTTTGATTGGCAGCATGCTGCTGGTTTTAAGGCTGGAATTTTCTTTGGATTGTCTCAAGAACGATATAGTTTTCTTGGATTTTAGTATCGTTTGCCGGCTTGGCGTTTTTGTGAAGTTTTACCGAAATCACCTAGAAATAGGGATTTTAACAGTTTTCGCACATTTTTAATAAAAATTTCACCTAATCCCCAAGAAAAGGGGTAAGAATCATTAATTTGACGCATGTGACTATTATTAAATTTTATGTTGGGTTTTAGAGCTGATTAATATCTATATATGATTATCGACGATTTTTTTTTCTTAGTTTTCTATAGCTGTTTTCTGGTAAATGCCTTATTTATCATTTCTGTTGATTATGAAATTTAATATATTTTGTTAAGTATTTACTCTGCTGACGTATCACGACGGCCCCAGTCTATAGGTCAATTAACTAATTAATGTATTTGAAGTATTTCTAAATTGTATTTAATCTCTGGACCCATTCAGGGTTTGAATTTAGAGAGTTATATGGTATCGTGATATATCTGGTGATTTTTAGTTTGATTCCAGTTTTTTCTGTCTGTTCAGTTGCAATATTTAGGTGGATAAGACGACCAAACTAAGTAAAAGTTAGGTATTCTCTCAGCCTATTTAATTTTATTTAATTTAAAAGTTATGTCAGAATGCGAATCCTGGCTCTTCACATGGTATTGTGATATTTATATAATTATATTTTGAATATATTTGTTCTATTGTTTTTGCGTTATAGTTAATTAAAACCGTGTTTTATTTTAGCCAGATTTAAGTCAATTTATTTAATATTAATAAACCAAGCATTCTGTGATCTCAGACACTAAATATTGTCTATTTATTTTATCTTTATCTTCAAATATGTGTTGTTTAACTTATTTAAGTAAGCAGTTATTTTGTTTAATGGACCTTTTGTTATACTTCTATCTGATTATTTTTGATGAATACCTAGAGTCATTCTGTCGATTTACCGTATCCATTATGTCTATTATTAACTCTTACGTAACTCGAACTCAATAGTTAAAGCAAGTGACTACTTTTAAGTAATGATTTGTTTAATTTTACTAATTAGTTTTGATATTTCCTTCCCTATTAACTTAAAGGTCGCCTTTTTTTGAATATGTAGTTAGTTTAAAATTTTGAATTTAAATATTTCTTGACACATGGGCGTTAGTTAATAAATTCACTTGATCTATTCTATTTTGTGTAAATCCTATCTTAGACAATTACTTTCTTGTGGTGTCTACCCTACGGGTTTGAACGTAACCGTAATCCACCCTACGGCTTTGGACACAACCGGTATCCACCCTACACTTGGGGCGTTTTGTACTGTAGTTAACCTTCTGCAGTTCTGGGGCTGTTGCTGCTTGAGTTGTGTCCTGTTATTACGTCAAAGCCTACGCCGTAGCAGAGAAATTAAACAACTGGCAGACTCGCCATTTCTCAGGCAAACCTTGTATTATCTTTTTTTATTTATTTAAGGAATTTATTCTTTATTATTATAAGTCGTTGTCTAATAAATATAAATTTATGGTCATAAAAAGCAGGTTTGCTTTAGATTTTTTTTAACTTCAGTAGGCCAGATTGTATATTAATGTAAGTAATTAGATTTATTCCTTTTTTTTTGTAAATCTATCCGAGCAGCTCAATCTTTTAATTAAAAATTTTGACTATTACTTTCTATACCGAGTTTTATTTTTCCCACATGCTACTTGCGTTTGAATATTTTTATTTGTTATTGATTACTAATTTTATGAAGTAAAGATGAAAACTACTTACTAACAACATCTTGGAAGTTTTTTGCATTCAGCCTTGTTTATGATGCAGTGGCGCCCTGAATACCCTACTCCTGCTCCCGGCATAGGGATTAGCTTGGCATGCTCGGTGGTGCTGCTACTAGCTTTCCATTGTACTCTGCTGATTGAATATAATTAATTATTATTTTTACCTTATTTTGAGGTGTTGCGTTCTTTTAAAAACCAGTGTTAATTATAAAAATTTAAGTGTTATTATTAATAAGATGTATTCATTATTGCGAATTTAAGCAGGAATTTTCCAAAAAAATCAAAATATCAGATTTATTATTGAAATTAAATATCAATTATTGCACATTTTTAAAACTCTTGAAAATATTGAACTCGAGCTGTTAAATATTATACAGGGTATTCGATTAAAAAAAAATATAAGTTAAGTCTATAACTTATGATTTGATGTCTGATAACTACGGCAGTAGGTTTTATGTAAGAAACTCGGAAATAACGCATTTGATTTTTTTATTAACTTGCTATTAACTAAGATAAGAGAAGGTGATTTGTAAATGGAAAACTTCAATTTCGCCTTGTATCTTAAAGAGAGAGAGGGCTATGAAAATTTTGATTGTTGTATCTTCTGTTTAACAAAAAAGTAGCACAGGTTCGAGGAAATCACAAGTCTCTATCTTTAATAATAATAGTTGGACACCCTGTACTTCCAAAAATATTTTTCTTTCGATCGTTTTAAAAATCTCTCAAATAATCCTGCTCTCGAGAATAGCATACGAAAATACAAAACAAATAGGGTATATCATGTAGTATATCGCCAAACTTTTAACAATAAAAAATACTATAAAATAAAATCGTCTTTAGAACTGATTTTTTTTACCCTGAAATAAAAAAAAATTAATAACTTTAAATCATATATCAAAAAATATACATTTGTTACTTATTATTTAACAAAAAGTTATTTTAATCAATGTGGTTGTTGTATATTATTATAAATACCGATAGTTTACTATTTCGGCATATTTTAAATGACTGGCAAAAATACGAACAATAATGAATGTGTACTCACTCGCCTTTGAATATCTGATAAGTGCAAAATGAATTAACACTCATGTAACCTATAACCGTTGACAGCGACAAAACAAGCTTGTACCAAATTATTTGCATTATTTAAATGCCGCCTTTTTGATAAAGAAAAACCATTTATCTCAATTGTTATTTCAAGTTCTAAGTGCGTTAGTTTTATCCATAAAAAAGCTTTTTCTAAGAAATAATAGAAGTCTTTTGCGTACATAATACTTTTTAGGATCCTGCAGATACTAGGACGCTTATAATGTCGTCCATTGGTATGTATGTTATGGCCTTATAACTTTACCTCTTTTTATTATTTTGCAACGAAATTTTAAACGCATATGCCTTCAATTAAATCAAAGACAGAAGCGAAAAGAAATTCCAAAAAAACTATAGCACTCATGGTAATATGCAAAGTTGGAATAAGGATCCCTTCCGATATCGTTGAATCTTCTTGTTCTTCTTCTTTTTCTTCATTTTTCCTTCTTCTTAAGTTAGCCACTAGCTATAATAAGGATATATGGCTATTTATATGTCCTCCATCTTTCCCTGTCTTGTGATACTCTGAGCTAGTTCAACCTAGCATTTCGCTTTATATCATCTGCCCAACGCATCTGTAGGCATCCAATTAGTAACTTTTGAATGTTTCGCATAAAAACCGATTTATCTCGAAAACCGCCAGTCTTATCGAAATAAATTGACTACCTTTTTTGAAGAAGAATGACCCAAGTCTTTTTCAGTTCTCAGCTCTATAACATGACACCTGTCAGAAATTAGGCCCAATGAGTGTTGCTGCAAGTGCGTTTCTAATTTCTCTGATGATCTAAAACATCTACTCTATGAAGTATTAAAATTTGATTAAATTATACAAGTCGGTTCAAAACTTAGAGTCGATGAGGTAAATCGTTGAGTATCCCTTTAGGGCTCTGTATCTCCATTATGGGCCACTTTAGGAAGTTTTTCTATAACAAAGTAGGGCTATTTTGACCTCCCCTCTATACTCCCGAGAAATTAGGGGGTACTTACCGAAAACCTACTATAAAGGCTAGAATTTTTTATATTAAGGAAAAATATTATTGCCTCACCGAGACCAACGTTATCATTAAGGTATTCTAAGGATTTGATATGGTCAATTTTGATTTTTTTTTATTATTTTTATATTTGATATATTTTTACTTTTTACAAGCCTCTTTTACAGACGTACATAAATCTAGACTTACTCGATTTATAGCAATTATTATAGATGTCCTATATACTGAAAAAATACATGATACATGTCCTTATGGTTAGGATATCAAGGGAAATAAGCATAATGTCAACCAAGTTTTATTACCACCAATTATAACCTGATACACCCTTCTGTGATATTATCAGTATTTTATTTCTTTCTCGTTCTAAAAATCACTCTCATTTATTTGCTACATATCTATGAAGTAAAAAGAATAAAATACTGAATTGTTTTTAATGCATCTTTATATCGTTTATTACGTAGCTACAATGCGCGGTTTTTCCGTTATGTTTACTTTTCTTTTTTGACACGATTTTTAAGGTTTCTGCAATATGTGAACAAAATGCTGAATACAGATTTACACAAAATGTGCTTATATTCGGAAATTTTCCTATACGTTTTATGGAAAGTCGCAAAATTTAAAGGAATAGATTGAAAAACACAGCGTGAAAGTACAATTTTTTTTTGGAAAAACAATAAACGTTTGCTAAAAAGAACTTGAAACTCACATTATATGACCCCAACAGGGTTATGCAAAAAAGGGTTTAATATTTATTCAAAATAAATTCCTTTTTTTAATAGAAAAAAAAGTTAAATTGTCTATATATGCATCCTACCCTGCATGCATCTCCATTGCGTGTGCTTATCATCATCACCCTTCCGTCGGTCGCCCACTAAACCAAATCTCAACATCGGAAATATAAGCTTGGAACGGCATATAGTGAGCGAAATAATAATTTTTTAATTTAAAAATCCAACGCTAAGTCAAGTCCTTATCAATTTAAATGATTCTTTGCAATACAATATTTAATAATAAAATTTTAAACTTTGGCATACTTAGAAAGGTATATTTTTATATATGACATCTTTCTGTATATATTTTACAAATTCTGGGCTAACGATGTCAAGATTTCCGAACCCCTAACCACAAGAGCTCTAAATGTGAATTTAAGGTGCACCCAATTACTACACGAAATATTTTTATGAAAATTCGTACTTAAAATAATTTCAGATAACTAAATACAAATCTAACTTGACTAAATAACCAATTTTAGTTTATGAGAACTATACATAACCCCTAATAAATGTGTACGAAAGCATAATTATAAGTTTTCACATATCAGCAGTTTGAAAACGTCTCCTACCTCTTTTACAATCTACCTCTGTACCCCAGCAACATGGTTTAGGAAACATGGGATTATCAATTCAAATTTTTTGGTTTCGCTCGTTCATCTGATGAGTTTTGTGGATATATACGTATTTGACGATATCTATACAAGTATTTCGGGAACGTGCACATACACCTTTTCAATATATTAATATGTGAGGACATACAAATTAGTACATCCACTGACGTTAAAAAAAAGAAATTTTCTTGTTATTTTAAAATTCACTATGCATTTTCAAGAGCACCCAGCGCTCAGGGATTATAAGAGAAGCTTTAAAATTGTTTTAGGAATCTGAAAAAAATTCATAGTTTAACAATTAAAACGCTATCAATTTATTTTAAGGGTGTACATCAACTGACACTAAAAAAAGGAATTTTCTTGTTAATTTGAAAAATCACTATGCATTTTAAAGGCCACCCAGCAATCAGGAATTTTAAGAGAAGCTTTAAGAGTGTCTTAAGTATCTGTAAAAAAATTCATAGTTCGACAGTTATAACGCTATCAATTTATTTTAAGGGTGTACATTCACTGACGTTAAAAAAAAAAAGGAATTTTCTTGTTAATATGAAAAATCACTATGCATTTTAAAGGCCACCCAGCACTCAGAGATTTTAAGAGAAGCTTTAAGAGTGTCTTAGGTATCTATAAAAATTCATAGTTCAACAATTATAACGCTAACAATTTATTTTAAGGGTGTACATTCACTGACGTTAAAAAAAGAAATTTTCTTGTTATTTTAAAATTCACTATGCATTTTCAAGAGCACCCAGCGCTCAGGGATTATAAGAGAAGCTTTAAAATTGTTTTAGGAATCTGAAAAAAATTCATAGTTTAACAATTAAAACGCTATCAATTTATTTTAAGGGTGTACATCAACTGACACTAAAAAAAGGAATTTTCTTGTTAATTTGAAAAATCACTATGCATTTTAAAGGCCACCCAGCAATCAGGAACTTTAAGAGAAGCTTTAAGAGTGTCTTAAGTATCTGTAAAAAAATTCATAGTTCGACAGTTATAACGCTATCAATTTATTTTAAGGGTGTACATTCACTGACGTTAAAAAAAAAAGGAATTTTCTTGTTAATATGAAAAATCACTATGCATTTTAAAGGCCACCCAGCACTCAGAGATTTTAAGAGAAGCTTTAAGAGTGTCTTAGGTATCTATAAAAATTCATAGTTCAACAATTATAACGCTAACAATTTATTTTAAGGGTGTACATTCACTGACGTTAAAAAAAAGAAATTTTCTTGTTATTTTAAAATTCACTATGCATTTTCAAGAGCACCCAGCGCTCAGGGATTATAAGAGAAGCTTTAAAATTGTTTTAGAAATCTGTAAAAAATTCATAGTTCAACAATTATAACTCTATCAATTTATTTTAAGGGTGTACATCAACTGACACTAAAAAAAGGAATTTTCTTGTTAATTTGAAAAATCACTATGCATTTTAAAAGCCACCCAGCAATCAGGAATTTTAAGAGAAACTTTAAGAGTGTCTTAATTATCTGTAAAAAATTCATAGTTCATCAATTATAACGCTAACAATTTAATTTAAGGGTGTACATCCACTGACGTTAAAAAAAGAAATTTTTTTGTTAATTTAAAAATTCACTGTACATTTTCAAGGCTACCCAGCACTCAGGGATTATAAGAGAAGCTTTAAAAGTGTTGTAGGTATCTGTAAAAAATTCATAGTTTAACAATTATAACGCTAACAATTTATTTTAAGGATGTACACCCACTGACGTTAAAAAAAGAAATTTTCTTGTTTTTCTAAAATTCACTATGCATTTTCCAGGGCACCCAGCACTCAAAGATTTTAAGAGAAGCTTTAAAAGTGTTTCAGGTGTCTGTAAAAAAATTCATAGTTCAACAATTATAACGCTAACAATTTATTTTAAGGGTGAACTTTCACTGACTTTAAAAAAAGAAATTTTCTTGTTATTTTAAAATTCACTACGCATTTTTAAAGGACCCAGCACTCAGGGATTTTAAGTGAAGATTTAAAGGTGTTTTAGGTATCTGTAAAAAGTTCATTGTTCAACAATTATAACGCTAACAATTTATTTTAAGGGTGTACATCCACTGACGTTAAGAAAAGAAATTTCTTGTTATTCTAAAATTCACTATGCATTTTCAAGGCCACCAAGCACTCAGGGATTTTAAGACAAGCTTTAAAAGGGTTTCAGGTATTTGTAAAAAAAATCATAGTTCAGCAATTATAACGCTAACAATTTATTTTAAGGGTGAATATTCAGTGACGTTAAAAAAAGAAATTTTCTTGTTAATTTAAAAATTTACTAACCATTTTTATGAAGTTATGTACTAAATTTGGTTATTTTGTAAAGTCATATTCATAATCAACGGGTGTATGTTCTTAGAATATAATAATATAATATTAACTAATGAAGTAAGCATCCAGTATCTGAGAGAATGGCATTTGAGATTATGCGTAAGGTGGTTCTGAAGACGCTGAACTAAGATTCAATAAATGTTCATACAAGTATGTTGCAGATATAGTAGGTCTTTTCAACCTGCTAATAGTGAAGACCTACTTACGATTATGCTCCTGCGAACATTTATTTAAGATAATGTATGACTTTGATACCCTAAAATTCATTTGATGGTCAAACCAAATTTGTATTTAACTACCTCTAATTAATCTGACAAGAAAACGTTGTTGATATATTGGAGGGGGTGAAAACTACTAGGGGGTGAAAACTATCCCTAAGTTCCTTCCAAAAGATATTTTTTTTTTAATTATAACTTAAAAAACTGATTTTATCAGGTTAAATCACGTATATAGTATTAGATTTATGAAAAGAGTTTTTTTCTCATTGAACCCTTTAAGTGATAATTGTGGTAATTGGATTCACTCCAAAATCATATATATAGGTTTTGAAGTTAGCGGTTTGAAAATTTTTGGAACATTAGTCCAAAATTCGGAAAATATATACAGGAAAACACACAGTTCATTCAAAAAGTTCCGGGACTAATTTTGTATAAAATTTGCAACTAGCGCTATTTGTTACCCGACGACAGAACTATGAAATATCATGCCTTAGTTACTCACAGTGGGGATGTGAGCAATGTAATTTAATTTATTGGCCAGCTGTGTTCAGTTGAAGTAGACGTGTTTTGTTACTGCGTCACAATTTTCACTATGAAGCAACGCGTCGCAATCAAATTTTGTTTCAAATTGGAAAAAAGTGGTTCGGAACCATTCGAATTATTCAAAACCGCGTATGGTGAGGATTGTTTAAGCCGCAGCAAGATTTCGAGTGGTATGCGGGGTTCAAGAATGGTCGACAGTCTCTGGAAGATGATCCACTGGAGAAGCGCTCTTTAACCTCGACTACCGATGAGAATGTCTAACGTGTGCGCGTCGCACCCTCTCGTAATAGGCGAATTGTGATATATATTCAACAACTTCGCAGTAGCGTACACGAAGAATGACATCACAAGTAATATAATTATAGAAACATTCATCCAAATCGATAAACAGTTTACTTGGTGGCAGATTATGGAATAAAAAACTTTCTCCCCAACTATGCGGCAGGCATTTAGAGGTGGTGAACGGGAGCGGTCACTTCACCTTAAAGCTTAATTAAAAATATTGATTTTAATGATTTGTTAGACACTGTTTTAATTTACAAATTTTGATAAGCACAAATTTAATTGTTGTTTGTTGATTTGATTGTAACTAATAATACGTTTATTTATGAAGACTTTTATGTTTAGAGTATGAGATCAACCATTAAAGTGTCGACAAATTTGCATCGAACTACTGATCAACATCAAGGCAAGTGTGTTCTCAAAACGAAAACTACTAAATATCCATGATCAGGTCATTTCAACGAGAAACTATCTGAAATACATAATCAGAGATCCCTCGAGCCAGAATGACCGATATCGATGTGGGTGTTTAACATCAGAGACATTAGAATCGGTTCGGTCGTTTCGGAGATTAACCCATGCAGACAGACAGACAGAAAAAAGTAACCAATATCACTACCGACAACCTGTAAAGTTACATCAAAATCGTTTAAGCCATTTTGAACATTAGCCCGGCAGACGAACAGAGAGACAATTCAATTTTATTTATATGTATAAATATGTAGATAAACATCGAATCATAAAATAAACAATATATTATCATAAGGAATTTCATTTATTATAGCTATGTTTCATTGCGGGAAGTTTGATGTCTGTTTTGCATAATAATTACAATTTCTTTTTAAAATATGGCATAATAAATAAAATACTATGACAAGAATATTTTTAAACCTGGATTCAGCGATTAGAACGATTATGATCATATTAATGTCTTGGCGAGCTGATAACTAATCAGGTTGCAACTTGTTAATAACGCTATTTCTTGAACTTTCGTTCACTAACACCTTTAAATGTTATATTCGAAATAGCCAAGTTGTTGAGGATAATGAGTAAATCTGAAAAAGGTTATTTTTTAACATTGACTGACTTTCATCGGGATGTTGTGTTTTGTTGCTTAGATATAACAGCCAAAGAATGTTTAATTACTTTATAACAAACTTTATGCATATAATTCTAGACTTCAAACATTTTATTTAGTTTCGAACAAATTTAAATAAACATTAAATCAATTTGTTCAAGTACCACATGACCAATGAGTGTTGTAAAAAATATATACATAAAAGAAGTTTAGGTGGTTTAAGAAATAAAAATAAAAATCTAGGTGTCGAAAATATTGATCTAAGTAAAGATAATATTGAGAGGTGTAAAAAAATTAAAATTGGCAAGAATCAAATATAAACGCAATTATTCACGAGGTGCTCTAATAGTTTCATGATCTTCTTCTTCAAGTGCCTTCTCCATTGCGGAGGTTGGCAATCATAATAGCTATTTTAATTTTTGAGGCGGTTGCTTTAAATACTTGTTTTGAACTGCATCCAAACCATTCCCTTAGGTTTTTTAGCCATGTAATTCGTCGTCGTCCTATGCCTGTTCTGTCACTTATTTTGCCTTAGATTATGAGCCGTAAGATGCTGTACTTTTCTTCCCGCATAATGTATCCGAAATATTGCAATTTTCTCTGTTTTACTGTTATCTCGACTTCCTTTTCTTTCCCCATTCTTCTCAACACTTCGGCGTTCGTAACTCGATCCACCCACGCAATCCTCTGAATTCTTCCATAGGTCCACATTTCATAAGAGTTAAGTCTTCTCATTACCTCTCGATTCAGTGTCCATGCTTCCATTCCATAATATAGAACACTGTATACGTAACATTTAGTCAGTCGTATTTTCAAAGCTAATGTTAGATCTTTGCTGCAGATAACCTTTTTCATTCTAATAAAGTTGGCACGTGCTTTCTCGATTCTGGTTTTTATTTCGACGGTATAGTCATTATTTTCTGTTATTAGGGTTCCCAAGTAAGTGTACTTAACTCTTTCTATATGCTGGCCTCCTACCATTAGGGTTTCATTATTGTTGGTGTTGTTTTCACTAATTATCATGAATTTAGTCTTTTTCGTGTTAAGAGAGAGTCCATATTCTCCACTAACTCTTAATATTTTATTCATTATTTTTTCTAGGTCTTGCAAACTATCAGCTATTATTACGGTGTCATCTGCATACCAAATGTTGTTGATTAAAACTCCGTTTACTTTTATCCCTGCTATTTCAGATTCAAGACTTTCCAATATGACATCTTTAGAATAAGCGTTAAATAGTAAAGGTGACAATATACACCCTTGCCTGACTCCCCTTTATATTTCCACATCTCCGGATATTTCCTGTTCAATTTTTACTGCCGCTCGCTGATTGTAATACAGATTTGATATCAACCTTAAATCTCTTTCATCCAATTTTTGCTTCTGAGAATCTCTATCAGTTTGTCATGTTTGACCCTATCAAAGGCTTTGTTGTAATCTATAAAGCAGATATAGAGGTCCTGATTGATATCCAAGCATCTTTGAGTAAGCACATTAAAAGCAAATAATGCTTCTCTTATACCCACCCCGTTCCGGAAGCCAAACTGTGTGTCACTAATATCCAGCTCCAATTTGGAATGTATTCGTGTTAGATACTAACAAATGTGTTACTTTCGTAACATCGAGTACGTACAGAAAAATTACGTACAACCTCCCAATTATTTAAGGATCGTATAATTAACTTGAAAGAAAATATGTGGAAAGAATTAAAATTTAAAAAAAAAACTGAAGCAGCGCACCAACACATGCAGAAATAGTTATAAAACCTAAGTTCCTTCTACTATTATATTATTCATTTTATAATTACAAACATAATTAATAAATAAAAATAGATATATATATATATATATATATATATATATATATATATATATATATATATATATATATATATGTTTATACGGCTTTCACGGATACCTCCGTGTGAGATGCATTAGCAGTGGTTATATCCACATTATGCTGTTGTAGTGCTGAAATCACATTCAGCAAACGTACAACTATATGCAACTCCGTACATAAGTGAAGTAAAATGCGAAACAGTGAATGCAAACTTCGCTCCATCATATCCTTTCTGTGTTAGAGGTTGCACAGTTAGAATAAATTGTGATAAAACACAATTCATCCTATTCCACCACCATCGAGATGGTGACCTACCTGTACCACCATACCGAGAAGAAAGTCAAAGCTTACCCTTCCCGCCATAGTGATACGGCAGAGATACATGTTTCGTCTCTCACTAGACTCATCAGGGTACCGACATGCACCTGGCTGTGCAAAGGACAGATCGGAAGGAAGCATGCAACACTGAACGCGGCTTCGCCGACCTCTCGTCGGATGGCTTATATATGTTTATACGGCTTTCACGGATACCTCCGTGTGAGATGCATTAGCAGTGGTTATATCCACATTATGCTGTTGTAGTGCTGAAATCACATTCAGCAAACGTACAACTATATGCAACTCCGTACATAAGTGAAGTAAAATGCGAAACAGTGAATGCAAACTTCGCTCCATCATATCCTTTCTGTGTTAGAGGTTGCACAGTTAGAATAAATTGTGATAAAACACAATTCATCCTATTCCACCACCATCGAGATGGTGACCTACCTGTACCACCATACCGAGAAGAAAGTCAAAGCTTACCCTTCCCGCCATAGTGATACGGCAGAGATACATGTTTCGTCTCTCACTAGACTCATCAGGGTACCGACATGCACCTGGCTGTGCAAAGGACAGATCGGAAGGAAGCATGCAACACTGAACGCGGCTTCGCCGACCTCTCGTCGGATGGCTTATATATGTTTATACGGCTTTCACGACTTTCACTGTTTCGCATTTTACTTCACTTATGTACGGAGTTGCATATAGTTGTACGTTTGCTGAATGTGATTTCAGCACTACAACAGCATAATGTGGATATAACCACTGCTAATGCATCTCACACGGAGGTATCCGTGAAAGCCGTATAAACATATATAAGCCATCCGACGAGAGGTCGGCGAAGCCGCGTTCAGTGTTGCATGCTTCCTTCCGATCTGTCCTTTGCACAGCCAGGTGCATGTCGGTACCCTGATGAGTCTAGTGAGAGACGAAACATGTATCTCTGCCGTATCACTATGGCGGGAAGGGTAAGCTTTGACTTTCTTCTCGGTATGGTGGTACAGGTAGGTCACCATCTCGATGGTGGTGGAATAGGATGAATTGTGTTTTATCACAATTTATTCTAACTGTGCAACCTCTAACACAGAAAGGATATGATGGAGCGAAGTTTGCATTCACTGTTTCGCATTTTACTTAACTTATGTACGGAGTTGCATATAGTTGTACGTTTGCTGAATGTGATTTCAGCACTACAACAGCATAATGTGGATATAACCACTGCTAATGCATCTCACACGGAGGTATCCGTGAAAGCCGTATAAACATATATAAGCCATCCGACGAGAGGTCGGCGAAGCCGCGTTCAGTGTTGCATGCTTCCTTCCGATCTGTCCTTTGCACAGCCAGGTGCATGTCGGTACCCTGATGAGTCTAGTGAGAGACGAAACATGTATCTCTGCCGTATCACTATGGCGGGAAGGGTAAGCTTTGACTTTCTTCTCGGTATGGTGGTACAGGTAGGTCACCATCTCGATGGTGGTGGAATAGGATGAATTGTGTTTTATCACAATTTATTCTAACTGTGCAACCTCTAACACAGAAAGGATATGATGGAGCGAAGTTTGCATTCACTGTTTCGCATTTTACTTCATATATATATATATATATATATATATATATATATATATATATATATATATATATATATATATATATATATATATATATTAAAATGTTGATGAATGAATTATATGCGCTAGATGAGAGCCGTCTGTCTACGTTACAACTGATGAAATGCTATTTGTTTGTAGCGTTAAAAAGCAATAGAAACATTACATTTTCACATTACGATTAATCCCAACTTGTAGACTTAAGCAATCAATTGCCGGGCGGAGACTTTCAAAATATTTATATAATGAATCGTTATTTATGTTGAGAAGTGGTAAAACATGCCATTTTTACAATATTTCGTTCACGAAAAATGACCAGATACACTTTTGGTTTAAAATCGGCCAAGGACCACAAAAAATATTTTTACAAAAAAAAAGAATTTTTTTAATAGTAGAAAATTGTTTTCATAATAAATTACTTGACCATTTTTGGGAATCCACCCTGGATATTCGTAATCAGGGGGTCAAGGTGCATGTAAAGAACTTACGTAGAGCCACATCTCTTCATCGGCTACGAAAATCCGTTTCATATATATTACATATTTTTTAGGAACTCGTACTATAGTCATGTTTCCCTCTTTTCCTTTGAAATTTTGTAAGCATATATTTTCAACCAATTCAAAAACAAAGGTGAAGCGATGTTACAAAAAAAAATTTTTGTCTCTGTGAAATGTTAAAAGAGAAAATTTGGTTTTTAAATCCATAGAATAGGATATTGTTGATATAGTATTTATAAATGCAAATCATATATTCGCAAAAATATAAGCCTACAAAATTCCTTACAATATATACCCTCCTTTGATTTTAACAATATAAAAAGCTTCAATATAATAATAAGTTAAGGTCAATAGTTTACAAGAAAAAAAAACAGTGTTAAATTTAATCTCGCATGTTCCCGATAAAAAAAATTATTTCGATTAAATGAATCAAAAAGCCTAAAACAAGTACTATGGAAACCGAAGCTAAAGCATGTCCGGCACACACTGGACCTCTTTTTTAAATTATCCGTAAAATTCCAAATACATTTCAAATATGATGGGCTATTCTGTAAATTTAATAACTAATCATCAGTAACACTCCCAAATTTAACAGAACATTGGAATCTTAGTTTAAAAATTAAATATTTACTTTCATTTTTTTGAAGGTAATTTTCGAAGAAACTTGCTAAAAAAGAATAACAGCATTAAATTTTTCACTAAAAGAACTATCAGGATACCACGTGAAAATAAATTTCTCAACAATATACCAACAAGGCACTTAAAATAATGAGAGATCATTGTTTTAACAACTAGTCATTAAAATAAAGATGGTCGTTACGTTACAGAAGCCCGATGAGCGTATCTCCCGGATTCACTAAAAGTTTCAAAATTTAGACCTGCTCTAATTGTTGTTAGAACATATAGTTTGTAAGTGGTATTTGAATGTATTAATTATTATTGTATTTTGTATCGTACTTATCACCTAATTAACGTTTGCATCAAAAAAATAAAAGTAATGATATTAACGAGACATGAGGTATTGGCATTTGCAATAAAAGTTCTGTTTAGTAAATTAAAATGATGATCTTACCCTAGTTTTCTTATACTGGATTATTCATATTTAATTTAAACACTACAAATTATTAATTTTTTGCTCAAATAGTGAGTTAATCAAGCCGATGCAGGAAAGCACGCATTTTCATGGTGAAGAATGTTACGTCATTTTATTTATTTTAAAAAATTTTATGATTGCTTCTCAGATTTAACAAATCAGTGGCCTAGTACCATAAGTAAATATACCGTACTTAGGATACATATATACACAAATAACAACAATTGCACTTACGTGCTGTGTAGCATTTTTAGCCTAGATAGCACGTCAGATAAGTGGTTTTGCAACCACCGACCTTTTCTGATTTGTGGCCAATAAACTGGTTTGATATCACTAGTTTACAAAATTTAACTTTTTGTCCATTGCCGTGAATTTTATGGTTAATAATATTCACTTATGACCTGTTTTTGTCAAATCTAACCTCAAAAATTTTTGTGCAGCTCAAGTTACTTTTTTTTTTATTTTTATCATTTATGCGTATTTATTTATCGATAACGTGCGTATTTTACTGTGTTAAGATTAGTATCTGAAGTTTTTGCGTCATGAGTAGTTCAAAGAAACGTTGTTTAAACAATCCAAATCATTTTTGCTATATATGCGAGAATATGTGTTTAACAATTGTAGAAAAGTTATATCAGAGTTGGTGAAAAATACCTATTTTGAGTATTTAGGGATGCTCTTAGATAAAAATGAAAAGTCTTGGGCTCCTAATTGCGTTTGTAAATCGTGTGTGGAATATTTAAGATTATGAAAAAGTAGTAAAAGAAGTGCCTTTAAATTTGGAACACCGACTATTTGGCGAGAACCACAAAATAATCTCAAAGACTGTTACTTTTGTAGCGTGAACGTAAACGGTCTAAACACTAAAAATCGAACTAAATGGCAGTACCCAAGTACTAGTTGTATTCAGCGTGCATCATTCACCTGACTTTCCAGTCTCTAAAAATATATCTGAACCCTTAGAACATGACAAGGAAGGAACAAGCTCATCACAAGATGATGCTGATTTTGAAGAGGTATATTAAATGAGCCAAAAGGCTTTTCCCAAAACGAGTTAGATGATCTTGTAAGAGATTTAAATCTTTCTAAACAAGCTTCAGAATTGTTGGCATCAAACTGATTTAATTTCCTCAAATACTAAAATAACTTTTTATCATGAAAGAGAAAAAGAATTACGGCGTTATTTTTCCGAAGAAAACGGTATTACTCTTTGTTCAGACATTAAAGACTTGTTGATAAAAATGGGCTTGAAACAATACGAACCAAACGACTGGCGTTTATTCATTGACAGCTCAAAACGAAGCCTAAAATGTATTCTATTACATAATGGAAATAAATACGCTGGGGTACCTATAGCCCACAGTATAAAGTTAAAGGAAGAATATTGTAACATCTCGCTGGTCTTAAATAAAATACAGTACAATTACCATATGTAGCAAATTTGTGTTGATTTAAAAATGGTGAACATTCTTCTCGGTCAACAAAGTGGTTACACTAAGTTTCCCTGTTTTATATGTATTTGGGACAGCAGAGCTAAACAAGAGCATTGGGTAAGAAGAAACTGGTCCTTGAGAAAAAATATGAAACCTGGAAAGCAAAATATAGTCCAGAATTCACTAGTAGCTCGTGAAAAAATTATCCTTCCACCATTACATAAAAAACTGGGCATCATGAAACAGTTTGTTAAATCATTAGATAAAGACGGGGACTGTTTTTCTTACATTTGCCAAAAATTTCCTCAGCTCACTATGGAAAAGATTAAAACCGTTATTTTTGATGGCCCCCAAATTAGACAACTTACGAAAGATACTCAATTTAGAGATTCTATGGCTGAGTTAGAACTAAGGGCTTGGACATCTTTCGTCTCTGTGATGAAGAATTTTCTCGGAAATAAAAAATCAGAAAATTTTATTGAATTTGTAGAAGACCTTCTCTTACAATTAAAAAATTTGGGGTGTAATATGAGCATAAAACTCCACTTCCACCATAGTCACCTAGACAGGTTTCCGGAAAATTTAGGAGATATGAGCGAAGAGCAGCGAGAGCGTATGCATCAGGACTTACGCGTCATGGAAGAGCGCTATCAGGGTTTCTGGGATACGGATATGATGTCTGACTATTGTTGGTCTCTGACACGTCATTTTCCTAAGTCTATACATCAGAGAAGAGCTTTAAAACGAAGTTTTTTAGAACTCAATGATTAACTTGATTTCTAATAAATTTTTTCTTAGTAAATATATATGTTTTTTTCTGTTTTATACCTACATAGCTGAAACTCAGAAACTAGAGCTGATAAAAACATTCTACTCATATATTTGAAATTAGCATATCATATGTAGTCGACAACAGCTAAAATTTCTCCGGCAACAGATGTACTGTAAACTAGTGTATTAGATGAGACAATCGGGTTACGGCGTCGCCTTTGCCTGAATTACAAGGGATGTTTTAATTTATGTGAAAGGAAATTGGTTGTTTTGAATTTTATTTATTGATATTTATTTTTTTACAATCTTGTTTTCACGGAGAAAAAGGTCTAAGAAAAAACTCCATTGATATCTACAGGTACCATAAGTAAGGCAAATGAATAAATTGTCGAGTTTATGCAATCAAATGTTGAGCATTGTATTCGAATAATGATTTTTTAAACGGCCGTTTGGATTATAAATTCCGATCAGCCAAAGTCCTGCGCATCGCTCCGTCACATTCATATGCATTGGATTGGACAGCAGGGATTAGACAGCAAGCTTTGATCAGCATTTAAGCATTATGGTTGTTGATCACCCGATATATTGAAGGTATCGTATACAGTTTGGTGGTTTGACTTAAGTACTTTCGACGCTATATTTCAACCGCGTCCCAGGGCTGTAAAGGGGCCGTCTGACACAGGGCTGAAGACGGCATCGAAAATATACATCGCCTGCATTATAGTGCATGAAATAAAATATTTTTAGGGATTTTTAAATATATTTTTTATTATTTTTATTTAAACATAAGTTACACTTATATTAATTCCGAAATGAAGTTCTTTTTTCGTCCGTTGCATACAAAATCAAATCTAATGAAACAATCTCGATAATGTAAGGAAATAAATTGTAGACAATAAAAATACCAACAAAATAAACTTTCGATTGACTTAATCAAATCATTAGTAACCGAGAAAAATAGAAAAAACCGTAAAACAGCGTTTTTTGAGAACTTCATATCTCCATCAGTTTTTAAATTGTAGCCTTGACACTTCGCGAAACAATAGCAACTTATATGTACTTTATGCGTGCTTAAACCAGACGCTGTTGATTCATTAGCTTTTGCACAACTGCTGTTTGAAGTTTTCAGTGCACTATCTTTCAGCGCGCCTCGATGTGTCAGGAATGGTCCGATTTACATTTTAAATACGTGAAAAATGCTTGCAAACGTGACCGAGAATCATCGAACACGTGAAAATAGAAGAGTAATGGAACAACGTGGCTGCAGTATCCTATATGCATATGACTCCCCTCGGCAGCCGTATTGCCCCTACTACTCTTATACTTTAAAATTTTTTTTTAACAAGATTAAAATCGGTTATCCGTGCGCATCAAAACGCGCATCACAGCGCGCTCATCTGTTTACACCACCTGGATTGCTTCATTATTTTTTTTTTTTTTGTAAGAAAAAAAACGAAAAAAAAAGTAATTTTTTGTATTTTGTATCCTAGTAGGGAGTGGAAAGCAGCAAAATATCACAAAGGACTATTTTTAGTGTGGTGCACAGTCGGTATCCTGATAGCATTTTTGTCACGAAAAGATCTCTTTTGATTAGCCTACCATACGAGAGATGGGACCGCAAGCTTTGAATTCGCAGTTAGACTTTATGGTTGCTGATCACACCATAGGTTGAAGGTATCATGTTTAGTTTTGTCGTTTAACTTAGGTACTTTCAACGCTATATTTCAATCCCGTCCCAAGGCTGTAGGGGGATCTTCTGAGGCAGGGATGAAGACGGCATCGAAAGTCTATATTACCAATATAACAATAAATTACGAATTTTTAGAATGTTGTTTGGGTTCATTTTTTAATTGTTCATTTAGGTTTTAACTTACATGTATGTAATTAACTTTTTTCATAGTAACAGTAATTTTTATGAAATGGGCTTTTGGATTACATCTATTAATAGGTAGATCTCTAGTGAGACTTGATGTGTTTGTTTTGAATTTGAAAAACTGTTAACTTATTTCTCTGAGATAGTTTTCTCTTAATAACATACTAGCATATCATGTAAATCTTTTATTTTTAGATATCTATTTGAGGAGGTGATCTTTCTTAAAAATTTGTTTCAAAAGCATTGTATGTGTAGGATACGGCTCTCCGTAAGTTATTACTGGTCTTATTATTTGCTGATATAGTATAAGTTCATTATAAGATGAAAGTATACATTTTAAGCTCAACAGCATCTACAACGCTTGCATCGATGCAAATTTTTTGCGGACTATTTTTGTTTTATGATATTGAAAAGACATGATGATGCCCGAAAAACTTAAGTTATTTACTATTGTTCTGTTAATGTTATTTATTTTTATGGATATTATTATTTTATGGAATGGGAAGTTTTTAGTGATCACCATCGATTCAAAAATCCTAGGATTTTTTTTATATGACATAGCAGCCTAGAGTTGTAAAACCCTTACTCTGCAGCTTTCAGACTTATTATATTTTCTGCCATATCCATCCTAGGCGAACAGGATGGTTGCTTGCTGAAAGTGTGTCCAGTAGACCAAAGCGTCGCACTCGAAGATGATGTGTGAGGCCGTCTCGTCCTCTTCATCATATAGTCTACATACTGGTTCTTCGTTGAAGATGCCCATTGTATGTAGGTGTTTTCTCAAGCTGCAGTAGCCAGTTATAAGTCCTATTACCAGCCTGATTTGTTGTCTGTTTAGACGCAGAATTTCACGGCTTAGTTTGCCGGATAGTCTTCTCAGCAATAGCTTACTATGCCTCTGACCCGCAAGGTAGTTCCAGTAGAGCTGGTGTTGTTGGTTTATCCACCAGGACAGCCATCCACGAATTGCAGTCTAGGTAATCCCAAATGCTAGCTCTGGTCCAATAAAGAGAGTGGCGAACCCTTGTCTTGCAAGTTGGTCCGCTTTTTCATTGCCCGAGACCCCCTTGTGCCCTGGAACCGACGCAAGGGTGACCCTGTTGTGTTTTACCAAAGTGATAAGGTTTTGAATATAGTTTCAGTTCTGTTTTGATATTATTTCGTAACAAGCTAAAGTCATCAGCGCTACCTGACTGTCAGAGAAGATGAGAACGGTCCCCTTTCTCAAATTATCCCGAAGACAGACATCAATAGCGTGAATTTCTGTCTGAAATACTGCTATGTGCTTCCCCAGTGCTACACTCATATTAAGTCTGGGTGTTTCCCCATGTATTCCAACGCCTTTACCGTGGTCCACTTTAGACCCGTCCGTGTACCAGACTGACTCACTGATCGGTCAGACAGCGTCTTCCAGTCAAGCTTAATGGTGTTGGATCTGTAAAAATTATATGTTCTTGTCATGGTATCACTGCTCATTTCTAGTAATGAGTTCGTTACCACGCTATTCTCGCCTCAGACTTGATTATTATATCAAGGGGAGGGAGGTTTAATATGGTTTCCATGGTTACTATTGAAGAACTCCAGAGTTGCCCGTCTTTGTGTAATTTTGGTCCACCACACAACCGAGCCCTAGGCTATCATGTGTGTTACCACCGCAGTATACAGGCAGTGCACAATGTGTGCTCAGTTCCCTTTATGCTGCTATGATGGTCATTTTTCCTTTAGGTATAATTATCTTCAGGTGTGAATTCCTAGTAAGCTTTACATCCATGATTACATCTAGATATTTAACCTTCTGGCCCATTTACAGTTGTGTATTGAAGAGAGTTGGTAATTTTAATTCTCCTGACTTTATTCTTTTAGTAAAATGGTATAATTGTAGTTTTTCTAAGGTGCTCCTTAGTACACCACTTCTCCACTGTAGTTAGAGCCCCTTGCTGAGCTCTGATAATATATTGCTATATTTCTCCACAATGAGTACGTTTATATGATCAGCATTCGCTTCAGTCGTCGACCACCAAATCCCACAGAAGTGAGGATAGTACCCCTCCCTGCGGGAATCCCTTGGCTGTCAACATCTTCGTGGTTTCCTCCAACAGTTTAGATTGTGCTCGTCTGCCTTGAATCATGTTCTGTATCCACCTGAATATAGTGTTCTGAAACCCATTTATTTGGTTTCTTAATTACTGTTTAGCTGCTATCACATGAAACGAACTCACGTATATCAATATATCGTCAGCGTACATTACGAGCTTCCAATTTGCGTTAACTGATATATCTGATGTATACAGGTTGTATAATATTGGTTAAAGGGTAGTTCCTTGTGTTACTGTTGTCATGGTTATTAGGTATTTAGAGTAAGAATTTTCTACCTTTATTATGAATTTTCTTTCAGTAAGATAAAAATGAATTAGTGCTATGAAATATAAGAGAAAATTATGGATGATCAATAATTTATAAAGTAGGTCAAAGTGCTAGACCGTATTGAACGCTCTGGTCATATTGAGAGAGAGGAGAAGTGTGCTCTGATTCATATTTCAATGGTTTAATGCGTCTTGAACTACTTTGGCGATTAACAATAAGATACTATGCCCCTCTCTAAAGCGAAAAAGGCGCTCGACTATTTTAGCCATTGTCTTCAATAATGGTATTGGTCTATACGAATTCTTATTATTTCGATTTGTTCCAGATTTAAAAATTGGCACAGCAATGATTTCTTTCCCAACCAGTTGAAAAGGTTGGTGAATTGTAATAGAATTTATTATATATACTAGCTATGCTAATCGTTTCCTAGGCACGTTTTTGATAAGAATATCAGCTATTCCATCGGGACAAAAACCTTATCATTGAATAGAGTTTTTACGATTTGTTTTGTCTTTGGGAGTAGCTTGTATTTTATTTGGTATATTAAGAGGGTCTATCAGCAAGAAAACGATTGTGTACCTTTAAGAATTGACCGTTCTACTTCCCTAAAGCATGGTTGCGGCATGGTCAGTTTTTCTGAGGAATAGGGAGACCATTTGCTTTTAAGTACTTCATATGCGAACAAAGTTTGTTGACTTTGGCTCATCATGGTAGGTCCATACGACTGACTACTTTACTTTCGGGCTCATAGGCCATATATCCATGACTCATCACCTGTCATGATCTTATAAATGATTTTTTAAGCACCGCGATCACATTTTTGAGCATTTCCTTACACCAATCGACACGCGCCTTTTTGAGCTATTGTCAAATTATGCGGGATCCCACATGAATATCGCGTCTTAACAGCCAAATGTTAATCCGATATTGTTATATTCACTGATGTTACTAACGCCCAGGGATGCTTCAGTAATCTCACGGTATATCACATGAAGATCTTGCATTATCAGTTTATGCTCAGCATCGATGTTTTTTTGGCAGTACATCCGATTTTGGACGACCTATAAGCTATTCGTCCACAAGCGAACAATGGTTACGATTGAATTCACTCTTGTTGAGGTAAATCATATCGAAAGTTGTTAAAATAATCACACGAAAATGTTCGAGAATTAATTCCATTTTCGGCCGAGATGAAATTTTAAGGTTACAGTAAACAATTCAAATACCACCACTATCTCAAAACATTCGTAGACCATTTAAACTTAACAATGGTTGTATCAGATGACACCTAGCAACGCCAGTGTGCCCGTTCCAGAAATATAAACTGCTACCATTCAATTAAACTTCTGTATAGCCTTAATAGCTTCATATATAAGATTTATATTTCTAGTTAAATTTCTTGTAGATCATGACCAATGTATAATGAAATTGAAATTTTTCCAAACTGCAACTTAAATTACCCGTTGAAAAGCGGTACACAGAATTGTTGGGGTGAACCAACTCACGTATACGTAAAACATTCATAAAAAGGCAAGCATTCAATTGCACTTGCAACGCCACACCACATCTGATCTTAAGTTACTTTCTGTGGTATATTTTCCAGCTATCGGCTATATTTCAGAATCACACTCAATAGCTTAAGTGTAAAATAATTTTGGTATTTTAAAATAATTATTACTTACATATTCTTATAGATTTCCAGCACTATAGTTTTTATAAAATAACCACCTCTATCTGACTCTCTAGTTGTATACAGCAGAACATAAGTTCTTTATTTATATAGTGAAATCAAACCTCCAGCAGTCAGTTTAAATAGAGGTGGTAGGGACCAGTTAGTCATATTAAACAATTTTATACAATTCAAGAGTCCATTGCAGAAATTTTCTCTCATATTAACCATCTCTTCATCTTATTTTCTCTTTTTAACATGACTCTAATTGAAAGTTTCGCTATTTTATTGATGATATACTGTGCATATGCAAAAACGTCGAAGCAAGTTACTGAACTTATCCTTCATCATTATACTGAATATATTTTCACGTTGTTACTAATTTTTTTGTAGTTTCCTAATTAACCTAAGAATTCAGAATCAGACTACAAATAAAAACAAAGGCAAGTATTGTAATGAATGCCTCCGAAGGAAAAGCTCTAGTAAAAAACGAAATAAACAACCTTAATGAATCCAAATAAGAATTAGGAAAAACCTTTAGCTTCAAGTATAAAATAAGACTTGCTTTGAAATTTATTCTTATTTTAAATTTGGCCGAGCTTAATGTGGAAAAAATTTGTTTATTGCTAAGCATATAATCTTATTATAATTAGTATTGATGTCCTTTTACGAGATGTACTAAATATTAAATTAATCAAGGATTAGGAAAATAGTTTGAAATATCGGCAAACCAAAGAAATGATATTCTAACACAATGTGAGTTTGCCTTGCGATATGAATAGCAGTGTTGGCTATGATAGAATAGATTAATTTTTAAAAACAGCACAGAAAAATTTGTTCTCTTATTATATTATAGTTATATATTGTTCATTTATTAATTTAATAATGAAAATTGATCATAATGTTTGTATTTTTTCTAATTAAAAATACCTGACTCATCATTATCTGCTCTTAGTGTTAATACACAAAGAAATTTTTCCCCTTGTTTGTATATTAGTATCTTAAAAATAAGTCATAAGAGTTACAAATTAAAATAGTTACTGCTTAACGAAACCATTGAAAGGTTTTTTTGGTTTAGATAATGTTTTTTTATTTATTTTGAAATTTCATTTTTTTATAGTTATACCTATACATAATATTAGTAATATGAACTAATTAATACACAGGAAGCTATAAAGACAATTATTATTGAGTGAAATATTTCACCTAAAATTCATTTAGTCTCAGTCAATTGAAAAATATTTCCACAATTTAACATTCTTTATCAATAGTGAAACTAATAAAAAGTGTCATTTTCGTTAAGTTCTGTTAAGCCTCCATACTCAAAGAAAAATTATGTAAATATGGTTTTATTTACAAAACATCACAAACTTTTCTGTTTTAGGAGAGTCATGAGCAAAAAAATTGTTTTTCCTTATATTATTTAAATAAATAATTATCTCCCCTTGTAATAGGTAATGAAAATATCGCTTTTATTAATTCTAGAAAAAAGTTTGTTTCTTTTCACCTTCTATTTAGGAGTTAATTTTTTAGTTGCACAAAAAAAATATGTTTTATTTTGTTTAGTCCAGATATAAATTCGGAAAAATTTTTCATAAATATTTTAAAATAATTTTGGGAATATTGTGTTCTCAATGAGCGACGAATAAAATGATACTTTTTACAAACTGATAGATGACATAAGGAAACTTTCTGGCTGTGCTAGGAAATATTTGTCCAAATATATCGGTGATGCTTGAATAATAATAGTGACTCTTCTTGTTCAGTGGTAATTATTTTCAATCCCCGAAATGCCTTTTTCTCAATTTATGAAGTGCTGGGAACATGATTAATTCTTTTATCTCCCTCGACACTCCGTCTGCATTTTTATGAACTGATAATCTCCTCTTAATAGTTCTACTACAATTTCCAACTCTTATATCTTCGATAAGGTCTCGCATAAAGAAAGAAGGAACACTCTAATAAACTTTTAACTATATAACCAGAAATGTATTTTAGTGTATATCTAGCTTATTTTATTTCACCAATTAAAAGATTTTCAGCTATTGGTACCTTCTAGTACTGTTCAGTTGGCATAGTTTCAGCCAGAGAAATTTATTGCTGATATCATTTAACTCGTTTCTGCGGGTTATGAACTTTTAAGGACCAAGTAATTATTTTTCAATAGATATGTTGGCTTTCGGTTTAAGTTCGGCTTGCTTGGTGACACTTACTTGTGTCAAAAATGATTTGTAGGCTCATAAACGTGAAATATGGTGGTTTTAGAATGGCACTGGATTTTGGCGGATAGGATAAATCCTCATCTATAGTTCACCTAGAATGAAATACATTATACAATATTTTAACACTTATAAAAGCTCTAATAGCTAATAAAGGAACATATATAAATTTATTACATATTAATTTATTTTAACGAAACTTCAAAATTGTTTTTAAATCATTAGTTTTGTGAGCTACAATTAGGTAAGAAAATCAAATTAAGTTACTTACCAAGCAAAGGGCCATTTTTACCGAGACATGGAGGTGAGGGTCCTCCCAGGAAAGTACGAAACCCTCACATAAACTAATTAATTTTGCAAGATATTATTGATAATTCTTCAAACAGCATAAGAAAGCTTCGACACAAAACAATGTTACAAAATGAATTGTACATAAAACTCTAACAGAACAGTTACTTCACCCGAACCACATTGAAAAATACACGCTCTCTCCAGATGATTATCCCGCAAGGTTTCAATACTCCAACTGGTTTATACAGCAACATAACCTAAATCTAATTTTTTCTAACCTTACTTTGTTTACCGACGAGGCCAGTTTTACAAGAGATATCATATTAAACTAACACAATTCACATTTTTTGGCTGATGAAAACTTACAAGTTATAATTCAAAACAGACACCAACAAAAGTTTTTTGTAAATGTGTAGGCTGGCATCATCGGAAATAATCTTATAGGTCTACTTGTTTTGGAAGAAAGACTCAATGGTGAGATTTATTTACGATTTTTGAAGCAGAATTACCACTTGATAGAAGAATGCAAATGTGGTACACCTCATTTTAACCCTATAGTACGTTAACACTTAACAAACGTTTTTAACCCTCGCTGGATAGATCGAAGTAGGTTTTATAGCCACCAAGGTCTCCAGACCTAAATCCCTTAGACTTTTAGTCCTGGGAACATCTAAAAGAACTAGTTTATTCAACACCAATAAATACTAGCGAAAATAGCACAGCATTCTAATGAAGTTCGTAATAATGCTGGGATATTTTTTGCAGTGCAACGGGACAATATTCGAAGAATAAAAAAATGTATTGAAGTACGTGGAGCCCATATTGAATATTTGCCATAATAATATTTAAACATTTTCACTATTTTTTGCGTTTTAAAAACATTGTTAATTAATTGAGCTCCTATCAGCCCTTTGAGAGGTTTCTGGACTTGACATTATCTGAGCTAGAAATCTTTCAGCATAACATCTTCTTGCCTTCGAAGAGTTAGATAGCGTTTCCCCACAAATTAAAGCACATTAAGTACCCTGTGTATTTTATTTTAACCTGTTTGTGTTTAACATTAGTAACTTTTGAAATTTTTGCATATAAAACGATTTATCTCGAAAACCGCCAGTTTTATCGAACTAAATTAAGAGTACCTTTTTTGAAGAGGAATGATCAAAGTATTTAAAAAATTACTTTTGAGATTTATAAAATGACACCTGTCAAAAATTAGTCCCAACAAGTGTGGCTGCAAGTCCGTGCCTAACTTCTCTGATGATCTAAAACATCTTCTATAGTATGGTATAAGGAGTCTTTATGGCCTCTATAGAATATTAAAATTTGATTAAATCATACATGTCGGCTCAGGGGCGGATCCAGCCACTCTCTTTGGGGGGGGGCGGTGACATCACAAAAGCGAAAGCAAGTTGTCGACGGGGGGGGGGGGGGCACACACCGGAGATATTCCTATTTCTAGTGTAAATGGCAGGGTGGTGCCTATTTTTCTGAATTTGAAGCTCTTGGAGAGGAGGGGATGCCAGCAACATACACATTCCTAGTATAAGAGGTAGAATCGGGTCTATTTTCCTGAACTCAAAGCTCTTGGGGTGCGGCTACCGCAAAAAAAAAAAAAGTTGTCAACGGGGAAGAAGTGTCAGCAGCATACACATTCCTAATATAAAAGGCAGAATCAGTTCTATTTTCCTGAACTCAGAGCTCTTGGGAGGGGGGGGGGGGGGTCGATCGCAAGCATACACATTCCTATACTCTATTCAAGAACTAGAGAGAGTAATAAACCTGTTACCGAATTCTCCAACGTATTTGCTCCAGTACCGCAGATAACGGAGAACTGCCGTAAATCTAATTATATTTAAATATTATAAGCTTTTATAAATTTACTGCAATAATAAAATTTCTGACAGTTCATTTTTATTTCTGTCAGTGAGAAAAGTACACCTTACACTGTGTCCTTAGTAATTTATCTTGTTTATGCTTGGTTTTATATATTATTTGAGATTAGTAAGATATTCCAAAATCGTTAAACCAAGGCATTTTTCCTTAATGAAAAACTTATTACGATGAATGCTTATGATGCCCTAAGATATCAATATCTAGATAATAATGTTAAAAGCTCTGTTGAGATGTGTTCCAACATGACAGGAAAATCTACTATGTACTGAATACTGAAGCAGAAAAAACGACTGGAATGTTTCGTACTCCCCCATTCGATCACAGGCAGATGAAAAACCTCATTGGAAGAAGAGATGAAAACTGCAATAAAAGGAATTGTACATACATTTTATTATGAGAAGCAGATCCCCACCGTCAACAAAATTCTTACTAAAATCAATGAAGATCGGGATTTATCTGAAATTAAAAGAACTGAGCTCTAGAAATTGCTCAGAGAACTTAATTTTTGATGGAAAAAACCAGATAGGAAATCTGTTCTTACAGATCGTCCGGAAACTGTCCGTTGGAGAAGGGAATATCTCTTTCAAGTAAAAGGCAGAGTTGCTAGAAATAATACAGTGTACAAAATTAGTAATTTAACTGAACTTTTGAAAGATTTTTTTGGACAAAGTTACTGCGGAAAATTGGGAAAAATCCATATAATAAAAGAATAAAACAAAATGTGGAAACTTAATTAATTGAGAGACGATAGCTTCACTGAATTTGATTACGAATTAGATACCTAATGTTTACCAATGTAAACACAATTTGTTTTTGTTTTATTTAATTGTTTAATGCTGTTTATATATTTTTTATTTTTTTTATATATTTTTATTTTAGTGTGTTCCATTCTTTAATTTTATATATGTTTAATTCCAATTAGCCGTAATTTTTTTATTATTTTATTATTATATTTGTGTCTTTTTCTTAAGCGTGTAGAATTAATATGTTTATTTTATTTTTTTAAGCCTATCGGATATTTCATATAATAAAGGAAATTAAATTAAGATGCCAGTGCAATAGAAATAAAAATAAGTAGATCTAATTTTAATTGTAACATATAAAAATGAATTACATTTGAATCCCTTTTTAGTGTTTAATTTAAAAAATAAATAAACTGAAACGTCAAATTTCCTAAAAATGTTTATAATTAATAATAAAATGACGGATAGCCCAAAAAAAATTTTAATATTATATGGACGAATTTATTTTTTTATATATGTTTAACTTCTTTTCTTTTTGACAATGAGTATTTTGTAAGTATTTAAATTGTAACTTCGAATTTTTTGAAAGAATAAGGCTACGTTTTAGTCTGAATGTGCCTAAAACGGTTTTTATGCCAAAATTAAAAATAATAAAAATACAGTTGTGATTTGTGTTAAATATGTCAAAATTATTTGTATTTTGTACTGTATGTGAATTATTAAGAAATTATAAGAAATAAAATAATAATATAAAAACTTTTTATTTTAAATTTATTACCGAAATAATATTCTATGCCATAAATACTTAGTGATAAAATAAACCTCTTTCCGACGCCTATGTTATCCAACCCAAATAGTCCATTATTATAGACCGGTATTTTTGATTATAAAATTTCTAACCCATTCCTAGGAAAAATATATATATCTAACAGATTTTGCCAAAGACACCGAATTAAAGAACACAGGTAGTTTGCGAAGGAAAAAGGGTAAAAAATGATTTATTACTCTCTCTAGTCCTTGAATTAACTATAGTATAAAAGGTAAAATCGGGTATATTTTCCTGAACTCAAAGCTCTTGGGGGGGGGGGGGGGGCGATCGCCCCCACCGCCCCCCCCCCCTTGGATCCGCGCCTGTGTCGGCTCAAAACTTAGAGCTGATAAGGTAAATCACTGGGTAACCCTTTAGGGCTCTGTATCTCCATTAAGGATCACTTTAGGATTTTTTTTCCATAACAAAGTAGGGTTATTTTGACCTCCCCTGTATGCTCTCGATAAATTAGGAGATACGTACCTGGCACCCTATACAGGAGTAATCAATTGTTGGTGGTATAAATAATAATAGTTCTTTTTTATTATATTATGTTATATATATATATATATATATATATATATATATATATATATATATATATATATATATATATTATATACTGACTAAATATTTCTGAGTCTGATATAGTGCATCCAGGAACACTACACCTTTTTCCGGATATAATTGACCACTTTCAAACAAATATTAACAAAACAATCGCAAATGTAATCACACAACTTTTGTTCAGAAATATATGTAGAAATACTGTCAAGTAACGTCAATGTGCCGACACCAGCGCTTACATGAATGGACAAGTCCCCGACATATGTAAGCGCATGCATATTTACGAAATACTCTAGAGGGTATGCTTTGAGAGTGAAATAATAGATAATGATTTAATAAAATATTTAGTTAGTTACAAACATTTAAGTTAAAAATTTTTTTGTTTGATTTAATTAAAATATAAATTTTCAGGGATCATAAACGTGAAATAATAACCGATTCATATATATTTAAGCACTAATATACATGAGATAATTATTATTTAAAAAATCTTGAAAACAATTATAATTTTTCTCCATCAAAATTTTCTTAAGTCGCCATTTGGAAATATTTACATTCAGCGCCCCTTCATGCTTGAAGGTAAAGTTTTATAAAACTTACAATAATTAAAACAAAAAATTGGTATTGATATCACTTGTGGTACCATTCTGAACTGAAGACAGTCTTACAGATATTATGCAAAGTCCTTGTGAGGGACGCGAATTACCTCTTATCTTTTCAATTTGAACAGTAAGAGTTCCAAATGGACACAATCAAAAGCACTAGAAAAATCCAAGGATATCCCGAAAACCAACAACTTTTAGTCAAAAGCGTCAACTTTTTTTCTAAAATGAACATAAAGGTGATTCAGTGAATTTATTCTTTGTAAAACTATGTTGTACGGACGAAAATAGTTTATTCTTTACAAATAAATTACTCAATTGTTCTCAGTAGACTTACCGCTCTATAGTTTAAATAGTTATTAGGATCAACAGCGAGTTTTTCATTTTGAGTCAATTTTCAAACTTGAATTTGTAAGTGAGTTAGAAACAAATAAAAGATAGGAATAATGCTCAAGAATAGTATATTTTCTAAACTTAATGCAACTAAAATTGCTTGTAGATATATAAGTGTGAATATGTGCTCTGTGCTGCCATCAAAAGGATTTCATGGTAATCGCTTAATATTTTTACTCAATTTTGTAAATAGTACCATTTAATGTCCTGCCTGCATCATTACAGAAGAATAGCTGTACGCTCCTTTTATAGTCTGTAACAAAAAGAATGTTTTCAATATGATTATAATAATGACCCTATAATATTAAATACAAAGGTTATTTTCAGTATGTATTATAAACACTTTTTGTCGGAAAAAGATTTCAACATCATAAAGCGCCTTCAATGGATCTCTGGACTTAGAAAGGGAACCAAAATTGAATAACCCACATGGTGACAAGGTTTAGAAATTCAATATGGCTCGCGAATTTTACCATTTATAATAAAATTTGACTGAAAATGAAGATGCCAAAAATTATGGATGGTCCTATATCACATATTGACAAGGACATCATTGAATATGCGATAGATACAAAAAAAAATTCACTTTGTATAAACTACCACCATGTGCCACCGAAGTTCTGCAACCTCGGGATAAGTGATGTTTTGGACCATTGATGCTCTGGAATTAGAAACTTGTTGAATAGCAGAGACTAAATCAGAGGCGTCTTACAAAAAGTGAGTATGTAGATATGATTAGTGAATTGTGAAAAGAAAAATTGACAGAAGTAGTTGAAGAGAAAAATATCCAGAAGAAATACTTGACAGCTTAAATTACAAAGATACAAGGAAGACGCCATAAACACTTATTCATTAGATCTTTACCGATATGGACCGAAAAGAAAAAGTCAAGGAAAATGGAAAAAAAAAACTTGAAATTGGAAACAATGTATATGTATATGTATATAATATTTGCGGTGAAGTAACAGGGAATAGCACTAAGGAAATTCTAGCCACCCCATCAACTTCTTCTACCTCATTTGAAAAAATTTTACTATACAAAATTAGTAACTCAACACCACAAATAAAACGAAGAAGAAAATTAGAGAAGGAATGTCCAAAAGAAAGGGGTTAAGAAGAAAAGGAAAAATAGCTGCTGATTCCTCAACGGACAGTGAAAATTAAGAAGTAATTTGCCAAGACGACAGTGATATAAAAGGTAAGACGTTAGAAGATCTACTACAAAAAGATAATGTAGCAAACGAAGAGGCTTGTTCCAGTGATACAATATTAGAGGACTCTGTTTTGTTAAAGCGTTATACAAAAAAGACAGTATAGCATTATATTGTTTTGGTAAAAGCCATTGAAGATGCTGAGTTTGGAATATCGTATTTGCGTCGTAAACGTAGTAAATTTATATTTCCTCAAGTGTCTTAAAAATACAATGTGTGAAAGGAACATGTTGTAATGAAACTGCCTGCCCCGTCATTCCAATGAGAAACTACCAGAACTGCTCAACAACTTTTTTGGGAGAATTTTCTGGCAAAAATTAAAACATTTGAATTAATTTTATCTCATTTTTTACTCACAATGTCTCAGAGATTCATTACAGTAATAAACAATATATAAACTTGATCATAACTATGGAAAAGGATAGCTTGTTTTACCCGTGCGTGTATCAATTTCTACCCAAAGGCAGGTTAAAAATGAGACAGCGTTTCCGTTTTTTTTTTTGTAAAAAACAAATCAAATCTAATTAAATATTTTGTCATGGTGAGGTTCTGCATTAAAATATACATAAGGAATGTATTTTTTTTGTTTCCAGTATCATGAATTATGAAGTCAAAAAATTAACTTGAACCTATATTTTTAATAGCTGAATATAGCTCTTAATGTTCAATTAAAGCAAAAATAACAACTTAACATTACCATTAGAGCTATTTCTGTATTCATGGGTCCAAATGGTCCAATGGTAATCGATAAAGGTTTCTGTGCTCTCATTAACATTATAAATAATATCCTCTTTATAGGCTCCTCGCGATCCATCCAATTACTTTCATAAACTGCGGTTGCAATATTAGCGCTCTAAAAATAATTAATACGTTCAATAATAACTTATATGTTGTATACATTTTTAGACCCACTATATGCATAAGAAATGTATGTTAAATTAACTTATCTCCACTACTTGCAATTACTTCAATAAGTATTTTTACTCACTTGCATTATAATTTCATTACAATTCCAAGCCATAATTATCAGATTCATTGCGATAAAAATTAGATACATAACTGCATAAACCATTTCGACATTTGTTACCCCCTAAAATCAAAGGATTTTTACAGGGTGGGTAAACTATTAGATGAAGTAAGTTTATGAATTTTAGGTAAATTTACCAAGAAACTATAGTTAATGTATTATATGATATTGTACGTATATTTTTAAAATATTTGGGACTCTACAGGATGTACCAAAAAACAAAAACAGCATAAAATTGATGGAACATCCTGTATACAAATAACTTTGTCGAATTAACATATAATTTTGAAACTTTTTTATTAACATTTGATAGTTTTTGAAATAAATGTGCTTAAAAAAAAGACACGTTTCAATCGTAAATACTGTCTTTAACTTTTAGAAAAATATATTCAAATTTCTTACCAAGGAAGACCAAATCTAAATAAGAAATATTTCTACTAAATATATGCAATGAAAGCTACCCTGTATTTAACACATTGGTTCAAATTCGAAAAATTTTAAATTAAAATTTATATATATACTTTTTTTCATATGATCCAAACTGTATTTTTTATTTTATTTTATAAACTATTATAAATCCAACAACTTGCCAATCCAACAACTTGCCAATCCAACTTTTGTTTAATATATACCTACTCCTAATGGTATTTGAGATATTTCAAATTTACAGCAGCAACCACCTGTTGAATGCGTAAATAAATGTGATTTGAGTATTAAGAGAAACCGAAATATACCTTCTTCGTGAAATAATTTATAAAATGACGTTTCCTGATCAATGCCCACCTAATCCCCTTACTTGTCAGAACTTAATAAAAAGATTATTCTGCATTGTGCGAAACATCACAATCTAGCACCAAAAAGACTATATATATATATATATATATATATATATATATATATATATATATATATATATATTCAGTTGTAAAAAATAATTTGGAATTCTTGCTCATTTTTTGTAAATTGCAGCACTGTGCCAAAATAAGACTCGACACAACCTTGTGACAGAATTTGATTATAGACTCTTGCCGATGACGTATTGAGGTAGCGTTAATTATCTTATCTATAATCATTTTTGCCCCATATTAACTAGTAACTATTTTAATAACCTACAATTAAATATTATAGTAATAAAGACACTCTGGAAGTCTGGTCGTTCAACTTCTCTCTTGCAGATTTAGTACCAAACACTACGGTTATTAAAGCTTACCACAACCATGACTCAAATCTTCAGGACTCAGGAAAGGCTGCTAAGGTTTTAATTAAATTGAATAAAACAAGTTTCTCAAAACCCTTATATCTATTTAACAAAAATAAATAGAATAAAAACGAACTATTTACAATGAGAAACTTAAGGCTAATAACAATTACAAAAAACTACCATAATTGCTCTTTTCGGCCGTTATTTAACCAAAACTTAAAACCCAATTTTGAAAAAACACGTATAAATAGCTTAATAAAATATTAAACAAAAAGGAAAATAAAACGCGAAAAACAGCTATTTATATTACCTAATCGAACCGTATGAAAATCGCGAAATGCCCCACTAAAATAACACATGATACTCCCTTAACTTCCCGAATTAAATCAAAACAAATCAAACAAAGGTAACCTTCTTTCCCGACGTAATTATTCTACGGCACTGGTACTACGGTACCGTTTTACCCGGCATTCAGATTGTGACTGACATTTACTATTCCTTAAAAAAGTGTTTTCGGATCTTACACCCCCTTTCCCTCTGTTTATGTCCCAATGGAACCCGGTAAACGGCAATTTCTTTTTCCCTTAAGTTCTAAGGTTTCGATCGTTACATGCTGAGGGCGTTAGCTATTCTATACCGGGTGCTTGATTCACGAATTGACCTGTGAGCTTCTTAAGCTTAATTTTTATATAAACACAATTGATAAAACTATTCTATTTCTCCCTATAACTAAAGGAATAGGATAATATAACGTCTGTGAAAAAACCTGAGTGCCCTTTTATTCATAATGCTGGTATTTGAATCATTCTTTCTTGCAATCAGGAAAAACAAACGCTACGTACCTCCTTTCACAGGTCAAATGTTATATTACAGTATAATGAGTTTATTTAATTATTCTTTTGTTTCCTAATAATGGGAAAATCGTTCAATATTTTAATACATTTTAACGGTATTTCACATACCACATGTTAAAACTACCCTTATCACGTCTGGTTTAATTTACTTAAACAGGGCGGGATTACTTAGACAGATTTATAGGCAATTCTAAGAGAGAGTCCTATTGCGTCTTCATAAATTAACTGACTTTATGTATTTTTTTTAAGAAAACATTTAAACGACAAAGATCATAAAAGTTAAGTTCGATAACTGATTTATTCTTCCTTTAGACCTTCGTGGAGAGTGATAAAAAATATAACTACCCTATTCCCACGGCATATCTATTCACAGAGTGATTATTTGATTATTTATTTTAACAAAATATAGTTGACATTGAACAATGAAAATAATTAACATTTGTTCCATTACAACCTACAACTACTTAGTTTTGACAATGCTTCATTCCAGACATATTGTGTTTAAAGTAGCACCATATTTAAATATGTGTTTTTCTACAAAATCCAAATAGAGATATTAAAGTTTATTTGTTTTTAACCCAGTATAAGATAACTTCACAAAATAACTATTTTTGAAAACGTAGTTTGTGTCTAAAAGTAATATACGTTAATATTAAGACATTGAAAAAACTTAAATTTTCTAATAAAAAAATCATTATATAAATAAAATTTTTATAAAAAAAATTGAACCGACTTCTAAAAGTGCGCTAAAAAGTAAAAAATAACTATAAATATTTTATGAAATTGAAATTTTTGAAGTCGGCGTCAAACTGATACCTGATAAAATGTGAACTTTCTTACCATAATTTGTATATATTAGTAGTTATTTATTTCATTTAGAAATAATTTGGCGCAGACTTCAAAAATTTCAATTTCATAAAAAAATGTATAGTTATTTTTCACATTTTAACGCACTTTTAGAAGTCGGTTCAATTTTTTTTATAAAAATAATTTGAACTAGTGTGAGAGGTGTGAAATTTTTAATCCGCCATCTTGGATACGCCATATTTAATTTTTTTAAAAATAATTTCAGATTCGTAATGTGCGATCCCAAAAGCTCTCCCATATCAGTTTTGAAAAAAATCGGACAAAATTAATTTTTTATTCGCCATATTGGATACGCCTTATTGAATTTTTTAAAAATAATTTCAAATTCGTGGTGTGCGATCCCGAAAATTCCCCTGTACCAATTTTGGAGAAAATCGGACAAAATCGATTTTTGTCCGTCATATTGGATCCACCATATTGAATTTTTTAAAAATATTTTGGGTTCGTTACGTGCGACTCCAAAAACTCCCCTATACTAATTTTGGAGAAAATCGGGCAAAATTAATTTTTTTTGGCCGCCATATTGTCAGCGCCATCTTGGAATTTACTGCACCAATTTCGTCCAAAAAAATATGGGACCACCGCAGCAACTTCCTGAACATAACCTAAACACTTTCATTAAAATCGATGCCGCCGTTCCGGAATAATCGGTGTACATACATCAAAAAAATATACATAGTCGACGAATTGAGAACCACCTTCTTTTGGAAATCGGTTAAAAAAGTTAAATAAATTTTATTTTCCACCTAATGCAGAATTTACTGATGACACTGTGTACTTGTTTTCTTAATTATAATGTGTATTACTTTTAGATACAAACTGCGTTTTCAAAAAATTTTTTAAAGTTATACAGGGTCAAAAACGTATAAACTTTGCATCACATGTGACCAAAATTTAATAGCCCTATTTGAATTTTGTAGAAAAACACACATTCAATATGGCGCTGCTTTAAAAAATATATATCTGGGATGAAGCATTGTCAAAACTAAGAAGTTTTATGTAGGTTGCGTTGAGTCTTATTTTGCCACAGTAGTGCAATTTACAAAAAATGGGCAAAAAATCTAAATTATCTTATACAGTTGAAATGCATATCGACTAAAAATTGCATTTAGAAAAAATTTTTCTAATAAGTTTTTTCGATATTTTGAGATACAACTCTACTTATGAATTTTTTTTTGGAAAAAAATTAAAATTTGACAGATAATGCTAAACATGTGACTATAATTTTTTTAGTTAATTTTCATCTCGATCGAAGCAGAAATTGATGCCAAAGTCAAATTTCGAATAAAGCTAATAATAAATAAAATCCCATATGATGCGGACTTTAACAGTCACACTGTATATTTCTTTGTTAAAATAAACATACGGTTATGTACATGGAAAAGTAAAATTAAATACCTGATGTATAATATCACTACTAGATTTAAACAGATGATATTCGAAAGCTGTTTCTTCTGAATTTAAAAATTGACTAATGTCTTACACTAAATTTATTTGCAATCGGCACAAGTCAATCTGTCATCACATTAAACATAAACTCTAAATTTTATGAGCTATAATTAAATTACCTAGAACGAAGCTATAGAGTATCACAAGTTAATCACTAC
The DNA here is from genome assembly GCA_034092305.1 of Diaprepes abbreviatus. Lineage (NCBI taxonomy): Eukaryota > Metazoa > Arthropoda > Insecta > Coleoptera > Curculionidae > Diaprepes > Diaprepes abbreviatus. The sequence continues at coordinate 21,509,669 of JASJET010000031.1, forward strand.
TTTGTGTTTAATTTGATTTGCGTCGACATAACCAATAAAAAGTAATTTTAAGATAAGGCAAAGATTTTTATTACCGTTGTAAGTTGAAGTACCCCAGCAGCTCCGTTTATTGATTCGAGAGAAAACTCCAAGAAAGTGATAATTTTTATTGCTTCATTTAGAGTTGTTATGAAACTGTAAGAGAAAATATGTAACATTAACCAAACAGTTAATATCAGTTTTAAATAAAAGAAATAAGATCTTAATTTGTAAAAAAAATGCAGACATTTTGACCTGCTTTTATGATCTAAAAAGTTGCCTTAGTTGTATTAAGGCCTTCGAGAGCTTCTATATTTTTAAAAATAGATCTGATGGTGATTCCAGGAAAAGAGCACTTGATATAGATGAACTGATTATATATTTTAAAGTAGGAAATAAGACCCCAATAAACTAGCAAGTATTTTTTTCTGAATTAAAACTAAACACTTAATAAACAACCTTATTTCCATTTAAGGGATATTGACCCAGTCATAATCACATTGAAACAGAATATTACAAATACCTTTAAACAATGGTTTTTTTGTAACCAGTTTCAAACAGCATGAAAACTGAATACCCGAAATTTTAAGGATAGATCCATATATAGTATACAGTTTTTTATATACTTTTAGTTTTTTCAAAAAATAACAATTTACATCAATAGATCTGTGCAATAAAAAAAAGTCTGTCTGTCTATCTGCATTGGATAATCTTCGGTTTCGATGAAACTATACAGGCATGAAGAGGAACCTATCAGGAATGATAGAAGCTGCTTTTTCTCGGTATCACTGTCCATAGGGGCGATGTAACTTTACAAAAACCAAGACGATGTTGTCAGAAGTAGTCAAAGATGCTTTTTTCTCTGTCTGTCTGTCTGTACAGGCAAAGATTCAAAACAGCTAAACCGATTTCGATGAAACTTTACCGACTTGAAGCGGAGGTTGTCAGGGGTGATACAGGCTGATTTTGTTATGCCTGTCTGTCTGTACGAACTAATTTTCGAAACGACAGAACTGATTTCGATAAAACTTAACAAGCATGAAGAGGAGGTTGTCGGGAGTGATATAAGCTAATTTTCTTTATATCTGTCTATTTCTCTGCACGGGCTAATCTTCCAAACGACTGAACCGATTTCGATGAAACTTTGCAGACATGAAGAGGAGGTTAACAGGCGTAATACAGACTGTTTTTTTCTGTCTATGTATGATAAACCAATTTCGATGAAACTGTACAGACATCTTAATGTGTATACAGTTTCATCGAAAGCACTTATGTCAGGAGTGATCAAGGCTACCTGTTTTCTGTTTATCCGTCTATTTGTTTGTCTGATAAAACGTTACAGACATAAAAAAACTGTCAGGAGTAATAAAGACTACCTTGTTTATAATAATTGTATTTATTATCAATTTTCTAAGTTTCACGCGGAAGTAGTCACGTGTATAAGCTAGTATGAAATAATATATATATATATATATATATATATATATATATATATATATATATATATATATATATATATACATATATAAATGTATGGTAACTTCTTTGGATTTCAAAAATTAATACTACTATTCTGAGCTTGACGTTTCGCCCAACGTAGTGGGCTTTTCCAAAAATATAATCTAAAATAAACCTAATAAACTAAACCACCTATTGTAGCCCTTATTGTTACACTGTATAGTCAATATCGATAAAATTTCTTTATAAATCAGAAAAAACTGAGTAAAAAGGTTTCCAAATAAAAAAAATATTAAGTTGATAGTAACTGAAGGAATCATCAAATACTTCACTGAGAAACATGGTCAAGGTAAATTGAGGTGCGTATCGGGGATTAATTCGTAATTTTTAATTTTTGTTCACACATAAAAATAATAGATAAAAATGTTTTCAGAAATTACTGTAGGAATTTTTCTAATTTTCCAAGCGGCATAAAATTAGATAACTTTATTTCTATTTAACTGATACTATTATTTTTTAGTTCTTAATACTAGCAAAGATTATTATAGCTAAAGCTATAGCTATAATAATCTTTGATACTAGACATTGAATTCGAACTGTGTATGAACCATTGATTACAGATCAGTGACCATGCCACTGTATACTTACTCAATAAGAAATTGATGCTCTTTTACCAATTCCTTTGTTCTAGCCATATTAATTTTTTCATTATCTATATCAGAAGGAAACATATTCCGTATACGTATTTGTAATATATGTAACTGAGATGCAGCAAAAACCATTAATGTCTGTAATGTTGTTAAAATAGCACAGTTAAAGAAAAATCCTTGATATCCCAAAATCACATTATACGCTGTTACCAGAATTTCATGTTTTTCCTTATCAAATGGAAACCATAGATCATACAGGAAAGGTTCATTTGGAAGAAATAAATTGTGTGCTCTTTTATAAAAGTTGAAAAACATAAACCAAGAAATTCCTGAAAAACTCATACAACATTGTGCAGATGAAATTGTTAAGTAAAATTTTACTTGTTTTAAATAGGCATCTCGAACTTCTTCATTCTCATCTGCAAGTATACTTTTCTCTCTTTCTATTACATACGGAATCATATATGGAATGCCATTTTTTAAATAAATCATCATCTTAAAGTTTATTTCTATGACTAAAATTGTTAAAGTTAGTGCAGAATAAAAAATTGTGGAGGTTGTTCCTTCTATTGATATTTGAATTAATCGAATTATCTGTAGTAAGTTGACCAGCAAGAATGAAAATTGTACTAAAACTGAGTACAATGAATACATTTTCTGTAATTTCTCATTTTTAGTTAATGGAACCTTCCACAAGCCGGTTGCTAACATAAATAACACTGATAGCTTGTACAAGCTTTTCTTTATGTTAAAATCTACTTTCATATTTTCGGCTTGATTATTTGTTATTATTTGTTTGGTTTTTGTATCTTTATTCCAGAGGGTACTCCGTTTACTTCTGAAAAATATATTTAAACATTAAGGTTTAAGCAAAAATGTAATGTTTCTTATAAAAAAAGAAATATTGTGTAAAATTAAAAAAGTATCTAAAGAAGTTGGTAAAAAACCAACAGATCCAAGTTTGTACGTTTACTTCACCTCCGTTGAAATTTATTTCAACATGAACCTCATATACGTACGCCAGTTCTTGAAATTTTTTGATCCTCCATTTTCTGAGCTTATACCTTTTGGAAATATTTGGTATTAATACCGGGTGTCAACGAATCTATTAGACAAGTCATAATTTCTAGAGTATTATGTATATCAAAATGAGAATTGGTACAGGTAAATCGTATGTTAAGGGGAGAGTTTTCGCATATTTTCCACTTTCCGGCCACTTCCGGTTTCACCGAAAATGGCTACGGTTTTGAATTTTTAAATGGAATACCCTGTATATTTTGACATTTTTGGATTTCTGAGACAATTCTAGATCAGAATGTGACATTTTAAAAACTTTTTACGTCTAATTCATTTTTTTAGAGCCACTTTTAAAATTACATCTAGGTGGCCATGATCGGACGCAAACTAATCTAAGGGCCTTAGGTGATGTCAAAAAAATACAATCGCAAAGTTTTGGTTACTAGTTTGAAAGACAGGAATAAGACAAGTTGACAAAATTACGTTTTCATTTCTAACTATTAATTTTCAAATGGCGACCCCTTTTTGACAACTACTTTTTGAAAAAAGCATTCTTTGACGAATCTAACGGTACTAATTTATTTGCGATTAGATTAGACATAAGAACAGAAATTAAATATTATTAAGCAAAATACTGGATAATTTATTTACTTATGACAAGTGCGCCATGGACAGCCATGATGCATAATAATTTGCAACTGTTTTTATCAAGTCTTCTTTGGAAAACAAAGCACTCACTTAAGTAGATAATGACAGTGACATACGCTCTAAGAACAGACGTAAAAGTTTCTTAATTTTCGTTAAGTTTAGTTTAAATTTTCGTTAAAATAATGTATACTCAAAGTGAAAAAGTGGATATGTTATTAATATTTGGAGAGTGTCATAGAAATTCAAGGAATGCTGCCGAGTTGTATGCTCATAGATATCCGAATCGGCAACATCCAGCCCATCAGTATTTTCCGTATGTCGAGACTCGTTTTAGGCAAATAGGAAATCAAGAGGCGGAACAGAGGTTTATCATAAATGAAGAGACTGAGATTAACGTACTTGCTATGGTTGAGGTTGATAAAACAGTTTCGTTAAGAAAAATTAGTCAAGAACTGCAAATAAGTTATGAATCAGCAAGAAAAATACTGAAAAAGCATGGATATCGAGCATTTAAATATCTGTTACATCAACATTTGTATACTGAGGATGGCGATAGACGGGTAGTGTTTTGTGATTGGCTGCTTCAAAATCATACAGTTAACCCAAATTTTATCGATTTTATTCTATTTTCCGACGAATCCCGATTTACAAATAATGGTATGTTCAATAAGCAAAATACTCGGTACTGGGCCCAACAAAATCAACATGAAATGAGAGAGTGCAATTTTCAAGAAAGATTTGGCGTCAATGTCTGGGCTGGTATCGTTGGAAACAGAATAATTGGACCAATATTGTTTCAAGGTCAGTTAACAGGGGTTAGATACTTAGGTTTTCTTCAAAATAAAATCGAAAATCATCTCAATGATATGCTTTTAGCAGAATTTACTTTCAACAAGATGGAGCACCGCCTCACAATACTAGAGAAGTTCTTAATTATTTAATAGAGCATTTTAATAATCGAATTATTACAACCAATGGTCCGGTACGGTGGCCAGCCCGCTCACCGGATCTTACTGTGCTCAATTTCTTTGTCTGGGGATATGTTAAAGAAAGGGTTTACTATGGAGCAGCCCCAGCTACTCTTGAAATATTAGAAGAAAAAATTTTACGAGCATAAATTTTAATTCATTTCCTGTCTTTCATTCTAGTCACTAAAACTTTGCGATTGTATTTTTTTGACATCACCTAAGGCCGTTAGATTAGTTTGCGTCTGATCATGGCCACCTAGATGTAATTTTAAAATTGGCTCTAAAAAAATGTAGTAGACGTAAAAAGTTTTTAAAATGTCACATTCTGATCTAGAATTGTCTCAGAAATCCAAAGGTGTTAAAATATACAGGGTGTTCTATTTAAGAATTCAAAACCGGGGCTATTTCCGGTAAAACCGGAAGTGATCGGAGAGTGGAAAATATGCAAAAACTCTCCTCTTCACATAACATTTACCTGTACGAATTCTCATTTTGATACACATAATACTCTAGAAATTATGACTTGTCTAATAGATTCGTTGACACCCGGTATAGTATTGCGGATACTTCCAAGGGAATTCCCTAAAATTATTTTCGTAGACATTGAAATTTGAGAAAGTGTTGTGGGTTAGCTAATTATTTCAGTCATAAATTTTGATTTGAGACATTTTAATAAAATTTTCTACGTTTTACAGAGTACTTTCAAAGCTAGAATATTTTTATGTTGGGTCTATTGCAAGAAGATTAAAAACTAAAAATAATCTGTTTTTTTTGGCAGAGTTTATCACGTTTTTGGACCATCACATTTTTTATCTTGACAAAGTGCGTTCCTGCCAAAATCTAATTTCGTAACCTTGCTTCCCTCGAGACCCGCTATTACACTTTGATAAAGTGTTTAAATTAGAAAGAATACCACCCACGGGTTATTTCATCTTAACCCGATAATAACAAAGGGGTTCTCGTCAAAAATAAATTTCTATTGGATTGAACCTATAATTATTGACTACGTTTTGTCGTATGGTTTTCTATTTGTATTTAATGCTTTGTAGGTGAAATTATCACATATAAAATATTTGTGTACTTTCCGTGACTGCACGTCAAACACTAATAAAAATATGACTCTATTTGAGTTCCCTAAAAAGTCCTTAAAGTAACCATTTAAATATTTTAAGAAATTAAGAAATTATAATTAAAATTATTTGTAAGGAAAGGTTAATATATAAACTAACTTACTCTAAAAATATATTCCATATAATAATCTGAATTAACCTTAATGAACCTATTCTGAAAATATATACTATATACGTTTCTCTGAAGCCATTAAAAACCTATATACAACAAAAAAAGAACAATAACAATTTTTTTTTTAAATGGAACTAATTTAATTCTTTTTTAATTCAAAGAAATATGACTTTGTTTTAAAATAAAATGCCGATTGGATCGGAATTATCAGATGAGAACATTTTAAAATCAAAAACATTTTTATGGAAAACTACTCCATCCAATTCACAAATCCCTATTTCAATTCTTTACAATAAGACAAAGAAATGGTATTAAGAAAAAACAGATACCAACCGTTCTCCTCTCTTAAAGATGGCATCAACTGTAAATTATTCTAGGTAGGTAGACGTGGCTAATTATTTTGGAAAAAAAAGATAAATGAGGTCAATTCTCAAGAGTTAAAAAATATTTAATTTCATCTATATTGTATATATTTATTTTTTTACTTTTTTCTTTTCATCCTGCTTTTATATGTTATATTTTATTCAAGAAAGATGTTTAAAACTTCTTCAAATAACCTGTTTCATTAAAATGATAAGTTAAGTTTAAAAAGAAAAAAATAAGTTGTCTTTTTAGTTCGATTCTGTTGTTAACGGCCAAAAACATTTGCCTTCTGACGTAGGTTGAAATATTACATCCGATGGAAACTTTAATTAGAACCCTTTATTAGGTGAATTTCAATTGGGTTTATCGGATCCGAATGCTACATTACAAACAAAGTTTTTAACACTGAAAAAATATTAACACTTATTTGTGCGTTTGTTTTTGTCAATGGAGAAATATATCTTGTAGTATTTCTTTCAAATTGTAATTATTACTATTTATGTATCAATTTAGCATTTTTCTGCTTCAAAAATATGCAGACAGTTTATTTCCTGCAAATACAACCCTGGTCCTCTCCCCACAAGTATTTCGACTACCTAATCCTCTCATTGATGGAACTGTAAAGAAACCTAGAGCAAGATTGTTAAGAAAGAACTGTCTACATAAAATCTAAATTCCGAGACATATCGGCACTATATTAAACCTTTATATATTTTCGATGTCAGACTGTAAAGTATCAACAGTCAAACACTATATATACATACACCGGAGTAATGAGAAGCATAAAAATTAAAATTTCAGTAAGAGATGTCTACTTGAAAAACTAAGACTTCCAGCTACAACATCGAGATAGACACAAACCCAACAAGAAGGGGAATATTTCAGGGAGATTCATTAGCCCATTATGATTCTGTCTTGCCATGAAACCACAATTACGCCCTTTAAATATGTGTAAATGGTTGATATTAAATTGATGGCGGCTACCAGAAATCAGCTGGAACAAATGTTCAAAATTGTATAGTTCTCCGGGAATTTAAGAATGTTGTTCGCCCTTAATAAATATCGCATTTTAAATATAACTAGAGAAAAGATACAACCAGGAGATGCAGAACGGCAATGGTGGCAGAACAGACCTATAAATACTTGCGTATGAAACAAGCACCAAAGAACTACGAAGACTGAACTAACCAACAAGACGGGTGAGACAGACACTGTGAACAAATCGAAACATCAAAAATCTATTTCAGGCACTTGGCACCCATGAGTTACTATTTTGCAGTTATAAAATGAAGCAGACCGAACATAGAAAGTACAGAGGACAGTCAGAACACTTCTAACAAAGGCACACAAACATCATCTTCATAGTAATAATGAATGGACAATTCTACTAAGTTACCACAAAGGAAGACGATTGGTGAATATTAGTAAGAAGTTTGATCAACAACTTACCAACTTACACTCCTATTTCCATAGGCTGGCAAAGTCTTCTACTACACTGGGCAATATTCGAAACAAATGACTCAACACCACTGAAATTAAAGGACCATGAATTGACTTCTCATCACCCACCAGACCAAGAGAAGCCTTAAGCCCGGCTACAGAAGTCCCTTCATGGAGGACTTCTTGCCATGAAACCACAATTACGCCCTTTAAATATGTGTAAATGGTTGATATTAAATTGATGGCGGCTACCAGAAATCAGCTGGAACAAATGTTCAAAATTGTATAGTTCTCCGGGAATTTAAGAATGTTGTTCGCCCTTAATAAATATCGCATTTTAAATATAACTAGAGAAAAGATACAACCAGGAGATGCAGAACGGCAATGGTGGCAGAACAGACCTATAAATACTTGCGTATGAAACAAGCACCAAAGAACTACGAAGACTGAACTAACCAACAAGACGGGTGAGACAGACACTGTGAACAAATCGAAACATCAAAAATCTATTTCAGGCACTTGGCACCCATGAGTTACTATTTTGCAGTTATAAAATGAAGCAGACCGAACATAGAAAGTACAGAGGACAGTCAGAACACTTCTAACAAAGGCACACAAACATCATCTTCATAGTAATAATGAATGGACAATTCTACTAAGTTACCACAAAGGAAGACGATTGGTGAATATTAGTAAGAAGTTTGATCAACAACTTACCAACTTACACTCCTATTTCCATAGGCTGGCAAAGTCTTCTACTACACTGGGCAATATTCGAAACAAATGACTCAACACCACTGAAATTAAAGGACCATGAATTGACTTCTCATCACCCACCAGACCAAGAGAAGCCTTAAGCCCGGCTACAGAAGTCCCTTCATGGAGGACACCCAAATGAGGACAACCAGGAAAATGTCAACAAATTAGCGCCGAACTACTGGCTAACGTCAAAGCAAATGTTTCCTGAAACCGAAGGCTTCTTACTAGCTATTCAAAATTAGATCATCCCAACAAGAAATTATCTGAAATACGTAATTAGAGACCACTCGGTCCAAAACGATCAATATCGAACATCAGAGACAATAAGCACTTAACAGGAGGATGCTAATTATTTGCCGTATGGGAGTACAAGGAGAAACACTCCGTCAAAAGTTGACAGAGACATTCAAAGTATTGCACATAGTGAAAATGCCATATTATGAATGCAGCTCGGAGCATATATTGGAGAACAACGAGTTAATGCTATAGTGGGATCAAACTGTGCTTACGAATCATATAATTTCACATACAGACCAGAGATCATAAAACGTCCAGGCGAGCAACACTGATAGAATTTTCCATCCTAATAACAACATTCAAAAAGCAATGCTACTTGGAATTGCTCGTACGTTCGAAAGTTCATGGGAAATGCAGAGGACCATAACATCACCTAAGACCTGATAAAAATGCCCAGAGAGCTCCATTCTAATGATCTCCGAGTATATCTAGAATGAGAGGATATTCCTTTGAAGACGTACGAAAGCCGTTTAGCTAAGTCTATGAGTTCGAAAACCTATCTAAAATTAATTTAAGAACTTTTTGGAAAAATTAAACCTACTTTAGAAAACCACTAAAAAGTTTAAAAAAATATATAAATTATTGCATGTAGTTAAAATCTGCTTCCAATAAATAAAAACAAATGGAAATTTGTCCCCAAAAAAGTAGTACACAATTCACACCTCCTCATGGGGAAATGAAATAGTATATTTTTTAGCTTCATATTTTATCCAGAATATTGAATTTTAAGTAATTAATCTTAGATTTGTAATATACGGCTCCAAAAACCCTCTAATATCAAACTGAATTTTAAGAGAACAATTTTAAATGCATAATCTAGAGATTCAGCTTTACATGTCCGGCCGAACGGCATTCTCCTTCCATTTACCTCCTCTGACTTCCTTGGGAAGAATACTTTTTAGTGAGAATTGGCCCTTATAAGCTTAAGTGTTTCTAAAATTATATCTCAAATAAAACTTTCATGTAAATGCCCAATTTTAGGTATAATATCTTGTATATTTTTGTAAAATAATCTTACATTTTTGTTAAATAATTTATAGTGGTGATCGTTACTTGATGATGATCCATATTACATCAAAAATTTTTAAAGAGACCAGATCATTTTTCAAAAAGATGTTTCGTTACACTTCTACTCCGTCAGATACCCAATTGATAAGGACCAGCAAAGTTCCGAAATAAATATTATTAAGGGTGTTCAGGTACCTATTTTAAAGATTTAAAGTTCCATGTGAGTGTGGTGAAATGTATATTGGCGAAACCAAACGACCACTAAAAGTTAGAACTAAACAACATAAAACTCATACACAAAAAGGGAAATGTCGAGATCAGGTACTGCAGAACACGCCTGGGATAAACAACACCATATGAAATGGTCTAAGGCTACGGTAATATATATGGAACCCAACATGAAAAAAAGAAAATTTATAGAAGCACCTTATATTAAAAACAATAATAGAATCTTCAGTAAACCCAGTGTTGAGATATCTAATCTTTGGTAACCACTATTTTGTAACATCAAATCATTGAGGTGTGTACAGTGAAGCGAAACTTTGCGCTTCAATGGAAACATCCTAAAAATAAATGAAAATAAAGACAATGCAAGTCCGACAATAATATTTTAGTCATAATTTAGATTATTGTAAATTATAAAATTACCATTATCTTAAATCTATTTTATAATAGTTTGGGAAATTTGCTTCCGGCACAGTTACATTAAATATAATGCATTTCCTTTTTACAGTGTATATTTAGAAAAAAGAAAACCGGAGGCTACGAAACTTTTTTATTACCCACCAAAGCATCAAAAAATTTCCAACTAAACTACTTTTTCCCAAATTAACTGCCCTTCGAAACGTTTTAAGGTTTTTTTTTTTCGTTTCGATAATATTAAAAATTTTGATTTAATTTCAAAGTTCAAAAAAGGCATCTTTAAAGCATAAAAATATATTTCAAGAACTGGATATCAGTATATGAAGATATATTTATGATTTACATTGAAGTTAAGATGTCTATCAACGAAAAAAGCAAGCTATTATCGAAGAAAAACCTTAATTATATAACTTAATTTTTATTCATTGTTTTATAACTTTTCACATACTATCTACTTAATGCACCCTTACCAACAGTTAGAATACTAGTAATATGAATTAATATGTGTCAGCTACAAAAAATAGTATTTTGATATATGGAGAAATATCTCACCTAAAATTCATTTGCTTTCGGTCACTTGAAAAGTATATCTGTAGTTTAATATTCTCTATTAACAGTGACACTCTTATAAAAAGTGGCCTTTTCGTTAAGGAATGTTAAACCTCCATCCACAAAAAAAATTATTTACAACCTTGTTTTTATTTACGAAACATTACAAACTTATTTGTGTCAAGAGAATCATAAGCAAAAAAGTTTGAAGACTATTGCTTTCTATATTATCTGTATAAATAATTATTCCCTCTTGTATAGATAATTATAATGTTGTCGCTTTTATTATCTCTAGAAAATTTTAACCAAAGTTTGTTTCTTTTTAATTCTTATTTAGGCGTTAACTTTTTAGTTGCCCGTAAAATATTACTTCTAATTCTTGTAGTCCAGACACGATTACGAAAAAATATTCGCATCAATATTTTTACAATAATTTTTCGAATATTTTACTCTTTATAAGGGATATAGGATGCGTGGGCCTGGTTTGTCCTTTACATTTCACCATGATCACAAGTCGTTCGAAGTCGATCACATTTGTGAATCCAAACAATCTCATTACGTTGGACTACACTATTAAAAATAACCTTAAATTTATTACAAATTTAATGTACATTCTACATTAAATTTAATGATTTGTACTTTAAATCGTGCATAATTTACATTTACTTTGAATTTAAAGCAAATTCATTGAAATATCAGTTCGTTGTACATTAAATTTTTAATCAAATTATATTTGTATTGTATCATAAATTTCAATAAAGTAACTGAAAATATATTTCAACTTTCAATACATTCAAATTACTTCACATGGACCTTAACATTAAATAAATTTACATTAATATTCATGGTACATTGCATGAGATTCCCAGAGATGGCGCAACTGGTATTGAATTTTTATTTAGTATGATATATGTCGCTTAAAGGACTCAATTTTCTTTTGATGAGATGTACTTGTCTACCCCTACTGACGGAAACCAATGAGTTCGAAACCGGTGTACAGATGATGGTACACTATCTATGGGAAAAATTTCGACCTTTTCCTGGTAGCAGAATTTTTTGACCTCATATTAATGTTGGTACATTAAATATATGATAAGATATTTTAAATTCAATGAACACTAGCTGTATATTTGTACATAGTCACCTTAAAAAGTAATGATCAAACTTTAAATTTAATATATGATTACATTAAATTTAATGGAATACATTAATTTATGTCAATGTAAAAATTATTAAATTTAATGCATTTCATTAATTGAATTTAAGAAACGGTTTTTCCTTTCTTTTTACAGTGTACTTTTGGCGATAATATTGTATTCCCGAAATGCCTTTCTCTCATCTTGTTATTTGCTAGGTACTCTATGGCAACATGATTAACCGTTTGCATTCTGAGTCATCTTTGATGCGGTGGCAATATCCTATTACTAATTTTACTACGATTTCCAGTTCTTATCTCGATTATATTTTTTTAAGCACGTCTTATTCCTGGGGCTTTCGTCCAGCACTTTATAGATGCATTTTCAAACAATACTTAAACCACACGTATTTCTGCTTTTAGAGGACATGGTAATATTATGGGATAGTCAAGTGAAACATACTTTTTGACTGAGAATATATTTAAATACTCAGTATTATGTTTAAGCTTAATTAATAGATGTTATTCAATAAAAATCATTTACATGATCATGAAGTTCCCGTCAAACTAATGACTTTCTAAAGAGGATGGATTTAACGAATCCTTTAATCATACTATTAAAGAACTGGAATTGTAATTAAAATAAATAGGGTCTCAAGAAAAACACATTATACTAATGAATGTCTTAGAAATTTTTGTCCACCTTTGCAGAGTAAAAACTTGCATGCAACATGAAATAAAATAACAGCCAAATGGAAACCTTTGGCAAGTATGTACTCTTTCGATGAAATCTGGGAAAATTTTTTGGAAAGGGCCAGCTGGATTTTATGAATTTGACATTCAGTTCCTGAACCTTTTCAAAATGAATTACATGGATCTTACTTTAAAACAAATAGAAGAAGAAATTCAAATGAGTTACCCTTAACTTCTTAGCGACCAGTTTTGAGCCCAAAAAGGAAGATGACTCCACTTGCAAACTTCATTTGCAACAACGTCATTGTTTCACGTGCAGTGTGACAGATAGCGCAATTCTATTAAAACTACATCTTAGTTACGTCAATTCCATTCAATCCTCGCCAAAATAGTTCACATGCCGCGGTATCGATCGTCATTGAGAGTGATGTAGGCACCTGCCCATCACGATACGCCATTCACTGAGACACATCGGAAATTTTTACAAGTCATGTAGATTTTCTCCTCCCTAGACTTGAAAATTTTGATTGTTGATAAAGTTTCATCATTAAAGAATATTTTGTTATGAAATGCAAAATTGATTGGCAGTTGTTCCACGATCCATTTGGTAGTTTCTTCGCTGTCTATAATCACTGAACTGCAATTCTTGCATCAGCAGGATCTTGTAACCATAAAAGAGCAAACTTTGTATCAAAATTTGTTGGAAAATGTTGCGTTTTATGTTCAACTCTTAGGAGCGATGCGTTATAAAGGTGTTTGTTTGTTCTGCTATTCTGACACTCGCGCCGCGGTTTTTTCAACTGATCTTTTTGGACCATAACGGGTAGGATTTCTTTCATCTTTCACTGAAAACGTTCATTCAAAATTCTTACTTAAATTTTCAGTAGTGGAATTTTACTATCAAAAAACGTTTCTTACAAACTGTGGTACATTAGTTTCACAAATTTTTATATTTCAATTAAAAAACAATCGAATGTAGTTAACTCAACAATTGACACATGAAAATAGCGCCCAATTTGAAGCTCAAATCTTTGTTGAGACATCCCTAATATTACGTAAGCTTTTCTCAGCAGTAGAGATACAAACTTTCGCACTGTGCCAAGAGTGACCACAACGAACATGACGAAGATTTTTAGTTTAATTTGCATATTATCACAGCTTAATCAATTACCAAAAATACCAATGAAAATAAACTCTACTGCAAGACATCACAGTATCATAATGATGACTCTTTATAGGCCAGAATCTTTTAGTTCAAATTGGTGCGCTAGATGAGGACGAAGTTAAACTTTTGAATAAAGTATTCATCTTTTGTTTCACAAAAAGAATTTATATGCAAAATTTTCTGTCTAATGGGGCAATATTTGAACGCCTCTGTATAGTTTTGCTGGATGATGATTAAAACTTGGATTAATTATAGTTTCTATTTTCCAAGAACGATTTTAATCTTGAAAATGGATGGAATTGTCCAAAAATAATTCATATTTCTACCTCATTTCAGCTTACGAATAAATATATAAACATTTTCGAAAGTACGTTTGACATTCTAGCTGGGAATGCTGGGACTAATTTGTCCGATTGTCCGAAGCTGGCTTTTACGTTTGCTACTATTTCACATTTTGAAAGAATACAATATAAATATATATAATATAAATAGTGGTAAATTTCAAATATTTGCATCTTTCCTGAATGGCCAACCTGCTCCTTGATTTTTGCTACCCTTTCAAACTTCGATAAATATTATAATTTCGATAAACAAATCCGAATTTAGTCGGGAGACACACTTACTTCAGAAGAAATCATTTAGAAAGTGATAAATGACTAAAAGTTCAGATGAGCAAAAATATAGAACTGTTTGAAATAGATGCTTAAAAGACCTCACTAATTCTTAATATATTTTGGAAATCCGTAGAAAATTGTGAATTTTTATATCAAAAATGTACTTTCTCTTGTATTGTTGTTATACTTTCTGGAGGAGGGGGGGGGGAATGCAAAATACATATATCCATACACCATTATTTAGAACCATTGAATCAAAGTTCTAGCTCTACAAAACGCGATTTAAGATTATGTAGCATTTAAATTTACCAGTTTGCATCAATGCTACATGTTTTTAGAAATATGACATAATTTGTATATTTTTACCTGATTAAATTCAATTATTTATCCTGTAATTTAAAATAGTAAATATGGAATTTGTTTTTTTGGTTCACAACTCTTTTGGTGTTGTAATTTATCACTCTTTCTTCTTAACAGAGTTTGTAAATTGCTGTAGTTTATATATCACATTATTTGGTTTGAATTTAAAAGTCGTAAAATATTTTATTTTTAATAAATTCTCATTTGTTTACATTCCATTTCAGTATTAAAAATATAAGGTTATAGTCGGTAATATAATTCAGTTAGCATTTGTTGTGGATGTATACCCGATTCGTTGACACGAGCACGGCATGTCGAGACCGATCATTTAAGGTTGGGTATACAGTATGGAATTTATAGCAATTTTTTGAACTTTGTTTTAATCATGATTAGTAACTTTGGACTGTTTGATCATAATTTTCTTTTTGATAATTTTCCATGGCTTGCCAATATTTGATGTATTACCTGGTAATCAGTATAAATTCGGAACCAGGTTAGAGTGCTCCAGGTTGAGAATAAGGTTGGCAAAAGTAACTACAAATATCCCTAAGATTTGTCACGTCTGGTTGCAAGAGAGATTTTCATTTTCGTTCCCTTTACTGTTGAACCGTCGAAGGCAGTAGACCAATCCTGCCATTAGCTTTGAAAGGGCAGACGGTCAAGTGTTTTTTTTAAAGCCCACTAATCAATGAGGGCTATCTGAAGCAAGTCTTTTTCCTCTTTTGCTTCATCTCATTCCTTTTACTGTGATTTCCATTTTGATATTGCTGTCAAGGCTTTCCGATGGTTCTGGCCCTAGTTTTCCTGTCCGTGTTACCACGACGATTTTAACCCTTACCCTGCGTTTAGTTGGTGAGTTGGAAGTGGCCCTGTGAAGTCCCATTCATCCACAACAACAACAGAAATCCTAGCAACAGCGCTGGATCAAATAAACAGAAGTGAGAGGTACCATAGCATAGACCAGGTAGGAGAAAACTTTAATTTAGAGAATTGGAGTTCTACACAGGCGCGGATCCAAGGGGGGGCGGTGGGGGCGATCGCCCCCCCCCCCCCAAGAGCTTGGAATTCAGGAAAATAGACCCGATTTTGCCTCTTATACCATAGTTTATTCAAGAACTAGGGAGAGATTTTCATTTTTTACCTTTTTTTTTCTTCGCAAACTATCTGTGTTCTTTAGTCCGGTGTCTTTGGCAAAATCTGTTAGACACATATATTTTTCATAGGAATGGGTTAGAAATTTTATAATCAAAAATACTGGTCTATAATAATGGACTATTTGGGTTGGATAGCAATGGATATTTGGATGTGTGACGTGTTAAAAAGGATTTTAATCTTTGTCATAAGCATCGGAAGGCGTCAAAAGGAGGTCTATTTTAACACTAAATATTTATGGCATAGAGTATTATTTTAGTTATAAACTTAAAATAAAAAGGTTTTATAATATTTTATTTCTTATGATTTTTTAATAATTCACATATATTAGAAAATATAGATAATTCTGACATATCTAACATAAATCACAACTGTAGTTTTATTATTTTTAATTTTGGCATAGAAACCATTTTAGGCACATTCAGACTAAAACGTAGCCTTTTTCTCTCAAAAAATTCTAAGTTATAATTTAAATACTTACAAAATACCCGTTATCAAAAATATAAGAAGTTAAACATATATATAAAAAAAATAAATTCGTCAATATAATATTAAAATTTTTTTGGGGCTATCGGTCATTTTATTATTAATTAAAAACATTTTTGGGATATTTGACGTTCCAGTTTATTTATTTCTTAAACCATCAGCAGAATTACAATTAAACTCTAAAAAGGGATTCAAATGTCATTAATTTTTATATGTTACAGAAAATTTAAATAATAAATTGTGTTAACGCTGATAAACATTACGTATCTTATTCATCATCAAAGTCAGTGAAGCTATCTTCGCTCAAATTAATTATAATTGATTCCTCTCTCACCGATCATGAGATCGAGTTTCCACATTTTCTTTTATTCTTTTATTATATGGATTTTTTGCAATTATCTGCAGTAACTTTATTCAAAAAAATCTTTCAAAAGTCCAGTTAAATTATTAATTTTTTAAGTTGTGTTATTTCCAGCAACTCTACCTTTTATTTGAGAGAGATATTTCCTTCACCAACGGACATTTTCCGGACGATCTATAAGAACAAATTTCCTATGTGGTTTTTTTCCAACCAAAATTAAGTTCTCTGAGCAATTTCCAAAGGTCAGTTCTTTTAATTTCAGGCAAAGGATTTTAGTTAGAATTTTGTCGACGGTTGGGATCTGCTTCTCATAATAAAATGTATGTACAACTCCTTTTATTACAGTTTACATCTCTTTTTCCAACGAGGTTTTTCGTCTGCCTGTGATCGAATGTAGCTTGGGATTACTAACAATTCCAGTCGTTTTTTTCTCCGTCAGCGTTCGGTACATGATAGATTTTCGAACTCCTGTTATATTGGAACATATCTCAACAGAGCTTTTAGCATTATTATCTAGATATTAATATCTTAAGGCATCATAAACATTCATCGTAATAAGTTTTTCGTTGAAAAAAAAATGCCCTCCATCTTTTGGGTATCTCACTAATCTTAAATAATATATAAAAACAAGCACAAACAAAATAAATCACTAAGGACACACTGTAAGGTGTACTTTGATCGCTGACAGAAATTAAATTGAATTATCAGAAATTTTATTGTTGCAGTAAATTTATAAAAGCTTATGATATTTAAATATAATTAGATTTACGGCAGTTCTCAGTTACTGGTGGCACTGAAGCAGGTACGTTGGAGGTTTCGGTAACAGTTTTATTACTCTCTCTAGCTCTTGAATAGAGTATTCCTATATACACATTCCTTGTGTATGCTTGCGATCGCCCCTCTCCTTCCCAAGGGCTTTGAGTTCAGGAACATAAAACCGATTCTGCCTTTTATATTAGGAATGTGTATGCTGCTGGCACCCCCCCCCCCCGTTGACAACTTGTTTTTTTTGCGATAGCACCCCCCCCCCCCCAGGAGCTTTGAATTCAGGAAAATAGACCGGATTCTGCCTCTTATACGAGGAATGTGTATGTTGATCGCATCTTCCCACCCCCTTGTCGGAAACTTGTTTTTTCTTGTGATCCCCCCCCTCTCCAAAAGCTTCAAATTCAAAAAAATAGCCCCGTCCCTGCCTTTTACACTAGAAATGGGAATGTTGCTGGTATCCTCCCCCCCCCCCCCGGGGACAACTTGCTTTCGCTTGCCATACTGTACTTTTGTGATATCACCGCCCCCCCCCCCCAAGGAGAGAGGCTGGATCCGCCCCTGGTTCTACATCAATTTTTTTACATGCAAACAAAACAATATAAATATATTTTCATTTTATATAATAACATGTAAGAACTTCTTGATAACTTTCTTTATAAAACTTACTTTATTGGCAATTAAAGGTTCTAGAACATTTGCGGCCAAATTTTACAATAGTTATCAAGAAAGAGTATAAAAAATTGTAGGTACCATTCTAATTCATGTACATAACAATTTTTTTTTGGAATAAAATGGAATTGTTATTTTGTTTTAATTAAGTCGTTTCATTATGGAGCTATACACCAGGAGTCAATAAATTAAAATAATTCCTCATACCTATGTGTTTTCCTGTTTAATCACTAGGTAAGTAACACAGATAATGTAAAACAGGTGGCGCCTATTGGGTAATCAATGCAGAGCACAACTATCTCTAAAAGAGTTACGAACCTAGCCTCCGACATATTGAGCTGCCGTACGCATCCGTTGCCGTACCCTGTAAAAAGGGAGACGCTGCAATTATTCCAGAAGGAATTGTGACATAACACAATAGTTTATTATAGTTAAAAAACAAATTACCAGCAGTTTTTGAGAAACAACTCTCATTATAGATTGGAAAATACAAGACAAAACTTAGGTTCTTCATACTAAAAAAAAATGTATATTCGACATGTTTGTGCGTAATTAAATTAATAGTGTAATATTAAAACAGTTTAAAAACACGCATAACGGTGCTCTCATAGGGAGATCGTTGGTGCGACCCCTGGCTTTCGCTGCCAAAAATCTAGTAAGCCTGGTTGCCAGTACCGAATAATGCGAGTTTGGGTATCGCATTTCGTATATCTTGTTCTAATATATATATCTTTTTTAATTCATCGTCGTGCCATCACATGGCGGTTATATACAACATTGTTAATTTATGTTGCTCTTGCGATATTGAATGAACATTCGAGATGTCGCCTTTGTTGTCTTGTTTATAAAATCAGCTTATTGGGTCACAAATGTAAGGTGATGGTTTGTACCGAATGCAATGGCTTGATGAATTCCATATTAGGACGAAACAGCGGTGTTGTCATTTTTCAGACCCGGCATCGTTCCATTATTTTAGAGTTCTCCGCGCTTTTTAAAACGAGAGCAATGTTTTATTGACAAATCTTCTATCCGCTTAGCCGAAATTTATTTTATTATATATATATATATATATATATATATATATATATATATATATATAATGAGTCGTAGAAACAATGAGTAGAATATGATCTCAACAGCACGAAACGGCAATATTAATGTTCCGTAAGTTAATCTCCTGGTTCCCAAAGTATTCAGTGCGCAGACGTTAATTTATTTCAATTTATAGGTCCTTTTGAATCACCTCTAACATGGTTACATTTACAAATTGTTATACATTTTTTTGTTTTCCTTATTTACGATAAATAATAAACTTTGAATAACGACCGGCTTCAGATTTAAAGATACTAAATATCACTATAACCTAACAATTTGTTTATAAAATTCTTTTTGCCAGAAAAATTTAAGATGACATAAAGTTCGCTTTCTTTATTGGCTACAGATATATTGAAGACACCAACAGCCCCCGTCTCACAGTTTGCGCTCTAAAGACCTTGGAAACGGGAAGGAGAGACTTATGAGAATCTATATGCATCTGTCTGATATTGGAATCAAAGATTATTCAACGTGCTCACTATTTGTTTTCTATGTATATGCTGTAAGCATATCCTGTAATCTTGTATTTAAGTTTTGGCATTTAAATAATTTAGTAACTACCAATAGTTTCGACCGAGATATAACAAATTATGAAACTAATATTTTTTCTAGAAAATCACTCACGACAACAGAAGCAGGAGCTATGGAGGACGAATACGAGATTCATCTCAATAAAGACATGTCCGGCAGCTCAATTTGTTATGGACGTCACTGTTTTTTTCCTTTAGACTATTAAATGAAAAAGTAAGCAGAAAATAAACTCTCTACTAGAAAAACGATAACTTGTTAAACTAAATACACAAATGAGATCGGCGATGTTCTGATAGTAGAATAATAACAAATTTTAAGAGACAGATATATATATATATATATATATATATATATATATATATATATATATATATATTCAGATCATTTAATTGTGAAGATGCAAACAAAAAAACAAAATTATCAAAAACAGCTATAACACACGATAAAGAAATAATAAATTGGACTGTAGTGATTTACAAAATGCAACTATTCAAAATAAATATAAACTTAAAATTGAAAATGAGTATAAAAAAATTAATGTAGATATCCAAGTTCAAGATAATTCTGAAAGCAACAGAGAAAATAAAAATCAAGATATAAAAGAGGATAATTGGTGGTATGAAGAATGTAAAAGAGAAATAGAAAAACGGCAGGCTGAGGCAGAGAGCATTATAAATGCATACAAAGGAGGATATAGATGCGTATAGGGCAAAGACAAATTCTGGAACAGAGAACACAAGAAATGGAGGACTGCTATAAAAGAAATGATATTCACAACTTTTATAGAAAAATCAAATATAGGTAAAAAAAACTGTAGAAATGGGTAGAAGAATATGACTTTAACCTTAGTTTGATGGTTTGACGTTTTTCATTAACTCATTTAACAGTGATCTTAAAATGAACGGATGTAGCCATATGACCTATTAAACATAAAAGTGGAAATCTCGTTGGTGAGCCTCAAAAAATTATAGATAGATGGAAAAAATACTTTAAGGAAGTACTAAATATATAAAACAAGATTCCGAAGCAGGTTTGAGAGAGGGAGCAGAAAATAAAGGATTGCATCGTTAAAGATCTCCAATAATTGAGAAACAGCAAAATAACAAAAGGGCTTGAATAAATGAAATAACAGCTGAGAATATTAAATTTAAAGGACGTAACTTAAACAAGCTAATTTATTTAATGATAAAGAAAATCTAGAAACAAGGAAAATTGCCCAAGAAATGAGAAAAATTGATCATATTGAGCCAATATTAAAGAAAGAAAATGTTGCAGATTGCATTAATTTTCGACTTAACAAAAAGAAACAAACTACTATGGATTTCGAAAGAGTTTAGGTTCCATTGTAATTAGCGGATTTAAAACATGTTTCTAAATAATGTGACAATAGGCTTCAAAATCAGAATAAGACTAAGATATGATAATTCTCCTTCCACATTGATTTTTAGCTTAGTTCTTGAAAAAAATAATAAGGAAAAGCGTTATTGCTATATTTCCATATTCCATAAAACCCATCAAATAATCTCTTATACCGCTTAGCGATAAATAAAAACCATTTACCGAAATCATTTGAAAGCTGATTAAGGTAGCACAGATCATGGTATTGAGAATAAATTACGAAGAAAAAACGAATTGACTGGCAATTAATGAGAGGTAGCGGATAAGCACGAATAATTTACAACTGTTTTTTTTTAAAGAAACCATCCAGGAAAAAAATTCGATTTTACAAAACGACATTATGAACAACGATACTATACCCATCCGAAACATGGGCTCTAAATCAAAAATGTGAAAAGAAATTATTTAGATAAGAATGAAAAATATTCAGGAAAATTTTTGTTGAAAAGAAGATACAAGAAGAATATGAAAGAAGAACGAGCGAGATTTACAGCCTGTTCGCTGAAAACAATATTGTGAAGGTGATAAAAGAGAAAAAATTACAATGGTTATAGCATTTGGAGAGAATGGCAAAGGATAGGATAGTAACAAGAATGACATGGAAAATATCGAAGGGCGGGACAAAAAGACGCAGATCAAGAGGAAGGTGAAGGGCCGCGGTATTGCAAGACTTAGAGTCCAAAAATATAACAAACTGAAAGGAGAAACCGAGAAGTACAGGAATGTGGAACAAAATGTCAAGCTTAAGATTTAAAAGTCCTATTTATGACTTCTCCATTTATTCAATTACGTCAGAAATTATAAAATGCATTTTTTAATATTGTTCAAAAATATTTAGGCAATTCTTGTAAAAGAATGAAATATAAGCTGGCAGTTTAATGTTCCAAGGAAATAATTACACGTATTCAAAATTATTTTGAAAAACGTTAAATAATTAATTGTACATATATCATTTTGAATATCCATGATGGATAAAATAGTTTAAGATATAAAAACAAAATTACTTTAATTCATAATTTGTTTATTAAACTAACTACACAAACAGTATTACAATTTTTTAAAATGTAAAAAGTGCTAATAAACTACTAGATATTAATTCGGAATTTATGCAAAATTTGGCCTACTTGATAACTCTGAAACCAGTTAACTGATTTAAACAATAAATTATTTTTTCAAAACTTGTAAGAATCATTTATAAAATAAGGACCAGTGGTAGATCACGGCCATTCAACTCTCTGCAAACCGGCCATAACTTTTGTGTAGACAATTAACATGATATAGTTACAGAAACAACAGAAAATATCAATTTTATTTCATTAAATTACCGATATTTTCGCCCAAATACTGCAAATTATTATTTCAAGAAATAACCCCTTATAATTTTTCTACATAGGTTGAAATCATCCTGTATATTAAGTACGTGATATGGGGGGATGCTTAAGTAATACTAACATAATATTTCCTTTTTAATTTGACGTAAAAATTAAAATTATACCGATTTCATAAACAATTTCCGAAAGAAATCCTAAAAATTTTGACTTAGAAACTTAGATTACAGTGAGGCACGCGATTAACTTGTAGCCCTATACATGTTATAAGCCTACAACAATACCAAACAATATAGATCACGAAATTGTCTAGAGCAACTGATGCATACAGAGTTTCCGACAATTCATAAAATTTGTATGTTATATTTTCCGATACTTCTATAATACCTCAGCAGTTCATCGCAATGCCTCACATTGAACCATAATACACAAAAATATTCTTGCAGTGTGCATAGTGCATACATCAAAATGTTCCAGTGATGTACACTGGAACATTTCTTATACAAAATAAGTTTATAAAAATTACTTCAAAGTCAAGTTTTACTTGTATTTCTCTCACAGGTATTATATAATTTTTGTCATATTTTTAAAATTGAAGCAAGGACAAGTTTTATATTTTCGAAGAAAAGTTAAATTCTGCATAAGTCGACAATCAATGAATATTTTGAAAAGTCTCAACAACTCACCTTACTACAAAAAATGTAAAATAATTGCCTTATTATAATTTATATGAATTATATGAACCTTGAGGCAAAAACAACTACAATAAATATAATTTTTCATGAAAATTAAAAGAAAGACATTAATTGCATTTCTTCTTAAGATCTACATTAAAATGTTAAATCAAGATATAAATATGTATTCATGCATTTGAAATTTAGAGTATAAGATTTCCGGTATTTCAGAACATGCACATGATTTGGGGAGAGGGTGATTTTCTTGGCTGTATTGTGCTTGATATTTTGAGCCACTGAACACGATGTTTTAGTGTGGAAGTTCGCACAAATGAGAATAAGATTGCTATAAACAGTAATTGGTAACAAAATGGATCGTTTTTTTGCAGCGATTTTAAAAGAAAAAGTTACATACTAGTTTTTTCATACATTGCTGAATTTCCGAGATAAACAATGCTAAAGTTTTAAAAAATGAGATTTTTGCGATTTTTGAGAGTTGATAGTATTTCATTGAATTAATATTTTTTTAATTAGGTTTGCTGCGATCCATATTTTTAATCAAAATCTACAAGCTATAATGTATTTCTATACGAAAAACTTATGTTTTAAATGCTTTTTTTGACAATAAACAAATGACGATTGGCCACTAACGTATGTTATATGCGCCTCCTGCATGGTGCGGAATAGGACGCCTACCTGAAAACATATTGTGCGGCTAAATACCGTAGAGAGATGCCAACTTGCCACCGAATACCGCATACAAACGTCAAATTTTGTTTTTTTTTCTTCTAGTGCGTTTTCATAAAGTGTTGTTTGATTTGTTATAAAAAAATCAGTGTGAAATCATTAATATGTGCATTAAAAACAAATTTTCAAAGGTTTCTAATTTTCAAAAGTTGTAATTATTTGAAGTCAAATACAATATGCAAAATGCAACATTATCATATTTTCTTATCCAAATCCAAAAATAATTCCCAAACGTAATTGCTAATAAAGCGCATATCCAGTTCATTAGCTGATAACAACCTAATGATTTTAATGCCTGGCCTGCATCATTACAGATGAATAGCTGTAAGCTCCCTTTATAGTCTGTAATGAAAATACAGTATTAGTAATTATTCTAATATTTTAGAAAGAAAATTAAATTTGTTATACGAATAAGTTTTTAAATTTAAAAGGAATAATCAATTTGATAAATTATCATTGGAAGAAATGTGATCACCTATAAATTTAGAAACTTGCTCTATATTACAAACCAAATAAAAAAGCCGTTAATTCCTCTCAATGGCTTCCCATGATTAACCAAAACCAAAAAATTACCTAAACAGACCATTTTCAAATAAGGCAAAATTGTGTAGAAAACATAATTTATATTCTCCCTTAATTCATATGCTACTAACACTTTATCACTTTTTATGATAATATAATATAAAAATTCGTTTCTTAAGATTCAATATGGCGGATTAAATTTTTGTTGTGTCCAGTTTGTTTCAAAACTAATATTTGGAGGTTTTTATGATAAAAATTGTTTTCTTTGTTCAAGTATAAGGCACAAATAATATAATAAATGGAATTATTAAACTAGTACGTGTTTTAGAAAATGAGATATTTAGCTAAAACAAGAAATATACGATTAAACATCCTACTTGCAACACAACTGGATGCTGGATGTATTTATCAAATAATCACCACCGTTAATTTTAAACAGTATTTTGATAACTTAACCGTAATAATTTTCAATAATCATATTTTGGAACTGCTATTAGGTATTTTTTAATTAACATTGGAAATTGCACATCGTAATTGCGACACCATTGTATACCTGGAACATTCACCAAATAATCAATCAATTATAAATTAGTAGACGTTGCTCAGCAGTAAGAATTTCTATTGAATATATTTAGTAGCTGCTATCAGGCTAATTTTCACATAGAGGGACCTACCCTAAAAAATGACAGAAGGACAGATGGATGGGCAAGTAAACAAATGGACAGACGGACGGGTAGACATTGGACAGACGTACGGGTAGACAGAAGAACAGACAGATGAGTATACAGTTGGACAGACGGGCGGGTAGACAAACGGACGGACGGCTAGATGGTCAGATAGGCAGACGGAAAATTAGTTCTAGTAGTAATTTGTTTAATTTAGTCGCCGACTTGAAAAATGTCAATTACATTGAAATCTTTGTAGAACTATTTTTCGATTTTTAGCGCTTATTTTTAAGATTAGCGAAGGAAGAGAATCCATTTTTTTAACATTCAATAACAATTTGACCATTATGTTCTTATTAAACCACCGAGTAGACAGATCCTAAAATAAATAAGTTTCTTTTGATTGAGACTCCATTTTCCAAAAATATTTTTTTCAAAAAGTTACATAAATCTGTTCTGAAGTTTGTTTCATTAACGCTTTTGTGTATAAGCATTTATTTCCATAACATCCTGTTATTAAGTTTTTGAGTGAGTAATTCACATGGAACTTAATTACTTAAGTGGATATAAGTTGTTCTTTAGTAGTCAGCATGATTTTCTTTCCAAAAAAAATAACTATTGTAGCTATCTTTTATGACAAATTGAATAGTCCATGGCATATATTTTGATTTTACTACGGCATTCGATCTGATTTAATAACAGATAATTAATGCTAAAAATGGAATCTCTTGGTGAACGTGGAATAGCTACTAACTTACTTAAGTTGTAGATGGTTCAATGTCCGCCTTGCCCATAGGTGGATCCAGCCTTGAAATTACCCCCACTCCATTCGTATACAAGTCATTACAGTATGACAAGCGAAAACGAGTTGACATAATTAATAATTCAATGTGCCCTAAATCCAAGCTACCATTATTAGGGTAGGGAAGGGTCAGCGGAATTCACATTTCTAATGCAGCAGCCAGGCAACTCGATTTTTTCTGAATTTGAAGCTTTAATTCCGGCGTTAGCCTTGCCTCTGCTCCTAGTGAGGAAAATTATTTTTCTAAAAAATGACCACTTACAAGGAATGTTCCTCAGGGTCTATTCTAGGTCCAGTTTTGTTAAAAATCTTTGCCAGTGATTTGAATATAAGGGAAAATACTGATTTTTTATTTTTTTATTCCAGTTTACGGATAATACCTCGAGTGAAACCTCTTCCTTCAATATTAATTTACTGTTCAAAAGTACTTCGCTTATAGCACAAAAAGTCACGAATTGATGCCATTGTAACTAAATTAGTGAAAAAGCACATTAATTTTATATCGACATAATATAATTGAATCGTTGTGTATTTGAATTAACTCCAGGATAATCGAAAATGCGATTCCATAAGGTTCCTTGGAATAATGCTAGATGGTAATTCTGAGATAATCCAGTGAAGTTACGTGAGTTATAATAAGAATGCATAAATATTGCTTTATTATTCGATACATAAATGAACAGGTTCATCTAAATGGTATTAAAATATTTTATTTTGCGTGTATGGGCAATCTGTGGCATTCTACGCCATTTTATTTTGATATGGACTGTCGATTAAATGTGCGAACGGTGTATTTAGATGGCAGAAAAAAGATTCTGGACTTGCCACACCATCTTCGCTACCGCAGCCTATTCAAAAAGATGCTGTTTCTAATTGTATTATATAATTATATATACAGGTGGGGAAAATCCAAAACAGAAACTCTAAATAATGGAAATGTAACAAAAAGACACGGACAACCTGTTTAGCTCTGTTGAAGAAGAGAAATAAAGCATACTGTTGTATCGTAGCTTGCTTCCTGGTTTCCAGCAAAAATGGTTTCAGGCAAGGACTTAACGCTGATTTCGGGTCGTCAAAACACAGTGGGTCGAAAGAACGGATCTGATATTAAAAATAAAAATCGGATCCAACATATCAGACTGAATCTTTAAAATCATGAAAATAAATTCGAAAAACGTCTCAAAAATGTGGTTCAACGCTTTAAAAATAAAATAAAAAAAAAAGGTTTTATTTTCAAGGATAAAATATTGCGCTTGACTTCAAGGTGCATTTTAAATATAATACTATAATAATAAATACATGGATATGGATAATCGTTAAAAAGACGAAAGTACTTTTTCCTCTATGCTTAAGGCTTCTTAACTAATAACAATGCAAATGATTTGTAATATAATATTTATTGATTCACATAAATAAATAAATAATACAACTGTAATACAAATAACTTTTTAATCATTGCCTTCTTTGTTAACAGCTCTTTTCTCATTCTCCAATACGTACGAATTGTTATCCGAATCCTTACTATGTCAAAAACCGTTTAAGGATCCATCGACGCCAAAAGTTTTGGAACACATCCTCCATATTTTTTCTCGAGAAGATTTTCGGGCAAAGTCTAGGCGATAGTTTCTTATCAATTTATCCGTTGATTTTTGTGCATCTTTCGATAGTTTACCTATCGGTAATATTGCAAATGCTATGATGTCTGGTCAATAGAGTAAGTAATTTGTGGATTTCTGTTGGCATGTTGTACCAAGAATATCCTTTGAAAAACAGTCTTGTTGTTTGAAGTGTGTATTCTCAAATATTCTCTATTGCAGTTTAATGTCCGCTTCCAATAGTTTGCAAAGTCACGGGAAACCAGAGGATCAGTTTTCGCTTTACTCTTGTTATAATAGCTGGCTCATCACTATTCTCGAAGGAACGTCGAGCTGTGTTGAAATCGTTAGTGCTTCCTAACCCTTTCTTTGGCATGTAAAGAAGAGAACTCTTTTATATGGTGGAAGTTGTTTAGTTCGAGTTCATAATTTTCTGTTGTCTTTAAAGACTTTTGTTCGGTTTCCTTAATAAATTCAAATTTCGAAGGCCCACAATTCATAGTAGAGGAAGGTTTGGAATTGTACAACAGAATCTGTTCTTGTTTAGTTTGCTAACTGAAGTGAAACAAGAGAGTTGAGGAATAAATTTGCATCAGAATATTCGGATCAGTGAATTTCATTTTGTACTGGCTCTGACCTGACGTTCCATCGAAGCCCAATTTGCAAATGAAACTCATATTTACAAATCTAATTTATCGATTTGTTCAAGGGCGTCTAATTGAAGCAATATAATTCGATCCACTGTGTGATCCAGTGAGCCCTGGAATTTAACCTCGGCTTTTGATTTAGTAGAGGTTAGATAATTCTAATGTCGATATTTGTCTCTCGATTATCCAATGTCAAATAGAAGAGCGGCGCACAAATGTAACTGGGCGCGACGCAACCACAAGACTGTTTGCCTTTGACCTGCGACGAAACTTTAGGAAGAAAAGACTGGCCGTTCATATAACCGAGATTTAATAGAAACGTTACTATAGCCAACCTTCTAGTTTCAATTTCTTATTTTGGCCCGTTTTCGCAAATTCTGACCCATTAAGCCCCTCTAACTTCTTTCGGGTTAATTCGGGACAAAAGATCGTAGGGAACGCCTACGCGCAATACTACCCCCGCTAACTTCCGTGCGACACGAAGACGAACAGTACATTCAAACGAATGAGAGGGTGTATTCACTTTTCGTCTACACTTATAACGTAACCAACAGAATTTGGAATATTTAATGACTATTTGACACACTGATTGTTTTAAATGCATCAAATAGTCGAAATACAAAAAATATATGTATATTTTGTTGGCCGTTGAGCGTAAAGAAAATTGATACTTCTGTTACAAAATAAACATTTATTCTAATAAAAATACTAGTGAAACGCAACGGTAATTTCTAAGTAAATAAGTTAATAAACCACTTTAAAATTAAAAATCAATCTCAAAAATAAACTTTGATTCTGGTAAAAAATAAAAGTAACACGTTCAGTAATTGTAAATAAATAAACAAATAATTAAATTCAATTTAAATTAACAAAAATACCTAAAAGTCTACAAGAGATGTTCAAACAGGCCTCCACTTTGAGCGAGACAATAACCCAGTTTATTGTAAAATACGGTTCGGGTATTTGACAAAACTTCAGGGGTTATATCCCTATTAGTCCTTTCCATCATGTTCTCACAAAACACCATACGTTTTTCCTGGTCTTCTGGAAAAATTTCTTGAGTTGTTCGCAATTTGTAACAGCGATATTTGTTCCACTTTAAAATATTCCGAACTGTTTGAGCGTTCATATCAAGTTCTCCGGCAATTGCTATACTATTTCAAGGAAAATTAATTTTTGCTAAACTATAAATGTCAGTCTCCCGATTTGCTCGTTCTTCAGTAATTTGAGGAGCCGGTTGGTCCTCATTATTATCGGGGCATTTTTTACAAATTTTAGACAACCAGTTGTCTCAAATTTTTTAATAATTTCCGAAATTCTAGATTTTGAAGGAACAGGATGATTTTCGCACGTAAATGCAAATCTGTCGATTATCTCATCCATACCCTTACTAAAATAGTACCACTTAATAACCTGCCCTTTTTGTTCCGTGGAATAAACTACCATTTCAAATATAAAAAAATTTGGTGCGAAACACAGAAATACCAATACTCGGTAGTTACGCTTCAACGGCCTGAAAAAAAGCAAATAACTCGGAATCATCTTGTACTAGGAAGTGGCGTATGCTGCCGCCTGCTCTCACCGCGCCAACATTTTATTACCCCTTACCTTAGGGCCAAACTGGTGATTTATTAAATTTAAGCACGTACGTCGATGCTTACGATGTTTATATTCTGTCTCATTCTGATTTGATTAATAAAGACTAACGTAACTATGCTACAGATAGTTTAAAAATTTGGCTATATTCCTTCAGACAGCTTAAGGAAAAATATACAGACAGTTTATTTCCTGTTGACAACTTTTTAAACTATCTGTAGCGTAGTTACTTTAGTCTTTATGGATCAAAATTACGACGTTGTCATATAATATTAGTAATACATTAAGCTTACCATTAAGGCTACTTCTGTATTCATAGGTCCAAATGGTCCGATGGTGACAGATAAGAGTTTCTGTGCCCGAATTAGCATTATAAGTAGTAACTTTTTCACAGGTTCTTCACGGTCCATCCAATCACTTTCATAAATTGCATTTGCAATATCAGCACTCTAAAAATAATATTTAATTTATTTAATCACCAATATTTTTTCTAGTTTGGAATAAATATACCATTATTTTTAAGATACGTTTCATAGCAGGTGTATTGATTATAAAAAAAACGACCAATCGTTTTTATTTTTGAGATAATATAAGCATTAAACGTGTTCTTGCTGTTAAATAAAAGCACAGCTTAAACCTGCTAAATCTCAGCTCTTCTAAGTTAAGCTCAGTGTATTATAAAGTTTCTGTATTATGTATTGTAAATCAATACGTTTCAACTCTTAATCATTCGACTTATCTTGAACTTAATACTAAGTTTCAGACTTTTTATTTAAAAAACTTCGGAAGGTAAACTGTAACGGTCGAATTTATTTCATATGCCAAAAGCGTCACTTAATATAGAGAAAAAAGCTTATAATATTTAAGTGCGTTTTTAAATAGTCGATGTCGTTGGTAGTAGTGCAAAACTGCGTATTAACGGCTTATAAATACCGTGAGTACCGCGTAAATACATTGTCCAGTTTTACGAGAAGAATAAAAAACTTAATCTATGAGTAGTATAGGGGCTAGAGGGTCCGCAGTGGCCACTTTAATTTATGTAGACCCACCCAAGTTTTTTATGTATTTTGAGTCTCTAAACAATAATTTTTAGGGTGTAATTTCGTCCGGGTTCGGATAAGATTGTTATAAACCTTAAAAAATGTAATTTGCAAAATGTAATTTTCGCAAAACCAAATATTGGATCGTATTCTTTGAGTGATTTTAAGCAAAAAAGGTTCTTGCTTACTTTTACATACGACGCTCAGTTTCTGAAATAATTGATGTTAAACAATTAAAAAACGTGATGAATTTTTTAACCGACTTCTAAAAGAAGGAGGTTCTCAATTCGTCGAGTATCTATGTATTTTTTTATGTGTGTACACCGATTACTTCGGAACGGCTACACCAATTTGAATAAAATTTTTTACGTTATATTCAGAAAGTTGCTGCGGTGGTCCCATATTTCTTTAGATGAAATTGATGCAGCAAAATCCAAGATGGCGCTTACACTATGGCGGCCAAAAAAAAATAATTTTGTCCCATTTTCTCCAAAATTGGTATGAAGGAATTTTCGGGGTTGTGCCCAACAAATCTGAAATTATTTTTTAAAAATTCAAAATGTTGGATCCAATATGGCGGACAAGAAAAATTAATTTTGTCCGATTTTCTCCTAAATTGATACAGGGAAGTTTTCGAGGTTGCACATAACGAATTCAAAACATTTAAAAAAATTCAATATTGCGGATCCAATATGGCGAACAAAAAAATAAGTTTTGTCCGATTTTCTCCAAAATTGGTACGGGAGAGTTTTCGGGGTCACACCTACGAATCTAAAAATATTTTTATAAAATTCAATTTATTTGTCCGATTTTTTTCAAAATTGATATGATAGCACATTACGAATTTGATATTATTTAAAAAAATATATGACGGATCTAAGATGGAGGATTAAAGATTCTACATCTCTCGATTTTGTTTAGGTCAGTATTGAGGGATTTTTGTTAGTGTTCATTACGAAATTAAAATATTTTTTGAAAAACTCAATCTGGCGGAATCAATATGGTGTCCTAAAAATTTACATTTCTCGACATTCTCCAAAACTTATATGGAGGGTTCTTAAGGGTGTATATTATGAATTTAATAGTATTTTTTCTGGATTCAATATGGCGAACGCTGACTAAAAATTTTACATTTCTCGATTTTGTTCAAATGTGGAACTGAATCGTTTTTGAGGATGTAAATAGCGAATATAAAATTATTTTACGAAAATCTAACATGTCAGATGCAATATGACTGTTTAGAAATTTTAAATTTCTGGATTTCATCTAAAATTGGTACTAAGGGGCTTTTAAGGGTTTAGATTTAGATTAGATTAAGACGTTAAAATTATTTATATGGTGAACTGAAAATTTTACCTTATTCGCATTTTTTCAGATTTGGTATTAGGAGGTTGGAGGGTGGTGTATTACGAATATGAAGTTAATTTTTTACAACTATTAGGTTGATAAGATACAATAAGAAGGACTAAAAATTTTACATTTTCCAGTTTTATCTAAAACTGATATTGCGGGGTTCTTGGGGCGTATACAAACTCAATATGCAATATAAAATATATCGAGCTAAGAAATTTACGTCTCAAAGTCTTTAAATATGGATATTGGAAGGTTTTGGGGCCTATATTACCAATCTAAATTTAATTTGAAATTTAAGAAAGTGGATTTACTATGACAGACTAAATATTTGTTTGACACAATTTCATTGGTATTTGGAGAACTCTAAGAATCTAAGAATTTTTAGTGGTTCATTTTAGGGTGATTTACAATTATGGATAAAATGGGTACTTTTTTGCCAGCTTGGAGTCATTGCGAGGTACACTAATCTCGATTAGCACTTAGTTCACAAAATTTATGAATATAATAATGAATTCTAAACTAAAAATCGAAAAATAAAATTTTTATAAAAAAATTGAACCAACTTCTAATAGTGCGCTAAAAAATGAAAAATAACTCGAAATTTTTATATAAAATTGAAATTTTTGAAGTAGGCGCCAAATTATTTCTAAATGAAATAAATAACTACTAATATATACATATTATGGTATGAAAGCAAACAAATGAAGTATTTTTAATCTGTTTATGCGAATCACATTTTGTCAGGTATTAGTTTGGCGCCGACTTCAAAAATTTTAATTTCATATAAAAATTTCTAGTCATTTTTCACTTTTTAGCGCACTTTTAGAAGTCGGTTTAATTTTTTTATAAAAATTTTATTTTATATTCTTGACAGCAATCGAAAGTTTGAATCTGCATCTATAAGCTATAATCAAATGCCGTACGAAAAAGTTACGTCTTAATTATTTATTTCGGTTGTAAACAAATGGCTTTCGACCGTTTATATATACGCGCAGTCCCGTGTGGCGTGCGGAGGGAAGCCTACTTACAAGTGCCTCGCGCGACCAAGCACGGAAACTTAATACATCATAACCGAAATAAACCAGCAAAATAGGTTTTCTGCATTGCATTAAATTTTTCCATTATTTAAGCGCGCTCTTTAGCAAACTATCATTGTTTGGTTTGGATTTTTCACTTATTTCAATCTGCATCAATGCATACTGTTTCAGAACATTATGAACAATAGTTAGTTTCTTTTATATAATGTTTTTACTTATTTATTAAGTTTTGTATGATAAGTGACTTCTTAATTAATTTAAAGATTTATATTATTTGTGAAAATAATAAAAATAAAGGTTACTAGTACAGAAAATGGTCGAAACAAAATAAGGCAAGCAGAAAGTATACGTCTTGATGAAGTGTATTATAAATTGCAAGTTTTGAAAGATCAGAGTAAGTAAAGGGTGTTTTTATAGAGGTATAGAACTTTTAAATTGAATAAAACAAAGATGAATTTTTTAAATTGACATGAAATTTACTTCATTCGAAAGATAACTTTCTGGCATTACAATTTAAATATGACTTCTGGCATATGACCGCCACGGCTGGCTCGGACGTAGTCTAATCTGGAGGTCCAATTTTCGATGACTTTTTCCAACATTTGTGGCCGTATATCGGCAATAACGCGGCAAATGTTGTCCTCCAAGTGATCAATCGTTTCGGGCTTATCGGCGTAGACTAGCGACTTCACATATCCCCACAGAAAATAGTCTAGCGGCGTTAAGTCGCACGACATTGGATGCCAATTCACGGATCCGAAACGTGAAACTATGCGGTTACCAAACCTTTCCTTCAATAAATCAATTGTGGCTCGAGCTGTGTGACATATTGCGCCGTCTTGTTGAAACCACAGCTCCTGCATATCATGGTTATTCAATTGATTAACGAAAAAGTCAGTAATCATGGCTCTATAGCGGTCACCATTGACTGTAACGTTCTAACCAGCATCATTTTTAAAGAAGTACGAAGCAATGATTCCACCAGCCCATAAAGCACACCAAACAGTCAGTGTTTCTGGATGTAACAGTGTCTCAACATACACTTGAGGATTATCATCACTCCAAATATGGCAGTTTTGTTTATTGACGCATCCATTCAAACAAAAGTGAGCTTCATTACTAAACAAAATTCGCTTATGAAAATCGGGATCAACGGCAATCTTGTTTTGGGCCTATTCACCGAATCTACGCCTTGCTAGGTGATCGTGTGGCTTCAATTCTTGCACGAGTTCGATTTGTAAGCACGCAAACCAAGATCTTTCCGCAAAATCTTCCATAAAGTGAATGGACACATATTCAATTCCTGTGCACGATGGCGGATAGACTGATTCGGGTCTTCCGCTACGCTACGCTCTACAGCAGCAATGACTTCTTCTGTACGCACTGTACGACGTCTCTGTGGATACGTATTATCACTTAGAGTAAACGTGGTGCGAAAACGTTCCATAGTTAGTCGAATTAATTGCTCTGATGGGCGATTATGTTGACCGTAAAATGGACGTAGTGCGCGATACGTATTTCGAACAGAACCATGATTTTCAAAATAAATTTGCACAATTTGGAAGCGTTGTTCAGGCGTCAGTCTATTCATGTTGAAATGCCAAACCAAACTAAACATAAATCACTTAACAGCTGACAAAATAGCCGCCAGTTAAAAAAGTGTTGCCAACTTAAAGTTCCATACCTCTATAAAAAACACCCTTTATTTTCGACAATTATAGTTCATTGCAGATATATATGTACCTCGTGGCAAGTGTAGTTTTGTATATTTTGTGCAAAGCTATAGATATATAAATACTATTTCAGTTGTAAACGTAATTTTATTCTACGCATTGCAGTTGAAATATTGAGAATTTGCTATTATCATCACCCTAAATGTTCCCTGATTGAAGATTTGCCTCCGACATCCAACTCGATTCGACTACATACGTTGAGGGAATTTTACGTTGTATTTTTTCAGACTCATTGTTTCACATTATATGTGGATACATTAGACTCAACTTTATTTGGCTTCGTCCTTGAAAACGATCTTTTATTTCCAGAAAAAGTTAATACTCTGATTCCTCAGACAAATGAATTAATAACGGTTTGTGGTAAACGTTCACTTTGCAGCACGAAAACATGTCAATGCAATCGTTGGGGCATACCTTGCTGCAAATTTTGTTCATGCATGGAAAACAAACATGCAATAATAAACAAAATCTGAAATAAATATGGATTTTACTCTATGTAATGCCTCTTACACTATTATTTACCAAAATTCCATTATTTATTAATTAGCATCGACATGTATACAAATTTAAAACGATTGTCATTCAATTAATGCGTATAGAATACGACAACGTTACTAGAACTACGTAAAAAGTGAAACTTTTCAGTTTAATAACAATCAAATTATCGAATAAAATATGTTTTTTTGGTCCCATCTAATGTAATGCGGAAAACCTATATTGCAGGCGCTTGGTCGCGCGAGGCGCCTGGGAGTAGGCTACCCTCCATGCGCCACACTTGACAGTGTATGCATGTAAGCGGCCAAAAGCCATTTGTTTATAGACAAAATAATTAAGAGGTAACTTTTTCGTATGGCATTTAATTGTAGCTTGTAGATGCTGATTTAAACTTTAAAAAAGGTTACTTAGTAAAGAATCACAAAAATCACATTTTTTAATTCTTTAACACCAATTATGTAGGAAACTAAGCATCGTGCGTAAAAGTTAGCAAAAGCCTTTTTTGCTTAAAATATTTCAAAGAATACGACCTAATAGCTTATTTTGCGAAAATTGCATTTTTAAAGGTTTAAACAATTATTTGTATATAACAATCTTATTCCCATCTGGACGAACTTTCAATCTCAAAATTATTGTTCAGGGATTCAAAATACATGAAAAAAAATTAAAGGGACCACTGCGGACACCCTGGCCCCTACACTATAACTATTCAAAGGAATTTTTAAATCCTAATTTTTACTGGCTTACCCTTATATATTCTTTTGATAAAACTAATGTTACTTTATCATAAAAATGTGTATTTTCCTTTTATTGAGACTTAGGTCAAAAAATGAACATCGACTCCAACTTGCTTGAAACAATAGAAATGCGGGGTATTGTTTCACGGTAAGAAAATAGCTTTCTGCTGATTATTTCACACGACATACTCCAAAATAAGCGAAACAAGGCTTCGCATTTATACGCGTATTATATATTTCATTTTTCAAAACTACGCGATATTTACAAACTGCTATACGTGGTTGTGCTCTATCACCGACAATATCAGAATTTAGCCAGATGATCTTTTATCGCTTAAGAAATAAATTATACAAGAAGATGCCAAAAATAATAAAGCAGATTTCAACTGCTTTTTATTTCTTATTAATGATATGTTTTGTTTTCTTTGTTGGTAAAGTATTTAGGCTTACGCTCGGGTGCTGTAAAATTATAATATATATGTTATTTATACCGCAACTGTTTAAAATTTATTTTAAATTAATAATTCCTTATACTGCTAAATTTTGTTTTTTTGAAAAATTCTTGATTTAAATGTTTTACAATGTACGTGAAGTCAACTGAAGCAAACTCTTATTTACTAGAATATTTTGGCTCTCAATGATTTTCTTTGTGTTTATTACATTATTTTTAAATTAGATATTTCAGACCAAAATTCTCACTACTGTTCAATACGTTTTTGTAAAATCATTTATAACAATCAGTTTCCTCCTACAAACCCTTGTCATTTCAGTCAGTGAAAAAGTATGATTATATAGTCGAGTTCACTCAAAACTGGTGTCATGCTGTCACTCCAGTGTATTTTTGCGAGACCAGCTTCACTACCTTTTCTTCAGCGCTATATAATTTCACTAAGAGGTTGCTTTTACTTTTTACCAAGAGGTAGAAATTTTTAGTTTTTGCGTTAAATATCTGAATTTACTTAAAACAGTCAAAAAATAATTAGTTTTTATAAAATTAAAAAATATAGTTGAATTGAACCATACCATCTTCTTCCATGATTTTCAAGCTATTACAAATCTTTACAAAATAATAAAAAAAAAGTATATTAAACATTGAATATGAGATCTGCCAGTATCATTAATGGAGGTCTTCTGGCAGGCCTATGGTTTCGGTCCCTGGTCGTATACAGTTCCTCTATCACCGGTCAAGTTTCACGTTTTCTTTCAAACTTAATTGTCAGGACAGAAAGTCTTGCAATAAGAGACTGGATGGTTAGTGAATTCATACATAATTGATTGGTAGAGAGTTAGGACGATAGATTTTCGTTATACTACATAGAACTGTGGTTTCTACCGTTTCAATTTTTACCAGTGCTGGCTTCTTGCAATTGCTGTATGTAATAGGCATGTATTCGTATTAAAGTCAGTATATTGCTTTGTATATATGAGTTGTTTTTCTTGATATGCCTTTTTCTTTGTATACTAGACTCCTAAGGTATTTGGCCCTTTGTATACATTTTTGTTTAACAGTTCTAAAGGGCCAATTTAAGATAATTTTGTGGTCTATATTTACACCTAAATATTTGACTGATGGCTTGGTGCATATTACTTGGTTGTTAAGTTATATAAAATAAATTTAATCCAGGGAAAAAAACAAAAATTTTAGTGACAATCAATAACTTCACAATAATAACCACAATGGCACTATTTTTTTGATTTTTGACGGTTAATTTGACGTGCCAAAAGGTCACTTTCCCCAAAATGGTGCCGAGCATACTCCGGACATTTTTCGTTTGACAGCTCCCTTACAATCTGTCGTCCATTTTATTTTACGAAATCCGTGGCCTGATCTCAGGCCAGCGAAGAAATATATAAACCCTCACTAAAAAAAGTAAGAATGCTTCTCGGTCTCCTTCAAAAAAAAAAAACAAGTAATAACAACAATCTTCGCAGGACCCGTCCTGTGAAATAACATTTTTAAAAATTTGGAATAAACTAAGAACGGGACCTGCTATTTCTGTGACCGTGTAGTTGAAACAGCGAAACACCTGCTATGCTAATACATGGGCAGTGTTCTGCCAGAGACTTAAATTTCTGTAAGGCATCAATATGATGCTCGAAAAAATAAAACGTTTATCCTCCAGAATAATAGTATTCTTTCTAAAAAATCTCAATTGTTCGGGCTTATATTAGATCAGGATAACCTACAAAAGATCTTACAGGTCGAGGTGCTGTAGAGGGACAAGAAAAGCCTTAAAAATGTATGGAACAAAATATCAGATTTAATAATAAAGATAAGTTACAGGACTTAGCCAGCCACATTCGATATATTAAAATATTATTTTAATCAGCTTATAAATCACAAATCGCAGTATGATAATTAGTTTATTTGAAGGTTGTAAACAATGTTGAAGATTGACTAAAATGTGGTCGGACTTGCATTGTCTTTATTTTTATTTATTTTTATTTTTAAGACGTTTCGATTAGGTTGTATCTCTAATCGTTATCAAGTAGATGTTTCAGGAAATCATTAAGTTCTTGATCATTGCCCTTCCATACGATGAAAGTATCATCGACATATCTCAACCAGACTTTCGGTTTTAGTGTTGCCGTTTCTATGGCATGAGTTTCGAACCATCATATATATATATATATATATATATATATATATATATATATATATATATATATATATATATATATATATATACCTTTAGAAGGTAAGACAAACACATATGTTAAAAATTCTACACATTTCGTGAACATTATTAGTAGCATCAATCTAGAGCCAGACAACAGACTAATAAGTTTTGATGTGGAAAGTCTGTATACTAATGTACCATTAGGGGAATCACTAGACATAATCAAAACTAGACTTTCAAATGATATTACTTTATCAGATCGAACCACGTTACCACTGGACGGGGTGATGGACTTTTTGGAATGTTGCCTGCGTAGTGTTTACTTTCAAGTAAAGGACAAATTCTACGCTCAGGACGACGGGCTTCCGATGGGTTCTTCACTCCTCTCTCCGAAAGTCTGGTTGATATATGTCGATGATACTTTCATCGTATAGAAGGGCAATGATCAAGAACTTAATGATTTCCTGAAACATCTAAATACCATTCGATCTACAATTAAGTTACCATGGAAAAAGAGGTAAATGATCAATTGCCCTTCCTAGATGTCATGGTGAACCGTTCAAACGAAACTATTAAAACTTCAGTATACAGAAAGCCAACACATACTGGACAATATCTTAATCATATTTCTAATCATTCTGTTGTAACAAAACGAGGAATTACACGTAACCTCTATAATCGCGCTATATCTATATATAATAATGCCGAATCCTTGGAAAAAGAGGTAACAAATATTAAATCTGATTTACAACAGCATAGTTATACTTTAAAATTAATTGACGATGTTATAAATAATGTTAGCACAACAAACACTGGACAACAAGAAACACATTCCTTCTTCACAATTCCGTACATTAAGGGAACGTCGAAGAAAATAAGACGAATTGTCAGCAGTTATAATATAAAAACAGCCTTTAAATCAGGAAATACAATTAGAGCTCATTTAACAAAAACAAAACCTAAAACTACCGATAAGAATGTGTTTACAAAGTTCCATGTAAGTGTGGTGAAATGTATATTGAAGAAACCAAACGACTACTAGAAGTTAGAATTAAGGAACATAAAACTCATACACAAAAAGGGGAAACGTCGAGATCAGATATTGCAGAACACTCCTGGGATAAACAACATCATATAAAATGGTCTGAGGCTGCGGCAATATATACGGAACCCAATATGAAAAAAAGAAAAAAAGAAAATTTATAGAAGCAGCATACATTAAAAACAATAATGGAATCTTCAGTAAACCGAGTGTTGAGATACCTAATCTTTGGCAATCACTACTTTGTAACATCAAATCTTTCAG
This sequence comes from Diaprepes abbreviatus, assembly GCA_034092305.1. Lineage (NCBI taxonomy): Eukaryota > Metazoa > Arthropoda > Insecta > Coleoptera > Curculionidae > Diaprepes > Diaprepes abbreviatus. The sequence continues at coordinate 21,550,053 of JASJET010000031.1, forward strand.
GTATGTACAGTGAAGCGAAACTTTGCGCTTCAATGGACACAGTCCCTATATAAGCTCGTAGTCTTAAGAAAAAACATTGTTTATACTTGATAACGATTAGACATACAACCTAATCCAAACGTCGTAAAAATAAAAATAAATAAAAATAAAGACAATGCAAGTCCGACCACATTTTAGTCAATGATAATTAGTTTGTTATAAAAATATTTTTTGCTTGCATACCTGTATAATAATTTCATTGCAATTCCATGTCATAATTAGCAGATTCAAGATAATAAAAAACAAATACATTATTGAATATGCTATATCAGTAGCCGTAGATCCCTAAAACCAAAACCACATAAAGTTAACGTACGGGTATATTTAAAAGAAAGAAAATAATTTCCAGTTAGGAGGACATCAGTTATCAGCAAGCTTCTCTATTCATTCAGATCATCGTATTCAGCATACAGCATCTCAACGTGATCACACCTTATCAGCTATTTTCAAGGAAAGGGAACAGTAGAAAAAACACGCTAGTGCTATCTCAAGGATCACTTAATAAGGATAATAAAGAGAACGGGAAAGAAAATATCAGATTCATGATATTTAGTATTTGTTCAGTCTGTGGTAATGAATAAATACATCACTGTCGTGAAAGCGATGAAGAAAGGGGTTGTCAAAAAATATGTTCACATATTTGCATCTAAAAACGACAAAGTAGAAAGTATACTGCTCAAAAATTGAACCACACGGAATATGCTGCTCCAAAGGGTTGGAGTCGCCCTTGAGCACTACTACTCCAACTTACCGCTTATTTTGCGATTTCAAAAACGATTACACCCTCCAGCGCTGTTAGAAAAAATGAAACCAACCTCCGTATAAATTTAAATCTGAAAAAAGAACTTTTTTAGATATCTACTTTTTAGTGTGTTCGTCTTAAAGTTTATAACAGTGTTTCTATCTGTTTATATCCAAGATGCTCAGAATTTTAAAAGAAAATGAAATAAAAATACAATTTAAGATTTCGAAAATAAAGCTGTTGATGATAGCGCAAAGGTAGAACAGTATCCTTAATATAGTCTTTTAAAATTTTCGAGGATTGAAATCTCTTGAAATCGTTCACCGGTTTGGTGATAACAATAGTGACATCACTAAAATGGAACACTTTAAATAAATATTTAAATAATAATAGAATTATTTTTATTACCGTTACAAATTGAAGAATACCAGCAGCTCCATTTATTGACTCTAAACCAAACTCTAAAAGAGTGATATTTTTTATTGACTCATTTAGTGACGTGATGAAACTACAAAAATACAGAAAAAATTCATGAAAACATATTGTCAGACCTATTTTAATAATATAGTTTTTATATGAAATGAAATGAATATAATATTTATAACACACAAACAATATTGAGAAGTATTGGTTTACATGTTCAACAACTATGTCGTTTATCAGTTAAGTTGAATTAATTGAAAAAGCGCTTCAAATAACAATATTAATTTTTATATGAAATTGAAATTTTTGAAGTCAGCGGTAAAATATAATTCATTTACTTTAATAATAAAGAAATTCAAGGAAAATTTGTATGATCTGGAGTGTTCATTTTCGTGTTTAATATTGACTTAAATTTCATATTATCTTAATTTGTTTTTCTTTAAGACATATTTTTTGGTACTTTATGTTTGACAAATTTTTATCTTGCGCAGTACATGAGACGCCGGTAGTGAACAACGAGAGATGGCATTCTGTATTTTTCTATTATTGAGATACTACCAAACAAAATTACTACATCGGTAAAGCACCGCGTGAACCTCGCCAGGTTTGACGTGCACATAGGGACACTCTTGCCGTAAAAGCGGCTAAAGCTCAGTCGTCGCACAAATGCATTTCTCAACTTTTCCATGTCAGGCACTCACGTAGGACACAGGGTTATACAATATATTTATTGTTCCCTATTTTTTTCTAGAAGTACATTACAAACACAACTTTTAAAATAGACCATATTTTTTATCCAAATATGTAGGAGACCCCAATGTGTCGCATTTCTCTTACGTAAAAACACAGTGCATTTCTTTTAAAGAGGAACATAGTGTTTTACCTGATAAATATTTAAACCCCTACTAGGTACATTTTAACCAAACAGTCTTAGTGATCCTTAAAATAGATATAATATGAAACCCAAAAAATACATTACAATAAAATTCGTATAAAAAATGTTAAGGAGATACCTAGAGATGCTTTAAATTAAAAAAAAATACAAAGAAACAGTTTATTTCCTGCAAATACATCTCTGGTCCTCTCTCCATACGCGTTTTCACCACCTTATGGTCTCGTCAGTGGAGCTGTATCAAACCGATAGCAACATTCGCAGAAGCAACTGCTATATAAAATATAAATTCCGGGGCATGTAGACAGGATATTAAAAACCTACCGACTTCGATGTCAGACTGAAAAATATTCCCAGTCAAATGACATCTATACATACATTAAAAATCAAAATTTCAGTAAGCAGTAAAATAAATCTCTGCCATTTTTAAATAGTTGCCTATATGTGTTCTGCTTTGCAAGCAGAGAAAATATATATATATATATATATATATATATATATATATATATATATATATATATATATATAAATATATATATATATATATATATATATATATATATATATATATATATATATATATATATATATATATATATATACGCGTTTCGACCATCTTATGGTCTCGTCAGTGAAACGGTATCGAACCGAGAGCAACATTCGCAGGAAACAACTGTTATATAAAATATAAGGATGTCGACAGGATATTTAAAACCAGTCGACTTCAATGTCAGACTGAAAAATATCGAAACGATCTCTATACATTCACCGGAGTGGGATGAAATTTTAAAAATCATAATTTCAGTGAGAAATAAAATAAATCTATATGCTATGTTTAAATAGTTGCCTATATGTATTCTCCTGTCAAGCAGAAAAAAGGGAAATAATATATAGAAACTGTTTATTTTCTGCAAATATAACTCTGGTCCTCTCTCCATATAGGCCAGGAAACGAAGCGATTTTTGGGAGGTAAAAATGACTCAAATACTGCCAGCGATCTGATTGCAGAAATGGATAGGGGAAGGTAGTAGAAACTACGTCTCATCTCGTGTCTCAACAAATTTTGGTTGGAACATTGTTTTTTTTTAACAAATATGTCGAAAAATGATTTTTCCCCGGTTTTTTGGATCTTACTGAAAATCTAAGGGATTTCGAGAAAAATGTTCCAGAAACGAATTACACGTCTTGAAAATATGTTCAAAATGAGTTTTTCTTTGTCCAAATAGGTCTGTAAACAAAAAAGTTATTGCAAATTAAACATTAAAAATGGCTTATTTTTCAATTGTTAAATAACTTTCTTAATATTTATTGAATTGTTTTCAACTTTTACCAAAATGTGAGTTTTAAAGTGCTTAAAAAGTATGCGGAAGTTGGGCGCTATCGATCCAATAGTTTTTGTTAAATTGCATTTGTTTATTAGAAAAACGAAAAAAGTGACTATTTTTGATTGGCTGTACCGTCATCTAGGAAAGTGCTACAGAGTTCTGTCAGTGTTCATTCTCGTAAAGACTTAAGCTATCATGTAGTAAAAAAAAAATGGACATTTTTCATATTTTGTTTATGCAAAATCATGAAGGTACAGGTAGTTTTTCGCTTATAAATAAATTAATTAACAACCGCATTTTTTGTCCGATTTGTTAATGAAGCATATCATTGGAAAGCTGGTAAAAAAACATGAATTTCGAAAAAAAAGCCTCTACGACCAACAGGAGCCGAGTTAGCAATTTATTTTTTCAAAAAATCACAGAGCGATTGTTTATTTATATTAAGAGCTGAATTTTTACAGTTCATTAATAAGAGCCTAAAGTATATGAAATCATTCAATTAAGGTTAATTTATACACAATCAACCCTTCAGGAGATCGCTAAACTGAGGGTACGTGCTAGATGCCAGATAAGGTAAGTTGGAGGGGGTAACCGAATCTCACCAAGTACAAAGTGAGAGCGCCTCTTGAAATCAGCTCGCGGTTGAAAAATTAGCAATATCTCCACTTCTAAAAAACGTAGAGCTTTCATTCTTTGATTTTTTTTTGGGGTAACTCATCGAAAAAATAGTATTGGGCACATGTTCAACCTTCTCGGACCACCCCCACCCCCTTAAAAATTGCATTTTTTACATTTAAATTTTTTTTTACTCGTTTTACATGTTTTTTCATTGAAAACAATTACATACCTAATTATATTTATATTTACTTTTATGAACAATTATATTCGGCCTCCTCCTACCCCCCCCCCCCCAAATTATATTTTTCAAGATTTCGCATTTTTTGCTTTTATTACACATGTATGAACTAGAAATAATAATATTTTGGGGGGTAGAAGGGGGCCGAATATAATTGTTCATGAAAGTATATATATATATATATATATATATATATATATATATATATATATATATATATATATATGTTTATACGGCTTTCACGGATTCCTCCGTGTGAGATGCATTAGCAGTGGTTATATCCACATTATGCTGTTGTAGTGCTGAAATCACATTCAGCAAACGTACAACTATATGCAACTCCGTATGTAAGTGAAATAAAATGCGAAACAGTGAATGCAAACTTCGCTCCATTATATCCTTTCTGTGCTAGAGGTTGCACAGTTAGAATAAATTGTAATAAAACACAATTCATCCTATTCCACCACCATCGAGATGGTGGCCTACCTGTACCACCATACCAAGAAGAAAGTCAAAGCTTACCTTCCCCGCCTCAGTGATACGGCAGAGATACATGTTTCGTCGCTCACTAGACTCATCAGGGTACCGACATGCACCTGGCTGTGCAAAGGATAGACCGGAAGGAAGCATGCAACACTGAACGCAGATTCGCCGACCTCTCGTCGGATGGCTTATATATGTCTATACGGCTTTCACGGATTCCTCCGTGTGAGATGCATTAGCAGTGGTTATATCCACATTATGCTGTTGTAGTGCTGATATCGCATTCAGCAAACGTACAACTATATGCAACTCCGTATGTAAGTGAAATAAAATGCGAAACAGTGAATGCAAACTTCGCTCCATCATATCCTTTCTGTGCTAGAGGTTGCACAGTTAGAATAAATTGTAATAAAACACAATTCATCCTATTCCACCACCATCGATATATAATGACGTATGTAATCGTTTTCAACGAAAAAACTACATGTAAAACAAAATTTTAAATGTAAAAAATGCAATTTTCAGGAGGGTGGGGGTGGTCCGAGAATGTTGAACATGTGCCCAATGTTATTTTTCGATAAGCTAACCCAAATAAATCAAAAAATGAAAGCTCTGCGTTATTTAGAAGCGGAGATATTGCTATTTTTTCAAGCGTGCGCCGATTTGAAGGCGCGCTCTCATTTTGTATTTGGTAAGATTCGGTTATCTCCTCCAACTTACCTTATTTGGCGACCCTCAGTTTAGCGATCTCCTGAAGGGTTGATTGTGTATAAATTAACTTCAATTGAATGATTTCATATACTTTAGGCTCTTATTAATGAACTGTAAAAAATTCAGCTCTTAATATAAATAAACAATCGCTCTGTGATTTTAAAAAAAAATGTTAACTCGGCTCCTATTGATCGTAGAGACTTTTTTTCAAAATTCGTGTTTTTTACCAGCTTACCAATGATATGCTTCATTAACAAGTCAGACAAAAAATGCGGTTGTTAATTAATTTATTTATAAGCGGAAAACTACCCATATCTTCATGACGATTTTGCATAAATAAAATATGAAAAATATCCACTTTTTTTTACTACATGATTACGAAGAGAATGAGCACTGACAGAACTCTATAGCAGTTTCCTAGACGACGGTACAGCCAATCAAAAATAGTCACTTTTTTCGTTTTTCTAATAAACAATTGCAATTTAACAAAAACTATTAGACTGACAACGCTCAACTTCCGCACACTTTTTAAGCACTTTAAAACTCACATTCTGGCAAAAGTTGAAAACAATTCAATAAATATTAAGAAAGCTATTAACAATTGAAAAATAAGCCATTTTTAATGTTTAATTTGCAATAACTTTTTTCTTTACAGACCGATTTGGACAAACATTTTTCTCTTAATCCCTTAGATTTTCCGTAAAATCCAAAAAACCGGGGAAAAATCATTTTTCGACCTATTTGTTAAAAAAAAAACAATGTTCCAACCAAAATTTGTTGAGACACGAGATGAGATGTAATTTCTACTATCTTTCCCTACCCATTTCTGCAATCAGATCGCAGGCAGTATTTTAGTTTTTCTTTAACACTCCGTTTCCTGGGCTAATACGCCTTATGACCACCTTACGGTCTCATCAGTGGAGCTGCCTTGAAACGAGAGCAACATTCGCAGAAAACAACTGCTATATAAAATATAAATTCATTTCAGGACATTAAAACCCTGCCGACTTCTTGAAAGGAGAATAGATATAGGCAACACGGCAGATAGATTTATTTTTTTTCTTACCGAAATTTTGATTTTTAAAATTTCGCACTACTCCGGTGAATGTATAGATATGGTTTCGACTGGCGATATCTTTCAGTCTGACATTAATGCCAGAAGGTTTTTAATATCCTGCCTACATTCCTCTGAATATATATTTTTTATAGCAGTTATTTCTTGTGAATGCTTGCTCTTGGTTCGATATAGCTTCACTGAGAGAACATTGAACCAGAGTTGTATTTGCAGGAAATAAACTGCATATTATTATCTTTTTCTCCGCTTGAAAGGAGAATACATATAGGCAACTATTTAAACACGGCACACGGGATTTATTTTATTTCTTACTCAAATTTTGACTTAAAAAAATTACTTTTTAACTCTCTTGTATTTATTGTTATTATACAACTTTGAAGAATATTATAAAAGCAAATATGTCTTATTGGCAGCGGTGTCCAAATATTTATCTTCTTTTTTTTTAATTTAAGGCGCAGTCCTTGGGTATTTCTTGAACATTTTTTGAAGAATTTGATTCTAATGGATTCTTCAGGTTTCAGATTCCATATATTCCAAGAATCACTATGATTTTAATAACTATTTATCAAGTAAACCCCTATTTTCCGCATTACAAGAAATGCACTAACCTAATGACATTGTACTAGATAATGAGTAGGTTAGTATATTTCACAAATCATTAAACTTATTGTGTGTTAATCTTAAAAAATGAGAAGAAATCTAATGCTTAATATAATGGATATATACTTAAAAAAAAGACACTTACTGTATAAGAAACTGATGTTCTTTTATTAAATCTTTTGTTTTAGCCATGTAAATTTTCTCATCGCCGTTACTAGAAGAAAACACATTTCTAATACGTATTTGCAAAATACGTAATTGCGATGATGCAAAAATCATCAAAGTTTGGAGCGTGGTTATAATAGCACAATTGAAGAAAAATCCTTGATATGCCAGAATCACGTTGTATATTGTTACGAAAAGGGTATGTTTGTCCTTATCAAAAGGATACCAGAGCTCATACATAAAAGCCTCATCTTCAAGTAACTGATTGTGAATCCTTTTGTAAAAATTGATGAATACAAACCAAGAAATTCCTCCAAAACTCGTAAGGCACTGACAAGATGAAACTGTTAGGAAAAACTTAGCTTGCTTCAAATATGCTGTTCTAATTTCTTCACTCTCATTTTCAAATATATTTTTTTCTCGTTTCATTACATATGGTAGCCTATAAGGGATCCCATTTTTTAAATAAATTATTACTTTATAATTTATTTCCGTTATCAAAATTGTTAATGTAAGAGAATTATAGAAAACTTGTTGAGATGCTCCTTTCACTATCACTTGGCACAGACGGATTATCATTGACAAGTTGTACAATATATATGAAAATTGTACTAGCACTGAATATATTGAATATAATTTCTGTAAGAGATTATTTTTCGTTAGTGGTAATTTCCATAAACCACTTACTAACATAAATAGTACAGAAAGTTTATATAAACTTTTAGTTAGTTTAAAATTCAGTTTCATGGTAACTAATACTCTGCAGGATTTCAGTATTGACAATTATCCATAAATTATTTTCTCTCCAGTTCTCTTCTAAAAATCATATTAAATTAACAGAGATAAAGCGAACTAGATTGTATGTGATTTTACATATATATATATATATATATATATATATATATATATATATATATATATATATATATATATACCGGGTGTCAACGAATCTATTAGACAAGCCATAATTTCTAGAGTATTATGTGTATCAAAATAGGAATTGGTACAGGTAAATGTTATGTGAAGAGGAGAGTTTTCGCATATTTTTCACTTTCCGGTCACTTCTGGTTTCACCGGAAATGGCCCCGGTTTTGAATTCTTAAATAGAACACCCTGTATATTTTAACATCTTTGGATTTCTGAGACAATTCTAGATCAGAATGTGACATTTTAAAAACTTTTTACGTCTACTTCATTTTTTCAGAGCCACTTTTAAAATTGCATCTAGGTGGCCATGATCGGACGCAAACTAATCTAACGGCCTTAGGTGATGTCAAAAAAATACAATCGCAAAGTTTTAGTGACTAGAATGAAAGACAGGAATTGGATTAAAAATTTAACAAAATTAACAAAAAATTAACAAAATAAACTAATAACTTAGACGACGCACTTAAAATATTTGAAAGTACAGCAGCTGAATTTGTTAAAAAGTTTAGTAAATGTTCAAAGTGCATTCCTTCTTTTTCACGACACATTTCAGCTCGTTCAATTGTTTCTCTCAACACGTTTTGTAGCATTTGGGGCGTTATACTTCTAAATGCCCGTAAAATTCTTTCTTCTAATATTTCAAGAGTAGCTGGGGCTGCTCCATAGTAAACCGTTTCTTTAACATATCCCCAGACAAAGAAATCGAGCACAGTAAGATCCGGTGAGCGGGTTGGCCACCGTACCGGACCATTGGTTGCAATAATTCGATTATTAAAATGCTCTATTAAATAATTAAGAACTTCTCTAGTATTGTGAGGCGGTGCTCCATCTTGTTGAAAGTAAATTCGCCGTAAAACTGCTAAAGGTATATCATTGAGATGATTTCATTTTGAAGAAAACCTAAGTATCTAACCCCTGTTAACTGACCTTGAAACAATATTGGCCCAATTATTCTGTTTCCAACGATACCAGCCCAGACATTGACGCCAAATCTTTCTTGAAAATTGCCCTCTCTCATTTCATGTTGATTTTGTTGGGCCCAGTACCGAGTATTTTGCTTATTGAACATTCCATTATTTGTAAATCGGGATTCGTCGGAAAATAGAATAAAATCGATAAAATTTGGGTTAACTCTATGATTTTGAAGCAGCCAATCACAAAACACTACCCGTCTATCGCCATCCTCAGTATACAAATGTTGATGTAACTGATATTTAAATGCTCGATATCCATGCTTTTTCAGTATTTTTCTTGCTGATTCATAAGTTATCTGCAGTTCTTGACTAATTTTTCTTAACGAAACTGTTTTATCAACCTCAACCATAGCAAGTACGTTAATCTCAGTCTCTTCATTTATGATAAACCTCTGTTCCTCCTCTTGATTTCCTATTTGCCTAAAACGAGTCTCGACATACGGAAAATACTGATGGGCTGGATGTTGCCGATTCGGATATCTATGAGCATACAACTCGGCAGCATTCTTTGAATTTCTATGACACTCTCCAAATATTAATAACATATCCACTTTTTCACTTTGAGTATACATTATTTTAACGAAAATTTAAACTAAACTTAACGAAAATTAAGAAACTTTTACGTCTGTTCTTAGAGCTTATGTCACTCTCATTATCTACTTAAGTGAGTGCTTTGTTTTCCATAGAAGACTTGATAAAAACAGTTGCAAATTATTATGCATCATGGCTGTCCATGGCGCACTTGTCATAAGTAAATAAATTATCCAGTATTTTACTTAATAATATTTAATTTCTGTTCTTAGCACCGTTAGATTCGTCAAAGAATGCTTTTTTCGAAAAGTAGTTGTCAAAAAGGGGTCGCCATTTGAAAATTAATAGTTAGAAATGAAAACGTAATTTTGTCAACTTGTCTTATTCCTGTCTTTCATACTAGTAATTAAAACTTTGCGATTGTATTTTTTTGACATCACCTAAGGCCCTTAGATTAGTTTGCGTCCGATCATGGCCACCTAGATGCAATTTTAAAAGTCTCTCTAAAAAAATGAAGTAGACGTAAAAAGTTTTTAAAACGGCAAATTCTGATCTAGAATTGTCTCAGAAATCCAAAAATGTTAAAATATACAGGGTGTTCCATTTAAAAATTCAAAACCCTTCACATACCATTTACCTGTACCAATTCTCATTTTGATACACATAATACTCTAGAAATTATAACTTGTCTAATAGATTCGTTGACACCCGGTATATATATATATATATATATATATATATATATATATATATATATATTATATATGAAGTAAAATGCATCTCTCATGGAAGAATCAGTGAAAGCCCTATAAACGTATATACGCCATCCGGCGTGAGGTCAGCGAAACCGCGTTCAGTGTTGCATGCTTCCTTCCAATATATCCTTTGCACAAGCAGTTGCGTGTCGGTACCCTGATGAGTCTAGTAAGAGACGAAACATATACCTCTGCCGTATCACAGTAGCAGGGGCGGTAAGTCTTTACTTTCTTTTCGGTGTGGTGGTACAGGTAGGCCACCATCTCGATGGTGGTGAAATAGGATGGATTGTGTTTTGTAGCAATTCATCCAAACTGTGCAACCTCTAACATGGAAAGAATATGATGGAGCGAAGTCTGCATTCACTGTTCACATTTTGCTTCATTTACATACGGAGATGCATATTGTTGTATGTTTGCTGAATGTGATTTCAGCATTACAACGGCATAGTGTGGATATAACCACTGCTATTGCATCTCATACAGAGGAATCCGTGAAAGCCGCGTAAACACACACACACACACACACACACACACACACACACACATATATATATATATATATGTATATATATATATATATATATATATATATATATATATATATATATATATATATATATATATATATATTTTCTTGATTCTTGAACCATAGATTATATCATTTTTCTTAATTTTGTATTTTCTTGGGTTTAGGTTCTATAATTAATAAAACACAAAACGATTGACGTTTCGCCAAACAAAACAAACAAGACACTTAAAAACAGTAGTCAAAAACTTTAAAACATTTTAAAAATATTTTTCGTCCTGTGTGTGTTTGTTTAACGCTGTTGAGGCGTTTTTTGTATATTTATGGCCATTTAATCTGTTCTTCAGTAATTGGCTCGTCATGCCTATATATTTTTTGGGACAATTTGTGCAAGGGATCGAATATATTATATTTGATTGATTCATTAGAGGAGTTTTACTTTTTAAATTTGTGAATAATGTATTTAATTTATTATGTGACCTGTGGCATACGATAATATCATGCTTTTTTAAAATGTATTTTATTTTTTCTGACAGCTCACTAGTGTAAGGTAATGCCACATATTTCTTCTGTTTATGTTCTATGTTTTTTGTTTTTACGTTGTTCTAAAAACACACTTTTGATTATAACAGTACCATTATAAAAAACAAAGATATGAATTACCAAAAATTACAGATAAAGGAAATGATTGAAATTAAAAAAGATAAAAACACTGTTAACGACAGAACAGATATAGGAAATTTGAGCCACATTTACGCAAAACTAATTTAAACAAAACTATTAAGTATTCGATCCGGTCAAATAAGAATCAAAAATAGAATATCCTCTTAAACATAAAACCAAACATATACCTTATTTGTTTTTTTATATACATTGTAAAATATAAAAAATATTTAAAAAAATAAAACACATTCGCATTCCACGTATCCTCAGTAAACGATGAAAATTTATAGTTTATTTAGAAACAGAACAACAAAATGTCAAGGTATGTACTGGTGAAATTAAATATTTTTAAAATGTTTTAAAGTTTTTGACTACTGTTTTTAAGTGTCTTGTTTGTTTTCCAAAATGTAAAATATGTTTTTTATATTGATGTATTTTAATTATATATTTTTTTAGGAATAAATTTTGAAAATGCCTTGAATAAAGGGCGAAACGTCAATCGTTTTGTGTTTTATTAATTATAGAACCTAAACCCAAGAAAATACAAAATTAAGAAAAATGATATATATATATATATATATATATATATATATATATATATATATATATATATATATATATATATATATATATATATGTTGTCGGATGTTCTCACGATTGCGATGATGTAATATATGATCGAAGGTTTTCGGGTATCTCTTACAGCACTCAGAAAATGCTATTGATCTAAATGATGATAATGAATAAAAGGTTAGGAAAATGTTGCAAAAATGTATTTGAGTCGACACATAAAGCTATCTCATGGTAAATTGGACAATCTTACTCGCAGAAGTGTCTATTGAAATATAACACTTAATATAGAACCATGTTTTATCGACTTACCAACCAAGATAACTAATTATTTAAAGCTCCCTAATAAATTTCAATATTTTTGGTAGCTAAAAAAATCCATTTGAAAAGAATAAGTTATCAAGTAAACATTGAACTAAAAAATCGAAAACATAAAAACCACAATTCTTTTTAAAAAATAGTATGTACTGTATGTTTTTAACCGACTTCTAAAAGAAGGAGGTTCTCAATTCTTTGAGTATGAATTGTATGTTGTTTTTTTATGTATGTACACCGATTACTCCGGAACGGCGGCACCGATTTGAATGAAATTTTTATACGTTATGTTCAGGAAATTGCTGCGGTGGTCCCATATTTTTTGGATGAAATTGGTGCAGTAAATCCAAGAGGGCGTTGAAAATATGGCGGTCAAAAAAAATTAATTTTGTCTAATTTTCTTTAAAATTGGTATGGGGAATTTTTAGAAGGTACACCACAAATTTGAAATTATTTTTAAAAAATTCAATATGGCGGATCCAATATGGCAAACAAAATAATTTAATTTTGTCTGATTTTCTCCAAAATTGGTGTGGGGAAGTTTTCGGGGTCGCACATAATGGATCCAAAATATTTTTAAAGAATTCAATATGGCGGATGAAAAAATCAATTTTGTCCTATTTTCTTCAAACTTGGTACGGGGGAGTTTTCGGGGTCGCACATAACGAATCTGAAATTATTTAAAAAAAAATCAATGGCGGATCCAAGATGGCGGATTATAGATCCAACATCTCCCGGTTTTGTCTAAAATCAGTATTGGGGTATTTTGTTAGTAGTAATTATAAATTTAAAATATTTTTTGAAAAACTCAATCTAGCAGGTTCAATATGGCGTCCTAAAAATTTTACATTTTCCGATTTTCTCCCAAACCGTTATAGGGGGTTCTTGAGGGTGTAAACTATGAATTTAAAAGTATTTTTTCAGGATTGAATCTGGCAAATCTAAGGTAGCGGACAAAAAATTTTACATTTTTCTATTTTCTTCAAAGGTGATACTGAATTGTTGATATTGTGGGGTTTCCGAGGAGTATACAAACTCAATATGCAATATAAACTATATCGAGCTAAGAAATTTACATCTCAGGTTCTTTAAACATCGATATTGGAAGGTTTTGGAGCCTATATTACCAATCTAAAATTAATTTGAAATTTAAGATAGTGGATTTGCTATGACAGACTAAATATTTGTTTGACACAATTTTACTGGTATTTGGAAAACTCTAAGAACCAAAGAATTTTTAGTGGTTCATTTTAAGGTGATTTATAACTTTCGATAAAATGTGTACTTTTTGGCCACCTTCGAGTCATTGCGAGGTACACTAATTTCGATAAGTACTTAGTTCAAATAATTTATGGATATCATATTGAATTCTAAAACTAAAAATAGAAAAATAAAATTTTTATAAAAAGATTGAACCGACCTCTAAAAGTGCACTAAAAAGTGAAAAATAACTATAAATTTTTATATGAAATTGAACTTTTTGAAGTCGGCACCAAATTATTTGTAAATGAAATAAATAACTGCTAGTATATACAAATTATGGTAAGAAAGCAATCACAAATAAAGAATTTTTATTCTGTTTATGCAAATCAAATTTTGTCAGGTATCAGCTTAGCGCCGACTTCAAAAAGTTCAATTTCATATAAAAATTTATAGTTATTTTTCACTTTTTACCGCACTTTTAGAAGTCAGTTCAATTTTTTTATAAAAATTTTATTACATAAGTTGTTTTAACAAAATATTCTATTTCCCTGATGGTGCTAAAATTATTTAAACTTGCAGAAAATGTGGTAATTTACTATTTAAAACTCACAAAAAATGCTAACTAATTCTTAGATGATTTTGGACAGTAATTATTCCTAAAATAATAAGATAAATAGTAGTAGTAGTAGTTATTAATTAACCTCATACCATAGGAAATAATAAGATAATTTAATGCTTCTATAACTCTTTTAACCAAATAAAATAATTTTTAAAACTTCTTTTTTTATTATTAAATGCTACGAAAACATTGCTATTGTTATATATCGCTATTTTTATCGTCAAAAAGTGCATCTGATCACATCAATCAATGATAGCATTAGATATCCCATTTTTAATAAAGTAGAATCACAATGTGAAATACACACCCTCATGGTAAAAGTGTTTTGAAAAACATTGAACTAAATTTGCTGTTGATGCCAAACCAAAATGCTAGTACGCACTAGAATATAAATGATTTCATCTCACAGTCAATAAAACCATCAAATATAGTAACTGAACTACAGATTCCAAATTGGATTATTTGCTCAACAGTTTCATAGTTTGTTCATTTGTTAAAATTACTTATAATTCATATATTTTTCAACATTTTATAAATTGTTTTGTACGGATCACCATTGGAAACCAAAAAGTTTTTTACGTAAGTGCCATAAAAATATAAACGGTTTAGCATAGGTAAAAAATATATCGTAATACCTCATTACGCAGTAATTATATATAGAAAAAAAGAAACAGTTTTCATCTCAGAAAATGGATGCTTAAGTTTCAGATAGTATTAAATCTAAAAAATATTAAATATCCGTTAATTTCCCAAGACACACTTTTTTTAATGAACTGAGAAACTACTGTTTTTAATTTCAGTCTTCAAGGGGAGAATATTATAAATTATTCACGAAATTTTCACTTAAATTTTAGTTTCAGGAACACTACAGGGAGTAATTTTTGATCTAATAAATTTCCAACATACCATTTAAAATGAAAAAAAAAATATATTTTAAACGCATATATGTGTATAACTTTTTACAGAATATTTATAATGGCAAAATCTAAACATTCACATCTTTGATACTCTACTTATCTGATTGGAAAAACAAATTTTAGGTACCATATCTGATCAAAATTTTAACTGTCGCATTCAGGCTTTTTATTACAATACATTTTCCAAATAAATTTCAACAAAATAATTAAAATTTCTGAAAAAGTGAAATTTTTTCATCACCAATAACAACTATGAAACCTATAAAGTTTATCTTAACTTACCAAAATAAAATATCTATCTTTATTGGTATATGTATTTCTATTTTAAAATCATTTGAATAATTTCGATTATTCACTTTTTTCAATCCAATTTATTGTTTCAAAAAAGTAACGTTTGCTTTTTGAGCTATGCTTTACTTTTTCAATGCACCATATAAAATGTATTTACCAAAAATAGCTTCTTATAGTAGTAACTGTAAAACTTCCGAAACACTTATTTTTCAACCCTCTCAGTTTTTGTTCCTGAGGCGAAACTAAGAATGTTCAATTACAAATGTTTGGTGCAAATAAATAGGTGGTATAGTATGCGCAAAATAAAAGAAGCACGCAGTCTCGTAAGATTGTATACACAGTAAAAAAACTTTAGGGTATTTTGTTTGAATCTTATTGGTGCAACCCGCCTGATGGATTCGATTCTTCCTAACAATTCAAAACCTTTCTATATTTTTAGATTTAGACAAGATAGATTGAGTTTTTAAAATACCCATAAATTATCTTTTTGTCCCTGCTTAGAGCAAAATTGGCAAACCAGAAGTATCCCTATAAACTTTTTCATCAAAATCATAGATATAAAAAAGAAATAGGTCTTATTTTCCAAAATAAATTTTTACTTTTAATCCCCCGCATCTCGCTAATGAGCAACATTGCGAAAAAAATTATATAATGGGTCTATTTTGATTTCTAGTATCTTCAGTTACTCTATGGCCCATTCGTACTATGGCACTATTTTTTCTATTATTTTTCTAGGTCCTTTTTCCATATTGGTTATTGTTACGTCTGGTGCCAAGCTTGACAGACGCGGATTTATATCGGTAACCTAGGATAATGTTATTTATTGATACAATGTATAGTGTAGGGGCCAGGGGTTCAGCAGTGGCCCCTTTAATTTATATTAACGCACCCAATTTTTTTTATGTATTTCGAGTCAATGAATAATAATTTTTAGGGTAGAAGTTCGTCCGGGTAAGGATAAGGTTGTTATAAACAAATAATTGCTTAAACCTTTAAAAATTTAAAACCATTTGGTCGTATTCTTTAGAGAATTTTAAGCAAAAAAAGCCTTTACTAACTTTTATGTACGACGCTTAGTTTCCTAGATAATTTATGTCAAACAATTCAAGAATATGATTTTTGCGATTTTTGAATGCTAATACCTCCTGACTAAATAAACGTTTTTCAATTTCCTTGACAGTAATCGAAAGTTTGAATCAACATCTACAAGCAACAGTCAAATACCATACGAAAAAGTTACGTCTTAATTGTTTATTTTGGCTATAAACAATTGTCTTTCGGCCATTTACATGCATGCTCCCTCCCGTGTAGTGCGTGGAGGACCCTCGCGCGACCAAGCGCGGATACTTCATACATCATAACCGAAATAAACCTGCAATATAAGTTTTCCATACTGCTTGAGATGAAACCTAAAAAACATATTTTATTCGATAATTTGATTGTTATTAATCAGAAAAATGTCAATTTTTAAAGTAGTTTTACTAATACCGTTGTCTTATTCTATTCTTGCATTAACTGAATGAAGATGGTTTTAAATTTGTATCCTTGTCGATGGTAATTATGGAAATTTGGTAAACAGTGATGTAAGAGGCATTAAATAGAGTAAAATCCAAATTTATTTTAGATTGTGTTTATTACTGTATGTTTGTTTTCATGCATGAACAAAATTTGCAGCAAGGTAGGCCCCAACGATTGCATTGACATGTTTTCGTACTGCAAAGTGAACATTTACCACAAACCGTTATTAATTCATTTGTCTGAGGAATCAGAGTATTAACTTTTTCTGGAATAAAAGATCGTTTTCAAGGACGAAGCCAAATAAAGTTGAGTCTAATGTATCCATATATAATGTGAAACAATGTGTCTGAAAAAATACAACGTAAAATTCCCTCAACGTATGTAGTCGAATCGAGTTGGACGTCGGAGGCAAATCTTCAATCAGCGAACATTTAGGGTGATGATAATAGCAAATTCTCAATATTTCAACTGTACACAGAATAAAATTACTTTTACAACTGAAATGTTATTTATATAACTATAGCTTTGCACAAAATATACAAAACTACACTTTCCACGAGGTACATACATATCTGCAATGAACTATAATTGTCAAAAATACTTACTTGGGTCTTTCAAGACTTGTACCCGTGCTTGATCGCAAAGCGCCTGCAAGTAGGCTTCCCTCCACACTTCACACGGGAGGACGCATATACGTAAGCGACCGAAACCATTTGTTTATCACCTAAATAAACAAATAAGACGTAACTTCTTCGTATGGCATTTGATTGTAGCTTGTAAATTGCTAACAAGAAAATCGAAAAAAGTTCATTTAGTCAAAAGTTAATAGTATTCAAAAATCGCAAAAATCACATTTTTTAATTGTTTAACATCAATTATCTCAGAAACTAAGTGTCGTAAGTTAGTAAGGATATTTTTTTGCTTCAAATCACTCAAAGAATTCGATCCAATAGTTTTGCGAAAATTACATTTTTAAACGTTTAAACAATTATTTGTTTATAACAATCTTATCCCCACTCGGAGGAAATTTCGCCCTAAAAATTGTTGTTTAGAGACTCAAAATACATAAAAAAAACTTTTTTGGGTCCGTATTAATTAATAGGACCACATGAGGACCCCTTGCCCTCTACACTAATAGTAGAAAGACGATCTAACGAGGTTTATATCTGAGCAAGAAAGTCGGTACTATGTTTTAACATTTTCCGTAGGCTTCTATATTAAAATTTGTTCCAAGGTGCTAACTGGAATGAAATGGTATTAAATAATTTGAACAAAGAACACACTTGTTACAGGATCAGGTGACTTTATTTTTTTATTTAGGCATTCTTGTTTGTTTTTTTTAACTTGGTGGTTCAAAAAAAAATTTAAACGTAATTTTAGTTATTTATTGTAGATATAAGCCAATACACAAACCGAGTTCGAACCGAGTAGGCCCAACCGAGTTGGCAAGAAGAAACAGCGCGGTCGTTTTTCTGTTTTGACGTGTCTTTTGCAACCAAATCGACTTGGTTCGTTCATTTGCAACCTTCATTAAATGACTAAAAAAATTGTTTCAAACAATTTATTTATTAACCATTATTATTAGCTAGCAAACAAATTGTTTGAAGCTTTTTATTTTTTACTTAACTACTTAATGACTAATAAACGAAATGACTCATTAAGTAAGAAATAAGAAGCATATTTAAAATACATATTTCAGTACTACTACCAAATCAACATTTTTAAAAAAGTTAAATTTTTAGTTAATTCAATTTTTTATAATAGGTTTGTAGTACAAACTATGGAACAAACTTTGGACGACAGATTACGACATGTACGTTCTATAGCTCTCAGGCGCAGATCCAGGGGGACGGGGGACGGCGGGGGCGATCACCCCCCCCCCCAATAACTTTGAATTCAGGAAAATAGACACGATTTTGCATCTTATACTATAGTTTATTCAAGAACTAGAGAGAGTAATAAATAATTTTTTACCCTATTTTCCTCGCAAACTACCTGTGTTCTTTAGTCCGGTGTATTTGGAAAAATCTGTTAGACACATATATTTTTCATAGAAAAATACCGGTCTATAATAATAGACTAAAACGTAGGATTATTCTCTCAAAAAATTCTAAGTTGTAATTTAAATACTTACAAAATATCCATTGTCAAAAATATAAAAAGTTAAACATATATAAAAAAATAAATTCGTCCATATAATAATAAAATATTTTTGGGGTTATCGGTCATTTTATTATTAATTAAAAATATTTTTAGGGTATTTGACGTTTCAGTTTATTTATTTCATAAACCATCTGCAGAATTACAATTAAACACTAAAAAGGGATGCAAATGTAATTACTTTTTTATGTTGTAATTAAAATTAGACCTACTTATTTTTATTTCCATTGTACTGATATCTTAATTTAATTTATTTTTATATATGAAAATACGATAGCCCCAAAAAAATAAGATAAACATGTTAATTCTACACGCTTAAGAAAAAGACACAAACACAATAATAAAATAATAAAAAACTTACGGCTAATTAAAATTAAATATATATAAAATTAAAGAGTGGGACACACTAAAATAAAAATATATAAAAAAATAAAAAAACATATAAACAACATTAAACAATAAAATACAACAAAAACAAAAATTTAAATAATAAATTGTGTTTACACTAGTAAACATTACGTATTTAATTCCTAATCAAAGTCAGTGAAACTATCTTCGCTAAAATTAATTATAATTGGCTCCTCTATCTCACCGATTATGAGATCAAGTTCTCACATATTGTTTTATTCCTTTATTATATGGAATTTTCCCAATTTTCCGCAGTAACTTTATTCAAAAAAATATTTCAAATTTTAGTTAATTACTAATTTTATTAATTGTGTTATTTCTAGCAACTCTACCTTTTACTTGAGAGAGATATTTACGTCTCCAACGGACAGTTTCCGGACGATTTATAAGAACAGATTTTCTATCTGATTTTTCCCAGCAAAAATTAAGTTCTCTGAGCAATTTCCAGAGATCAGTTCTTTTAATTTCAGGTAAATCGCGATCTTCAATGATTTTAGTTAGAATTTTGTAGATGGTTGGGATCTGCTTCTCATAATAAAATTTATATACAACCCCTTTAATTGCAGTTTTCATCTCTTCTTCCAACGAGGTTTTTCTTCTGCCTGTGATCTAATGTGGCTTGGGAGTACTAACAATTTCAGTCGTTTTTTCTCCTTCAGTATTCGGCACATAGTAGATTTTCCAACTCCTGTCATGTTGGAACATATCTCAACAGAACTTTTTACATTATTATCTAGATATTGATATCTTAAGGCATCATAAACATTCATCGTAATAAGTTTTTCGTTGAGGAAAAAATGCCCTGGTTTAACGATTTTGGAATAAATATAGAGGTGAAAGCCATATCTTTTGGGTATCTCACTAATCTCAAATAATATATAAAAACAAGCGCAAACAAGATAAATCACTAAGAAAAAACTGAAAGTTGTACTTTACTCACTGACAGAAACTAAATTTAACTATCAGAAATTCTATGTTGCAGTAAATTTATAAAATATATTTAAATATAATAAGATATAATTAGATTTACGGCAGTTCTCAGTTACCTGCGGCACTGGAGCAGGTACGTTAGAGGTTTCGGTAACAGTTTTATTACTCTCTCTAGTTCTTGAATAGAGTATAGGAGTCTGTATGCTTGCGATCGCCTCCCCTCTCAAAAGCTTTGAGTTCAGGAAAATAGAACCCATTCTGCCTTTTATATTAGGAATGAGTATGCTGCTTGCACTCCCCCCCCCCCGTTGACAACTTGTTTTTCTTGCCATACTGTACTTTTGTGATATCACCGCCCCCCCCCCCCAAAGAGAGAGGCTGGATCCGCCCCTGCCTGTAGCACTTTCTATGTAAAACCTCTTAGTGAATCTCTAAAATATATCTGTATGAAATCCTTTAGTGAATATCCAATGTTACCTTGTAAAAAGAAAAAAAATTTAGAACATGAAAATTAATTAAATTATATTTCAAGAAAATTCATGAGTCATCCGTGATATCAAAATAAATCTTTGGCTATAGTGGATAAAATGCCACTTTGAAAATCTACCAAAAAGTATTGAAATCTACCGAATTTCCACGACACACCTACCGAATGTGTTACATCGGAGGATGGCAACACTGATAACTGTTTTTATTACGACTTACGACTGAATTAGTGTTACCACCTGTAAATTAATTTAGAAAGTTGCTCACTCGCAATACCAACCTATTTCAAAGCTTGTGTAATGGAATGACATTATTCTCTGTTCTACCTCTGCTCTCTGTGGACAAGTTAAACAAAGATTTGTTTCAATATTGGGTAACCCCAAAGCACTTTTATGTAAAACCTCTTGATGAATCTCCGAAATATATCTATATAAAACCCTTTAGTAAATACCGAATGTTAACTTATTAAAAGAAGGAACTAATTAAAGGATGTTTCAAAAAAATCTTTGGGTAATCCATAATATCAAATAAATCTTTGGCTGTAGTGGATAATATGCTACTTTGAAAATCTACCAAAAATTATCGAAAACTACCGAATTTTCACGAAACACCTACCGAATTTGTTATATCCGAGGGTGACAACACTGATAACAAATTTTTATTACGCCGTAGATTGAGAGTGAATCATTAAGGCTTTCTTTTCATCTCTACAGCACTTTGACCTATCAGATCTTTTGTACTACCCTGACCTAATATAAGCCCGGGACATTTAGTCTTTTCATGAAGTCTACAATTCTTCTGGGAGGTAGATGGTTTGCTTCTTCAGGCTTCAACGCGACGTTTTATAGGATTTTAAATATTTTACAGAACAGTGCCATGCATTCACATAGCAGGTCTTCTGCTGCTTCGGCTGCCCGAGCGCAGGAACGGCAAACATCATTCTCAACTTTGCCCACTTTTTTGAGATGGTATCTCAGAGGGTAGTATACTGGAGAGAAAATTGTTATTACCTAAATATCTCTTTTTGGAGTTAAGAAGCATTTTTACATTCTTTGACGATGGATTTGTGAATTTTTTTCTTTTGCCCAAGACCAGGTGTCTTATCCCACCTTAATTTTACCTGTTGTTGTTTCTAGCTCCAAGGCTTTTATGTGATTTTTTGGTAGTAGTATCTTTTGTGAGACTGTCCACTTACTTGTTTCTCTTGATGCCCTTATGCCCTGGCACCCACATCAAGGTTACCCTCTTTTTCCTTATCGGCAGTCCCATCTTAGCCTCGTACGTGTTTTACCTGGGAAGTCTTAACGCTGCTTTGCTATCTGCAACATGTATATTTTGGCCTACTTAGTGTTTCTATTGAGACAGTTGTCAGCGCAGATTTGGACGGCATGCATTTCTGCTTGGAAGATGGTGGAGGTGTCTATTAGGGATTTAGCAAGTCCAAAACTTGGGCCTGATACTCCTACTCCAACCCCTTCTTTAATCTTAGATCCGATCTTTTCGTTTCAATATGGATTCTATTGGAATTGTATCCAGAACTTTCATATGTCTAATACATTGCCTTATTGCTGCGGTGGGACATGATAGCATGGCCCCTGCTACTCCTACACGGACAAACCTCTGATCTTTGCAGCATTTTTTGAGATATTACTTTGTATCTGGGCCCCAACACTCAGGAAGCATTACTGACCATAGATTTGATGATCGTTTCATATGACCAGGAAGATCGTTTTCGGCCTAAAACCCAGGTTTTCCCAAAGAATATACGGTACGTTCAACTTGCCGCTATTGCCGTTTATAGAATCTTTTCAATATAGTTTTCTGGTATATTATTACTTCCAGATATTGTATTTCTTTAGGAAAGCTCAGTGTTGTTTCATTTAAAATGGGATATCGATGTCTGGCTTTCGTCTCCTTGTAAATAGCCGAGGGTCGTTTTGTTGAGATTAACGTATAGTACTTCCTTTGTACACCAGTTTCCAATTTGGTTTAAGACAGATTGCATAAGGCTTGTAATAGTTCCTTCATTCTTGACTATGATACTGACAACTAGGTCATGAAAATAACCTTGCGTTGTGAATTCTGAGTCTTTCAGTTGGTTCAGCAGACTATCCACGACCAGGGACCATATTAGAGGTGATAAAACTCCCCGTTGGGGAGTATCACTGCTTCGCTGCCGATAATTGCAGAGGTAATCCTACTTTTTAGCACTGATTGAATCCATATTATCAGAGGAGGCTCCGTTTACCTTACCTCGAGGGCTCTGACCCGGCGCGGATGCAAGGTGGGAGGTGAGGGCAATCGCCCCCCCCAAGAGCCTTGAGGTCAGGAAAATAGATCCAATTCTGCCTCTTATACTAGGAATGTGTATGGTACTGGCATCTCCCCCACGTCGACAATTTGTTTTTCCTTGCGATCGTCCCCCCCCCCCCAGAAGCTTTGAGTTCATACTGGTACGATGGAATATTTTCTTAGCAAAGAATATCCCAGAAAAATGTTTTAGACAAAAGTAGTAGGAAATCAATCGTCGCGTCTGATTCTAACCTTGAATTTATCTTTGACGTTTGCCTTCAAGGTCAATCGAAAGCCATTTTAATTTTTAAATGGAAATTTTTATTGCAAGAATGGAATGCTGTTGGTATCTCCCCCCCCACCACCACCACCATCGACAACGTGTTTTTTTTTTGCGATCGCCCCCCCCCCTAATAGCTTCTAATTCAGAAAAATAGACCCAATCCTGCCTTTTACACTAGACAAGGGAATGTTGCTGGCGTCGACAACTTGCTGTCGCTTGTCATACTGTACTTTTGTGATATCAACGCCTCCCCTAAAGAGAGAGGCTAGATCTGCCCCTGGCTCTGACTATGGCGTTGTTAAAATGTCCCTCTATATTAATAAAAGCACTCCGAGAAGTCTCTTTTGCCATTAGTTTTTTTTTAATAACCCATTAGATAGTATAGGGAGCTAACTATAAATTTGCCGGCCTTATAATCAAACTGTTTTTTGTGAATCGGTTTCTTTTTTAGTTTTTCATTTCTTAGATGTCGATCGATAAGTTTCTCTATTTCTTTTTTAGGAAAAAAAATGTGAAGCTGATTGGACCGTACAATTTTGGTTCATCCGATGTTCGTCTTCCCATTTTCGGTATGAACGTCACCCTAACCCCTCTCTAGTAACATAAACTAATATACAGAAGGTATAAAGAAAATTATTTCAATATATAGAGAAACATCTCATTTAAAATTCAGTTGCTGTCAGTCAGTTGAAAAATATATCCACAATTTAACATTGTTTATTAACAATGAAACTCGTTTAAAAACGTGTCGTTTTCAGTAAGTGATGTTAAACCTCCATCCACAAAAATAAATTATCTACAACATAGGCTGTATTTAGGAAACATTACAAACTTATTTTTATCAGCAGAGTTACAAGCAAAAAAGTTTGAAGGCTGTTGCTTTATATTGTTTTTATAAATAATTATCCTTTCTTGTAAAAGATAATCATAATGTTGTCACTTTTATTATCTCTAGAAAAAAATTCAAAAAAAAGTTTGTTTTTAGTGTTTATTTAGGCGTTAACTTTTTAGTTACCCATAAAACATAAATTTCAATTTATATAGTCCAGGTATGAATCTGGAAAATTATTTCATAAGTATTTTTAGAATAATTTTTTGAATAATGTACTCAATATAATTGGCGTTTAATAAGATAATATTATAGTGAACTTTAAGAAACTAAACTTATTCCGGGTATGCTTTAAAAGTAGGATTTGTCCAAATATATAACAGTGAATGTTGATCTTTGATGCTTGGGCCTGGTTTTGTCCTTTCTATTTTATCATGATCGTAAGTAGTTCAAAGCCAATCGCCATTGCAAATCCAAACAGTCCCGTTACAAGACTTCGCTTGACTGCTTCGGGTGATAAAAATGAATCCCCAAAATGACTCTTTCTCAATCTGTTAAGTGCTGGGTACTGTCTAGGAACATGATTAGGCCTTTTATTCTTCTCTACATAGATACTTATATACATACTACATATCTTTGGTGCCAATTTTATAAGGTAATAATATCCTTTTAGTAGTTCTACTACGGTTTTCAATTCTTATCTCTTTAAGGAGGTTTGTGGTTTTCTAGAGGTCATAGTAATATTATGGGATCATTAAGAGAAACACGTTTCTTGGTTGAAAATATTTAAAATACTCCGTATTATGTTTAATTTTAATAGATGTATGAAGACCAAGAGGAAAGAACTTGTGCTTCTTCAGGTTCTTTTTTGTTTATCTTGGTATCTTTCCATCCATGATTCTGGCTTCGCCAAAAATTGTTTTAAAAATTACAGATCTCCATGCTTGGCAGGCTTTATGGGGATACTGGCAGAATATAGTTATTTATGAATAATTTGTCCTGGTGGTCCTACAGACGTTTTAATTGCAGGTTTTCGAGCATTTTTACCACTTCCGCCTCTTCGGGCACCCTTAGTTAGGCCGTTGGTTGGGTGCCCTTGGTAAGATTCTTGGTTGGCCCTAATGACACTTGAGTAGCTTCCTCCTGTTCGTCATTAGTGTTGGTAATGAATATGGTAGATCTGTACTCTCCGAAAAAAGTCGTTGGGTTCGCCAATACTTAAATTGAGTATTCTTACTGGCCATGTAAGTAATGGATACTTCTGTGGATAAAAACCAAACAAGTACTCTCTTCAGTTCAAAAATTTAACATCTTTACCATAACCTGTGACTTAGAATGAGTACGGCTTCACTCTGCTCAGACGATTTCTTCTCGCCGATAATCAAGCACTTCAGCATACAATTTTTGATTAGCTAAGCTCATGTCCCTGTCGTACTCGAGTTACAAGTGTCTTCTTATGGGGAGGTAGATCTTTCTTATCAGATGGTAAAATGGCCTAATTGCAGTGTAGTTCTTATTCCAGCCTGAACGAGGATCAAAGAACACGTGCAGCTTTATAACTGCTGGAGGCAAAATCTTGTAAACGAAGTGGTGTATCAAAGAAGAAACGTTGTCAAATCCCCCAATACTGATTTTAGACAAAATCGGGAGAAGTAGAATCTTTAATCTGCCATCTTGGATTTTTATCCGCTATATTGAATAAGCCATATTTCATTTTTTTTAAATAATTTCAGATCCTAAAAACTCCCCCATATCAATTTTGAAAAAATCGGACAGAATAAATTTTTTATCCACCATATTGAATACGCCATACTGAAATTTTTAAAAATAAATTCAGATTCGTTATGTGTAACCCCGAAAACTGCCCGATACCAATTTTGGAGAAAATCAGACACAATTAATTTTTTCGTCCGCCATATTGGATCCACCATATTGAATTTTTTAACAATAATTTTAGATTCGTTGGGTACGGTCCCGAAAATTCCCATATACCAATTTTGGAGAAATTTGGACAAAATTCATTTCTTTGGCCGCCATATTGTCAGCGCCATCTCGGATTTTACTGCACCAATTTCGTCCAAAAAAATATGGGACCACCCGAGCAACTTGCTGAACATAATGTAAAAAATTTCATTCAAATCCGTGCCGCCGTTGTGGAGTAATCGATGTACATACATAAAAAAATACATAGTCGACGAATTGCAAACCCCCTTCTTTTAGAAGTTGGTTAATAAGTGAACTAAAATACTTATATCTCTTGCCTACTTACTTCTGTTAGAGCTGTTCTCAAGAAAATTTCTAATTTTGGATGATCCTTAAATGAATGAATCTTGGGATGATCCAGAAAATCTAGCATCTATATATAATATTTTCAAGTTGTACTTGAATACAATTTGAACATTCTTGGAAAGCAACCATTCCCTATTAATTTAATTATGTTTTGCGGTTGGTGGAAGAATATCTAAGGGTGTACAGTCTACGCGTCCAATCACTCCTGAAAAACCTGCAGTCTCCTTATGTCTCCCTTGGCAAATATTATCCACTGATCGTTCAGTTAGTTTACAAAGGTCAGCGTGATTTTCAAGAGACATCAAGAAACTACTGGTTGACTTAAGAGCAACAAATATTCTCCGCCAACACTTCGTTGATAATTTTCCGTCGCCACAAACGTTAGAGTAGTTAGAACTCCTAACTCGGACAACATCTGACTGTCTATAACACTCTCAGTTGAATGTAGAACATTTATTTATAAATGTATATTGTATTAATTTTTTATTTAATTGAAAAAGGTTTATGAACAATTGATTCGGTAGGGAAGAACGATCACGTTGATCCTGGAAAATCCGTTTTTAAACTATCAAGAGATGCACGGGAAATATTGTATTTGTATTTTATTAAATAATATTGCATTTTTTAAACTGAGAAAAGCACAAAACAACCATAAAATGACATGTTTTCAAATAGAAGTGTCACTAAAAAATTAAAACTATGCTTTGTGATGACAGTTGAAATTTGGAAATATTTCGATATGGAAAGGACCTTGTTATAGAGTAGGAACCTTCAAAGAGAAAAGGATCCTTTCCCTTTCCTTATTTTTGTTAAAGAATATCAGCCCTAATACATCATATAAAATGTAGACAAAATTTTTATACTGTATAAAAATATTATGTTCACTATAACTTAAATTAATGAATATAGTTTAATTTTACCGTGAGCGTGTTCAAAAGCAATAAAATAAATAAGTAACTTACTTTATATAAGTGAGTTTTTCCAGAGATTTTTAAACCTTACTTCGAATACATTGTATGCAATTGTTATCATATCAAATTTAAAAAAATGGTAGTATTTTAGGATATTGTTAGAAAGCAAAAATTAAAAAATATAGCAAAAGATGAATATTGTCCAAGTTTATTATTTGTTATATTAGTATTTTTTTGGAAAGGACGTAATAAAACAATTTTTGTCTAAATAAATTAAAATAAATAAATATTTATTAAAATTAAATATATACTACAAAAATTACCAGGGAGCTACAGGAGAACTATAGGCAACTGGAGCTAAAGACTTAGCTACAACTGGGGCAGAGTATGCAGAAATAGCTGGTGCAGCGTATGCAATTGGTGCAGGTGCGGAGTAAGCGACTGGTGCAGGTGCGGCGTAAGCAACTGGTGCAGGTGCAGCGTAAGCAACTGGTGCATGTGCAGCGTAAGCAACTGGTGCGTGTGCAGCGTAAGCAACTGGTGCGGGTGCAGCATAAGCAACTGGTGCTGGTGCAGAATAAGCAACTGGTGCAGGTGCAGAATAGGCAATTGGAGCTGCAACTGGAGCAGCGTAGGCTGATACAGCAGATACTGCAGGAGCAATGGTTTTAGCTACTACTGGGGCAGAATATGCAACGGGAGCAGCATGGCTAGTGTAAGTGGATACTACAGACTGGCTTAAAGCAGGAGCTGAATAGGCAGCAACCACTGGAGCTTGTGCTGCATATGTAGAAACGACTGGTGCAACTGACTTAGCAATTACTGGAGAGGAATAAGCTGATACTACAGGGGCCGCAGAGTGGACAGAAACTTGTGGAGCACCAATAAGTCCAGCGTGGGCGAAGGCTAGCGTGGCAGCAAATATGATGATCTGAAAAAATATGGGGTTAATACATTGATTCAGTCCATTGCAAACAATCTTCAATATTTATAAAAGAGTTATTTAAATAAAATCTAATGAACGGATTTTTTGTTAATATTATTGTTTTCAAATATTTAATATTTATTCACTGGATTTACATTTAAACATAAAATTTTTAATAGTTTTGAACTTCCAATTAAACCCTTATCGAGGGTTGGTTTTATTATATATTATCGAATCTTTTTAAATTTTATAGTCTCATCTGGCTAGTAATAATTAATTACTACTATATTAATTATTAATTTCTCTTAAATTCTTACTGTGAAAGTCATTATGGTAGATAATCGTTTTAGTTTAACCCAACAACTGATATTAATCTGTGTTACGCAGGATGCTTTTATACCTGTTAAGTATACCAATCCCACATTTAAAGCTGCATATAATGTAATGGATTACTCTAGTTTAACTATCTTGATTTTCGGACTTATAAATTAAGTCGTAAAAGGTCTAGGTTAATTCTTCTGTTATAGTTTAATATTATATTTGATTATGTAACAGAATTATATTATGCTTTGTAATAGAGATCTTTTGTGATCTAGGACAAATATCACAATAACATTTGTTGTTATGAGTAAAATTTAATTTTTAGATTACTTTTTATGATTTCGCAATAATAAAAAGAGCTATAAGTGAAGTCGTATAACTAAATACATAAAATATTCATTTCCGCTTTAAAATAAATTTGTAGGAATCTATAAAAATTGTTTTAAGTAAACTTTATTAATGCATTACATTATTACTGTATTATAGATGTTAGCGTAGGGACCGGGGTGTCCGCAGTTTCCCCTTTAATTTATATGCACTCACCCTGAACAATAATTTTTATCGTGAAACTTCGTACGAGTGGGGATAAGATTGTTATAAATAAATAATTGTTTGCATTTTTAATAATTAATACATCATAACTGAAATGAGCCTATTAATATAATATATTAATAATATCTTTTGTGTGTTTTGATTTTTACCTGTTTCAACCAAAATACCAAAATATTTACTTTGATTTTTCAAGACTTGCAATCTGTAATACACGTACACTTGCTGCTTTATTTAGACCATTTTCTGTACTAGCAACCTTTATTTTCTTTTTTTTTTTCTCAAATAATACAAAACTTTAAATTAATTAAGTCAGTCGTTATAAAAAACGTAATAAATAAATAAAAACATTATACACAAGAAACTAACGACTATTCATACTGTTCTGCAACAGTATATTTTGATGCAGGTTGAAACAAGTGAAAAATCAAAACAAACAAAAGATAGTCTGCTAAAAAATGCGCATAAATAAGAGAATTTAATGCAGTACGAAAAACTTATATTGCAGGCCTGGTCGCGTGATGCGAGTAGACTTCTCTCTGCGCGCCACACGGGACGGCGCCGAAAGCCATTTATTTAGCTGAATTAAATAATTTAGGCGTAACATTTTCGTACGGCATTTGATTACACCTTATAAATGTTGACTCAAACTTTCGATTGCTGTCAAGAAAATTGAAAAAATTTCATTGAGTCAAAAGTTATTAACATTCAAAAATCGCAAATATCACATTTTTTAATTGTTTAACATCAATTATCTTGGAAACTAAGCATCGGCGTCGTACGTAAAGGTTAGTAAGGATATTTTTTGCTTAAAGAGCTTAGTCGGTTTTGCGAATATTGCATTTTTAAAAATTTAAACAATTATTTGTTTATAACAATCTTATCCCCACCCGGACGAACTTCCACCGTAAATATTATTATTCAGGGACTCAAAAAAACTTGGGTGAATACATTTAAATTAAGAGGCCCTTGTTGACCTCCTGGCTCCTATACTATGTTACAGAGAGTAAAATAATAAATAATGAATCCATTATTGACTTTTCGTTGTCAATTCATTTAGTTTTTTTTTAATGTGTTAGAAAATATACAGATTATATTTTTTTATTTACATTTAACATTCAAAAAACGATATATTTTTTTATTACAAGGAAAAATTTTAATTATTTGAATAGTAAATTTTTCTTCATCAACAAAATCTTCAAAAACAATCGTTTTTCATTGAATAATCCGAATAACTTTACATTGGTTTCTTAAAATATGATAATTTTAAAAACTCTTTCTATTATGAAAACACGGTTCTGTTATGTATTTGCCCAAGACAATCATTTTCAATTACCATTTATCTAGAGCCCATAAAATTAGCACATAAATAATTCCTGTGTTGTTCCATACAATAGAGAAATGACATGTAAAATCCAGACCAAATACTACATTTGACATATCACAGAAATGTTACATATCAGGAATAGCGTAAAAGGCACTTCAACTGAAACGAGGTCATGGAGTCTCATGAGATTAAGCAAATAAATTTATATTGTTACACTTTTACTTAGTTTTTAATAACTCAAAAATAAGGTTTTGTACCATATATAGAATTTTCAAGAGAACACTCACCAAGTAAATATATTTTAAAAACAAAGAAAAAAAAATTATACTAATTAATGTGAAAATATTCGAAAAAATCTCAAGTTTATCATGTAATATGTAAAAAATTCACTTATAAACAATCATCCCTGTTTATTTTTATTAACAAATAATATAAACAGGATTGTGGTAAAAAAACGAATCACCTTTTTTATGAAACATTCCTTATTTGAAAAAATGCATTTAAGAAAATATTATATAGGATGAATGACAAACGTGAAACGAGCAACATCAATTTGTTTAATCAAAAACACGTTAAAACTACAGTGATATATTTTTAGATTCTCTATATATTTTTCATATAATGTGCTACAACTTATTTTAAATTGTTTTCGAAATAATTACACTTTTGATTTTTAAAATAAAATGAACTATGAAAAAGAATTTAGATCGGGTGACCACTCTCTATTACTCCTCGTCCACCTATCTATCGCTCCGGAGAATTGTATTTAATCAATCTCTTAAATAAGCACCATAATGCGGAAGAACACCATTCTATTGAAACCATAAGGATGAACTTGATAAACTCAAGATTATTTTCATTTGAAAATTAAGTTACTAAACCTGGAGCTAGATGATTTTAAAGAAAATATAGATGTCTGTCTCCAGTGAGGCTTTCATCAAAGAAAAATGGTTCATTTGCCCTATTTTCAACAATGGCTGTTCAGGCATTAACCTTTTTATTATTCTGTGTGCGATTTTTTTTCAATTAAGTAGAGATTTAAAATGATAAATACTTTAGATTACGATAAATGCTACTATCAATAAATAATTTTAAAAACCAAAAGTGTAAATATTTCGAAAAAGTTTATAGGTATATGTAAGAAATTATTGTATAATCGAAAAATTATAATTACCGAAAATTGTTAGAAAATTACTTAAAAAAAGAAGAATAAATTTTTTGAACGAAAACAATTGAATTTGTACCTTTCAGATTGGTTTGCAAACTACCAAGAGTACTAATGATGCAGATTCCATATCCTTCAGGAGCTATACCTCGGGCTTAATCATGGAGAAGAGGTCGCGATAGTTCCCTGTGATTTAACAAAAGCTTTTGATTGTGTTAATCATGAAATGCTGCTGCGGAAACTTGAAATCTATGGCTTTAGTGGTGCTATCCTGGACTTGTTTAGGTCTTATTTTTCTCGACAAACCCAAAGCGTCCACTTTAGGGAAGGTGTATTGAATGAAGTAGACAATTCCTTGAATATATCTCAGGACTCTATTTTGGACACTTTGGTTTTTTATTGTATGTGAATGACCTTTCATCTGTCATTAGGCAAGATAGATGTTCAGATCTGGTTGCTTTGCTCCTAGCATTATTAACAAAGAGTTTAGTGGTACTCTGACCTGAAACGCATACTTTTCTCTTATTAAGTCACAGTTGTGTTATGGTATTTGTTTTTCAGGTACTTGTTATAATACTCTATTTAGATCGGTTTTTATTATGTAGAAGAGTGCAGTGAGATATATAAGTAGCCTTAAACCTCGTGATTGATGAAATTGTTTTATAAACTTAAAAATGTGGTTAAATTTAAAATATATGAAAATCTATGCCTTTTTTATAAGTTTAAAATGGAAGTACCCTGCTGAAATAGATATAAACCGTGGCTGGCTTTAATAAAATAAGTAAATCTATACGTATTTTTTAAATGTAGATAGATAAAAACTCTTCTTTGGAAACAAGTGATTACACGGTTGCTGCCTAGTTTAGTTTTAAAACTAAAACTTAGAAAACATAATAAATACAGCAATTATATGGCATATTTCTTATAATAGAAAATTAAAAATATAGATCAGAGACTGAAAAATTTCGTTTATTAATCCATTGATTTGCACAATAACTTTAAACGCGAAATACCTAAGCCAACTTTACCATTTCAACATATAGAATAAATATATAGTTTGTATTTTAACTCGGCATAAAATTAGTCAAAACGACCTTAAATTCTTACAGAAAAAATAAGCCTAAATGTCCTACTTTCTTTAATATCTATTGAAAATTCTTTTTTAGTTTTCATTAAAACATACTTCAAGAGTGAATTTATTTTTTAATAAGTTATGTCGCCATTTAACGTCTAGTTACTTATTAATCTTAACATTAAATTTTATTACTTTTAAGAATAATTGTCACAAATATTTGTCTCATTACTGAAATTGTTTTATATCACACAATATTTTTATGAAACACACTATTCGATTACTTAATCAAACATTATATAAAACGGTAACAAGAATTCACCTAGACCTTTTGTGATTTATAAAGTCCAAGAATCAAAACAGATACAAGTAGATTAATTACGTTATATGCAATTTTAAACGTGGGATTTGTATAACTAACCGGTATAAAAGCATCCTGCGTAACACAGATTGGTATCAGTAGTCTAACTAAATTTAAACGTTTATCTACTACAATGACTTCCAAAGTAAGAACCTAATAAATAACAGTCATTAATATGAAGAGGAAATGTTAATTTAAGTTCCTACTACTACTTCTTAATTAGTTTGGTGACTTCCACTCTTATTTTCATATGTAAAAATATTAAGATTTTTTATTTAAGGACATTATGATAGTAATTAAGAACTCTCTTACTGTTTTTCAACAAAAAGCTACTTTAAACATTAAAATAAATTTAACGTGATTTAGACAAACATCTTTTTCAGATAAACTTTCTAACTGCTATTCTATCTTTTGCTCACGTTGAAATTATGACTCTCCATTAGCCTCTGTACGCTCTGCTACTCCAGTTACACCCACATATACAGCCTAGCGTCAAGAGTAATTGGGTACTCCTCTCCTGCTGCAAGTCAATCTCTAGTATCTATCTATACTAACCAAGCTGCTTATTTTGCCTATTCAACTTTAGTAGCAACTAAGACTATTACTCCCGGAGCTCCAGTAGCATATTCTGCTCTTACAGCTTCGGTGACCTATGCTGCTATAATGCATTTCAGCTAGATCTGCTGTGTTAGCTTACCCTACTTCAGTTATATACTCTGCACCTGCACCCACTGCCTCCTCTGCTCCAGCACAAATGATATACTCTGCAACAGTTACTTCTACACACTCTACTCCAACTGTAACGAAATAAATAGCTTCAGTTTCGTCCAGCTCGCCTGTAGTTATTTGGTAATAAATGGTGTTTTTTATAGAGGTATAGAACTTTAAGTTGGCAACACTTTTTTAAATGGCGGCCATTTTGTCAGCTGTCAAGTGATTTATGTTTAGTTGGGTTTGGCATTTCAACATGAATAAACTGACGCCTGAACAACGCTTCCAAATTGTGCAAATTTATTTTGAAAATCATGGTTCTGTTCGAAAAACGTATCGCGCACTACGTCCATTTTACGATCAACATAATCGTCCATCAGAGCAATTAATTCGATTAACTATGGAACGTTTTCACACCACGTTTATTCCAAATGATAATACGCATCCACAGAGACGTCGTACAGTGCGTACAGAAGAAGTCATTGCTGCTGTAGATCGTAGCGTAGACGAAAACCCGAATCAGTCTATCCGCCATCGTGCACAGGAATTGGATATGTGTCCATTCACTTTAAGGAAGTTTTTGCGGAAAGATCTTGGTTTTGTGCTTACAAAATCTAACTTGTGCAAGAATTGAAGCCACACGATCACTTAGCAAGGCGTAGATTCGGTGAATGGGCCCAAAACAAGATTGCTGTTGATCCCGATTTTCATAAGCGAATTTTGTTTAGCGATGAAGCTCACTTTTGTTTGAATGGATACGTCAATAAACAAAACTGCCGTATTTGGAGTGATGATTATCCTCAAGTGTATGTTGAGACACCGTTACATCCAGAAAAACTGACTGTTTGGTGTGCTTTATGGGCTGGTGGAATCATTGGTCCGTACTTATTTAAAAACGATGCTGGTCAGAACGTTACAGTCAATGGTGACCGCTATAGAGCCATGATTACTGACTTTTTCGTTCATCAATTGAACAACCATGATGTGCAGGAGCTGTGGTTTCAACAAGACTGCACAACATGTCACACAGCTCGTGCCACAATTGATTTATTGAAGGAAACGTTTGGTAACCGCATAGTTTCACGTTTCGGACCCGTGAATTGGCCTACAAGATCGTGCGACTTAACGCCGCTAGACTATTTTCTGTGGGAATATGTGAAGTCGCTAGTCTACGCCGATAAGCCCGAAACGATTGATCACTTGGAGGACAACATTCGCCGCGTTATTGCCGATATACGGCCACAAATGTTGGAAAAAGTCATCGAAAATTGGACCTCCAGATTAGACTACGTCCGAGCCAGCCGTGGCGGTCATATGCCAGAAGTCATATTTAAATTATAATGCCAGAAGGTTATCTTTCGAATAAAGTAAATTTCATGTCAATTTAAAAAATTCATCTTTGTTTTATTCCATTTAAAAGTTCTATACCTCTATAAAAAAAAAACACCCTTTATTTACAATATTTTTAATTAAATCCAAATTTATTTGTTTTTAGTGTTGTATACTTTAAATCGGAACTTTTTCTATTACTTCCAACTCACGAATTCAGATAAATTAAAGAATAGTCTCCCATCAAAATTGCCACAGTAAATAAGAAAAAATGGAAGTTTAGAAATCTATTTTTTTCCACATTATCAGGTTTATCTAACGAAGATACTCGTTTATTTTTCCAAAAACATATATTAACACTATAGGCAATAGATAAAGTGTTCAAAATAATTACCTTAATACTCTTGTTACGTATATTGAACAAAAAGTAAAAAACAAAAGTCAATTGAAACCACTAGTAAATTTGTACTTTATTGTATTTTTGTGTTCA
The DNA here is from genome assembly GCA_034092305.1 of Diaprepes abbreviatus. Lineage (NCBI taxonomy): Eukaryota > Metazoa > Arthropoda > Insecta > Coleoptera > Curculionidae > Diaprepes > Diaprepes abbreviatus. Next base: position 21,586,014 of record JASJET010000031.1, read on the forward strand.
CAAACATACTCTTCCTTTGAGGTAAACATTGAAAAGCAACATTTTTTGCATTTTAGTACCCCCCAAAAAAAAAATGAATATTTCGATCTAATTTTTCAAGTGCTGGCCAAAAATACTGCTTAAAAACTTTTTTTGCACTTGGAATATATAAAGATTATATTTTTTAAAATAACAATTTGTGTATTTTATCCTCAATAAGGAGTGAAATGCCACAATTCAAAATTAAATATTTAGTCGGTATTACTTCTTGCAGGCGCGGATTCAAGGGAGGAGATTGGCGGCCCCCCAAGAGCTTCAAATTCAGAATTCACAAAGATAGACTCGCCCCTGTCCGCTGCATTAAAAATGTGAATTTCGCTACCCCTCCCCCCCCCCCCCCCCCCCCGCGACGACTCCTATGATATCGCCGTAAAGAGTGGCTGGATCCGCCTCTGGCTATACCAAAAAAAGAATCGAAAGGGTGGAAAAAATAGTTTCACTAACACACCCTTAAGTAGCGCGCCCACTGGTTCGGTTCGGTTCAGACCGCTCGGCTCCGCACAATCGACCAGTTTTGGTTTTTACAGGTAAATAAATGAGAGCCCGCTCACAAGTTCCGATGCTGAAAGCGCTGGCCGGTCGGAACCAGTGAGCGGGCTCTCATTTATTTACGTGTAAACCAAAACTGGCCGATTGTACGGAGCCGAGCGGTCTGAACCGATAATTGGTTCTAAAATTGGAAATGATAAAAACTGGTTTTAAAATTAGTTTTAATTTACTAGCTCGCCACTATTAAACAATATTTAAAGTTAAAATTACATTTTTTTATATTTTTTGACTTCTTAAAAATTAAAAAAATTTACATATGTGTTCGCGTTTGAAAAAAGTACGGATTGGAAGAATTAAAGAAATTATCGACTTCTCACATTACGATATTGAAGACATAGAAATTAAGTAATTAACGTGATGTGGCAATGAATGGGGAATAAAACGTCACCAAAACAAGAATTACTTTGGGATCTACCAAGAAAATGAGGAGAGAAAAATCTAAGAAAGAGCTGGATAGAAGATATTACAACTGAGATAAGAAAGAGAGGTTTAGAAAAAGAAGAGCAATGCAATGACCGAACTCATAAAATAAAATAAAATATATATTCCATTTCGAGCACTCAATTTAAGGAGAAAGAAACCTGTCAAACATGCAATTTATGAAATAATAGATAATTGAACTGTAACAACAAATTTAATACTTAAGTGCTACAACATATAGTAGTAGACAACTTATGAATCAAATCATTTTATGAATACAAGCGCTATAACCGATACAGTATCCAAAATAAATTTTAATAATGGTGAATGTGCCTATGAAATAGTCCAGTTCGGCAAACCATCCTAGAAATCCACTAATTCCTGTTATACATTCAAGAAATTATTTTGTAGCGTACAATGGATTACATGTTAGCTCTTGCTTAAATTGATGTGCTGATATAACAGGTTTTGTTGTCAAGGGTAGCTGATAAAAATTCTACTACCCGTGGGCAAAGGCGACTTTTTATAAAACTCTAAATTATGTTTAACTAATAAAATATTACATTTAATTCGATTATCGTAGTGATGATAAGAACCATTAAGTTGACATAAATGTTTATTTTTGTGGAAATATGATAGTAATTTAAATAAACTGAATTATTTTGAGTGATAAAATCTCCCTGCTTGAAACTGTAGATGATAATCAAAAAAAAATTTGAGGACACGGTTTTGAGCAATAAAAACTCTTTCAGTGTCTGTAGATTAGCCCCAAACAACAATATTGTATGCTACGATTGAATATACAAATGTAGAGTACACATTTATAAGTACCTCACGCCGTACGTTATTTTTTGGTAAATTTAAGATGACCGCTTCTTTTACTAATTAACCGACTTCTAAAAGAAGGAGGTTTTCAATTCGTCGACGTAATTTTTTATGTATGTACACCGATTACTCCGGAACGGAGACACCGATTTGAATGAAATTTTTTACGTTATGTTCAGGAAATTGCTGATTGCGGATATTGTGATCTCATATTTTTTTGAACGAAATTGGTGCAGTAGAATCCAAGATTGCGTTGACAATATGGCGGTGACAAAAATTTCTTTGTCCGATTTTCTCCAAAATTGGGAATTTTTGGGGCCGTACACAACGAATCTCAAATTATTTTTAAGAAATTCAATATGGCGGATCCAAGATGACGGGCAAAAAAATTTAATTTTATCCGATTTTTTCCAAAATTGGTGTGGGGGAGTTTTTGGGATCGCACAGAACGAATCTAAAATTATTTTTAAAAAATTCAATATGGCGTATCCAATATGGCGGATAAAAATTAATTTTTTCAAAATTGATATAGGGCAATTTTTGGGATCGCACATTACGAATCAGAAATTATTTTTGAAAAATTAAATATGGCGGATCCAAGATGGTGGATTAAAGATTCTACATCTCTCGATTTTGTCTAAAATCAGCATAGGGGGATTTTTATTAGTGTTAATTATGATTTTAAAATATTTTTTGAAGAACTCAATCTGGTGGATTCATTATGGCGTCCTAAAAATTTTACATTTTTCGATTTTCTCCAAAATTGAATAGGGGGTCTTGAGGGTGTAAATTATGGATTTAAAAGTATTTTTTCAAGATTCAATATGACGAATCCGATATAGCGGATTAAAAATTTTACATTTTTAGATTTTGTTCAAGGGTGGGACTGAATCGTTTTTGAGGATGTAAATAGAGAATATAAAATTATTTTAAGAAAATCTAATATGTCAATAATACGATCTGGAAATTTTAAATTCCCGGATTTCATCCAAAATTGATACTAGGGGGCTTTGAAGAGTTTAGATTTAGATTAGATTGAGACGTTAAAATTAATTTTTTTTTAATTCAATATGGCCGACTCAATATGGTGGATTAATAATTTAACCATATTCGCATTTTTACAGTTTTGGTATGAGTGTGTTTTCGAGGTCGTGTATTACAAATATGAAGTAAATTTTTTACAACTATTAGGTTAATAAGATACAATATAAGGGACTAAAAATTTTACATTTTCCTATTTTGTCTAAAATTGATATTGTGGAGTTATTGGGGCGTATATAAACTCAATATGCATTCTAAAATATATCGGGCTAAGAAATTAACGTCTCAAGTTCTTTAAATATCGATATTGGAAGGTTTTGGAGCCTATATTACCAATCAAAAATTAATATGAAATATGAGATGGTAGATTTACTTTAACAGATTAAATATTTGTTTGACAGTACTTTTTTGCCACCAACTAAAAATTGAAAAATAAAATTTTTATAAAAAAAAATTGAAATTTTTATATGAAATTGAAATTTTTGATGTCAGCGCCAAATTATTTCTAAACAAAATAAATAACTTCTAATATATATAAATTATGGTAAGAAAGCAATTACAAATAAAGTATTTTTAATCTGTTTATGCGAATCACATTTTGTCAGGTATTAGTTTGGCGCCGACTTCAAAAATTTCAGTTTCATATAAAAATGTATAGTTATTTTTCAATTTTTAGCGCACTTTTAGAGATCGGTTGAATTTTTTTATAAAAATTTTATTTTTTAAATGATTTACTTAAAAATTAAAAGACAAAGCTCGACTAACGGCGTACTACGTTTTATAATCATTGGTTCACAATAAAGGAATGTTTTCATGACGGAAAGGGTTGACTGAAATGCGAGACGCAACCAGTAATAATTATGAAAATAAACAAACAGTCCAATTAAAGGATTAACTGTTACTTCCTATTACGTGATATCAGGTCGGCAAAAAATGATTTCGGTTTTGTACTGTGAAATAAAACCCATTTTTTTATTCACTTCAACTTTAATCAATTATATATTTTCCATTTTATTCAATAACCTTTGTCATCTTCCTTGTAGCTTCATGATTCCTTGCTCAAAGGTCATCATCATTTGTGAAAGTTTTACCATTCAAAAAGTTTGGCAAACTTCGAAATAAATGGTACATAGATGACGCCAGGTCAGGGCTGAGGGATGCGACATTACTTCCCAACCAAGCTCCGATCATTCCCACGAGTTGCCAAATATTAGTAAGGATTTGCATTATCATAATAAAACACAATTCCTTTGCGATTTGCCCATTCTGGCCGTTTTTTTTTTGATTGCTTCATCCAGTTTCATTAGTTATTGACAGCAAACATCCTGAATCGATTGTCTGGCCTCTCAGAGAAGCAGCTCAAAATATCCAACACATTTGTAGTCCCACCAAATTAACAGCATGACCTTTTTTTGAAATGCGATTCAGCCTTAGATGTGATTTGTGCTGATTCATCACAATTGGACCATGATCACTTTTGAATGATGTTACTCTAGATGATTCATTTTTCATCACCAGTGATGATTTTTTTCATAAAAGGGTCGATTTCATTGCGCATGAGATGCAGATAGCAAATATTGATTCGTTGTATTAATTGAATCTCTTTCAATTCATACGGAACCCACATATCAAGTTTCGTAGCGAATTCAAAACATTTTAAGTGATTTTCGGTTCTTGTGTGTGATACATTCAACTTCTCTGCAATTTCTCGAATAGTTATATAACGGTTCTCTTCAATTTTGGATTTGATTTGGTCGTCATCAATTTCAGTAGGTCGACCAGAACGTTGGTCACCTTTGAGTGAAAAATCTCCGAAACGGAATTTTTTAAACCAATTCTTACACGTAAGATCTATTATATAATTAACAGTATAAATCTCACATATCTCTTTATGAACTTCAACAGCTTTTTTCCTTTACGGAAATAAAAAAGTAAAATATGCCTGATATGCCCGGTTCGATACTCCGTGTTAAAAATGACCTTAAACTAACAGCTACAATTAAAATTCCACACAAGTTGCTTCTAAACTAACATATCAAAGGTCAATAGGAAAAAATTTTAACACTGGCCGAAGTCCTTCAAAACAATTACAAAGCACTATACGTACGACAATCAAAAATACTTTCTTGCCAACCCAATATATTGCAAAAAACTATAACATTAGTATCGAAAATATGAAAATGCTATAATTGATACTTTTTTCTAGTACAGCACCCTTATACCATTTCAAATTTTGATCATTACTGCAAAGGCGATTCCAAAACCTTCTATTTTAGGTTGAACATTACTAGTTTAGGAGCTACAAATATTTAATTGTTATTTTTATTTACTTTCATTATGTAGCTATCCTGCTATAAATTATCTAATATTATATTGGTATGATTTTCGTTATTGAAAATGGTATATATGTATGTATATGTGTCATTAGCAGTAAAAAATAAGTCATATTTTCTCCAAAACAAATATTTATTTACTTATAAACTTCATTAATAAACTAGAAAAATCGTTAACTCAATGCTGAAACTGTCTTCATTTTTGTACCTGTGTTGTAGAATTCTATCTACAAGAACCTAAAAAAATCATAAAAATAAAATAAACATATAAAAACGGTGGAAATTCCGAGAAATAACTGCACGTTGTCGACGGTAACGACGCATTGACACCGACACAGACGGCGGCGCAGACAAGCTTTGGCGGACCGCACTAAGCGCTGATCGGTTCCTTTTGGGAGACCCGACGGTGTGCCGAGAAAGTATAAATAGCACCCGATGTCGTAATTCGTTAGCAGAATCTGGTTGTCTTTTAAAGAGCATAGATCTCTCACATTTTTTTAACACACATGCGCACACGAGTATCGAAGTCTTTTGAAGTATTTACTCAGGCGAAACGTGAGATTCTCTGCCGTTGCTGATTAGTCTGGCACTTGCACCATGTCAGAGAAAGGCACTGGGATTCTTCAATAGGTGGGGGCCACTCGTCGGTAATCTCGCAAGAGATTATTGTCAGAAGAAAAAATTAAAGGGTTCAACACCCGGGTAGAGAGTTTTAAATTTCCTAGAGGTTTTCCTGGAGCGCCCCTTTCGGCATCAAGAGAATCGCTAAGCTGTTTATGCTAGTGCAACGAGGGAGGCCGCTCTGCTTACGACGGCTTAAAAAGAGAGGTTCTTGGTTGTCCTAATAAAACGATCAAGAATTCGATTCAAGACAGAAGATAAGAAGATTGCGGTACTAGAAAGGCCAGGAAATCTCGTCTGTTAGGCAGAAATTCGTTTAGAGGCGAACTCTGGTAGCTGATATCAGTTCAGTGCTATGGGAGGAAGTAGTCTTCGGTTAAAAAAAAACGTGACACTCAAATTTTAGTAAAATTCCAGCGCCATCGGAAAAAATAAGCTTCTTAAAAACCTTTCAACGCCGATTTTTTTTTAACTTCTTGCGGAAACTGTTTAAATAAATAATATACGACTGCTTCTACGAATAAATAATTTGCGTAAAGGAAACCTGATCGTGACATACCCGATTGTGACAAATAATTTTCTGTCAAAAGAAAATTAGTGACATCGTTAACGGATCTAAGAACACTAAACGTGTTTTAGTTTGCGCTTAACACCAAAACAAAAATTTTCGAACAAGTTGAATTTCGGAAATTTTATTAAGAGTCCAACACTAGATTTTAATTTCGACATAATACTTAAGAGTCTCAGTCTAGAAAACTTTTACTGCAAAAAATTCTATAAGAGCTCACGTCTAATAAAAAAAAACAATTTAAAGTAAATATTGGCCAAGTTCTCATTCAACCCAAATTCCATATGCTTAATTTTTCTCATATATTAAGTATATTAAAGCCCAGCCCTCCGTGATTTTTGTATTTTTATACAAAACATTCAAATTTAAGAGGAAAAATAATTTATTTAAAAATCTCCAATCCCTTCTCTCACAGTTTCTTCCGGTCTGATGAAGCGGGTGGCATTTCAGGCTATCCGGGTGGTTTTGGTAGGACCTCCGCGGCACCTCGTGGGGTCGCGCCAGACCTAACAGGATTCTATACTCATAATGAATCTAACATGACCCAAATAAATCAAAATGCTTAATTATATCTCAACACTTCAATTTCCCCAATGGAACAATTTTTAAATGACATCCAAGCTTCACTTCAAGGTGGGGACCACGTAATGCACGCAAGTCATTCACAGCTCGTATACGTCGTTCGCGTTTGATCGAAACGTACCTCGTGGCGTTCTCGCGGAAAATCCGATCTCCACTAATAATTTTCCTGAAACGACGGACGTGTATATACGACACCTGACACTGAGTTGATAAGTTCTTGTTGAACTTCTCTTGCAGTAATTTGACAAATATGATCATACTCTATACTAATATTTTGTAACACCGAATCCTGAAATATTGTATTAATAAACTTTTATTATTTATAAAAAAAAGTGATCAAATACAAGTACATGTAGCTCCCATCTTATTAATATTATGCCAAAGTACATACATTTTAAATTCTATTTTTCAAAATTAAACAAAATCTGAAATAATTTGCCGAGGTTTCCATGCGAAACCATTTTGAACAAAAACAACTTAACTGGGGACAGAATATTTTTGACAAAAGTCATGCAATCAAAAATAAAGTTCTTGAATTTAACCTTGATTCTGCAAAAAATAATTTATTCTTAACTTAATGAGTGCAAAGTTTTTTGGGTAATATCTTTTCGAATAACTCTATTTCATTTCCCTAAAAGAGTCTGATTTAAAATCACGTAGCTTTTTCAAATTGGTCATTTGCATGTTAATATTAAAACATTTTTGCGATCGTTTACACTGGGGCGGATCTATAGGGGCGGGGGGGGGGGGGGTTAGGAAATTGGAAATCGCTGACTCCAACCCTCGCTGACAATTCGCTTCCACTTGTCTTACTGTACTGTCTTGTATGCGAATGGGGTGAAAATAATTTCGAACTCTTATTTACTCTTGTCACATCGCCCCCCCCCCTCAAAGAGAGAGACTGGATCCGCCCCTGCTTTTATGTAGAAGACCAGTGCTCTTACCTGAATAATAAATAAAATCACAAGGATATCTCTAGAATTTATTTATGTTTAATAAAATTGTGGCTTTAGCGATTGTTTTATTTAAATAATTAGCTTCTTTTCCGACTTTAAAAAACTTAATTAATTTACTACCTTCATTTAGACCTGAACTCAGGATCTCTAGCTATATTTCGAAAGCAACCAATCCTAGTTTCAAGTCTTAAAGAATGTAAAAAACATTTCTCAATCAAATATTTTGTATTAATGCCAAAACAAACATCCTAATAATTACTTATTTTTACCGGGTGTTTATTACAGAATAAATTGCATTTTAATATCGGTACATTTATTTCGGTAATATATAACTGTCATAATTAAAGATCACTAATTTAGTTATTAGACGGGTAATTAAATAATAACCTACTAGTTTTGTGAATGTTGTTTGCCTACAACCGAATATCAAAAATATTCGCATATTTTTTTAAAATCATTTTTTAGTCAATCAATCAAAGGACGTCCAGTATTCTCAAGATTTACTGATTTAATCGTTTTATATAAAAATATGAATTAATATAAACCATCTAATCTTAAAAACGAATAAGGCGCTTATTACAATTTATGACTTAACTAGCGACCCGCCCCGGCTTCGCACGGGTGCAATGCTGATACTAAATACACTACAGAAAAATTGTGACTATTTATTTTATTTTTACAACAATTATTACATCGGCCTCCGACGCGCTATTTATAGGCACGCTGCCGCCGCCCCGGTCGGCCAGTACCGCCACAAGCGCTCCTTCCCGCAATTTTAAATCTGTAATATCTTCGAAAATATTCATTTAAATCTTGTGCTGCAAAGGACCATATAGATCTATATTAAATCAACAATGTATTTAAGCTATTTAATTGGATAAGGATTAATGCTGTATTGGTTAAAATCGCTTCAAAATTTGCCATTATTTGTCGTAAAAAGTAAATGACAAAAAAATGTTATTGTGGGATATCCATGAGAGATAGACATATACCATCGCGGAGTTTTCTGTAGACCTTTTCAATGTGTACAAATAATTAGTACATTATTTTGATAAATCTCGTAGGGTTCAGCCTGCGTTTGCAATGTAAGCGGAAAAAAATATGATAATTAACGACATCACATTAGAAACCTCAAAAATAACAGTATTTCTCCACTATTTAATGGATGTTATTATACATATAAACCTTCCTCTTGAATTACTCTATCTATTGAAAAAAACCGCATCAAAATCCGGTGCGTAGTTTTAAAGATTTAAGCATACAAAGGGACATAGGGACAGAGAAAGCGACTTTGTTTTATACTATGTAGTGATATTCTTAATAAGAAGAATAAGTGAAAGAATATGCTTCACGCTAACTTTTGAAATAAAGTTAACATGTGACATATTATTCAATGTTAAAAGGGCAACTAAGAATTTTTAAATGTGAAGCAGGTTTTATGATAGTTATGAATATTGTTCTATTCCTCTATGCTATAGTTATCTAACTCAGTTTGGAGTGAGTTAATCTGGTTATAAATGCCTGTAGCAACATATTTTCGATGAAAATAATATCGAGTGAATTGGTTGGCTAATCCAATTTGGTAATATGCTCTTATTCAAGTCTCTCCCTGACTCCTTTTGACCGTTTTCAATATAAATTGCACTTGTCAGATTCTGTAGTGTGAGAATATCATTTCGCCCCAAAAAAAGGGCAACATTTAGTTTCTTGACGACCTGAAGCCTTCCATATCTTTTGTCTATGGTCATTACTCACTAATCCTATTCTGGTTTCATTGGTAAATAAGGCCCATGACAACTCTCCTACAAGTGATCCCCTATATTCCTGCGGCTACTAAAAGCAGCAGCTACTGTTCGGTGTAGTTCAAATAGTGTCGGCACTTCTAAAGGTCTTCTAGTACTAATTCTTATACTATGGAAAGGGAAAATACAAGAGATACAACAGAACTAACGAATATCTCAAAATATTGCAACAAATCAACAGCTGAAAATTTTTTGTCATAAGAGCAAAATAAAACAATCATAATTTATTTTGTCTATGTGAATGTGTATTGGGTCCAAAACTTTTAATGTTACATATATTATAATACAAAGTTCAAAATTAGGTCTTATCATATCGTAGGACCCAAATTCCTGGGTAAGAGTTTAACTGGAATTCTGCTTATAAATAAAATTATCTATTGGTTCAATAAATAGTTTATAAAGGGTGTTTTTTATAGAGGTATAGAACTTTTAAATGGAATAAAACAAAGATTAATTTTTTAAATTGACATGAAATTTATTTCAATCGAAAGATAACCTTCTGGCATTATAATTTAAATATGACTTCTGGCATATGACCGCCACAGCTGGCTCGGACGTAGTCTAATCTGGAGGTCCAATTTTCGATGACTTTTTCCAACATTTGTGGCCGTATATCGGCAATAACGCGGCGAATGTTGTCCTCCAAGTGATCAACTGTTTCGGGCTTATCGGCGTAGACTAGCGACTTCACATATCCCAACAGAAAATAGTCTAGCGGCGTTAAGTCGCACGATCTTGGAGGCCAATTCACAGGTCCGAAACGTGAAACTATGCGGTTACTAAACATTTCCTTCAATAAATCAATTGTGGCACGAGCTGTGTGACATGTTGCGCCGTCTTGTTGAAACCACAGCTCCTGCACATCATGGTTGTTCAATTGATGAACGAAAAAGTCAGTAATCATGGCTCTATAGCGGTCACCATTGACTGTAACGTTCTGACCAGCATCGTTTTTAAAGAAGTACGGACCAATGATTCTACCAGCCCATAAAGCACACCAAACAGTCAGTTTTTCTGAATGTAACGGTGTCTCAACATACACTTGAGGATTATCATCACTCCAAATACGGCAGTTTTGTTTATTGACGTATCCATTCAAACAAAAGTGAGCTTCATCGCTAAACAAAATTCGCTTATATAAAATCGGGATCAACGGCAATCTTGTTTTGGGCCCATTTACCGAATCTACGCCTTGCTAGGTGATCATGTGGCTTCAATTCTTGCACGAGTTGGATTTTGTAAGCACGCAAACCAAGATCTTTCCGCAAAATCTTCCATAAAGTGAATGGACACATATCCAATTCCTGTGCATGATTCGGGTCTTCCTCTACGCTACGCTCTACAGCAGCAATGACTTTTTCTGTACGCACTGTACTACGTCTCTGTGGATGAGTATTATCATTTAGAGTAAACGTGGTGCGAAAACGTTCCATAGTTAATCGAATTAATTGCTCTGATGGACGATTATGTGGACCGTAAAATGGAAGTAGTGCGTGATACTTATTTCGAACAGAATCATGATATTCAAAATAAATTTGCACAATTTGGAAGCGTTGTTCAGGCGTCAGTCTATTCATGTTGAAATGCCAAACCAAACTAAACATAAATCACTTGACAACTGACAAAATGGCCGCCAGTTAAAAAAGTGTTGTCAACTTAAAGTTTTATACCTCTATAAAAAACACCCTTTACAAACACTGGCCATTTTAATATAAAATTCGTATTCTAAATATGAAATCTAGTACTATTTTAGGCTTGTTTGAGATTTGCTGAATGAAACGTTTCTAAAACGATAGTGTAAAGACGCAGTCCACTATAGTTTATTTAAAATCTGTTAGACACATATATTTTTTATAGAAATGGGTTAGAGACGTTATAATCAAAAATACTGGTCTATAATAATGGACTATTTAGATTGGATAACAATAGATATTTGGAAGTGTGAAGTGTTATAAAGGATTTTAGTCATTGCCATATGTGTCGGAAGAAGGTTCATTTTATCACTAAGTATTTATGGCATAGAATATTATTTCGGTCATAAGCTCAAAATGGAACTAAGATTTTAAAATAATATTATTTTATTTCTATTCTATTCTATATAAATTGCGTTTACACGGGTAAACATTACGTATCTAATTCGTAATCCAAGTCAGTGGAGCTATCCTCGCTCAAATTAATTATAATTGGTTCCCATATCTCACAGATCATGCGAAGGTGTTTCCACATTTTGTTTTATTCTTTTATTATATAGTCCACACATATTTTTCAATTTTCCACAGAAACTTTATTCAAAAAAATTTTACAAAAGTTCAGTTAAATCACCAATTTTTTAACTTTTGTTATTTCTAGCAACTCTACTTTTTACTTGAGCCCATACTGCGATGTTGCTTAATTGTTCGGAGATGTTTCCTTCTCCAATTGATAGTTTACGGACGATCTATAAGAATAGAATTCCTATCTGGTTTTTCCCAGCAAAAATTAAGTTCTCGGAGCAGTTCTTTTAATTTCAGATAAATCTCGATCTTTATTGACTTTAGTTAAAATTTTGTCGACGGTTTGGATCTGCTTCTCATAATAAAATGTATGCAGAAATCTTCTTATTATCTGGATATTGATGTCTTAAGGCATCATAAACATTCATCGTAATAAGTTTTTCGTTGAGTAAGAAATGCCCTCGTTTAATGACTTTGGAATAAATATAGAGGTGGAAGCCGTATCTTTTGGGTATCTTACTAATCTCAAATAATATATAAAAATAAGCGCAAATAAAATAAATCACTAAGGACACACTCTATGGTGTACTTTGCTCACTGACAGAAATTAAACTGAACTATGAGAAATTTTATTTCATAAAATAAACTTATAAATGCTTCTAATACTTAAATATAATTAAATATAATTAGATTTATAGCAGTCCTCAGTTACCTGCGGCATTGAAGTAGGTACGTCATAGGTTTTGGTGACAGTTTTATTACACTCTCTATTTCTTGAATAGAATATAGACTTTTTTATGGTATGATATAGGTAGGTTACAAAAACAGAATCACTGAATGACCTAAAAGTCAACTAGAATACATTTGAGCTAGTATTATTCTAGAAACATTTGAAAATGTAGGAACTTAAATTCAAGACACTCTATTTTATTGACAGAAGATACAGGGGGTCATTTTGAACAATTACTAAGGTAACTCAATGGTAAATCTTTCTTAATTGGTAGAATGAAATAGAAAAAAGTAACATAATAAATTAATCACTTTACAGCGATTCTCAACCTGTCAGTATTTAAATGTTAATAAAACTAAATTTATTATATTAATTTTTTTTTTGGTGTCGATACACCATCACAAGTTCTACGGGTAATAAAACTAAGACTAAAGAATCACTGTTCTATGACATATTATTTAAAACTAAAAATCTGGATTTTGTTGTTGAAAGGTGCGATTTCTTTAGAAATGGTAAAGTATTTTATTAAGTGCTTGAGAAAAATAGATTATATTGGAATTGGATATAATAAGGATATTACTAAAATAAAAGAAAAATGCATATTTTTGATGTTAATATAAATTTTACAATATTGTCTTTTGTTTTGAAAATGTGCAATATAAGCAAAAAAACTACTTTAACTCAATCGCTAAGCCAGAAAATGACAATGGCTAATCAACTATTAAAATGAGAATATTCCCGTTAGGTAGAAATAACTCCCACCCCACTCGTATACAAGACAGTACAGTACGACAAGCAAAATCGAGTTGATAGAATTAATTCAATCTACCATAAGCCCTAACAACTCATAACACATAACGGGGGCTTAGCGAGAACCACGTTCCCAATGTAGCGATAGCTGAGTCTCTATTAACAGGTCATGAAGCCAAACTAAAATCATATAATTAGGTAATTGGAGGACAGCAAGTTACAAAAGAAATTTTCTTTTTGGTAAGCCAAGTTGTAAAAATATACTTTATTATCAATTTATTGAGTCTCAACAAATACAAAAAATAAATTATCCGAAAAAATATTATTACATTAAATTACACTATAAAGGAAAGTCAACTCTACACTGTAAAAAGGAAATGCATTAAATTTAAGGTAAATATGCTGGAAGCCAATTTCAAGAACGTTTATTAAATGCATTTAATGTAATGCAATAAATTTAATAATTTACATTTATCTCAATTAATTTATTCCATTAAATCTAATGTAATCATATATTAAATTTAAAGTTTTGATCATTACTTTTTAATTTGACTATGTACATTAGATATACAGGCAGTGTTCGGTGCATTTAAGATATGTTATTACATATTTAATGCACCAACATTAATATGAGGTCAAAAAATTCAGCTACCAGGAAAAGGTGGAAATTTTTTCCATAGGTAGTGTACCTTCATCTGTAGACCAGTTTCGAACTCATTGGTTTCCGTCAGTACCATCAGACATGTGCACCTCATCATAAGAAAATTGAGTCCTTTAAGCAACTTATATCATAATAAATAAATAGTTCAATACAAGTTGCGCCATCTCCCGGAATCTCATGCAATGTACCATGAATATTAATATAAATTCCTTTAATGTTAAGATACATGTGAATTAGTTTTAATGTACAGAAAGTTGAAATATCTTTTCAACTACTTTATTGAAATTTAATATAGCATTTAATCAAATTTAATGTAAAACGAACTGATATTTGAATGAAATGCTATAGATTTAAAGTAAATGTAAATTATTCATGATTTGGATACAAGATCATTAAATTTAATGTGAAATGGACATTAAATTTGCACTAAATTTAAAGTTATTTTTAACAGTCTAGGGTGTTACATTATATGCATCAGGCGCGGATCCAAAGAGGGGGGCGGGGGGAGGGGGGGTTCGCCCCCTTCCCCCCCAAGAGCTTTGAGTTCTGGAAAATAGACCCGATATTGCCTCTTATACTATAGTTTATTCAAGAGCTAAAGAGAAAAATAAATCATTTTTTACCCTTTTTTTCTTCGCAAACTATCCATGTTCTTTAGTTCGGTGTCTTTGGCGGAATATGTTAGACACATATTTTTCATAGGAATGGATTAGAAATTTTATAATCAAAAATACCGGTCTATAATAATTGACTATTTGGTTTGGATAACAATAGATATTTGGATGTGTGAAGTGTTAAAAAGGATTTTAATCCTTGTCATAGGCGTCGGAAGAAGGTTTATTTTATGACTAAGTATTTATGACATAGAATATTATTTCGGTAATAAACGTAAAATAGAAAGTTTTTATAATATTATTTTATTTCTTATGATTTCTTAATAACTTACATACATTATATAATAGAGAAAATTTTGACATATTAAACACAAATCACAACTGTGTTTTTCTTATTTTTAATTTTGCATAGAAACCATTTTAGACACATTCAGACTAAAACGTAGCCTTTTTCTCTCAAAAAATTCTAAGTTATAATTTAAATACTTACAAAATACCCATTGTCAAAAATACAAGAAGTTAAACATATATAAAAAAATAAATTCATCCTAATAATATTAAAAATTTTTGGGGCTATCGGTTATTTTATTATTAATTAAAAACATTTTTGATATTTGACGTTTCAGTTTATTTATTTCTTAAATCATCTGCAGAATTACAATTAAACACTAAAAAGGATTCAAGTGTAATTAATTTTTATATCTTATAGAAAATTTAAATAATAAATTGTGTTTACGCTGGTAAACATTACGAATCTAATTTGTAATCAAAATCAGTGAAGATATCTTCACTCAAATTAATTATAATTAGTTCCTCTATTTCACCGATCATGAGATT
This sequence comes from Diaprepes abbreviatus, assembly GCA_034092305.1. Taxonomy (NCBI): domain Eukaryota; kingdom Metazoa; phylum Arthropoda; class Insecta; order Coleoptera; family Curculionidae; genus Diaprepes; species Diaprepes abbreviatus. The sequence continues at coordinate 21,601,555 of JASJET010000031.1, forward strand.
GAGTTTTCAAATTTTCTTTTACTCTTTTATTATATGGATTTTTCCCAATTTTCTGCAGTAACTTTATTCAAAAAAATCTTTTAACATTTCAGTCGAATTACTAATTTTGTAAGTTGTGTTATTTCTAGCAACTCTACCTTTTACTTGAGAGAGATATTTCCTTCTCCAATGAACATTTTCCGAACGATCTATAAGAACAGATTTCCTATCTGGTTTTTCCCAGCAAAAATTAAGTTCTTTGAGCAATTTCCAGAACTCAGTTCTTTTAATTTCAGGTAAATCCCGCTCTTCATTAATTTTAGTTAGAATTTTATGGACGGTTGGGATCTGCTTCTCATAATAAAATGTATGTACAATTCCTTTTATTGCAGTTTACATCTCTTCTTCTAACGAGGTTTTTCGTCTGCCTGTGATCGAATGTAGTTTGAGAGTACTAACAATTCCAGTCATTTTTTTTCCTTCAGTATTCGGTACATAGTAGATTTTCCAACTTCTGTCATGTTGAAAGGCATCTCAACAAAGCTTTTAACATTATTATCTAGATATTGATATGTTAAAGCATCATAAACATTCATCGTAATAAGTTTTTCGTTGCCCTGATTTAACGATTTTAGAATAAATATAGATGTGGAAGCCATATCTTTTGGATATCTCACTAATCTCAAATAATATATAAAAATAAGCGCAAACAAGATAAATCACTAGGACATACTGTAAGGTGTATTTTGCTCACTGACAGAAATTAAATTGAACTATCTGAAATTTTATCGTTGCAATAAATTTATAAAAGCTCTCTAGTTCTTGAATAGTATAGGAATGTGAATGCTTGCGATCGCCCTTCTCCTTCCCAAGTGCTTTGGGTTCAGGAAAATAGAATCGATTCTGCCTTTTATATTAGGAATGTGTATGCTGCTGTCACTCCCCCCCCCCCATTGACAACTTGTTTGTCTTGCGATAGCCTCCTCTCAAGAGCTTTGAATTCAGGAAAGACCCGATTCTGCCTCTTATACTAGGAATATATGTGCTGTTCGCATCCTCCCCCCTGTCGGCAGCTTGTTTTTTCTTGTGATCGCTCCCTCCCCCCTCTCTAAGAGCGTGAAATTCAGAAAAATAGACCTGACCCTGCCTTTTACACTAGAAATGGAAATGTTGCAGGTGTCCCCCCCCCCCCCGTTGACAACTTGCTTTCTCTCGTCATACTGTACTTTTATGATATCACCGCCCCTCCCAAAGAGAGAGGCTGGATCCGCCCCTGATGTGCATCGAGTCTGTCTAATTTCAGGTTAAATAGTTAATATTTTTTCTGAGAATTTTTAATTGATCGCCCTGTCATTAACCCATTTTTAAAAGAAGGAGATCCTAAATTAAAACACCGTCTTTTTTTATATATGTACGTCGATTACTCTGGAATAGTTTCAAAATTGATACTAGGGGGTTCTGAGAGTGTAAATAGCGAATTACAAATTAGGTTTTCTTAAGAGCGTAGATTTAGTTTGGAGTAAGAGTTTAAAATTATTTTTTTGAATTTCAATATAGCGGATCCAATATGGCGGGTCAAATATTTTACGTTATTCAAATTTTTGCAAAATTAATATTAAGGGTTTTCCAGAATCCTACACTACTAATTTGAAGTTAATTTTTTTCAATGTGATATGACAAATACAATATGGGGGACTAAAAATTTTACACTTTTTCGATTCTCTCAAAATTAATATTGGAGGAATCTTGAGGCACATATGGTATTTCAAATTAAAAATTAATTTCTTAGAATTTAAAATAACGGATTTACCATGGCAGACTAAATATTTATTCGTAGAATTTCATTCAGAACTGGTATTTGGAGAATTCTCAGCCAGCGAATTTTTTGTTGTTCAATTTGGTGTGATTTACAACTTTGGATAAAAGAGATACTTTTTTACGACTGTAGAAACTCATTTCAATTGAGAACTCAAAATCTAAAAGCAAAATTACACTTATAGCATGTAATTTTGTGAGCTGGGGTTCATTAAAAAGAAGTAAAACCCTTTGTCCCGTTTTATATGGGTAGGTGCATTTACAAGATTGCATTTATGGATATTTAATGTATTGAAACGTAGGTCTATGTTCTCTTGAGTGTAGAGACAGCGATATATTTTTTCTGAATGCGAAACTCGGGGAAGGGGGGCGATCACCCTCACCGCTGCCACCCCCTTGGATCGGCCCCTGCTTTACGTAATTCAGATTTTTCATTTATTGTTTCTTCTTCTTTCTTCTTCTTCTAGGTAGAACCAAGTTCTGTTATCTATACAATGCCTCATCGATCCTCATTTGAGGTCGAAATCCAGCTGTCTCTCCATCTTTTGGGGGGCTGTCCAGGCGGCCGTTTGGTGTTTGGTTTCTCTCTCATCACGGTTTTTGCTAGTCTGTCATCGTCCATCCGTTCCACGTGATCTCTCCACTGCCTACGATAGTTTCGAACCCACTTCACAAGATCCTCCACTCCGCTGTCCCCGCGTATTTTTGCGTTTCTTATTATATCTCTTAAACTTGTTCCCGTGATCATTCTCAGCGTTTTCATTTCTGTGGTTCTCATAATTTGTTTTGTCTTTGTGGTTTCATTTCTTGTTTCTGCGCCGTAGATCAGTGTCGGTCTTACACAGACCTTGTAAATTCTTGCTTTGCTCTCAACCATCATATGTTTATTGTTCCAGATTATGTCTCTTAGTTGGCCTGATATCATGGCCGCTTTGTTGGCCTGTGTGCGTACTTCTTCCGTTACTGCCCTGTTACTTGTTATATGTGCTCCTAGGTATTTAAACTTCCCAACCTGTTCGATATGTTTGTCATCAACCATTAGTTTGCATCTCATCGGTTCTTTTGCTATTACCATTGCTTTGGTTTTCTCCACAGATATATTCATATTATACTGTTTGGCTGTTCGATTGAGATGGAAAAGCATTCTTTGTAAGTTGTCCTCGCTATCTGCTGTCAAGGCAACATCGTCTGGAAAGCATATAATCTGAACGGTGTTGTGTCCCATTGGGTACCCAATATTTGTCCTTTTTACCTCATCAACGATTTCATCCATGATTACATTGAAAAGTGTTGGACTTAGGCTATCACCCTGTCTTATTCCTATGGATAGAGGGATTTCCTCTGTTAGAGTGTTTATTGTTTAATTTTTTTAAATATAAGTGAACCATACCAAACAAAAACATATTTTTTATATCTTTTTATTCTTCACAGATCCACTAACTCGTTAATTTTCATTTAAAACGGAAACGGAATCGGCAAATAAAACATGCCAATAAAAATCCCATAAAAATAAATAATACATTTTATTGTGCATTTTAAATGTATTACTTTATAAATAAAATTTTGTTTTGCATCCTCCGATCCATATTTTTTAATGTAGAACAAGGTTTTCTTGATGAATAATTTAAAATTATTATATAGGTATTTTAATAATTTATTAACTCATCAAAATGTTTAACCATTTTAATCATGACAAATTACACAAATCGGTATCAAATCTATTACAGCGGAAATCGATGAACCTAGACCTTTAAATAAGGCGAAAATTTTAAACTACCAGATTAAGACATACCAGAGAAAGTTAAATCAAGTGAGGTTGGTACTACCTACAATCAAATTAACAGGTAATTGTTTATTGGGAAAATAATACAGAAAAAGAGTTTTATAGTAGTTATTTAACTAACTTCAACCAACACGTTAAAAAAATGGAATTTAAAATTACATATTTAAAAATGAATATATTCTTTTTATTTCTTTAATTAATATAATGTTATTACTTCCTCATTTTTTGTTATGTTTCTACCTACTTTTTATGTACATACTTTATGATACCTGTACGTTTTTATGAATGTTAAATTACTTTAATATAAATAGATTACTTATATATTTAAAGGAAGTCATTACCATAATTTCAATGTTTCTTAAAAACATTAATTATGATCTCTAATTTAATCAGATTTTTTCTAAACGCCAAAGATGTAGTAGATATTTCAGTTAATAATTTCGATTTTATTGAAAGATGGCGTGAATAATGTATTTGTTGGTATATACCAAAGACATCTACGACGTTTCGAACGGTAAACATACGCCATTGAATCAGGCGCGGATCCAAGGGGGGGCGGAGGCGGTGGGGGCGATCGCCCCCCTCCCCAAGAGCTTTGAGTTCAGGAAAATAGACCCGATTTTGCCTCTTATACTATAGTTTATTCAAGAACTAGAGAGAGTGATAAATCATGTTTTACCCTTTTTTTCTTCGCAAAAAACCTGTATTTTTTAATCCGGGGTCTTTGGCAAAATCTGTTAGACACATATATTTTTCATAGAAATGAGTTAGAAATTTTATAATCAAAAATACCAGTCTATAATAATGGACTATTTGGGTTGGATAACAATAGATATTTGGATGTGTGAAGTGTTAAAAAGGATTTTAATCCTTGTCATAGGCATCGGAAAAAGGTTTGTTTTATCAATAAGTATTTATGGCATAGAATATTAATTCGGTAATAAACGTAAAATAAAAAGTTTTTATAATACTATTTTATTTCTTATGATTTTTTAATAATTCACATACATTAGAAAATTAGATAATTTTGACATATTTAACACAAATCACAACTGTATTTTTATTACTTTTAATTTTGGCATAGAAACCGTTTTAGGCACATTCAGAATAAAACGTATCCTTTTTCTCTCAAAAAATTCTAAGTTATAATTTAAATACTTATAAAATACCCATTGTCAAAAATACAAGAAATTAAACATATATAAAAAAATAAATTCGTCCATATAATGTGAAAATTTTGTTGAGCTATCGGTCATTTTATTATTGATTAAAAACATTTTTAGGACATTTGACGTTTCAGTTTATTTATTTCTTAAACCATCTGCAGAATTACAATGAAACATTAAAAAGGGATTCAAATGTAATTAATTTTTATATGTTAAACATATTTAAATAATAAATTGTGTTTACACTGGTAAACATTACGTATCTAATTCCTAATCCAAGTCAGTGAAGCTATCTTCGCCCAAATTAATTATAATTGGTTCCTCTATCTCACGGATCGTGAGACCGAGTTTCCACATTTTCTTTTATTCTTTTATTATATGGATTTTTCCAAATTTTCTGCAATAACTTTATTCCAAAAAATCTTTCAAAAGTTCTGTTAAATTATTAATTTTGTAAGTTGTGTTATTTCTAGCAACTCTACCTTTTACTTGAGAAAGATATTTCCTTCGCCAACGGACATTTTCCGGACGATCTATAAGCACAGATTTCCTATCTGATTTTTCCCAGCAAAAATTAAGTTCTCTGAGCAATTTCCAGAGCTCAGTCCCTTTAATTTCAGATAAATCCCGATCTTCATTGATTTTAGTTAGAATTTTCGCGACGGTTGGGATCTGCTTCTCAAAATAAGATGTATGTACAACTCCTTTGATTGCAGTTTACATCTTTTCTTCCAACGAGGTTTTTCGTCTGCCTGTGATCGAATGTGACTTGAGATTACTAACAATTCCAGTCGTTTTTTTCTCCTTCATAGTAGATTTTCCAACCCTTGTCATGTTGGAAAACATCTCAACAGAACTTTTAACATTATTATCTAGATATTGATATTTTTAAGCATCATAAACATTCATCGTAATAAGTTTTTCGTTGAGGAAAAAATGCCCTGGTTTAACGATTTTGGAATAAATATAGATGTGGAAGCCACATTTTTTGGGTATCTCACTAATCTCATATAATATATAAAAACAAGCAAAAGCAAGATAAATCACTAAGGACACACTGTAAGGTGTACTTTGCTCACTGACAGAAATTAAATTGAACTATCAGAAATTTTATTGTTACAGTAAATTTATAAAAGCTTATAACACTTAAGTATAATTAGATTTACGGCAATCTTCAGTTACCTGCGGCACTGGAGCAGGTACGTTGGAGGTTTCAGTAACAGTTTTATTACTCCTCTAGTTCTTGAATAGAGTGTAGAAATGTGTATGCTTGCGATCGCCTCTCCCCTTCCCAAGAGCTTTGAGTTCAGGAAAATGGAAACGATTCTACCTTTTATATTAGGAATGTGTATGCTATTAGCACTCCCCTCCCGTTGACAACTTGTTATTCTTGCGATCGCCACTCCCCCCAAGAGCTTTGAGTTCAGGAAAATAGACACGATTCTGCCTCTTATACTAGGAATGGGTATGTTTCCCGCATCCTCTCCCCCTGTCGAAAACTTGTTTTTTCTTATGATCGCCCCCCTCCCTCTCTACAAAAACTTCAAATTCAGAAAAATAGACCCGACCCTGTCTTTTACACTAGAAATGGGAATGATGCTGATGTCTCCCCCCCGCCCCCCGTCGACAGCTTGCCATACTGTACTTTTGTGATGTCACCGCCCCCCCCCCCCAAAGAGAGAGGCTGGATCCGCCCCTGCATTGAATGTCAGTTGGTGATCCAACTTTGTACCAGGTGAAGACATTTTGTAGAGAAGTTTAGTAACCTTCTTTCATTTAAAGAAAACAGCTGCTGGAAATTATCGATTGTTGGTTGAAGCTCATGCTAAGCAGAGGCTTCGGGAGGTGGGTGCAAGTAGATGCACTTGCACACCTAGCTCCGAGAAAAATTAAAAGATTAAAAATTTTTACGAATCATTACCAAACAGGACATCATTCGTCATTTTCAAAATTTATTTATATACTAAAATTAAACGATATATATGTTAACAATACATTGAATAATGTGAAATTTACTTCTTTAAAAGAATTGGTATGAGTACGAATTAGTTTATAAATTGATGCATACAATCAATAGGATCACATATAAAACGTATCAAAAATGTTTCTAAAAACAAAGTTAATAAAAATTGATTTTACTGTTTTTATTATTTAAGACAAGAACAATTTATTTAGTACATAAACTAATAAAATCCAAATGATAAAAGTAGTGTTTGAATAAAAGTTTAATTATTCCAGGTTCTTTACCAAATTTATCGACAACTGAGTCAGTAAGTTTTTATTTGCCGCCATTCTATCCTTGTGAACACTGAGCATGCAAAGGCCGCTTAACCTGCTGTCACTGCAAGTCTTGACGCGCCATAGGATGCTGAACGAGCATTCAATTGTGCAGATCGTTGCTGGCACAGTTAGTCCAATTTTTATTGTTTTAGATACAGCTGGATAAAATTGGATAGCGTGCCTAACCAAATCACCATAACCAATCTTATAGGCATTCAAGCCTTCGGCTGCGAAATTTGGTTACGATGTTTTCTATGATATTTTGTCCAAATTGTCCGTTTATTTTGGATTATGTTGCATGACTGAACAAGCTTTTCCGTTTGAGGGAAACGATCCTTTAAGGATGATATGAGTGAGTCTAAGTAAGGAACGATGATTGTTATCCTGTAGAAATCTGTGGCATTCTCACACATTGGATTAGCCTTGTGAACTTGCCTAGAAAGTACTCAAGGCCACTTCATCTCCATATCCAGCTTTTCATAAATATCTTTTGCCTTTTTGAAAATCGTAGCGAATTCTAAAGAAGTATCTTTCCGATGAAATTAAAACACATTAATCAGTTTATTAATATGCTCATATACTATTTTCAAATTCATATTAACACCCTGTGATTTATTGCAAACAGGCTCTAGTAACATGGAATCTAGTAACATGGAATATGTAGCAATCACTGCCAGTATTACGATATAAGTTGGGGTAGTTACTGGTTGGAATAATTGATAGGCTGTGGTTCTGGTCGGATGATTAGTTTCATTTTGTACGATATCCCTTAAAACTTGCACTTACTAATCAATATGTTTTCAAAAAATATTCGAAAACTTTTATATTTTGCGGAACATCGTACTTCACAAAGAAAAGGGATTTTCGGAATCTTGTCCCGTCGCAAAGTAATTCCTCTAAAAAAATGTGTGATTTCCTTTGTTATTCCCGTAACATTTCTAACTTCAATAACATCATTCAAATTATTGATAACGGGATTCAATACCTGACTTGTACAATGGAAGAATAATGTCATCGGGTATTTGTCATTAATTAGTTTTTGAACTCCACTAATGTTACCAGCCATAACATGGCCGTGCCAGCTATAGGGACACTCTTCAAATATTTCGCTGTTGTTCTGATACTCTGATTTTTTTAATGGAAAATGACGTATGAATATATTGTATTATTTAATTAACTCATTTTATTTTGATAGATGACATACAATTAAAAGATTTCCATGAAGATTACAATCTGATAAAATGAAATGTGTTCGGTAATACCTTGTAAAGCTTACACCAACTGAGCATATTGCAGGTGATAGTACTAATTATACAAACTATTTTTGTTTTGCATAGAGGGCGCCACTCACTGGCAAACTTACAAAATATTCTGTGGTTAGAAACATCAATAAAACGCTAAGGTGCTACTTCATAATTAAAAATCTAACAATTGTTATATAAGTTTCTTCACAAAGCTTGCTAATATATATATATATATATATATATATATATATATATATATATATATATATATATATATATATATATATATATATATATATATATATTAAACCATGCTACAGTTGAAGTTTTAGATCATTAGATAAGTCATTAACGAACTCGTTGGACCTAATTTATATAAAGTAAAATGTGAAACAGTAAATACAAACTTCTCTCCATCATATCCTTTCTGTGTTAGTGATTGCACAGTTAGAATAAATATATAAAGAAATAATAAAACACAATTTATCCTATTCCACCACCATCGAGATGGTGGCCTACCTGTACCACCATACACTGAACGCGACTTCGCCAACCTCTCGCCAGGTGGCGTATATATGTTTATACGGCTTTCACGGATTCCTCCGTGTGAGATGCATGAGCAGTGGTTATATCCACATTATGCTGTTGTAGTGCTGAAGTCACATTCAGCAAACGTACAACTATATGCAACTCCGTATAACAATTTATTCTAACTGTGAAACCACTAACACAGAAAGAATATGATGGAGAGACGTTTGTATTTACTGTTTCGCATTTTACTTTATTACATACTATTTTCATAAAATATTTCTTATAATGATCTGAGGCTGAATCGATTATACATGCACTAAATAAATATAGTGAATTTCAAAACAAGATAAATTAACTTTTTGATTTCTGCTTGTAGGCCGACTGAGTTGAGGTGATTTTGAAATTTATTGTTAGTAGACTTTTTATTACGTAGAAACCTTCAGAATGATAATAGTAATTATGTCTTTTTGTCTTTTTTGGGGAAAATTTTTTATATAACAATTAAGATGTGAAAAAATAGTTTTTTCAAGTTCTAGGAAAAGCTATTGTTTTTCAGTAAAAAAGCTTCAAACAAAAGTTATGCGCATTCAAAATACCTACACCAGCTAAGGTGAATCCGACTCGGATAATTTGTTCGTTAGTTATTGCAAAGAAACTTGCTAAAATGGCTGTTTTTCAATTGTTTATCAACAATAGAAGCATATAGTGCATTAACTTTATACTGCAACTAAAGAAGCCTCTTGTTGCATACAGCAAATATACAAAATTTCAAATAAAAATGTTTAATAGTTTTTTTCACAGTGAACTTTTTATGTGCCTTTTTATTGTTTATTCTTAGCGATCTAGAGGTCGTACAGCGATTTGCAGGTATGCAAATGAAAGTTCCGAAATGAATTGTTGATCATAAATTGTTGAAACAGATAAACAAAATTGGGGTTCGTTTTTTTCGTTATAATCAAATAGTATAACTCTTCGACAATTGTTCGTATTGAAATGCTGATAAGTGGACGTAATACCTAAGATTTTGACGCCCATTTTGAAAAAAAAAGTGTACAACGACTAGAAGCTGAGATAGTTTTTTTTTTCAAAAAATCACTGCGGAGTTGTTTATTAACATTAAGGGATTATTTAACAAGGAACTCATAGGGAGATGATTAAACTGTTGTATGCAGCAGTCTTCAACTCAATGATTTCAAAATTGTTAATGTAGCAATAGTTTAAAGTTGCACCTACTCCGAGAGTCAGAAAGTGAACAGTAGAGGGGGGCGTTTTTTCAGTCTGCGGCTCGCGAAAAAAACCGTGACTCGGACGCTTCAAATTCGAACAATGAATGATATGTTTTTGTAGTCAAATTACTATTAAACATAGCAATAAACAAATTGTTGCACTTTTATACATTTTATGCATAATTATAATTCTACCGCATTTACGTGCTTTTCAGATTGCGAAAAAATTGTTACAGTGGTCAACAATATACTATTAATTAGGAATATTAAAAATTAGATTGATTTTTAATGTATCTTTAATATTTATCAAGATATAGCATGAAACAAATAGCAACATTTGTTGATAGCATTATTATTTTTCGAAATACAGAAAAAAAACTACATTTGACGATTATATTGTAAGCGATTATCCAATTGAGAATTATTTTAATATTACTTTCAAAGACGATGAAAGTAATAGGGGAGAAAATAATTATGATTATGATAATGATGGTAATGTTGATGATGATGATAATTATGTCAATGAGAGAGTGATGATGATGATGATGAGAGTAATAAAAATGATGACGATGAGAATGATAAAGATGATCATAATTGTAATGATAATAATTAAACCGATAAGGATTTTGAAAATGAGTGTTCATCAATGTCTAAGAAACGGAGAACGGAATAAATATATTTATAGACTTAAGCAAAAGATATGTATGGTAGCAAAACATTTTGTACGTAAAAAATGTTCGTCCAATAAAATAAACAGAAAAGTTAACATGTGTTTTTCTTGTACAACCAATAATTTGGCGGCAAATGACAGTCGCAATTTGTTTCATGTTATAACTCCATAAATATTAATGGTACTTTCTGATTTTTAATATTCCTAATTAGTAGTATACTGCAACTTTAAACTATTACAACATCAACAATTTTGAGATAATTGAGTTGAAAACTGCTGCATACAATAGTTTAACCATCTCCCTATGAGTTCTTACTTAAATAATCCGTTAATAATAAACAACGCAGCAGCGATTTTTGAAAGAAAAATTCTATCTCACCTTCTAGTGGTCGCACAGAATTTGTTTTTTTTTTCGAAATATGCTCCAAAATTTCACCTATTACGTCAACTTATCGGCATTTCGATATCAACAATTGTCGAAGAGTTATTCTATTTGTTTATGACGAAAAAATCAACCACAACTTTGTTTTTCTGTTTCAACAATTTAAAATCAACAATTAATTTGGTCCTTTTTTGTTATTGTTAGTATATCTCGAGCTTTCATGTGCTCACCCGCAGATCACTGTATAATCTCTAGATCGCTGAGAATAAACAATAAAAAGAAAACATAAAATGTTATAACAAATTCACTATGCAAAAAACTGTTAAATATTTTAACTTGAAATTTTGCATACTTGTTGCATGCAACAAGAGGCTTCTTTCGGTTTAGTATAAAGTTAATGCTTTTTTTTTCTATTGTTTACTAAAAATTGAAAAAACAGCCATTTTAGCATTTTTTTGCAATAGCTAACAAAAACAAATTATCCCATTTGAATGAACTTCAGCTCACTTTGTAGATATTTTTAATGCGCACAACTTTTGTTTGAAACTTTTTTTCCGAAACACAATAGCTTCTCCTACAACTTGAAAAAAATTGTTTTTCATCTTAATTGTTAAATAAAAAGTTTACCCCAAAAAAGAAAATGAGACATAAGATACAACATAATTACTATTATCATTCTGAAGGTTTCTACGTAATAAAAGTCTACTAACAATAAATTTTTTCCAGATTCTAATTCCGCTGGCCTATTGTTTATTAAGTGTTTTATGAGAGTGCATCAAATAGTCCCATTAACTACGTATTTGGCGTTTTTCTAACCCAAACAAGAGTTCATGCCCATAGACAGACGAGCGAAGCAGGTCTATTAAAAACGCCATGAACCCAAACTTCTAAACTCACATAACCGGGTAAGCAAAATCATGGCTAGAAGTCTCACCACAGCAAACAAGCAAACGGAACAAGACTATTAAATAAACCTTGAATTCAAGTTGTCTGTGGCTTTATCTGTACCTATTCGCGGTTTGGTGCATTATTTTCAGATAGACGGAAACCATCGTCATTACAAGACAGATTTGTTTGCGGTATATTGTTAAATCGATGAAAAATTTGATAGCCAAAAGAAAATAATTTAGCTAATGCAGCGGAGAACAAAAAAAATTTTTTTAAACTGTAGCAGCCTATATTGTTTTTATCGAAATTGGAGCCTTATTGAACCCTCGCATAAACCTTATTTTTTGCCTTAAAGTGTTGCCATATAATTAAATTTTTTAATATTTTTCGGCCGAAATCAGTATTTCACTTAAATGCTAATACCCACACCACAGATTTTAACTTTTTAGTAAATAATGGTAAGAAGTCTTAGCTCGAATAATTTTATATCATATTATTATAATATTTAGTTTTTTTATACAGAATGTTTAAAATTGACATTTATATATTAGTATTTTCAGTTTCCTTTTACCTCACTTTTTTATGGTTTTTAAACATCAAAATTTGCACATTCATAACAAAACATAGAACAAAGTAAGTCTTGACAATCTGTTCAGAATACATTTTCTGATTTTGAAATGAAGGGAATATTAGGTATTAATATTAATTTTTATTCTTCTGTTATTTTCACTATTGATTTTTTATTACTGGAAAATCTACACAAGAGAATTGTACAGGGTGAGTCAACGATTGGATGAAGTAGGTTTGTGCCTTTTCGGTGAAATTAACAAAAAAACTATATTTATTGTTTGATACAGTTTATTTTTATGCAGATTTTAAAAATATTTAGGACTCTACAGGGTGAGCCAAAAAACTAGGACAGCATAAAGTTGTATTTTTTTAAATAGAACACCCTATATACGAATCGTATTTTCGATTTAGCTTATAATTTTAAATCTTTTTTATTAAGGGTTTACTATAACAAAACTTTATAGTTTCTGAGATAATTAGGTTTAAAAAAAAAAGTCACATTTTCAAGCATCAATTCAATCCTAAATAACATTTTCAATTTTATGACAAATATATTCAAATTTGGAATTTAGCAAGGCCAAGGACAAGTTAACATAATTTTTACCTAATATTTGCAATAAAAGCTACAGGGTGTTGAACACATCGGCTCAAATTTGAACAAGTTTAAATGAATAAATATCTTTTTTTTTAAATGGTACACCCTGTATATTTTCATTTTATTTAATAGAGTAATAAAAACCCTAAAAGTTTTGTTCAATATATCCTACACCTATTTATAATAGTTTTTGAGATATTTCAGTTTTTCTTATTTTCCATACTTTTTTACAGAAATAGTCTTCATTATCATAGTAGCCATGTAAAATAATAAAAAGAAACTACAGAAACAAACAGAATGTGGTTAAATATGATGAAATACATTATTCGTTATATTACAACGGCAATAGTTTAATTAAACATAATGTGAAAAAATTAACACAACAATAACGACAAGGCAAATACATATTTACTTTTATACTAAATTGAAACAAAAAAATTACCTATTAAATACTGAGATTAATTATTTCTTTTTAATAAGTGTTCGAATAAACGACCCTCTTGTGCAATGCACAAATTTAGTCTTTTTTGCAGATTTTCTCGGACCCTGGACAAAATTAGTGGCGTTATTGTTCTACAGGTATCCCTAATCCTGTTTCGCATATCTTCCACTGTTGTTGGTGGATTAATATACACCTTATTTTTAATATAACCCCATAGGAAGAAATCTAATGGGGTGATGTCGCAAGACCTTGATGGCCACTCAATGAAACCCTCACGTCCAATCCATTTTTGCGAATATCGTTGGTCCAAAAACGCACGAACTTCACGATGGTAATGCGGAGGCGCACCATCGTGCTGGAACCACATACTGTCGAGCTCATCCCTATCGAGACCTTGAAGCAGTTGGGGTAGTTCTTCTTGTAGAAAGTTCAGGTAACTATGGCCATTTAGTGGTTCATTAAAAAAGTGGGGTCCAATAATTCGATTATGATGAATACCACACCAAACATTTAATGACCAGTGGTTTTGATGTTGCACCTCTCTAATCCAAAATGGGTTTTCTGTGGCATAATAATGCATGTTGCGTCTATTTACGGCACCGTTACTTCTAAAAGTAGCTTCATCACTAAACATTACCTTGCATAATAAATTTGGATTTAATTGAATCTCCGCATTTATTGTACGACAAAAGTTTACACGACTTTCAAAATCCTGTCCATGCAATTCTTGGTGTAATTCCATGTGATATGGATGATACCTATATTTCTTGGTAGTACGATTAGCGGTGGATTGTGATGTTTCACATAATGCTGCTAACTGACGGCTACCAATATAAGGATTTTCCTGAACATTTAACAATACTTGTAGTTCTTTTTCTTCATTAGTTACTGGTTTGTTGACCACTTTACGTTTTGGATAATCAACAGTACCAGAAGAATCAAATCTTTGCATTAAGTTTTGAAAAGTATGGGTATTAGGCTGGCGTCGATCAGGATACTTCATTTTGTAAATTCTTTGAGCAAGAAGGCAATTTTTTTGAGCCTCTCCTATTGTATAAATCATATCTATTAACTCATTCTTTTTAAAATTCATTTTACAATATAAGATGAATGCAAAAAAAACCAAACTACACTACATAAAAACCAAAAGAAGCGATTGCGGTTATAAATTTGACACATAGAAAAATGTTCTTTTACATTGTTTTTGCCATGGCTACTATGATAATGAAGACTATTTCTGTAAAAAAGTATGGAAAATAAGAAAAACTGAAATATTTCAAAAACTATTATAAATAGGTATAGGATATATTGAACAAAACTTTTAGAGTTTTTATTACTCTATTAAATAACATGAAAATATACAGGGTGTACCGTTTAAAAAAAAATATTTATTCGTTTAAACTTGTTCAAATTTGAGCCGATGTGTTCAACACCCTGTAGCTTTTATTGCAAATATTAGGTAAAAATTATGTTAACTTATCCTTGGCCTTGCTAAATTCCAAATTTGAATATATTTGTCACAAAATTGAAAACGTTATTTAGGATTGAATTGATGCTTGAAAATATGACTTTTTTTCTTTAAACTTAATTATCTCAGAAACTATAAAGTTTTGTTATAGTAAACCTTTAATAAAAAAGATTTTAGATTATAAACTAAATCGAAAATACGATTCGTATATAGGGTATTCTAATTAAAAAAATACAACTTTATGCTGTCCTAGTTTTTTGGCTCACCCTGTAGAGTCCTAAATATTTTTAAAATCTGCGTAAAAATAAACTGTATCAAACAATAAATACAGTTTCTTTGTAAATTTGACCGAAAAGGTACAAACTTACTTCATCCAATCGTTGACTCACCCGGTATAGAGGGACAAAACACCTATTAATTTTATACTTCATTTAAAAAACCATGATTGGTGTGTATCCTCGTTAAAGTCGTTAAGCATCGATTTTTCTTTATTTAAGAGTAAATCTTAAAAAAAAACTCTTAGAGATAAGGGCAACCATGTTAGCATTAATTTAAAGATAAATAAATGCTCTATCGATACATCAATACATGATGTGAAGCACGGCATTATGGATTTTAAAGTTTAAGTGAGATAATCATTTCGGTCAAAAAATATTTACTAATTTAACAACGGTTCATGTTAAGAAAAAAAAATACTATTGAGGGGAGGATACAATGAGAATCCAAATACGATAAAATAATAGAGATTGTTACGTTTAAAAAGAAATAGAAATTGTGCCCCATGCTTTTTAGGGACACCCTGTATGAGCTCAACTATCAGTATAATGTACCCATTAAAAATCTAATTATTACACCACCTGTATAAATATGGCGATCCACGCCCATGCCGACTTCGATTAATGTCGATCTCACGAAACGCTGATTCCTTCAGCGGTGGGCGTCATAGGAGATCTTAAAAGCATCTGGGATACAGCAATTCAATCCCATCACATTTCTCATGTCGTCTAAAAATTAATTATTTTGGCAAAAGCGTGTCATAAAGACGTCCAACTAGATAAAAAAAATCTTTTGAGTTCGCACCAAAAATCGACACAAAATGGATTGCTGCGATCCTCGGTCGCGCTGCTCACGAACAATACGAATATGATGACAGCTTTATTATTTTCTTTGACGCAGTCTGCCGAAGAAAAGAAAATTCAAGATCGCTCATCTAAAATACAAAGTCAAACTATTTTCCGTTGAGTGTCTATATACCATTATTTCAGGCAGAAATAACTTTGAACTTTACGGGCCTAAAACCAACGATGTTTGCGATCACTCTTTCGGATACAAAGATTGTAGGGAGAGGGGCTTCCCTGGTTAGCTGTGGATCTTTGACTGATTCTATTAGCACAGTTTAATGAAGTATCCAAATTTCTTCTTAAAATGTTAAATCCTAGCAATTAGGAACAGAGTGATCAAGGAAAAAATCTCACTGCTGTTTTGATGGTATGTTTGCATATCCTTGCTAAAGATAAAGTCAAACAGATATCGTTAAGTGCAATACAAGTAATAAGAACAGAAGGTTAACATCATTATTTTAGGGAAAGCTAATTTATCATGAAAATAGTATAACTTTTATTTTGGAAATATGCTAAAAGAAGAGTCAAAATCATTTATGATATGTCTTACAAAAACTACTTTATAATAATATATTGTGTAACCTATATCGACTGTTTTTTCATTAAGTTCTAGAAAGAAGGCGATTCGCAATTCAATAGCTATAGATATATTTTTATGTATGTATACAGATTACTTCGTAATGTCTCCATATTTTTTAGTTGAGTTCAGAAAATTTCAATGTTGGTGTCATATCATCTTAGCTGAAATTGTTTCAATAAAATCCAAGATGGTAAGAGAGAATCTTCAGGGTTACTAATTCGAGTGTCAAATTTTTTTTTTAATTTAAATCCAGCCTCGCGGACTAAAAATTTTACATTTCTCAGTTTTATCAAAGGACTTTTGAGGGTGAAAATTATAAATTTAAAAATTATTTTTAAGAATTCAATACGACAGATCCAATATAGCCAACTAAAAATTTAATATGGATTGGATGATTTTTGGGTTACAGATTACGATTTTGAAATTATTTTTCCAAATTTTTCCTAAATTGTCATGGTTTTCGAAGTCGTAGATTATGAATGTAAAGTTAATTTCTAAAAATTCAGTGCGACAGACTAAATTATTGCTTTGGTCAATTTCGTTCAAAATTGGTACTTGGAAATTTTTTTGTTATTGAATTTAATGTAGTTTAAAAAAATTTTAGCTATGACGGATTCTTTTGTTATATGACTCTAAAAAGTTGCTGTGATAGTCTCATATATTTTTGACAGGAATTGGTTCAGTAAAATACGAAATAGCACTTATATTATAGCGGAAAAAAAAATTATAATGTAAGATTTCCCCGAAAATTGGTACGGGAGATCTCGGGACCGTAGATTATGAATCTCTGCAATTTCCACCAAAATTAATATTGTATGTTCAGTTCAATATATTAGACCAAATAATTTACATTTTCCAAGTTCTTCTAAAATTGATGTTATTTAGTTTTCGGGAGCTTAAATTACGAATCTAAAATTAGTTTCTTGAAATAATCAAACCGGGATTAGAAGGTTTCAGAGGCATAGGTTATGAATCTAAAATTCAAGAAATTGGATTTACCATAATCAATTTTTGATTGGTCCAAGTTCATTCAAAATGACCATTCGGAGGATTCACATGAAAAAAAAATTTTCTGATGCTCAATTTAGTGTGGTTGACAATAATTTTTCGTCCCTCAGAACATTCCTAGGTGCACTACGCATTTCGATTAGTACTTAAATAGTTCAAATAATTCACAGTTATCGTGATGGGCTCCATAAATCAAAATCGAAAAATATACTCTAAACACAAAAAATTGAACCTCTGTTTAAAGAAGCGGGAAAAACTCTATATACTTTGATATGTAATTAAAATTTTTGAAGTAGGCAATAGATTATTAATAAATAAAATTAACACGAGATATGAAGTAGCTACAGTAAATAACAAAAATATAAATATGAGTTCAATTTTTATTAAAGCATTAAGTAAAATTAGTTTTCAAGTGACAAAATATTAAATTAAAATAATAAATCAAATAATTATTTCGAATTTTCGAAATTTCATTAAAATAATTATTTTCAGAAGTTATGAAATTATTCGGAAACAAACTATATGGAAATTGAAAAACGCATTTAAATATTAATGGTCAATGGTATCTTCATTATAAAACAAGGAATCTGTGAATAAACTTTCTAGGGCAAACGAATTAACAATCGTCTGCTATAAACCTAGAAGTTTTGTGGGCGAAAGTAAATTCCAAGCCCAAGGAGATTTTTACCGCCCGTTCTTAAAAATTTGTATAAAATTCGGCTAAAAATCAGAAAAAGTATCAGTTTTAAAAACGTAAAGATCAATAAACAACGATGGCCTTCAAAGTAAGTTTAACTGAATTATGTATGTAAATTTTATTTTAGTTTAAAGGCTAATAAAGATTTTTTTATTTTTCTATATATTGCTTGGTGCAATATTTAGGGTAAGTAGAATAAAAAAAAAACGAAAAACTGCAGCAGATATGCAAAAATTATGAAATCACTTACTCATAATTTCAACTTTTAATTCTATACATGGGCTATTCTAAGTATTTTTCAGCCTTACGATGCATAGTTCTCTTTTCCCTAAGGATAATTTAAGAGAGAACAATTATTTCAGGACGATATTCTGCTCAAATTAAATACAAAAGTAATAATAAGTTTAAATTAATTTGCAAAAATGGGGGAACTGGTTGTTAAAAAATCTAAATTTAATTTTTTTTATTTTTAGATCCTCATCCTTGCTGCTACCTTGGCTCTTGCCAATGCTGGAATCCTTAGTGCTCCAGCTGCAGTAGCTTACTCAGCTCCAGCTGCAGTAGCTTACTCAGCTCCAGCCGTAGCAGCCTACTCAGCCCCAGCCCTAGCTGCTGCTCCAGTTGTAGCTGCTTACTCAAGCCCCGCAGTGGTATCAAAATCTGTCAGTACTACTTACCAAAGTCACCCAACACCAATTGCCACTCAAACAATCGCCGCTCCCGCTGTCGTTTCTGCCTACTCCGCTGCTCCAGTTGTCAGCTCCTACTCTGCCCCTGCTTTAGCTTACTCTGCCCCAGTAGTAACCAAATCTGTAGCTGCACCTGTGGTAACAAGTTACGCTGCCCCTGCTCCCCTAATTTCTGCTGCTCCAGTTGTAGCTAAAGCCGCTCCTGTAGCATATGCTGCTGCTCCAGCTCTGGCTTACTCTGCTGGTCCTGCTGTTGCTTACTCTGCTGGTCCAGCTTTGACTTATTCTGCTAGTCCAGCTTTGGCTTACTCAGCTCCAGCTGTAGTCAAATCAGCTCCAGCTTTAGCTTACTCTGCACCAGTCTGGTAATTATCGAAATTTAAGCAAATTAATTTATTTTTCCCAAGATCTAAATTATAAATAAAAATTTTTTATTAAATTTAAATTGTTTTTATTTTATATTGCTTGTTTCTTACCAACCAAACAACTTTAGCAATTATTTAGTGCAATAAATAAAATGTTCTAAACATATTTAGTCAAGGAGCCCAGTGGGTTTTCATAGCCGATAAAGAGACATGAGTCCACCAAAGTTTTATATATATATATATATATATATATATATATATATATATTTTGACCCCCTGAATACGAATATCGAGGGTGGATTCCCGAAAAATGCTCAAGTAAAAACACAGTCTTTTGTAAAATAAAAAATATTTTTGTATTTTTCAGCCGATTTCAAGTAAAAAGTAGCTCTTGTGATTTTTCCGTCCGACGCATAGTTGTTAAGTTAAAAATTGTTAAACATTTCAAGAATGGCATTTTCTGCAACTTTTCAACATGAATAACTTTTGATTAAATAAATATTTTCTAATTCTGAGCCCAGCAATTGATAATTCAAGTCAAGAACTATATGCCACGATTAATCGCAATCGCAAATCGCTTTTTAACATTATAAACAAATAGCGTTTCATCAATTACGTACGCGCCGCCGTGTATCACTGATCCTTGCATTAGTAATTTAAACACATTATATATATATATATATATATATATATATATATATATATATATATATATATATATATATTTATATATATATATATATATATATATATATATATATATATATTCCGTGTTAGAGGTTACACAGTGAATGAATTGCTACAGAACACAATTCATCCTATTACACCACCATCAAGATAATGGCCTACCTGTACCACCATACCGAGAAGAAAGTCAAAACTTACCCTTCCCGCCACAGTGACATGGCAAAGGTACATGTTTCGTCTCTACTAGACTCATCAGGGTACCGACATGCCCCTGTTTGTGCAAAAGACAGATCGGAAGGATTTATGCAACACTAAACGCGGCTTCGTCGACATCCCACCGGCTGGCGTATATATGTTTATGAGGCTTTCACGGATTCCTCCATATGAGATGCAATAGCAGTGGATATATCCACATTATGCCGTTGTAGTGCTGAAGTCACATTCAGCAAATGTACAACAATATGCAACTCCGTGAATAGGAGGAATTCGTGAAAGCCTCATAAACATATATACGCCAGCCGGCAGGAGGTCGGCGAAGCCGCGTTTAGTGTTGCATACTTCCTTCCGATCTGTCCTTTGCACAAACATGTGCATGTCGGTCCCCTGATGAGTCTAGTAGAGACGAAACATGTACTTCTGCCGTGGCGGGGAGGGTAAGTTTTGACTTTCTTCTCGGTATGGTGGTACAGGTAGGCCATTATCTTGATGGTGGTGTAATAGGATGAATTGTGTTCTGTAGCAATTCATTCACTGTGCAACCTCTCACACGGAAAAGATATGATGGAACGAAGTTTGTAATTACTGTTCGCATTCTACTTCATCTATTCACGGAGTTGCATATAGTTGTACGTTTGCTGAATGTGATTTCAGCACTACAACGGCATAATGTGGATATATCCACTGCTATTGCATCTCACACGGCGGAATCCGTGAAAGCCTCATGAACATATATATATATATATATATATATATATATATATATATATATATATATATATATATATATATATATATATATATATATACATATATATATATATATATATATATATATATATATATATATATATGTGTATGTATATATATATATATATATATATATATGTGTATGTATATATATATATATATATATATATATGTTCATGAGGCTTTCACGGATTCCGCCGTGTGAGATGCAATAGCAGTGGATATATCCACATTATGCCGTTGTAGTGCTGAAATCACATTCAGCAAACGTACAACTATATGCAACTCCGTGAATAGATGAAGTAGAATGCGAACAGTAATTACAAACTTCGTTCCATCATATCTTTTCCGTGTTAGAGGCTGCACAGTGAATGAATTGCTACAGAACACAATTCATCCTATTACACCACCATCAAGATAATGGCCTACCTGTACCACCATACCGAGAAGAAAGTCAAAACTTACCCTCCCCGCCACGGCAGAAGTACATGTTTCGTCTCTACTAGACTCATCAGGGGACCGACATGCACATGTTTGTGCAAAGGACAGATCGGAAGGAAGTATGCAACACTAAACGCGGCTTCGCTGACCTCCTGCCGGCTGGCGTATATATGTTTATGAGGCTTTCACGGATTCCTCCTATTCACGGAGTTGCATATTGTTGTACATTTGCTGAATGTGACTTCAGCACTACAACGGCATAATGTGGATATATCCACTGCTATTGCATCTCATACGGAGGAATCCGTGAAAGCCTCATAAACATATATACGCCAGCCGGTGGGATGTCGACGAAGCCGCGTTTAGTGTTGCATAAATCCTTCCGATCTGTCCTTTGCACAAACAGGGGCATGTCGGTACCCTGATGAGTCTAGTAGAGACGAAACATGTACCTTTGCCATGTCACTGTGGCGGGAAGGGTAAGTTTTGACTTTCTTCTCGGTATGGTGGTACAGGTAGGCCATTATCTTGATGGTGGTGTAATAGGATGAATTGTGTTCTGTAGCAATTCATTCACTGTGCAACCTCTAACACGGAATATATATATATATATATATATATATATATATATATATAATGTGTTTAAATTACTAATGCGTACGTAATTGATGAAACGCTATTTGTTTATAATGTTTGCGATTGCTATTAATCGTGGCATATAGTTCTTGACTTAAATTATCAATTGCTGGGCTCAGAATTAGAAAATATTTTTTTAATCAAAAGTTATTCATGTTGAAAAGTTGCAGAAAATGCCATTCTTGAAATGTTTAACAATTTTTAACTTAACAACTATGCGTCGGACGGAAAAATCACAAGAGCTACTTTTTACTTGAAATCGGCTGAAAAATACAAAAATATTTTTTATTTTAAAAAAGACTGTGTTTTTACTTGAGCATTTTTCGGGAATCCACCCTCGATATTCGTATTCAGGGGGTCAAAATATATATATATATATATATATATATATATATATATAAAAAACTTTGGTGGACTCATGTCTCTTTATCGGCTATGAAAACCCACTGGGCTCCTTGACTAAATATGTTTAGAACATTTTATTTATTGCACTAAATAATTGCTAAAGTTGTTTGGTTGGTAAGAAACAAGCAATATAAAATAAAAACAATTTAAATTTAATAAAAAATTTTTATTTATAATTTAGATCTTGGGAAAAATAAATTAATTTGCTTAAATTTCGATAATTACCAGACTGGTGCAGAGTAAGCTAAAGCTGGAGCTGATTTGACTACAGCTGGAGCTGAGTAAGCCAAAGCTGGACTAGCAGAATAAGTCAAAGCTGGACCAGCAGAGTAAGCAACAGCAGGACCAGCAGAGTAAGCCAGAGCTGGAGCAGCAGCATATGCTACAGGAGCGGCTTTAGCTACAACTGGAGCAGCAGAAATTAGGGGAGCAGGGGCAGCGTAACTTGTTACCACAGGTGCAGCTACAGATTTGGTTACTACTGGGGCAGAGTAAGCTAAAGCAGGGGCAGAGTAGGAGCTGACAACTGGAGCAGCGGAGTAGGCAGAAACGACAGCGGGAGCGGCGATTGTTTGAGTGGCAATTGGTGTTGGGTGACTTTGGTAAGTAGTACTGACAGATTTTGATACCACTGCGGGGCTTGAGTAAGCAGCTACAACTGGAGCAGCAGCTAGGGCTGGAGCTGAGTAGGCTGCTACGGCTGGAGCTGAGTAAGCTACTGCAGCTGGAGCTGAGTAAGCTACTGCAGCTGGAGCACTAAGGATTCCAGCATTGGCAAGAGCCAAGGTAGCAGCAAGGATGAGGATCTAAAAATAAAAAAAATTAAATTTAGATTTTTTAACAACCAGTTCCCCCATTTTTGCAAATTAATTTAAACTTATTATTACTTTTGTATTTAATTTGAGCAGAATATCGTCCTGAAATAATTGTTCTCTCTTAAATTATCCTTAGGGAAAAGAGAACTATGCATCGTAAGGCTGAAAAATACTTAGAATAGCCCATGTATAGAATTAAAAGTTGAAATTATGAGTAAGTGATTTCATAATTTTTGCATATCTGCTGCAGTTTTTCGTTTTTTTTTTATTCTACTTACCCTAAATATTGCACCAAGCAATATATAGAAAAATAAAAAAATCTTTATTAGCCTTTAAACTAAAATAAAATTTACATACATAATTCAGTTAAACTTACTTTGAAGGTCATCGTTGTTTATTGATCTTTACGTTTTTAAAACTGATACTTTTTCTGATTTTTAGCCGAATTTTATACAAATTTTTAAGAACGGGCGGTAAAAATCTCCTTGGGCTTGGAATTTACTTTCGCCCACAAAACTTCTAGGTTTATAGCAGACGATTGTTAATTCGTTTGCCCTAGAAAGTTTATTCACAGA
The DNA here is from genome assembly GCA_034092305.1 of Diaprepes abbreviatus. Lineage (NCBI taxonomy): Eukaryota > Metazoa > Arthropoda > Insecta > Coleoptera > Curculionidae > Diaprepes > Diaprepes abbreviatus. Next base: position 21,625,579 of record JASJET010000031.1, read on the forward strand.
TTCCTTGTTTTATAATGAAGATACCATTGACCATTAATATTTAAATGCGTTTTTCAATTTCCATATAGTTTGTTTCCGAATAATTTCTTCATAACTTCTGAAAATAATTATTTTAATGAAATTTCGAAAATTCGAAATAATTATTTGATTTATTATTTTAATTTAATATTTTGTCACTTGAAAACTAATTTTACTTAATGCTTTAATAAAAATTGAACTCATATTTATATTTTTGTTATTTACTGTAGCTACTTCATATCTCGTGTTAATTAGTTATTTTATTTATTAATAATCTATTGCCTACTTCAAAAATTTTAATTACATATCAAAGTATATAGAGTTTTTCCCGCTTCTTTAAATAGAGGTTCAATTTTTTGTGTTTAGAGTATATTTTTCGATTTTGATTTATGGAGCCCATCACGATAACTGTGAATTATTTGAACTATTTAAGTACTAATCGAAATGCGTAGTGCACCTAGGAATGTTCTGAGGGACGAAAAATTATTGTCAACCACACTAAATTGAGCATCAGAAAATTTTTTTTTCATGTGAATCCTCCGAATGGTCATTTTGAATGAACTTGGACCAATCAAAAATTGATTATGGTAAATCCAATTTCTTGAATTTTAGATTCATAACCTATGCCTCTGAAACCTTCTAATCCCGGTTTGATTATTACAAGAAACTAATTTTAGATTCGTAATTTAAGCTCCCGAAAACTAAATAACATCAATTTTAGAAGAACTTGGAAAATGTAAATTATTTGGTCTAATATATTGAACTGAACATACAATATTAATTTTGGTGGAAATTGCAGAGATTCATAATCTACGGTCCCGAGATCTCCCGTACCATATAGTTGTACGTTTGCTGAATGTGATTTCAGCACTACAACGGCATAATGTGGATATATCCACTGCTATTCCATCTCACACGGCTTAATCCGTGAAAGCCTCATGAACATATATATATATATATATATATATATATATATATATATATATATATATATATATATATATATATATATATATATATATATATATATATATATATATGTATATGTATATATATATATATATATATATATATATATATATATATATATATATATATATATATGTATATGTATATATATATATATATATATATATATATATATGTATATGTATATATATATATATATATATATATATATATATATATATATATATATATATATATATATGTATATGTATATATATATATATATATATGTATATGTATATATATATATATATATATATATATATATATATATATATATACATATATATATAATTTTTCTTTATTTTGTCTTTTCTTGGGTTTAGGTTCTATATTTAATAAATACACAAAACGATTGACGTTTCGCCCTTTATTCAAGGCATTTTCAAAATTTTTTCCTAAAAAAATATATAATTAAAATACATCACTTATACATAATATATGTATATATATATATATATATATATATATATATATATATATATATATATATATATATATATGCATTGGTGTTTTTCCTGTTTTTAATGCGTTCATCAGCCAACATCACAACTGCCATCGAGTGATGTTTCCTTGACGCTTGCTTGACTTAAATGGGCGTGCTGGTCCTCGTCTTCCTTTTTATAGTTTGGCGCTGGCTCAGATTATATCTTGGTAATGTCTGGTTGGTTTCCTTGCTTGCTCGGATCTAGGCCTCCTCTCGGCTCGCTCTCCTGTTTCTCTCTGGTGTATTATTTTCGGGTGATTAGGGTTTTCCATGTGTTTGAGATGTTTTGTGCATCATCTCTCTTGTTAAGGTTTTTAATGTTTTTTATTTTGAGAGCCAGCCGAGGATGCCAACATATATATATATATATATATATATATATATATATATATATATATATATATATATATATATATATATATATATATATATATATATATATATGGTTCAAAAAATCTTTTTTTTTAAATTGAAATTCGAAAATTTATGAAAGTTATGAATAAGTTGGATAAAAGGTGCTCTTCGGACGCACAAATTTTAAACATGTTTTTCTCAAAACCACGTTTTCCGAACGGGCGTGCACGATAACGCAAGAATGGTTTGAAAAAATGCATACAAAAAAATACTGAAAAAATTAAACTTTTACAAAAAACGTTGTAATATTCAAAAAAAATATAAAAAAGAGAAGATATTCCTGGGAACATAATAATAAACAAAAAGTTATACACTAAGACGTTCAACTAGATAAAAAAATCCTTGTTTTCATATCAAAAATCGACAGAAAATGGATCGCCGCGAGCCTCGACCGGGCTGCTCGTAAACAATAGAAATATGATGACGGTTTTATTATCTCCTTTAACGCAGTCCGCCGAAGTCAACAAGATTCAAAGGAATCACGTCACAGGCGCGGCTGGCCATATTTATAACCACCTTTAGGTCGCTCACCTAAAATAGAAAGTCATGGGCAAAAGTCTCCCAACGTAAAACTACTTTCCGTTAAGTATCTATAAAACATTATTTCAGGCAGAAATAACTTTGAACTTCATGGGTCCAAAACCGACGATTTTTGCAGTTCTTCTTTTCTGATGAAAAGGTTGTAGAGAGGGGGACTTCCATAGTTAGCCTGTGGATTTTTGTGTGACTCTATTAGCACAATTTAATGATATATCCAAATTTCTTCTAAACTGTTAAATCCTAGTAATAAGAAAATAACAGAGTGATGAAGAAAAAGAATCTCACCGCTATTTTGATGCTATGTCTGCATATCCTTGGAAAAGATAAAATCAAACAGAAATCGTTAAGTGAAATAAGAACAGAAGCTAATTTATCATGAATATAGTATAACTGTTACTTTGGAAATATGAGTCAAAATCATTTATGAATATGCAACATGTATTACAAAAAAACACTTTATAGCAATATATTATGTAACATATGTCGACTGTTTTTTGAGTTCCAGAAAGAAGTAGATTGGCAGTTCAACAGCTATAGATATATTTTAATGTATTTATGCAAATTACGAAGTGTAATGTCTCCATCGATTTCAGTCATTTTTTTTTGCGTTGTGTTCACAAAGGTTTGTATATTGGTTTCATGTCATTTTGACTGAAATTGTTTCAATACAATCCAAGATGGTCCGGGATAGTTTCCTGGGTCACAGATTCGGGTCCAAAATTATTGTTTTTAAATTTAATCCAATCTGGCGGACTAAAAATTTTTCAATTTTGTCCAACATTGATATCAGGGGACATTTGAGGGTTTAATTATAAATTTCAAAATTATTTTTAAGAATTTAATATGACGGATCCAATATAGCGAACTAAAAATCTAACATGGATTGGAGAATTTTTGAGGGTACAGATTAGGAATTTGAAATTATTTTTCGAAATTTTTCCAAAATTGTTATGGTTTTTGAAGTAGTAGATTACGAATTTAATGTAGTTTAAAATAAGTTTAGCTACGACAGATTCTTTTGTTAACCGACTTTAAAAAATAAAAAGATGCTCAATTCTACGCCATATATTTTTCAGTTATGTACAGGCAGTTGTTGGGGTAGTCCCATATATTTTTGACTGGAATTAGTTTAGTAAAATACAAAAGAGCGCTTATATTATGGCGGAAAAAATTGTAATGTAAGATTTCTTCGAAAATTGGGGAGATCTCGGTACCGTAGATTATGAGTGTCTCCAATTCCCATTAAGTTTTCCAGTTGAATATGTTAGATTCAATATATAATACTAAATAATTTACATTTTCTAAGTTCTTCTAAAATTGATATTAGGAAGTTTTCGGGAGTTTAGACTACGGATATAAAATTAGTTTATTGAAATAATCTAACTGAGATTAGAAGTTTTCAGAGGCATAGGTTATGAATTTAAAATTCAAGAAAGCGGATTTACTATAATCAATTTTTGTTTGATCCAAGTTCATTCAAAATGGCCGTTTGGAGGATTCTCATAAACAAAAAGTTTTTGTTGCTTAGTTTAGTGGGTGACAATAAATTTGCGTCCTTGGAAACATTCCTACGTGCACTCCGCATTTCGATTAGTGTACAATAGTTCAAATAATTCACCGTTATCGTAATGGGTTTTACAACATAAAATTCAAAAAATATAATCTAAACACAAAAATAATTAAACCTCCTACAAAAAAAGCGCCAAAAACCAAAAAAAATGTGTAAATTTTTATGCGTAATCAAAATTTTTGAAATCGGTGATAGATTATTAAAAATAAAATAAATAATTACTAACACAAGATATAGACGAGCTACAGTAAATAACAAAAATAGAAATATGTATTCAATTTTTATTAAAGCATTAAGTGAAATTAATTTTCCAAGTGACAAAATAAATATTAATAAACATATTAAGTTAAACTAATAAATCAAATAAAGTTAGCAGCTTTGGCAAAAAATTTTAAATTTTAGTTAATGCTAATAAAATAGTTAATTTAATTAAAATAATTATTTTTAGCTAGTATATAGAAATTGAAAAACGCATGTAAATATTAATGGTACATTCATTATAAAACAAGGAATCTGTGAATGAACTTTCCGGGGCAAACGAATTAACCATCGTCTGCTAAAGCTATCAACCTAGAAGTTTTGTGGGCGAAAGTAAATTCCAAGCCCAAGATTTTTACCGCCCGTTCTTAAAAATTTGTATAAAATTCGGCTAAAAACCAGAAAAAGTATCAGTTTTAAAAAACGCAAAGATCAACAAACAACGATGGCCTTCAAAGTAAGTTTAACTGAATTATGTATGTAAATTTTATTCTAATTTAAAGGCTAATAAAGATTTTTTTATTTTTCCATATATTGTTTAGTGCAATATTTAGAGTAAGCTGCTAAAGGCTTTGCTAACTTCAGATTATTCTAGAATAAAAATATACGAAACAAACTGCTGTAGATATCCAAAAATTATGAAATTACTTAGTGATAATTTCAACTTTAAATTTTACACATGACATATTCTAAGTATTCTCAGCCCTACAATGCATAGTTCTCTTTCACCTAAAGATAATTTAAAAGATTCGCCTAAAGATAATTTAAAAGAAAACAATTATATCAGGAAAACATTCTGCTCAAATTAGATACAAAGGTAATAATAAGTATAAATAAATTTGCAAAATTGGGGAAATTGGTTATTCAAATATTTAAATCTAAGATTTTTTTTATTTTCAGATCCTTGTCCTTGCTGCTACCTTGGCTCTAGCCAATGCTGGAATCCTTAGTGCTCCAGCGGCAGTAGCTTACTCAGCTCCAGCAGTAGCAGCTTATTCAGCTCCCGTCGTTTCTGCTTACTCCGCTGCTCCAGTTGTCAGCTCCTATTCTGCCCCTGCTTTAGCCTACTCTGCCCCAGTAGTAGCCAAATCTGTAGCTGCTCCAGTTGTAACAAGTTACGCTGCCCCTGCTCCCCTAATTTCTGCTCCAGTTGTAGCTAAAGCCGCTCCTGTAGCATATGCTGCTGCTCCAGCTGTGGCTTACTCTGCTGGTCCCGCTGTAGCTTACTCTGCTGGTCCAGCTTTGGCTTATTCTGCTGGTCCAGCTTTGGCTTACTCTGCTCCAACTGTAGTCAAATCAGCTCCAGCTTTAGCTTACTCAGCACCAATCTGGTAATTATCGAAATTTAAACCAATTAATTTATTTTTCACAAGATTTAAATTATTTCACTTACTATTTTGAGAGTTAGCGTTGAAATTTTTTGTAAATAAATAAAAAAATTTTAAAACATTTAAATAGTTTTATTTTATGTTATTTGTATCTAAGTAACCAAGCACCTATAGCAATTATCTAGAACAACAAATAAAATGTTCTAAAAATCTTTAGTCTAGGAACCCAGTGAGTTTTCGAAACCGGTGAAAAGACATCCACCAAAACTTTTTATAGGTATTTTGACCCCTTGATTACGATTACCGAGGGTGGGTCCCCAAAAAATAGTCAAGTAATTTATTATAATTAAAAACATTGTTTTTTTTTTGTACAGTAAAAAATATTTGAATATTTCTCAAACGATTTTCAACAAATAGTATCACTATTGATTTTTCAATCTATCCGAGGTAAAGTTATTGAGTTAAAAATCGTTTAATATTTGCAAAATTGCTTTTTTGCCACTTTTTGAGATGAATAACTTTCGATTAAATAAATATTTTCAGATTTTGCGTCTAACAATTGATAGTTCAGGTCAAGAACTACAAGCTCGGATTATACATAATGGAAAAATGTTATGTTTTTGTTGCTTTTTAAAGCTATAAATATATATTGTGTCATCAGTTACAACGTACGCGCCGCCATGTATGACGAGAAGTCATACTGATCATTGTATTAATACATTGAACGCGTTCAAAGTATTAATACAGTGATCACTATGACTTCTCGTCATACATGGCGGCGCGTACGTTGTAACTGACAGAAATTTATCTCCGTTAATTTGCAAGTCAATTTTGAAATCGGTCGAGCCGTTCTTGAGTTATCCTGCATGCCAGTTCGGAAAAAGTGGGTTTGGGAAAAACAATTTTGTAGGGTCACTTTTAAGTTTCTTATAAGTGTTAGTATCATCAAAAAATTGTTCCAAACTAAAAATAACGCACTAATTAAAAAACTATTAAAAAATCAACATATAACTGAGGAAGAAAGTAAAAAATTAACAATACATAATGCTATAGCACCAAAAATTTATGGGTTACCTAAATTACACAAACCAAATACACCTCTCAGACCAATTGTCTCAAGCATACAGTCCCCTTTTTATAACCTGTCCAAATACCTATCAAATTGCCTAACAAACATCACAGGAAAAAATAATCACTATATAAAAGACTCTTTCACATTTAAACAATTCATTGATACAATACAAATACCAACAAATTATAAATTAGTTTCACTAGATGTAGTTTCTTTGTATACAAATATACCCAATGACATCATTCCCAAAGTTTTGGAAGAAAAATGGGACGATTTAAAAGAACACACAACATTGACACTCAATGAATTTATAGAATCTGTAAAACTTACAATAAATAATAATTATTTCCAATTCAAAGATAGTTTGTACCAACAATTAGACGGTTGTGCTATGGGTTCACCAATCTCCTCAACAATAGCACAAATAGTTATGGAATATGTAGAAGAAGAAGTATTGAAAAAACTGGATTTTAATGTAATCTTTTTTAAACGCTATGTAGATGACTGTTTGGCTGCTGTACCCGAAAACAAAATAGATAGCTTGTTACAATATTTTAATAATTTCCACCCAAAACTGAAATTTACAGCTGAAATTGAAATAGAACAAAAAATAAACTTTTTAGACTTAACTTTACACAGAAATAAGACGGATAATAGTCTTCATACAAAATGGTACACGAAAGATACTTGGTCGGGCCGGTATTTGAATTTTAACTCTGAACATCCAAATAAACAAAAAAATAGTGTCATAATCGGCTTAGTTGATCGAGCTATAAAATTATCTTCACTCGAATTTCGCCCAGAAGTGCTAAAAAAAGTGGAAGAAACCCTAATAATGAACCATTTTCCTAAGCTACTCATAAAAAAAATAATTAAACAAAGAACCTATTTACATTATAACACAAACAAAAAAAATAAAATTAACAATACCAAAACACAAAACACTTTCATTGCATTATCGTATATATACCAACTGTCTGAAAAAATAAAATATATTTTGGATAAACGTAACATAACGGTATGCCATAAGGCGAACAATTTACTTGGGTCATTTTATACGAAGTTAAAAAGCAAAATTCCCACCAAAAAAAGATCTAACGTAATATATGCAATTCCATGCCTAAATTGTCCTAAGAAATACATTGGCATGACGACACAATATATTGAAAATAGAGTGAATGGACACAAGTATACTAAAAACGCATCGACATCTTTACATAAGCATGAACAAACATCTAAGCATGAATTTGATTTTAAAAACACCCATATTTTAGATACTGACAGAAATTATCATAAATTAGTCATCAAAGAAATGATACACATAAAAAAAGATAAAAATGTTGTAAATGACAAGCAAGATGTCAAAAATTTAAGTCAGATATACTATAATTTGATTTTTGAATAAAACATGCTTGAAGCGACTCTATAATAAATATGAGAAATAATGTAATGATGCTTGGAACGATTTCATATACACTCATACAGGTGAAAGAACGTCATTAAAAAATAAATAATAATCTTTTTTCCTATTTTTTGCTTTTATAAAAATAAATCTATCCATACAAATTGCATACCAAAGATCATAATTGAATTTATTTTTAAACATACACACAAAACTACTTTCAAGGTATGTACTATTTTATAATCTTCACTATTTTAACCTGTTTGTATTGTTTTAAATTTTAAATTTTAAACTTTAAGACTATTTTAAAATCTGTTTTGTTTTTATTAATTTTAATTAAATTAAAAATATAAAAGTGTAATTACTGTGATATATGTTTATTATATAAAAAATTCTGTAATTTTTGTAGATGTAAAATAAATATACCAAGCTCTTTTGAAGAAGCTCGCTATGTAGAGCGAAACGTCAGAAAGAAAATTATTGTCCTTTGTTTCTCTAATGAAAAACCTATACCCAAGAAAATATTAAAAAAAAAATATTTAACAAAAGGTTTAAGATACAAAAATAAATTATATATATATATATATATATATATATATATATATATATATATATATATATATATATATATGCACTGGTGTTTTCCGGTTCTCAATCCGTTCGTCAATAGAAAAATGTTCACGATGTTTGGCCAACATCACAACTGGCATTTTCAACTGATGGTGTCTGCCTTTTTATAGTTTGGCGCTGGCTCAGGTTATACCTTGGTTCTGTCTGGTTGGTTTCCTTGCTTGCCTGGGTCTGGGCCTTCTCTCGGCCTGCTCTGCTGTTTCTCTTGTGTGTTATTTTTGGTTGGGTTTTGATTAGGGTTTTCCATGTATTTGAAATGTTTTGTACATCATCTCTCTTGTTAGATTTTTATGGTTTTCGATTTCAAAACCCAGCCGAGGAGGTCAATTCATATGGTTTTTTTTTTCAAATGAGTAAGTTGAAAAAAAATTGCTTCTCGGACGCACAAACTTTAAACGTGCTTTTCCCAACACCACGTTTTCCGAACTGACTAACACGATAGCTCAAAAACGGTTTGACTGATTTCAAAATTAACTTGCAAATTAACGGAGATAAAGTTCTGTAAGGAAAGTCGCTTCCTTTTAAAAAAAAATGCATAAAGTTCGACAAAAAAAGGCTGAAAAAAATTAAACTTTTATAAAATACGTTATGATATTTAAAAAAACCGAAACGACGTTCCTGGAGACATAATAATAAACAAAAATGTTATATACTTTTTGTTCTAGATTCAATTCCGAAGGCTCTGGAATGCAAACCAATTGCCCTCGCTATAACAGCGTGTTCCACTCTGAGTATTCAAATCTCAAGACTGAGACGGAACTTTACAAATTTTACAGATCTATCAAATTTCATGTTCGTATGCCATATACCTTTTTTTGCAATTCATACACAAAGTGTAGTCAGAAAAATGATGCCTACATTTATTGGTCCCCTTAAAACATTTAATATATAATTCGCCAACTTTTACCGATGACATATACTTATAAATTGTATTATACATATAGAATGAAAACTGAAATAAATTATTTAAGAAAAGGCCAGAATAAGTTCATAAATACGTTAATCTTTAGTTTCTATTGCCCTATGTCTAGAATATTGTTATGAATTTTACCCTGCATGTAGAGATTGAAACCGCGGCCACCATACCATATTTTAAATAAAGTTGCTAATAGATTTTAAAAAACGAATCTTGAACAAACGATTTTTAGTGTAGCGAAATATGTAGTAACTGTCATTTCCTTAGTGTACATAAGAAAACTGGCCAAAAAGTTTGGTTTATCAAAGGTCAAATTGCAATGGTTTTAATTGATTTTGGAGTATCACTCTAAAAAATTTATTAGTATCATCATACGTTGGAAATCTGGAGAATAAACATTTTTTTTTAAATGCACCATTTAAATTAATCTCACAGAATACAAATAATAAGGATCAGTTATACTGATAGACTCGAAGCCCAAACGGAAGTAGCCCATTCGTTTCAAGAAAATCTTGAACAAGATACTATCAAAACACGATATTGTGAATTAGTTCACGAGAGAGATAGGTCAAGAGAGAAACAACATACTGTGAATGCGTGCTATACAATTAGCACGAAAATATAATAACTTCCACATAATCGCAGTGATTAATTTTGTCAACATGAATCCCTATATAATGTACCTTATTCAAGAACTTGCAAAAGATGATCCAAACCGCCATCTTAAATTTTGTGAGTACCTAATTGATTCGCTTGATCAAAATTAGTTTTCTATAGAATGAGTACTTCTCTCAGATTAATGTAATTTTACCTCAAATCGTCAGGTTAATCGACAAAGCTGTCTGTACTGGTCGGTGAAAAATAATATTTGGACAGGAATAATCAATATTTTTTGAGAAAACTCTCAATGTTATTGTTTCTGCATGAAAATCTTATCCATGCTTTATTTATCTTATTTCCAAATAACATGGCATCCGATTTACATGACAATAAGATCTAATTTCAACAAAATAATGCATGGGTTTATTATGCTCAAAATATATGGCAATATTTGGATGTAGTTATTCCTAATAAGTAGATGTACAGTAAAACCACCAGATCTAATTCCGAAAACAAACTAACTTTTTCATTTTGGCCAGTTTAGTAATAAAAGAAAACAATTTTTTTATTCTTAAATTTTTAAGGTTCAAAAGTTATTTGTCTTATTATTTTACCTGTCAAATTAAATTCTTATAACGATAGGTGTTATGTTTTGTTTTAATATAATTACCATACGACACATTATTCTAGAAGAAAAAACTGAAAAAATAAAAATAAAAAATCCCTTCAACTTAATATAGGACAGATTCTGATGTGCCGTGCGTTACACATACAGGATTGCCACAACAAGGGCCATCTTGGTTGCGTGTTGAATGACACCATGTAACAAAATTTATTAAGAATTAGTTTTTATTATAAAGAACCTTGGAAATTTTTTCACGTTTTGAATTTATATCGCTAATATATGTTGAATTGCAACCTCTGGCAAAAAATGGTCTCGCTTTTCCTAAAATGTCCTGCTTTTCTTCCTTATAAATGCTAAAAACTTGGCCATTTTATTAAAAAAAAAAGATAATCGGAATGATACATAATTTTTCGCTAATGTTAACAACAAGGGCTAGTTTCCGTTAAAATGAAATTATTGGAATACAAATATAATTAGGTATAATTAAAAGAAAATAATGGTCAATGGCATTTTCATAATAAAACAATATATTTGCCGATGAATGACAACGAGTTGACCATGATTTAGTAAGACCATCAGCCTAGAAGTGTTGTAGGCGAAAGTAAATTCACGTCCAAGGAGATTTTTGCCATCCGTTCTTAAAATTTCATATAAAATTCGACCGAATATCTGGAATAGTATCAGTTTTGAAAAACGAAAAGATCAACAATCAACAATGGCATTCAAAGTGAGTATAACTATTAATGTATGTAGTTTTTTATTTAGAGGATCACAAACAAGAAATTTTTTTTAGTTCTTGACGTTAACTACTGAGGACTACTCTGCCTCTTAAGGAAAACATAATTCGGGAAAAAATTCACATTTCACATAACATAAGAAGAAAATTTAGATGTTTGTTTCTCCAGCAAAATAATGCGCGGCAAAAAAATTAGTAAATTTTTATAATCTGATAATTGAACATGTCCAGTTCTGAATTTTACAGCCTTGAGCTGTTTAAATCTGTTCCGCCCTAAGGTAGTCCAGTATTTTAATTTTTATTTAATTTAAGAGAGAAAGCAATTTTGTTTAAGAAAAATGTTCTGTCCATATTGGACTTAAGATGAAAAAAAATAATTTTCGAAATGTCTACTGACTTAATTTTGCCATAGCGACCACCAACATGAAATAAATATCAATAAATAAATAAATAAAAATATACTTTATTGTTCAAGAATACGGAATTCTCATTGAAAAGGTTTAGAAACATAATAAAAAAAACTTTAAAATATAAAGAAAAACAAATATATATATTTCAAATAAAAATGAGGGCTTCCTCCCTTGTAACACACCAATCAGAAATTAAGTTCGTAATGCTTTTTAAATTTAGTAATGGAGGATGGCACAAGAGTTAACAAATTGTCATATCTAATTATTTTTCATTTTCAGATTATCATTCTTGCTGCTACTTTGGCTTTCGCCAATGCTGGAATCCTTAGTGCCCCAGCCGCAGTAGCCTACTCAGCTCCAGCGATAGCTGCTGCTCCAGTGGTAGCTGCCTACTCAAGCCCAGCATTGGTCTCGAAATCAGTTGTCGCACCAGCTGTTGTTTCTGCCTACTCAGCTGCTCCAATTGTCAGCTCCTACTCTGCCCCCGCTTTAGCTTACTCTGCGCCAGTTGTAGCTAAAGCCGCTCCTGTAGCATATGCCGCTGCTCCAGCTGTAGCTTACTCTGCTGGTCCCGCTGTAGCTTACTCTGCTGGTCCCGCTGTAGCTTACTCTGCTGGTCCAGCTTTGGCTTATTCTGCTGGTCCAGCTTTGGCTTACTCAGCTCCAGCTGTAGTCAAATCGGCTCCAGCTTTAGCTTACTCAGCACCAATCTGGTAATTGCAGAAATTTAAACAAACTAATTTATTTTACCCAAGGTTTAAATTATTTCACTTAATGTTTGATAACTGTGTGAGGTACTGTAAATAAATAAAAAAATTGCAGTAAATTTGAGATGTTTTATTTTATTGCCCATGTTACTAGTCAGAATTTCTTCTTTTAACAACTTGGCTCTAAAGAATCTAGAGTAATAAATAAAAGGATTTGTAAATGTTAAACTATATAATTAAAATTATTTAACTTCTTTGTTCGTCAGTACTTTTTTAATTGTTATATTAAATAAAATCGATCGAAAATAATCATCTTTTTTCTAACATTTAACCAAAATTCTTTAATCGTTATAATCAAGTCCTAAACTGGTTTGATAAGTGGTAAACATGTATTGTGTTTTATTCTATAGATTACTGAGTAAAAGTAGCAGTTTATAGAGTTCTTATAGTTTCGTCATGTTTGTCCGTCCGTCCTTAAGTTAAAGTCTTATAACTTTATAAGTTTTGCATTATCTACAATTAAATTTTTCAGTCATATGCATTCCATCAACCCAAAAGCAGACTTGAGGCGAAAATGAAAAAAAAATGGGGTATCCCCCCCCTCTTGGTGACAAGAAAATAATTTCTTCCTCGATCATCCCATCAAGTGGCATATTACTGGAGGATCTTCACAAAAAACAATGAGAAAATTAAAAATTAATTCCTTTATAGAGGATGTGGAATGTATAATGCTCCTTGATGTGATGGCGTGGGCTTTCAAATAATTTTCTTCCGTATTTCTATAAGGTTTGATTACTTGTTTTATTGTTTTATAACCCGGTTTTTTTTTTCATTCTATCCACACTACTCTTCTTTAGCTTTATAAAGGTAGATTTAAAAAATGTGAAAATAAATCGATATAACAGCACTTATAAGGAAACCACTCCAACTTAACTAACCTAAACTAGCCTGAACCAACCCGACCGCCAGATTTTGATCATTTTTGGATATGTTATAATACTTGAAAAAATAACAGATACGTATTTTTTTATCGGTTGACATCCACTTTTAAGGGATGAAATTTACTCCAAAATCAACCCTTCAATTTTTTTTCCAATATATCTCAGCATGTAATAAATATTTTTGAAAATAATCAAGGGAAACATATTCGTCATAAAAAGTCACAAATGTGAGGTGTATTTAAAACCAAAGGGGTTGCAACCTCTATTTTGTATTTTAAAGAAACTACATTTTTTTATAAATATCGGGGAATGAACTCAAAAGAATTATAAAAAACATTTTTGTTAACAATATCAATAATTATTGTTAGCTGGTTTCGGAATTTTTCAAATAACCACCCCTAAATATCTTAAACTACCCCTATAAGTGGTAAAAAAAAAATTCTTAAAAGTCATCCAAAGTGTAAACCGAATATATTTTATAACAAATGCAAATATATTAAAAATTGTTTCCAATAATAATACCAAAAGGATGAAACAAGTCACACCCAAACGTAAATCCCTAATATAACTCGAGGTCTAATTAAAGTTCTTTAATAAAACAAAATATAAAATAACTCGTGTATGATTACATAAGGGGAAAAGTTTTTTTAACATACTAATTTTTAAGGGGTGAAAACTACTCCTAAAGTTGAACTTTACAAATTACTTTTTCATATGCGTTTGCATTTAATGGATATTTTTTAATAAAATTAACTTTAAAAATATATTTTGTAAGAATCCTGAAATATAATTTGTATTTAGGGCCAAAGAGGCTGCAACCCTTATTTTATATTGTAAGAAATACATTATTTTCAAGAATTTTGTTCATGAAAATGAGAGTATGAACTCAAAAAAAATTCAGAAAAGCATTTCTGTTTTTAATATGGAGTATTAGAGTATACTTATTTTAGCAGTTTTCAATGAACCGGTACCTTTTAAAGTAATGAATCACATGTAACTGGTAAATAATAGATTTTTTTTAAGATTTATTCCATGTAAACGGTATAGGATTTATAACTATTGCAAATGCAAATATGAATTTGATTTACGAAAAAAAACTTTTAAATATTATTCCAATGTATTATCAAAATACACTTTGTTCTAAAAAAAAATGTATGAAATAATTATTTCTTAAACTTGAATAAAATCAAATATTGATTAATATTTAAATTTTGAAAAATATTTATTAATTTAAAAATATTAATCGAAGGCAGATGTTATTTTTGCATACTTATCTTATCCATGGCTCGCTGAATGTGACCTCATGTTACATTGGGTATTTACTTTTGGAGGTAACTTTTTTCACCCCTGTTACTGTTAAAAATCAGTTTACACATGGAAAGACTCTTAAAAAAAATTTACCACTTACATGTGGCCCATCACTGTAAGGGGTAGTTAACGATATTTAGGGGTGGTGATTTGAAAAATCACAAAATACAGCAACACTAATAATCGATATTGTTAACGAAAATGCTTTTTATATTTTTTTTAATTTTTAATCCCCGATATTTATAAAAAAAAAATTTCATAAAAAAATGTTTTTTTTTTTAATATAAAATAAGAGTTGCAACCTCTTTGGTCATAAATATATCTCATATTTGTGACTTTTTATGACGAATCTTTTTTCCACTTGATTTTATTTAAAAATATTCATTAGATGCTGAGTTATATCGAAAAAAAAATTTTAAGGGTTGACTTTGAGAGTATATTTCATCCGTTAAAAGTGGATATCAGTCGATAGAAAAAATACTTGTTTATTATTTTTTTTAGTACTAAAACATATCCAAAAATGATCAAAATCGGAGAGGTCGGATTGAGGCGGTTGTTAGTAACTTTTTTCAATGCAAATTGGTATTATTAAAACTTAGCTCTCACAACACTTATTTCGCTGTTGCTTGCTTGATTTGGCTACTAATACCAAAGCGGGCTGTAATGCTGAACGTTGTGATAGTTCCTCTGCATTCTTGGTAGAGATGTAATATAACCTTAATCTCTATCTCTATTTGAAATCGATATCTAAAGTATTGATACCTTGACGATACGGTTATTCTTATTATTTACCCAAAAATCATAGAAATCGTGTGTCAATTTAAATGACTTTTATTACAATGAAAACAAATTCCGAGTTTTTAAATCAAATACATACAAAATACAAGCAGAAATATTGTAAAATACAATAATTGTTTAAAATATAGTAATATTGTAGGTACATACTGAAACAATAGCAGAGTCGATTATAAAAATAAAACCCTTTGATTGTTGTATAGGAACAAATACCTAATTTAAAAATTGATATGATGTAAAATTTGTATTAACTTTCCCAATTAATAATTTTTAACAAAATAAATATGTAAAAAATAGATAACCCTTGACTAAAGATAAAACTAAATATAAACGACATAAATGAACATCTATGAATAAATAAATAACATTTTGGGCGTTTTTCTTCTATTAAAAATAAAAACATAAAAAAACACAAATTATTCCAGTATTAAAAAATAAAATAAATAATTAATAGCAAAATAAATATTGTTTTTATATTTTATATTAAAGAATCTTTCTCCACTATGTCTACTGAGGTTTAATAACAACCGTTGATGAAGGATTAAAATAAATCAACGTTCAAAACTCAAATACTTCTCCTTACAATTTCACGACTCCTGGTTAACAGGCTACCCATTGCACACAAATTCTTCTGAAATTTATTCCGTAAGATGCTTCGATCATACCCTATAGATATAAACAACAATAGATTTGTTTGAGGGCTATTTATGGTAGGTGGGGAAGAGGCTTTTTTGATGCGTGACAGACATAAACATGTTTACTTATCTTTTCTTTCAGTTGAATTGCTTGTTGTGGCTCTTTTCAGTGTTTTTTCGTGTTAGAAATTACTGTAAATGCGAAGTTTGCAATTAATATTAACAAAAGGATGATTGAGAAACTCATTTTTATTGGTAAATATTGTTAGATATTGTTTACATATTGAAAATAACAATAATAATAATTTAGACAACCATAAATTCATTTCTAAAATTGACATACCGATTATCATATGATACTCTTTTAAATAATGCACTTTTTCAAATATAAATAAAAATATTATTGCGTTATTCAGCTTTCAAACAACTTGGCCCTAGTTCTGACGTTATGCTAATTCTATAGGGGTATGTTCGAAGGTGAGATGCGTGCCTTAGCATCGCAAAACCGAATAAAATTTACTTGTAAATAAAACTCTGTTTACTTTCTAATATTTTAGTAATTTAACAGAGGTAAACTCTACATATGTTTTGCCTTGTAAGGGTTTTTTCAAAGGAACATTAAAGATATTTCTTAAAATTTATATATACCCAATATTTTATTGTGTGTTCCAGCGATTTCCATGCGGGGGTTCGCGAAAAAATATTCTAATGGAGGAATTTTAATTCAACCATGGCAACAGGCAACACTTTGTAACGCGACGGGTCGCTATACTGCTAGCGATGCGAGTACATTCTCGAGCGAGCGGCCAACTTCTTCTTCGATGAACCAAGACTTTTCTCGAAACCAGTTTAGTAAATAAATTAAAACAATAACCAAGCTTTACAAATCGCACGTCCCCACGTCGAACATGAAAGTAAATAATTATTGCTCCGTAAATGTATGATGGATCGTTAGTTAAAAACGGATAGTTTCGACAAGTTTGATGAAAAGCTGGACAAGCATTCAATTGCTTCTTCTACCACAGTCTCTGATATAGAACCAAAACATGGTGACAGTTGTAGTTAGTTACCGTGTGGCCAGACTGACTGACAAGAAAAAATAGGCGGACAGAGTGAGAAAAAAAGAAAGAAACGAAAATATAACAGTGTCTGTTTTACGAAGGGGTTAGAACCTAAACCACTTTGTGTAATCTGTAATGAAATCTTGAGCAACAGAAGTTTAAAACCATCTCTTCTTCCCACCTTGAAATTAGACATCCCAATTGCAAAGATAAACCTGTTGAGTATTTTAAAAGAAAACTGGTAGGTAATAAAAAGTCTAGTGTTTCTTCTTTTCTAACAGATTTAAACGAAGATAGTAAAATGACACTCTAGACATCATTGCGAGTTAGTCACAGAATTGCAAGATCTGAACAAGCACATACAGTGGCAGAAAATTTGATATGAATGTGTGCTAAACACAACACGAAGGTTGTACTTGAAGAAAAAACGTAAAAGAAAATTAACCTTGTTCCCTTACCAAGCAACACAGTGTCGCGGAGAATAAATGATTTGGCGAATGATGTGGAAAGTAAACTTTTAAAAAGAATAAAATTGAATTATTTCGCTTGACCAGTCGATCGTTCTAGCAAACGTTGAAGTACTGCTTTTTTATGTTAGATATATTTTTAAGAATTCCACTCAAGAAGATATATTATTTGCAAACCACTGAAAACCTGTAAGACAGGTGCAGGAATTTTCGATAGGATCAATGATTATTTTGAAGAAAATGAAATAAATTGGTCTTTTTGTTTGGCTGTGTGCACTGATGGTGAAAAATCAATTACAGAAACATTTTCTGGTCTTGTGGTAACGAGAAAATTGAATTGACTCATTGCTGTATTCATAGACAAGCAATGGCATGTAAGGGCATTCCTGCAGAATTATCTAATACTTTAACAGATGCTGTAAAGATTGTAAATTTTATAAAATCGCGTGCTACAAACTATGCTCTATTGCGTGAGCTTTGTGAGAACTTGGGAAGCCTCCACGTTTCTTTACTACTTCATATAGAAGTTAGATGGCTTTCTCGTGATAAGATTTTTACCCACTTATTTGAATTGAAGTCCGAAATTCAAGAATTTTTCTTGACCAAGGGGTTCACCAATTTATTCCGTTTTTTAGTAGGGGTTCGCAAGAAGAAAACGGTTGGAAACTTCTGGAGTGAACAATTATAATAGAGAGTTGAATTTAATAAAACTCTATTAAATTAAAATCTCTGCTGTAATCGTCTACTCGCTCTTCCCAGTTATAGCTCTTGGGAATATTGGGATGATCAATCCGCCAAAATTGCAGGATCGACCCGTAGACCTGACTTGATTAAATTTCTCAAATATTGATTTTATGTGTTTAAGGCTTATGGTATGATATGTTTAGTATTATCGAGATAAATTTATTGGTCATACAGTGTTTTCATGTCATGTTTGAGATACTTGATTCTATTTTGCTCAAAATCCTGACGCAAAATCTATCTACTTAAGGTATATCTCATTTAAGCAGAGAAAAAAGATTTGTGGTCTGCGTAATCTTCAAAATAATGACAAATAAAAAAAAACACTCTCTTTATTCCGAAAGGCTGTTATGACCAATTTTTTTTGAATATTTCATTCTTTGACCATAATTCAATTTAATGAAATGGAGAATGGTAACCCCTTAAAGATACCTGAACTTTGCTGAGTGAGAAGGACCCAGTAAACGTTCTACTAATTCTGTCCTGCATATATTTTATTAAATAAAGTTAAATCCAGAATTATACAGAATTTGAAGAAGTGCATAAAAAACACAAAGAGACAATAATACGATCATAACAAACTTAGACTATGATACAGTAGGTAATTTAACTGAAAAGTCTAGGAACTTAAACATAAGCTTTCTAAGTTACCCATTAAAATAGAATAAAGTATATATAAATACCTTTTATAGATTGCAACTATTATTCCTTAAAACAAAAAAAAACAATAAAAGGATTAACCTTCAACAAAAGTATTTCTTATTATTTCCTAAAATGACACAATTTACACAACAATTTTCCTTAAGTAACTTTTTACATTCCAAATAAAAAACTGTGCAATATTTAAAAAATACTTGTTGCATACATAATACATTTTTGTACTAACTAGATGACCATCGTTTAGTGATACCATCAACCTAGAAGTCTTTTGCAAGCGAAAGTAGGTTCCACGCCCAAGGAGATTTTTGCCGTCCATTCATAAAAATTCGTATAAAATTCGGCTAAATGTTAGAAACTATATCAGTTTTAAAAAACACATAGATCAACAAACAACAATGGCTTTTAAAGTAAGTAGAGTTTTAATTTTCTGGGATGTGATGCGTTTAAAAAGCTACACAAGCTCTTTTATAAACTCATTTTAAAATATATTAACAAAACAGGAAGAACAATTAAATAAAACCATTTAAATAAAAGACAACTCTTATAGAAAAAGGGTTTTAGTTAATTTGCTTTTCAAACGAAATGTATTATAATTTTTGACTTCCTAATTAAAATAAAAACCCAATCCTGTAATAGTTTTTAGGATATGGAAAATCAAATTTATTTCAGGTTTACATATTCCATAATATACATACAAATTTTGTGTATTTTGAGCTGATTTTCTGCCACACGAAGCTTTACTTTCGGAAAATTCCGAAATACATGTAAAAAATAAAAGCTGGTATTTAAAAATATTTCAAAATAAAAAATTAAACAGTAGTATTAAAAAATGTTAATAATAAATATTAAATAGGCGCTATTCTACATTAAATTAATTAATTAGAAATTTCATTTCTAAAGTTATCAATTAACGGAGTAGTTTATAATTTCATTTTAGAAATTATCAATTGTTGGGGTAATTGATCATTTTGAGAATAAAATTACCTATTATAAGAGTAATTAATTTTTTAATTTTCCAATTTATTGAATTGTTAATTGGTAATTTATCTGAATTAAATTTAAAAAAAAAAATCTTAATAATTTATTGGCGTTTATTCGCAAATAATGCAGCATCGTATAAAATAGCAACACAACTATGATTATTATTTATCCTGCTTGTGCAATTATGATTATTATTCACTTCCAATAAAGAATTTCAATGCGTTGGTCTCAAGATTTGTTAATGAATAGTTATCAACATTTTTTGACATCCTTCTTTCGTTGCCTTTCTAGAATTTTTGAGTTAAATCGGTAAATTAATTTTTTTCCTATTTTTTTAATCCTTTTGACACGTCATTTTATTTTTAATTATTTGTTATTTGTTTAGACCTGAACAAAAAGAGTTTCAGCGATGTAAAATAAATTTTCCTTAAATCTTCTCCCGTAAAGTTGAATGATGCATTCGACAAATTTTTCTGTCCATTTTCCAATAATTCATCTAAAAAGATGGAGTTTTTCAATAAAAAGAATTAATTTAATTCTGGTAAATTACCAATTAATAATTCAATAATTTGGAAAGTGGCATTGTTAATCCCTCTTGAAACGGGTAATTTGAAAAATGAAGTTTTCAATGACTTTGGAAATGGATAATTTTATTTCTAAAATTATCATTTACTTCGTCAATTCATAATCTCAAAAATGACATTATCAACTACTTCGTTACTTAATAATTGTAGGAATAATATTACCAATTACTTTATTAATTAATCATTTTTGAGAATCTAGTTATAGTTACTTGACCGGCAATTTTATTTTCAAAATTATCAATCGATGAAGTAATTGATAATTCTATTTTGTGAATTAATTGATTGATATTCCTATTTTTGAAATTATCCATTACAAAATTAATTGATTATTTTACTAGATAATATTACTAAATATTATAGCCAGTCTCAGATATATATATATATATATATATATATATATATATATATATATATATATATATATATATATATATATATAATGACTTTTCAAAGTTATAACAGGAAATTTTAAAAACAAAGAAGGTAAACGTAAAACGAAAAATTATTATTGGAGATAATTTTATTATTGTGTAGAAGATAGACTTTCTTCTAAACTTTTACATTTAACTCTATGTTATTCAGTTTCGGTTTAAAAGGACAAAAATATTATCCTTTATTATGCTCTTTCATTTCCTGTCAAAAATAAAAATTTAAGTCTTTCATTAAATTTCATTTCACAAAAATCATTTAATTAAGTTTGGATAACTCACCTATGCAGATGTTTTTATGACAATTGTAGGTTTATTTTAGTGTTACAAGTATTTTTTTAAGAGAACACTTGTTAATGCCAGTTCTTTTTCTTTAATTGACATTTACGATTTTATTTGTAATAGTTTAGGGTGGTTCATCAATTCAATAGATAGATTAATTGATTACCTAAATAGTTTTCAGTAAACAATATATTTATTTTTGGTAAATTTATCACTACCCTGTCAATAACCTTAGTCATCTTCAACATTCACTGAAATTTTCATTCAAATACGTAGCACATTCTGCTTTTACACAGTAGCAATAAATCGTATAAAATTGACATTTTCTGATTTGAATTATCAAAGCATATTTTCTTAGTTTCATTACGAGAATATGTCTGAAAATTTTACTATTTATCTCAATTATTTATATTTTCTTTTTAAATTTGCTTATCAATGTACCTATCCGCAATTTAACAAAAGAAAATAGTATTTTAACTTTAAAACCTTTTCAGACCTGATTTTATTTATAAACGTCCTGTATATCATCGAGCTCATATAATAAGCGTATGTGCAATTTTAACTCCAGAATATATAATCAAAAACTCAGCATGCCTCGATATTCGATCACTTTGTTGTAGAAATGATGTTGACATTCAATTATTATTTAGTAGGAAGCAAAGAGTAATATTTTATCGCTTCAAAGTGCAAGTTAACATGTATGTGCTGCTAAGCGAAACGTGTCAAATACTGATATTTTGCAAATATTGTCTGCTTGAACGCAGAGTCCTTTAAAATGTTTTTAATTACTTATTAACATTTGGGTCTTGTTTTAGTCTCTAAACATATGTCAATACTTGTTTCGAAATTTTCAAAAAATAAAGCAAAGCGGTCCATTTTAATTCTGGTTTAACTGAAACTTACCTGAAAACGAAAATTGTATAGGTTTAATTAAACCAGAAGATGGAAAACGAATACAAAAATATTTAAACTATTTTAGTTCAAGGTATACCATTAAAGCTTATCATAGAGACTCAAATCAGGCTTATTTGCAAAAGTATCAGCTAAATTAAAATGAATTTTGTGACGTAGCTTGAATAATCCGATTAATAAGCTAATTTTACCTAATATATAAACAAAATTATGCTAGTTTCGATGATGATTTGACATAAACTTAGTTGCATTTCAAGTCCTTATTAATAGTTATATCTATAAGAATTATTTTTTATTTACAGTTCCTTATCCTTGCTGCAACTTTGGCTTTCGCCAATGCTGGACTCCTTAATGCCCCAGCCGCCGTAGCTTACTCTGCACCAGCTGTAGCTGCTGCTCCAGTTGTAGCTGCTTACTCGTCCCCAGCAGTAGTTTCCAAATCCGTCAGCTCTACCTACCAAAGTCACCCATCCCCAGTTGCTGTCGCCGCACCCGCTGTCGTATCTGCTTACTCTGCCGCTCCCGTCGTTAGCGCTGCCCCAGCTCTAGCTTACTCTGCTCCAGTTGTAGCTAAATCTGTTGCTGCTCCAGTTGTAACAAGTTATGCTTCTGCTCCCGTCATTGCTAGAGCCGCCCCTGTAGCATACTCTGCTCCAGCTGTTGCCTACTCTTCTGCTCCAGCTGTAGCTTACTCTGCTGGTCCAGCTTTAGCATACTCTGCTGGTCCAGCTTTAGCATACTCTGCTGGTCCAGCTGTAGCTTACTCAGCCCCAGCTGTAGTAAAATCTTATTCAGCGCCAGCTTTAGCATACTCTGCTGGTCCAGCTGTAGCTTACTCAGCCCCAGCTGTAGTAAAATCTTATTCAGCCCCAGCTTTAGCCTACTCAGCCCCAGCCTGGTAATTTGGAAATTGTAATTAAACTAATTTATTTCACCAATATTTTAAATTGTTTTACTTTCAAATTTAAATGCCATTGTAAATAAGTCTGACTGTAAATAAATTTCAATTTGTAATACTTAATCTAGTTTTAGTTTTATTTAAAACTTTTATTTTCTATTTATTTTCCATATACATATTTTCCTAACCAACGACAAGCAATATTTTAGCAGCTATACGCGACAGAAAAACTTGCAATGAAAATCGAAAAATATCTCTTATTAATAAACATATTTAATAAGGAAAGTGTCTAAAGAGCAGAAAACTCAATAATAAATATGCCTTTTTTAAAAATTATTATTTAAAATTTTTTTAATATTTAAATTTAATTGATAATTTACATCATATTTCAACCTTATTTCAAAATTAGCTAACTAATTTTTATTTTAACTTAACAGTCATCATTTCAAGGCTGCATATATAACTTTTACAATTCTTTCATTCAAAGAAAATGAATCAATCAAATATATTTAGTAGAAAATAATTAAACGCTACTTTTCACAAAAAAAGCCAATTATAAAATCGTGATTACTTGCATTTTACCAATGCTATGCATAAGTAACAAAAAACTTGATAAAATAGAATTACCAATTAAATGTATCTTAGAATGTTCTTATTGCACATACTACTTTTATTAGAATTATCCAAAATAAATTTGAATTGCTGTTAAAAAAAATATTTCCAATTTTTACCAATTATTCATTTTTATTTCTGGTTTTTAAAAAACACTAATTGACTTTAGACCCCAAAAATCACAGAAAAAATAATTGTACCATTTTTTAAACTACATACACCTCATGCATAGTCAGCGTTGCCAACCTTTTGATTTATGAATACCGTACAGAGCTCATATAAATTACCGTACATTACCGTACCAACCTTTATTGAAAAAAAAAGATGGAAAATTTACTCGGGTATATCGGTTTTTGTATTTTAAGCGAGCGATTTTCTATCCTTGCAACTTTCTTTTAAACTTATCGCTCGAAATTTAACATTAGGTTTTCTTTAACGTCTAAAAATCTTAAAACAATTTTTTATATAGAATAGTACCGTAATAATTATATTATTTAGAGATCGTAAAAAAATAAAAAAATTTCAGCCAGATTCACTATGAAGGTTTAAGGCTTCGACCTGACCTAGTTGTTATGGAAGTTAGATCTTCTAGTTGGCCAGTTTTGTTTTGCTTGGTATACTATTATAATTTGTATAACATACAATATATCAACAAATAAACGCTTTGACAGGAATATTAAAAAGTAATGGTGAGACAAAGACTTGTTTTCAGAAAATAAATACAATATTCTATTTTTACCCATTTAGTAATAAAGGAAAATCATTTTTTAACCTTGCATTTTTAAGGTTCTACCCTTGCTTGACTTATGGTTGCACTTGTCAATTTAATCTCTCTACTATCAACTTACGCCGGTTTTAAAGTTAGACCATTTAAGAGAATAAGGTGGTTCAACTTTGACATAAACAATATTTTTTAATGTGAGAATAGATGGCATCACTTATTACAAAAAAAAAATTAAATGAAACATTTTTTCAAAAATAATAAAGTAAAATTGACCAAGTGTATCGATTTGCTTTCAGAACCTTCTTTATTAATGAAATTCTCAAATTGGTGAAATTGTCATACTTTTACGGTACGATAATTAGTTTGGTTCGTATACCGTACAATGACTGAAATTACCGTACATGTACGGTAATTACCGTACGGTTGGCAACACTGAAGTACACCACTGTTCCTTCAAGCAAAAATTCATAATAGAATTCTATCTGCGGGTAAATCTAGAAAGCCGATATAAGGACAGGAACATCTACACTTTCTTTCCTATTCTTGTTCCAAGTTGAAATCGTTAATTAAAAGTTCAGTGGTTTAGATAGACAATCTTCTGGAACGTAGTTAGGGACCTAGTTGAGTAATGTCTTCGTGGATTTTAAGTTGCGGGTTTCCCTGAATTTTTCTGTATTCTCTGCGCAGAACGTTTGAGCGACGAAGATGAGCAGGGGGACGGAATGTTGCTCAAAGTGGGCACTGAGCAGGTAGGAATGGGTTTGATAATTCCACTAACTATCCACATAGAGTTATCTAGTTGGACATCTACCATCCTCGTGTGTGGACTATTCAGCGATATTGGAAATGAATACTCTGCCGCTAAATATAACAATCCGACGACAGAGCACAATAATCTGTTAGCCATAGCTCCCCAAGAGGTACTTGAAAATGATATATACTTTTAAGTTTTGCCACTACATTGGTAAGATTTTTTTCTGAATAATAATGTTTGGTCTAATAAACAGTACTGCCCTACAATGCTTCGACATTCTAAAACAAATACTCTCCGAAACTGTATAACTGTCAAAGAGATCTAAGGCCAGCAAGAACAGAAAATGACACAATATCCTCTTCCAAACATTAGGAAAAATTTACTGTGGCTAGTGACAGATACCCAAATAAAGAACAGGTAGATAAATGCTGGAAAAAACAACTAGCTATAACCACTAACTACAACATCAACATTAGCTGGATCAGTGAAATACTTCAGATCTGCCAAAATTACAGTCAGGTGCAATTCGAGCCATTAACCAACAAGGAAATCTGTAACGTTGTCAACGAATTTCAAAATTTGAAAATCTCGAATTCTAATCAGATACGAAACTAGTGTTTTAAAAAGTTCTGAAATACGAATTTCAAGTGATTATACTAACTAATGATATTTTACTTAATTCGCAAAAATTGCAATTGTTTTTTAAATAAGAAATTAAATATCTCTAACCGAAAGATCAGCATAATACATAAGATCCAGATAAGTATCGCCCAATCGAGTGATATTATCCTGCCTGGCATATAGCAGGTGTTCTAATTGTAATACTTGTACTTGTATTAAAAAAATAATTCTAATGCCCATTTTCACAATGTGTGGTTACCGAAAGGTTAGGAAAAAACCGATGGTTATTTAAAAAAATTGTTTCGCAACTGATGATTTACATTTTACCGGAAGTTAACCATGAGTTAAATTTACCAGTAGACAATCCTTTGGTTACTTACTTAACCAAAAGAACATAACCTCATTACTTTGCTTACGCTTTTTATTTGTTGACGGTTCGGATAAAAAAAAAGTTTAAAATTCCATTTAAACTAAATTTCTAAAATTAAAGGTTTAATAAGTAAAATAGAGCTCCATTACAAAAATCTGTATTATATAAATAACACGATAACTTTGAATTTTCTTGTTATATAATATTCGTTATAATAAATAGTTACCAATAAAAATTGTGTTTTATACTATTTTTAAATAATTTTTATGAACCAATATCTTGTGGAATTGATATAATTTGTATCAGTTTTATATTATCATGTAGGTATCTAAAATATATGGGCTTTTTAGGATGCTGGATAAGAATAGGTCAGTATTGTTCGTCAGTCACAAATGTGATATTGAAAAAATACATTTTTTGATATATGTGCCCTTGGATAATTTTAAATTTGAACTTTTATTAGCCACCCAGATTTGAAAATACAATAAATAATAGAATATAATAATAGTTCCATGGAAATTGGAGCAGACACAGGCTATTTAATAATAGGAATGTATACCTACTCAGACTGCTCAATAAATGAAACTAAAAAATAAAAATTAACTTTTATTTATTCACAACATAACTAAATATTTCTAATATTTATGATATAATCACATTTTATGAGATCCTTTTTTAACAAATACGTAAATGATATTTATGATACTGTAAAATACCGAAATGGGGTAACCAAAATTAATTTAGAAAAAAGTAACTAAACCTTAATGAACTAGATAAGATTTACTAAATATATTTCGGGTTAGTTTAGATTAGTTTTTTCTAAATTAATTTTGGACATTTACCAGGGAAACTTGACAACTGCAAATTCTGGACTTTCACAGTAACATCTTCATTTATTAATATAAATTTTAAAATAAAACATAATAATTCTGAAAAAATACTAGACACTTTCGGTCAAAAAAGAGCAAAAATTTTTATAACTAAACTTTTTCGTAACAACATAAAACAGCAAAACTCTAGAAATTTATTCATTTTATAGTTTTTTCCTTAAAATCTGCATTTTTACTTCGTGTTCTTCTAAAAACTTTTCTTTTTGAAGTCTTAAGAACTAATTTCTAATCTATTAGAATTACATTCAGATTTTTAATGGAATATGACTCATAAACATTACCTTACAGTTACAAATATTTATAAATTACTTATCCCAACCTTTACTTGTCTTCAACTTCTTAGAAACCGTTGTTCTAAGATTATTTCTATTATTTATAGTATGATGGTTTTTAAGCAGTGATTCTAAATCAATAAAATACTAAATACAAAAAAGAATTCTTAAGATTCCATACCGGCTACAATAATATTTTCTTTTGATGAGATATTTAATTGTTTTACACGATCATTTTCATTGCTCTCGTCAACATTTTCTTCAACAATGATCATTGGCAAATCTTTCGGAGCATCGCAGTCATAGTTATTGTGGGAGCTTGAAATTTGTTCTTTCCCAAGTATATTTTTGAGAGTTTCATCCATTTCGGTTATTATAGGGGCTCTATAGGTTCCTCCTCCCGTTTTTTAATATCCATTTTATTTTTTGAAAACTTTTTTTTGATTTTTTTTTTAATTTCAATATTTTTTTTTCATAACTTTGATATTTCTTGTGATATTTGCAGTACAACTGGCGTTGAACTCATTTTGTAAAATTTTCCAACAATTTTCTTTATCACTCTAAGTGTGAGAATCACTCTTTTTACTTTCAATAATATTATTATATTTGTCTGCCAGATATATAAGAAGGATTTCTTCTTCTTTACAGAAATTTACAGCTCTTTTTTTTCTCTTCTCCATGATTATAAAATTTTCACAAATATTAGCTTTATAATAATAAAATTATTTTCGAGGATTTTTTTTTAAATGCAGTCGTAAAAATAGAAGTTAGTTGTCAAACCAACATTGACAAATAAAATTTAACCAATGGTTTCGTAACGAGCCCTCAGATCTTCTTTGTGAAACACCTACCTTTGAAAACTCATGGTTAACTTGCAAGTGTTGATTATTTAACCACTTCATGTTACCATCGATTGTGAAACTGGTTCTAAGTATTTTCAGCTACATTAGATACTTACGCATGATTTAAAACACTTTTCCAAAAGTAGTCAACATCCCAATCGTGGTCATTTGGCTAACCTCATCATGACCGTTTCTTTTTTCCTGAACAATTCTTTTACTTGTGAAGGAAATAAATTTTCCTCAACTTATTTTGATCTTAATTAAGCCAAAATGTGAAAGCAAAGTGAGTCCGATATTTTTACTGCACTAGTTGGGATTTTTCGGATAAGTTGCAATTTGTTGTTCATTTTTTGGTTCCATTAGTTTATTACCTTATCTTTTGTTTTTTGATATAGTAGGTATTAATGAACGTCTTCGTTGAAGGTTTTATTTCACAAGTAAGTACACGTGGTGCAGACTTATTTTTTTGCTCTCCGATCGTTTCCTAAACTTATTTGCCCCATTGCACCTGTTTAGGGTCTGTTAGAACGAGGCTTGAGGGTTCTTAAAAACGTTATTGAAGCTCTCCTTTCTAATAGAACTCTTAAGTTTACCTGCCAACTGTGAACCTTAAGGTAACTTTTTTTTATGTTATTTTCGCTTTGCAGCTGTTTTTTTATTAATTTAGTTATATTTATTATATTCATATTTCTATTATTTTTACCTATAATTTTTTTTAATTAAAATAAGGGTAACTTATATATTTTTCTATTTTTTTCTCTTGCCGGGGTAAGAGTATGCGATTAGAATATCACGAGGTGTAACCAAGTTGATTTTTATTGTTAAGTTGTGATTTTTGTAGTAAATTTGTTAAATTTTATTTTTGTGTTTTCGTAAACCTGTAAATTAATAATATAAATTGATTTGTGATTAATTACTGATTTTTGATCGTTGGCTTAATGTTGAGAAGTTTAATTGTGTACCATTAGGTACAGTATATTAGTTTTTTTGTATCTTTCTAAGATAAATGTACTGTTATTTGTGGAGAGACTGAATTTTGCGGTTATTTTTTATGCCAATTTACCTCAATGTATTACTATTTTCAGTTACAGGCTATGCTATTAATGATTAGTTTTATGCAAGAAGAGTTCATTTGCTTATCTTGTTAGTATTTATAACTTGCATTGAGTAGACATTTGTATTTTATTTGCGTTAATTTTTCATTACGTTACAAGATCGGCAGCAACTCACTGTATTTTCCTAATATTGTAGGGGGGGGGGTGAAAATTGTAATACTTGATATTTTATAGTTGACTGTTAACTCTATTAGTTTTTTTAAACATTTTTTCTAGGGTTCTTTAATGAAGTTTCTTCTTTTATGAAATTCCTTCTTACGGATTTCTTTCTTTAAGGAATTTTTCTTTCACAGATTTTTTTCCCTCTTACGGTTATTACTTTTTTTACCTCTTAATTCCTGGTAGATGTTCCTCGTATATGCTCAGTTTTGCAGTCCATGTACATGGTTCTTTTATGTACTTCTTGTAAAGATACTTCTTCCCATCACGAAGCTACCATCTGGAGTCGAGACTGCTCGGGTATCCAGGAGAATTGCTTGCAATTAGACAACAAGAGAAGAAACCTGATTAATTGTTATTACCTTATTTTGTTTTGCTTCGGGCACTGAGCACCAATCAACGTTCTCCATCTGAGTCTCAGTTTTCGATTCATTCTACAAGAAAAACCAACAGGATTGATGGTCGATGGTCAGGGCTATATAGATTTTCTCCGAATTTTCCTTCTTTTAAATGCGATGCAGTTTTATTAGTAAAAGTGATCACCTTGTCCATCTGCAGGGTAATACTTAGAAGTTATACTGTAATGTATGACTATTTAGTTTTTTTTATTACTTTAGCTCACAGATGTAGCCTTTGGTTAACACATAGCTCTTAATGGTATATTTATTCCCAGAGTTTCAATTTCTCACCTCTACGTGTATTTGCAACTCAAGTATCAGTTATTAAATGTTGAATATTTATTTAATTATTTTATTTATTTATTTATTTTCTTTGGAGTAAATATTGCAGAAATGGTACCGCGACAACCAATGCCAGCTTGCAGTAACTAGTTTGGAGCTGCTGGCACTGAGCAGTCAGTGATTTGCTCAACTGTTTTTCTACAAGGCCGCATTTAGTTAATTCATCCTGATTCCTTTAAGCCTCTGCTTTCAATCAGAGGAAAAGTGTAGCAATACATATTTAGAAATAATAATGAATATCCTATAACTATATAAAAATTATTTAAATAATTTTTTAAAAAATTTAAGCCATTTGTGAGGAATATCCGTTATTAAAAAATATAAGCTTTTTCTTTCTTTTCTCTCACTTTATTGGAGTTGGCTACTACTTTTTTTTTTGTTTTCAGCACCGTACTCCAGCTCAATACTAAGTTATTCCAGGATTCCGAGCATGAATTTTAAATTTAAAAGGAGGAGGTAGTCAACAAATAGCACAACAAAAGGAAGCACTGTTTTCGCTCTCGGACAACAAAGGAGCATTTCACAGAGAAATGTTGCTTGGGAATCAAGAGGAAAAAGTAAATATAAGAAGGATATCACTGATAATTCAGCTATTTTCTATAATTTGATTTTATTGTAATTAAGAAATTTCATAATGACCTTAATGATGTTGGAATCAATATGTGATAAAATGCATTAGATATTTAACGGGCGATATTTTATTTTTTCCTTAAAAATGCCATATATATTGAAAATAGAATTAAAATTGCTCGGACATTCGAAAAAAATAGGATTAAATGGTTCGGTTTTCCCACCTTCACATAAAGGACCCTCTTTTAAGCCTAGTCAATACAGCAGCCGGACTTTGTGTCATATAGAATTCTATTAATAGCTTTAATTCTATACGACTGGTATTCTATGTTGCAAAATAATCGCCTGATATCGATTATTTCTGTCGCCAGGAAACGATCTGTCGCATAATCTAACCTCACTTCTTGTTCAGAGGTGATCCGCAGATGGTAACATTCTAAATTTCAAAAAATTCGAACCACTTTGTATCATATGGCTTTATTTTGGAGAAACAATAAAAAAAACTGCCAAACATTGACATTGATGGCAAATTAAAATAAATAGTTACGAGATTTCACTAAATTTACAATAATGTTTTTCATTTGGATAGGACGATACT
The DNA here is from genome assembly GCA_034092305.1 of Diaprepes abbreviatus. Lineage (NCBI taxonomy): Eukaryota > Metazoa > Arthropoda > Insecta > Coleoptera > Curculionidae > Diaprepes > Diaprepes abbreviatus. The sequence continues at coordinate 21,657,260 of JASJET010000031.1, forward strand.
CGAAAACGTCCGAAGTATAGACGATAGAAACACAGAATGTCAATAAATGTTATTATCGCTTCCGCCGATAGAGATCGAGAGTAGAAAACTACGTGTAGAATTCTATGTAACACAGAATCTCACCTAGATGTTCTCCTGTGGGTCTAGTTCGCATTCTAATTATTGTAGATATGTATTTTCTATCTATAAAGAACTTTTTACGGTGCCAAAGATGATATTGGAAGTTCCTTTGAATTAGTTTATACCATTTCCCTTTCTGTCATTCCATTTTTTTCAAAGTAATTTTTTTTAATTTCTGAGACTACTGGAAAGAGTTCGTTTTGTCTAGTTGAAGATTCATAGGAACATTTAAGACGTTTTCAATTTTAGCTAACTTGTCAATCTGTTTATTACCTTTCATATTTTTATGGCCTAGAATCCATCCTAATTCAAAACTCTAGACTCTAATAGGAAACCTTTTTGTAAGAAAAGTTATGATGTCACTTTTTGTTATGATACCTAATTTGTTAAGCTTAGAAACTACACTTTGAGAATCCCAGGAGAGCATCAGACCCTCACATCGAGGAACGAATTTTGCAAGTATTGCTGACATCCTTCAAACAGCAAAAGAAAGCTCGTGAAAGAAAACAATATTACATAATGGATTGTACATGAAACTCTATCAGAACAGTTATTTCACCCGTACCACATTGAAAAAATTCACGCTATGTCTCCGAATGATTATGCCGCAGGACTCCAATACTCCGACTTGTTTATACAGCAACATTACCTAAATCTTTATTTTTCTAATCTTGTCTTGTTTACCGATGAGGCCGATTTTACAAGAGATGGCATAATAAAATCGCACAATTTAGATTTTTGGTCTGATAAAAACCCTCACGCTATAATTTAAAACAAACACCAACAAAGATTTATTGTAAATGTGTGGGCTGGCATCATCGGAAATAACCTTATAGGTCCATTTTTTTGGAAATGAAGACTCAATGGTGAAATTTATTTACAATTTTTGCAGCAAAATTAAAATAATTTATTGGAAGACGTACCTCTTGATAGGAGAATGCAAATGTAGTACATGCATGACAGTACTCCACCTCATTTTAACCGCATAGTACGTCAACACCTCGATGGATAGGTCGAGGTGAGCCTGTTTTATGGCCACCAAGGTCTCCATACCAAAATCCCTAAGAATTTTACTTCTTAGGACATCTAAAAGAACTAATTTATTCAACAGTAGTAAATACTAGAGAAGAACTACTAGCGAGAATAGCACAACATTCTAATGAAGTCCGTAATAATGCCGAAATATTATTTGCAGTGCAGCGGGAAAATATTCGAAGAATAAGAAAATGTATTGAAGTACATGAAGCTCATGTTGAACATTTGCCAAAATAACACTTAAACATTTTCACTATTTTTGCATTTTAACAACGTTGTAAATTAATTGAGCCCTAATTAAAACTTTGAAAGGTTTCTGGACTTGGCAATGTCTAAGCTGGAGATCTTTCAGCATAAAATCTTGACTTCGAAGAGTAAGACAGCGCTTCCCCATAAATTAAAGCACATCAGCACACCCTACGTATTTTTACCTGGTTGTGTTTAGCATTAGTAACTTTTGAGTTTTTCGCATAAAAACTGATTTATTTCGAAAACCACCAGTTTTATCGAAGTAAATTAAAAGAACCTTTTTTGAAAAGAAATCACCAAAGTATTTAAAAAATTAGTTTTCAGCTCTGTAAAATAACACCTGTCAAAAATTAGGCCCAACGAGTGTGGCTGCAAGTCCGTTCCTGTTTTATCTGATGATCTAAAATATCTGCTGTAGTATGATTTAATGAAACTTTATGGCCTCTATAAAATATTAAAATTTCATTAAATTATACAAGTCGGTTCAAAACGTAGATGCGATAAGAAAATCGCCGGGTACCCATTTAGGGCTCTGTATCTCCGTTAAGGGGCACTTTAGAATTTTATTTTTTTATAACAAAGTAGGATTATTTTGACCTCCCTTGTATGCTGCCAAGAAATCATGAGGTACTTACCAGACATCCTGTCTTTATTTCTATAATTAAGAGTTTTTCAAATCTTTCATTTTAGAACTATAAATATCTCTAGCTATGTTGTAAGTATTACTTCGATTAGTTCCTTTTTCAGTTTCAATGAACGGTTCAATATCTAAGTTTTTATATATAACGTTTATTTTATTAGTTGGAATTTTATTTTTTCCATCATATGAATTTAACTTCCCTTTTTTGTGTTAAGCCAATAATATCGGCTATATTTTCAGGTTCTAACGCAGGGTGTTCCAGACCCCCCCCCCCCCCCAAGACTGAACCATTACTTTATTCTTCTTGTTTAGCATAATAAAAAAAAACTTACCCAAATCAAAGGGAGAAAGTAACATGCACAAAGGAAAAATTAATAAAATTCCCCTGTACCGGGGAAGGAAAACGCTTTTTCTTTATTGACCACCAAATTATACCTGTTAATTTGTCAAACGATGACCACAGAACCCATAATTTAAATTTAATTTAAATCGAAACTTTAACGGGGTCATTAACCACTTCTTTTTATTAACAATGTCGTAAGATTTTATCAAAATAATAGTTCCGTTATCTGCCAGATTTTTTATATGTCTTTTTAAGCAACATATTTGGCCTTGAACTTGATACACTTTGCTTTCTTGTCTAATTTGTAGTCTTCCTGCTAAGAATAGTATATTTCGAAATTGGTGTCGTGTATATTAGTATGGTTGTATTATATGTTATTATATGTTATTTTTTAATACGTAAAATTCAAATTTTATTATGAAAAATTATTATGCAATTGTAAATAGTGAGAAATTTTAATAATTATACATAAAAATATAAAATTAAAGAAGTGTTTCTCTTTTAGTCATATTTCTCAGTTTATTTCACTTCCAACAAGGAATAGAGCAAATAAGAATTTATGTTAAAATATTTTAATTAGGTGAAGCCTAAAAAACATTTAAATAAAGTAAGTTTTTAACAACCCCTTTGCAATAAATCAGTATCGAATATGTTTTCATTGGACCTGTTTGACTAGTCCATTAGAACATGCTGTCAAAAATTCTATGTAAATAAAGTCAGTTAAAAAGTTCGTTAACCAACAAATTTTTCCAGTTCTTACACTTTTTAATCCCCGTGCAAAAAAACGTATATTGGAAGTATTTTATATGACCACCACCAGCGGCGTAACTAAGAGTATGTACGCCTCCTTGCAGATTTTTGAATGCACCCTACTATTTTTCATCCGTCTTGATCCTTCGTATTGATGCATTTTCATCAAGGGACTTGAGGGCACCCCTGGATTGGCTGCGCCCCCCTCCCCCGCACCGCAGGGTCTGCGGGGTCGTTATTTACACCACTGGTCATCACTCAGAAGCCCGTAGCGTGTAAAAGAAAAGCCGTAGTAGAAAGCCAAAAATGCCAGTGTTTTGAATTACGACCATTTCAGATATAAGTAGTTTACTATGTCCACAAGTGTGATAAATAATAATTAAGTCTGTGTAATGAAAAAAGATAGATTTCACCGAAAAATGTATTACAGATATTTGATGTTTTTAGATCTTTGGGGGCGGGGAGGGGGCTAGTAAAAGATAAATAGGTACTGTCAGATCGGCTTTGTTTTTTTTTTTTGAAACATCGGGTAAAATCGGAAAATTTGATTTTCTGCCCATAGAATTTTCCAATGAAATTTTAGAAAAAGGTGTCTTAGTAAAAGTTATAGGTATTGAAAAAAAAGACCTTTAATTTCATGTTTCATGTGTTCAAATCGATAAACAATTTATCGAGATATTGGCGAAAAAACCCCTTTTTTGAAATATTATATAAGTGTTAATAACTTTTACAATAATGCCTAATATGACATATAACACCTTGATTATGAGGCCATTATGGGCGTATGCGAAAGTTCAGCCAGATCGATTGAATAGTTTATAAGTAATGTCAATTGTTTATTAAAAACATCAAAAGTTTAAAAAGTTATTGATCAGAAAATAATACCTCTAGAGACATTTTTAAAAGTGAAATGGATTCTTAAAAGGTTAAATTGCAAAGAGAAAAAAATAATATATTTATTCCAAAATTGTTGTTAAAAAAGTAGATAAAAAAGAGATATTTTTTTGCTTATAAACAATTAGAAACGTTGTTATTTTTCATGTTGCAGACTTATTATTAGGTGGGCTGTAGAGGTGAATGAAAACCCCGAATTTTAGAAAAAAATACTCTACGACCAATAAGAGCCAAGAAAGACATTTTTAAAATCATATCTCTGTTGCTTATAAACATTAGGAGTCGAGATTTTCACAGATTTTCAACGAGGACCTATATTTTATGATGCAATAAATAAGTAAAAGCACTTGCAGAAATGAGCTGCGGCTGGTGGTGGGGGAAACAGCTCGGAGCTTCATTTTCTCGCGGCACTGTTACAATATTGGAGTGAGCTACAAAATTTAATAGTATCCTGGGTTCTAGGAAATGTAGGACCTTCATTTTTTTTTACTGGTTTAACTTGATCTCCTGTTGGTCGTAGACTTTTTTGTTTTCTAAAACCTAGGGTTTTCAACTACCTTTATAGTCCACCTAATAACAAGTCTGTACCATGAAAAATAATACAATTATTCTAATTGTTTAAAAACAAAAAAAAACACCTCTTTTTTAATTCACTTTTTTAACAGCAATTTTGGACTAAATATATAATTTTTTAACTTTCCGTGTAGTTTAACCTTTCAAGAATCCATTTCACTTTTAAAATGTCTTTAGAAACATTATCTTCTGATCAACAATTTTTTAAACTTTTGATGTTTTTAATGAACAATTGAGATTAAACATAAACTATTCCCCCGATCTGGCTGAAATTTCGCACACTTATAAAGACCCATAAAGGTCTCAACATCAAGGTATTATATGTCACTTTCGGCATTATTGTAATAGTTATTAGCATTAAAAATAGTGCAAAAAATGTGTTTTTCGCTTTTATCTCAATAAATTGGTTATCGATATTGACGTATAAAGCATGAAATTAAACGTATTTTCAATACCTACAATTTTCATTAATACAACTTTTCCCCAAAATGTCTTCGGAAAATTCTACGGGAAGAAAATCGGACTTTCCAACTTCGGTCGTTGTTTATAAAAAAAAAACCAGAGCCGATCTGACAGTACCTTTTTACGTGTTTGTCACTTATTAGACCTCCCCTATAATTTAAAACCCTCAAATGTCTGTAATAACTTTTTAGACAGACTGGAGTAGCAACTATTAATTTGCAATAGTAATTAGGTAGATACGCACAAAATGTGTTTGTAATTTATTCATTTAGTACAGAATATAATAAACAATTGGCTCAAAATTATTAACTCTGTACTCACTCCAATCAGGAAAAAATTCAACGTTAAAACGACAAAACAAAAATGAAACCACATATCAGTTAGAAAGAAGTATTAGTGAGATTTCATAAGCACTGTCAGGAGAATTAAAACATACAACACAAAATCAAATCCTAAATAGATATACCTTCACTTTATTAAAGTACAGATATTAATTTAAGCCTCCTAAATAAAAAAATACCGTGGTTTTATAAGTACGGCAATACGATAGACATGTCGTACTATATACTCTGTCATGCTTATATCATGTCATCCTATGAAATTCTGGAATGAAAAAAATATGAGTGACATATATATGTTTGATATTAATTTTAAATATGAAATCGTGCAGCGCTCTTTTGTCGTTTAAGTTATTTTAATTTTACTTAAGCTTAATAAAGACAATTCAGATGTAACAGATCTTTAACCATATAACAAATTATTTTTAAATATGACTAAGATACCACTGTAGGAAAAATATAGTTAAAATTGAAAATTATACTTTTGTTACAATAAGAAAAATTACTTACACGCATTTAAGACCATAAAATATATTTTCATGTTACCAGTAAAATGTGATACTCAAAATTATATCTGTAAAGCAGTCTTTGCCGGGGTAAGTCTTACCGGTTCAGTTTTCGCTCGCCCAAGACCAGTCTTTAGAACTCAAAATTCATTAACATACTAGTTTTTAAATAATTGCGGAATAATGATCACAAAAAATTTAAATAACTTTTTTTATCACGAAATATGTAAATATTCCCTTAATACTCTTGAAGTATTTTACTTAGCGTTGGACTAAACAACAAATTTCACGCCTGTGTGTATATTTTTATGGTTATACCTTGATGTTAAAATGAAAAAAATATCTATAACACTTTTAGATAAACGTGTTGACCGTGATATTAGTACCTTAATTAGAATATCAATCTTACCTAGAAGTAGTATTTTAGCGAAAGTTGATTCCACGCCCAAGGAGATCTTAGTACTGTATCCTTACCGATAAGTATAAAATTCGACGAAATGTTAAAAATTGTATCAGTTTCAAAAAACAGAAAGATCAATAAACAACAATGGCTTTCAAAGTACGTATAATATTTCGCTAATTATTTTATTAACCTAAATTTAACATGAGGGAAGTAAGAAAAATTCAAAAGAAAAATGAAAAAATAATTGGGGTTTTATCCAATCATATATTTAATTGAAATAATATTGATTGAAAATACAATATTTGAAAATTTTTAGTGTTATTCGCTAGTAATAGCATAAATAACCCATTAGAAACGTATATGTTTTAGTTTTTTACAAAAGTCTTAACAAAGCCAATAAGTTGAACATTTTAGTCATACATACATTTCATGTTCATAAGTAAACTTTAAAAAATTTCGGATTAAATCACATACTTTCCTTGTAAACTAAGTTATTTTTAAACAATTCATGATCTATCTTTATTTTTCAAAATATCTTATATTTACTTTCAATTATTTCTTTTTCAGTATATCATCCTTGCCGCTACCTTGGCTTTTGCCAACGCTGGATTACTCCATGCTCCAGCCGCCGTAGGCTACTCTGCTCCAGCCGTAGCCTACTCCGCTCCAGCTGTAGCCTACTCCGCTCCCGCCGTAGCCTACTCTGCTCCAGCTGTAGCTGCCTACGCATCTCCAGCAGTAGTATCTAAATCTGTCAGTAGTACCTACCAAAGCCATCCAGCCCCAGTAGCCACCGCTGTTGCCGCTCCCGCTGTCGTTTCTGCCTACTCTGCTCCAGCTGTTGCTTACTCTGCACCTGTTGTAGCCAAGACTGTTGCTGCCCCAGCCTTAGCATACTCTGCTCCAGTTGTAGCTAAAGCTGTTGCTGCTCCAGCTGTAGCATACTCTGCACCAGCCGTATCTTACGCTGCTCCAGCTGTAGCCTACTCTGCTCCATCTGTAAGCAAATCTGTTGTATCCACCTACACCACCCACGGAGCTCCATCCGTCGTTTCTACCTACTCTGCTCCAGTTATTGCTAAGGCCGCACCTGTAGCTTATGCTGCTGCTCCAGCTGTAGCTTACTCCGCTCCAGCTGTAGTCAAGTCATACGCTGCTCCCGCATTGGCATACTCCGCTCCAGCTGTAGTCAAGTCATACGCTGCTCCCGCATTGGCATACTCCGCTCCAGCTGTAGTCAAGTCTTACGCTGCTCCCGCATTGGCATACTCCGCTCCAGCCTGGTAAATTAGAAACTTGAATCGATTAATTTATTTATGTAAATTTTTTATTTATGCAAATGATTTTGAAAGGCCATTGTAAATAAGTTTAGTACTGTAAATAAATAATGAAAATTGACATGAAAATTTAAATTAGTTTTATTCAACCGAATATTTGTTATCTTGATCGATGAACATTCCCATTAACCTTAGACGTTAATTGGATAATGTAATATTTTATCAACTTTGGTCCCATTTTTAGAGAAGGTCTAAATATTTATTATTTAAGTATTCAATATCAAATTAATACTTGCAGAGTCACTAAAAATGAAACTCTTATATTCACCTATATTTATTTTATTTATATCTTAAATATATATTACAAAAACAAACCTAAATTTTAACTCTTGGGTAACTAAATTAAGGGCATAAAAAATTGTATAATAATCCACACGAACTTTCAAAAATTTGTTTTAACGCCAAAAAAAAACTCGTACACTTACTCAAAAACAAATAAAATTCAATGTACTGAATGTCTAATTTTGGACACTTTTGCAGGAACTCTCTATTATTGTCAAAAATAGAGACTTGCGATTTCCGCGAACCTGTGTTACATTTTTGTTAGACCAAAGGTGCAACAAGCAAAATTTTCCTACCCCTCTATTTTTTTAAGTTTTTAAGGTACAGGGCAAAATTTTCCATCGAGAAGCTCTCGACGTATCTTGATTAATATATAAGTTAATGGAAAAGTTGAAATGGATTATGGTAAAAATTTTTAGGTAAAATCCAGTGGCATACTTCATTATTTCTGACGGCATCACTCCATTAATTATCTAATAGCTCGACTTCATTTTTTTAAACTTTTCAAATATTTTCAATAATAAACTAAAATTTTGATTTTTTTCCAAAAATCAAGCTTACATTTGCAGTAGACTATGAATGTTAATTAAATATCTTATTACTAATAACAATACGCTTGTTACAACATCTTGAATATTATATAGAATATAAGTTTCCAAGGTTCTTATAATATAATATAGTTTTAAGAGTTGAAGGCAATTTTTATTCTAACGAGACTTCATACATTACCAAAATTCGAACAATGTGTAATCTTACTATGTAAAAAAAAACAGATAAATTAGCCAGACGGAACACTAAATGAAACATTTTATTTTAAGTACTGTGTGGAAAGTGATTCTGATTTCCCACGATACAGAATTGACACATTTCCGTAAGTATTCTTATGGCATTTAAAATAATAACAGGTTTTTCTTGCAAAAACTGAAAAGCCAAATATGTTGCATTGCTAAGTTCTTCAACCGAACGATATCGAATCCTATAAATCATATTTTATAAAAAGCCCCATAAGAAAAAATCCAGAACAGATAAATCAGGTGATCCGGGAGGGGGGGCAATTAATATGGCCCTTGGTGCCAATCTATCTTTGCGAAAAGTTAATTTCCGAAAAAGGTCTCACTACCTAAAAGTTGTGATTCGGTACACCGTCTTGTTGGAAATTTATATTATTATACTTCGTCAAGAGAATATTGCTAGTAATTCATGTATTATATTTTCTAAGGTTTAGTACCTAATCTGTGTTCCTAATATAAAATAAGCGATTCCAAATCCGAAGCTTTGCTCTGTTTCATAAATGATATGTGGATTTTCTACCGACCAATGTTTGCTATTGTGTCTGTTAAAATTGTCAGCCCTAATAAAATAAGATTAATCGGACGAAATTAACAATGTTCCAAACTTGTGTCTGGCTCTGACCTGTATCATATACTAATTGCAGAATTTTACTCGGTAATCTGCATCATCGCGACATAAATTTTGCACAATGTTAAATTTATAGGGGTGGTACTTATGACGCCATTTTCCATTTATATGTCTTCGTCTCTCTGTCTCTATTTTCATTGTCATACACTTTGAGCCATGGCTGTGTAAAGGTTTCATGTTCTACTAAGTAATTATTTAATCTAAAAAATATATCTGGATATGACTGCCTTGTTTCCGCATATCTATAATGAAAAAGTAACTTTTCAGTATTTCATCATAGCTCTAAAAGATTTGTTATTGCAACAAATATGTATTATAACTACCTGTTAAAATATAAGGGATCTCATTCGATATGATAAAACATACTAACATCGAATACATAATTTTCATAATTCTGAACAGCAATAGATGATCAAAACTTAGCGGATGAGAAAATATCTTCAAGGATGACCCCCCACATACGAAGTCCCAACCCTCGGGGTTTAAAATAAAGAAGATAGCCACCCATGTAAATCGACTTTTATGTCTACTTTATACTGAACAGCCCCTGTATACAAACAAATGACAAACGCCATTAGTGCGAATATTATGATATTTAATAGAAATTCTCGAATGTTCTCTAAAAATGTATTTGGGTATAGAAGCAGCTACAAAGCGGAGGGGTTAGTCAATCGAAGTTACTGAGTCGAATCGAATAGTTGAGATTGTAAGATGTCTCGAAAGTGTATAAACAATCCAGATCACTTCTGTTATGTTTGTGGTGAGATAACTTTTTCGTCTCAGAAACGGTCTGTTACCCCATTGATAAAAAAAGGTATATCAGCTTTATTTCGGTTGCAATATTGGGGACCAAGATAAACAGTGGGCGCCAAATATCTGCTGTAATGCATGCGCATCAAGCCTGAGAAAATAGTTAAATAGTAAAAAACGATCTATGGGGTTTGTCCCAATGATCTGGAGAGAGCCTTCAAACAACGTAAATGATTCCTATTTCTGTTAAGTTCTATTTCCTCTAAATTCACTGACAAAGCTCGAGAGTGATTGGATTTTTAATTCGTAAAATTAGGACTTCAGATCTCATATAGATCCGTAACTTCATAGTATTAGAGAATAAGTAGTTAAATTCGAACGCCAGCTGATTTTTAACTCTTGTAAAAAGCAGAAGTATACTTAAGTTGATAAAGATTTTGGAATAAGAGAACGTGGACTACACCGAACACGAGCAAACCTCTAACCTTATAAAAAGCAGAAATCGAAATAGCTTGATTAAGGATTTAGAATATGAAAATATTGATGAAACCGGGAAGAAGCAAGACTTCCAATACTTGTAAAAGGCAGAAGTAGAACTAGATTGATCAGTCTGTGTAACGAAAAAAGACCGATTTCACCGAAAAATTTAATACAGATTACTGAAGAAATCATATGGAGGGAGCTATTAAATGATAAATACGTAAAGAGGTACTGTCAGGTCAGCTCTGTTTTTTTTATACATAACAGCCAAAGTCGGAAAATTACTAGAATTTTCCGATGACATTTTAGAGAATAGTTGTAGTGGTGAAAGTTGTAGGTATTGAAAAAACCCTTAATTTCATGTTTCATGCGTCAAAATTAATAAACAATTTATCCAGATAATGACGAAAATCCCCCTTTTTTGCAATATTTTATAAATATTAATAACTTTTACAATAATAGCCGAAATATTAATGATAAGGCCACTACGGATCTTTATAAGTATGCGAAAATTCACAACATCAATTGTTTATTAAAAATACCAAAAGTTTAAACAATTGTTGATCAGAAGATAATGCTTCTAGAGAAATTGAAATAGATTCTTGAAAGGTCACTTTACAAGCAAAGGTAAAAAAATAATATATTTATTCCAAAATTATTGATAAAAAAAGTGGGTTGAAGAAGACGTGTTTTTTTGCATATAAACAATTAGAATAACTTTTTTATTTTTTATGTCACTGACTTGGTATTAGATAAACTGTAAAGGTGGTTGAAAGTAGCTGCTCTACGACCAATAGGAACCAAGATAAGCATTTTTTAAATCATATATGTGTTTAGAAACATTAACAGCCGAATGCACTAACATGGTTTAATTTTAAAACCGTTCTAAATTGACAGCAGAGGGTTTAAACTGACAAGAGTAACAATAAGTCAAGCAAGCTTTAGACCCTAAAAATACAAGCATAAAAAATCATTTTGTTTTATTACTAAACCGGCAAAAATGAAGAATTTTATTTATTTTCGGTAAACTACTATTTTTCTTGCATATTTTACGGCTTTAGCGCAAGGTTATATATGTATATATATATATATATATATATATATATATATATATATATATATATATATATATATATATATATATATATATATATATACAGTGCCTTCATTTCAAAACGAACCATCCTTAATAACTTTGTTAAATAGAAAAATTTAAAAAAAAGAAAAAACACGTCAATTTAGATATACAGGGGGAAGTTTAATTTTGCATTTGTTAAAAGTCTGTCAATCACCTCCTCACCTCCAGCTAACCTCACTTTGATATGTCAAATGGGAACCCCCACCTTGTGACACATCATTGTAAGTAGCATAAAATTGTCTATCCAACCGTATAAAAAAAATTAAATCGGTTGACGTACAAGCGAACAGTGTGCAAAAATGTCTTGTAATAATGCATAATATATCGGCCTCGAACTTTAGTATGTCAAATGATTACCCTATAGTGTGATACATCATTTTAAAGGGCATACTATCTCCTATTTAGCCAATAAAAAAAAAACAAAATCTGTTGATGTACAAGCGAATAGTAAGAAAAGATGTGTGGTAATAATAGACACCTTATCACATTAAACTTTATTATGTCAAATGGCTACTTCATAGAGTAAAATATTATTTTAAATTTAAAATAAATATTTTTTTAAAATAATAAACAGTTAAAATATTTGCGAGAAAAAAACTAAGCCTGTTTTAAAATTCATCGCAAAATTCATTGCAGTCTAATCAATCTAGTGTATTTATTTCAATGATATTTTTTGCGGTACCTGATAGGTACAAAAAATCACTGCAATAAATAAAATTTTTAAGATCTTTAAACACCAGTTGTTTATTATTGTTAAAATTGTCATTGTGACGCCTAGTTGAAACGTGAATATAAATGGTGTATACGCTAGCCGAAAGAATAGAAATAATTTTTCTCTATGGAGCTGAAGATCGGTGCGCTCGTAGAACCGCCAGAGCATTTAACGAGAGGCATCAAGACAAAAACGTGGGCCATAAATATGTACTCGAATTGGTACGAAAGTTTGAAGAAACGGGATCCGTTTGTAATAAAAAATATATTGAGAAAAGGGTTGTAGATGAAGCATGCCAAATCGAGGTACTAGGACAGTTTGCAATAGATCCAACTTTATCCATCTCAAAGGTCGCAGATTTAACCAACATTTCTGCTGGCTCTGTGCATAAAGTTTTAAAACAAAATAAGTTTTTTCCCTACAAAATTCAAATTCTTCAAGAACTCGGAGAAGACGATTTTGATAGGAGAATTCAATTTTGCGAATTAATGTGCCAACGAATTGACGAGGACCCCCATTTACCTAAGAATATCTGCTTTAGTGATGAATCAACTTTTTTTCTAAATGGACTGGTTAACAGACATAACTGCAGATACTGGGATAATGAAAATCCGCACCTTTTTCGAGAAGGGCATACTCAATATCCCGAAAAAATTAACGTGTGGGCAGGAATTTATGGCAATGAAATCATCGGGCCATTTTTTTTGGAAGATAATTTAACTGGGCAAATTTATTTAAACCTTTTAGAAAACACAATATACCCTGCCATTGTGCAATCTTTATAAAATCAAGTGGATGAAAATGCTGTTATGGTACTAAATGAAAATAATTTGCATTTCCAGCAAGATGGAGCTCCCCCGCACTACGCTTTGGCAATTCGAGAGTGGCTTGATGAACATTTTCCAGGGACGTGGATTGGCAGACATGGTGCAATTGAATGGCCAGCACAGTCTCCAGACCTAACCCCTCTAGACTTTTTTCTTTGGGGGTATTTAAAAAGCAAGGTTTATAAAACCCCACCTGAAAATATTGACGATTTAAAAGATCGAATTGTTCGGGAATGTAGAGGAATTAGCAGAGAAACCCTTGCCAAGTTTCGTGGGGAATTTCAAAATAAGCTTTTTTATTGTCTCGCTAATAACGGCGCACATTTTGAACATTTAATAAAATAATTTTCTTCAACTGAATAAAACTGAATAAACTGCTTATATTTAACACACATTTTTGCATCCTAATTGCCTATAACGTCTATTAACTTAATTTTTTTTGACATCGTTGGATAGCAGATCGTACGTCCTTTAAAATGATGTATCACACTATAGGGTAATCATTTGACATACCAAAGTTCGAGGCCGATATATTATGCATTATTACAAGACATTTTTGCACACTATTCGCTTGTACGTCAACCGATTTAATTTTTTTTTATACGGTTGGATAGACAATTTTATGCTGCTTACAATGATGTGTCACAAGGTGGGGGTTCCCATTTGACATATCAAAGTGAGGTTAGCTGGAGTTGAGGAGGTGATTGACAGACTTTTAACAAATGCAAAATTAAACTTCCCCCTGTATATCTAAATTGACGTGTTTTTTCTTTTTTTTAAATTTTTCTATTTAAGAAAGTTATTAAGGATGGTTCGTTTTGAAATGAAGGCACTGTATATATATATATATATATATATATATATATATATATATATATATATATATATATATATTAATTTTCTTGATTCTTGAACCATAGATTATATAATTTTTCTTAATTTTGTCTTTTCTTGGATTTAGGTTCTATAATTAATAAAACACAAAACAATTGACGTTTCGCCCTTTATTCAAGGCATTTTCAAAATTTTTTCCTGAAAAAATATATAATTAAAATACATCACATAAAAAACATATTTTACCATTTTGGAAAACAAACAAGACTCTTAAAAACAGTAGTCAAAACTTTAAAACATTTTAAAAATATTTAATTTTACCGGTACTTACCTTGACATTTTGCTGTTCTGTTTCTACATAAACTTTAAATTTTACATCGTTTACCGAGGATACGTGGAATGCGAATGTGTTTTATTTTTTGAATATTTTTTATATTTTACAATGCATAAAAAAACAAATAAGGTATATGTTTGGTTTTATGTTTAAGAGGATATTCCATTTTTGATTCTTATTTGACCGGATCGAATACTTAATATTTTTGTTTAAATTAGGTTTGCGTAAATGTCGCTCAAATTTCCCATATCTGTTTTGTCGTTTTTAATTTCAATCATTTCCTTTATCTGTAACTTTTGGTAATTCATATCTTTGTTTTTTATTATGGTACTGTTATAATCAAAAGTGTGTTTTTCGTCCTGTGTGTGTTTGTCTAACGCTGTTGAGGCGTTTTTTGTATATTTATGGCCATTTAATCTGTTCTTCAGTAATTGGCTCGTCATGCCTATATATTTTTTGGGACAATTTGTGCAAGGGATCGAATATATTATATTTGATTTATTCATTAGAGGAGTTTTAAATCAAATATAATATATTCGATCCCTTGCACAAATTGTCCCAAAAATTATATAGGCATGAGTAGCCAATTACTGAAGAACAGATTAAATGGCCATAAATATACAAAAAACGCCTCAACAGCGTTAAACAAACACACACAGGATGAAAAACACACTCTTGATTATAACAGTACCATTATAAAAAACAAAGATATGAATTATTAAAAATTACAGATAAAGGAAATGATTGAAATTAAAAAAGATAAAAACACTGTTAACGACAGACCAGATATGGGAAATTTGAGCCACATTTACGCAAACCTAATTTAAACAAAAATATTAAGTATTCGATCCGGTCAAATAAGAATCAAAAATGGAATATCCTCTTAAACATAAAACTAAACATTACCTTATTTATTTTTTTATGCATTGTAAAATATAAAAAATATTAAAAAAATAAAACACATTCGCATTCCACGTATCCTCGTTAAACGATGTAAAATTTAAAGTTTATTTAGAAACAGAACAGCAAAATGTCAAGGTATGTACCGGTAAAATTAAATATTTTTAAAATGTTTTAAAGTTTTGACTACTGTTTTTAAGTGTCTTGTTTGTTTTCCAAAATGATATAATATGTTTTTTATGTGATGTATTTTAATTATATATTTTTTTAGGAAAAAATTTTGAAAATGCCTTGAATAAAGGGCGAAACGTCAATCGTTTTGTGTTTTATTAATTATAGAACCTAAACCCAAGAAAAGACAAAATCAAGAAATATATATATATATATATATATATATATATATATATATATATATATATATATATATATATATATATATATATATATATATATCTATTACTGGAAACCATTACGTAGAACACATTTCTTAGTATGTGTTCTACGTAATGGTTTCCAGTAATAGATCTTGTTACTGATCACTGTCCATACCAGCTCCGAAGACTAAGGGTATCGTTGGTCGGAACGTATCAGCCAGCAGATGAGATATTTCAGAACCAACTGCCTTGCATTCGACTTGAAGGCCGACGGTTTTCCACTGCGTCACAAGAACGTATATAGTGCATATTAAGATTTTCAAAATTGCTTCAATATTTTTTTCTTTTTTGATGAATGAAAAAGTAAATAAGAATAGTGATACTCAACTTTTGATGCTTGGCGCTTTTCATCCCACCATGACCACAATCATCCAAACAGCGTCATTACTTGACTTTGCCTGTCTGCTGCGGATGATAATATTGTATCTCCAAAATGTTTCTATCTCAATCCGTTGAATGCTAGACATTCTCTGAGAAGATAATCAAGACACTTTATGACAAAATTAAAACAAATATTTCAAAAGATATCGGAGTTTTTGTCACTTCTGACATTTAGACCTGTCTGCACAACAATTCCACCTGTGCAACTCAGGAAGAATTGCACAGCTCATTGGTTGTCTCCAGAATTTCAACTGCAACACGGAGTTCTTGCTATGAAAGCATTTTCAGGATCTCACACATGAGAAAACATAGCAAAGGAACTGAATGCTATTGCTGCTCGCTGGGACATTAAAAAAAGTAAAATTCGGGAAATGTTTAAAAAAGAACTACTATGTTTTATACCACTAAATTTAGTGGTATAAAACATAGTAGTTCCTTTTTAAACATTTCCCGAAGATGATTAACTACCACATAGTAACGGCTACCAGCATCAACTTTTTAAAGTAAAATTCATTTACTGATTCATGGTAGTGGCAAAAGGAGTTCGAGTTGAGGAGTACGATTCTGCTAGATTCATACATTCCCTTTAGAGAGTTGTGAATTAGTCAATGAAGGTCCAAGCTGAAGTATTAGAAATGATTGCCACTGAAAGACGTCTTGTAACCCACTTCAATCATTCGAGTTTCCCACAAGGAAAACTGCTGGCGACTCAAAAGGAGCTAAGTTTACCGCAGTATCACTTAATGCATCATATCAACACGAGATCGAATTCTACCGGCTATCTCTCTTTATGTAGCTGATCATGACACACTCACTAATTTGACGGCACATCAGAGGGGCTTAATGGAGCAGTGCTAAAAGCTTTTGAAACCATTTGAAGAAATAACAAAAATTATAGGTTCTGGCCTCTCCTATCTATCCGAGGTAATTCTGCATGTTTCTGCTTTAAAAACGTATTTAGACAGGGACGACACTGCACACAGAACAAAGGACTTACCTCATATGAGAGCATCTTTAAAAGCTGAATAGAAAAGTCGTTTCATATTTTTAGGAGAAGATCCAAATTACCTAATTGCAACCTTTTTAGACCCAAGGTTCAAGTTAGATTATTTATGAGTTCTTGAAACTGAAAAAGCCCGACAGAAGACCTTAATGGTGTATATAAAAATGTCTTGCGACGAGTCTTCTGACAGTAACAGCTCGTAGCCGTCTTCAATACTTGCTAACGAAACAAAATAGATGAAACTTGATCCAAAGCTCACAAACTTCTTGGGACTATAAAATAATAGTCAGTGTCGCGATCAAAAAAAAATCCAATTGCTAGCGAGATCGACTATTACTTGAATATATTTCCAATCGAGGGCAATCACAACCCTTGCATTTGGTGGTCCTTTAACTCGAAGCAGTACCCACAATAGACAAGGTTTGCTAGAGTTTTTCTTTCAACTCCTTGGAGTAATGTATACAGCGAAAGACTGTTCTCTGAAGCTGGCCTGGTTTACGAAGCCAAACGAAATCGCCTGTTACCATCAAACGCTGAAAATTTAATATTTATTCACCATAATTGACCACTTGTTAATTTTGAGTACCAATTAATAATTATATTTCAGATAAGTAGTAAGTTATGGTGATTAATTTCGACTTTAACTTTTTAATTTCGAGTACTAATTAATAATAATTCTACTTTTGACAAGTGATGAATATCAGTAAATAAACTTTGTTTCTCTACCGTGTGTTAATGAGAAATTATTGAATTTTTTTTAATATTTGGTATGCGACCGGATAGTAAATAGAGTTACTATTTTCACTAATTAAAAATTCACTATCGTACAAAAAATCATTTTCTGTATATTAAGTCAATCCTTTGATTGTTTTTCGAAGCAAATTTGTTTATGACACGTTCATTAAAATTTGAGGTTTCACTAATTAGCTTCTTTTCAATAGATAATATCGATAAAGTCACTAGGCGATCTTCGATCATGGATACCTTTAGAAAGTTTTTATTCTTTTTAGAGTTAAGAAGGATCGTTCAGTCTCTGCTGTCGTCATAGGTATGGTAATCAGAATTTCTAGTAGTTTTTTTTTGTTTCTTGAAACGGCTTTGACAAATTATTTTCAATAAAAAATTTTAGGAAAGGTATTGCACTAATTTCTCTGCAATCTGCCTTGAAATAAATAACAAATAATTTAGTTTTCACACGTTCCTTATCTAAATTTGGGTATGCAAAAAACATGTAAATTTAATATATAATCAGGAAAAGATCCACAATATTTACCAAATTGATCGAGGTATAATAATGACACAAAGCGATCTTTGGCATAGTTTAGTATTATATCACAAACTTCTATTGCAGAAATTCCGTGGTCCGATTTGATTTACTATCATTTCTTCGTTTTCTTTTAACGGACATCGGTTCAGTGCATAAATTAGAAGGTTCGTTAGCAATATCGATCAACGTGTTTCTTATTAAAACAATATTTTGCTCAAAAATAGCTATTTTTTGGCTTATTTCTAATAAATCCGTTTTCTTTTTTTGTAGTTCATTAAATTATATGTCAACTTGGGGCATCACTTTATGAAAAAGTGTTAACCAAAAATGAAATTTTTCTACAAGTATTCTTTTAATGGAAAACGCGGCACTACAAGCTGTTTGATTATTAAAACTATCTTCTATTTCTTCCATGCATTCAGTGAAACATTCACGATGTCAAAAACTACATGACTAATGTTAAAATTCCAACGAGTTGGAGCACCATGAGGAACATGTCTTTCAACGGTTTTATTTAACACTGCTACACGTTGAGGCGAATTTTTAAAAAAGCAGGGATTTCTTGTAAGTTTCCAAAAAAAGTCAAACTTGTGAACTTTCAGAAGTAACTTTTAACATTACCAAATTAAGCTGATGAGCATAACAGTATACAAAGTGTTTATTAGGATCATTTTTCTTAATCCTTGCCTGCACTCCTGTACTTCGTCCACTCATCACAGCCATTCCGTCGTAGCTCTGAGCAATTAATTTTTTGTTTGAACTTTCTAATATGGAATCTAAAACACTAAAAATATATTGGCTTAGACTTTCTGCATCTAAGTTTGAAGGCTCTAAATAGATCCAGAAACGCTCTATGGTTTCGCCATTCCAGGAATATCTAAATATTGTGACCAACTGAGACTTTTCTCACACTTCTGTTGTTTCAACGGCCATAACTGCTAAATATGGGGATTCACGAGTCTCGGACAAAATTATTTCATGACATATCTCTCATACAATCTAACAAGTCATTTTAAATTTCCTTCGAAGTTCCTTTAGACACTGTAAAGTATTTTAAATGTTTGGCTAAACTGTTATCAAGTTCGGCAGTGAAATTTATTAGACCATCAAAAATACGCGGATTGTCAGATTGTTCTGTTTTATCGCGCCGCCGAAGAGCCAACTCAAATATACCACAGAATTTTTTATAATCAATAATTTTTAATAAAACATACCTATTTTTTGTAACACTGTCATTAAATTTCCGAATATTCATCCAATACACCGAATCTAATTGTGCTCTTATATTAACAGTCCCTAACAAAGCAAATACCATTTCGTGGTGGAAATGATTTTTAGGCAAATCATGCCTTTTTATTTTTTCGCTTAAATGCACTAGGTTGATTACACCAATTTGTGTCCAAAACTTATTTCCTCCAAAAAGTACACAAAAAAGTGCATTTTTTCTATTACAGCTAAATATTCAGTCATTTCTAATATGTATGTCTCGAGTTCGACGATCAAATTCTGCATTTTTAGTGCAAACCGTGTTCAGTCTTATAAAAAAATAAATTAACCATAAATAATTTATTAAAAAAAAACCTAAAATCTATATACAATGGCAGTCTGTTTTACATTAATACTTCCTAATAATGATATTCAACTCCGTAACCCTGGAATGCAGTGTGGGCTACACCAACAGCTGGTGAATAAGCTACAGCAGCTTTGGTTGCTACAACTTGAGGAGCAGCAGCGTACTGTAATGGTGCGGGAGCAGCGTAAGTGGCTACAGGAGCAATAGTCTTAGCAATTGCTGGAGCGGCATAAGTTTTGGCGTAAGCTACTGGAGCTGGAGCACTGTATGAGACTACTTGAGCAGGGGCAGCATAAGTTTTAGCGTAAGCTACTGGGGCTGGAGCACTGTATGAAACTACTTGAGCGGGAGCAGCATAAGTTTTAGCCACCACTGGAGCAGGTGCGGCGTAGGCTACTGAAGCTGGGGCAGCATATGCTGCTGGGGCAGAATATGCTACTGAAGCTGGGGCGGCGTATGCTACTGGGGCTGGGGCAGCGTATGCTACTGGGGCTGGGGCAGCGTATGCTACTGGGGCTGGGGCTGCATAAGCCTTGGTCACAAGGGGTGCAGAATAAGCAACCTGAAATTGAAAATGTATTAGCTTATTGAATAAAGACATAATTGAGACAATCAGTAGAAATTTTTCATTTTCTGGTATTTTAATTTATGTTGTAAGTAACTTGCTTCTAATTATAATATAGCAAACTTATCTTCCAAATATTAAAATAAGTACTGTAGATTTATTACTTTTCAAATAATTACCTGGGCTGGGGCATACGAAATTCCATCATTGGTAATTCTAGTGTCGAATTTGCGTACACTGGAGAATGCACTGTCAACAGCCTTGGAGTAGGTGGAAACAGATTGAGCACCACCGAGAGATCTAGAGACAGACTGTTGTGAGAGCCCGACAGAAGGAGCGTGTACAGCTACAGCTTGTGGAGCTGCTTGATAAGCAATTGCTGGAGCAGCAACGGCTAGAAAATAGATTTTCAAATAATATTACCATTTTACAACTATTATATGTTGCTCAGATCATTGACTGTAGAACCAATTATTTTGTGGTTCATATTTAAATAAGTTTTGATTAGTTGTGGTGTGGTTAGTTATTAGACCCAAGGAATTTTGAAAAAAATTTATAGGATTAGGTCTTCAATGGTACCCTATAGATTTAAACAACAATAGATTTGTTTGAAGACTGTTTATGATCGGTGGGGAAGAGGATTTTTTGATATTTGGCAGACATAAACATGTTTACTTATCTTTTCTTTCGGTTTAATTGCTTGTCGTGACCCTTTTCATTGTTTGCAATTAATATTAACAAAAGAGGATTTAAAAACTTATTTTTATTGGTAAATATTGTTAGATATTATTTACATATCGAAAATAACAATAATAATAATTTAGGCAACCATAAATTCATACTTTGATGTATTCTAGAAATGACGTATACCGTTTAAATAATGCAATTAGAAATGGACAGCATAACATCTGCATGTGTGTACTAAGAAATAAAATATCTACTGCTTATCAACACTTTTCCAAATATAAATATAAATATTACTACGTTATTCAGCGTTCAAACAACCGGGCCCTATTCCTGACGTTATGTTAATTTTACAGAAGTATGTTCGAAGGATTAGATTAAAATCTAAGGTAGTAGTAGGCCTCAAAGCCATCAAAAAAAGGTTTGTTAACGACATTAGTACATAAACTTGTACACAACAACTTAACCACGTGTCTTATCTCACTTGTATAGAATTAACATACCAAAAATAGTTTTTCCCTCGCTTTTCTTTGTGACATAAGGTTAAGAATGTCTTGAACTATAATTTAAAGGAAAATATTGAGAACTTACCGGCTACAGCAGGGGCTGCCAAGGTTTTGGCATAGGCTACCGGAGCAGATGCCTGTTGGAAGTAAGAACTGCTTACTGCAGGAGCTGAGGAGTAATGTACTGCAGCTGGTTGGGCAATGAGATTACCAGCATTGGCGTAAGCGAGTGTAAGAGCGAAAATTACAACCTGAAAAAAGAGAGACTTTATGATATGGTTTAAGAGGAATGTTATTTAATTATTTAAAACAATTTGATGAACGAAACACAATATTTCCTAAACTAATCACTAGACAAAAAAGGTCTAATTAAAAATATATCCTTAAAGATTAGTAAAGCAGAAAAATAAAGTATTTAACACCAGTGTACATTAATAAAAAAGCTGTACGAATTTCCCTAGGAACTTGTCAAAGTATTATGCTGGGTGTTCATTTAGTATTTCACTTAAAAAATTTGATAGGCGAAATTTTGATAAGGTTAAGATGGATACATTTTTCAAATAGCTTTGTTTATACAGAATGTCTCAAAAAAGCGTGGCGCATAATTGAAATTTTTTTAAATGTAACTCTTTACATTTTTTATTGGAATTATAGTCTCATTGAACTCCCTCTTTAATTCCAAATTGTGTTTTGTCTTAAAATGCGACATTTCTAAATTATTAAAGTTTTAAACATTTTTATGTCGAAAATATTATTTCACTTAAATTTTAAGTCCTACGCCAGGATTCTTTTCTTTTTGGTAAAAATTTGTGAAAAGTCTTAGCTGAAATATTTTATCTCACCATCGTCCTACAAATATTCATGTATCTTCATATTAATACCAACATATTTGCCTTTATCTTCAACAATTTTTTCAAAAATTGCCATTAAACAAAAAAAGCTAATTTTTACCTACGCATCACTAGATACAGGGTATTCTGTTTTAAAAAATAATGACGTAAAACGAAATTGAAAATATCCATATTTAAGTAATAAAAACTAAATACTGTTCTATAATAGGATAAAATTATCTCAGCAAAAACGTCTCGCAAATTTTTAAAGTAAAGTAAATAACCGTGGTGTAAATATTAAAATTTAAGTGAAATACTGATGTCGGTCAAAAAATATTTAAAAAATTAACAATATGGCAACGTCGCATTTTAAATCAAAAAAATTAATCGTTGAAGAGAGAAATGAAATTCCAACCTCGATAAGAAAATGTAGGTCGTCACATTGAAAGAAATATAAAAATTTTGCGCCACGCTACATTTTTTAAATGTACCGTCTTGAACTCTATTAATACTGCGCTTATCAAATTTTTCGTCGATTTGCCCATATGGCAATAATCAAATACAGGAATATTAAATGGATACCCTATATATTTAAGTTAAAAATTTTCCATTTGTTTTTAACAAGTGAAGATTTTTTTTAAGTATCTATATTATAACGGATAAGAAAGGTACGATATGCCTCATCGCATGAAGTGATATATCGATATCATAATGTTCATAATCACGGTTTACATATCTCTCCTTGATGCAACCATTATCTTCACCATATATCATTATAAGCATCGCCACAAAAAGAGGCAAAGCAAAGTTATTAAACAAAATACTGTTTCAGCAACTAACATTTTAGGTACATTTTTAAGGATACTAAAAAACAGAAAATTAAGAAATAAAAGAAAATATTTCACCACCTTTCACTTTAGAGCATATAGTCGGGGAGCTCAGTGGATTTTCGTAACGAATAAAGAGGCATGGCTCCACAAAAGTTTTCTATATGCTTTTCGACCCCCTTTACCAAGGGTAGATTCCCGAGAAATAATCAGATCAATTGATATAAACAAGAAAATTTTTCTAAAATAAAAGCTATTTTCGATTCTTCGGCCAGTTCTAAGCAAAAAATGTCTCTTGTGATTTTTCCGTCCAACGCATAATTGTTTAGTTAAAAATCGTTGAACATTTGAAAAATGCATTTTTTACCACTTTTCAACATGAATAGTTCGGGTCGGACCATGTATTAAGAGAAGTATAAGTCTACTTACAGACGCTCACCTAGTGCACAAATTCCATTATAGATGTCGCTGATCGTTGCATTAATACTTTAAAACATTTTGGTATATCTGTTTATATTTATTAATTGCATCTAACCATAAAATAAACAATACATTAGCTTAAGGAACTTCAGTTAATATAACTATGTTTGAGAGTGGGAGGTTGATGTTAGTTCTGCATATTAATAAGAATCCCTATTTAAAATGTACTATAATGAATAACATACAATACTGTGCTGTAATAGGTATATTGTTAATACCACATTAGCTAGACAATATTTTAAACTGAGATTCAGCGAGTATAACAGTTATGTTGAATTTTATACCTATTTGAATACACATGTTATTGGAACTAGCAATATGAGTAAATCCGATAAAAAATTATTTTTTAACACTGATTACTGGCCAAGAATATAAAAAAGGCATACATTTAACGAGTACGGACCTAGGTAGCTGTTCAATATGCGACGTTGCCGAATTACATCGTGTCATTGTGTTTTGTCGCTTGGATGAAGAAGGTAAAATTACTTTATAACAAATTTTATGCACATAATTTTAGACTTCAATCTGTTTATTTAATTTAAAACAACTTTAGATAAATATTAACTGTTCAAGTACCACATGACCAATGCATGCTATAAAAAATATACACGTAAAAATACCTTAGATAGCTTAAAAGTTAAAGACGAAGATTTATAAAGAGAAAATAGTGATCTAAGTAAAGATAATATTGAGAAACGTAAAAAAGTTAAGCTTAGTCAAGAAACAATATCAATACAATTATCAAGGAGGCGCTGTAATAGTTATGTGATTGATACTAACAAATATATTTTTTGTGAGAAATCATTATAGAAAAGATGATTTATTTTTGTTTCTTAAACCCTTTGTTTATATTTTTCTTTAATATTTTCTTAGGTATAGGTTTCTGTATTTTAAGATTACAAGACGGCAATTCTTTTGACGTTTCGCTCTACATATTGAGCTTTTTCAACGATACAAAGGTTAAAACAGTGAAAACTATAAAATATATTTTAGCAAAAAGCAAAGTTCCCTGCAAAAAAAGATCTAACGTAATATATGCAATTCCATGCTTAAACTGTTTTAAGAAATACATTGGCATGACGATACAATATATTGAAAATAGAATTATTGGACACAAATATACTAAAACGCATCGACATCTTTATATAAATATGAACAAACAACTAAGCATGAATTCGATTTTGAAAACACCCACATTTTAGATACAGACAAAAATTACCACAAACTCGTCATCAAAGAAAAGATACATATAAAAAGATATAAAAAATGCTGTAAATGACAAACAAAATGCCAAAAACCTAATTCAAATTTACTATAATTTGATTTTTTAATACGACATAGTTGAAGCGACACTATAATATATTACAGATAATGTAATCATGCTTGGCACGATTTCGTATAAACCCATGTAAATCAAAAAACGTTATAAAAACAATCTTTTTCCTATTTTTTGCTGTTATAAAAGGTAATTTACACATATCAATTGCATACCAAGTTGTAATAATTGATTTTTTTAACACACATACAAAGCTATTTTCATGGTATGTACTATTTTATAGTTTTCACTGTTTTAACCTTTGTATCGTTTATTTTAATTTTTAGACCATTATAAAATCTATTTATTTCTATTAATTTTAATCATTAACTTAAAGATATGAATGTAATAAGTATATAAAACAATTACTGCGATATATTTTTATAAAAAATTGTAATTTTGTAAATGAAGAATACAGATAAATGTGACATAACTTTGAAAAACCTCAATATGTAGAACGAAACGTCAGAAGAATTGCGAAGAAAACCGATACCCAAGAAAACATTACATATATATATATATATATATATATATATATATATATATATATATATATATATATATATATATTAAAAAGTGTTTAAACCATTAGAGCAACGGTCAGTGAAAGCTATAATGAATTATGTGCACTAGGTGAGCGCCTATAAGTAGACTTCCACTTCTCTTCATACACCGCGGCGCGCACATGATAATTGATGGAAAACTATTTGTTGACAGCGCGAAAAAGAAGCTTGTAGTTCTTAGGTTGAACTATTAATTGTTAGGCACAGAATTTTTAAAATATTTATTTGATCAAAAATTATTCTTGTTAAAAGTGACAAAAAAACACTATTTTTCAAATGTGTAACGATTTTTAACTTAAAAACCACGTGTTTGGCGGAAAAATCACAAGAGATGCTTTTTGCTTAGAATCGACCGAGGAATACGAAAATGTTTTACAGAAAAACAATATTTTAAATTATTAACAATTTTTTGTTTACAACAAATTACCTGACCATTCTTCGGTAACCCACATTCTGTATTAGTAATCAGAGGGTCAAAATGTGTATAAAAACTTTTATGGAACCATATCTCTTCATTGACTACGAAAACCCACTGGGTTCCCGGACTAACACACTTGAGAGTCATTAAATTGACATTTGAATCAAAACGTCGTTTACCCAAATAAATGAATGCAATAACTTTTAGTATGTACTTAAAAAAATGCATTTAATATCATTAAAATGCAGTGCTGTTGTTAATTTTTAAATGTTTTATTACATTGCAAAATTTTATGAAAAATATAAAAATATTCTTTACTACTCTTTACTTTATAGTTCGAAATTTCAAACTTTATGATATGACTTTCTGGAAGAAAAGACATATGACATGTTTTATTTTGTTTTTAATTTCATGACAGGCATAAAATAAGTCCAGACTGGACTAGATTCAATATTAAATTTTTAAAAACTTTTATTTTCATATTTTTGGTTACATTTATTCGATTGCTTTCATAGCTTATATACATCATAAGTCCTGAATAAATTAGATATTATTAAAATTCTAGAGAAGGAAAACAATCAAAAATTTTTGCCAATTAAAAATGTTTTTTTATTATTTTTTATTCAAAATTAATAACTGGGTAAATTCGATTTGAAACTTTCAAGATATACTATTTTCTGTAATTTTACTTTTTTAATATACAAAAATTAACAGTTCAGTTGAGTTAAAATACCATAAATTACTAGGAAATAATTACAGTATTTTCTTTAGGAGTTTTTGGAGAAACTGAAAAATTAATTATTAAAATTTATAACAAAACGCCTAACAGGATATTAAACAATGTATATTAAAATTACTTTATAAATTCTTAATATGCTGCTGGATGAAAACGGCAAATATTTAAATAAAGTAGTTTAAAAATGATAAAGCAAATCTCTAAAATAAATAATATTGTTATATCTTTAAAAGTTAGAAATGTCGTCTATTTTTATCCAACAGTGTTTTTTGTAATTGAAGAATATATTTTGAAAATTTGACTTACTTTGAAAGCCATTGTATTGAAGTAATATTAAGCTGAAGTGTAACTGATGCTATTGCCAAAATATCGTTCATTTTTATACTAATCGATTTGGGGGCTAATCTGCCTCGAGAAGAACAAGAATTAAATCACTGGGTGCAAGTAGTTCACGTAACTATGGATATATTTTGGTCTCTTTTACCCATGTGGAATTTGCTTCACTTTCCCTTTTCATTTGGCACAATATTAATGATCGGTACAAGTTAAACTGTCAAATGAATTTAAAAGAAATTGCATAAGATTCACGTACGTGAGCGTGTCTGTTTAGGGTCGTTCTCTTAAAACAATCATTTTTGAAGTGAAGATTTCAGTGAAGGTTTATAATATTTTTTATATATAATACATGGATAAGATATTAAACAACAAACTTAATATTCTGATTTTTTTTTGTTAAGATTGATTTATTCAATTTAACATAGAATTACACAATGTCGGCGAACAAATATTAGTGAAACATGGTAAAATACTGTATAAAATTCCATTAAATATTACTGGAAATCTGTACTTATGACTGAAATAAAACACCTTGTTAAGGTTTACAAATCGTTCTAAATTTACCGAACGTTCGACTCTACTCTTAAGTGTTTAGAAAAAAGATTTTATTTAGGAGTCAACACAATCCCCTTCTAGTTCTATACAAATTTTGCTGCGGTCATATAGCCACTAGAACGACCTAGAAAACTTCTCTTCTGGAATAGCTTTCAGAGCCCTGGTCACATTCTTTTGAATCGCCTCAACGTCTTCAAAACTTTTTCCCTTCATCGTCATATTCAATTTAGGGAATAAAAAAAGTCTGCCGGAGCCATATCTGACAAGTAGAGTGAGTGATGAATCATAGAGACCGACTTTTGAGCCAAAAATTGTCTGATGAGTATTTAGGAATGGGCTGCCGCATTATCGTGCAACAGCAACCAATCACCGGTGCAGTACAATTCCGGTCTCACGCGAGGAATCCGCTTCAAAAGTCAATCCAGGATCCTTTTGTAGAATTGTGCGTTGACTGTTTGGCCTGTGTTCACGAATCCTTTACCGATAATCTCGCGATAATTGAAAAAGGAAATGAGCATAGTTTGATTTTCGACTTTGTCGCTCGAATTTTGGTGGGCCGCCCTTCGCACTTGGTTCAACACTCAGCTGTCTGGCGTTTGGTAGATGGATCGTATTGAAAACACCATGATTCGTCGCCGGTTACAATTGTATTTAAAAAAATTTTATGCGTGTCTGTTCATTTAACCAAATCGCGTGAAGCTTCCACACGGCACTCTTTCATCTCTTCCGTTAACAAGTGTAGAACGAATTTCGCACACATTTTTATTCCGGAAACATCGTGCAAAATATGGTGCATGGTTCCTGATTTCGAGTTCCTCTGACAACATTTCAAATGTAATTCGACGATTACGAGACAGTGCGATGCGCACATGTTCCACATTTTCATCGGCAGTTAAAATTAAAGGGCGCTTCTCCCGTAGATCGTCTTCCAGCGACTGTCGACCGTTCTGTAACCGCACATACCAGTCCAAAACTTTGCTGCATCTTAAACAATCCTCACCATAAACGATTTTCAATAATTCGAATGTTTCCGAACCACTTTTTCCCAATTTGAGACAAAATTTGATTGCGCCATGTTGCTCCATTGAGACGCAGTAGCAAAAACATATCTACTTCAAACAAACACAGCTGGCCAATAAATGAAGTTACACCGCTCACATCTCCACTGTGGGTAATTAAAGCATGATATTATATAGTTCTGCCGTTGGGTAACAGATAGCGGTAATTGTAAATTTTATACATACATATAAGTTAGTCCCGGAACTTTCCGAATGAACTGTGTACATATATCACGCTAGTATATAATTTATACCCACTGATATGAATGAGCTTAGCCATGATATTATATCAACCACTATGACTTTTTGATAACAATTTTGATGTAGAGTAGATATAACACCAGGATTGTGTTTAACGCCAAAACAGTTTGCATGGTCCAAACAAATTTGTAGTGAAAGTTGATGAAATTTTTTTCTAGCAACTTTAAATTAATGCAAGCTTTTGGCTGACATTATTTAATGGAATTAACGTATAATATTTTATGGTCCAGCTAAGGTAAAATTAGCCTCTTCTCAAAAATCGATATATCAAAAATTAATAAGTTTACGTCTATTGTAAATTTCATCAGCTTTTTCTGAAATTTTAAATACAATTTAAATTTAAATATACATATAATATATAGGAGCAAAAAATATAATCTAAAGAGAATTATTTTACTTGATGACAGATATCTGACAACAGTACACATATCTATCTAGATTCTTTCAAAACACCAATGGTGCTGTGTCTATCTCTAGATTATGTTGTTTTGATAACCAAAATCGTATAAGAATTACAACAATAGACGTAAGAGAAATTAATATTACTCAATATAGACTGCGGATTCTATACAAGAAAGTTGGCTCATCCTTAAAAAGAGATAGGAGAGCATTTTCGAGGAATAGTACCTCTCTTTCTAATGGCGGAGTTAAGCACGACACTTCAAACGTCACTGGATATCCCTGTCATCTGACCGAAACTAAAAAGAGAGGTACTACTAGTACGCAGTTTATATAAAGTAAAATTAATTTCTTTTACGTTTATGATTACAACAAATGCTGAATATAGAATAGAAAAAGTTACCTTTCAATCACACAAATTGACAACAACTTAATAAGTGAAGAGATAGTTATATTTAAGTTCCATTTGCAGAAAAATATACATAAAAACAGAATAACCTAAAACTTACAATCTACTACAGACTTCATAAATTATTTTCTACAGTATTTGAAATGGGATGATAGAGAATTTAATTTGAGTAATCTACTACATGGCCAGTTGTTTGATAAATAAAGATTTATTTCAAAAATGTTTTTGTTTATTGTTTCAAATCGGCTAAAACTGCTGAATATGGCATTAAATTCAGTAAGTTGAAGCTGCACAAGTGATAATTGTTTTTAAAAAATAAATCTAAAAAAAAGGGGCACTATATGCTGCCTTCTAAATAGAAGAGGATAAAGATTTAAAATGATGTCAAGTTCCAACCACTTTTTTTTAGAGTTTTTTACATAATTACAGATTAATAAGGCACAACGCATTTTTGATGCGGCATTCAAGTTTTCAAAAGGACATAACTGTTTAGTTTACTTTAACGAGTAAAAGATATCGTGACGCCCAACATACAACTCTGTCGATCAGACCTTGACATGTTAAAAAAAATAAACTACTTCTACAATAGAATTAAAGTAACCGGTAGGTGATCTCTGCTTCACGACAGCCAAATCTTTCAATGAGCTTTAAAAGGCCCGAAAAGAGTTAATTGTTGGAGCTAAAGCCGTATTGACACGTTCAAGCTTTACATGTTAACACTATTGTCAGTTTTACTCCTTTACTTGTTTTGCAATGACATCAGCCATACCAAGAAAAAAATCTAAAACTGTCTAGAGATACGAACTGGGAACCACATTCACTATAATTTTTAATATTTCCAAAGTAAAGGAACAGCAATTTTGATGATTTTAGCAAAACATGAATGGCATTGACAATCTAACATTCAATATACGAGGTCTCTCCCAAAAGTATCCGACTCTCCTTCATATTTCTCCGCTGCTATTATTCTGGAGGCTGATGGAACTGTATGACTTTGTGTTTTGTCAAATAGACTTGCACGAGATTCGATGCATGCGTTGGCGCGTTATCATCATGAAGAACCAGTCACCGTTTGACCAAAGCTGAGACCGTTTTCTTCTAATTGAATAGTTTTTTCATAACTTCAAGATAATATTCTTTGTTGATCGCCTGGCCTAATAAGTATTTTTAGGAATTGTATCCCTATATAAGCTCGTAGCTTTAAGACAAAACATTCAGTTTATACTTGATAACGATTAGAGATACAACCTAATCGAAACGTCGTAAAAATAAATAAAAAATAAATAAATAAAGACAATGCAAGTCCGACAACCACATTTAAGTCAAAACTTTAGATCTCTAAACTGATTTAAAAAAATTAAATCTGAAATGCCTCTTTGTGCGTCAATCAGCGTAAAAGAAAACCTGGCGAGTTTATGACATATTTTCGTTATTTAGGTTATGCTCTGACGATACTATATAACTTACATTAAACCTTAACAACCTTAATTAACCAGAAAATTTCAGTTAGACAATGTCAGTATATGGTTAAAAAAAGTTGTAGCCTAGTATTAAAAAGCCTTAAAAAGGCTAATTAAAACTATTAAATAAAGCTTTTAGTTAATGAAAATTATTACATAAAGTGTAAATAAAACAAATTGAACATACTCGTAATTTTCGTATAAAACTAAGAAATACAAAACTTTCATTGTTTTAAGAAGAGATCACGAACCAGTTTCAATTTTCTGGGTGAAGGTCTGGGTTAGGGCGAGTCTCCACGCCATAAGAAACATATAATTATAAATTTAAATTAATGCGATGTTATGTAAGTTATTAATAGATAAAATTTGAATTACATCTGGGGATTCCAGGTGTAGGAATAAAATTAGTTTAATAGATATGTATCAAAAATTTCGATTCATTTGTACATTATCCATGAGCATAACTATTTATTAATGTGTTTGTTTATGATTTTGCCGATATGCTGCAATATAATGGATTATTTTAAATCAATATGTGATCTAAGAGTTGCTGCCGACTTTTGCTGATACAGATTTTAAAATGTCAATGACCACAAACATTCTTTTAATAACCATTAAATATTACAAATTTTAAGAAATTTCTTTATTAAAAAAGATTAAAAATTAAATAAATATTAAAATAAAAATCGTTTCTGAGTCACTACATAGCATAAATAAAATTTACCTATCTCTCTGTTTGTATGTCTGGAATAATATCGATAACTAATGAATCAATTTTGATCCAGCCCTCATCGTTAGTTAAACCGGTTCCCGGGGATGGTTTTGGTGTATAATTACATCGATACATAACGCAAAGTAACAGAAAACAATGGTTTCCAATTAAATGAGAGTCAAAACAGAGGTTCAAGTGATTTATGAGGTAGATTTTGATATACCTACATTAGTAAACGTATGACTACGTTGTAGATCTCAAAAAGTTTTATAGATAAGTCTGCGACAACATATATCTATCATGTAAGGATGGCAATCAACTGCGTTTGTCCTTTAAAAAGTGACTCCGAGAACTTTGAATATAGTTAACTTGTATAGTAGTATATAGGACTATAGAATAATTTCTAGCCTTGGCCAACGAGATCGTTGCTAAGTCCAACGGAAACTATAGATCACAAAATCTGAATCATATGCTAAAATTTCGGACCGAAAGAGGGCAAGGAGACTGGCTTTTAATTATCCCATTAATTTGTAAGAATAATAATTATCACAAATTAAAAAAAGTCATTTAAAAGAGAGAACATTTACGTTGTTACATCTTATGGAGAAAATACGGCTTTTTTCAATACTTTCGGACTCGCAATTTTTAAATGTAAATCGCGCTCGTACGTAGAATTTTATATGTCATTTTTTAAGTTGGTACAACTGTAAGTGATAATAATATGAAATTTTGTAACGTTACATACGTTAGAAAACAAGTTACACTAGTTTTGTTTCAATATTACACTTTGTAGCGATTGTTACCATGTCGAAATCAATTGGACAGAGTTGTTCACTAGTTTTTAATCAAAAACTCAACCAATATCATTCAACAAACCCCGTATTAGCCTGAAATGGTACCGTGCGCCATTTTTTGGTCTGAAAACTCAAATTGCTACTGTGAGGACAGCGTTTTAAGATCATTAAAGACATAAAAATAGATTCGCAGCATAAAAGTACGCAGGCATTACCAACATGTTCTTACGTTGGTAATGACGTGGGGATTTTAAGATTCGAACAAATGTTGACTTGGGTGAAAAGCCTCGAAGAGGGAAACAAAATATTTTTAAAATAGCGGGAACTATGAAATAAAAGAAATTTATTGTGGTTCTTATCACAAACTGAAGTTATTCTAACACAGAAGGAATGCCACCAGTAACAACATACTGATTGATCAAAACGCGGAATTCTAGCAACACTGTAAACATTTTTTTTTGATATTTTATATCTCCTAAAGAAAATAATGTTTTGTATATTAGGTGCACGCACTATAGGAATAAAGTCATGCCTTGGCTAATAAAAATCCTTGTTAATATCATTAACTACTGGTTAGTATACCAAAACATAACAAATATTTTAATTATATGAAATATTTCTTAATAGCAAATATTTCATATTACATTCCATTATTTCTAAAGCAACTAATTCAGACACTTATGTTTGTATGAACGACTTCCACAGGAAACAGCAGTAAAATATGTGAAGTGTATATACAGGGTTGCATTTTATTTCAAACGCGCAAATAACTTCAAATATATGTAGTATGCGGCCTTGGTTTTGACCCTGGGGTCAAAGGTAGAGGTCATTTTAACCTCAAGCTATCTTTTATTTTAAAGGGAACCCTTACTGTTAACTTCAAAAATTGAAAGAGCGTAAATTTTCCGTTCGTATATATATTTGGCAATGGATCAAAATGTCCCTTGGAGAATATAGAATAGAATAGAATGGAATATAAATTTATTAGCAAAAATAACATGCTACACAATATTCAACTAAACATAAATATAATTATTTTTTTTTGACATTATTTAAACTGTTTAAATTTTTAACAAAGAGAAAAAAATATACATATACACACACACAGACATACCACCTGAAATACTGTTTATTGCACATAAGATCTGCTCATTCTACAAACATGTCTCACAGCTCTTAATATTGTTTGGTAAATTGTTATAATACTTTAGTCCCTTATAATATAGGTTATTTTGACTATAGTTATTGTTTACTTTTTGTATGTAAAAGTTATTTCTGGATCGTGTTTCATAGTCATGAATATCATTAACGAAAGTACAATTTTCAAGCAAATATAGGCCATGTATAATTTTGTATATAAATAGTGTATTATATAAAATCTGCTGGTTCAGACTTAATAAATTAGTTTCTAGTAACATACTTTTTATATTGGTATATCTATTTTTATTTAATATACATCACAATGCTTTATTCTATATTACTTGCATACTATAAACTTCAAATCTATCAAAGAGTAACAATATTGATGAACACAAATTAAGATAAGGGTAAATAATAGTCTTATAGATTGTCAGTTTAGTATTTTTTGAGAAATCTTTACTTATTCTATTCATTAAATTTACTTTTTTAGCCATTTTATTTGTAATATATCTGGCGTACCCGCCAAAATCCAAAAACTTATCTATGACGCCCCCAAGTATTTTATTTCATCCACCTTCTGGATTACAGTGTTTCCAAAAATAAAATTTTGATGAATTTCTATATTGATTGAGTTGTATTTATTTTTTATCAACATAAATTTTATTTTTTTCAGTATTAAGACATAGACCATTATTTGTTAATCAGTTTTCAAAATTTTCCAATTCTTTATTTAAGGTTTCAATAATTATTTTTATATCTGTTCGGGTGAAGCAAATTAGAGTGTCGTCAGCAAACAATTGGATTTTATATTTTTTCCATATTTTAACTATATTATGAAGGTAAATTACAAACAAGTTTGGTCCTATTACACTGCCTTGTGGGACACCATAGACATTCCTCCTATACTCTAATACTTTTCCATCAAATTATGTTGCTTGCAAAAGTTCCTGTATTAACTTACAAGAAATGTCACAAAATTTGTTTAACTTCAATAATAACAATTTCCTATCAATGCACGACCAAAGTCCAGGAACACTGCACCTATAACTTGTTAATTTTCTATTGCATTCTTCCACTCAAACAGAACCGACTTTAGAGCACTTTCACATGAATTATGCTTCCTAAAATCAGCTTGATGTTTACTTAAGAGATTATTATTTTCTATATATTCTACCATTTGCTTATTAATAACTGTTTCTAGTAATTTTTCATATACTGGAACAACATTTATTGGTCGAAACTCTTCACATCTAACAGTATTCGTTTTTTTCTCAATCGGAGTAATCATGGATTGATTCCAGAAATCAGGAAATGAACCAGATCGAAAATTTTCATTAATAAGATACAAGAATCTGTCCCCAATTGTCTCAAAGGAAAGTTTTAGGATTTTTGTGTTTATACCATCTAAGCTAGCATATTTATTTTTTAAATTTTTGATTTTTGATCGTTGGTCTTGCATTTCGAGGATTTAAAAGCTATCCAATCTTGATGTGCTTTCAATGTGTTTTACTGTATCTTTATAGCTTTCATTTCTTAATACGTTCCTTGTGATATCATCTATACTGTCCAAGAGAAAAGAATTGAATTCTTCAGCTATATCCACCCTGTCTGTAAAAACTTTCCCTTTAAAGTCAATGTAGAACATTCAAGATCAAGTTCTATATTTCGATGAATAAGCATAAATACCTTCGAAAATACGTAAGATAACGGAAATGTTTTAGCCAAAAGTTGTGTGGACCAAGGGATCAAATTTGACTGGTTTAAACCATAAAGTCAAAAATCGAGGTAATTTAAAATCAAGATAGTTTATTTTTAATTGCAGTGGTTCTGGAAATTAGTTACGTCTAAAAATATTTGTGATCTCAAATTCATATCTAGAACCCGAAAGAACTAAAACAAATTTTCAAACTCTTTTTGGGTACTTATTTTTTAGGATGGCTTTGCGGTGGTAGGAAAAGTCTAAGTTATGCAGCATTTTTCTAACGTCAGATTCGCACTGAATATCCAAAAACATCTTCTAGGACAACAATGTCTTTTTTTTGTATAAATTTTCAGAAGAAGATATTTCAACACTATCAGAGCTCAATTTTCTTCATATCTCTTAAACTGTATGTTAATTTTACTGATGGAGAATAAAATCGGGTCATTTTTAAATGTCGCATCTGATCAAGATTTCTTTTTGGCACCATCTAAGATTGAGTATAAGATTGAAAAGACAAAAAAAATTATCAGCTAAAAATTGTAATAGCATGAATACTTTGAATCTAAATAAGTATTAGTGATGGATGATCACCCTTCCACGGAAATGTAATTTTCGTCATGCAAGCCTTTTTATTAAAATTGATTTTCAGAAAGACATCCCAATTATAAATCAATTGTCGACATTTATTTGAATGCGCAACAAGATCGCCTGGTAACATAACTCAGGCTTACAACTATCAAGGGAACGATGTGCGAGTGTTAGTTATTTTAGCCCAAAACATCACATCAATAGTTACCAACATGAAAGACGGTTTGATGTACCGAGGTGTACTGAGGTGAAAATATTAAAAAGTCAAGGATATCAATCACTTCTTATCACACCAGTTTAACACAGAATATAATACCAGGCGACATAAGGAGACGATTAAAATTTTGTCGGCAACCACAGCTGATCGGATCAGGGATCCTTATTTTTTTCTGTACATTATGTCCTCAGATGAAACTACCTTCAGAATTATTCATAGCGAACTTAGTCAGCATACTTGCCCTTAATATTAGAAGTTTAATCCACACCTGAGTTGATCAACTGATAACCAACATCGCTGATTAATAAATGTCTGGTGTGGTACAGTAAAAGTTTATCTAATTTTCGCGTTTTTGATACATCAAACTATCGATTTTACTCGAAGTAATTCTTTTACGTACGAGGTTGAGATTGCTAATTATGAGCTTCAGCTCATAATTAGCAATTGATTCGTGCTTATTTAAATTGAATTTATACTGACGGGTGAGTTGAACATCGCGGACCTATAACACGGTCTGCAAGATCTCCGGATTTGACTTCTCGTGATTTTTATTTGTGAGGTTACTTGCAAAATATTGTCAATAAACAGAGAAGACATCAAATATCGAAAGACCCGCGTCGTTGTTCCTGGTATATGTATATTAAATTGGAAACAATTCGAATAGGGCAAAAGACATATTGATAAATAAATTTCCTATTTTTAAATTTTTTCCGTACTGTGGGTATAATGAACCACAAACATAACAGTAACTTTTACAAGTATAGATATGGATAACTAGCTCCATGGACTACGTGATAAAAATAAATTTTTTGTCAAAACAACAAGCAGAAAAAAATATATCAAGAAATGAAAAAGCATGCGTTTTTTAGGAATTTAGAAAAATATAGGATAATCTGGAATATAATTATCTAGTTTAATACAAAGTAGTGTCATAAAAAATTCCCCATCTGAAATAGGTGCTTTAGAAATAGCAAGATGCAATTTTATCTAAAATATTTGCTAATATCAAATATCGTTTGGTACTGAAATGTTTTAAAATGGTGGCTTTAAAACAACCTGGTTTTCAGCGTATTTGCAGGCTAATTAACAAAATGCGGCTGCTAAAAAAAATTAGTGGCCTTAAAATATACGCTCCTGGACTCAAAACGTTCGTAGGAATACCTACTTTCAAACGTCGTTAGGCTAATTGAAAATTTTCAAAATAGCAGCTTCAAATTAGGATGCTTTTAGCGAATTCGCAGGATTATAAGCACAAAGCGGCTGATAACAAAAATTAATGGCCTTAAAATATAACAGGACTCTAAATGTTCGCAGATATACCCACTTTCCATATTGAAAATAGTAATACTAAATACAGTTGGAAACAATAAAAGGTCACAAACTATCAAGAAAAAAAATAAATATCAGCACAAAAGACATTTATAAGATTCCAAATAGAAAGGATGAAATACTAATAAACGATTTGAATCTAAAGTTAAGCCCAACGCTTATCAAAGGAGCAAAAGCAGGAAAATTATAAGAAACGTTGGAACAGAGGAAATGTTCGAAATAAATGTGGAAAAAATTGAGAATACTCCGAAACCCCTAAGAAAGAATAAAAATATTAGACCCAACACGGGTTGTTCTAATACACAAAAATGGAGATATCACTACGCTGGACAATTATAGACCAATAAGTGTACTGTATCAAATGTACAAGCTATACATAAAAATAATATCAATTAGAATAACAAACAACAGAGATTTCTGCATTTTGTCAGCTGGACTGGTCTAATAAAGATATAAATATAGACGATTTGCGAATGAGATTGCTTTTTTAGGTGGATCGTCAGAGAAACTGCAGTTAAAGATTATCAGCTCAAAACGATATCCAATCCATGAAGAACACTTATAATTTCGTCAATGTTACACTGGACTACCAAAACCTGGAGACTGTAGACATCCATGCATATTTCGGGTAGAAGATAACAACAACAAAGCATAGCAACAACAACAAAGCATAGCAACAACGAACAAATAACTAGAGGAATCAAATTAACTGGAAATAGAAATTAACCGAGAGATCAGAGACACTGATGATAACAACGAACAAATCGGTGAACCTAGATTACAGTCAGATGTAATTCGAACCCTTTACCACCAAGAAAATCACTAGCGTAGTCAAGGGATTCATATAACTGGAAAATTCTGTTCCTGATCGTGTCCAAAATTACAGTCTTAAAAAGTTTTAGTATGAATCAACGACTGACTGTTATAATAAATGATATTTTCGTTAATCCACAAAAAATTCCATTATTTCTTACGGAAGAAGTCATGTATCTATTGCCAATAATACACAAAATCCAATCAAATATCGATTAATTACCTGCCTTCGTACGCTGTACAAGGTGATCACATCCTGTATGACACAACATATCAACGCACACCGCGAGCAAAACAACATCATCTCAATTCAGCAAAGAGAATGTGCTAGAGGTACAATAGGTTGCAAGGAGCAATTTATTGTTAATGCAGCCAGCTGCACTCAGGTCTATACCAAACGAAGAAACCTTTTCGCCGCCTCCGTAGACTACCAAAAAGCCTTCAATTTACTAAGACATGACTGACAGGCAGCTATACTGAAAATAAATACAGTCGATCTACATATTGTATTCTTTTTAGAATAACTTATGTCAACATGGAGAACTAGGAATATCTTCCAGCAAGAACATCGAGACTGACGCAATTCCATTATAAAGGAAAATATTTTAAGAAGAGACGATTCAGGCACTAAGATTATCCATCAAGAGTTAGCAGAGAATTTCAAACTGCTGCAGGAAAGAAAGCATCAGAATGCAGACCGGAATCTATACTGGAGAACAACGAGTTCACGCTGAACTGGAATCGAACTGTGCTTACGAATCATACAGTTGTACATAACAGGGCAGATCTCATTTTAGTAGATAAACATTCAGCCACTAAGATTATCCATCAAGAGTTAGCAGAGAATTTCAAACTGCTGCACGAAAGAAAGCGTCAGAATGCAGACCGGAATCTATACTGGAGAACAACGAGTTCACGCTGAACTGGAATCGAACTGTGCTTACGAATCATACAGTTGTACATAACAGGGCAGACCTCATTTTAGTAGATAAACATTCAGTCGAGCAACGCTAATATAAGTGGCCGTCCATAACAACAACAATCTAAGTATCAAACCTAATGACAAAATCAAAAAGTACAGAGGCCTGGAGATAGGGAGGAATGAGTAGCGTCCAAACGATCTCCATAATTCTATCAACAACCGGCGTAGTTTCGAAGATTCTCCTGCTTAATATGAAGGGATTGGGTCTTGATGAACACCTGCATATGCCTGTGCAAAACGCAGTGTTACCTAGGACTACTCGAACTGTCTGAAAGTTTATGCAGAGGATCATAACATCATTTAGCGCCCGACAACATAGAGAGGGCCTTCGCGGAGCTCCATCCTTATCATATCTGAGTACATCTGAGATGAGTTAATGTTCCCCAAGAAGGAATTCGAGTGCCATTGGACCGACTCATACAGTCCCACCTTTGCGTACGTATAAAACATCATTTCAATTTATAATTCGCGTGGAGACCAGTAGAGGATCTAGAACTCTCTATTTTGGAGAGAGGTGGAGAGAGAACAGTGGCATATCAACAAACCCAATAAACACGCATGCCCAGGGGGAGGGAGCCAACAAGTCCCACCGAAACAAAACAACAGATAGAAGACCGGACTGTACTTCCGATTCTAAATAAGCCCAAACTCTATATGAAACCTGTTGTTCTCCAAATATAAGGCTTTGGGAGCCTGGGTTTGTGGCCACTGAGATTAGGTCACTTATCTACCGTCTTAGTTAGGTGAGACTCATAGACTCACTGTCCCCCTATGTATGTGGGCTAGTTCAGATAGCCTTCACGAGTACCTGTATTTTAAAATGAAATTTTTTCTCGTACGTTCGCAAAATTGAGAGTGGATGGGTCGCTGAGCAAATGTTGCATTGTTAAAAGAGGAGTGGGTGGATCTATATATGTCTGATTTTCCTGTTACGTAATATGCGAAAGTTTCCTTTTGATGATGATATTGCCTTGAAAATGGGCACCATTTTGAAGACTTATTTTAGCAGGGTGAACGATGTTGGAAAGAACATATTTCGTATATATTTTAAGGCCATTATTAGTACTTGCATTTTGCTAAAGATCCTGCAAATTCGCTAATAACCGCCCCTTTTGAATTATTTCAAGTGGCCAAACGACATATAATATAAATATTATTAAAATTTTGAGACTAGGGATATATATTTTAAGGCCATTAATTTTTGTTACCTGCCACATTTTGCTGATGATCCTGCGATTTCGCTGATAACCGCTCCATTTTGAAACCGCTATTCTGAAAATCTTCAACCAGCCAAACGACATTTGAAATCAATACATAATTATATTTTAAGTCCCATAGCATATATTTTCAGGTCTTTGTTAGTAGCGGCATTTGGTTGATAATTTTATCATTTCGTTAAAAACAGGAGCTATATTTAGAAATAAAAGTGGAACTATCCTCCCTAGTGATGATTTTTAATTTTTATAAAACAAGATTGTCACGTATTCCGATAATATTAGTTATACAGGGTGTCTGGCAAATACATGTACAACTTAACGATGATGACCTAAAAAATCAGAAGTGATGTTTACAAGTGACGTCACTTTTATAACCCTTTGCACTACTTTATAGCCGATCGCTGTAGCACTAGAAAACGTTATATTATATTGTTAGACCACACACATGCGAAAAAACATTTAATTCAGTTACCTCGTTTTCAAAAAATTGAGGAAAAATCAATATTTTCTTTAAACTTTGACGTCTTCTACCGCCCAAACGAAGCAGTATCGGATATAACCAAGATGACTTAGGTCGGCCTATTCTGACGTCAAGAGTCTGTCAACAAACGTTGTACACGTATTTTCCGGACACTGTGTATATTGTATCAAATTCATTTGGCCTGAGATGTATTAATCTTAATACAGTTCATAGAACCAGGAGCAGTGTCATGTGCATAATGCAACTGCATCGCGCTAATTATAGCTATAATAGCCCTCTTTAACGTATGCTTCGCCCACTCAATGGCTTCGGTTTGGATCCCTTCAGAATGAGTTTGTCAATATTTAAAAAGCGTCTAATTGCTGCAGTGTCCGCTAGTTATAATATCTATATTTATGTATTTTTTTCTCTCCTTACATCTTTATGAGATGTTAGTTTTATTATTTAAGAAAAAAAAGGTACCGCAAATGCAAAATTCACGATAATAATATAGAGAGTATATATAATAAATTGTGCTAGCATCAATGCTAACTTTTGAACCAAATAAAAAATCTATTTCAGATAAAATCCAGTTTACATGTTAATAATAC
Organism: Diaprepes abbreviatus; assembly: GCA_034092305.1. Classification (NCBI taxonomy): domain Eukaryota; kingdom Metazoa; phylum Arthropoda; class Insecta; order Coleoptera; family Curculionidae; genus Diaprepes; species Diaprepes abbreviatus. Next base: position 21,699,211 of record JASJET010000031.1, read on the forward strand.
TTTTTATATTCTCGTAGCTGAGTTATTCTAGTTTGACTAAAAGCTATGTAAAAGTTGTATGTATCGAAGGCAACTAAAACAGCATATACAAGTTTCATTTAAATCATAGAGTTATTCAATTTCTATGAAAAATGAACCAAATCTTTGGGAATATTATATTACGTTTTTATACCATCCTACCTAGATTTTTTATATCTATTTTGCCTACAAGTTTTTCTCACACGTTTTAAATAAGGTAATAATATTATTTTTGAATACATTTCACAATTTTAGATCCAATTTGATACAAACCGTACTGTCAAAAAATTCGATAAATTGGTTAGTTCATTTTTGATTTGATTTTTATCGTACATGGGAGTAATTTGTAGATTTAATTAAAGATGCGATTAAAAATGTTAATATCTTATCTTATCTACATAACTTCAATATACTAACGATTATACGTATTTATAAAGATTGAATAATTGACACTATTATACATTTTTGATCAGTGAAAGTCGTATTGTAATTGGCAGCTATTCTTTAAAATAACAAACATATGTAAACCAATTAATCTATACGGTTACCAACAAATAAGCTTCTCTCAGACAGACAAGCATCTTGATTGGTATTTGTCAAAAATGTTTTAGATTAAAACAGAGACAAACTGTGTCTAAAAGTCTCACATAGTACTCGCATAGCCATAGCAAAAGACAAGGTGATGATTTGCCTTGTTGGTAAATCGCGCTATGTTTTTAAAGAAATATCAAATTTTCAGGATTTAAAGAAATTTTATTTTTTGATTGTTTTAATATCATGAAACATAATTTCTAATAATAAGTGTAAACCTATAAACTGCTTTTACCTAAAAATGCTTGGCTTCTTCTTATGTTTTCCAACAATTAACTATAATTCATAACATTATAACTTCTCCAGCAATATTGTTTATCATTATTCTCTGTTGTAGGGTAAGAATGGGTATTGCCCGGTCACTTAAGCAGAAATAATTACAAATCAGCTATAAATCAATATTTCTTTATTAAACTTTTTAAGTACTCTTCTAGGATTGCTACGGTTCTATTTTTCGCCTAAGTTCACTATAGTTAATTCAGTTAATTTAACCCTATTTTTACAAATACTCTCGTTATAGGCAACACAGAATCATTTTCCTTAAGTATTTCGCAGGAAAGTACAGTTTTAATTAATTTTATTTTTCAGGTTTGACCATTATTCGTTATTTCACTACACTGTGCTTAGATATTATCGATGTTGAACTTACTGCTACCTTTTTTTTATTCAGATAGATCTCGTTTTTTTTTTCTGGCTACTGCCATCTGAGTGGTATTGGATGTATGTTGGTTTGCAGGAAATTCCTTTATTCGAGACGTATTTCTTTAATTTAAAAATAACTATTAAGATACTTATTTGAATTATTTTTGTTTTGAGTGGAAAATGCTAATGATTAATGAATTGGCTTAAGTAACAAATGTATTTCAGCCCACGGTTGTTGTCCAGTGTCATTCTTTTTGCGCTGTCATTTCTTTCACACGTGGCAATTGAACGCGCCTAACGGAAGCCAACTAATGCGCAAGCTAGGTCATGGTTATAAATGAAGGCCATTTTGCCTTGGCTTTCACTCTATCCGATTTGATTAGGCCGAAGCAGCTGCAGAATTCCCTTTCAATTTTTATTTCCCAATTTTTTGGGATTCTAAGATGGAAAGTCATTTATTATCCTGGTAATTTTGTTGATTTTTTGGAGTACCATATCTTTCACATGGTTGGCAGTTATATACAGTCTACTCTACTGATTATATCATTACGTAATCCAACCTCAGGGTACTTTTTTGTTGCTGTTGTCCATCCTACAGGTTGGAACTTATAATTGCTGACCACCCTACGGGTTCTAACATCACTGCTATCCACCTTGCGGGGGCGTTCCTGTCCTGTAGTTATGTCAGAGCCTACAACGTAGCCAAGAAAATCAACAACTGGCAGACACAGGGAAATCTTTGTATTACCATATTGTTATCAATAATTTTATTACATTTAGTATACCTTTTAACTGTAAGGTGTTGCGATATAATCTATTATTACAAAGGGAAAAACCGGTTTGTTTTAGGATTTTTAAACTAGTAGGCTATATTGTTTGAGGTTTTAGTCAAGTATGAAATTATTTAGATATTTTTTTAATATGTTATAGTACATCTAGCTTACAGTACAATTTAAATTTTTAATGAAGACTTTATAATATAATAGTTTAATTTTAATTAAAGGTTTGCCTTATAATAACGAAATACTACCGAGTTTTATTTGAACAACCTGCTACTTGCTTTTCTATATTTTCTTGTTTTGTTACCCTTATTGCAGAGTCAAGTTGAAAGCTAATTCCAAACAGCATCGTGGAAGGTTTCTGCATTCAGCCTAGCTTTTAATGCAATGGCGCCCTTAATTTCCCACTCTTACTCTCCGGCACAGGGGTGCTGCTACTAGCCTTCCACTGTACTGTATTGTTTTTCTCTATTTTTTTATTGAATTAACTCTCTCTTTCACTTCAATGTGAGATATCGCGCTTTTTAAAAACCAGTGTAGCATCTTTCCCGATTAGAGTTTCCTTGGTGGGAGTTCCCGTTATGACTATTGCATGCTGTTTGGGAGATACACATTTTTTCTTGTCTGTTAACTTTTTTGGCATTGGCATAAGATCCTTAGCAGAGGTAGTTTTTAAAGTCTGAAATTAAGGTAAGGGGGCTGCTGTAAATGTTAGTCGGTTGCAACAAGTAATGGCGATTTCAGTGAGTTTGTCTGTCGATGAGTTGATGGATCTGTCGGTTCAGTGAATGATATTATTTGATCATCTGGGGTTTTATTACCACGGTTCCGTATTTCTTCTCCCGAAACGAACCCTACGTCAGTGTTTAAAATTTCAGCAGCCACAAAATGTTCACCTGTAAACACGTCCAGGTTTAGAGAGTAAATTCCTGTAGCAGCAAAACCAGCTCCACTCTTTGGGATGGTTGCTAATTTTTGAAAAGCTTTTCTATCAGCGAAGCTAAATCATTTTGTGTGTGTGTGATCTTCTTTCCCAATTGAGTCTTCATAAGAAGGTTGTTACGTTCTTATTTGTAAGCAGCTTTAAAAGGATCATACATAAAAATGTCCATTGGCTGAATTATATGCGAGCCATATGGTGGTAATGATAATATCACGATGTTGTTGCTTTTGTAAAATTCATATGCATATGTGGCTGCAATGATTGTCGAGAATAAGCAGTATGGGTTCAGATTTGGTGAAATCAGCAAAATGTTTCAGCAAGTCCACAAATAGATTCTCATTGATCCACCCATTTTTTGAGCAGCGACTGACAGCTCCACGTGGACCATCTGCTTCTAATGCAGGTGAATGTCTCTGACGTAGGGATACACACTGCTGTAGCATTTACAGCACATGCAGCTGTGACGGTTTTATGTCTTTCTCAACTCGTTGTGGAGCCACACGTTTTTGTTCTTTCTTAGTCACAACTTTTCCAGGATCTTGCACTGAGGAGATTCCAGCCTCGTCTACATTATAAATGTTCATTAGCAGAAACTTGTATTTTTCCATGAGATCTATAGGAAGCTTGAAAAACATATCAACCTCACTTCCGTTAAAGGCAGTAACTCTAGTCAAGTAGCTTTTTTTTGTTGACAAATGGTGTAACGAAGTTACTAATTTTTTGGGCAAGTGTATGTTCGCCGGGATTTAATTTATTTAATTTACATCCGAAAAATCTGATTCTTGCGGGAAAACAATGTTAAAGATTTCAAGATTACCGGTATATAATTAGATTTATCGCGCTATGCCGGGAAATATAATTTTCCGAGATTTTCAGAGCGTCCGACCATAGTAATCGCGCGCCGAATACAGCAGTATCGTATGCGCGATCACCGCACACCGTCACACGTCAGCGTAGTGGGAGCTCGAGCCGTCTATTTAAGTCCGAGCAGACCATTATTTCGCTGAGAACCAAACGGTCTCCACCCGGGTCAACAGTCCAAACGGACTGGACTGGGTCGCCTGCTGGGCCGCGCCTTCCTGGTCTGCTGATGTAGGTGAGGCTAGGCTTGTGTGTATGGTCTTTACCACACACTGCCTTCCTTACGTCCTGCCCCTCTAATGACCGGGAATGTGTTTACCGCCAGGTGCCCGCCGACGTCCGTTGACAATGGCGCTGAACAACTGCCGCCCCGACGCCTATCGCCGCCACCGCGTGTAAAGACCGTCGCCGTGTAGAGACGCCGCCTATCGCCGACCGACGCCGTGTTGTTGTTACATACCGCGTCTACCGTCGTCGGTCGAGTTTTAATAGGAAGCGCCGTGAACCGGGAACGCGGATTTTAGATACGTGGCGCGATAATTTGCGTACAAGCCGTCGTGAGTAGCGTCGCGACCGAATAGTACGGGATACGTGAATGGCGTCGCGAATGATACCGCCGGGTTACCGTTTTCAGCGCAACCGAAAAGAATGAGCTACCGTGAACTGCTCTAAAACATACTCTTGCCCTCCAGACCGGTTGTTTGTTTATATTATTGTACATCTTAGATTGTAAGTTAGTTTTAGGCCATGTCTTTGTATAAAAGAATGGAATATAGGATACAGGATGTTTTATAACCGTTTGTTTTCTTACCTAGTCCCATTTTTACCATTACATGTAACAATTGGCAGCCGGCAGCCAGCACTAATACACGTAATTCACCCCTGGCTTGCCGTTTCTCCACTGTAACAAGCTGCCCGGTGCAAAAAGTGGGCCCTCGACCACATTAAATCCCGAGGGTGGCGCCCGAGAACCGACCCCCGAGTGGATGTTTTGACCTTCAGGCAGTCAGACCGTTGATCAGTTGAGAGAGCAGGGATATCCCGAATTTACGTAGCAGCCGCTGACCTGATACCCCTGCGCTGAGCATTTGACCGATGACTGTCTGCACGAGAAATATCCACTGACCGATGTTCCGCTGCCGTGAACGAAGAAGAGCCGCAGAGCGCGACCTTGCTCCCCCGCTCCCCGCCTACGAAAACGCGTCACGAATTTGGCGCCCGAGCAGGGACTCAATTGACATAAATTGAGGACTTTTAAAAGTTAGATTCGAAAGACAGGGACTATGAAAACGACTTGAAAAGCGCATAACTCTTGAAAAGAGTATAATCGGAAGAGCATAGGACCGGAAAGAAGAGCAATACTGAGGTAGTACTGAGATTGGCCGACACCGGGAGACAGTTCGGCGTGACTGTGGTGGACCATGTTACCGAAGGAGTATTGCTGTTTTTTTTTACCGTCACCGTTGAGAGTATTTTGTTGAAGGAGTACCGACGTTGAGGGAATGTTTTTCCACCGCCGATCAAGTCCGTTTAGTTAAAATAGTCGTAATAATAGGTAATCCGAGTATTCCATTCTGTGTCCGCCGACCATAGCAGTGTATATGAACCGATTTAGGTAAATTTTGTTATAGGAGGTAATTGGGGCCTAAAACTGTAAGAATACCGACTTTTTACGAAAATTTGTTCTGCGCATGCGCGAGGTAAAATGTGAGCCGTAGGTCTCTTTTCCAACTAATTTTGGGTCGTAGATTCCATTTTTCGACCGTAGAAAGGTTAATGTTTAGTGTACCGCGAGATACGGCCTGTTTTACCGACTGATGTTAAGATATTGATGTTGAACGCGCTTGCGTCGCGCATGCGAACCGGAGAGTAAACTGGAGGGAGAGTATGCGCGCACCGATGGTATACATCCCCACCGATTGCAGAACACCGAGAGTAGTATTAATCTAAGAACCGTCCGAAATAGTATCAGTTCGAAGCCGACCGCTCAACCAGAAGCATCGCCAGCTCCAAGCACCGACAGAAGAAGCAGTACCGAACAAGATGACTGAAGACCCGCCACCGACTACAAGTGCCGCCAGCCGCTCGACACAAACCGATCCAAGTGATACAAGGGTAAGTTGGGTGTACCAGTTGAAGAAAGAAGACGTCATACACGAGCTGACCAAGTTTGGACTCAACATCACCGGAACAACCGAGATCTTGAAGAAACGTCTGATTAGTTTCATCAGAGATGGTAGGACCACACCACTGCCGCAGCCCAGTCCGTTTAGTTTTCCGCCTGCTACCAGTGCCACCGCACCTTCATCAAGCTTGACCGGACCGACTATTAGTATTACTGCTCCATTGCCAACCGTTACTACCGCCGCCAACGTCACACCTCCGGGGTATGCTTCAAATAGTCCGCTGCCGCCACTGAAAGTCCATAAATGGAATGTCTACTTCAATGGTGACAACGATCCGATAACCTTCATCGAACGTTTAGAGGAGATATGTACGTCACACAGCGTCAGGACGGACCGCTTATTGCCACAAATGCCAGAGCTTCTGCAAGGGAAGGCCTCCTTATGGTTCCGCAATAACCGTAGCAATTGGACTACTTGGGACGACTTTCTCGCCGATTTCCGTATCTACTACTTTCCGTTGAATTATGCCGATGACCTGGAGGCAGAAATCAGTCGACGCCTGCAAAGAAAGAATGAGCCAGCCAGCCGCTATATTACCGACATGCAGACCCTCATTCGCAGGCATGGAAATATTGATCCGACGCAAGAGCTTCAGTGGTTGTACCGTAATCTACTTCCCGACTACCGTCAATATATCCGGAAGACAGATTTTACCGATGTCGCTACTTTCACTAAGGTCGTCCGAGAGACGGAATTATTGCTTTGGCAGTTGAACCCACAACGAGAACACCCTCAGCAATCCAGAGAGACTGGGCCAAATGATGGCATATCACGACCGCCACGCAGACCGTTCTCGTCTCAGGATAGCTCACCTATATGGTGTTGGCGATGTGGAGAAACCGGACATATCCGAGATCAGTGCAAGGGAAGATTCCAGTTGTTCTGTTCAAGATGCCGGAGGAGAGGTGTGATGTCCCGTGATTGTCCGTGTCCGGAAAACTAGATCGGCGCTGTCCCGCTACGAGGTCAGTACAGCCCCGCCGTAGTAAAACCTCGCGACCGTCAAGCCAGAGTCCTGTTGCAGTGATTGACAACCGCCCCCATGCTTGTGTATTTGTCTACGACACTCCGTTTACCGCCCTCATCGATACCGGTGCCGCGAATTCCTACATGGGAGACCTAGCCGTGGAACTATGTCGCCAGCGACAATGTAGAAGAGTACGACCGATGGTTCAGCATGCAAGAGTGGCACATGGTGGCATCGTGGAGGTTACCGAAGCCTACCGTATTCCGTTGCAGTTTGGGCGTACGACGCTAACCGAAGAACTAAGCTACCTACCGCATTTGACATCCGAGATCGTACTGGGAATGGACATATTGGCTCGTCGCCGGTTCCATCTTGACCTTGGCTCTGGCCGATTGTACCTTAATAATGAAGTATTACAATCGCCTAACTTTTGTAGCCCAATAGGACAAGTCAGCTCTGGAGCGAATCTAATTCTCAACAGCCAAGAGAAAGTCCGTTTGCAACAGTTTCTCAATGAAGAACTACCGAAGTTTGAGAACATACAAGGTACGACCCCGCTGATTCAACATGCGATAAGACTTTTGGAGCCGGAACCGATCAAACAGCGATACCGACCACAAAATCCGAGGATGCAGGAGATTATTAATACAGAAGTGAGAAGTATGCTGAAGGATGGAATAATCGAACCATCGGATAGTCCCTGGAGCTCTCCTGTAGTGATAGTGCGCAAGAAAGATGGTAAAAACCGATTTTGCATAGACTTTCAGAAAGTAAACAGTATTACCAAGAAGGACGCCTATCCGTTGCCGTACATCAATGCTATACTGGATAAACTCCGAAGGGCCCGATATATCTCCAGCATTGATCTTAAACAAGGATACTGGCAGGTACCGCTCTCAGAAGAAAGTAAACCGATTACCGCTTTTACTGTACCAGGAATGGGGTTATTTCAATTCCGAGTGATGCCATTTGGATTGCATTCCGCTCCGGCCACTTTTCAACGTCTAATGGATCGCATCATAGGACCGGAGTTGGACCCGTTCTGCTTTGCCTATCTGGATGACATAATTATCCTGGGAGAGACTTTTGAAGAGCACCTCCAAAACCTGAAAGAAGTGTTCCGCCGACTACGAGAAGCCAACTTGAAGCTGAATCCGGAAAAATGTCAATTTGGAAGAAGATCTCTACGTTACTTGGGACACTTAGTTACCGCCGAGGGTATTCGAACCGATCCCGAAAAAGTTTCTGCTATCCAGCGCCTTCCAGAACCGATCAGCGTTCGTGGCCTCCGACGCTTTTTGGGTGTAGCGTCTTGGTACCGCCGTTTCGTGCAGAATTTTTCACAGATTGCGGCTCCTTTAAACCGGTTATTAAAGAAAGGAGTGCGATGGTCTTGGTCTACCGAACAACAAGCCGCCTTTGAACATTTGAAGACCTGCCTGACAAATGCTCCCGTATTAGCTTGTCCTGATTTTTCCCGACCGTTTGTCCTTCAAACCGACGCTTCCGACACTGGCCTAGGTTCGGCTTTGATTCAGCATGGCCCCGAAGGCGACCATGTGATTGCTTATGCAAGCCGCAGTTTGAGTCCGAACGAGAAGAAATTTTCGGTCACCGAAAAGAGTGCCTGGCTATTGTTTGGGGCATTGAGAAAATGAGGCCCTACCTGGAAGGCTATCACTTTACCGTCGTCACCGACCATCAGTCCCTTCGATGGCTCCACTCGATCAAAAGTCCGTCTGGAAGATTGGCACGATGGAGTATGTATCTGCAGCAGTTCGATTTTGAGATAAAATACCGAAAGGGGATTTTAAACCGAGTAGCCGATGCCTTATCCCGGGATCCAGTTGATGTGGAAGACCAAGAGGAACCATCAGATCCGATACTCACACTCGAAGAATTCACACCGTGTAATTGGTATAAAGCTAAGAAAGTCGCCGTCGAAGGTAACCCGTCCGCTTTTCCCGACTACTGCATCAAAGATGGTCTACTTTACCGCCACTTCTGGGATAAAACCGATCTGACCGAAACTGAAATGACTGATCCGTGGAAGATATGCGTTCCCCGTTCAGCTCGAAAAGCCGTTCTAGAAGAAAATCATGACCAACCCACTGCTGGACATCTGGGAATTGCCAAAACTGCATCTCGAATCGCCCGACGATACTACTGGCCAGGGATGTTCCGAGAAATCGCTCAGTATGTGAAAAGTTGTTCCACCTGTCAGCGATTCAAAGTATCACAACAACAACCGTCAGGCATGATGCAACAGTCGAAGAACATGCAACCATGGGAAACCGTCAGTACCGATTTAGTAGGACCGTTACCGCGCTCCGCAAAAGGAAACAATTACATGGTTGTTTTTCAGGATAGATTCACCAAATGGGTAGAATGCCGCCCCATTCGTAAAGCTACCGCCAAAGCAGTGAGCCAAGCATTCTACGAAGGAATCATCACCCGATTTGGATGCCCAAGGTTCGTCATTTCAGACAATGGGACTCAATATACCGGCCAAACTTTTAAAAGCCTGCTTCGGGAGATGGGAATCACTCACCGACTTACTCCACCATATTCTCCACAAGCTAATCCCGTAGAAAGGACCAATAGGACCATGAAGACTATGATCGCTCAATTCTGCGAATCCGATCATAGAAAATGGGATGTCCACTTACCCGAGCTTATGTTTGCAATAAATACCGCTCGGCATGATTCTACCGGATTTTCTCCAGCTTTCCTTAACTTCGGCCGTGAACTCGATCCGCCCAATTCATTGAACCGACGCTTACTAAACAATGGTGCCGAGGGACAAAGTCACATACCGATCGCTGAACCCGACACAGCTCAAGTGACACGCCATTCCGAAAAATTACAGAAGCTGAATGAAACCTACGAGCTGGTTAGAGTAAATCTAGGAAGAGCTTTTACTACGCAGAGCCACCATTATAATCTGCGTCACCGAGAATGGAGATGCCACGTGGGCGATAAAGTGTTTAAGCGTGAGAATCCTCTCTCGTCCGCCGCCAAGGGCTTTGCCGCAAAACTAGCACCGAAGTATTCCGGACCCTACACCGTTATTAAAGTTGTGTCGCCGGTGGTGTACGACTTAAAGGGTTTGGATGGTAAAAAGATACGGCATATACATATTAAGGATCTTAAACCGGCTCACGACCTCTAAGCCGAAAGATCCGCCAAACCGGCCACCCTTTTGGCCGCCGTCAGCCTTAGGCTCAACATGGGAAACGGTGAGGTACCATGCGTAGCATGAGGAGCCACCGCTACTAGACCGTCATGGAACCACCACTGCCAGCCATGAGGAATCCATTCCACCAGCCGCCGAAGAAGACGAGAAGATTAGGTTAAGTTTAGAATTGTATCTGGTTAGGTTTTTATTGTAAATATTTATGTAATAAATATTTTCCGAAGAAGGGGGGGTGTGTAACGAAGTTACTAATTTTTTGGGCAAGTGTATGTTCGCCGGGATTTAATTTATTTAATTTACATCCGAAAAATCTGATTCTTGCGGGAAAACAATGTTAAAGATTTCAAGATTACCGGTATATAATTAGATTTATCGCGCTATGCCGGGAAATATAATTTTCCGAGATTTTCAGAGCGTCCGACCATAGTAATCGCGCGCCGAATACAGCAGTATCGTATGCGCGATCACCGCACACCGTCACACGTCAGCGTAGTGGGAGCTCGAGCCGTCTATTTAAGTCCGAGCAGACCATTATTTCGCTGAGAACCAAACGGTCTCCACCCGGGTCAACAGTCCAAACGGACTGGACTGGGTCGCCTGCTGGGCCGCGCCTTCCTGGTCTGCTGATGTAGGTGAGGCTAGGCTTGTGTGTATGGTCTTTACCACACACTGCCTTCCTTACGTCCTGCCCCTCTAATGACCGGGAATGTGTTTACCGCCAGGTGCCCGCCAACGTCCGTTGACAATGGCGCTGAACAACTGCCGCCCCGACGCCTATCGCCGCCACCGCGTGTAAAGACCGTCGCCGTGTAGAGACGCCGCCTATCGCCGACCGACGCCGTGTTGTTGTTACATACCGCGTCTACCGTCGTCGGTCGAGTTTTAATACGAAGCGCCGTGAACCGGGAACGCGGATTTTAGATACGTGGCGCGATAATTTGCGTACAAGCCGTCGTGAGTAGCGTCGCGACCGAATAGTACGGGATACGTGAATGGCGTCGCGAATGATACCGCCGGGTTACCGTTTTCAGCGCAACCGAAAAGAATGAGCTACCGTGAACTGCTCTAAAACATACTCTTGCCCTCCAGACCGGTTGTTTGTTTATATTATTGTACATCTTAGATTGTAAGTTAGTTTTAGGCCATGTCTTTGTATAAAAGAATGGAATACAGGATACAGGATGTTTTATAACCGTTTGTTTTCTTACCTAGTCCCATTTTTACCATTACATGTAACAATTGGCAGCCGGCAGCCAGCACTAATACACGTAATTCACCCCTGGCTTGCCGTTTCTCCACTGTAACAAGCTGCCCGGTGCAAAAAGTGGGCCCTCGACCACATTAAATCCCGAGGGTGGCGCCCGAGAACCGACCCCCGAGTGGATGTTTTGACCTTCAGGCAGTCAGACCGTTGATCAGTTGAGAGAGCAGGGATATCCCGAATTTACGTAGCAGCCGCTGACCTGATACCCCTGCGCTGAGCATTTGACCGATGACTGTCTGCACGAGAAATATCCACTGACCGATGTTCCGCTGCCGTGAACGAAGAAGAGCCGCAGAGCGCGACCTTGCTCCCCCGCTCCCCGCCTACGAAAACGCGTCACAATGGTTCCATTTTAAGAATCCTTTGAGCCAATCCTTGCCAGCTGATTGAAGAGTTGAATTAAAATTATGCTTAATGTTATTGTTGACTGCATATTCATATGCCATCTTTGTAATCTGAAGCGAAGTACAGACATAAAATATATCCACTAAAAACTTTAATAGCCATTTCATCTTCTTGTTCCTTTGTGAATTTCTCCCTAACTGTCAGATATCACTGTTCTTGTTCCTCAGTCTTTCTTGTAGAGTGGAAAAGGGTACGCCAATAGATCGAGCTGCTTTTTTAATCATCCCTTCCTTCATCCACTAGTTTAAAAACTTCCCATCATCCATTAGTTTAAAAGCTTTATTTAGCTTATCTTGACTCCACGATGCCTTCGAACGTGGTTTTCTTCGTGTTTTGGATATTCTGAAATAAAAACAAACACTAAAATAAGCAAAAAATCTAACTATGTACTAATTTTACTTGCAGGTAATACTGGACAACATGACCGGTATTGCCTGCCTAGAAAAATAACTAACCATATAATAATTACTTGCGAGTAATACCGGTGAGCATGACCGGCATCGCCTGCCTAAAAACATTTCCGAAAAAATATTTTTAGGTTAAAAATCTGTTGAGAAAAATTCAAAATCTATGATTACTCAGGATGCGATAGTTATACTACAATAATTGTAACCAAAAAATAAACACTCACCTCTTATAGTGTCACAATGAAAATTTACAAACAATTTGCGCGAAAACGATTGAAGTTACCGGTATTACCTCCTGATCGGGATTACCCGACTTTACCCTAATTTGTAGCAATTGGTACTTATTTTTCTTTCAATCGTGATTTCATTTTGATTTTAATCGATTCTTGGTGCTTTTTTAAAGATAATGGTTTGTCTTTGTCATACAATGTAAACTAAATTGTGAATAATGGTAAAATAATGGTAGAATAGAGAGAGAGAGAGAGAGAGAGAGAGAGAGAGACACTTTTAAAAAAAGTTATATTTTGGTCGGTTTCCTTGACGTTATATTCCTTAGCCGCGAGAATTGTGGCTTGACAGGTTTTTGGTAGACACATAGTTTCGCTACCGATAGGATAGGGCAGTATACCTTGGTTTAAGTTGCATTACTCTAAGTTTCGAAGAGATACATGTCACAATAATTGGTCCTCTCTAGCGATATATTTATGTGTTACAGGAACGATACGATAAAGCACCGTTCGATTATCGAGAACGGATATAGAGTACAGGTTCTACTAATGGTATTTTAAGAACAAAGACTAATTTTAAGTCGGACTGTTATGCGTCTAATTAGATAATGTTAGTGCTATGTTTGAAGAATAGAAAGGCAAGGGAAGATTATTTTTCTTTAGCGATTAAGAAATTTGCTGAAAATATTGGACCAAATATAACGCGGTACTTATTGAACTATGTAGATTATTTAAACATGCCACAGAAATGAACGTATAGCCTTCCATTAGTGACTCACAATATTCTAAAGTTTTTATTTGGGCGTGATAGAAAGCAAGATCGTCTGATATATCTAGGAATGACTAATTAATTTCGTTTAAGTATTTATTAAACGTTTCATCGTCGATTTGCAGATTTTGTATTGCGGTATTGAATTTTTTAAATATTGTTGTTACCGAAATTTGTTTATTTAAAAGATTTTCTGTTCCATTCGTCTTGCGGTACTCTCTTGATACATTCATTAAAGTATTCTCTGTTTGAAGATTTCCTGTAATTGATTTACACACGATATCTACTCCGTTAAAAACCCTCGTTTTTCTATATAAATATATTTTAATTTTGGTATCGGCCAACATTTCTTTATATTTTTGGTTTACGGATTCGAATATTTGATCGTGAAGGCTGATACAAGTTTGTAGTTCTTTTTACAGGATATCATTTATAATCGTTTCTTTAATGTGTTTAAGATCTTTGCGTGCAAGAAGCGTCCATATGTCGTTTCATTTTTCAAATTTCCTGCTGCGCGAAAGAAGATTCCTTGGTTTTTTCAAATGGGTGAGTTTTATAATCGTGAGTATTGGTAGATATTGTTTAGTCAAATCTAACTTCGGTTTTTTATTTTTGTGTTTCCGTTCTTTATCTAGCGAGTCTGAAATGGTGTTTTATATACTTTGAAATTGTTTTTTGTTAATTGTAGAAAGTCTCCAGGAGTCTGCTGGACGTATGTCCAAAAAGGTGTGTATATGAATAAATCCGTTATTCTTCAGTGTTGTTGTAACCTATGGTGGCATAGGGTAACATAGTGAATGAGTGTTCATGGGGTTTAGAGTTAAATCAAACTTTTTTTTCTTTTTTTTTTAGGGTTTTGTTCTTTATCTAACGAGTTTGAGATAGTAGTTCATGTGAATGGGTAGATCTCTTATATACTTTGTAATTGGTTTTTGTTAATTGTAGAAAGTCTCCGGGAGTCTGCTAAACGTATGTCCAAAAAGGTGTGCATATGATATAAATCCATGATTCTTCAGTGTTGTAACCTATGGTGGCATAGGGTAACACAATGAACGAGTGTTCTTGGGGTTTTGAGTCAAATCTAACTTTTTTTTTTCTTGGGTTTGCATTCTTTATCTAGCGAGTTTGAGATAGTGTTTCATGTGATTGTGTAGGTCTCTTATATACATTACAATTGGTTTTTGTTAATTGTAGAAAGTCTCCGAGAGTCTGCTGGACATATGTCCTAAAAAGTGTGCATATGATATAAATGCATGGTTGTTCAGTGTTGTTGTAACCTATGATGGCATAGGGAACATAGTGAATTGATGTAAATGGGGTTTTCGATTTTATTCACTCTAATCATTTCAGAGAGGGGTGATGAAATCATTCTACTGAACCGTTTGACTGTTCGTATAGGTCTTCAATGGGAGTGTTATCGAACTTGCGGCCATAGTCTCAATGGATCTTTAATGGAGTTCCATAGTGGTGAGTATTTGCTTTCTTGTCATTTAAAAGACAGGTCTGAGATAATTTGATAACTTCAGCTCGTACGGTAAGAGCATAATTTCTTTCTGGGTAATCATTAATTTCAATATTTATCTTTTCAAGTAGAATCTTAGGTATTTCCGTTATTATCAGAGGGATGTTATTTCGATAACACCGATTAAGTTTCTATAGAAGCTTTCCTGCGCACTATGTACACAAAAAGATTTAATAGATGTCTCATACTAATTTCTGAAAATGTTTGGCAATTTTCAAACAGAGAAACGTAATATGGTTCTATTCATTTCTAGAAGCTTACATTTTTCAGCTTGTTCACAATTTCATATCGGCTAAAATGGATTTACAAGAATAAACCTTTTTTTTACCTTTAACTTGCATACGAAATATGAGAGAATTATGAGTGAGCTCCGTTTTCATTATTTAATATGCATAAAAAATAAACCATTAAATGACATTGTTAAGTTTATAGGGCTATTTCACCAATTCACCTTGACAGCATCAAAAAACCTAACATCCTTGGCTCTTGGCAGATCAAAATATTTTAATTCTTCTTATATATTGGGCGGAGGCGGTAAATAAACGTTTAAAGAAACTTGTTGAACTTTAATATCACTTTACAATAAAATTTAATGTTTGACCGAATTGAAAGCCTTTATAAAAATTCTACTATTACAACATACATGAGTAAGTAATAAAATACAGATCTTGTTCAGTTAAATTACGGGGAGTTTTTACATGCTTAAAATATTAACGTCCGTGCTCGAAGAAATTAACAATAGAGTTACTGGTGGGCAAATTAATGTTTGGCAGAGTAATGAAGAACGCGCTACTTTACCTATAGAGTAATTTAAGTAATTACATAAACACACAGAAAAAAGTATCTTTTCCGTTAGACCAGATCCCTCTACCACTATACAATATAACTTAACGTATCGACTCTAAATTCCGGGTCCAAATTTTTCTTGTCAGAGTTTTCCGCAAATCCAGGAAAATTATCCAAGAATGCCTAAATTGGCCATTTCTCGGATTTACTGGTTATTTTTACAACTGAAGGTACTCTTATCAGAATAATTAAATACCCTATTAGCGTGCTGAATCTAAATGGCCCCATCAGTTCCGGGTTTTGTGTAAATCCACTAAAATAATCAAAAAAAGCCATTTTCGGATTGAATGGTAATTCAGGCAAATCAAATTACTCCTATCAACGTAACTTCATACCTGGGCATCCAAATTCTATGTACTCAGATAGGCTGAATACGAATCCAGAGTCCAAATTGACCCATTAGGTCAGAATTCTCGGTAAATCGCGAAAATGATCGAAAAACATCGAAATTGTCGAATTTTCGAACTAAATGGTAATAAGCGACTTTAATAATTCCTAGTGTTATCGAGCGATTTTCAAGTTAACTAGGGTAGACCGGGAACGGTTGAATAGTTTTCGACAAAATGGCTCCCTACAACATTTTGAACTCGCGTGTTTGACCATATGCCTTAATTGAACCTTACTTATAAAACTACTACAAATCGATGAAATTATAGTATCGCCATCTGTGTCATAAACATATCTTTTAAAAAAACATTGAAAATGTTTCACCCGGGACCGTTGCAACAGTCATTGGGGTCAATTATAACACTAACGAAAACTAATTAGAAGATAATTGTGTCTTTACAAAGCTATTTATTACATTAAAATCGCGTAATATGTAGATTTAACAATATTACTAGTATTAAGATATGACATTAACGTCTTACTTAAGAGTCACTCTCGTTGCTATTTAAAGAAATAACTAAGCCTAAAGTTTATAAACCTCAAATAAAAACTATGTACCAAAAATAACTTATCTGTGATAAAACTAACCTAATAGTAATGACAATATCTAACATTAATCTAGTAAAATCAGAACAAAGTAACAAAAATAGTTACTCTGTAGCAAAACAAATCAAATAATAATGGATAAAATGTAACATCAATCAATTAGATTCTCAATTATAATAAGGATCTCCAGCTATACAGGGCTCATGGCTCCACATTTGACAGCCCGTGCGTTATACCCAACCATCTTCTGTCCTGCTAGTATCATAAATTTTAACACAGATCAAGCAATAATACTCCTCCCCTTTATTATCATGTGAAGATACTATTTTCTTGTTTTTGTCTTTAGACTTAAAATATTTTGATACTTTGCTTAAATTGACTTTCATTCCTTTTATCTTATTTTTTCGTTTCCTTTCCTAAGTTTCTTTTCGTATTACCTCTCTTTCTGGAGTATCTGTGTATATTATAGATCTTCTTTTATTTCTTTTTTTTTTGCTGCCAGCCTGGATGGTGCTTTAGACGTCAGTGCTCGTAGATATTTTTAATGAATCTATTAACATTACTTACATGTTTTGGAGGATTTATTGGAGAAACTGGAAAAAACTAAACAAACTCTAGGGTCGAATTTGCTTCAGCAATTTCTCCCGCTTGAATAGAACATAGTTCATTATTACTTACACAACCTGCATCACTCAGATTTGGCATTTGTTCATCATCATTTGCATAGAACTTTGGCTGTTTATTCAAAAATGGAAGGTCTTATTGCCGGCAAATTATTGTCATTATGCAGATTCGCTTCTTTCAGATTTGGTCGGTCAGTCATATAAGATGAAGCGAAATCAAGGTCATTAAATATATCGCGGATAAATGGATAAATGCCAGTTTTCTTAAAACCACCTGAATATTAGCCGAAGTGAAATGTAATGGCATAGCAGCAGCCATAATACCAAGTATGTCTAAATGTTCGTTGTTTTGCCAGAGTGGTTTCACATCCAAGAGTCTCACTTCGAATTTATAGATTTTTTGAATGGCCCATATAACGAAGGATCAAATGGTTAACTTATGCGAGCAGTGTCGCGGAAACGACAGACATTCGATTCCGTTTCTTTTACAGAAATTCAGAGCATTAATATGAATATGATATCAATAACTATCTAACACAAGTAATACTTTTTGAAAATGTTTCGAAGATACTACAAAAACCTTCATCCTGCATCCAAGCTGAAGGTTGGCTGTTCCTATTGAACCTATTGAAATGATCCTGATATCGACCACGCGGGAATAGAGGTACAACGTTTTCCAAAGTATTCGCAGCGAAAGTTGTTGTGACAAATATACTTCACTCCGCTGATGTTACCGATGTTACCAATACAATGTATCTAACGAAAACTCTAGGAGTCTATACAGTAGTTACGCCCGTTTCATCCACATAATTAATATCTTGTGGCTACAAAATCTCCACGCTACTTTTAAAATTATTGTGACGTAAGTTCTGGTGCAATAATGAAATGACATTGATATTTATAATTTTTATCGTTCGATTTGTCGTTGATTATGATGATTCATGTAATATAGACAAATTACGACTGCAGACTTAGGCCTTTTTGAACGTGTAATACAATATCTATCTTCTTATCCTTATTGGAAGCTATTTCTATTAACCACTCTACGGTTTGGATAAACAACACTACCACTAGAAACGAATCTTTTCATTAAGTTTCCGAAATTAATCGAATTAGGTGGACGTTGCTCGGGATACTTCATTTTATTCGTTTTCAGCAAAAAGCCAATTTTTTTCAACTCAACCTAATGAATAAGTGTCATTCTTGGAAAAATTAGTTTCAAAATTTAAAAAAAAACTTTTTTACCATAATAATTACGATGTCGCAATGTCAAATAGTTATTTATCGATACTTTTGTTTTCTACACTATTGTGGGAATAAGCTAAAACAATGAAATAAAAAGTTTTTCTAATAGTCTATAAAACAAAGTACAATTATACAGGGTGAGTCATTTAAAAAAGTGATATTTTGTATTTTGAACTGTTATCATAAATATTTTTAAGCTGTCTTCACAACGAATTTTTCATACCAAATAATAGAGTTATTTTTACAAAATTATGGATAGTATTTATAAGAACAAAAGTCCCAGAAAATTTTTTTCCTTTAAACTCCGAAACTACAAAGTTTAATCAAAAGTGTAACAAAAAAGTTTTATAGAGTAATCCATCTAAAAAAAAATATAACTTAATGCAATTTTAATTCATTAATGCACCCTAAATAGTCTCAAATATTTTTAAAATGTTTATATTTAGTAACACTACATCGTAATGAATATCGCTACCTTGGAAGAAAGCCGACACAACTCGAAAAATGCTAGTCTAGGGAAAATCCCATTTAAAGATTTCGCCAGAGTTTAACTGTATATCACTTATCTCCATAAAATCACATCAGCAAAATATTTTACTTTATTCAACGGACATAGAGGTAATTTGTGTATAGTTTTTTTTTTCTAATCGAAATATTACTCCTAAGAGTGTCGACATGCAGCACTTTCCTAAAAAAAAAACTCCAATTTTAACTAAATAGCTTTCACTTATGATACTTTAAAAATAAATTTAAGCTTTCATAGCTATGAAAGGCAATTAATTGAAACCATAATTAATTACAGGAACATAATTTTATTTTGTAAATACAATACAAAATTATTTGAAACCAAAAGATCAGTCTTCGCAATTCTTTAGATTTTTATACTCTTATATAAAATAGTTAGTACGAAAAAACTATACTACTAACTATATATATATATATATATATATATATATATATATATATATATATATATATATATATATATATATATATATTAATTATTCCAAATTAATTCGTTCAAGAAATCGTTTCCACAACGTTTCGCCAAAACCTCATAAGTGTGTTACTAGCGCAGCACTGTTCTAAGCGAATAACGAGACGAGCCACACTTGAAAATGTCAAATGAGATTTTAGCGAAACGTCATAAAAACGATTTTTTTAACGAACAGATTGAAACCTGGAATAACCAAACCATTCATTCCACCATCCGTGAAAACTTACAATATAACATATATATATATATATATATATATATATATATATATATATATATATATATATATATATATACAGTATGTCCCACGACGGAAAATAGACTTCGGAAAATTTGTAAAGATGGTGGCAGCTCCGGTTATATTGGAAGTTGATGCCTTCTTGCTTATTTTAAATAGAACTCCCTATATGTTATTTCATTTTTAGACTCTAGACAAAATTATAGACATATTTCTTGTATAATGTCCTATACCTAAGTCTAACTGTTTTTGATATATTTTAAATTTTATGGCGTTTGCAGGCCCAAACATAACTATCAAATTTCTCCTCTATGAAAGCATTTATTATTTAATTGGGGTTGGTTTCTTTCTAGAAGGGGATCTACTTTAGTATACTGTGTTGATATTTTGATAATAAATAAATACAAGGTGATCAAAAACTAACATTAAATATTAACTTTAAAAAATCGTTAAAGTTCAATTTTTTTTTAAATGTAAACCCCCATCATCTTAAGTGACTTTAAATAAAATTGTCTATTCGAAAAATTTGTAGTTTCTGAAATATTGGAAATTTAATATGTTTATCTTGTAAAAACGCTATACGGCTTTTATGTTTTATTATTAGTTGGCCATGACGGCGAAATGCGATGAAAGAAAACAATAAAGCACTACAGAAATGTCACTATTTCTTATCATTTGACAATTGTTAATAAAAATCATGCCGCAGCGATTAAATTATACGCACGACGAGTATTTAAATTTGTTTATTATTTCTGGGGAATAGAACAAAACTCTATCAATAATATCCCAGACATTTGCTGATAGATATCCAAATAAACAAAAACCGTCACGGAACAGTGTTAAATAAAAATTCGAAAATTTCAAAAATTTTGACACCTTTAAGGAAAAAATGCATAAAAGGAAACCTATTCTCAAGATAAAAATATCGAAATTGCAATTCTGCGATATTTTGCGGTATATCCTATGACATCGTGAAGACAAGTGGACCTACAAACAGAAATCTCGAAGAGCTCAAAACATAGAATTCTGTTGAACCACAACTTTCACCCTTATTTAATATCTTTGGTTCAACACCTAAAAGATACTGATTTTCCGAAAGGAGTGCAATTTTGAGAATTTATATTAACGATGATACAAGACAACCCTTGATTTTTGGACAACATAATATGGACTGATGAAAGAAAATTTACCAAAAATTGCATTTTTAACAGACACAATTTCGATTTTGGGAGTGATTATAATCTTCATGCACTTGGCAATTTAACATATTTTGTGCTGTAAGAAATGATGGAACAGTAAAATTACATTTTTATAAAGAAAAGTTAAATGGAAATTCATTAAAATAATACGAAACGAATTATGTCGCCATTTAAACCTATGTATTAACTTTTGTAGGGAAAGATATTTAAATATTCTAGAAGAGTTTTTCTCCATAGTGAGTTTAGTGGTTGAGTTAAATTATTGAGATGAGAAAGGAAGTTGTGAAGTTCTTCGTCGTTGCAATTCCAGATAATGAAGGTATTGTCTACGTTACTAAGCAATAATTTTCGTTTCCTATTTACGAATCCAATTGCAAAGATCTCGAACCACTCCATGAAAATATTTGTGACTACAGCTAAGAGCGAAGATCCCATCAGTAGTCCATCATCCTTTCAAAACGTCCTTTCTCATCTTAACAATATTAGCCCAACCATTAAGCTCACTATGGAGAAAGAAGTACAAAATAAATTACCATTCTTGGATAATTTGGTTGAAAGAAGTTTCAGGAAAATTCGAACCTCGGTTTACAGAAAATCCACACACACAGGGCAATACCTAAACTATTCATCCAACCACTCCAACAACGCCAAACATAGATTGTAAGAAACATTGTAAATGGAGCGTTGATTCTTTCCCAAAAGCAGCAATAACTTGATGAAAGAAACAGACTATATTTAAAGGGACCAAAGAGCCAACGGATAACCAGTAAATCTGGTGGATGCGATTATGGAACAACGCAGAAATAGGACAAGACTAGTAATTAACGAAGAGCGAAAGCCAATGTTGAGCATGCCCTGTGCTAGAGGCATTTCGGAGAAAATTAGAAGAATAGGAAAACAATATAACGCCAACGTTGTTTTCAATCCAAATAATTCTCTGAAAAGTCAGCTCAATAGGATCAGACCAACGACTCAAAGGGACATGAAGAACTGTGTGTATCAGATACCATGGGAATGTGGCAACTCCTAAGTTAGCGAAATAAAAAGACCCATTGAAGTTAGAATCAAAGAGCAACAGAAGAACATATCTCGTGGAGAAACGGAAAAATCTAGTGCCACGCACCCTGCCTGAACTCATGGACATCATCTAAAATGGTCGAAGCCTAGAATCCTGCATAAAGAACAACACTGGAGGAAAGAAAATTCAAAGAAGCTGCGGCTATACATCAGAACCCGAATTGTTCTAGTAAACCGTCTTTAGACATAAGAAAAGTGTGATAAAGTAGTTGTAAATTTAAACTAAATGAAGCATAAATGGGACCTTAGCACAGCACGCATGACTGCACTCGTCTCGTTCTCACTCCACTGCATTTACTTTTAGTATAAATAATTCTGTAGCTTAAGAATTTGTTCAAATTCACTTGAAAACGGCTAGAGATAACTACTAGTCGAAACGTCGTGATTTTCAATACCAAAATTAGAACAATGGAAGTCCAACACATATCTACTACTTCGCAAGAAACATCGTTGTCTACGACCTTCAAACAAACACAAGAATTTTTTTATGTTAATATATTTTTTACATTGCCCCCTCCACTTAATTGTCATATAAAAAAAGCAGAATAAAGTTGCTATTGTAAAATATTTTCCCAGACACACCCCAATCATTTAAGAAATGTTTACAGTGCAAAAACCAAGCGTTAACTGAAGATAATTATTTGCAAAACGTAGTGATGAAAATATAATAAATGCTTGGAGGAATTTTAAGCTATTAAAAAATTTGCATACGGTATAAAATGTACCAATTTAAAAAATTTGTTCGACATTCTCGCGCAATAATTTCTGCACCACCCAAAATTATACAACTATGTTAATTAGATGCCTATTGAATGTTAAATTAATTGATTTAATTTCATTTTCGTTGTAATTTCGATGTGCTGATATATTAACTGGATTTTAGAAGGTGGGCATTTATTTACCAATATTTTAGTTAAATTTTAAAAGTTAGCCAAAGTTATATTCCTTTAACAATGAACTTAATTTCGAATTTTCGGAAAGGAATTAAAGCCATTTTTTTTTGTTTCAGATATCGAAATATATTTATAAATATAATCAAAATAGGTAAAATATTTATCAGTACCAATCTACATTGTTGGCACTAAAAAGTCCTCAAATTAAATATAAAATAAGTGTTTAATTCATGGGTTCATCATGAAACTAAAATTTCTTCCGGAAAATTATCAGCGGAAACTTTTGAAACTCATGTGTGAATTATGAGATTCGTCCTTGACAAAATGTAGTATAAATTTCTATTAACATTGCAGCAAACTCATGAACTACGCCAAAATCTATGGAAGTGAATTTTCTTTCCAGTGTGCGAAGTGTCAAAAAATAATATATGTGTATTGGAGATGTAAAATTTAGAATTTAATACTCAGTATGTTCCGAAATCAGTTTGCTACCAAAAAAGAAATTTAAATATTATTTTAATTCTAATGTGAAAAACCTAACATCAAAATCATTAAAGTATTTAAAACACTATTATACAGAGTATCCATTTAGCACTCCGGTATCGTTTACGGCTATATCGTTATTTCGATGAAAAATTTTATATGCAGAATGTTAACTCACATTTTAAAAATAGTTCAGCTTAACAAGATGTCCCAAAAAAGCGTAACGCATATTTTTAATTTTTTTTAAATGTAATGACCTCCATTTTTTTGTTGAAATTAGAATATCATTGAATTATCTCTTCACGACTCCTCTGTGAGCTGACTGACCTCGGCATACCTTGTCAGGGCTATGCCGATGACGTGGTCGTGATTGCAAGAGGCAAATTCGAGAATACCCTCTGTGACATAGTTCAAAGAGGGCTTGAATACACTAAGGAATTGTACCAAATTATGGGACTAATCATCAACCCCACCAAAACCACCTTAGTAGATTTCACAAGGAAAAGAAACCTCAGTTTGAAAACCATTCAAATGGATGGGAATGTTATCGAGTAAAAGTCAGAGGTTAAATATCTGGGACTGACCCTAGATAACAAACTCCTTTGGAACAAGCACGAAAAAGAAGTAATCAACAAGGCTAGAAAAGCCTTGATGATCTGTAGAAAGTTTGCCGGAAAAAGATGGGGTACAAACCCAAAAATCTTGAAGTGGATGTACACTGCAATAGTGAGACGAATCATCCCATATAGGGCAGTGATCTGGAGCAAAGGAACCTGTCTGGCTAATACGAGAGCTAACCTCTCGAAACTGTAAAGACTGGCCTGTGCATGTATAACCGGAGCAATGAAAACCTGCTCAACGGCCGCCATGGAAGTAATCTTAAACCTCACACCTCTACATATACTTCTAGAGAATATGGCGAATAGAGCAATTTATAAGATGACGAGAGATGGGCTCGTATAACGAAGGCCCAATCTCTTATCCAGAAATCAACAAATCTAGGACAGGCCCCAAGATGAAATGAAAAAGAAATTCAACTTTGTGAAAAACTTCAGCACAAAGTTGAGCAGCAAGAGCGAAAGGGACGGAAACACTATTGAAAAACTCAGAGTTCTGACAGGGGTCCTGACGAGACATTGCCCCCTGAAGGGACACCCCAAGAAACTCGGACTAGTAGAAAGAGAAGAATGCAGATTCTGTGAGGGGAAGGACAAAACATACCTTTCAGAGTCCAGCGCTCTAGAAAAAACTAGGATGAAGTTCTTGGGAACATACCAAATCGAAGAAGGGAAGCACCCACCTTGAAGCCGTCCAACATCCTAAGGTTCCTGAGGGAAATAGGACTGGAGGACCTGCTCTAGCCGATAAGGTAACTTTTACGACTTGGCAGCAGTAGAGGGGCACAGTAGATCTACCAGGTCGCAGTGTACAAACCCCAACTCTATGCACATGCATACATACATACATACATCCTCTCTTCGACTTTGATTATTTTTGCTTTAAAATGTGGCGTTGCCAAACTAATAAATTATAAAATTTGTATATACATTTTGATCCAAATCAATATATTATTTACATTTTAATACCTACGCCACAGTTCTTTACTTTTTTCTAAAAATTTGAAATATGTTTATCTCACCATAGTGCAATATTTAGTTTTTTTTATACAGTGTCCAAAATTGTTACTGTACATTTTTATTTACGTTTTACGCCACTTTTTGAAATGGAACACCCTATATTCAATGATTATTAAACATCAAAACTAATATAGTTAACAACATAGAACAAAGAAAATAATGGTCACATTCATAAAACATTTTGCGATTTTTAAATGAAGTAAGTATTAGGTATTAATGTTACTTTCGATTCTTATTACAACTAATAATATTGATTTTTTTTTAACCGGAAAATCTATAAACGTGAATTGTATTAAGTGACAAAGCACCTATTGGGTTTATATTTCCTATAAAAATAAAAGTGGGAATGCGTAGGTAAAAATCCGCCAGTGATTGTTTAATAGCACTTTTTGAAAAAACTGTTGGAGATAAAGGTATCAATTTAAAGACATAAAAACTCTGTCGACACATGTTACTAGACACCACGTGTTCCATTTAAAACAATGACGAAATGGAATTGAAAATATTAATATTTAAATAGGAATTTTGGACACCCTGTCCCAAAAAAAAACTAAATATTAAAATATTGTGAGATAAAATGATCCTAGCTTAAACTTCTCACAATTTTTTACAAAAAAAGTAAATAACCGTAGTGTGGGTTTTAACATTTAAGTTAAATACTAATTTTGGACAACAAATATTTAAACATTTTATAATTTGTCATTATGAACCATGCTTTTTTAGGACACCCTGTATAGGCTACATTATTTTTAAAATGTACCCCCTTTAACCCCATTAACATTCTGGGGGTCAAATTTTTTATAGATTTAACTATATAGTCGCAATGGAATACCGGACTATTAACGGATTAATTTCATAAATATAAAATTTATGAGAAGCACAACAGTAACAAAGGTGATCTCATAACAAAATTTCTATTTGCTAAGCTTAGGTTACATTATTGGGGAATGTGATAGAATACAAGGGCTGAGTATGTATAATCTCGTTATTTGCACAATGTACACATTTGTGATGGTGAAAGTCTAGTAATAAAGATAGTAGCCAGTAAAGTCGATGTAATAACACATGTACACTGTATCATTAGGTTATAATTATTATAAATGGGCCTTTAATTGAGTGATCTAATATATACCCACCTTAACCCTAAAAGCAGAAGTGACATCTTACTTTCTTGTTCAGGGAGTTACGTAAAAACATGGCTAATGGACAGTTACGTTTGTAATACTTTTTTAAATACCAGATATTAAAAGTTCTACAGTTTTTTATTATGAAGCACAACAATAATAGACACTCTATCTATCCTTTATCGGGTTCTCACTGTTCATTACCCGACTCTACAGGTATAAGAAAGTTAACCATATTACCTTATAAGGCGCGAAACTCTCAAATACTGTTTTTTAACACTTATGGCAATTAAATTCGATAGATTTTCCAAGTTTCCGGATATCA
This sequence comes from Diaprepes abbreviatus, assembly GCA_034092305.1. Lineage (NCBI taxonomy): Eukaryota > Metazoa > Arthropoda > Insecta > Coleoptera > Curculionidae > Diaprepes > Diaprepes abbreviatus. Next base: position 21,725,608 of record JASJET010000031.1, read on the forward strand.
ATCCTAAACACATCCGGCAGTATTCTTCATTTTTAGCAGACAATTCTCTTATAATCGTTTTCAAATGCCTTTTTGCGAAATCACGATTACGAAGGCGTGCAATTTTTCCCTAACAATTTTTAGACCCTGCTACATTTCTGGGTTTGTGCCACTCTACCAAAAGTAGTTGAGTAGAGAGATTTGGAGAAAGTATATTAAAGTACCCTACAACTTACTCTACTAATTTAAAGACTTTAAAGGAGAAAAGGCAAAATAACATAATTAAATCTAATATCGTTGTCCATAAAAAAAACGATCAAAAGCTTACAGGGTATTCAAAAAGTGTGGAACTCGATTCCCCTCTAGCTTCGTAAAACTGACCTCAGGGAGAAATGATCAAAATAAAAATTGAAGGAAATCCGAGATTCTAAAATTGACCTTTCCTGTGACTTTAATCTTGATCTTCTAGGCAATTGGAAGGTCATCTTCAAAATTTTAAAGGGAGTCCCCTACTTTCGATCCCGGAAATGGAAAGAACAGAAAATTTTACAATCGGATATGACCTTGTCCATGGGATCAACGTCAAATTTTAAGTTTATGAGAAGGTTAAATAGAGCTCTCCCCAAACAATCTCAGATCTTGGCTAAACCGGCAAGATTTTGATCTTGCCTTAACTGGCTGGATCTTCGTCTTACCTTAGCTGGTGGTTTTTTCGATCTTGCCTTGAGTGGCCGGAGCTCTGATTAATCTTGCCTAACCTGACTGGATCTAGATCTTGCCTTAACTGGGTGAATCTTGGTCTTATCTTAACTGGTAGGATTCCCGACCTTGTTCTGAATGTACTCTTAAAGGTCAAGGTAATTTTTGGAAACCCTACAATGTTTGTATCGAAATTTTCTCTTAAAGTAACTATTTATCATAATGTCCTTGTCCTGGCTTTAAAATCTTACCTCGACTTCATGGCCAAGATCATATCCGATCATAAAATTTTCTGCTATTGCCACTTCAGGGATCAAAAGTAGAGGTCCGCATTTGAAATTCTGAAGATGAGCTTCACATAACCTTAAAAATCAAGATCCAGGTCACAATCTAGGTCATTTTTACAATCTCCTTTGGATTTCCTACAACTTTGGTTTTTTCCAGTATTCACCAAATTAGCGGGGTTTTCCAGTTTTGGAACACGGTAAATAGTCTTCAGTCGTTAAAATATAATATGGGCTTTAATAAAACATTCATGTAGCGTCCTATGTTGAGGGAAAACATTTTTTTAAAACAATTTTTATATGCGTTTCATTCAAGAACCAGCAGAAAGATATTTCGAAAATAATTATATACATTTACCCAACAAATTATTAGTTTTCATCCTATAGTTCAATCAGTATCCTTTTGTATCAATTTTTTTTCCTTTAAAAATTATAGTACCTCACACAGACTTAATATTAGACAAATAAAAGAATCGTGAACTAACCAATTTTACCGATTGAATGTCAAATTCAAAATGTATATATTATCCCTAGAAAATGTGTTATATAGACTATTAGCAGTCACTTTTACATGATCAAAATATTTGATCATATTAATTCTAATTTCAACAAAAACAAGTTTGTGTGGTCGTTAGTATTAATATCGGCATGTTAGTTTATTTCCTGATGGATATACCGGTTAACATGTTTTGATAATGCAATTAAAAGATGGTATAATCGGTAGATTCACCAGTGAATAAAAAACTATCAGTATTTAGCAACACTTTTTCAAACATAAATAAAAATATTATCATGTAACTCAACGACATCACAAACGGACCCTAATTTTGACGGTATGTTAATTCTACAGAGAAATTCGTTGATGAAAATGATATGTAATTCAGGAAAAATTTTACATTGAAATCCTCGATTTATTACTCGGCACTTTGTCATTGTCTTAAAGCTTATACGTATGTAACCATATTCATATTTGGTATCCTTAAGAAATCATCTCACGACTTAGTACCGCTGAAAAAATGAATCTCATAAAAATTGTCGGATTTTATATCTGGCATTAGTCAAGGTCAAAATAATTTTATTGAACAGGATGATGCCTACTTGCGATATTCACAAGATATAAAGCCGTAAGCTTGAAATATGGAGTCATACTTTGACCTTTTAAATGGCGGTATTAACGCGAAGTTTTTGGGAGACGAAAGAATCGTACTGAATTATTTATTAATTGAACATATAAATAAACTTTTTTACAAGTAAGTATGTAGACTGTGGATCCCATAGAAGCGGGTGGGTGTATATATATATATATATATATATATATATATATATATATATATATATATACTCAAAACGCTGTATATCTTTAAAAATTTGGTAATTGTAACGGTTTTTAGTTGCCATACATCAAAAAAAAATGTTCCTCATAAATATAACTAGGGTCGTTCATTTCGATTTTCTGTCTTCCTCTCGGAGTAGACAAAAATAAGTTATTTTTACAATTGAAACAACATTTATACTTATTTCATAATTTTTAACATGTTTTATTATCCAAAATTTTATAATTTTTCAAAATATCCCATTAATATTTGTATAAAAATATGAACGTTAACACGCTTACCTACTCAGTATCTACTCCAGACATAACATAAATCGGAAAATACTGATGATTTTCCCTCCTTGTTTCTCTTAATAAATAATGAAAGAGATAAAAGATATCACAGGTCAGGAGCAAGGAACACAAAAGAAAGCCGCTGTTATTTACATAACCTTGCCTCAGACTAACTGTGTCTTTATTTTGTCCTATAATAACGGCAAACAATATTATTAAAGGCATTTTTGTCGACAACGTTGCGATATTTTTATTATATTACGATATAAAATAGTTTAGAAACTTTGTGCCGCTATTTAATATTGTAGTATTTAGTGTTTGTGACTTTAAACGCTTGATAGCCTATAAATTTTAGACTATCGTTATTATAATAAAAACACTTTACTAGTGCTTGTTTTTATTGGATTTATTTAGGTTTTCTAACTGGGTATGGATGTACATATGGAAAATTTTAATCAGCTTGATATACCGGTAAGTAACTAATAAAGAGGTTTTTTCTTGTAGTATCTCTTTCGAAAACGTTAAGCAACATTCTGTCGAGCTTTATGAAAATACACAGTATTTCAAACTCATGTGTACACTATGATTAGTTAAAAGCAGCTTGTACAGAATGTAATTAAAAATATTTAAAATATTATAACAAAGAATCATACAATAGCTGAAAACAAGGGAAACTGTTCCTTGAAACATATGCCTGAAATGCTTAATTTTGGAAGAAAAACATGAGATGAACAAAATAGTACACATGCATAAATTTTTAGTTATTTTTACAGGGAACGTTTTAGATTTCTAGGTATTTATTGGATTTAGTGAAGATTTAGGAGATTATTAGAGTACTTTAAGGTAGTTTTTGGAAAAGAAAACGAAATCGTAGCTCCATTCTTAGTATAATGTAATCTCTAGTATACAGGACCCTATCATTTTTCCAACCTATAATCTATATGAAAGAGGCCACTTTTAGCAACTTACATTTGTGTTTTAGGATATGGAGAATCACCCTTCTTCTTCAGGTATGCAGAGTCCTAAATTCCGCCACATAAGAAGCTGTCCTATAGCCCAAGATTGGATTAAATTTACTTACGATTATGTTAAAAGGAAGCTGCCTAATTGTAATCCTATAGAGGTAAATTTTGGGTTATGCTTATTTTTATACCTAATTGTTATTAGTGGCACTTTTTAGAAATTGAATTGTTGATTTTAAAAACAACATAGTTGACTCCAGCCCTACTGTTATTTATTTTCTACTACATAACATTTTTTTATCATATTTGTTTCTAACTTTTGTTTTTTAAGTGATTCAGAAAGTGTTTAAAATGTTTGTCAGTTTTAGTAAAACATACTTTTGACTACCAAGGAACAATACCCTGAAAATAAAGTGTGAAACCTTAGTGACTGCACGGTTGTCAATAAAATTATATCAATGTACACATATAAAAATATTAGTAAATTTGTTCACCCAGAACTTCCCTCATCATTAATGTGATGTGCTTTAATTGCTCAGTTGAACTCGTATAACAATTTTTTTTAAGCCAAGTCACTATTTTTGATTTTAACTAAATATTCCACCCATGTGCCGACTTCTTATTCTGATATAATTATACATATCATTCAGTTGATATGATTTTTAAATTCTGGTACCCAAGAATCCTGAAAACGTATGACAGTGTAAATTCAAAATTAAACTTCTCCATCTACCAACAACCTCTTGTTCGTAAAATATTAAATGCTATAATTCAGGTAAGCAAGTACCATTAAAATATTTTGAAAATACGGATAAATCCCATGGAATATATTAACTTCCATTCTTTTCACTTTGTCTTGTTACAGGATTGTTTCATCTAATTAGTTTTTGTTTACTTTTCGTTTCCGGAATATATATTTTGAAGCTCTTAATTCATATTTTAGCCCCAACATTTTTCAAAATTTTATATAGCTGGTATAATTGTCAATAAGAGAAAAATAACTTTTAGAACTCTTAAGTTTAAATCTAGTTTATGTGTCCCCTCATCATTTATCCAAAAATCACTTTAAAAATATTTGTTTATAGTATGAAATATGTACATTTAAAAAATTTTCCTTACAGGCTAATTTACTAATTAAAACAAGTAGCAAGGGAAGATCTGGGTAATCAACTTTATGAATTTTTAAAATTCAAATTAGAAACCAATGCTTACACTTATCCCATACAACTGTGAGAACTTTTCTAAATGCCCCAATAACGACAATAAAGGAAACAAGAAAAAGGAAGAGACCAAAAACTGAAGATATGAAGCAACAAAATTACAAATTAGAGATGAAATATAAAAGATGTTTTCTGAGGGTAAGTATTTCTAAAAAATTTTATATGTTATATTTTATTCTAACTTGTTTTGTTTACATTTTCTAACCTGTCAAGGTGTATGTATAATGAAAATATAAGTTTTAAAAATAAAAAAACCCAAAAAAATATTTGTAATGAATACAAAAAGTAAACATAATTTTACTAAATTAAATACAATATTAAGATTTCGTAATTTCTTCATAACAATTTTTTATTTGTGAAGGTACCTCAATAACAGTCTCAATATTGTTGGAACGATTAAAGGCAAAAGAAATATACCATGGAGCAAGGACAAGTCTAGGCATATTACTAAAGCAAATAGGATTTATCTACAGGTAAACAATCATTTACATACAGCAAATAAATGTTAGATACAAATATAAAGCAGTTGCAATTGGGCCAAAATAATAAGCAGAATTTTTCACAGGAGACCTGTGTAATTTATTTTTGGAGGATACACATTTCATTTTTATTTATATATTTATATAGGAAGGATGACCCACGTAGAGCTTTAATGGAGAAACCACAAATTTAGAAAATGAGAAGAGACTTTCTTGAACAGTACTTAAAGAACGAAGAAAAAGGGGAAAATAAATTTGAGCCAGTCTTTATAGACGAAACATGGATTTTTCAAAATGGAGAAACCACAAATTCAGAAAATGAGAAGAGACTTTCTTGAACAGTACTTAAAGAATGAAGAAAAAGGGGAAAATAAATTTGAGCCAGTCTTTATAGACGAGACATGGATTTTTCAAAATGGCACCCACAGACGATCATGGCAGGACAATAGCACTCAATCAGTACGAAAATTATCTGGGGAGGAATTTAGGTAATAAATCAGTTATTTGCACTATACAATTTGAATTTTTTTCATCTATAACAGGTTGCAAAAAGCTTTATTTAAATGGATTTTTCAAAATGGCACTCACAGACGATCATGGCAGGACAATAGCACTCAATCAGTACGAAAATTATCTGGGGAGGAATTTAGGTAATAAATCAGTTATTTGCACTATACAATTTGAATTTTTTTCATCTATAACAGGTTGCAAAAAGCTTTATTTAAATAATCCTTGGATCATTTCCTATTAGCAGGATGTTAAATATTAAATTTTTACTTTAATACTTTATTTCCTGGGGAGATTGAGAAATTTCTTACTTAAATTTCTATATGTTTTATCAAACAAGTTTGAATCTTTTTAGGAAAAATTTTTACTTAATATGATAAAAATGTTTCCTTAATAAATGAAAGTTAAACAAATAATTTAATTTACATTTTACAAAATAATAATGATCATCTTACTTTGATACAGGCTTTCCAGAAATCCAAAAAAAAAAATCTTGTAGTGATTTCTTAAGCGGTTTTATAAAAGAATTTGAATAAACATATATCTAAAATATTTCGTTTTCAAAATACAGGGCGTTAAAAATTATGAAAAAAAAATATATTATCAAAATATAAAAACTGCTTACAGGTATTTTGCTGAAACGTGAAGTAAATCTGTATCGCGTAGAATCTAATTTGTTTCGGTTTAAGGAAACACAACTAATATTTTTATATTAAAATATGGTACATCAGTGTTCTTGCCCAAGTTCTCAGACGAGTCAATGCTTCGCCAATCGAAACTGCTGATATGGTATCATGTTTTATTGTGCTAAAAAAGCCGATTTGAAATAAGTATTATAATTATTTAATTGCACACTCCTCACCCATAATTTATACAACATAAAGGTGCTTAAAAATAAACCAAAAATGGGTATAAGTAGTGAACATAACCCGATTCTCTCAATCCCCCCACTCCTCGACCTTGACCTTGACCTTGCTTCACCCCTCTTTGGCCCCGCCCACATGTCCTTGTCATTGACCTTGAAAGTGCACGTGTGCTTTGGCCTTGGCCTTGTGTTCAAGGTTGTGTGTGTGACCTTGACCTTGACCTTGGTCGAGACGACCTTGACTTTGTTGAAGGTCATCTTGGGTGTGTGACCTTGAAGATATGTTACGTGGTTGGGGGTGACCTTGAATGGTTTTATATAGAGTATGGGGCAGTTTCATTCATCAGTTGGCTCTGACTTGTATAGGTAGTACATGTGTTAATATTTGACAAATCATGGCATATGTTTGTGAAAATTGCGGTTCTAAGTTTACTAAGAGTTATAATATGAGACGTCATAAAAGAGAATCGTGTGCGGCGAGATTTAATGAAGTGCCTGGAGGAAAACGGCTCCGAATTGAAGAGTATACATCGACGATTCCGGTAATTAATTGCGCTACATGTAATGTAGATGTTCCAATAAATCATATGTCAGCGCATAAACGAACACAACAACATAAAAATAATTCATGTTTGCCGGTATGTCATGGTGTGCAACTCGTTCAATGTGCCTTCAAAAGAAGAATTGCAACCTATCGGGTTAGCAGTGATATGGAGCATTCCGATTACGTAATGTTCTTTGCAGACATTAAATCCAAGGTGGTGGAACTTGTTAATAATTTATTGCGTGTGCATCATGCTTTAAAAGTTAACATGACAGCTGTTGGCGAGTACATGCTTCCATCACAAGAAATATTCAGTGAAAAATCCTTCAACACTGCTAATCAAATAATTAGTGTAGAAAGTGATTTGGATGCCGTTTACCATTCTTTCACCGAATCAATAAAAACGCAGGCGACAGAGTTCCAGGAGAAAGATTCAGGTATGGAAAAATCAAAACCCGATATATTAAACTGATTTTTATATATTATTTTTCTTGTTATAGGATGGGCTCTTGTGCGAATTTTATACTTGGAAGTTGGTATCAACAAGTATATGCCTATGGGTGGCTCATCATACATCAAGTTGCCGTGTTCTATTGAAAAGAAAGGAGCTGTCGTCAATGTGATTAACCAGGACGAATTTTGCTTTGCGTGGGCTGTAACATCAGCATTGTTTCCTCCAACAGCAGAGCCTTCACAGAAGACATCTTACCCCCATTTTTCTAGAGTGCTAAATGTAACAGGTATGGATTTTCCAGTAAAATTACGTGACATTAAAAAATTTGAGGAAATGAACAACATATCAATTAACGTATACGGTCTGGAATCTAAATATGAAAATAATGAAATAATACATGAAGTTATTGGTCCACTGAGGTATGCGTCAAAAAAGTTGGATAGGCATGTAAATTTATTGTTAATTACAAAAGACTGTAGTAGTAAAGATGGCGGTGAACATTTTTGCGATACGACTTGTTCAAAGAGTCATTATTGTTGGATTCGGGATTTATCACGTTTAGTTTCAAGTCAAATTAGTTGTCAACAACATAAAATATATTTCTGTGATGGTTGCCTCATTTATTTTAGTACACCGTCAGCTTTAACTTTACATCAAAGCTACGATTGTAACCACATTTTCACGCAAACACCCTCAGTGGATTTAAAAATCGATAAATTTGGAAAGAGTGTGCCGGAAAATATTTTAAAATTCGAGGGTATAGAAAAGCAAATGCGCGTTCCATTCGTGGTTTATGCAGATTTCGAATCTGTTTTAAAACCCATTGAAACGGTACAACCAAACCCACAAAATTCTTACACTGTAAAAAGTTTTAAACATGAACCATATTCTTTTGCTTATTTAATTAAATGCTCTTTTGACGACTCACTTTCGAAATTTGAGCTATTTCGGGGGAATAATGCAGCTCAAGTCTTTGTGGATCGTATCGAGTGTGATTTAAGGGCTCTATACAACACATATTTAAAAGACATTAAGCCTATGAAACCGTTAACGCCTGAAGAAAAAAGGGAGTTTAATGATGCTAAAATATGTGGTATATGTGAAGGCCCTTTTGAAGAGGGTGAGATTAAAGTACGAGACCACTGTCACATAACTGGTGCAAAAAGATTTGGTGCTGCACATTCCGTTTGTAATTTAAATTATAAATTACCCTCTTTTATCCCTATCATATTTCATAACTTAAGCGGCTACGACAGCCATTTATTTATAAAAGAGTTATGTAAATATGGGGATAAAATTGGTGTTTTGGCTCAAAGTAAGGAAAAGTACATATCATTTACCAAAAGCATTTATGTGCACGATTATTTTGATAGTAAATGTGGAAAAGTCAAGAGGAAATATTTAAAGTTGCGATTTATTGATAGTTTTAAATTTCTGTCAACGTCTTTGGAAAATTTAGGCAGCGGTTTAAACGACGACGATTTTATTGAAACGCGGAAACATTTTTCAAATATCAACCAATTTAATTTGATGCGTCAAAAGGGTGTTTTTCCCTATAGCTTTATTGACTCTATAGAAAAAATGGAAAATACATGTCTTCCAAGTAAAGATGAATTTTATGATAATTTACGGGAAGAACATATTAGCGATGAAAGCTATAGAAGAGCAAAAGAAGTATGGCGCTTGTTTGGGTGTAAAACTTTGGGGGACTATTCGGACGTGTATTTAAAATCAGATGTGTTGCTATTGTGTGATGTTTTTGAGCAATTTCGGAATAATTGCTTAAAATTCGATAAACTTGATCCAGCACATTACTATACCCTTCCAAGTTTATCATTTGATTGTATGCTACGTATGACTAAGGTAGAGTTAGAGCTCTTAACTGATATAGACATGATACATTTTTTTAAGAAAGGTATACGCGGCGGCATAAGCCAGTGTACAGAAAGGAAGCACATCGCTAATAATATTTTTTTACCAGACTATGACCCAACAAAACCTTCTTCATTTATAACATACCTTGATGCTACAAATCTATATGGTCATAGTATGTCACAAGCATTACCATATGGTGGTTTTCGATGGTTAAGCGAGCGCGAAATTCTGGATTTAAATATTATGGCTGTTGGTGATGATAGTTTACATGGCTACGTTTTGGAAGTGGATGTGCATTATCCGACTGAGTTGCATGATGCACATTCTGATCTTCCATTTCTAGTAGAAAATATCATACCGCCAACAGAAAACGCTAAATTACCGAAATTAATTCCCAATTTACAAGATAAAAAAAAATACATTGTACACTATAGAACTTTAAAACAAGCCATCGCCAACGGCTTAGTGGTAATGCAAACCCATCGAGTATTACAGTTTGAGCAATCAAAATGGCTAAAATCGTATATTGATTTTAATACCAATTTACGTAACAAGGCCACCACAAAATTTGCGAAGGACACTTTTAAATTAAAAAATAACGCGATATTTGGTAAAACTATGGAAAATGTGGAAAATCGAAAGGATATAAAATTAGTAACACATTGGGAGAACAGTGTAGGCAGAAATGGAGCTAGAGCACTAATATCCCGCCCCAATTTCAATAGTAGCTCGATATTTACCGAGAACTTTGTTGCTATACATATGAATAAAGTTAAAATATTGTACAATAAACCAATTTATATCGGTTTTTCCATATTAGATATATCAAAGACTGTAATATACGATTTTTATTATAATTTTATTAAATCCAAGTTTGGCGATGATGCTTCGTTACTTTACACCGATACTGACTCGCTTATATTAAAAGTGTATACGGAAAACTTTTATCAAACTATATCAGAAAACCCCGAAAAATTCGATACATCAAATTACCCCGAAATTAATAATTTCAACATAATTAAAAGTAATTCTGTAGTTGGTAGAATGAAAGATGAGTTTCCTGGTGATCCGATAATAAGTTTTTATGGTACCGGCGCGAAGGCTTATTATGTAAAGTCCATTAATAATGAATTAAAAAAAGCCAAAGGTATCAAAAAATGTGTTATCGAGAAAGACCTTCATCAGGAAGACTACCAAAGAATTGTTGAACGGGGTGGTTTGATATTAAGAAAGATGAAGACATTTAGAAGTGAATTACATAACATTTATACCAACATAATAAATAAAGTAGCATTGTCACATAGCGATGATAAACGTTATGTAATTCCCAGTTCAACCAAAACTCTACCTTGGGGGCATGCAGACATAGATTTTTACAAAACAGACCCGGAAGAAAACTTAGCAAATTTAGTCACCGTGTTGGAATCATTTCTAAGTCAGGACAGCACGTAATCTGGAAAATCCATATTTCATTATTTGTATTGTTTTTATTATTTCTATTAAACATACAACATTAATATGTAACGATAGTATTGTAATTTTTTTTTTTTTTTTTTTTTTTTTTTTTTTTAAATAAAAAACATGTATTCATTGATTGATTGCTTTTTTATTGAACCTTTATTTTAAAATTATAAATATAATGAAGTGTCGACAAATAACAAACTGTAAAAGTTATTGTTGAAAAATTTGTCTAATAGTAAATTAAACGCACAGGTCTACGAGTAAATGTTTAATGTGAAACAGGTTTGCTGACAAGATCCTCCATAGTCTTTTCAATTTTCAACATTCTAGAGTTAAGTTCATCACGCAGTTCGTCTTGCCTAAGTTCATATATTGCAATAACAGTATCATCAATGTATCCTCTAAGTTCTTGACCGGTTTCAATTAATTTCTTGCGTACGTAACCTTCAAGTTGGTTTCTGAATATATCTTTAATAACAATTGTTGAGTCATGTAAAGCTTTCTGCGTATCTTGCACACACTGAGCAAGGTTATTATCAACATAATTTCGTGTGGTCGCATCGTCTCCTTCAAGAGGTTCTGCTAAATAGCACAATCTTTTGCTTCCCATGTCGTAATCTCCATTAGGTGTAAGTTTAAAACCTATTCCTGAAGGACCTCGCATAAAGTTAAAATCCTTAAATTTTCTTTTGCGACCGAACTTATCAATAGTGTTTACTTCTGACATTGTTATGTGAGACTGATTTGAAACCATTAGATTTCACCCTAATATATGGTTCTATTTCATTAATAAACGGACTCTGCAGAAAAATATGGATTGCAAAACGTATTTTAGGTGATGTTTAATAAATACACATACAGATTCATTTTACTATTGTTTTATTGAAAAAAAATTAAAATATAACAAAAGATTGAGTTTACTTTTTATTATTAAAAAAAAATAAAAAAAATAACAAACAAAAAATTAAAAATTAAGAAATAAAATACATGTTAATTTCTTCTGTACAGGTAAGCTTCTTCTATGACCCAATTTCTTCTCTGGATGGCACGTTCATTAATGTCCTTGTTTTTAAAATAACCTTGACAGGACCAAAAAAAATCCTTGAAAATTACAACCTCGAAAACGACCCTGACATTGACGGGTACTTTGACCTTGGCCTTGGCCTCGCATCTAACAAGTTTAGTACTATATTTATATGCTTCTTTAAAATAACCTTGACAGGGACAAAAAAAAAATCCATGAAAATTACAGCCCTGAAAACGACCCTGGTATTGCCGGTTACGTCGGCCTTGGCCTTGGCCTTGCATCTGACAAGTTTAAATATTATACTTAATGCATCGAACAAAAGGAATAAAGGCGGTGTAGTGGGGGAAATGGGCATAAAAGCAGACTTGCTGGCTCGAGCTCTTCACAGTTCGTCAGAACAGCAAACAGTACAGTGCTAAGAAAAAGTTAATTGTGTGAGTTGGAATATCGAAAATGTCTAGTGTACGGTCTCTTTTAGATGCTCTTGACGTGAGCTGCGGTTCACAGCAAGGCATGCTCGATAACATGAGTGGTTTAGAGGTGCTAAGTCCGGGGGTGTTCGAGAACTGGAATGGCGTGGAGCATGAAGATGCCGAAGACCGAGCCCTCAACGATGGTCGCGACGAGGAGTTGGTTCAGTCGGCAGCGCAATTCCTGGAATGCTGGACGGAGGAGAAAGAGCCAAAAATTAATGTGATTAGTGATGTGGTTGTGCGAAAAGCATCGCGGCCTAGGGAATCTTCTCCGAAAGCGTCGAAACTGCAAAAGCTCTTGACTATGCGGAAGTCGGAAATCGCCGATAAAAAAACATTTTATTCGGCGATTAAAGGTGTGGGACAAGGGAAGAAGAAAAAGTTTAACTTTAAGCGTCCCTCCACCCCTGTTCCATTACCCGACTTCCTAAAAACAGCACCGCAAGAGCCACTGTCAGTAGAAGTGGAAGTCATAGAAGGCCCCGATGGACCAACACCACCAACGCCACCAACACCGGCCAGCGTCGAGAATGTAATAGTGTCGGAGGTGAAGTCTTCCCCAGCGCCAGCACCACTGTCGCCGATATTGGGGTGCCGGAAACCCATGAAGAAGCGGTTTAAGCGGTGTTTTGAAGGCGATGAAGTTTCCGCTGCTTCGTCGTCGTCGTCGTCGTCATCGTCTTCACCAAATAAAACCGCGTCTTCTTCCGAGCCATCACAACCGGAGTGGGTCGAAGACTTCACCAACTCTCAGAAGACCAAATTGACTGACATTTATGCCATGAAAAAACGGTTAGTGAATGAAGTGAACGAGTGTGCCAGTGACATTATAGAACTTGAAAAACAATTAGAGATAAAAAAGGTGAAATCTGCGCGGTTAAAAAGACAATTAGAGGACTTTAATAAATTATGTAGTAGGTGTTAGGTAGTTGTAGATATTAGCTTTTAATTTATAGTATTAAATTTGTAAATATATATATATATATATATATATATATATATATATATATATATATATATATATTGTAGTTAATAAAAAAGTGTTTGATCAAATTTTTTATATTTTATAATGAGAATAAAAATGACTTGAAAATTTATTTTTGTGTGTTATTTCATATAGGCCCTGTCCCACATAATATTAGGTAATAAAAAAAAAAAAAAAGTGAATAATCCACTAAAACTACGCAATAGCAATAGTTGTAAATATTTTCTGATAATATTTACAAGTATGCTAAAACATGGTTCGGTTTATGAAGTTAAGGTTCTGTCGCCAGAACTTCTAATACTTTGTATCTCAATATTGTATGTTTTTATGAAAAAAACATAAAATATTGGTTACAAAGTATTATAACCAACTAAAACTACGATCAAATTATTTTGTGGTCCTGAAAAGGACCGTTTGGTTTTAAAACATGCGACTCTTTTATTGAGTTGTGGAGTCGCACGGCCCGTCATCATCATCAGCGGGGGTGGCGGTGCTGTCCTCTGTGTATTCGATGATGAACCGCCAAAGTTCATCCCATCTAGGATCGTTCGGCTCCCACTCCAAACAATTCTCTGTGGTAGAATCTACCACAGGGCATTGGATGGGTTGTTGTTGTTGTTGTTGTTGTTGTTGTTGAGTCCCTGACATGTTGAACTAAAATGATTGTAATAAGTATTGATGGTCGTATATATAGAGACAAATTAATGGTGGGGGGTGAAAACAAATGTCATATTACGTATTGAGACCAAAAGTTGTTTGTGGTCTCAAATACGAACGAACGATTTAGCTGGGTTCCACCAGCACTTAAAGTTTTAATACTTTGTATCTAATATTGTATATTCTATACATACAATATTAGTAACAAAGTACTAATATGTACTAAAACTACGATCAAAGTATTTTGTGGTCCTGAAAAGGACCGTTGTTGTGTGCCCTTAAAAAGGGCCAGGGAGAGTGTGGGGCTTATGGTGCCCCATCCTCGCTGGTCGACCACCAGCTTGACGAATCGCAGGGGCCTTGTGGGTCGTCGGGTGTTGGTGATGCTGGAATTTCCAGCACCGCATCTTCCGTCGAGTCCGGCTCTGGCTGCGGCGACGGAGTTTCGAGTCTTTGTAAGACCCAATCACCCGCGTCGTCTAATTCCACTAGACCCGGATCATGGTCATATACTAGCGGAATCGGCTCATCCAAGTCGTCCCAACGTAGGACGTCAATTTCAAAATCCACCTCGTCGTCGTCGTCGAAGACTTGCAGGTCTCCAACGTTGTCGGCTACGGTGTCATCACTAAAGATGGATGAGCCTCGGCTGGCGGGTCTTTCTTCCTCCATGTTTATCGTATGAGGGTTGATGAATATATGACTGTGTAACTGACCCAGTCTCATATATATAGAACTACCCCCACCCCACCAACGGATTCTAAATGTTATGTATTGGTGAGAGCTTATAGAATTATTGATTTTTTTCAAAAACTTTAAATAAGGAATTAGATTTGTTTAGACAATAAGACTTATTCTTAATATTTTGTGAAGAATACATTACAAAAAAAAAAAATAATAGAAACCTTGTTTGAACTGTTAACATTTTCATAGGTTCTCAAGCATATAACTTGGCACTTAAGCTACGAGACAAATCGTCGTTAAACGAATATCTCGCCCCATAAGTGACGATTACTAAACTACGATCAAAATATAATGTGGTCCTGAAAAGGACCGTTTTTGTGGCCCTAAAAGGGCCTGGGGGGAGGGTGGGGTGCCTACCGTGGAGTAATACCCAACGATATTAACACCGACCTAGGTGCAGCCCTTGGTCTTCTCATTGGCGGCACCGTCGTCGTCGCTGGTGGTGTCGGCGTTGCAGGCGGTGCCGAAGGTGCCGCTCCTGGTGCGGTACCCCCGCACTCCTCACACTTGCATATCTTGCCGGGCACGAATGGCCTGACAATGCCAATGATCCTTTTTGGTATATCTTCCATCTTGCCGATCGAATGTGTAATGATGAAATAATTCTAATACCGGCCTCTATATACATTCAAAAAGTTGGAGGGGGTAAGGTGGAGTGCATATATGCATTATATAAGTTTGAGAATAATATGATTTTATAACTCACCGTATCTCTGGTATGGACACAAACTACCCCCCTCCACTTTTCTAGCATATAGTACTAGACTTTCTCTACATTTTTTTCAAATAAATTTTTTTGATATTTCTAACCATTACTTTGCTACATATTTACAAAAAATGCAAATTATGCATATATTTTAATTATTTTCAGGCAAGGTAAGGAAAATTTTGAAAATGTTTTGACGGAATCGTAATAAGGAAGAGTTGAAGTATATCACACTATTTTTCCCGATCCGCTAATATAAAAAAAATTTTTTCATCGCATTTTGGATGGGCTCTGGCATCGTAACGGTTGACGATAAAAAATTGGAAAAATACATATATTGTGGGAAATTTTCTCTAGAATCCAAAAAAAAAATTTCCGAACTTCTGTCACCGCAAATAAAAAAATCGATACCTCAAAAATTGCGAGAAAATGGTGAAGGAGCCGCGCAATCGCTCTGAAACCATCAAAAATCGATTTTTTTTCCCTCCGCGGGTGGGAGGGTGGGGGAGGAAAAAAAAAAAAAAAAAAAAAAAAAAACCTCCCCCTACAACTTCCACATACTCCCGTTCGGCGGCCCTAGCCTCATAACTCGAGAATTTCAATTTTTTCGTCTAAATTTTTTGTCATTTTTAAGATTTTCCAAATTTTTTTTTCACCATTGTATTCTACTCAAAATTCTAGGTAATTAAAGTGCTTTTATTTTTTCTCTATCTTGAACGGTTCCCGAGCTACAGCGCTTTAAAGAATTCAAATTACTAACTTTCTATAACCCTTTTTTTCAAATTTAATTTTTTCGAATTTTCAAAAATACTACAATATGTAGAAAAAAGTTCTCTCTTTAATTTCCCAATACCGTTTTTCTCTAAATCTTCAACTTTAGCGCGTATTCAGCATTTTCAAAAAAAAAAAAAATTATAATTTTTTTTACACCATCGCATTCTCCTCAAAATTTTGGGCTATCAAAGTGCTTTTATTTTTTTTCTATCTTGAACGGTTCCCGAGCTACAGCGCTTTAAAAAATCCAAATTACTAACTTACTATAACCCTTTTCTTAAAATTTCATCTTTCCGAATTTTGAAAAGTACTACCATATGTAGAAAAAAATTCTCTTTCTAATTTCCTAATATCATTTTGCTCCAAAACTTCAACTTTGGCGCGCATTCACCATTTTTCAATTTTTTTTTGAAAAAAATTTTTTTTACGTTTTTACTATCGAGAAAAATGCTTGCTTATAGTACTCGATTTCCTCTATAATTTTTTCTTATAACTTTTTTCCCTATTCCTAACCGTCACTTTCCTACAAATTTTCTAAATCGTTGTTTTCATATTTTGCCTTAAAAATTTTTTCTTGTGTTATTTAAGCTCTTTTTTCCACTTAATAAACCACCATTTTCTAAATTCCCGTACTCTTTTCTTAAAGAGCGGGCT
The DNA here is from genome assembly GCA_034092305.1 of Diaprepes abbreviatus. Lineage (NCBI taxonomy): Eukaryota > Metazoa > Arthropoda > Insecta > Coleoptera > Curculionidae > Diaprepes > Diaprepes abbreviatus. Next base: position 21,742,563 of record JASJET010000031.1, read on the forward strand.
TTTCCGCCAGCTTTTTTTTTTTTTGGTTGGGTTTCAAATAAATATAAAACTACTACTTCACTCATTACAAATTTATTGATTCAAGAACATTATTTTGTGTTACATATAATAGATACATTAAAATATAGATTTATTGGTCACCGAACCGTTTAATACATTATAACTAAAAAATGAGTCGTGAATAACTAATGCGTACACTTTAGTGTCTTTGGGGAATTTATTCTTTCTCGTTTGGAACTCCAATTTTACATCCACTGTCGATGAGTTAATCGCCTCTGGTTGATGACTGCAATTGATAATAAAAACGGGGTTTTTCATATATTCCGCGAACGTTATCATCGGATCGTTTATCTCGCGCCCGTAGTAGCTGCTTTGGAAGTTTTCGTAATTGTAATAGGCTGCTGCGTACAGTTTCTTGGCGAAATCTAAATTCCATCTTTCGTATGGATAAACGGTTGAATTCAGATACAGTCTAATGTCGCATACGTCGGCGTGGGTAAACTGGGTTGCGTTTTTTTCTTTCTTGTCGCAATTATTGCTGTCTTGAAACCCGACGATTATATAGCGCGGTCTTTCCAGACTTGTACTCGTTCTCAAGGCCCACACGTCGGAAGATGTTTGCCTTAAAGCTGGTAATTCGTACAGATCCCATTTACGATATGCCATTTGAATACTGGCATTGTTTCCTCCTTTATTAATGCGAGACAGTATTTTCAATTTTTGCTTATCGTCTGGAATGATGTGACGAATTTTCCATTCGATTTTGTCGATACTAATTTCTGCCTCTACTTCGCCGACGTAACAATTGGTAAAAGTGCGAGCTATAATCATAATAAGCTCTTGTTTTACGTTGAAAACACCTTTTGCGTAATCTTCGGCGAATCCCATAAGATATTTTAAGGGTAATTTCCCGGAGAATACGTTACTTGCCGTGTCTACGATATCTTGGTTTGCTTCGTCGAGACCCCATCCGCACGTCATGAGAGATCTTTGTTGCAAACTTCCGAATGAAACCATGGTTTTTAATGTCGTCGTAACTCCAGGTTTACGAACCACGGCGACCTGTTCACCTCCCATCTCGTAGCGAATTTCATCGAACAAAAATGCGAGGGCATTATTTGATAAAAAACATCTTTTCGTTGCGTCTATGGGTTTAAATTTTCCTTCGATATATATGTAACTTTCGGCGATATCCAGTATAATATCTTGAAAATTAATGGGGATACGGACTTCATCCGAATTGTTGAATGATGGAGATCCGTATGGTTTATACGTATGCTCTTCTAGACTAATAATGGAATTGTCCAAGATGGGCTCGGAGAAAACCTCTATTTTATCGCTGGTGGTGGAAATCATTTTCGCACTTTAAGACCGATTGATTTTAAAAATTTATAGTCTTCGGCAGATAACTGTTGAGATGTTTGTGATCTAACGTCTGGACGACGACTAACCTTGACGTTAACTCTTCTTTTACTTTTATTATGTTTCGGCGGTTCCCCCATCTTAGTCGACAGCACACACAATTGACGATTGAAGCAAAAACCCATTTCTATGAAAGTTTCTTCAGTTCCAATTTCACGATTATTTTCTCGCCTTGAAAATTGATTAGATCACCGCTATCGTCCAAGATGCGAAGAGTAATGTTGTCGATAAACTGACGTCCTGCCGGCATTAACGGCATATAAATATTATTTTGTGGTTCTTTACTGATTTTGTAACCGGGCTCCACGTCGATATCGAATTCGAACAAGGTATGACCTTCCACCGAATTCATATATGCTCCGGAAATTATATTACAATCTACGCGTATGATGCGTACTTTCATTATTTCCACCATCTCGGTTGATTCGTGCTTTTTGTCTCTTTTTAACACTGTATGATTAAATCCTAACATTTTACCGATACTCGCCTCTCCCCGGAAATCTATAGTATATTGGGATTTCAGTTCACATTTCAACGTATTATTATTAGCAACCAAGTAAAAGATTCCATCGTTCTTTTCTTCAGTTGAAATCCTCAAAGCCTCCAACATAGCTTTACCTATCTCATCTATTTCATAGGCCCCAGGTGGAATCTGCAATTGTATCGGCTCGGTGGTGTAACCCTCCTTCATGTAGGCAAACTTATTGTTGCTTTCGTCCACATTAAAAATTGAATTGTATGTGTAAAATCCCAGCAATGCCAGACCATATTTGTTTTCTCTATTTAATTCGACTGGTGGATAAAAATCGGCGCTTAAGACGCTCGAGTGTCCTGTTAGTGTGAACGTATAAGACATGACTAACCATTAAAACATCACACATCTCGGTTTTATTCTTAGCGGCAACATTTAAAAAGATTCATCGTCACACCTTTTCTCACTGCATTAGATAGTGATGTTTTTATGCTATTTTCTGCTTTTATGCGCACATCGCTGATTTTGCAATAACAACAAAATATTTTTCTAGCCGTAAGATCCTCATCAGTCATAACCTCGTTTAAATTGCTGCTGCTGCTGCTGAAATAATGTTTGCAACCGCACTGATATTTTAATATATCGATATCGCTTTTAAGATGCTCCGGCAACTTTTCCCAAACGAATGGAATTTCATTTGGGGCTAATGCAATCATTACTTCCTTGGGCATGTTTTCTAACTGTTTCACGGTCATTTTCCTTAATCCACCGGCTAGATGAAATGCTTTCAGTGATTGCAACATTTTAGTATAGTTATTGCGATCCATTTGCGGTGTTAATGGTGACGATGATGATGATGACATCTTTTACGCTGATGATTCGACAAGAAACTTTAAGCACAAATGTCCACACCAGACTGTTCCAAAATCCTGCTGACGATCGTATGTATAGTAAATAATTTTTGATGGTTCCGATCCCGTTTGTAGATATCGTACCAATTCGATCGGTGGGGGTAAATCGCCGAAGCTGTCATAATATGTTACTTTAGAATTATTTTTTCTATAAGCTACCCAATGAGTCCCTGCACCACGCGTACTATCCAAATTCACTATTGCTGCTTCGTAACGTCGAGGACCTTGTCTAGGTAATAAATCCCTCATATAAACGCCTCGAAAGTGTCCTATTCTTTTCTTTTTGGCATATTTTTCTATATCGATGTTAGATAGTGGTCTTCGAGGTAGGGATTCAATTAGTTTTTTGATCTACGATTTAAAAATAATCCCATACCTTTACGATATGGCTTTAGAAACAAACCATTTCCTTTCGATTTTAAATACAGGCCGGCACCGGTTTTATCTTCGCTGCTTTTTTTTACTGCTTTTATGGCGCGCACAATTCCCGCTGCCCCGCCGGCTAATGAACCCAAAGCCGATAACCCGGCAAAAATTGGTATTAATGGTAATATTCCACCAGTTTTAGGAATCGGTATTATTCTCGGTGTACGAACCTTCCTTTTGCCACCTGCCGCTTTTACCGATCTACGTGCTGCCGACAGAGCTATTTTAGATGCATTCATGACATTTTTTTCCAACACATTTTTACTTCCGGCTTTTAATAATTCCCTTCGAACTGCTTGTCGAATAGCTGTTCCGAAACTGACTTTCCGAACATGTCGATTTTTATTAACACCTTTCCTTTTTGTATGACGCGTGCCTTTACTAGATGTTTTTTTTGTTGATAATGATGATGGTACACCCATACCAAAACGTTGTTTTCCTTTCATAATGTTTGTAACTAACCAAGCTGCTGTTTTTTCACCTAAACTGGAATCTTTCGATTTTACTCTATTCCAAGCACTTTGTTCGAGCTCGTAATCCGCTCGATGTCTCGCACTTATGTTGTCTTTATTATGTAAATAGGCTAAATCGTGTTTTTTGCATGCGGCATCCAAAGGATTAATGCCTGGATCACCTCTTGTCACACGTTTTATTACTTTTGTTCCGGGTCCGCAATATTGATAACCAGGAATGTGTACCTCGAATGGTAATTTATTTATTAACGAATTCACAATACCGTATCCAGTTTTGTTGGAAACGTGAGACCGTCCACTTCGTTTGACGCTCGGCATCTGAATGACAGTTTTTGTGAAAAATTGCCTATAAAATATCAAATTTTCCTAAGATGCGCGTTATCGATCTTAAACAAAAACTTCCTATTGACAATCTCGATGAAAAAGTCGGACTTGGATTTGAAAAGAAGATAATGAAGAGACACGGTCCTTTACTTCCTTCCTCTATTCGCGGCCTGTTAATTGGTCCATCCAATTGTGGAAAAACTAATGTCATGATTTCGCTGCTTACACACCCCCTTGGGCTACGTTTCGAAAATGTCTATATTTACTCGAAATCTCTGTATCAACCGAAATATGAGTATTTAAGGAAAATTTTAGCGCCCATCAAAGGTTTAGGCTACTATGCCTTTAGTGATTCCAGTAATATTGTGGAACCGTCCGATGCAAAACCAAACTCTATATTTATCTTTGATGATGTTATATGTGAAAAACAAGATGTTATAAGATCGTACTTTAGCATGGGACGTCATAAAAATATCGACTCCTTTTACCTAGCGCAAACATATTCGCGAGTGCCTAAACAGCTTGTGCGAGACAACGCCAATTTTATTATTATGTTTAAACAAGATGAGTTGAATATGAAACACATATTTTCCGACCACGTTTCACCGGATCTAACTTTTACTCAATTTCAAGAAATGTGCTCAAAATGTTGGGATAATAAGTATGGATTTTTAGTAATTGATAAAGACAGTGATGTGAAATCGGGAAGATACCGCAAAGGATTTGATAGCTATATATTACTGTAATAATAAGGGAAAATGCTCATTTGATTGTTGAAACGTCCTTTGTTAACATCATGAATAACGCGATCGACTTAAAACGTAAACTAGTGGAAGCTACCAATGCCGTCAGAAAAAAATTTAAACAAATTAAAGCGGCTAAAGAGTTTAATGTTGTGGAATTGGAAAAGTTTTACGAACCCATTTCTAAGCCGTTGACAACTATATCTGATGTGGTTAAGCAACGTCAGCAGCAGCAGCAGCAGCAGCAGCAACAACAACAGCAACAACATTATCCAGCTACAAAGTCACATAGTCTCAGTACATCAGTGCAGTCGACTCAAATATCAGGTTTTCCCCAACCTACACATTCCTTTCAAACCTCCACACCTATTCAGCAGCAGCAGCAGCAGCAGCAGCATCGCATTTCAAAAGAAGATATTAGCCAATCGGTGTTTGATACACCCTCGACATCAACTAATACATCTCTCGCATCCGCTGACACCACAACTTCCGATACTTTAAACGCACACCTGAAAGGATTACGTTTGAAACCATCTCTATACGATACTGTATATGGTGTACGTTTTGGTTCAAAAACAGATCATAACAAAAATTTTATTGGTAATTTAGAGGTGCGTTTTCGAAATGGAAATATTGTCTTATACAAAAAAGGGAAAAATATTGCAGAATATGGTGGATCACCGGCACTTTATGATTTGTTATTTCTTAAAACACCCCCAAGTGTAGGCAAGGAACAACAACAATTAAGTGATAATGTACTTTCAACGTACAAGGAAATTTTGGAATCAACGAATGCTGTCTACAACAATTTTAAAAAAAGTGATGGTTTACGGGAGACCAGATGGAACAAATATTTACGAATTATTAAACCTCTGATAATGGGCACAAAATTAGGTGGTACTATTACAAGAAAAAATCTCTCGGAAAAACTACAGTTACCCACAAAAAAGAAATTATCTTCGAAAAAATTTCAATATGTCTACTGGAACAAAGCTAAAGAGTTGGTGGATCGTTTACGCTTGTTGTGGAGTTCCAAAATGGCCGGTCACACTGGACACGAAAATGAAATTATGTCAATCATAGAGGAATTACGAGAAGAAGATATAATATATTAAGCTCAATATTTAATGATATTATTCAGTTCTTCCTTCGATCTGAAACCTTTAGTATTATTAATAATATGGAGCCCAGTCTAGAAAAAATCAAGATTGTTAATGAACTACATAGAACGGCTAGAAAAAATTTTGTAAGACGGCGCACGATAATAAAAGGATACAGAGATTTGTGGCAAATTGATTTGGCTGAAATGCAACAGTATGCTGATGAAAACGATGGTTATCGTTATATTTTGGTCTGTATAAATTGTTACTCGAAATTTGTCTATACCAAAGCCATAAAAAACAAGACTGGTATAGAAGTTACTAATGCGATGAAAAGCATCATTGAAGAGGCATCATATACACCAACAAATCTGCAAAGTGATCAAGGAAAGGAGTTCTATAATACAAACTTTCAAGCCCTGATGAAAAAATATAATATAAATCATTATTCCACTTACAGCACAAAGAAAGCTGCAATTGTTGAGCGAGTCATAAGGACTTTAAAAAATAATTTATATAAACAATTCTCGACAAGAGGATCTTACAAATGGATACATATATTATCGGCAGTAACAAAAACCTATAACCATTCGAAACATCGCACCATTGGAATGAAGCCTGCAGACGTGCAAGAAAAAACACATATTAAAGCATATGATTATTTAAAAATTGTACCTAAAAAATTTAAGTTTTCCATGGGTGACATTGTGCGTATTAGCAAGTACAAAAGCTTATTCGAGAAAGGATATACGCCCTCTTGGTCAACCGAATTGTTTAAAGTTGTAAAAGTTAACGTTACAAATCCACCTACTTACTTGTTGGAATCGTTAGAAGGTCAGCCTATAAGAGGGTGTTTTTACGAATCAGAACTACAAAAAACAAGCAGTCCTGACGTTTATCTAGTAGAAAAGGTCCTTAGACAACGCAAGAAAAATCACATCGAACAATTATTTGTCAAATGGCTAGGATTTCCCAACCACTTCAACTCTTGGATAGATAAAGCTAATATTGTTTAAATAACATATTGTATGACTATATTTTTTATTTAAAATGTAAAATAAATAAACAATATATTGTAAAATAAAGTTTTTTATTTCAATCTTCATTATTAAAAACAATGACAATAAAACATCATACACATAAATAACATTTCAATATTCTTGGAGGGAAGGTCCAATTCACCGACGACTACGACGTTATCTTCAAGGCTATGCCACTCGGAGTGCGTTCTCCTATTCTTTAACCTGCTTTTTTTAGATTTTTTTTTGAAGTCGAGTCGTACGACAGTGCGCTTAATGAGTCATTTAAAGGCTGATGATAGAGTATTTTCTGCATAACTTCAATTTTTGTTTTAAGCTCACTATTATTTTTGTATATCATGGGGAGGACATCCTTGTTAAATATGTCACATATTACAACTGCAAAATTGTAAAACTTTCTATTAACAAAGTGTTTTGTCACAGCATCGTCATCATCTTTAGGTTCGCCTAAGTTGGTTATGATTTTTCCACCCATATCATACTGCCCATCCGCTGTAAGTTTAAAACCAATCCCTTGTGGCCCAGATAATATATGATATTTTTCATTATATTTCTGACGACCAAATTTATCAATTGTGTTGTTTCCTCGACTCATTTTCAATCTTTACTAAACTATTTTATTTTTATTTGCCCTACTTATATTAAATATTTCAGCTGAGAAAAAGAAACACTGACTATGATCTACTGGGTTGGTATGTTTATAAAAGAAATAAAATAAAACTGTGATTGTAATAGATATTTATTTACAGTTATTTAATTGCACAAATACAAAAATTATAAAAAATTAGTTTTCCATGTCTTCGTTTTCGTTGCTCAAAATTCTATCCCATCCGACACTATTTCGATCGTCAACGTCTTGGGCTGTTGCTGTTGCAGAAACCAATTCATATTTTGCAGCAAGCTCACCTGGTAAATGTGGAATATTGACGAGGTATTCTTTTAATTCTTCTTCAACCATTTCAGCACAAAATGTATCCATGTCTATGGAACCATATAAAAATTTGTCGCACAAGTGTGCCCCAGCCATAAAATTGATTGTATCCCTGATCTCGTTCTTATATTGATCTTTGGTTACATCAATATGCGACCAATCATTTACGCTATCTAACATATCGTGAGCCCTATTTCTTAATTCTCTCCCCAACCAAAATATGTATCTATCTACACATTCGTTGGCGGTCGTCGTCGTCGTCGTCGCATCAGCAGACATCTTTAACAGAAATAATGAACACGCGTAAGTATTCTGACATGTGCAACTATATTTTAAATTTAATTACATCCTTTTTTTCAAACAATTTACATACAATTTACTCCAATGAGCCAAAACGTAATAATGTTCGAGTATTGTTTCCAAAAACTCTAGTGCCCTGCCCCAAATAAGTTAGAGTGTATTTATCTTTAGTTTTACTCATAATATCTACAATATCGTCAGGTAGTGTTTCGGCCACACGTTTTGGTAAAAAAGTCTCAAATGTGCTATTATCACCGTCATCGTGTAAAGCCACTAAAAGAGTTTTACCAAATCGTGTAGTCATTGAAACCATCTTTACAATTTTATACACTTTGCCTACAATCATTTCGGTAACCTTTTTTTTCTCTAAAACCTCGAAATCTTTGCTAAACATTTCATTAATTTCATCTAGAGTTTCTTTTGCAATACTCATTATTGAAAAAATGGTATATAAATCCAAAAATTACCGTGAATATAAAAGCACTTTCAGAACACTACACGAACACAATATTTGATGTTTATGCCACTGATATCTGCGACTGTTTGAAGTCACTTCTTCTCCCACGAACCTTTATAGCGAGGTTTCAAGGTCGAATTGTAACAATGGTGGGGGTAGCTTAACGATAGAAATAGTGGGAGGAGTATTCAAGGTCAAATGACGTCACACATTTAAATTGGTATAAGGATAACTTCAAGGACAAAATATAATGAAACAAATAACTACATTTTATGTACTTTATTCATTGATTTTTTTCTGCAATTCTTCTATGCGTTTAACATTATCACCTAAACCTAATTTCCTTAATTTGTTCAATAATAAGTGTTTGTTTTTATTTCTAAGAAAATTCTTACAAACTATACTAGCTAAAAGACACACTTCGGCATGGTCCATATACTTAAAAAATACACTAAAGTCCTGAGCCTCCGAATCTTGCATTTCATATGCGTAAAATTCCGAACCGGCTGCAGAAATTAGAAATTCCTCGTACATTTCTCGCACTAAACTTTCCATATTAACTACTACTACGTTAAACTTAAGTCCTACACTCTAATTTCATCTAACACAACCGGATCTGCAATGAACCTAATCAGTTTTTCCAAACAGTCACTAAACCCCAACTTTTTTATCTCACGAACAAAGTCTTGTAAATTTATTGTTTTGCTGCAATATTTACGACATGCATTCGCAGCCTTTTCATATTCATAAGCCAAATCACAATAGCGCGACGCCCATTCTGCTCGACTTTTCATTGCATCATTGAAATAATTATTAGCCGTTTCAGTGAACTCATCGCCCAATTTTTTTACTGTCTCTTGCAAAGCACTATTCATATTATTCACTCATTTTTACATTCACGACACTTTTTTATTGCTGGTGGTGGCCCATCTATATGATGACGATATATTTGTTCATAGTGAATGTAACAGGGTAAGCTTAACTGTAGTTCCTTGTTACACCGATATGACGCTGGCAGCTTATCCCAAATTTGCCGTAAACTCAGCGTATCAACGCAAGTTTTTAAATATTCGAGAGGAAAAAATGCTAGATCCTTCTCTTCAAAATCACACAAACTTTTTAAATTACTCTGATATAAACAAATTACTCTGCCGACTTGCTCTATAATTTTTTCTTTAAATAGTTCCGTATCTGACATTTCACACTGAATGAATGCAAGTAGACTCACACAATTTATAGAACAATTTGCAAGGTCAAAATCATTTCAAGATCATCCCACACTATTACAATGCACAAATAACTACTTCAAGGTCACACACCCAAGATGACCTTCAACAAAGTCAAGGTCGTCTCGACCAAGGTCAAGGTCAAGGTCACACACACAACCTTGAACACAAGGCCAAGGCCAAAGCACACGTGCACTTTCAAGGTCAATGACAAGGACATGTGGGCGGGGCCAAAGAGGGGTGAAGCAAGGTCAAGGTCAAGGTCGAGGAGTGGGGGGATTGAGAGAATCGGGTTATGTTCACTACTGGTATAATACAGTATATTTTTAACAATGCATCATATTTCTAAAAAATAAACAGATGAAATAAATTTTCCAATTTCAAGGCATTAATGACATGAAAATTGAGAAAAATAAATTAATTTTGATATTATCCTTTAACTAAGACCATCAACACATGCAATGTTCCGTGTTCTAATTACGTGAAATGAAGATCCCTAAAGATGTTTCGAGCAATCTAGGTAAAAAGTTGCATAACATTTCAAATTTGACTTGGTCTAAACTCAAGAACCACTATTTCTCAATTGACCAAAACCATGAAAGCTTCTGTTGGTTAAGACCAATTTGTGTTTCTGCAAAATATTTCAAATAATTTGTACTGCCACATACTACTCTATTTTTTTTCAGGTACATATTAGTGAATGCAGGAAATGAAAATGGATTCGTTGAAGATGCAATGCTGATTTTTAAATCAAAGTCAAAAACTGGAGATTACCATGGAGAAATGAATTCAGAAAACTTTGAAGCTTGGTTAAAAGATATTTTGCCAAAACTGGAAACACCTTCTTTAATTGTTTTAGATAGTGCTCCTTATCATAGTAGGCAACTTCAAAAATGGCCAACAAAGGGTTGGAGCAAGGACGCTATGAAAGCGTGGCTGAAAGAAAAATATATCAACTTTGGAGAAGATGCTACAAAAGATACTTTGTGGTCTTTGATATCTCGGTACCAAAGCCTGCAAAATGCTTTGTAGTAGATCAGCTAATAGAATCTTCTGGACATAAAGTTTTACGCTTGCCTCCATACCATTGCCATTTTAACCCAATTGAAATGGTATGGAGTCAGGCAAAGAGAAATTATGACCAACTGATTCTACAAGTTACAGAATCAATAGAGGCTTGGAAAAAGGCGTTAGAAACAGTGACAAAACAGAATTGGGCTAACTATGTCGAACACACAAATAATATTCTTAAAATCAGTGGGAAATTGAAAAGAAAATTCGAGTTCCTTTACAGCCACTTATTATTAATGTTGGTGAGAGTGATGGCGATTCCTCAGAATAAGAGAAGTCATTTTGACCCTTAATCCTCTTTTCAGTTTTTGATAATATGTGGATGTACAGACATTTTTAATAATTTTCATTTGTGTTTTTTTTTTAATCTCTTTTGGCATTTTCATACATAAAAATTTCACCACTTCTAAAGTATTCTCATAAAATTCTTTTTTACATATTTTCTAAATTTTTAACTTAAATTTTTTATTGGCACCTTTTAAGCACTTCTTTTCTTTTTCCATTTCTCTATGGGATATTTTTTTCTTTTGCCCACGGCATTATATAAAACAAGAAAGAGTATGATACCATTTTTTTTTTTATATTTATTATATATAAATAATCAATCCTAATTGTAATTAGTTCATTTACGATTTCTATTTTTTTATGGCAGTATTATTTTCATATATGTGTTACTCTGTTTCAGTGAACTTGATGCAACATAGGGGTCCTAGATTTTGCCTTTCATTATTTTACATGTTTATATGCTTACACATGTATGTGTGAGGATGTTGCATGTGGAATCTTGAAATGAGGTCAATAAAAGACTCAGAGCCATGAGTCGTGCAATGTATTAAATCTTACCTTTTGGGGCACCCATTTTTTTAAATTTCTGTATTTATTTTTAAGAAAACTAGCTATTTAATGAAGAAGAAGCTAATTAATTATTTATATTTTTATTCAATATTTTTGTAGCTTGAATACCTTAGTTTTTGCTGTCAAAGATCATAAAGTTACAATAATTTAATATAAAATACTTATCATTTCTAGGATATTGTATATATTCCTATAATTTTTGAAAATAGTGTTAGGTATATAAATAAATAATTAATCTTAATTGTAATTAGTTCACTTACGATTTCTATTGTTCCATGTGTGTATTATTTTTTATGCATGTATTACTCTATTTCAGTGAACCTGATGCAATATTGGGGCCTTAGATCTGGAAGCCCTGGACCGAACCCCTTTCATTATTTTACACATTTATATGTTTATAAATTTATCTGTGAGGATAGGGCATGAGGAATCTTGAAATGTAGTCAGTAAAAGACTCGGAGCCATGAGTCGTGCGTTGTGTTAACTATTATCTGTTGAAGCATACATTTTTTTAAAATTTATGTATTTATTTTTAAGAAAACTAGGCTATTTGATGAAGATGATTAATTATTTATCTTTTTATTCAATATTTTTGCAGCTTAACTACTTCATTTATTGCAGTCAGAAATCATAAAGTTAGTCATTAAGTATAAAACACTGAATAATTTCTAGAATATTGTATACTTACCCACTGTTTCTAAGAATACTGTTTTTTAGTTCCGATTCTATTAGAATAGTCAATTTATTTTTAGTTTTCAGTTAGACTACCCTAATATTGTTATACCTAACTGGAGTATTATAATAAAAATAGAACTTTATCAACAAATTGCGTATAATTTTTTCTGTTACCGAAATAGTTACCGATAATTTAGAATATAAACGATTTACTTTATAAAATAAATAAATAAAGTTTTTATTGTCATAAATTTCATAGGTGAAACATTACAACAACATAGGTTCACTTATAAAAGTGATCATACACGTAAGCACCCCACACTTGTACCTTCAGACATCAGCCTACTAATCCCAAAATTAAAAAGAGTGTGTTTAAAATTTTTAGTACAATAGTTTCTACAATTTCAAAATTATCAGCTAACAACATATTAAAAAGGCAATGCTTATTAAAGAATGTACTAATACGTAAAGTAAATTATTTTTAGCAATAGTATATCTCCTAGTGTAGTAATATAAAAGAGGAAATTTTAATCCGCTTTTAAAATCTCTCATATTTAAAATTTCACTTAAAATATCAAACCCATTATAAGCACATAAACTCCTTCATTAAATAGCCCTATACAAATGGGATATAAAATTATCGATATGTCTAAACAGAAGGAAAAACTTCGATTTTAAAATTTTTGTGTATAACATTTTTATTTTTTAAGGATATTTAGTTTGTGAAACTTGTTTATAAACCATTCGACAAATTTCTTGTTATATAACCGAAAAAGAAAATAGTAGAATGAGCCACTCCGATCCTGTTACAGTTCTCAAAAAAAAAATGTCACTAGTTTGATGCATATGTCAAATTTTGACGTAAAGATATACAGCGGTTTAACTATATATATATATATATATATATATATATATATATATATATATATATATATATATATATATATATATATATATATATATATATATATATATATATATGTAATCGAAGGTTTTCGGGCATCCCGTGTATGTGCCGAGTCCCTCTCAGGACTGTAAGGCATATATATATATATATATATATATATATATATATATATATATATATATATATATATATATATATATATATATATATATAGATATATATATATATATATGTTATAAGGGAAAATGCCCCTTTTATTATTAAAATATACTAAGTCCGTTATCTTACCGGATGCAGGTGTTTATCTCTAGATATTATATTACAAGCAATTCGCATTAAGCTACGTTGGCATAATTAAACCAAGACGCAGTTCTCATATTTCTTCATAATAACTTACTCATATTTCTAGCTGATTTAGCATCACGCGTCTATAGAAATCAATAGAACAAAAGAACAACCGTGTCAGCATAGGCAGAACCTATAAATACCTGCAACCACTAAATAAGAACAATTCGAGCTAACCATTCTTAAAGTAACGTACTATTTTTATAATTCGATCTAAGATTCTGTATTGTATTGTTAAATTTATACTTAAACTTAAATAATTAACTTCTAAAATAAAATTATTTTGTTATATCAGTGTTTAATAAATAAAGTGTTTTTTTAAAAACCAATTTTCCTCGGTCACGATATAACAAAATTGGCGCAGTCGTTCGGATGTTTCAACGTGATCAAAAAACACGGTGAATTCCAATTCTTTGTGAAACAAGAGCCAAGCACTCATCCAAACTTCAAGAAACTTCACGGGACAAAGAAGCCCACATCATCCAATCTTCAAGGGACAAAGAAGCCCACATCATTAGAATAAGCAACACTTCACGGGACAAAGAAGCCCACATCATTAGAATAAGCAACACTTCACGGGACAAAGAAGCCCACATCATTAGAATAAGCAACACTTCAAGGGACAAAGAAGCCCACAACATTAGATTAAGAAAACTACAAGGGACAAAGCAGCCCAAGGGACAAAGAAGCCCACAACATTAGATTAAGAAAAATACAAGGGACAAAGCAGCCCACAACAAATCAAGAACCCACTCATCGTGAAGAGCTCCGTGGAAGCTGGCACAGAAGCAGCCTACACACCTCACGTGGAAGGAACACCTAGTGACACCCCTGGCGTGAGAGCGAACACGAGAGGATTGGTTCTCCTTCAAAGCTTCAAGCAACGCAACCCAGTCGACGTGAAGAGCTCCGTGGAAGCTGGCGCGAAACAGCCTACACACCTCACGTGGAAGGAACACCTAGTGACATCCCTGGCGTGAGAGCGAACACGACGAATTGGTCAACTTCAAGCTTCAAGCATCGTACTCAACAAATCTTCAAGCATCGTACTCAACAAATCTTCAAGCATCGCACTCAACAAATCTTCAAGCATCGCACTCTACAACCCTTACGTGGAAGGAACACCTAGTGACATCCCTGGCGTAAGAAGAGCACCGATGAACTTCAACTTAGAGTAAGTCAAATTCATTAATTCATAATTCATTGTAAAATTGACAGAATCTTACGCACAAATAATTAATAATTCTTCAATCAAATAATCAAATTAAAATTAGTTCGAATTCAGTTCGATTATCTTATTAAATAAAACGCCTTTTAATTTGCTTAACCGAACTTAAAAATAAATAACAACTTAATCATCAAAAATGGCTAACAATCAAAATAACGATAACGAAATAGCAGTCGAAGCATATAAATTATCAGAGATATTCAGCTTAATCCCTGAATACGAGGGAGACCAAATAGGTCTAAACACATTTACTACATCTTGCGACCAAGCATATCAATTATGCACAGACGAACAAATACCCTTACTAGTAATAAAAATTAAAAATCAATTACGCGGAAGAGCGGCACAACTAATAAATTCCAGAGACATAACAACATGGGCAGACATAAAAGCCTTATTAGCAGTTCATTTTGGAGATCCAAGAGATCTTACTTCCTTAATTCAAGATCTTCAACGCATGAGTCAAATGACAAATGAAAACCCCATAACATTCGCGGGTAGACTACAAACTCATCACGCGAAAATGTACGCGGCAGTTTCAAAACAAACTTTAGCTCAAAATCAAAAACACGCACAGATGATCCTAATTGATGGAATGTGCTTAAACACTCTTTTGACAGGCTTAGAACCTAAGTTAGGGCAAATACTACGTGCAGGCAACCCTTCAACCATAGTTGATGCAATCAACAGGTTGAAACGCGAATTACAGTTATCATACTTCGAAAATCAAAAATATCAAAGAGCAAAGGCGCAGCCACCGCAAAGACAAATTCAAAATCAAAAAACATGCTCAATTTGTAAAAGAAACGGTCATACATCAAATGAATGCCGTTTACGACAAACACAAAATCAAAGACCAGCGTACGTACAAAATGTACCGAACATTCAAAATCCACAAATAAGAAGTCCACAGGCGCAGCCACAAAACAGCCGATTTCAGGCACAGTTACAAAATAGCCGATTCCAAGCGCAGCCACAGGGAATCCAAAGACAAAATACTTACCAAAATAATCAAAGATTTCAACCACAACAAAGATCAGTCATAGTTCCTAATCCAAACTACCAAAGACCGAATCAACAAAATGCACATCACGTTAATTTTGAACAAGATAATCAAAATTATTATAATTTTGAACCTGAGTATAGTAATTCAAATTTTGATTACTTCGATAATGCCAATGAGACATTTAATCCTGATTACGAAACTTTTACTCCCGACTACGAGATAAATCCCGACGTTAATCCCGACTTAATGTACAACTCTAGTCAAAGTTATTGTCCGAATACTGAATTTTACTCTCAAAACGCGGAAACAAATTTTGAAAATAATTACGCACAAAATGATATAGCCGAAAATTTATATTCTCAAAATAATGAAAATTTTCGAGTACAAGCCTCGGAAATAACAGAACTTACAGACCAAATACAAACATTACATGTCCAACAAATCAACCAACAAACTTCCAACAAAGACGAACAGAATTTCGCTTAAATATAGTCAGTTCCCAAAATTTATTTTACATATATGATACTTCTAAAACTTATAAATTATTGATTGATTCTGGAGCAGGCATAACAATTTTTAAACCAAAAACGTGTGAAAAATTCAAAGATAGATTTCCTGAAAATTTTACAATTAAAGGCATAACCAATGAAGACATACCAATTTATGAATCTGTACTTGTACCTTTTAATGTTAAAGACCCACTAAAATGCTACATATGCAACCTTCCGATAAGTTTTGACGCAATCCTTGGCATAGATTTCTTAGAAAAATATGAATGTGTTATTGACTTGAAAAACAAAGTCTTAATCACAAACTTTAAAACAATACAATTACATCAAGTTCCATCTTTGTCAGGTAATTCTCTAGAAAATGTACAAAATGTAATTAAAAATCAAAATTTTGAAAATAATCAGATTACGATAGAACCTCGTGTAGAGCAAATTTTTAAATTTAAAACAAATAAACTTCGCAACACAGAGGCAATACTTTTAGCGCAAACGGTTGAAAAAGTTAGAATTCCAAATGCAATTGTAAAAATTAATGAAAAAGGTGAATTTTTAATTTCTGTCTTAAATGTAAATGCTATTGAAAAAACAGTAAATTTTAATAATCTACAATTTGAACCATTTATCAAAAACGTGAGTTCAGTATATAATTATAATGAAGAAATAATTTCACAAAATGACAGGGAAGATGAAATTTTAAATCAACTACGCATTGATCATCTAAACGATGAAGAAAAAGAGCAAATTACTCAAGTCTGTCTCGATTTTTCCGATATATTTTATTTGGATGGCGATAAGTTAACATTTACAAGTGAAATAAAACATCAAATTCCAACAGGAGACGCAAGACCTGTATATACAAAATCATATAGATATCCATACATATACAAAGAAGAAGTGAAAAGTCAAATAAACAAAATGCTCGATCAAGGAATAATACAACCATCTGTATCTCCATGGTCAAGTCCTGTATGGGTAGTACCTAAAAAAATGGACGCCTCAGGAAAACAGAAATTTAGAATTGTTGTCGACCTACGTCGCGTTAACGATATCCAAATAGCAGACAAGTATCCACTTCCAAATATCAGTACTGTACTAGATCAACTAGGAAACTGTACTTACTTCACAACACTCGACTTAGCATCAGGTTTTCATCAGATTGAAATAGATCCTAAAGATGTACCTAAGACAGCCTTTTCAGTCGAAAATGGACATTATGAGTTTCTCAGAATGCCTTTTGGAAGCAAAAATGCACCAAGCACCTTTCAACGAGTAATGGACAGCGTATTAACAGGTTTACAAAATGAAAAATGCGCAGTTTATATGGATGACATAATTGTTTATTCAAAAAATCTTTATGAACACATACAAAGACTAAAAGAAGTCTTCACAAGATTAAGAAATGCTAATTTAAAGATACAACCCGACAAGTGTGAATTCCTACGGAAAGAAGTCGCTTACCTAGGACACCTTATAACTAAGGACGGAGTAAAACCAAATCCAGACAAGGTAAAAGCTATACAACAAATTAAAATTCCCAAGAACATAAAAGACATTAAATCATTTCTTGGACTTGTAGGATATTATAGACGATTCATCCCTGAATTTGCCAAAATTTCTAAACCCTTAACAGCTCTCTTAAAGAAAGATACACCTTTTATATTCGATAAGCAATGCACAAAAGCATTTGAAAATTTAAAAGAATATTTAATATCACAACCAATACTACAATTTCCCAATTTTGAAGAACCATTTGTTCTCACCACTGACGCTTCACTTTATGCAATTGGCGCAGTATTATCACAAGGACCTATTGGAAAAGACTTACCAATAGCATACGCCTCAAGAACATTATGTCCGGCAGAAACCCGATACAGTGTAATAGAAAGGGAATTATTAGCTATAATTTGGGCAGTTAGACACTTTAGACCTTATCTATACGGAAGAAAATTTAAACTTATCACGGACCACAGACCTTTAACTTGGTTATTCTCAGTAAAAGACCCTGGATCAAAACTATTAAGATGGCGATTGAAACTAGAAGAATACGACTACGAAGTACAATATAAACCCGGCAGAATTAATAAAAATGCAGACGCCTTAAGTCGCATCAAAGTAAATCATCTTGAAAAAATTTGTGCTTTCAATAAAGACAAAAATAAGCCCTCAACTTCCAAAGAAAGTTCAGAATCAGAAATCGATGAAAATGAAATTGTTCTCATGTCACCACAAACAATGGAAAACGAATGGAAACGTTTCGCAGAACTCTATCAAACTACATCTCTAATAGACTATTCAAAAGTAAGATACTCAAATGAACAACTTTTAGACAAAGAACATAAAAATATAATAATTATTTTTCAAGAAAACAAATTAAAAGATTTACATTACAAAATTATTGACGATTTATTTGAGAATCACCCAACTTTTGACGACGAAAAGATAAATGTATTAAATTCCAAGTCAGTAAAGAAAAGAACATACTACGTCATCACTTTACCATTTCTGAATGAAGATGCAATACCAACTCTTTTTAAAGTGCTTACGAATTCATTAAATATGTTAGACGAAAGCAAAACGTACTATGTAGAAAACAATGTCGAATTACCATTAGTCGAACAACTATCGTTTGTATTTTCAGATAAAGACTTAAAAATAGTCGTATGTCAAGATATAATTACACAACCCTCTCAGGAAGAAATACCAATTATCTTAGAAAAACATCATACAGGTAAATCTAATTTTCACCGAGGTGTAAATGAAACGGTCAGAAGAATAAAAGAAAGATACAATTGGACCGGATTAAATAAAGATGTTGAAAATTACATTAGAAAATGTGAGATATGTCAAAAAGCAAAAGTTTTACGGAAAAATATGGATAGCCCATTAGTAATAACAGAAACGCCAAAAACACCATTTGAACGAATCAATATAGACATACTAGAAATCCCGGAAAATAATTACGTTTTAACAATCAATGATGAACTAACAAAGTTCATACAAGCATATCCATTAATCGATAAAACATCGAAATCTGTTGTAAACACACTCTTACTATTTTTCCAACATTATGGAACACCACTTAGAATACATTCAGATCAAGGTTTACAATTTACCTCACAACTAATGAAAGATCTATGTAACCTTTATAACATAAAATTGACATATTCCAGCGTAAATCATCCGCAGTCAAATGGATCTTTGGAAAGATTCCATGCAACCTTGTTAGAAATGATAAGAACAATGACATCAGAAGACCCAAGGGAACACCCATGTCAGCTAATTCCATACGCATGTATTTGTTACAATAATTCAGTGAACAAAACAACAGGATTTACCCCATATGAGTTAATATTTGGCCATACGTCATCTAGACCCCCTGAAACCTTGTACAACCAGAAAGAATTAATATCTAAATATATACGAGACCTCAACGCCAAAATAAAATATTACTACGATATTGCTAGACAAAAAACGCAGCTAGCAAAACAAAAAGCAAAAGAAAGATTCGATGAACACGTCTCAGCTCACCCTGACTATAAAGTAGGTGATATGGTTTATGTGCGCGAATCACAGATTAAAAACAAGTTAATAAATAAATTCAAAGGACCATATGAAATTAAAGAAATCAGATTAAATTCAGCAGTTTTAGAAAACCCTGAAACAAAACAAACTACTAAAGTAAACTATGATCATTTAAAATTGTGTGACAGTCCGTCAGCCATAAAAACCGACAAGCGTAATATACAAGAAATATTTATAAAACCAGACGACAATAATGCTAGAAATCAACAATAAATTCTTTGTTGCAGAATCTTATTCATCGTGGCCTTAATCTTCAATTTACATAATGGAACTTCAACGAAGCAAGAACAAAATCAAAAATATTTATATACATTGACCCCAGTCGAAAATAATGTAGGAGTCTATTTTAGTCGTGAATGCAGACTCAAAATCAGTAACGAAAGATGGACGTTACTAGTTTATAAAGATTTACATGGCTTAAGAAATACTTATGAAAATTCATTAAAAATATTACATTCCATAACGTCAACAGTTAATCAACAATCAGACATAATGCGATCATTTAGTGTTGACATAAAAACACACGTAACTCTACTAGATCAAATTGCAAAAAATATAAATGAAAAATTCGAAGAAATAGAATTTAGTTTAAAACCAAACATTCGAGAAAGAAGCAAAAGAGGTTTAATTAATGCAGCTGGTAGCATCTGGAAATTTATCACAGGCAATCTAGACGCTACAGATGGAGAATACTTCAATAATTGTATAAATAAAATAGAAAAGGACGAACATGAAGTGGAAAACTTAATGAAAAAGCAGATTTTGGTAACAACTACAATTATCAAAAATTTCAATGAAACTCTTCAAAAATTTAGAATCGATGAGGAAACATTTAATAAAGATATACAAATAATTGAAAACAGAATTTATGGTATTATGGATACTCTAGAAACGATGGATGCAAAATTGCAAATTATGAACGTATTTGAACATTTGACAGAGTCATTCACTTTTATCGAAACCCAATTAAACGATGTATTAAATTCTATAACATTTGCTAGGCTAAATATAATTCATTCTTCTATAATAACGCCTAAAGATTTAATCTCAGCCTTACAAACAATTTCTCAAAATTTACGCAAAAACAACTTACCCCTTTCACCGAATGAAGGTCAAATATCCACGTATTTGGATATAATAGAACTATCAGCATTCCAAACTGATAAAAAGTTAATATTTGTATTATACATTCCCCTGGTAGAGCCAGAAATATATACGGTTTATCGGCTTTATCCAATTCCAATAAAAGATAATCAAACTCAATTACACTATGTTTTACCAACAATACAAAAATATATTGCAAAAGGAGAAGATTCTGATCAGTTCATACCTTTAGCAGATGTTGCAAAATGTAAAGAAATAATGTTAAATATAAAACTCTGTAAAAATTTATATTCATACCCAATCGATTCAGAATCAATGTGTGAAGCTCAATTACTTAAAACTAATAATATGAATGCATTACCTAAAAATTGTCAAGTAATTCCGTTCTTTGCACAAGAATATAAAGTTCAATTACTTAAAGAAAATATATGGCTTCTTATAATTTCGGATCAAGTTCCAATTACAATTAAATGCTCTGACTTTGATCCAATTTCCAAAATAATTAATACTAATGCCATTATGACATTACAACCAACTTGTGTGGCTTATGTTGGAAATACAAAAATACAAGCAACTATAGCCAAAGTCTCTGAATGGCATTATAACTATACAAATATATTTAAAATACCTTTTAATTGTTGTCAAAATTATTCCAAAGATATTAAAAAATCTCTGAATTTGAAACCATTGAAAATAACAGAGCTAAATCTCGAAAATTTAGAGATAGCCAAACATAAGTTAGATCAGTACTCAAAAGAACTGGATAACTTGTTAAACGAGCCAACGATTCAAAAATATACACCCTGGTTAACCTATTTTTCAATAATTTTAATAATCTGTTTAATTATTGTATACATTTTCTGCAAATGTAAAAGACGCAAAAGAATGCTTAGAATAGGGATAATGTCAAACCCTTCACCACCACCACCCCCTATGGGACCTAGACAATCTATTCTAGGAAAAAGATTTTCTAATATTCTACCTCGCAGACGATCTAGTATTAGAGATGTTAGAATTAATGAACCAGTAGAAGAAAACTTTGAAATGGAAAATATCAATCTAAATAAATCCACTGCATAATTATATAAGTTAAATGTTAATATAATTATTTTAATGTAAACAATCAAATTTGTAATTTTATATTATACCATGTAAGTCAAAAGTTATTGCATGGCAACAACTTTTTGATATGGCGGGGTGTATTGTTATAAGGGAAAATGCCCCTTTTATTATTAAAATATACTAAGTCCGTTATCTTACCGGATGCAGGTGTTTATCTCTAGATATTATATTACAAGCAATTCGCATTAAGCTACGTTGGCATAATTAAACCAAGACGCAGTTCTCATATTTCTTCATAATAACTTACTCATATTTCTAGCTGATTTAGCATCACGCGTCTATAGAAATCAATAGAACAAAAGAACAACCGTGTCAGCATAGGCAGAACCTATAAATACCTGCAACCACTAAATAAGAACAATTCGAGCTAACCATTCTTAAAGTAACGTACTATTTTTATAATTCGATCTAAGATTCTGTATTGTATTGTTAAATTTATACTTAAACTTAAATAATTAACTTCTAAAATAAAATTATTTTGTTATATCAGTGTTTAATAAATAAAGTGTTTTTTTAAAAACCAATTTTCCTCGGTCACGATATAACATATATATATATATATATATATTTAGTTGGTTATTTTCTTGGGAATATAGTTCATTTTTTGAACCATAGTCCCAAGAAAATAACCAACTAAAAATGAGAGAGAGATTTGAAACGGTTTCGATTTGAATCTAGCTCCAAAAACGTCAATTTAAACGAAGTCTATGATAGTTGAAAACCTCAAAACACACTTGAATTTATATCGATATCTTATTTCATCTTTAAAATATACTACTGAAATTTATTAGTTCGGCATAAAAACCTGTCAACGAACAACCGTCCAATCTTGGATAGATTGATTTCCTTTTTAAAAAAGTTGATATTTTCTCGTCTGTATGCTACCCTGGCTATTTTAAGAGATGCTCTTTCGTTGATGGTATCAGTTTTTCGCACAACCCATGGAAAATTCAATATGGCAGCTCAAAGTTAAGCTTTCTGATCAGACTTACAAACCCAGACAAGAATAGCAAGCTCAAAGCGAATTTGTTAGCGACCTGAAAGCAAGCAAAAGCAAATTTTAGTCGAAGATTTTCGAGGTATGTGAAAATAAAAATGTAGTCAGAATTTTAAATTTTTTACAATATGGCAGGCTACAATTTTTTAAAAACCCGAATTTGTCACTGAGACTTTGTATTCAGGTTTTAAGATCGCTGAATACGGAAATCAATTCAATTTTTCATATTTAAGATGGCGTATGCACTTTAATTCATAAGCTAGCAGATTCATTCTCGTATAGCATGGGATGAAGACTACTTGGGTGAAATCTGCCATGTTAAGAATTATGTATGAAAACGCCATCTTAAGTATTAAAATTTGAAAAATTCTTATTGATTTCCGTATTCTGCGACCTCAAAAACCCCTGAATTTAAAATTAAGACACAAATCCGGGTTTTTCAAAAATATTGGTCCGCTATATTGAATCTGTCATCTTGGAAATGACAGTTTTACAATATTGTTAACGATATTTTAAAGATGACAAAAGATATCAATATAAATCCATATTGGTTTTAAAGGGAAAGACTAGTAATTCAACTAATATATATAGTTTAGAAAAAAAATTAAACTTACAGTTACATAACCTCAAAAATTGTGAAAAACCGTAGAAAAACCTTCGGGAAACTAGACTCTAGTTCTTGATTCTAAAATTTGTCGGCCTCTGCAATTTTGAGAGACACATTTTTTTCAATGCGAAGGGCAGTTTTTCTTGGTGTGAAAAATTAACGTTTCTCCGCACTTATTTCAATAAGTGTTGTGTTTTACTGAAAATTGCAAAATTTAAAAGTGGAGATCGAAAAATAAGACTTAGATGTTTGGGTAAATATGAAACATACACATTTTTATTTCTTGGCAACACGTTACAGCCAAAAAAACTTTGGATTTATTTTGTACGATCCAAGAAAAGGGGTTATGCAAAAAAAAATAGAAAAAACTGAGTATTTACAGGCTTTATTAACATAAATTCAAGACTCAAATGCTATAGTTACAGGATGTTTAAACTATTCTTTAGTTGTCAGCATCATATTTTATAAGATTAATAAAGACTAAAACTAATTACTATATAGCTTAAAATAACTTTAAATCCTAACCTCCATTCCCAACAGGCTGAATTATGCAAACTATTTAAACCGTTTATTTTTTTTTCTTTTAATTTCAAGCAGTTTTAACTAAAAACCCAAACCTGTCGATATTGTACACGCTCACTGTAACAAATTCATAAAAGTAACTCGAAAAATAAACTGAAAAGAAAGTAATTATAAGGAAAAAAATATATTAATATTGGGCGTTTGGTTGTTTTTAGAATTCGGGAATACCAAGGCATTTATCTCGGTCTACCCGGCACGCCATGGGATATTTGGAACTAATTTTTCCGAAAAACAAATATCTCCACGTGCGATAATGCTAATATAATATTATTTTTAAATTAAAAGTTATGCAATTACGAATTTGAAAAAAATGTTAAGAAGTTCCATAAAATTTAATTTGATCTTGAAAACTTCGTTAAAACTTGGCGATTGTTCGAAAATATTCATATTTATATAAGTTAAATCTGGGTCGATTTTGCCTTTTATTTTATTTTTAGCTGAGAGTGCCCTAATGTAACAACTCTGAAAAGAATCAATAAAGAGATCGAAGGCCATTCGGAGATAATTCTCGAAATAAAAACAAATTTTTTTTTTTTTTGAAATCTGAGTGGATGGAGATGCGTGAACTGTTTTCGCTAGCTCAAATCAAGTTCTTGTCTCAACGATAATCCATAGAGATCATTTAAAGGTCATTTTCAGAAAAGATACTTTAAAATCTACTTTTATCTTAGCTTGAGCAAGTTACGAAGTGTGCAGCAATAAATGATTCCTAAATAACAAATTTCACAAAATGTGTATTTTACAACTATATGACTTCTAAAACATGGGAAAGGTGTTTAAAGAATATTTAATGCTAAATAATCATATCCTTCAAGGACATCAGCTCAAGGCCTAAAACTTGGCAGAGTATTATTGTTTTATGCACTAGAATTTTCTAAAATAAAATCCACAGTTTTTTCACCATACCACTCTGCGGAATGACATGCGATCTTAATGTTTCTTGTAGAAGTGACCTTCAAATAACCTTTGAGTGCTCTACGTGAGGCAAGGACTCAACCTGAGCTAACGGAAATTAAGCACACAGTCATCTTTACCGCTCAGCTTGCAAGAAAAAAGAAATTTGGTTGTTGAAAATCGTGGTTCTTGCGTTTAGACCGTGCCAAATTAGAATCGTTATTCGACGTTTCGCCTACGGTTGCACGAGGCATTTTCAGGGGTCTTTACTCCACGAGATTAGAACATTATTGATGTACTAGTACAAAGGAAAAAGAATGGCAAATTACGACAATCTGTGTACAGAAAACCAACACATACAAATCATCATCCTTCTAAAAAACAATCCGTCATAAACTCTTTGGTACATAGAGCACTTTCAATATGTGATGAACAAACACTCAAATCAGAAACAGAAAAACTGACTAATGCTCTGAGAAGCAACGGATATTGCGCTGAAGATATAAGACGTTCTATTAAAAAATATAAAAGTCCAACTCCTCAACAAAATATCATAAATGTACTTCCTATGGACAGTGTTGTCTTACCTTACATATATGGACCCACTGACAAGATTGCCAGATCGCTCCCAAAATCAAACATTCAAACAATTTTCAACACATTAAGATAGTTGGACAATGTTTGAAGGACGCGATGCCAACAAAAGGCGTTTACAAGATACATTGCTCTTGTGGTAAAGTGTATGTAGGTGAAACAGGACGGCCTATATCCATCAGGCTTAAAAAACATGAAAGATATATAAAAAAAAAAAAGAAACAAATTGTACAATCTGCAGTAGCTGAACACCAGCATTGCTCAGGTCACACTTTTAACGTAAAAGAAACTAAGGTGCTAGCATCTGCGTCTGGTTTCTTTAAACGTAAAATTAGAGAATCAATCGAAATTTATAAATGTCCTAATAATATTAATAGAGATGCAGGTTACAGTCTACATCACACGTGGAAATCGATTGTAACGCTGGATCACGGTTCACTGAGCACCAGTCGGGTATAAATACCGGGCTGTTGCTCCTCGATGGCCATTCAGTGTTCAAATCTCATGGGGTAAAGAACCCTGAAGATGTCTCGTACAATCGTAGGCGAAACGTCGGATAACAATTCCAATTTGACACGGTCTAAAATCCAAGAACCACGATTTCCAACTTGACCAAAGCCGGGAAAGCTTTCATTCTTAAAATTTCGTTGAGCTATTAAAAGGTAAGCCCACGCATCTGTACCCGCTTAGATTGCAAAAAAAAAAGGAATTTCATTTTTTTTTTTCTTAAGAATTGCCTTTAAATGAACTTGGGTGGCCTTCAAGTTATCTCTATCGATTCTCTTCAGTTTATTTACATTATTAGTGCATTCTCAATCAAAAACAAAATAAATGAAAGAATCGACATAGATTCTACATAAATAAATATGAACTTATTCAAAAAATCGTCAAGTCTGAACGTAATTTTCAAGGTTAAATGAAAATCATTGGAACATTTTTCCCAAATTCGCAACTGCATAAACTTAAAAAAAAAATTCAGCCTTATTCCAAGTGGAGATATTACATTTTCGGAAATTCAGTTCCAAATATCCCATAGTATGACGTTTGGTGTGATTTATAACCATCAAAAAAGACATGGAGATATTATAATGTGCAAATAACTTCTCTTCACGACTTCAAATTTTTCAAAAATTTAGTTTAGGTTCAAATATCATTTAAAAGTCGCAACAACAGACAGGACCAGATTTATTTATGGGCATTCGCGACGATCGCGCACGGTCCCCGCAAGCCTGAATCAAGGTTAAATTTATTCTTCCATTTATTTTTGTTATGTGAATATTGCTAATTTGTATTCAAATGATATATATTGTTATCTATTGACAATCTAGGATTTCTTAAAGCTTATTCGAAAAATTCTAGTTTCCTTAACAGGGTTCCCCCATCTTTAAATCCGGTCTTGACACAAAAATTCAAAATATTACAGACACGTTATTTTGAAGCCTATGGATCATCTCTGAGCTACCTACAGCACTAGTTTTTTCAAATGCTTGGGCTATATGCAAGCCACAATGCATACTAAAATTATAGAAGGAAGAAATGGGATAAAGAAATATTGCAACAATTAAATTTTTAAATATAGTGTTAAATAAACAGTGCTTAGCTGCTTAAATAATTATCTTACTTGATGACATGAGGTTTTTGCCAATTTTATTACATAGTATTTCTTTTTGCATCAAAATCTCCATACAAAATAAGATTAAAACCAACGACATCATAATTATCATCTTAATGGTCATAAAAAATCTCTAAATACGATTTGCATAAAACAGATAAAATGATATAATTTTTCCTTTTTTGTGTTTAAACTGTACATCAAAATATTTTCTATTATCTTATTCAGGTTAAAAATAAATTACTGGGATGCTATTGTGTTTTAGCACATATCTTAAAAATTCATACCAAATTATTTAGTTTCTCTTTTTTGGGTTTCGGTCATATTATTACTTTATAAAAAAATTAACACGTTTTTTTCTGACGTTTCGGTTTATTTTATTGATTAAACCATCTTCAGAGAATTACTGTAAATATGAAAAGGAATATGTAAATTTATGCTATATAAACTGAAAATTTTACTTTCTTACCTAATGTTAACAGGTGGTTCACTTGAAAAACTTACATTTAACTATTTTATTACTTTAATACAATATAATTAAACACTTCTTATTTAATATAAATATAAATATAGAAAACCATTATTTTTTGATGCATTTTTTTTTCACATCTGGTTTGTTGTGCTTTTGACAGAGTACTACCAAAGGGTTTGAAAGTTTCTGGACCATCTGCAATTTTATTGCCCTATTAGATTCGTATATACATTAACCGAAACGTCAGAACCCAAAAAAGAAAAACTAATTAATAACTACACGATCAACAAATAGAAACAAAATACCAAATTATCTATATAAAAGTGAAAAAGTCTTCTGACAAAATTTTATCCAAACTAAATTTCTCTGGTCACAACAAATATTGATTCAGCCTTTCCTTTTGTCAATATAAAATTTTCAGCCTTCTTTTAAAGCAACTGCTAAGTTTATCACGTTAAATTTAAGTATCGGAATCTTCACCTTCAGCCAAAGAATCATCATTATCTCCACATTGCAAACTTAATTTTAAAAGGTTAGTACTTTGTATACTATGTAGACCCAAAAGATCAGGATTTGTTCTAATGGTTTCATAGAGCAATTTTGTATCCAAGGTGACACCAGTTTTAATCTGAAATTAAAAACTTATTTTAATATCAAATAGTGATGAAAGTAGTAGAAAAATTGTGCTGGTACTTGAAAAAAGTTTCACCTTTTGGCATTAAATCAAAATCACAGTAAAGCTGTTTTCCTAAATAATTATTTACAGGCAGGGCAGTCAAATCACATATTTTTTTAATTGATCTGGGGAAAAGCTGGATAAAAATAGAATTAATAGAAAATGAGTCGACGGTTAATATTATCAAAGATAATAATAACAACCAGCTAAATTAAATTTAAATTTTTTATTTCTTGTCAACTTTAGAACTTGACTACACCCAACTATTCGCGGATGACGTGAGCAATTTATTTTTGTTTTAGCTTAGAATATGAAGCTATTAAAAAAATTTGAAGATTTAGCTGAGCTAGGTACTAAATATTAAACTCAATTTATTTTACAAAGCAATAATTATTTTACAAAATAATAATTACAATGACCTAAAGTTGAACAGTTTAAATTAATTAAGTCTATATAATATTAAAGTTATTAATTATTTATTCTTTAATTTGTATTAAAGAACTTTAAACTAATTTTGTTCAAGTCATAAATATCTAAAAACTTAATCAAGATAAGCAATATCTCTCTACAAAATAAGAATTCTAGACATTTATTTTCTTCACCAGGTATATTACAAAATGATTAATTTTTAGTCTTTTAGACGATTTTTTCCAGACTAGTTTTAGTCAGGCAAATATGAAACTGAAACTGCAGCCTGCTGAAAACTCACTCACCATTTCATGTTTTTAATATGGGCAATAAAAAAACTATAATTATCAGTTTTACTCATAAAAATGTCTGCTGTAAATGTTTCTTTCTGAATTAAAAGAATAAAATAAAAATAATACTAACATTTTTTGTGGCTGCGTAAGCATATGCAACTTCCTGTTGCGTCCTTTCCAATGACATTTTACAGCGGGGTAGAAGTATATCATCTTCAAATCTGACTTTTGACTCCATGGATTCATCAATAATATTATTGTAATTTCTAATACAAGGATCGGGAACAGGCATGTTGAAACCATATTGAAATTTCCCATCTCTCACTTTATATCCCTTTGCTTTTGTAATCATTGCAGTAATTATGTTTTTCAAAAAAACCTGTGTAATCAAAATAAGGAGCGTACATTAAAAATCTTCATTATTATTTTTTTTCATGATCTTCTGGTTAAAATAACACCTCTGTATGAGATTTTTTCTCTGTCATAGGTGATTATAAAGAAGAGAAGTTTTTTATTCACTATTTTGACTTTTAATATATATATATATATATATATATATATATATATATATATATATATATATATATATCACAAGTCACATCAGTACTAAAAGAATAACAATTAACTAAAACAATAATACTGTCACTACAGTCTATTATGTATAAAATTAAATTACTTAAAAAATCTTTAATACAACCCTTAAATGAGTTCAGAGAGAGTATAAATGGGTCAACATTCCTAGGCAGTGAATTCATTTCCCTACTCATTCTGGACATTGGGATGTTAAATGCATAGTTTGTCCTATGGTATGGTTCATTAAAAAGACTATGGACCCGAAGCACCCTCTTCATTCAGGAGCATCAACCATAGAGTTTATGATCTTATAAAATAATATTAGGTCAAGATAGATGCGTCTATTATATAATGATAACAAGCTCATATAATCCCGTATTACACTGAATGGCACATCTTGCTTAAAAGCAACAAATTTCAAGAAACGGACCTGTACCTTCTCGATTTTATTTTTGTATATTTCATAGTTTGGTGCCCAGACTGGAAATGCATACTCCAAGACTGATCAAACCATTGAGCAGTATACAGATTTAAAACACTGCACACTGCTGAAATCAGCTAGTGTGCATTTAATAAAACCAACAAGCCTCAAACCACAGCTCGAAATACTATCAACGTGCAGGTCAAAAGAAAGACCCTCATCAAATATCACCCCAAGATCCTTTATATGATCTGAGCGAGTCAGCATTGTATTGTGCAATGTATAATTATAAACTATACTATCTTTTTTCTTTGAGAAAGTAATGGCAGAACATTTTGTTAAATTAAGTTGCATGAAACTGCGGTCACACCACTTAGTAAAACTATCCAGGTCACCCTGCAAGGCCACACAGTCCCCTATCTCTCCAACAACCTTAAATATCTTTAAGTCGTCAGCATATAAAAGACATCTGCTTGAGACTATAGAATCCTCTATGTCATTAACGAAACAATTAAAAAGAAGGGGTGCCAAATGTGCACCCTGTGGGACTCCAGAAGTAACAGCTATGTCAGCAGATTCCACTAGGTCTGATTGATTATTAGCCCAAGAATCACCATAGAACATTGAGCTGGGGAAACAACCTCTTCCATTTTTTGCATTCACATAACCCCAAAATGCACTATTATCGGAGCACATAGGTATATATATATATATATATATATATATATATATATATATATATATATATATATATATATATATATACCTAATTTTTATTGTGATTCTTTATTATGTGATTGGCCAAAAGTTAACTTCCTACTGTTTAGTTACATCATTTTGACAAACAGTGGATAGGAGTATTAAAAAAAAATAGTAAAACACCTAAATTTATAATTAAATTACTGCAACATTGTAATTCTCACGTGTTACTTAAATTCTATACAAAGGAATATTTCTGAATTAGCTTTTATTACATACCTGACAAGAATGAACAATCAGCTCAGTCACTCCATTATCAGCACCATCCATGCCATTCTCCCAAGCAGCTACGGCTATTCTACAGGCAATGAAACCATTATCAGGTGTGAAAAGTTCTGCAGCAGCTGATCGGTACTCATAACTTGATGGCAGTACACGGTTTGGACTAATGGGTTGTACATAATCTAAGACAAAAATTAGTAATTATTATTAAATTAGAGATATTTGTGAGATCATATATTGATTAGTAGATATGTGTTTTATAGCACATTTATATATAATATGTGCTGAAAAATACAAAGAAAAATAAACTATTATAGCATGGAGTAATATTCTTATTTTACATGTTTTAATAGGTACAAATGTAAATTTAATTTTTTTTATTTATTTGTATATATTATTGATTGATCAATCAATAATATATACAAAGAATATAAATAAACTATTCCATCTCATGACAAACTTTTAAAACATAGAATTTACCTGCAAAATCAGCTGTTTCAAATATTCCTTTGTCACTAACTTGTCTTATATTTTTTGGTTTATTATTTGAACTGGCTTTGCCCAAAACGGCCAACAAAAATTCATTGTGACAAGCAATTTGCTCTTCATTATAAAATAACCTCCGGACAGTTTGGTCAAATTGTTCCTTTGTTAAAGTAGGATTAAATAAAAACCATTGCCTCAAATAATCAAAATACTGTTTCCTTAAGTCTTCTCCTAATACAGCCTCTAGATTTTTTCTTGCTTCATTCAATTCTAAAATTATTGATTTACTTTGGACTAGTCAAGAAAAAATGTTTCGAATTAATGTCAACTTTAATACCATAATATTTTATGTTCCTAAATTCCACTTTCTGGAGTGTTGGACTTTTATGTCCATTATTAAAAATTTCAATACAAAGTACTTTATCATCAAAACGTAAGTGTAAAATACTTAATTTACCTAGTCAATTTATTCGAATAGGCATGTAATTTTCCTAAATTAAGCAAAGTATTTTCATAAAACCTGAAGTTAAGAATAAAATTGAACTTAAAAGAAAATAACACAAACATAAGGAAGATAATCATACTAACTTAACTATAAATGAAATTAAAATTAAAAAAAAAACATTCCATTTAGCATCAAAATAATTTACGCTTACCCATGTTAGAATAATGAAGAAAAATTTTGTTTAAAAATTATACAAAAAAAATTACAAACATCTACACTTTTTATAGGTTAACTCCTGGAAAAAAAAGGTTAGGGTTAACTTCTAA
This sequence comes from Diaprepes abbreviatus, assembly GCA_034092305.1. Classification (NCBI taxonomy): domain Eukaryota; kingdom Metazoa; phylum Arthropoda; class Insecta; order Coleoptera; family Curculionidae; genus Diaprepes; species Diaprepes abbreviatus. The sequence continues at coordinate 21,775,159 of JASJET010000031.1, forward strand.
ATTTTTTCTCCTTGAGAGTGGGTCCACACTCTACCTATAGTATTTTTATCTATGGTCCACACGATAAGAAAAATCTAGGCGTAAGCGTAGCGTAATAGACATATGTCAAATTTCAAGCATTGTGATTCGTTAAATTTAAAAATAGACAGACAGAAGATTTCCCGCCCAAATCCGCCCTTTCCAAGGTCATTACGCAAAATAATGTTGAACTTTTCAGCGGACTGCTTTAAATATGGTGGAAACTGTTTATTTTTAATATCTGGTATGAACATTACCTGTTTTTTTTCGGAAGTTTGTTGTTATATTTATATTTTTTTATTTTGCGAATTTTGAGGTAGTGGATAATAGTATATTTACGGATAAAATAAATACAATCCATTTCAAGAATAAAAAATACAAACACTATTTAAAAACAGTCAGAATTAAAAAACTTACAAATCTAAACATGCATTAAAGTGCTTCAAAAGACATGTATTGGCAATTGACAATTTCCATTTCAAAAATACAAAATACAAACACTATTTAAAACAGTCAGAAATAAAAAAAAAAACTTACAAATCTAATCATGCATCAAAGTGCTTCAAAAGACAAGTATTGACAATTGACAATATTAACTAGTTTTTCAAGAAGAATTGTAAAATTTTTAATCTAAAGACATTAATTGGCAAATGAAAAATATCAATTTCGGTAGGAACTGAATTTATTTCCCTACACATTCGAGAAATAGGACTGTTAATGCCATAATTCGTTCGGTGATATATCACATCAAACAAATTGTGCGCTCCAAAAGCTCTTTGAGGAACCGATAATCCAATATTATTGAGTAGTTCAGGAGAATCAATATAAGAGTTAACAATCTTATAAAGTAGAACTAGGTCAAGATATATGCGTCTCACACACAATGGTAACAACCTCAAAGCATCGGCAGTATCATCATATACAGACCGCTCCTGCTGCATTCCCTGTTTAAAGGCAATGAAACTTAAAAACTTTCTTTGTACTCTTTCTACTTTTTCTTTGTATGTAAAATAATGAGGTGACCAAACTTAGGACGCATATTCTAAGACTGATCGAAGTACAGAGCATACTGCTCTGTACTTCTGTATCACTTTAAAACAGTCTACACTATTAAAATCTGTAAGAATTCTCTTTACAAACCCGAGCAACTTCAAACCCCTGTTCACAATATAATCAATATGTGTGTTGAAGCAAAGGGCCCGATCAAATGTAACAACCAAATCCTTCACACATTCAACGCGATTAGTCATGTTATTATCAAGAAAGTAATCAAAAGTTATCCAATCCCTTTAACGATAAAAACTTATAATGGAGCATTTATTAACATTGAGGTGCATAAAATTTAACTTACACCATTCAGAGAATCGAGCTAGATCCTGCTGAATGCCCTCGCAATCGTTGCTACTCCTAACAACCCGAAATATCTTTAAATCATCTGCATAAAGAAGGCATCTACTGAAAGTTATGATGTCCTCAATGTCGTTAATAAAGCAGTTAAAAAGGAGCGGAGCGAGGTGAGCACCCTGAGGAACACCAAAGGTAACACATATATCAGATGATTCACAGTTGTTAATTTTTACTCGCTGTACTCAACCAGACAGATAACTATTTATCCATTGTAGAAATGATCCATGGATGCCCAAGTTTTCCAGTTTGTAAATAAGAAGTTGATGGTTAACTTTGTCGAAAGCCTTAGAGAGGTCAGTGTAAATAGCATCCACTTGACACCTCCCCTCCAAAGCCTCCACCAAGTACTGCTCATAGACAAGCAGATTAGTTGTAGTCGATCGACCTGCCATAAAGCCATGCTGTGAAGTTGCTAACACATGCCTAAAAAGAGGACTCATCTTTTGGTAAACAATAACCTCAAAAATCTTACTAAATAATGAAAATTTCGAAATTCCACGATAATTTTCGACGTTAGCTCTGTCTCCATTCTTATGGATTGGCGTAATGTAAGTAGTTTTCCAAACTTTTGGGAAAACACCCGTTGATAAAGAAATATTAAAAATCTGAGCCAAGACTTCAGACAAGACACTTTGACAATTCTTAACAAATATGACTGGTATCCCGTCGGGTCCGGTACCCAATTTACTGTTCAAGTGATCTATTGCATTAAACACGTCCACCGGCTCAACTTGAAGGAAACTAAGGTTTACAGTTTTCATGTAATTAAAAGTACGGGTCTCACAATGCTCACGCGTGTAGACTTTGGAGAAAAAAGCTCTAAAGAGCTCTGCTATAGCGATTGAGTCTTCCGGTCTAATATTATTATTTGACATACTACTAGGAAGAGAAAATTTCGTATTCTTGGCATTAACAAACTTCCAGAAAAACCTACTATCAGACTTTATAGAGTTTTCAATGCCAGATAATATTATATCTGGATATTTATAAACAATGTTAAATTGTTTTGATTATTAAAAATACTTGTTACCGAATATCATTACTGCTTGGTCCTCAAAAAAAACAATTCTTATTCATTTTTTAGTTAATTTTATAACAATTGCAATTTTCGTTATATAAATTAAAGCTTATGAAAGAAAGGCCGTTATATAATACGATTTCTATTCAACGACAATCTCTGATATCGAGACGCTAATCCACAGACATGCCCTTAGCTATGGCTACCAGATCAAATAATGAAATTTCCTGACAATATCTTTGATTTTTCAGTAAATATCCGGACATTTTATCTGAATGTTATATGTGGTATGTTAAGGCAATGAGATTTTCAAAATATTTGCAATCGAAGCACCAAATGCGAATATCGAACAAGTGTTCTCATTAGTGGGAGCGTAGTGGATTAAGGAGAGAAATAGGCTGTCTATATTATATTATCTATATATTGTTATAAGCTTTGCTTTTCGGTGCAACCAATGTTATAACTTTGCTGGTTCTATCTTTGGTTTCTCACTGGTTTCGATGAATTCAAATAAATCTAATATCACTTTTAATATTTTATTAAAATATTCAGTAAATCATGAAGTAACAACAGTTTTTCTTCTTACTTACTAATTTAGTGTCACTATTGTAGTTTTTTAATTTTAGTTCCCCTTGTCTCTATGTTCACGTCCTACTTATATTCTATTTCTGTATCTAAATTATTATTTTGCAGTCATAGACGTACTAACAAATATAACTTATAACTATTTATTTACATGATTACTGAAATGAAAAAGTGTGTATTTATGGGACGATAAGACAATATGAACAAAAATAATGGTTTCTGTAAAAAGTAAAGTTTTAAAGTTTCGAAGATTAAGGCATGCTTATGTTTGAGCCTATTAGAATATAAATTTACCTCAAATATAACTTCTTCTTAAGAGAGTATTAAATATTAGACTATAATTATCTATTAGTCCATAAGAGTAGCTTAAAAATATTTAAGTATAGTAATTTAATAATTAATAATTTATAGCAATAGTTAGTTTACAAAAATGTCTTCTGTTAAGGTTCTACTCTAGACACAATTTAATTAAAAAAAAAACATATCATGTGAAGAATGTCATGAAATGGTTATAAAAGACCAGCAATTGCCATAAGAAACATCAAGCAATAAAAAATACGAAATTAAATTTATTAATATACTAAATTAAACATTCACTCATTTGGTTAACGTTTAATTAATTTATTTTTTCTTACTAGAATGATTAATAAATATTTTTTTTTACTTATATTTTCCTCTTTTAATTTCAAAAAAATACTGACAATTGCTGTTTTTCCCTGTTTCCCTAACGGGGCTAAAATTTCAGACATGTCAGGAAAATTATTGTCGTCTGGTAACCCTACCCTTAGCAAACTTTATATAAACCTATTATAAACAATTAAAAAGTAAACATTAACATTGATGGAAATTTAATAATAAAAATCCAGTTAGTATCATATGTAATGTATTCGTCTAAAAACTACAGACAATTGTAATTATTAAAACGATTGTTAGAATTACATATACATTTAAAAAAGAAAAGAAGTGGATGTATGAAATAGAATTGCGTCAGAAAATTTGCGCAGACCAGCGAGAAGAAAATTTCGAGTACGTCTGCTATGTGGAAATGGGCTGCTGAAAATATATTTTTCTTTTGGAAATAACTGCTTCTATTTTGTTTAACATATATTCAAAATGTAACAAAGAGATTTTGATGAGATTTCTATATTATCCGCTAATATGTTGGAACTATAAATTTGTTAGAAGTTTGAATCCTGACTATTTCTTTATACAAGGTAGTGCGCTATAGCCCATATTTTCGTTTTTTGTTTAATATACTTTTTACGGTAAAACACCAGTGCATAAAACTAACAAAGCTGTCGTTTGTTCTTCATTATCAGACAAACTATGACAATTATATGCACAAGAGATTTATGTACCTGTGAAGAGCCATAAACCAAAAGTATAGCAATTCTCGCAACATATTTCATGAATAATTCGACTTTTCGAATTCGGATAAAGTAAGGGGTAGTAGACATTGTATGTGTCTGAAGTATGTATTTGAGGAGAGAGTAGTATACTTAAAACATAATTAGGTTCAAAAGTGTTCATCTTAACTGGGCAATTAACAGTAATGACATTTTTAAGTATAATACAGATGTGTATACGTGTAAGACCTTGCTATGTTATTGTCTTACAACTTTCAGTGCTAGCTGTTGAAAGTGTCTACTTTTACTCCAAAACTTTGTATAGGTGTTTTGGATTTAAAATCCAAGACAATACTTTCAAATGTGCACAATTCACTTGTTCAACCAAGATCTCTGGTGAGGGTACGTAGTTTGTTTTCGAAATGTGCTGACAACGGGACTTAGCGAATCTACAACTTACAGGCGAATTAAGGAAAGGAAAAGTGGAACTGTTTGCGAGCCTAAACCGTCTCCGAGAAGAAAAAAATTATATGAATGCTTCAAAAACATGCTAAGAAGACACGTTCGCGAATTATATCTTAGAAAATAAAAAGCAACTCTTGATAGAGTTTTGAAAGTTGTGAAACAAGACGAGAATGTACCTGGCATGAGAAAAACCAATCTGTAGAAAGTGCTGACAGAAATTAATTTCTATTAGGGAAAGTCAAAATGGAGATGATATAGAGGAAATACTATTTTAAAGAAGGCATTATTTCCGGGACATTAGAAAACACTACAGAGAAGGCAAAAACATTTTTTATCTGGATGTATTCTGTCTCAGTGAAGGATACATAATACAAAAAATGAATGAGGATAAGAAACATCAGAATCGACAAATAAAGCAATGGAAATATCATTTTGACAGCGACAAATAAAACGGCAGTGATTTTTATTCGCCAAGACATCCTATGCAATATTTGTAATTTGTGATATTATTGCTTCTCCTGCTCTAAAGGTTATGTCTACATACTGTTTTATCTGTAATAAGTTGCAATAAAAGTAAAAAGCATAAGAAATTTAATAATCAAATTACATAACGATTTAAGGAAAAGAAATAAAGATAAATATATATATATATATATATATATATATATATATATATATATATATATATATATATATATATATATATATATATATTTCTCTTTCGTGAAGCATTCTTAAAAGGGTTGTCGACAGGTTTAAAACCCTTACTCGGTAGGGGGGATTTTTTCGCCAGTTAGTGTCGGAAGAGCTTAGTTGTCAGTTAGTATCGGGGGAGTCTTGGTCACAAAGTCAAGTCTGAGTTGTTAGAGTCAAAGTCTGTTAGTTGCAAAGTCAATCGTTGGAAAAGTCATAATGAAGTCGTCGGACGTTAGTTACTTTTTTTAAATCGAGAGTTGTCTGTCGAAAGTCAAGCATTAAGTCGTCGGTCGTTAGAAAGTGAACCTCAGTTTAAAAAAGCAAAAAGCCGAAACAGTAGTTGAGTTAATTCGGGAAGTACTTTGAAACGAGAACATTTTCGATACGAAGAGCCAGTTCGTCGGAGGCCAGAAAAAGCGCGAAAACGGGATTGTAAGTTTTCGAGGCGTAGCGAAAATTAGAAACTTGTGAAGGTGCTTAGACATTATGTGAACAAATTAACACCAGGCAAATAAGTGAGCGCATAAGAATATGTGGAAAATTTAAATCATAAATTACCCTAGAAATAATAACGAATGTACTTTGGGAAAATGTGGCTAAGGAAATAAAATGTGTTGTTTGAAAATTTCGAGTTTGAATACTAGGGAAATAAATTATTAAATCAGTTTTACTACATAAATCAGAATTCTGCTCCCTTTTAAGTTGAATAGTTTTTATAATTAACTAAGTTTATTTTTAAAATCGAAAAGATAAGAAACTATGCTCCCTTTCAAGCTAGATAACTTTTAAAACCTTATTTTACACGAAAAATTAAGCAACTGAATAGTGCAGTGCTCAGTTTACAGAATTGGCTAATTTGTAGTAGCCCAGGAGGCCGATAATTTGTAAGTACAAGGGGGTAAAATAAATGGGCGACTACACTGTAAAGAAAGGTACCCGAAAAACATATTTGGTCAGTGCGAAGAACACTTCCACGGTTACTTAGCGGAACATTCATTTAGGAAAAAATATTCCAACTTTTTTCTTTATACCACCTATTTCTTCTATTTTTCTGGAGCCAGATAATACCCTTCTTCCATCGAATTTGTAATCCTAATTCATTTTTAGACATCTAGTTCTCCTTATGATTTCATTAGTCATATCATTTTTTGCAACAGATACTAAACCACCTGCTTCTGTACTAACTCAGACCTTTTCAAATATCTTTCCCTGGGTACCTATTCTCGTTTTTGAGAGAACGATCACTTGATGGAAAGTGGGCGTGGTTCTCACGAAAAAGTATGAAACAGTATTCTTGGTTGGTTTTCTCGTTCTCGAGAGAACGATCATCTTGATGGAAAGTGGCTGTGGTTCTCACGAAAAAGTAAGAAACCGTATTCTAAATACGTTTTCGTACTTTTTCGTGAGAACCACGCCCACTTTCCATCAAGATGATCGTTCTCTCAAGAACGAGAATAGGTACCCTGGCGGAGATTGTCCAGCTTCCACGTAGTCTCTGCTGGACAATAAAATTTTTTAATGTATCTAGGTCAGTTTAGGTTTATTTTCCAAAGTAATTAAAACCAGGCAAAATCTGAACTAACTAAAAATTTTGGTTGGTCGTTTATTTCTGCACATCGCAAAAATTAAACTATGTTGTTGACTGAGATGGACAAATACCACAAAAGTATTTTTTATCTGGCACCTGCAGTGAATATTTGGCGTTTTCAGTAATACAGTGACCGATGACGTTTATGAAACGCATTTTTGTCTTTTCGCTGAAAATACAAGTTTTTATATATTTATTTGCTAAAATTTGTACGAAAATAGTGGGAATATATTGCATACAATGTATTTTAACTAATATTATACCATTCAAAATAAAAACAAAAGTTTGGCGTTTTCTTCAGAAATAAAAATGACTTTGCGATGTGAAACATGGTTTGTTTTTAGGGAAACAGGGAAAAAATTATGACAAACCAAGATCAGAATCATGTCCTACGGACTTTGAAATAGGAAAGATGTCGAAATTAAAAAAAAAAAAAAACGGTTTTCCTAGATTTCACTTAATTGAAATAATCTCCTTAAATTTTTATTTTGAAATAAAAAAGCTGCTCTTTATTTCCCATCAAGCCAATTTGAAATTTGGTTCAAGTTCAGTTAAACAAAAGTTAAATAACAGGAAATGTAATAGGGTAAATCGACTGCAAGAAGTATAAAAAATATTTTATTTACATACTTAATTAGAATTGTAACAAAGAATTTAGGAAAAAATGTCTCATTTTCATTTTATTAAACTTAAAAGAATGTTACATTGTTTTACACTAGTTGTATTTTTAATTGTCAATGGGTGGCCAAACGTGGCAATGTTGAATTTGACAATAAAAATATCCTTAGTACGCACACAGCCACTTATAAAAATTAGAAATATCCACCCTGTTCAGCAAACATATCTGAACCTTGTTTTATGAAGGTAACAGAAGCTTTCTTTTTTAGTTCAGACATTTTTTCAATGGTCTTTTTAACTGTATCCTGTAGTTCATTAAAACTATTAATAGATGTAGCAAGTTTGTTTACTTCTTCGAAATTTCTGCCAGAATTTTGGATTTTCTGCATTACAACAACAAGATTATTTAAAGTACAAATTAGTTCATCATATTCCTCCTGTGAATTAATTTGTTTTATATTTCGTGCACTCACTAGATTTGATTCTTCAATGAGAATATTGTTTAACTGTTGCAAACGGTTGTGGGTATTGTATTTTTCACATAAGATTTCCATTTCGTCCATACCATTTTTCAACATATCAAGAATTTCAACTATTTCTGTTTGTAATTTCAGATTTTTAATCTTTTCAGAAATATCTTCATAGGTAGTTTCAAGTTTATGTAAATGTTCACTCTGAATTAAAATTTGATCATGTAATTTTACTTCGTGTTCATCAATAGTTTTCTTAACTATTTGTTGTTTCAATAAAGCCTGTAAGTATTCATTATAGGCCAAATCATATTCTAAATCGATATCATTTGCAGGTGCACCTATACTTGATTTTATCCTTGGATTAAAAGCGCCTGATATTGTTACATCAAGATTATTACTTATTGTTTGATTTATGTTTCTGGCAGAACCGATAACTGAAACGTTATGATTACGACCCAACAAAATAGTAGAATTAGCATCTTGTTTCCGATTACTTCGTGGTCTCGCAAATTTTGATACTGAACCTGTCGACTTCGGATTAAGTGAACCAGCTTTTAGTTGAATCGGTGTTCTTTTATTATCCATACTATTCGCCCCTATTTTTTTAAAATCTTTGTTACTTTTAATTGCGTCAAACCACAAATTAATAAATTTACAATTTTAAATTTTTTCTAAGGTTAGAACTTTTAACTAACGGTTGAAGTCAATAATTTTTTGGCGGAGGGATTATAAAGTGTTTTGAAGCAATTTTAGGTGGTGGGTGACGTCATACCATTTTTATCTGGCGCATACATTACTGGAAGTAGTGTGCAATGTTACACGGCAAAGAGAGAGAGGAAGAATATAGGATATACTGGCTATATTCTTTTGCGTAATTATCAATTGATCAAAGTGAACAAAGTGAAACTGATAACTTCATGTTCTTTTGAATATGCATTTACTTGTCATTGGGCTGAAGTGATCATGATTACTTCAAGTGATAGAAGTGAAAGTGATAATGACTCAAAAGAATAGCCCTACTAGATCACTTGCTCCAAACCGCAATTGATTGGTGTCCACTTCAATCCGGGTGGAGAACAAATATAAACATTCGAAGCGAGAGAGTAGGCATTTCTCAAAACTAAACTTCGATAAGAGTCGAGGTAGAGGTCGAAACCCCAGGGTACCTATTCTCGTTCTTGAGAGAACGATCATCTTGATGGAAAGTGGGCGTGGTTCTCACGAAAAAGTACGAAAACGTATTCAGAAAAAGGTTTCTAACTTTTTCGTGAGAACCACGGCCACTTTCCAACAAGATGATCGTTCTCTCGAAAACGAGGAAAGCTACACAGAATACGGTTTCATACTTTTTCGTGAGAACCACGCCCACTTTCCATCAAATGATCGTTCTCTCAAGAACGAGAATAGGTACCCAGAACAAGAAAGGTTATTTCACGTTAGTTTAGTAGGAAATAACAATTCAAAGCGAGAGAGACAACATTTTCCCTTATTCGCCCTCTCTCTCTCTCTCTCTGCAGTGTAACGCGCGGAATATTGCATACCGCCACGAACTTGAGATATAAAACATCTCAAGTTCGTGCATACCGCCTTTAATAGTGTAAGCTCGGAGCTTAACGAGCTCATAATGTATGGAACGGGAGTGCGGAATTCTTTAGAGCATATACTACCACAAAACATTCTTTTTGTGCTGCGTTACGTTTCAGAGTGGAGTGAGTCCACACGATACCAAAAATTTCGGCGGCAGCGTAGCGTAATAAGACATATGTCAAATTTCAAGCATTGTGATTTGTTAGATTTAAAAAAAGACAAAGACCGAAGATTTCCCGCCTAAAGCCGCCTTTTCCAAGGTCATTACGCCAAATCATGTTTAACTTTTCAGCGGACTGCTTTCAAAATGGTGGAAACTGTTTGTTTTCAATATTTTGTATGAAAGCATAACCTATGTTTTTTTTTAAACTTTGTTGTTTTATTTATATATTTTATTTAGCGAGTTTTGAAATAATAGATATTTATGAATTATGTTAAATTGTTTTAATTTATTAAAAATGCTTGTTACCGAAGATCATTACTGCTTGGTCCTCAAAAAAAAAAAAAAACGATTTTTGTTCATTTTTTTATTAATTTTATCAGTTGCAATAATACAGGTGTTCATTATATAAATTAAAGCTTATGAAATAAAGGCCATTATATAATGCAATTTCTATTCAACGACAATCTGTGATATCGAGACGCTAATCCACAGACATGCCCTTAGCTATGGTTACCAGATCAGATAATGAGTTTTCCTGACAATATCCCTAATGTTTCTGTAAATATCCGGACATTTTATCTGAATGTTGTATGTTAAGGCAGTGAGATTTTCAAAATTTTTGCAATCAAAGCATCAAATGCCAATAGCGAGTCTTCTCATTAATGGGAGCGTAGTGGACTAAGGAGAGACAGACTGTCTATATTGTTATAAGCTTTGCCTTTCGCTGCCATCAATGTTATAACTTTGCTAGTTCGATGAATTCAAATAAATCTTCTAATATTACTTTTTTAATATTTTATTATAATGTTCACTAAATCATGAGGTAACAACAGTTTTTGTTCTTACTTACTAATTTAATGTTACTATTGTAGTTTTTTGATTTTAGTTCCTCTCGTTTCAATGTTCATGTCCTAGTTACATTCTATTCTGAATCTAAATTAAATATTTGACAGTCATAGGCGTACTAACAAATATAACTTATAACTATTTATTTACATGATTATTGAAATGAAAAAGTGTGTATTTATGGGACGATGACAATATAAACAAAACTAATGGTCTCTGTAAAAAGTAAAGTTTTTGAGTTTCGGAGATTAAGGCATGCTTTTGTTTGAACCTATTAGAACATAAATTTACTTAAGATATAACTATTTCTTAAGGGAGTATTAAATATTAGACTATAATTATCTATTAATCCATAAGAGTAACTTAAAAATATATATACTAATTTAATAATTAATAATTTGTAGTAATAGTTGGTTTACAACAATGTCTTCTGTTAAGGTTCTACTCTAGACACAATTTAACTTAAAGAACATATCATGTGAAGAATGTCATGAAATAGTTATAAAAGTCCAGCAATTGCCAAAAGAAACATCAAACAATAAAAAGTATGAAACTAAATTTATTAATATACTAAATTAACAATTCACTCATTTTGGTAACGTTTAATCAATTTATTTTTTCTCACTAGAATGATTAATAAATATTTTTTCATTACTTATATTTTCCTCTTTTAATTTCAAAAAAATACTGACAATTGCAGTTTTTTCCTCTTTCTTCCTAACGAGGGGCTAAAATTTCAGACATGTCAGGAAAATTCCTGTCGTCTGGTAACCCTACCCTTAGCAAATTTTATATAAACCTATTATAAACAATTAAAAAGTAAAAATTAACATTAATGGAAATTTAATAACAGAAATCCAGTTAGTGTTATACGTAATATATCCTTCTAAAAACTACAAACAATTGTAATTATTAAAACGATTGTTAAAATGGCACTTTATATTAAAACTCTCGTCTTTGAACTCTTTGGCAATTCTTTACCAGGTAGAAGTGGCAAACTTCGGAAATAAAACTTGCTTTAAAGAGTCTCATATTATCGCCCAAGTAACATGACTAATTTCAAAAACACTGTTTACCGACTCGGAATTCGCACTGTTGCTTTCACATGCTGATTTCATCAGCTAAATATCACAATGTTTTTTCAAACCTTGTAATAAGGGTATAGCTGTACACATTTCCATAGCGTGTTTCCTATTTATTGGCCCAACAACAGGTTTTCAAACTCACCAAGAGTAACAGGAAAATATTTTTAAAAAATCAGGATGTCCAAGCCTTTCTCCAATGTTTTTCTCAAAAACAGATCGGACCTAGTAGCGACGACTTTTCCGTTTTTTTAATAAAGAATATATTAATAATATCCTTATATTTTGTAATTTTTTCTTTAGTTTTCTTTTTCTACATAACAACATTGCTGCAATTATTTTTTTTATTTTCTTTCATTTTAATTTATACATAAATATTATCAAAAAATCAGAAAAAAGTTAGGTTACCACAAAAAAAAAACATTACGACTGCACGACTGCACGATAAAAATTCCCCGTGTGGACGAGACATTTTTAACATAAATGGGCGTAATACGCCTACGCCGAAATTTTTGGTATCGTGTGGACTCACTCTGAGTCCACACGATAAGAAAAATTTCGGCGGCAGCGTAGCGTAACAAGACATATGTCAAATTTCAAGCATTGTGATTTGTTAGATTTAAAAAAAGACAAAGACCGAAGATTTCCCGCCTAAAGCCGCCGTTTCCAAGGTCATTACGCCAAATGATGTTGAACTTTTCAGCGGACTGCTTTAAAGATGGCGGAAACTGTTTATTTCCAATATTTTGTATGAAAACATAACCTATATTTTTTTTAAACTTTGTTGTTTTATTTATATATTTTATTTAGCGAGTTTTGAAATAATAGATATTTATGAACTATGTTAAATTGTTTTAATTTATTTAAAATGCTTGTTACCGAAGATCATTACTGCTTGGTCCTCAAAAAAAAAGATTATTGTTAATTTTTTTATTAATTTCATGACAATTGCAATAATACAGGTGTTCGTTATATAAATTAAAGCTTATGAAATAAAGGCCATTATATAATACAATTTCTATTCAACGACAATCTCTGATATCGAGACTAATCCACAGACATGCCCTTAGCTATGGATACCCGATCAAATAATGAGATTCCCTGACAATATTCCTAACGTTTTTGTAAATATCCGGACATTTTATCTGAATGTTGTATGTTAAGGCAATGAGATTTTCAAAATTTTTGCAATCAAAGCATCAAATGCCAATATCGAGTGAGTCTTCTCATTAATGGGAGCATAGTGGACTAAGGAGAGACATAGACTGTCTATATTGTTATAAGCTTTGCCTTTCGCTGCCACCAATGTTATAACTTTGCTAGTTCTGCTTTTAGTTTATCACTGGTTTCGATGAATTCAAATAAATCTTCTAATATTACTTTTTTAATATTTTATTATAATATTCACTAAATCATGAGGTAACAACAGTTTTTGTTCTTACTTACTAATTTAATGTTACTATTGTAGTTTTTTGATTTTAGTTCCTCTCGTCTCAACGTTCATGTCCTAGTTCTATTCTATATCTAAATTATATATTTTACAGTCATAGGCATACTAACAAATATAACATAACTATTTATTTACATGATTACTGAAATGAAAAAGTGTGTATTTATGGGACGATGACAATATGAACAAAACTAATGGTCTCTGTAAAAAGTAAAGTTTTAGAGTTTCGGAGATTAAGGCATGCTTTTGTTTCGAGCCTATTAGAACATAAATTTACTTAAGATATAACTGTTTCTTAAGGGAGTATTAAATATTAGACTATAATTATCTATTAATCCATAAGAGTAACTTAAAAATATATATAGTAATTTAATAATTAATAATTTGTAGTAATAGTTGGTTTACAACAATGTCTTGTGTTAAGGTTCTACTCTAGACACAATTTAACTTAAAGAACATATCATGTGAAGAATGTCATGAACTGGTTATAAAAGTCCAGCAATTGCCAAAAGAAACATCAAGCAATAAAAAGTATGAAACTAAATTTATTAATATACTAAATTAACAATTCACTCATTTTGTTAACGTTTAATCAATTTATTTTTTTCTCACTAGAATGATTAATAAATACTTTTTCATTACTTATATTTTCCTCTTTTAATTTCAAAAAAATACTGCCAATTGCAGTTTTTTCCTCTTTCTTCCTAACAAGGGGCTAAAATTTCAGACATGTCAGGAAAATTCCTGTCGTCTGGTAACCCTACCCTTAGCAAATTTTATATAAACCTATTATAAACAATTAAAAAGTAAAAATTAACATTAATGGAAATTTAATAACAGAAATCCAGTTAGTGTTATACGTAATATATTCTTCTAAAAACTACAAACAATTGTAATTATTAAAACGATTGTTAAAATGACACTTTATATTAAAACTCTCGTCTTTGAACTCTTTGACAATTCTTTACCAGGTAGAAGTGGCAAACTTCGGAAATAAAACTTGCTTTAAAGAGTCTCATATTATCGCACAAGTAACATGACTAATTTCAAAAACACTGTTTACCGACTCGGAATTCGCACTGTTTCTTTCACATGCTGATTTCATCAGCTAAATATCACAATGTTTTTTCAAACCTTGTAATAAGGGTCTAGCTGTACACATTTCCATAGCGTGTTTCCTATTTATTGGCCCAACAACAGGTTTTCAAACTCACCAAGAGTAACAGGAAAATATTTTTAAAAAATCAGGATCACTTTCTCGCATTTCTTGAATTAAATCATTAGTATGTCCAAGCCTTTCTCCATTGTTTTTCTCAAAAACAGATCGGACCTAGTAGCGACGACTTTTCCGTTTTTTTAATAAAGAATATATTAATAATATCCTTATCTTTTGTAATTTTTTCTTTAGTTTTCTTTTTCTACATAACAACATTGCTGCAATTATTTTTTTTATTTTCTTTCATTTTAATTTATACATAAATAAATATTATCAAAAAATCAGAAAAAAGTTAGGTTACCACAAAAAAAAAACATTACGACTGCACGACTGCACGATAAAAGTTCCCCGTGTGGACGAGACATTTTTAACATAAATGGGCGTAATACGCCTACGCCGAAATTTTTGGTATCGTGTGGACTCACTCTCACGCACGGTATACTGCAGAAACAGAGAAAGAGGGTGATATCCCCCTCCTTATGCCTCATTGAAATATGAACGAAGGGAGAAGTTAGCGCATTCGAACCGAGAAAGATAAAATGTACTTCTACTTGTCCTCTCCCTCTTCCTGCCGTGGAATGTAAGAAGATCTCTAAATTACTGCCCTCGATTCATTGGCATGAATAGCTCGGAGCTGTACAGGTGCAAGAAACGCTTGCTTTATTCAAGTAGTGCATGATGCCTTGGCGCTTGTCAGATCTGCTTTCCCCTTACCCCTCAAGCACCAATAAAAATATTTGGTATATAAAGCCCTAGCAGCTATCAGTTATTATTTCCAGATTCTATTTTTTGGGTAAAAAACATTTTATACATGAAATGGAGACACAAAAATAAGATTATTTCACAAGATATCGGACTTACGTTCATAGTTTTTTTAGCGAATTGCGAAATATTTATGGCCGAAAATGACATGACTCCCCACAGAACTCAAAGTAATAAGTTATAAAATAATATTTTTACCTTTTTGTCTTCAATATGTTTTGCTATGCATATTAAAAACACAAATTCCAAAAAAAAAATAATTTGTAGGTTATTTACTGTTCAAATTAACACTTTAACCGCTTTATTCAGATTTGCTCGGAGCTACTCAGGGTTTGATGCACCTGAGCTTGAAACTCTAGAATCGAGGGCAGTAAATACTGTTTCCGTAATATATGCTCGCAGTATTTATCAAATAATAGAAAGTCTCTCGAAATATCCTAAACTTTACAGTTAGGTTGTCTGTCACGAGTTCGACGTCGCAATGTTATTCTGTCAAAGTCAATGTCATTTCAGCTGACTAGAATGATGAAAAGATTTTTATGATAAGAAATCGTGATTTTACCAAATAAATTTGGTAAGTAAGATTCTAATTTTCTAAACTATTTTAGATTATGGCATATGTAATTTACATAAACAATCAATTTTACAACTAAAGTTTAGCAAAAAAAGTATGACCACAGTTGTATGATTTTTGCCCTATTTTAAAGAGCTACAAAAAAAATTTCTAAGTAGAGGGGAACCATGCGACAATTTTAATTTTTTATTTGTGTTATTCAAGGTGTTAATACGTTTTCATTATCATTATTCATGACCTACATTGTTTTTTTCACCATTTTGAAAGTGGAAAAATGAAGAACAAAGCTCAGGGTTTCAATATGGGCTTAAATTTCTTAAGAAGTAAATAATTAGTGTTTAAAGTAAATATAAGTATTTCTCTTTTCAGAAAAATACACTAATAATATAAATAAATAATAAACAGTAATCGTAATAGAACAGTTGCTACTTTTTGAGTCTTAATTTTAGTACAGTTTAGTAACAAAAACAAGAGGAAAACTGTATTTGTCACAACAGTTAAAACTTGATTGAAGAAAACGAAGTTTTAAATAGATATAAAAACTAATGTAGTACACAACTTTATGTCTCTATTTTTTAGATATTCTTGATCTAAGATCCTGAGGTAATTCCACCTCAAATACTACAAAAATGGATGTTGACAATGGATCTTCAGATGGTGGTGTTAGTGGCTCATTTGATATAGAACAATCACTTTTACAACAGTTCAGTTGTATGGGAACAACTGACAAAGATGAATTAGTTCAACAGCTACAGAAACTGTTGGGCAGCCCAAGTCATTTAAATTATTCTACTGCAGCTTTTTTTTTGGACATGAATAATTGGTAAATGATAGAAGAACAGTTATTTTAATTACTTATTTACTGGTCTTTAAATTAATTTACTTCATTTTAACCTAAATATTTAATTTTGAATTATGCTAAAGTCAATTAATGAAAGTAACTTTAAAATTAATCTAGCTCAGAACTTTTATATCCTGTATACACCATCATGTGTGTTTAAAATGTATAATTTTTCTTTTTTACAACCTCTGGCTGATAAAATTTTTAAAAATCATATTTGAAACACCTAGCACTTGTTGATTACTGAGCATGCTTGCTATAATAATAATTGAACGTTTTGTGATTAGTTTGAGGAAGACCCTATCAATTGTCCCTTGTCCCTGTTATCAATAACACAAAAGTTTAATGAGGAACATCATTAAGGTAACAAATTTGTTATGGTGCTCTGAAATGGGATTTATTTTAAAGAAAAAGAAAGTGAATATTATTATTATATTTACAATTTTTTTTTGTTTCATCAACCCTCCCTTGTATATGTTTTTATCTACATGTAAAAACATTGTTAGTTTTATATGATAGTATTTATTCACAATTCTGTTAGATCCTTGAATAGATTGGACGAAGAAATATATATGGTGTTCCACTTGAGAGATAAAATAAAGTTTTTTTTTGCAAGAAATGGTTCAAATTGAGTTTTAAAATGTTTGTTTTACCCTTTTTTATATATCTTTAACATAAATATATAAGCTAGAGTCAAATTATGTAGATGGGAAGACTAACATAATGTGTTAAAAGATTTTTTTTTATAGGAATCTACAAGCTGCAATTTGCTCTTATTTGGATGTAGAATCTCCCAATGTTTTACCATCGATGGGATTGGTGTCAGACCCAGATACTTCTGAGACTGAAAGTATTGAACCCAACACCAGGTAATTACTAATATTATTATTTTTTGAATAGGTGTGTGAATTTTTAAATAATTTTAGAAGGTTCTTAGGTACTTTTACAAACTGAAAATTTTTAAATAACTGAATACTTTTGTAGTACAAAAATGTTTAAGTAGCAAATACAATAGTTAAATATCCCTGGAATATATGACTACTTATGAACTATTTATTGCCACAAAATACTTCAATATTGAATTTTTTTTTACAAATTATATTAAGACATGATGAAACCTTAACATTTACCATTCCTGGGGCTTCACCATGTCATTATTTGGATAATACTGTTTTTAAATTTTTTCCAATTTATGAGTTTTTGACTGGAAACTGAAAATATTTAATAATAATAAACGTCTTTATTAACAATGCATACATATTACAAAGTAATACTATGCAAACATGGGATGCGGCTGGCGAAGTTTAACCAATGGCCATTCTTCCACTTAACCAACCACACCTCCCAATGCGCCAACATGAAGTAATCAACAACAATACAAATACTTATTATTAAGCTCCAGGTAGAAAACTTTTGTATTCTGATTTAAGTCTTTTGATATTATAGTGCCTAAACTGTGGTGAAATTGTATTATATTGCTTAACAAAACTATAAGAAAAACCCTTCTGAAGTTCTATGTCTTGGTATCGTAAACAGACTTTGATTTCTTATATTAATATTATGTACATCAGTCCTAAGTTCCAATTTTTTATACAAATACATAGGTTATTTAGTATCTAATAATTTTCGAAAAATATCAGAGAATACAGTCTGTATATATTTTCACATCTTAACCAGCCAATTTGCCTGATATTATTTGATACAGAATCAAACTTTCTTAAGTTAAAAATAAACCTATAGCATGTATTTTGGACATACTGTATTCTCTTCTTTGTAACTACCTCTAAAAAGGGATAGTAAACAATATAGCAGTAGTTGTAGATTAGCATAATAAGAGTTTCACATAATTTTTTCCTCATTTTAAAGTTCAATATATATCTATTTGAATATAAAACCTTCATTTTAACATAACTCCTTTGTAACAGGCTTTGGACATGTTTATGAAATCTTAAATTAACATCCAAATGTAATCCCAGGTTTCTGGCACAATTTGAAAAAAGTAAAACATCATCTCCAATACATACTTTGAGGCGATTTGTAAGCATATTGCGCTGTTTTTCGGAACAAAACAAGAGAATCTCAGTCTTGTTGGGATTAATTTTTACATTTTGCTCCTTAGAATACTGTAGAATGGCTGCCAAATCATGATTTAACATGAGTGCAGCTCTTTCTGGATCAGAGGGGTAAAAAAGATGTAATATCTGAGTATCATCAGCATATGCTTGTAAATGTGAATTTGAAACTACGGAAATAATATCAGACGTATATATTACAAACAACAAAGGACCAAGAATGGATCCCTGGGGTACCCCAGACACCACAGCTTCAGGCTGTGAAACCACATCCCTGATTCTTACAATCTGCGATCTATCAGACAAGTAGGATCCAAAAAATAGTGTTGAAATATCATCAAACCCATAGAATGACAGTTTAGCACAAATTAATTCATGGTCAATTACATCAAACGCCTTGGAATAATCAAGCAGCACCAAGATGGCAGCTAATTTTTTATCAAGTGCTCCTACAATATTATCAGTTATATTCAGAAGTGCTGAAACTGTACTACGGCCCTCTGTAAAACCAGACTGATGAAGTGGAATCAAATTATTACTCCCGAGATAGTCTGAGACTTGTACATGGACCACTCTTTCCAACACTTTAGACCGGAAGCAAGCTTACGGGCCTCAAGTCACTCTCATTTATAGGGTTTTTTGTTTTTGGGACCGGAAAAACTACTGATCTCATCCAACATTGTGGAAAATGTCCCCTTTCCAGACAGCAATTTATTATATGGGTGATATGATTAATAATTGTGGGCAAACATAACCTAATCATTTCATAAGTAATAGGTACCTTTGTCTTGTAGTTGTAATTAATATTAAAATGGATTGGTTCCTTTCCTATATTCAAAAAATAAGTTGTTGGTTCAAAAGGGGTTCTTCCTACCTTGGGTTTTTGTTAAAACTTTAAAGTAAAAAAAATATTGACCAATCTTAACCATGACTTTTTTTAAATATTTATATATGAACAGAGAAGATAATAATTACAACTTTGACTATTTAGTGAATTAATACCAGGGTCCAATCGATTTAAATCATTTGATTTAAATCTCAATATAAATCACATGATTTTTTTATTTTAATCCGTGATTAAAATCAAAACTAGAAATACAGGTGTAAACATTGTTTAATATAAAATAAACATAAAACATTACAAAATAATCACAAATAAGAAAACATTTATTAAAACAGGTAGGTAGTTTATGAATAATAACACACATTTTCAATTTTTGTTGTAATATCTATAAAGGAATTCTAATCCTGAAAGTAGAAAAAACCTTTCTGCTGAAGTTGATGACGAGACAGCACATAAAAACTGCATCAGAATTAGGAGAAAATGTTCAACATCAGGAATGTTTTTTTGTGAGATGCACCACTGTAGCGCACTAATTTTAAATAAAACATCTTCTGAAAACATAATTGTTGAAAATGGTTCCATTTCAGCTTGGAGTTTTGTAATAAATGGAAGAAATCTAATATTTTCATACATGTCCTTCACAGTATTAAAGCTTGTTTTCTATATCAGTCAGTATAATTTGGTTTTAGTTCCATCTAAAATATAAGCTATAAAGTGATAGTCCATAACTGCCTGTTTATATCTTTTTTGAACAATAAGCCAAGAAACACTTTCTACTTTCTAAAGGATCTTATCGAAAACATACCTGATTTCAATCAGCGGCTTATTGATAAGTTTGCTAATGCCAAAGATTGGCATAAGGGTTTTTTTTTTTATGAGTAATTCACACCAGTCGCGTAACTAAGGGTATGTGCGTCCCCCCCCCCCCCCCCCGCAGATTTTTGAATGTGCCTTAGTGTTTTGCACCTGTCTTGATCTTTTGTATTTATTCATTTTCATCAAGGGATTTGAGGGCGCCTCTGGATTGGCTGCACCCCCCCCCCCGCACCGCGGGGCCAGCGAAGTCGTTATTTCACATATTAAGCTTTACGTACGTATTGTTTTGGCTGCTATATTTTTTAAATTGACTACCTTCTTTATGTTTAGTTTGTTTATGCTTTGTTTCATACTAACTCAATTTTTAAAGACTTCTATTTTTTCATCCCGATGCCTATGGCAGGTCTTATACATATCTGTGTTTAATGTACCATTAGAATTGCAACCCCTACTTTTTTAATGCACAAGCCGCCACACACGCATAGCAATATTGTTATATATTACGCAATGACTTACGACAGCATTATTTATGTAACAAAGTAAAAACTCGAAATCCAGTATTTAATGATTTTTAATCTTTGTTTACAATTAATTTAGTAACCTGTGCTTATTAGTCCATAGGTCGTAATCCCTATTTCAACATGATTACTACTTTTCCGACACTTTGTCGCGATTTACAAAACAATACCATACACTGATACATTGTAATAAATTAAAGTCTATACAAATGCCTTGACAACATACACAAATATAAATTCCGAAATTTAACTAATGATACTGCACCGCACAACAAAGAAAATAAGCGTTGAGGACGATGGCAAACAACCGCATTAAACATAAAGATCACATTGCTAACTTCATGCAACAAATTTACTACGAAATTTCTTTTTGCGCTTGCTCCACATAGCCAGTCGATGTTAATTTATGACATTTATTTTCTGCATGGTGGAACACTTTTTTCGGCATTTAGCCTATTTTTGTAGTTTTCCATCCCCTTCCAATTTCCTTGATTGGAACAAACACCGTTAAAACTTAAAAATGGCTTGAAGAGTGTTATAAGGAATCTGTTCTGTCGAAAGCAACCGTTGTCACTTATTTGTTGAACTCAAACGCGGTCGTATAGACACAAATGATACTGAACGCTTTAGGCGCCCGAATGAGGCGGTTACACGAGAAAACTCAATAAATCTACAGAATCGTTTTGAACAACAGTAAAGTGAAAGTACGTGAGATATATTTGGTAAATTCTATTTGTAAACTTCTATGGCAAGTTTGAAGTACTCTTTTTCGTTGTTGGTTGGGATTTCATGAATTTTATCAAAATAAATGGGTTTCTTGTCTAAATGTATTCAAAATAATCATTTTTAAAAGTTTCAGCTAGTAATGACGTTATATGTTATTAATGATTCTTTCACTTTAATTTTTCAAATTAGGAAAAAACTGCAGGTTTTTATTCAGAACACTATTATTCATCATTTGACATTTATTTTATCGTCTATTGAAAGTCGATTTGTTGTTTACCTGCAAACTTAAAGTCATTAACCTTGTTTCTAATGGAGGTTTGCGTTACGATCATAACGATCCGATGTAGTTACATCCATTTTAAATTCATGTAATCAACAGTTATGATTAAAGTTTCAATTGGATGCGACATTTGAACTCGATCGTTTGATTTTTATAATTTAAATAGAATATTTCGGATGGAAAATATCCTTCGCACATTAGAAACCGAATCGATTTAAAATTACAAGTAGGAAAATAAACAGGAAAGAACTTAGAAATATAAATCGTCTCAACTCGTTTACTGGACAAAAAGTGAAGTTACTTGCAGTTCTCAACTATATAGTCAGAAGAACAGTCGGCATTTATTTCTTTTTAATTCCATTTCTTTGTTTTATTATAGGTAATTGAAATACAGGTTAGTGAATCGAATGAAACTGTCAATACAAACGCATTTTCTTTTAAAAAATCTACATCCGATAATTGCGATCCGATCGGCATTTTGCGTTTTCAACAAAATCGTTAAGTAATGTGATCCACAGCTCGTCTGTCAATCGATCACGGAGTTGCTATACAGAAATAAGTTCTTAAAAAAGACGGAAATAATGTATAATAAATTGTTAATATCGTCGAAACTGCTTGCGTACCTACCACCTTGAGAAATTCTGTATACCCCCAGTGGTAAGCATAAGACATTTTGAGAACTCTTACTTTAGGTGCTTACAAACCAAAAACAGCAAAAAATATTTTGTGTTCGAGTTCCCACGGTTAATTGCTACGGCCATCAATTTATTTTAGAAATTAATTTTGTGAACCAAAAGGCTGCATTCTATTTTTCATCATTCGGAATTTTCCCTAGCCGATAAAGGTGTTTTAGAGATTGATTATGGCAATCTATTGTATGTATGTACATAATAATCTAATAAAAGTTAATATGCGAGAAAACATACATTTGATTGTTTCCTGATATATTAAAAAAGACATACTTGTAGCCATGTCCTCAATTAGCGTAATTAGTGTTTTGTTAATAATTTTTATCTTCCCATATTTAAATATCCAAGTAACATAAAAAAGATAATAATAATAGATATTTTTTAGCTGTTTGCATTAGCTTGTTTATCGCAAATATCATGATTCAATCTAATTTACAACTTCAACTATGACCTTCATCAGCATTCAAATAAATTATGTCACATTTAGTACCAAGGTGCTAAGTTTAAAAACAGTTAAAAATACAAATATTGCGGTGATATGTATACTGTCAATCTTGCACAGATAAATTGAAGATCCTTCAACTTTAAGGCAAAATATAAATTGATCACCAGTTGTGATATGTTTTGACTCCCGTCTATAGCATTTAATTTAAAAGATTTTGAGAAAATTGAAAAATGTTTCAGTTAAGAAAAGGTTTTTTAAACGGTGAATCTAGATTAGTAATCTTTCGTCTCCGGTTTTTTTAAGTAACAAAGAAGCTATAAAATATGAACGGAATCATGTGATGCTGATATTTATTTCCAATGATCTTGAAAATTCTTGCATAGGTTAAAATGAAAGCCTGATGCTTCTTTCCGGATTCTACGCAGGGCAAATCTCAAGAAAAAATTACCCAATGTGCCGGGCATGCATTACGTTAGGGTTCCTGACAATATTTAATTTATTTATTGACACGCTCTTTTTATTATTTTTTTTTTTTTTTTTTTTGAAAGGCATATTTTAATACCTGAGGGTAAATTTTGCTGTCTTTAAGTTTCTTGGTGAATCTGGATTGTACTTGAGAAGATACAAACTCTTATTTGTATAGGTAGTTACTAGTGAAGAAATTTTTCTAAATATTTAATACCCAAGCGGGTACAAAACTTTAAATAATATTTTTTAATATGGAATTAGCTCAGTTCAGATTAGTTATATATTATTTAATATGGAATTAGCTCACTTCAAAATATAGGTTTTAAAAAAGAAAAATGCTGAACCTGCTGACAGTTATGATCAAAATAATAGCAGTTGTAAAATATACGAAAATAAGTCATATAAGTAAAGCTCTATCCAAGAAATAAACAATCACAGCCAGATAAAGCTCTTGTTTACTTACGTTAATCTGAAAAAAAAAACATGAAATGAGAAATAAGCAGAATTTTTTTTATTATATACACGTCAAAACAAGTCAAGATTTATTCATGTTCATTATTTTCTTTAATTATCAAGGCATGATTCAACAAGAATATCTTACCAAGGGCCAAAAAAAGGTTGATAAGGAATATTGTTTAGCCGTTATGTGCCGTTTGCTCGAGGCTATATGCAAAAAACGGCTGGAATGTTGTTCCACAATAGTTGTCTCTTGCACTTCACTCATTATGCGTGCATTTTCAACCAAAAATTCGACCAATACCTTTCTAGATGCACTCTATTTGTCTGATAAGGCCCCATTCGATTTTTTTTCCCAAAGCTCAAGTTGCCATAGCGAGAACATCGTTTTGAGAGTACTGACGTCTTGAAAAAACTTTACCTTGTAAATTTGGAACAATACAACGAATCGCCTTCGCTTGGACACTTGAGGACTACGAAGAACGTGAACATGTAGGTATCGCCTCTAAATGGGATACTTTGCTAAATACTGATTAATTACTAACGTTTTTGATGTTCGATTTATTTCCAGATAGAAAGTGTAATCCAGGAACAATTGGATATGGGGTGATAATAAACGATAATCCACTTTTTTTAACTTTCCCTATTTACTTCTTAGTAAATTTAACTTAAAAGAATGGCAAGATGCCAAAAAATCATATATGAGGTGGTGTATGAAGGAATACTTGAATAAAAATTCAATGAGAACATGCAATTTACAACCTACATATTTTAAAGTTACGAGTCGCCACTGTTCATACAAGCGGTACTTTGTAACTAAAATTTAGTCACCTTGAGAAAAATCACAATTTAATATAGTAAAGCATTGTGTTTATTTTATGCTTATGCATCAAACTATTGTTTTTTTGCATAGTTATAATAGCCATTAATCTAATTGTTATTAAGTTGAAATTCTCTGATAACAGGAATTATTCGGGTTTAAATGAGCCACCTGTATTTTACAGACGGTATCTGAAATTACTTTTTATTATCTAGTTATTTATTTTTAAGTAGCTGTTATCTGTGAGTTCGTCCGTGTGAATTTCTGGACAATTTTTATTTATTAAAATTTTGGTAGTTTTGAAAGTAATTCAAGAAAATATAGTTAGTGGTAACTAACCACTGAGATTTTGCTTGCACATCCTTTAATTTAATGTCCATTTTTTGTTTATATTATAGGCAAACACTTTCAATGAACATATCTGCAAAAAATTTTGGATATCATTTTCCTGTGAGGTTTCAAAATGTTATGATTTTTAGTTCATCAAGTTTTCCAAAACATATTGCCCCCCTCCCCTAGTTTAAAGCCCTCATGCTTTCGTCTTCCTGTGCCATGTCAGGTCCCTCTAACGTTGGCAATTACAATGACAAGTTGATCACGGTTCTCTGCTATTCTAATAGTCTACGTCAAGAGGTGCTTCCTTCCAACACCTCCTAAATCCTACCCTTCATCATCAGTTCCAGAATTCTGTATCGATCCCCTCTGAGAACATGGGCAAGATATACTAGTTTTCTGCATTTTATGGTTATCAGCAATTCACGAGTGACATCTGCCCGATCTAAAACTGTCATTTTGGTCTGCATGGCTACCCAGACTATTCGAAGCATTCGCCTATGCAACCACATCTCAAATGCCTCCAAACGATTGATCGTGTCAGCCTTCAATATCCACACCTCCGCTCCATGCAACAACACTGACCAGATGTAACATTTAACCATCTTTTGGGGAAGTTTTAAATTTAGATTGTTATTGCAACAAGCGATCTCATTTTTAGAAAAGTTGTGCTGGCGTTGTTTTTTTGATAGTGTTAAAAAACAGGGCCCGCATGACTAAGGTTTTATTAACATCAATGATGCTTGGATAAATAAAATTATGCTTTGTTACTTTAATACAGACAAGAGTTTTTCTTAAGTCTTTAGGATGAAACAAACGTGCTATCATCAGTAAAGCTCTAATTGGAATTTTTGGTATTCCCCAAGACACATCATTATCGATAGTAAATTATGAAAGATACATTTTTAAGTACATCGACAGTTATTTCTTCAGATTCATAAACTTTTTGGTGTCTATATTCCTTATGATACACTTTTCCGTAAATAATCTGAGACATTGTTAATGGCACAGCGGGTATATTGGCTGGCTTATCAACTGGTCCATAAAGATCGTCAAACATTGAATCTGATACGAAGTTTGTTTTTAATTCTCTAGTTACGTACTTTCTAGCGTGAGTTTGCATTGGTTTCAATGATATGTTGATCGAAGATTGGTTTCAACTCATAATAAAGTTATTACGAGTATTATGTGATTAGTTGACAATGTTATCAACTGATTGATTTTCGTTCCTCATCAGATTTATTTGATTGCAGTCATTAGTGTTCGAATATGTATTTTGATAAAAACATTATTGCTCTTATTTCCAGTTTTAGTGGGTTTAAAGATATAATTTTTCTTTTGAAAAATAGCTTACGCCCTATACATATTTTTAATGGCTAGATTTAATTGTTCGAGCTAGATATTTATCAATAAGTTTCCCTTATCATTATTATCTTTTATATATGTAGATGTTATTTTTATCTAAGAAGAACTACATGTTAATCCTAACTAAAAGGTCCTTGTGTCATTTACGAGGAGACGAAAACTAAATATAAATGCTCCCACTTTAAATGGAACGAAATTAACATTTTCAATGAGGTTAAATATCTGGGATCTCCAAAGAACAGTAGCGGCAAGCTGGACATGTCGGTAAAATCTGACATTTGAGACCGGAAATGATCTTACAGTTATATGAAACGATCATAGTTTGCGTATGCCTACTTAGTGTGATGGCTAAAAATACAACAAACAGCAGCTAAAGGAAAGTTGCAAAAAAGAGATTAGCATGTGTGGGAGCCATGGGGGCTATGCCATCATGCCCCACAGCGGCAGTAGAGGCCGTGCTGAACCTCCTTTCGTTGTATATAACTGTGATTAGTGCAGCGGCAACAAATGCCTTTAAGCTGTTTCAGGTAGAAAACTTCAAACCTGCAAACTGAGTTGGACATATCAAGAGTCTGAATACAATTCCAACAGTCTATAAGATATGACTTTGACTTGAAGTATGAAATAGTAATCTTCTGTTACCAAGACGAAAGGAAGGTTGGAGTGGGAGTATCAGGCCCAGGCTTTAGGCTTGCAAAATCCCTAAAGAACATCTTCACCTTCTTTTAGGCGGAAGTGCATGCAATTCACATCTGTACCGACGAATCTGTGAATAAGAACACTAAAAAGCCAAAATATACATATTATCAGATGGTCAAGCAGCGCTAAACGCTCCCAGGTCAAACACTTAAGAGTCTAAGTTGACTTGGGACTATAAGTAAGTCCTAAAACAACTGACAAAGAGCAACAGGGTAACCTTGATGTGGGTGCCAGGATACAAGGGATACAAAGGAAATGTTGTAGAATTCTATCTACAAGAACCTTAAAAAATCATAAAAATAAATTAAACATCTAAAGACCGTTGAAATTCCGAGAAATAACTGCACTTTGTCGGCGGTAACGGCGCATAGACACCGGCACAGGCGGCGGCGCAGACATAAAGCTTTGGCGGACCGCGCTAAACGCTAATCGGTTCCTTTCGGAAGACCCGACGGAGTGCCGAGAAATTATAAATAGCACCCGATGTCGCGATTCGTTAGCAGAATCTGGTCGTCTTTTAAAGAGCACAGATATCTCAATTTTTTTTACACACGCGCACACGAGTATCCAAGTCTTTTGAAGCATTTACTCAGGCGAAACGTGAGATTCTCTGCCGTTGCTGATTAGTCTGGCACTTGCACCACGTCAGAGAAAGGCACGGGGAATCTTCAATAGGTGGGCCACTCGTCGGTAATCTCGCAAGAGATTATTGTCAGTTTCCCTTCCAGAAGAAAAAATTAAACGGTTCAACACGCGAGTAGGGAGTTTTAAATTTCCAAGAGGTTTTCCTGGAGCGCCCCTTTCGGCATCAAGAGGATCACTAAGCTGTTTACGCTAGTGCAACGAGGGAGGCGGTTCTGCTTACGACGGCTTAAGAAGAGAGGTTCTTGGTTGTCTTAATAAGACGATCAAGAATTCGATTCAAGAAAGAAGATAAGAAGATTGCGGTACTAGAAAGGCCAGGAAACCTTGTCTGTTAGGCGGAAATTCGTTAGAGGCGAACTCTAGTAGCTGATATCAGTTCAGTGCTAGGGGAGAAACCTCAAAGTAAAATCTCCAGTTAAATAAAAACCGTGAAACGCAAATTTTAGTAAAATTCTAGCGCCGTCGGAAAAAATAAGCTTTTCTAAAAAAAAACCTTTCCACGTCGATTTTTTTATTCTTGCGGAAACTATTTTAAATTAATATATAGAGTATTCACGCGCCTACTTTTACGACGATAATAATTTGCGGAACTAAAATTGCGTAAAGGAAACCTGATAGCGACACACCCGATTTAGACATTCCCGATTGCGACTTAAATAATTTTCTCTTAAGAGAAAATTAGTGATAACCTGATAGTGACATAGTTAACGAATCTAAGAACACTAAACGTGCCTTAGTTTGCGCTTAACATCAAAACAAGAATTTTTGAGAAAATTGAATTTTCGAAAATTTATTAAGAGTCCCAATACTACATTTAATTTCGACACAAATCTTAAGAGTCCCAATAAAAAAAAATTTCTACTGCAAAAAGTTTTATAAGAGCTCACGTCTAATAAAAAACAAAGTAATTATTGGCCAAGTTCTCGTCCAACCCAAATTCCATATACTTAATTTTTCTTATATATTAAGTATATTAAAGCCCAGCCCTCCGTGATTTTTGTATTTTTTATACAAAATATTCTAATTTAAGAGGAAAAACAAGTTTATTTAAAAAATGTCCAATCCCTTCTCTCACAGTTCCTTCCGGTCTGATGAGGCGGGTGGCATTTCAGGCTGTCCGGGTGGTTTTGGTGGGACCTCCGCGGCCCCTCGTGGGGTCGCGCCAGACCTAACAGGATTCCATACTCGTAATGAATCTGACATGACCCAAATAAATCAAAATGTTCAATTATATCCCAATACTTCAATTTCTCCAATGGAACAATTTTTAAATGATATCCAAGCTTCACGTCAAGGTGGGGATCACTTAATGCAGGGACAAACACATAGCATAAATGACAAAAATCCTGATACGCAAGTCATTCACAGCTCGTATACGTCGTTCGCGTTCGATCGAAACGTACCTCGTGGCGTTCTCGCGGAAGATCCGATCTCCACTATTAATTTTCCAAAAACGACGGACGTGCATATACGACATGGCATCCCTGGCGAGGACCTCTTCTGTAATACGGATACCGAACGTCAAATTGACTACGGAAAGTCTCTACAAGAGCCACGATCGCAGTTAAATATACGACATGGCCTTGATGGAAATTTCTTCGGCAACGTAACGGAGATCACAGGAGAGAATCGTGTTGAAGTTAACACGGCGACACCCTAAAATAAAACGGCTTACGGTCAGGAAAATCGACTAGACGCAAACCCGTTTAGAATGAGCTTTGAACAAAAGCCTGTTGAAATCAGTGCGTCGTCAAATAAGACCACATTTCAACGTGATACGGAACTCTTAATTCAATTAGAAAATGCAAAAACCATGGCTAATTTAGCGCAAACATTAAACCGACCAATCTCAACCGGAAAAACGCCGCTTCGCGCGAATTTTGCTGGAGAAGAATGGGAAGATCCCAGAGTCTTTTTAAGAGATCTGGAAAATTGGATAGTTGAAAACAACATACCAGTAAGTGAAAAAATTTATTACGCCCGTGATAAATTAAGCGGAAAGGCTAAGGTATGGTTTGAGCCATATCGTCCTTATGTGAAAACATTCGACGATTTTGCTACAAAATTGATTCAACGTTTCTCTAGCGTAGAAAATATAGCGGAGTTAAGAACAACATTATACGGAATACATCAGAAACCCAATGAAGAAGTTGAACGTTTTATCTTAAGAAAACATGCGTTATACTTAAGATTAAACAGTTACGGTCCGATTGAAGACTTTATTGCAATAATAGTAACTCAACTAATACCCGAAATTCGATCACGTATTCGAGGTAGTGAAATAAACTCCTTGGAGCGTCTAACCACGTTGGCTAGAATGATCGAACAAGATCTGAAAGAAGAACAAAGAAATGCGCAAAGTACTTCGACTAGATTAACTTCTAGAGAAGGAAGGAAGGAAAGACTTAGATACTCGAAATCATAAAGATACGCCAAATTTTAGAAATAATGACAGAAATCAACAGCGTTCGAATTCTAATAATAATTACAATGATAACAAAAACATGCGACCTTGTCGGCATTGCCAGGGCCAGCACATGGACTCGCGATGTCCGGAAATAGGCCGAAATAATTTACGTCGAAATAATATGGAAAATCAAGAAAATAAAAGCGAACATAACAGAAACGGTTACCGGATAAGAAAAATCCGAGCGACTCGACATTCCTCTGCAAAACACAATAACAACTTCGAAGTAGCACCTTCGAATGTTGTTAAAAATACCGATAAGAAACCTCAAATTACAGCATTGCGCGTGCGCAATCAACCGTTCCTCAAAGCGGTTTGTAATGGAAAGACATGCAACGCCTTACTGGATACTGGTGCAGATTGCAACATAGTATCTCAGAAAGTGGCTAACAAACATCTTAGACCCACAAAGCTAAAAAGCATACATCTAGCATGTAACAACGTAAAAGTTAAAGTCATTGGATCATGTGAACTGAACTTCAAATTAGGAGATCAGGAATACACCGCTACATTTTTGGTTGTTGACAATTTAGACACCAGCTTCTTATTAGGAATTCCCTTTTTGGAGCAGGAAAAAGTTGTAATTGATTTTTTCCGAAAATGTGTCGACGTTGGTAGTACTGACCGGCAAACGTTATATTGGAATCAAAACCAGAAAACTGACGATAGCCGAGACGCAAAGCGTTTATCAAACAGCCAAAATAATTCAAAAAATTCAGCTACGAAAGTTAAAGTTAACTCTTGTAAAAAAGCTGGACAACTTAATAAATCTACGTCGAAAAGAAAAAAGAAGAGTAAATCGCAGCGGACTCGACCAACGACTCTGTTACGAGCTCTTACACCGAACTTGCCCTTCCGAGAAATCTCGAGAGACGTCATAGAGGTATCCACTTCGCCTGTTTTTAAAATAAATGCAGAGATACAAACCTATGACGGCTTCAAGGCAAACAATAATAAAAAAATTACTGACAGTGAGCACATTCGTCAGTATGGCATCCCTGGACAACAGAAATCTAAACCAAACGGTTTGAACAAATTAAAAGTAAATAACGTGAATGAATTACCGGCTGTTACCAAATCGCACAACGAGTTACAAAAACCGTTAGAGCAGGTACAGACCCGAACCGAAGCAAATTCGAGGAACCGAGTGTTCTATAATTCAAACTTTCACGATTACTTCTTGCTACGACAGCGACCTAAGAAGGACAACTTAGGTATGCGAGCTCGTCTAAGTGGGGGGGTGTTGTAGAATTCTATCTACAAGAACCTTAAAAAATCATAAAAATAAATTAAACATCTAAAGACCGTTGAAATTCCGAGAAATAACTGCACGTTGTCGGCGGTAACGGCGCATAGACACCGGCACAGGCGGCGGCGCAGACATAAAGCTTTGGCGGACCGCGCTAAACGCTAATCGGTTCCTTTCGG
Source organism: Diaprepes abbreviatus (assembly GCA_034092305.1). Classification (NCBI taxonomy): domain Eukaryota; kingdom Metazoa; phylum Arthropoda; class Insecta; order Coleoptera; family Curculionidae; genus Diaprepes; species Diaprepes abbreviatus. The sequence continues at coordinate 21,806,965 of JASJET010000031.1, forward strand.
AAGACCCGACGGAGTGCCGAGAAATTATAAATAGCACCCGATGTCGCGATTTGTTAGCAGAATCTGGTCGTCTTTTAAAGAGCACAGATATCTCAATTTTTTTTACACACGCGCACACGAGTATCTAAGTCTTTTGAAGCATTTACTCAGGCGAAACGTGAGATTCTCTGCCGTTGCTGATTAGTCTGGCACTTGCACCACGTCAGAGAAAGGCACGGGGAATCTTCAATAGGTGGGCCACTCGTCGGTAATCTCGCAAGAGATTATTGTCAGTTTCCCTTCCAGAAGAAAAAATTAAACGGTTCAACACGCGAGTAGGGAGTTTTAAATTTCCAAGAGGTTTTCCTGGAGCGCCCCTTTCGGCATCAAGAGGATCACTAAGCTGTTTACGCTAGTGCAACGAGGGAGGCTGTTCTGCTTACGACGGCTTAAGAAGAGAGGTTCTTGGTTGTCTTAATAAGACGATCAAGAATTCGATTCAAGAAAGAAGATAAGAAGATTGCGGTACTAGAAAGGCCAGGAAACCTTGTCTGTTAGGCGGAAATTCGTTAGAGGCGAACTCTAGTAGCTGATATCAGTTCAGTGCTAGGGGAGAAACCTCAAAGTAAAATCTCCAGTTAAATAAAAACCGTGAAACGCGAATTTTAGTAAAATTCTAGCGCCGTCGGAAAAAATAAGCTTTTCTAAAAAAAAACCTTTCCACGTCGATTTTTTTATTCTTGCGGAAACTATTTTAAATTAATATATAGAGTATTCACGCGCCTACTTTTACGACGATAATAATTTGCGGAACTAAAATTGCGTAAAGGAAACCTGATAGCGACACACCCGATTTAGACATTCCCGATTGCGACTTAAATAATTTTCTATTAAGAGAAAATTAGTGATAACCTGATAGTGACATAGTTAACGAATCTAAGAACACTAAACGTGCCTTAGTTTGCGCTTAACATCAAAACAAGAATTTTTGAGAAAATTGAATTTTCGAAAATTTATTAAGAGTCCCAATACTACATTTAATTTCGACACAAATCTTAAGAGTCCCAATAAAAAAAAATTTCTACTGCAAAAAGTTTTATAAGAGCTCACGTCTAATAAAAAACAAAGTAATTATTGGCCAAGTTCTCGTCCAACCCAAATTCCATATACTTAATTTTTCTTATATATTAAGTATATTAAAGCCCAGCCCTCCGTGATTTTTGTATTTTTTATACAAAATATTCTAATTTAAGAGGAAAAACAAGTTTATTTAAAAAATGTCCAATCCCTTCTCTCACAGTTCCTTCCGGTCTGATGAGGCGGGTGGCATTTCAGGCTGTCCGGGTGGTTTTGGTGGGACCTCCGCGGCTCCTCGTGGGGTCGCGCCAGACCTAACAGGATTCCATACTCGTAATGAATCTGACATGACCCAAATAAATCAAAATGTTCAATTATATCCCAATACTTCAATTTCTCCAATGGAACAATTTTTAAATGATATCCAAGCTTCACGTCAAGGTGTGGACCACTTAATGCAGGGACAAACACATAGCATAAATGACAAAAATCCTGATACGCAAGTCATTCACAGCTCGTATACGTCGTTCGCGTTCGATCGAAACGTACCTCGTGGCGTTCTCGCGGAAGATCCGATCTCCACTATTAATTTTCCAAAAACGACGGACGTGCATATACGACAGAAATTAGGAAACGGACAGCCTCGCAAGAGAAGGTGCCAAAACCACACAAAGGAGGAACTTCAAAGCTGAGAACAAAAAAAAAAATTAAGGTGGAACAATACGCCTGGTCTAAGACAAGCACATAAATTTATAAACCCAACAAAGCTGTCCATCTGTTGAAAAATGTGTCGTTTCTGCGACCGTGCAGCCGAAGAGTGGAAGCAGGAGACTTAAATTTCTAATATAGATATCACCTTGGCGCCTGAAGAAATAAAACTCTTACCCCGTAGAAAAATAATAGACTTCATTAAAAGTCTAAATATCCCGGGCTAACACAAAAAAAATGTTATAGGTATATGTATGTATGTATGTATGTGTATGTATATATATATATATATATATATATATATATATATATATATATATATATATCCAACTATCTACTAGGCGTCCATACATTGTCAAATTAATATCTCCCGAGCGTCCGCCTTCACCAAAGCGTCCGTATAAGGACGCCGAGATGTATCGCCATGTAAACTTCGGGAATAGGTTCCTGGGATTACCCAAAGACATTTCCCAAAAATTAGGTTGGACGCCCAGAAAATATTTAAACCGACGTTCTTCGTATTAATTTGTATATGTCTAATACAACCAGTTTGCCAGTAGAGGCGCAATTGTCGCTTCACGTATATTAATCTGAATACGTCAAACTTTTTTTACTTTCATCAATTCGATTGGTAAGCGTCCTCTTAAGATTCCTAAACATGAATTTATCATCTCTAAAGCATTCCCAATCTGGCAACAATGGCGATATTATATTATTTTCAGACTATTTAGAATATCTTTCTGCGTAGTTCGTTTAGTATAGTTATTTCATGCTGCGCAATAGTAAAAAATAAGTTTTTCATTCATATCAGAATATATAAGTAACAATTTGTTTTCTTGTAACTAATTACATGATATATTATTATGTATTAATATTATTAAACGTTGGTATGGGGGAGTTTTCGGGGTCGCACATGACGAATCTAAAATTATTTTTAAAATATTCAATATGGCGGATAAAAAAATCAATTTTTTAAAATTTTCTCCAAGATTGATATGGGGGAGTTTATGGTATCGCACATAAAGAATCTAAAATTATTTTGAAAAAATTCAGTACGGCGGATCCAATATGGCGAACAAAAAATCAATTTTGTCTGATTTTCTCCAAAATTGGTTCGGGGGAATTTTTGGGGTCGCACATAACGAATCTGAAATTATTTTTAAAAAATTCAATATGGCGAATCCAATATGGTGGACGAAAAAAATCAATTTTGTTCGATTTTCTCCAAAATTGGTATGGGGGAGTTATTGGTGTCGCACATAAAGAATCTAAAATTATTTTGAAAAAATTCAATATGACGGATCAAATATGACGGACGAAAAAAATCAGTTTTGTTCGATTTTCTCCAAAATTGGCATGGGGGAGTTTTTGGGGTCGCACATAACGAATCCAAAATATTTTTAAAAAAATCAATACGGCGGATCCAATATGGTGGACAAAAAATCAATTTTGTCCCATTTTCTCCAAATATGGGACGGGGGAGTTTTTGGGGTCGCACATAACGAATCCAAAATATTTTTAAAAAATTCAATATGGCGGATCCACTATGGCGGACACAAAAATCAATTTTGTTCAATTTTGTCCAAAGTTGGTACGGAAGAGTTTTCGGAGTCGCACATGACAAATCTAAAATTATTTTTTTAAAATTCAATATGGCGGACGAAAAAAATCAGTTTTGTTCGATTTTCTCCAAAATTGGTATGGGGGAGTTCTTGGTGTCGCACATAAAGAATCTAAAGTTATTTTGAAAAAATTCAATATGGCGAATCCAATATGGCGGACGAAAAAATCAATTTTGTCCGATTTTTTCCAAAATAGGTATGCGGGAGTTTTAGGTATCGCTCATGAAAAATTTAAATTATTTTTAAAAAATTCAATATGACGGATCCAATATGGCGGACGAAAAAAATCGGTTTTGTTCGATTTTTTCCAAATATGGTACGGGGGAGTTTTTGGGGTCGCACATAACGAATCCAAAATTTTTTTAAAAAATTCAATATGGCGGATCCAATATGGCGAACAAAATATCAATTTTGTCTGATTTTCTCCAAATTTGGTACGGTGGTGTTTTTAGGGTCGCACATAACGAATCTGAAATTATTTTTAAAAAATTCAATATGGCGTATCCAATATGGCGGACAAAAAATCAATTTTGTCCAATTTTCTCCAAATATGGGACGGGGGAGTTTTTGGGGGTCGCACATAACGAATCCAAAATATTTTTAAAAAATTCAATATGGCGGATCCACTATGGCGAACACAAAAATCAATTTTGTCCAAAGTTGGTACGGAAGAGTTTTCGGGGTCGCACATGACAAATCCAAAATTATTATTTTTTTTAAATTCAATATGGCGGATCCAATATGGCGGACGAAAAAATCAATTTTGTTCGAATTTCTCCAAAATTGGTATGGGGGAGTTTTTGGGGTCGCAAATAACGAATCCAAAATATTTTTAAAAAATTCAATACGGCGGATCCAACATGGCGGACGAAAAAATCAGTTTTGTTCGATTTTCTCCAAAATTGGTATGGGGGAATTTTTGGGGTCGCACATAGCGAATCCAAAATATTTTTACAAAATTCAATATGGCGGATCCAATATGGCGGACAAAAAAATCAATTTAGTCCGATTTTTTCCAAATATGGTACGGGGGAGTTTTTGGGGTCGCACATAACGAATTCAAAATATTTTTAAAAAATTCAATATGGCGGATCCACTATGGCGGACACAAAAATCAATTTTGTCCGATTTTGTTCAAAGTTGGTACGGATGAGTTTTCAGGGTCGCACATGACAAATCTAAAATTATTTTTTAAAATTTCAATATGGCGGACAAAAAAATCAGTTTTGTTCGATTTTCTCCAATATTGGTATGGGGGAGTTTTGGGGTCGCACATAACGAATCCAAAATATTTTTAAAAAATTCAATACGGCGGACGAAAAATTAGTTTTGTTCAATTTTCTCCAAAATTGGTACGAGGGAGTTTTTGGAATCACACGAAACGAATCCAAAATATTTTTAAAAAATTCAATGTGGCGGATTCACTATGGCGGACACAAATATAAATTTTGTCCGATTTTGTCCAAAGTTGGTACGGAAGAGTTTTCGGGGTCGCACATGAAAAATCTAAAATTATTTTGAAAAAATTCAATATGGCGAATCCAATATGGCGGACGAAAAAATCAATTTTGTTCGATTTTCTCCAAAATTGGTTTGCGGGAGTTTTTGGGGTCGCATATGACAAATCTAAAATTATTTTGAAAAAATTCAATATGACGGATCCAATATGGCGGACGAAAAAAATCAGTTTTGTTCGATTTTCTCCAAAATTGGCATGAGGGAGTTTTTGGGGTTGCACATAACGAATCCAAAATATTTTTAAAAAATTCAATATGGTGGATCCAATATGGCGAACAAAAAATCAATTTTGTCCGATTTTCTCCAAAATTAGTACAGTGGTGTTTTTGGGGTCGCACATAACGAATCCAAAATATTTTTAAAAAATTCAATATGGCGGATCCAATATGGCGAACAAAAAATCAATTTTGTCCGATTTTCTCCAAAATTAGTACGGTGGTGTTTTTGGGGTCGTACATAACGAATCTGAAATTATTTTAAAAAAATTCTATATGGCGTATCCAATATGGCGGATAAAATTAATTTTATCCGATATTTTTCAAAATTGATATGGGGTAGTTTTTGGGATCGTACATTGCGAATCTGACATTATTTAAAAAAAAATAAATATGGCGGATCCAAGATGGCGGATTAAAGATTCTACATCTTTCGATTTTGTCTAAAATCAGTATTGGGAGATTTTTGTTAGTGTTAATTATGAATTTAAAATAGTTTTTGAAAAACTCAATCTGGCGGATTCAATATGGCGTCGTAAAAATTTTTCATTTTTTGATTTTTTCCAAAAAATATAGGGGGTTCATGAGGGTGTAAATTATGAATTTAATAGTATTTTTTCGGGATTCAATATGGCAAACTAAAGATTTTATATTTTTTTATTTGGAGAATGTAAATAGCGAATATAAAATTATTTTAAGAAAATCTAATATCTCAGATGAAATATGACGGTCTAGAAATTTTAAATTTCCAGATTTCATCCAAAATTGACACTAGGGGGCTTTGAAGGGTTTAGATTTAGATTAGATTAAGATGTTAAAATTATTTTTTTGAAATTCAATATGGCGAATCCAATATGGTGAGTTGAAAATTTTACCTTATTCGCATTTTTTTCAGATTTGGTATTAGGGTGTTTTCGAGGTCGTGTATTACGAATACGAAGTTAATTTTTTACAACTATTAAGTTGATAAGGTACAATATGAGGAACTGAAAATTCTACATTTTCCAATTTTGTTTAAAATTGATATTGAGGAGTTCTTGGGGCGGATACAAACTCAAGATGCAGTATAAAATATATCTGGCTAAGAAATTTACGTCTCAAGTTCTTTAAATATGGATATTGGAAGGTTTTGGGGTCAATATTACCAATCTGAAATTAATTTGAAATTTAAGAAAGTGGCCAGACTAAATATTTGTTTGATACAATTTCATTGGTAATTGGAAAACTATAAGAATCAAAGAAATTTAAGTGGTCCATTTTAGGTTGATTTACAACTTTGGATAAAATGCGTACTTTCCTGCCACCTTGGAATCATTGCGAGGTAGAATAATCTCGATTAGTACTTACTTCAAATAATTTATGGGTATCATAATGAATTCAAAACCAAAAATAGAAAAATAAAATTTTTATAAAAAAATTGAACCGACTTCTAAGTGCGCTAAAAAGTGAAAAATAATTACAGATTTTTATATGAAATTGAAATTTTTGAAATCGACGCCAAATGAAACAAATAACTATTAATATATAAAATTATGGTAAGAAAGCAATTACAAATGAAGAATTTGTAATCCGTTTGTGCAAATCCCATTTTGTTAGGTATCAGTTTGGCGCTGACTTCAAAAATTTCAATTTCATATAGAAATTTATAGTTATTTTTCACTTTTTAGCACACTTTTAGAAGTTGGTTCAATTTTTTTACAAAAATTTTATTTTGTAATTCAATATTGCGAATCCAATATGGTGTATTGAAAATTTTACGTTATTCAGATTTTTTCAAAATTGATATTAGGGGGTTTTCGGTTTCGGTAAGTTACGATGTGAATTTAATTTTTTACAATTTAATATGGCAGATACAACAAAGGAGACTAGGTATTTTACATTTTTCAGATTTTTTTCAAATTGATTTTAGGGGTTTCTTGTGACGCATAACATGGATTTTAAATTATCTCTATATGCAGGATAAAATATGTCAGACTATAAAATTTACATGTCCCTAGTTCTTTTATTATCGGGATTGAGGGAGTTGTAAGGGCTTAGGTTACGAATCCGAAATTAATTTCTTTAAATTTGTGATAGCGGATTTACTATAGCAAACTATATAGTTGTGTGATACAATTTCATTCAAAACTGGTATTTGCATTAGAAATTTTGAATATATTCGATTTTGTGCAAAATTGATACTGGAGTTTTCTTGGGAGCGCAGATAACGACTTTAAGATTATTTTTTTAAAGTTTACATTTTCCGAAAAAGATAGCTTAATTTCTTATTAAATTTATTGATTCATATAAAAGTAATTAATTATGCTATTTTCAAATAATTCAGATAATCATATGTATAGAAAAATTTATTAAACTCAAGAAAAAATTAATTGAAATAAGTCCTTCTAGTAAGTATGAATTTTTCTTCATGGATATTATTTTTGATAATAAATTAAAGTCATATTAATTTAAATAATAGTAACAAATTTTTTAGAACAAAAAATATTTTTTAATATTCCTTATAATTGGGTTTTTTAAATTAGATTTCTTATATAAATTAAAAGTATGTTCTCTAAAAATCTGAAAGAAATATATTAGTTCTTTTTAATTCCTTTTACTAACAAAGCTTATATGCAGCATATCCTCTATTTTGATTACTGTTAAGTTGGTTTAGAGCTATCACAAATTCTGCGTTAATTTAATAGGATATCGCTTTTCTTCTCCTTCACGTCGTTTAAAGGAAAAATATATATAAATAATATATTTCCTGCTAATTCAACTCTGGCTCTCTCTCCATACGCATTTCGATTACCTAATCTCATCAATGAAGCTGTAAAAATCGAAAGCAAGACTCAAAAGAAACAACTATCCATATAAAATCTAAATTTCAAGACATGTCAACAGGATGTTAGTTCTATAGACGTTTTTGATGTCGGACAGTTACATATCAACAGTTAAACGACATCTATGCATACACTGGAATAGTGCGAAAGTTAAAAATTAAAATTTCAGAACGATGTAAAGAAATATTTTAAGGCCATAACAAATAATAAGGTACCTCTTTTCTTCTCCTTTAGGTGGTTTAAAGAAAACGAGATAAACAAGCAGTTTAGTTCTTGCTGATAAAGCTCTTGTTCTCTCTTCATACGTATTTCGATCACCTAATGATTTTATCAGTGGAGATGTTTAACAGTTGGACTACAAAAATGTCTGCATATCCTACCGATATGTCTCGGAACTTAGATTTTATATGTACAGTTGTTTCTTGTGAGTTTTGCTCTTATCTCGTTACACCTCCAATGATGAGATCATTAGGTGTTGGAAACGCGTATGGAGAGAGACCCAGAGCTGAACTGGCAAGAAATCAATTATATTTTTTCTTTGAAACAACCTGAAGGAGGACAAAAAGAAAAAAAAATTACCGTCGTAAAATAGTTCTTTATACCGTACTAAAATTTTATAGTCAGATTCATTAAGAAGGTTTAAGAGTTAAACCCGATCCCTAGTTGCCATGGAACAAAAATAAAATTATATTATAAATAAAAAGTACAATCAACACTTCTATTTTAAGTGGTAATCATAAAATTTTTTTTATTATTTTTCTACTGCAAACAACGTTTCCCGATCCAAACGATTTGCAATGTTAATAAAATTTTTATAAAAAAAATTGAACCGACTTCTAAAAGTGCGCTAAAAAGTGAAAAATAACCATAAATTTTTATATGAAATTGAACTTTTTGAAGTCGGCGCCAAACTAATACCTGACAAAATGTGGTTTGCATAAAGAGATTAAAAATACTTTATTTGTAATTGCTTTCTTACCATAATTTGTATATATTAGTAGTTATTTATTTCGTGTACAATTAATTTGGCGCCGACTTCAAAAAGTTCAATTTCATATAAAAATTTATGGTTATTTTTCACTTTTTAGCGCACATTTAGAAGTCGGTTCAATTTTTTTTATAAAAATTTTATTTTTCTATTTTTAGTTTTAGAATTTATTATGATATTCATAAATTATTTGAACTAAGTACTAATCGAGATTAGTGTATCTCGCAATGACTCCAAACTGGCAAAAAAGGTACCCATTTTATCTGAAGTTGTAAATCACCCTAAAATAAACCACTAAAAATTCTTTAGTTCGTAGAGTTTTCCAAATACCAATCAAATGGGGTCAAACGAATATTTAGTCTGTCATAGAAAATCCACTATCTTAAATTTCAAATTAATTTTAGATTGGCAATATAGGCCCCAAAACCTTCCAATATCGATATTTAAAAAAAATAAATTCATTTTTTATCCACCATATTAGATACGCCATATTGAATTTTTAAAAAATAATTTTAGATTCGTCATGTGTGACCCTGAAAACTCTCCAGTGCCAATTTTGGTGAAAATGGGACAAAATTGATTTTTTTTGTCCGCCATATTGAATCCGCCATATTGAGTTTTTTAAAAATAATTTCAGATTCCTTATGTGAGGCCCCGAAAGCTTCCCCATACCAATTTTGGAGAAAATAGGACAAACTTGATTTTTTCGTCCGCCATATTGGATCCGCCATATTGAATTTTTTAAAAATTATTTTAGATTCGTCATATGCGACTCCGAAAACTCCTCCGTACCAATTTTGGAGAAAATCGGACAAAAACGATTTTTTGTCGGCCATATTGGATCCGCCAAACTGAATTTTTTAAAAATTATTTTAGATTCGTCATATGAGACCCCGAAAACTCCCCCGTACCAATTTTGGAGAAAATCGGAGAAAATTAATTTTTTTGTCGACCATATAGGATTCGCCATATTGAATTATTTAAAAATTATTTTATATTCGTCATATGTGACTCAGAAAACTCCTCCTTACCAATTTTGGAGAAAATCGGACAAACTTGATTTTTTCGTCCGCCATATTGGATACGCCATATTGAATTTTTTAAAAATTAATTTAGATTCGTCATATGCGACCCCGTAAACTCCCCCATACTAATTTTGGTGAAAATCGGACAAAATTGATTTTTTCGTCCGCCCTATTGGATCCACCATATTGAATTTTTTAAAAATAATATCAGATTCGTTATGTGCAACCTCGAAAACTCCCCCATACCAATTTCTGAGAAAATCGGACTAAATTAAATTTTTTATCCGCCATATTGGATCCGCCATTTTGAATTTTTTTAAAATAATTTCAGATTCGTTGGGTACAACCCCGAAAATTCCTCCATACCAATTTTGGAGAAAATCGGACAAAATTAATTTTTTTGGCCGCCATATTGTAAGCGCCATCTTGGATTTTACTGCACCAATTTCATCTAAATAAATATGGGACCACCGCAGCAACTTCCTTTACATAACGTAAAAAAATTCATTCAAATCGGTGCAGCCGTTCCGGAGTAATCGGTGTACATACATAAAAAAAAAATACATAGTCGACGAATTGAGAACCTCCTTTTAGAAGTCGGTTAAAAAATAATATACATAGTTATAAGTTTCATGAATATTTCATTGTAAAATAAAGTATGGCACGGAATCTTTTCTTATTCTAATATATTTTAAGTAATTTTAATATAAACACCACAGCATTTAAAGAAAAGCTTCCTTCCCTAATTTAATTATCTTAAATTATAACATAACAAAGTAACATAATGAACGTATCCAATAAATATTCCAATTATACCTAAGAGTAATTACAAATATCCAAATTAACATTTCTCGCAACACTCTGTCGTAAAGCAATAGCTAATAACAGCTCCTAATCTACAACAAAGAAAAGATATTTTTTGAATAACTTATTTCACGGTATTATTTCTTTCCTGCTTCAAGACATTTAGCTTTTTAGTATAAAACTTGGCAATGTTGTAAGACGCCTACTAATCAAAGAAGTAAAGGTGATGTATATTTAACGGACGCTGCGAAATCAGATAAATAAACGATAAATAAATACTTAGGACGCCGAGTGCATGGTTTGTAAAAGGACGCTTAGGGGTGGGAGAGTAAAAAACCTGTCATAAAATTAACGGTGGACGCCAGCGGGAGTTTTTATGAAAGGACGCTGCGAAGTTAGCTGGATGTATATATATATATATATATATATATATATATATATATATATATATATATATATATATATATATGTGTGTGTGTGTGTGTGTGAATGTTTTAATTATATACAAATATTTTTAGGAAGGAAAATAAACCAAAAATTTTGAAAATGCCTTAAATAAAGGGCGAAATTTCAATTATTTGCATTTTTTGTTAAATATATATATATATATATATATATATATATATATATATATATATACATATATATATATGCTGTACGGGGTCAAGAAAAAGCCTTAACGACCCATTCACAATCTACAATCTAACTTTATCTATTTAATTCTAGATTTCAAAAATCATGGCATATTTGTAACAACGGCGTTGAAACCTGGCCAATAGGCTGCTATGTTCAATGTTCAGATGGCGACAGTTTCGGAGGTCCGAGAGTGCAATTACCCGCCCTGAAACCAGGAGAAGGCACTCACTTGACAATTGAAATGACTAGTCCTTCATTACCTGGCATATACCAAAGTAAATGGAGGGCATGCACTCACAGTGGTTCTTATTTTGGAGGTAAGAAATTTAATATATCTCTCATTGCCTTTGCATTAAGAGAAAAAGAAAATTGTTGGTAAAATAATATTTTTTTTTTCTCTTTTGGTTATAGAGTTTTATGTTTCAACTCTCTTTAATATCAGTATTATATACTATACTGCACTATAGAATGAAATTACAACAATATCCTGTATTTTCCTGTTGATATTTCAGATCCGATGTGGGCAATCTTGACTGTAGTTGAACAAGGCACTATTGAATTAACTGAACAGCTATCGCATTTCAACGAATTAGGTTCCATTCCTCCTCTAGTACCACAGGTTCCCAATCCCTTTATTCCTCATACGTTTCACAGAGATAGTAAGGTAAGGAAAACGTCTGAAGTACCAGAATAATTATTCAGATTTTTGTATTTTTGAGAAATGAACAATTAAAAATATTTATCCAATTTATTCACGTGTAACTTTTGATTGGAATTTTAAGGGCTTTTCAGAGAGAGTTCAGTAAAAAAATTTCCAAGATAGGTTAATTGCAATAAGTGGATTAATAACTGAAAAAAAAATGTTGGTTAGTGAACTTTTTACTCATAAATTTTATTGGGACTGAGCCATTTTAATTTAGTTTTCAGTATCTTGTAGAGGGTTTGGGAGCACCTTAGAGATTGCAATCGGTGAGTAACCTTTAAGATATGCTGTATGTTATTATCTGTATAATCGGATTTCAATAATGGATTTCAGTGACGGTTTTTGTCGAAAGAAAAATATTTACAGTAAAATATCATTAAAAATATGGTTTTCTACACATTTAGGTTAACTGTTGCTGATAATTTATTTGCTCTTTCAATATAGTGCCTTCTAAATAAAGAACTATAGTGTTCACTATAGTATACTAGTGTAATCCTATCACTCTTTTTTTCTGGATTATCTGTCAAATATCATTGAAATCGCCTTATCTAACTTACATTTTCTTTTATTTTTATAGTCTTGTGCAAGCAATTCGCACGTGTGCATGAATCCGCCCTGTGTTTTGTGCCATCTATTGTCGTAATCCGATCTCTAAATTTAATTATTATATTTTCGACATATAATTATGCATAGAGTGATCTAGAAATTAATTAAGAATTAAAATATAGTCTCAAAGACAAACACAATTTTTTAAAAAATGTTGCTCTTAGTTTATTATTCTTACTTGGGGGAAATAAAACAAACAAGGTGATCGGAATTATTACTGAAGTCGCCTTCCATTTAACTAGACGGATTATGAATTTTTCAGAGACAAGCTAATCTTGTACTATTTTGCTCAAGTCAAGATAAAAACATCATTATAAATATATCCGTATTATAATCGCGATAAGCTTAATCGTCAGCAATAGACAGGAGAGAGAAATACAAATAATTTCCAGAAAATATAAAAAGGTTCACATCTGCATTTCCGTATAACAGGCATTGTAAAATGTATAGAAAGGTTAACACATTTTTGAGAAATGTGCCAGTTATCACAAAACAATGGTGACAATGTCGAACAAAAACTGGTTTACAGATTTTTTTGTATTCCATTATGCATTAAAAATTAATGTTACGGCTTCCAGTTATGAGAGATGCTTCGAGGGAATCAGTTATACTAGAAACAAAACTTTCGTCATTGTTAGCTCTGATCAAAAATCTATGAATTGTAAGGAACGAGTTAAATTTAGAAAAAATATGTTGAAAATTATGATCCAAAATTTTAAAAAATTGTTTTTTTTTTTTTATGAAATTTGAACATTTTTGAATAGAAGTGGGTCAAAATCACGGCAAGATAGTTTAGTAAAATCAGTGAAACGAGAAAAAAATTGCTTTTGGAAAGGATATATTTTAAATATTGGTTTTAGAAAGAGAGCGAGGTAAAGTTTTTCTTTTAAGTTGAAGAGTGCTGAATATCATGAGAACATATCTTCAGTGACGTAGCTGAAAGCTACCCCCCCCCCCCTCCTGCAAGAAATCTGTGGGGCCCCTTTTTTAATTTAACAATATTTAGTTCAAATGCTAAATAAACTATAATACAGGATCTTTTTGACATTCATTATCATATTATCGACGTTTAAATGTCAAGTTTCTAATCTCACATACCCCACGCGTGGCGAGATCGACGTTCGTTACACAGCAGACAGGCAAGCGGAGCGAGTTTTTAAAAGTGTATAGCCAAAACCCAAGCTACCAAATCCACATACTCCTCGAGTAGCTAGATCGATAATCGTTACATAGCAGACAGGCGAGCGAAGTAAGATTTTAAGCCAAAACCCATGTTCTCAAAACCACATACCCTACACACAGCTAGATCGATGTCCATTACACACCAGACAGACGAGCAAAGCAAGATTTTAAACCAAAACCCAAGTTACCAAATCCACATACTCCTCGAGCAGCTAGTTCGATAATCGTTACATAGCAGACAGGCGAGCGAAGTAAGATTTTAAGCCAAACCCCATGTTTTCAAAACCACATACCCTACAGGCAGCTAGATCGATGCCCATTACACACCAGACAGACGAGCAAAGCAAGATTTTAAATCAAAACCCAAGCTACCAAACCCCACATACCTCACGCGCTGTGCCTGTGGTGTGTTCTTGACAACTTATATTTTAATAAAGGTAATACGTCAACGTTCTAAGGACACAAAAATAATGTTATTTGATAAAAAAAAAACAGTTCTACATTAATTTAAATGAAAGTAATTTTATTCATACACATCAAAACAAGCATCAAATACATCATAAAATATTCAGTTTTATGTGTTCTTATGAAATTGTTCCAAACGTTTGGCCTTTTCATTTGCAAACTCTTCTATGAGTAGCCTTATATCAAGTTTTTCAGTTCTTTCGCATTCTATAGATAATGTAGCTAAAGCTGCTATTGCATTGCATTGTAATGCAACGGCAAGCAACTACTCTAACTTCCCTATATATACATTTAATATAAATCTAAAGCCCTGCGTTGCATACGTGTCCATTTATAATAAATAAATAGTGACACCTTGCGTTAAATGGATTTAAAGTAGCAAGTTTATTGGAGATTGATTAAATTGAATTCCAAAGGTTTTTTTTGAGTGCGCAGGGCCCCCCGCGACTCGTACCCTGCGGAACCTTCACTACGCTACTGCATATATTGTGAGTTTTTAGAAAAATTTTATGTGGGAAAACTTATACCAAATTTGGACCAACCATCACTAATTGTGCTAGAAAATGCATGTTATTGACTGTCACAAACAGCTAAATTCATCGTATAAGTTCAGAAAAATGCGAATCCATCACCCAATAGGTTAAAATTCGAACTTTCAATGAAGACAAAAATTATTCAATGATTATGCCGTATGGTTGGAACATGGTCGTGAAATTTCGCGGTTACCACCATGCTACCAGTTTAGTGTCATCAAATTGAGGGCAGGCACAAAATCTGTTTATCAAAAGCATCTCTATGGTGATAGTCTCCATTCATATCAAGAAGAAACCTGGAAAAAATTCCTAGCACACGTTATAGGGGACTACTGGAGGAAAGCAGTACAAAGACGGGTAAAGTATCCTGAAGTAGTAGGACAGAGAAAAAAGACTGGATGTTTTAAGTGGAACAACCCGTTATTTCCACTGCAGAAGATGATGAATGTACTTCTAATGAATTTGATGATTTAGAATGACTTTAGAGCTATTTTTGCTTATTTATTTACTATTCTTAAATTGTATTATAATGCGTGTTATTAATTTCTGTGGATAATTTTAGTTAGGATTAAATAGTTTTCTTCTGTTCTTTTTCAAAGTAATCTATTAATTGAGAACGATTTTTTGGCCTGTCTCTTTTTTTTATGCTGAGGAATGCTAACAAATAAGTATTACATTTGTTAAATTTATCTAATTTTCTATATTTACTTAATTCTTTAATTTATCAATTTTAATAATCAAAATATTCAGAATTCCCCTTAAACCATGCAACACACGAGCAAGCAACACAGAGAAACTGCATCGGAACCAGACATTTCAATGCCTGTCAGTTTCGAATTCCTATTATCATTAAAGTTTATAAAATTCAGCTGTTTCTATACTACCCATAGATTTAAAAAATACCAAATTGCGCTTCCCTATTACAGGCCATTTTCACAGTGCGAGAAAGCAAGAAGAGTGACTTCTAAGTGACCATAACTATTAAAACCCTGTCCCTCGGGCAAACCTTATACCTTATACAACAGAAATATACTTCTAATTCATACCGTGAGATGACTCGATGACATAGTTTTTGGTTTTTGCCCCAATGTCGCGACTTCGATTCTCAATGGGTATGATTTTTTTTAATATTTAATGATGTACATATTCGTTTATGTATCCTTAAAGACGTATGTTATAAAACATGTACTTACTTTTTTGTAGTGTCCTTTAGCACACTTATTAAATTATTTTTTGTTTTGTTTTTTCATAAATTGCATTCATATTATTAAATATCGAATTGATTTGAAATTTATTTTAGGGGAATAATATTTTGATTATTTATTGATTATTATAAATACATATCTCTTTACAGCTATAAACCATTAAGTAAAATATGTATCTTTAAAGGTTAAAAAATTTAGTAAAAAAGAACCGTACCCGTGGAGAATCGAACCTAGGTCGTTCACGCATGAACCAAAAACCCTACCATCGACGGTATCGTACGAAAGTATGTTTCTGTTCTATAAAGTTTATCCCAGGGAGGGGGTTTGTATAATTATTTTCGCTCGAGGGTCACGAGAGGAAAATACGGCTTTTTTCTTCTTCCTCTCTCGTACTGTGAGAACGGCCGGCATTGGGGACGCGCAATCTAGTATTTTCTAAAGCTATAATACTACCATATTGTTTTTCACATTTAGAAATATTTTTGTACACTCTGATTCTATTAATTTGATTCAGAGCCCATAACCCGCTTAGTTAAATGGAAGACGAATATATAGAAAATTTCTAAGATTTTTAATACAGTTCGTTTTGGAAATACAAAAATTAAAATATGCAATGTAAGAAATAAGTAGCCAATTTTTTGTAAATGAAATTGCTTTTGTTTCAGGATTCCGCTCCCCCCGATGAAATGTGCTAGTAATAAGATTAATTTTTTTATGCACTGAGCGATTGAACGTATGTGTGGAGGCATACATGGTAGGTTGCGGACAAATCTTTTAAAACACAATGCCTTTTCTAGTAAAACATGTAACAAATATATTTGTAATAATAAAATAATATGGAAGGGTGATATTATTTAGCCAAAATATTTTTTGTAAATTGTTGGTACACTAATTAGACAGCTTTGATTAACTATGGCTTGGTTAAAAAAAAAAAGACTAAAATAATTTTAAGAAATTTTAAAAAGTTATTCTTCATGAAGCTAAAAATATGTGCATTTTATTTAGTTTTAGGGACCAATGTAAACAAACGATGACTTTTTTACTTACACCCTTATTTTATTTGTTTATGGTTTTTATTATGTAATTATGACAAGTGATAAGAGTACTATTCTATTATAAAAAACATCATGTTTTAAAGTGGTGAAATGGTACTTAGTATCAGTAAAATTACTCATATAACCTTTTTTCTACCGAGCCATGCAGAGTTAAGATTGCTTTTGATGAAGGTTATAATACGATTTTTTATTTATTACATATTTAAATTATGTATAAGACTAAAAGTTTATTTTAATATTCTTATTAGATAAACTCTAGCCCTTAGACTTATTTCCATATGTTTTTTTATGTGTTAAAAATATTGGATAGGGACACCTTATGTTCTCTCAGAAAGGAGTCAATGAAAGGTAACATTTGTTTAGTGTTTCAACTGTGATAACTTACTATTGGAAAATATATTCATTTTTTACCAACGTTGTTCTTTAAAAAAATATCGCTTTATAATGTAATGTTCGGAATACTTCACTTTTTTTTATTAAAGGATAAATGTAAATTTCTGGTGCCAAAAAAATAATATAGATTTATAATTAGCATGCTGTTGAAAAGAGAGTATTTTATTTTAAAAAATAATATTGATTATGTTATAATTCTTCCTGTTGACTTTTATAAACATATGCGTTACAAGCTTACATACTAAAAAATAACAAAATAATACACATCAATCAATATCTTTGTGATATTCAGGATTTTTAAAGATTTGTCCTAATTTATATAAAACACTTTTTGATAACATTCGTTGTGTATAAAGTGTTATGTTCTTTTGTTATACCTAGGGCCTTAGATATTATTATTATTAAATATTTTTAGTTTTGTATTGCAATATGTTAGTTTCTAATATTTTTTATTTCTTTTTTGATGTGATGGAAGTTTGTAAAATGTTTAAAATGACTGCCAGTAATCACAGGTCTCTAAAAAAGGTTTAAAATCTTCAGATAATGTCGCCATGGATTAATCTCAAAAATCAGCTGTTTTTAATACCTGTTTATATGATATTCTCCGTTATTTAATTTTACTTTAAAAACAATAAAATTATGACAGTATACCTAAAAACCCTTAAAAACTCCAATCTCGTTCAATCAATACACAGACCATTTATATCGATGGCTTCAAGCCGAATTGAAAATGAAGATACCTTAAAAAATATTAAACCTACCCGTTTATTTCAGCGATTTGAAAATCGGTTTTAAACTACTTTCAGACCCGTTATTTCGCATGCATGCATAGATATAAAAGTAAGTATATAGACCGCAGATCTTAGAGAAGCGCGTTGGCTCACTCTTAGAACGAGACAGAGCAGTATAAGACAATAGTATTTCTCTTTCTGTTCCGTCCCATAGAATTAGAGATACTACTGTCTTATATCACTCTATCTCTTTCTAAGCGTGAGTCGACGCGCTTCTATAGGATCCGCAGTCTATATACGTACTTTTATGCTTCGGCATGTATGTGTACCTAACCTCGATAAATACTACTTGTCAAATATTTTGAAGAATTGTATCTGAGAGTCTGTAGTCACAGACTGTAAATATATAGAATTTAAAGTAACAACAGCTTTCTTAATTTTCATAATAAATAAATATTTTGTTCTTAACCTTAACCCAAAATCTATGAAATGTCAAAATCATGTTCCGACGATCCACCAATCTAACGTTTGCAAATTAACATCCAGGTTGAACCATTTATATCTCATTTTGAAGTTGCTTTAGTAAAGTCAACCCCATTTAATTTTAGGCTTAACTTCAGTTATTCAGATCGCTTGCAAACGCGTTTATTTCACTCGTTTTAAGTGGATTTTAAAAGCTGCTTCAACTCAAACCGGCTCAAGCTCGATATGAAACAGGGTCGTATTCCTAAATGACATTTAATATAAATGAATATTTGCCACATAAAGACACCACATGCACAATACAAAACACAATTATTCATTTAGACTTGGAATGGTCAACAAATTTTTTATTTAATTTGGTTCAAACCGGGCGCAATACATACAGATAGTACGTGCTATTTCGCTGCGAATGACAAATTGGTTTATTCGAGTATTAATAAATCCAACAAAAAGTAGAATAAGTCCAAAATAGGAGACCGTAGTTAGCCGAATAGTTTTTGTAAATGATCTAAAACCGGTTTTAATGACGAGACTAAGGATTTGAAGATTTGTGAGTTTTTAAAATGTATTGTTTTCGAAATACGGTTAAAGAAAAAGCCGTGTTTTTTCTCTTAAATTTATAAACCAAAGGGTTTCAGGTGCTTTATTAAAACTGAGGAGCAATAACTGCTTAAGGCAGAATGTAATCCAAATAATAAAAATTACCAGATTGTAAGGAATACATTAATGATTGTCCAGCGTTGTCAGTCAATTAGTAAAAAAAGCCTTCATAACCCCAATCAAGGAATTTAATGACAGACATGATTTTCTTAAGACTTTTTTAGAGGTATGTGATAGAAACACTGGAACCATTATAACAGATTGATTGTTGCTTTCCTGTTGTCAAGCTAAGCAATAAAAACATTTTTTGTTGGAAAATGTGCTTGAAAATTTAACTGTTAAAAGTTTTCTACATGTAAATAAAATGACTATATTTGCTTATAGCAAGTTTTTAAAATTTGACGTTGAATTTTTAAACATTTTTTAAACTAAAAAAAATGGACATCGGGGAGCAAAATAAGGTTTTCGAGTGATAATATAATAGTAAAAATTTAATTATTATATTGTTAAATATATTTAAAAGTTACGGATTAAATCCATAAATTTGTTTCTACAAGACTTAGATATAGCATACATACTGAAATTATATTGATCTACTAAATAAAAAAAATTAAAATATTTTTTTTATTATTCTATGCAATGTGTTAATAAATCCAATTAAATATTGAAAAGGTATGAACAATATAATAAAAGAAATTCTGTAAGATCATCATTTTCAATGAGCAAAATTGCGTCATTTAATGCATTTTAAAAACTTTAGGGAGATTGCGAAAATGGTAGAATTTTGTATTTTCGTCATTATTTTTTTAAAACCTATTCTAAATTCGATCACTACGTGTTTTTTTTTTATCTATGTACGTCTTCGAACATACCACTGTAGAATTAGCAAAATGTTAGAACTAGGCCCCGGTTGTTTGAACGCTGAATAACGTAATAATATTTTTATTTATATTTGAAAAAGTATTGATAAACAGTATATATTTCATTTCTTGGTACACACATACCAATTTTATGCTATCCTTTTATAATTGCATTATTTAAACGAGTATATGATAATCGGTACTTAAATTCAAGAATATATAAAAGTATGAATTTATGGTTGCCTAAATTATTGTTATTTTCAGAATGTAACTTACCAATAAAAATAAGTTTTTAAACCTCTTTTTGTTAATATTAACTGCAAACTTCGCATTCATAGTAATTTCTAACACTTAAAAACAGTGAAAGAAGTCACGACAAGCAATTAAACTGAAGGAAAAGATACGAAAATATGTTTATGTCCGTCAAACATCAACCATAAACTGCCTTCAAACAAATCTAATGTTTAAATCTATAGGGTATGATCGAAGATATAGGTCAATTACTTGAAGACGGTGGTACCAATTAGATGAAGTTTTTTGCATTATATTCAGGAAGTTGCTGCGATAGTTCCATATTATTTTGGCCGAAAATGGTTCAATAAAATCCAAGATGGTGCTGGTAATATGACGGACAAAATATTAATTTTGTCCGATTTTTTCCAAAATTGGTATGGGGACTTTTCGGGGTCGTAGATATCGAATCTAAAATTATTTTAAAAAAATATGTCGGACTAACAGTTTAACATCTCTCTATTTTGTTCAACGTCAGAATAAAGGCGTTTTTGAGGGTGTAAATTACAAATTTAAAATTATTAAAAAAAAAACAATATGGTGGACTAAAGATTTAACATCTCTCGATTTTGTCCAAAATCGGTATAGGGGTGTTTTTGAGGGTGTAAATTACGAATTTAAAATATTCAATATGGCGGACAAAATTTGTTGCTGGTGGGTTTCTGAGAGTGTAAATAACGAATTTAAAATTGTTTTTTAAAACTTTAATATGGCAGATACAATATGGCGGTCTAAAAATGTTTTATTTCGGGATTATGCCCAAAATTAGCACTGGGAAGTTTTCTAGGGTGTAGATTAAGAGTTTAAAATTATATTTTGAAATTCAAGATGGCGGATCCAATATGGTGGATTGAAAATATTACGTTAGTCTCATTTTTTCAAAATTGGTATTAGGAGGTTGTTAATTTTTTATATGTTAATATGGCAGATACAATAAGATGAACTAAAAATTTTACATTTTCCCGATTTTGTCCAGATTGATGTTGGATGGTTCTTGGGGTGTGTATTACAGATCTTAAACTTATTTTTTTAAACCCAATATTCAATATTCAGGATAAAATATGTTGGACTAAAAAATTTATGTGTCTCAAATTCTTTCAATATCAGTATTGAGGGTTTTGGGGGCCTAGGTTACGAATCTAAAATTGTTTTCTTAAAATTAAATTTTCGAGACTAAATATTTGTTTGATACAGTTTCATTCAAAACTGGTATTTGAGGAATTCTCAGAATCAAAAAAAAATTTTTTGAATAGTATTGTCTACAACTATGGATTAAATGAGTACTTTTTGCGGCCTTAGAAACTCAACTCAACACTAAAAATCGAAAGTAGAAGTTGGTCAATTTTTTTTTTAAATCTTGTTTAATAATTTATTTTTAAAATGGTTGCGGATTATAAGCGCTTTTTATAAACTTTGTCAGATAAAGAAACTAGTTTTTCAGTACAACCTTACATCTCATTTTGTGGAAGATTTAGACTCGTACTGCAACCAATATATATCAGCTAGGCTAGACACAGTTAAATGTGAGATGTAAACCTCACTCTTGTTAGTCGCAATATCCTGACGGTATTAGCCCAATTTCAAGGACTGTACATTCGGACTTCTGCATTCGTAGACATTTACTCTTAACTGACTTAAGCCTACAGTACACTCTACAGACGTTCAGCGGCGGATCCTGCCTCTCTCATACAAATACAGTATAGCAAGTGAAAGCAAGTTGGGGGGGGGGGGGGGGGGAGACGCTAGCAGTTCTGAGTTTGAAGGTCTTGGAGGAGGGTAATCATAAAGGAACGCGAGTTGTCGACGGGGATGAAGGAGGATGCCAACAGCATCCATATTCCTAGTGTAAGAGACAGAGTCGGGTCTATTTTCCTGAATTCGAAGCTTTTGGAGTGGACAAACGCCCCCCCCCCCTGGATCTGCCACTGCTTCAGTTAGGACAGATTTTGTCATTTATAATAACTGCATCATGCAAACCGGCTTTAAAATCTTTATCGCCTAATTTACTAACATGGTCTAACGTTAAAACCGGTTTTGCTGATAAATTGTTATAAATCTAATGACATATCAGCAAATAAATGTTCATATAAAAAAATTAGGGATAAAATCTAGAGATAAGAGATTGGTAGGATAAATACTTGCTTTCCAAAAATAAACAAAATTTTCCAGTTTTGTCGTTGTTGCACTTGTTAACTTAGATGAGTTTTAAAGGTAGACCGTATTAGTAAATTAGAGAAGAAAGATGTAAATTGATCAAGGCAATAATAAGTCGGCTAAGTTTTGAACCTTACAAGAATAAAATTTATTTATTTATTACCAAATCGACAAAAATGGAGAATTATGTCTATTTGTAAGAGACAACTATTCCTTTTATTGGTGTAGGGCATTTTATCTCGAGTTTTCTCCTTAATTTTTCTACCTAAATTTTGTTCTGACTCTGAATAAATTCCACTTGAAATAAGAAATAAGAAACTTAAATCATTTTTCTGATTTGAAACCCGTTTTCGAGTATCCTTTTCCCATTTTATTTCAATTTTTAATGCTTCTAAGCGCCAGGACCCTTTTTGAATACGCATAATAAAACACGCAAACAGTTGTTAAAACTGGTTATCTGAATTGTAGTAAACATTACGTTCAGAAATACTAGGTAAGTTATAAAATATTAGGCCTATTCGTAGAGAAATCACAAACCAGTCGGCGCCAACCAGAATTTACAAAAACAGTCGGGTCACCGTTTTCCAACTGTTTTTGAACAATCTGAGTGGCTTTGAGTAGTTTCTGACTATTCTGCGGACGGAGCTAAAGTTAATAGTGTTTTTTTTATTATGAATTTTAAATATTAGCTGTTTACAAACAAATGTCTTTTAATAGATATTTCCCTTAAAACCAAGTGATCAAATCGAATAAGATGTCAAAATCTTATATTGCCCCTTTTTCGATCGACTGTTCGAAAATTGGGTTTATCGTAATTACTTTCTCTTTTATTTAGCACTATGTATATAGATTTGTTTCATTCAGCCATGTTACTGTGCAAGTTCAGCCTTTTCTTCAACCATCTTAATTTTGTTTGTAAGTATGTGGTTTCGAAAGGATTCTTAACTCTAATTTTAGCCCATTTTATCAATGAATCCTTTTTTACAATAATAGTAGACCTTGAAACGAACGAAAACGAAATCCTTGCTCAACTATATTTTTAGAGTTGAAATGAAGTTACATGTGGTCGAAAACAGGTTAAACGTGACTTTCTAGTTAGTTTTATTGCACAAAATTTCGATATTATGAAAATGAAAAAAGGTATTTAATAAAAAAAAATAACTTCGTTAAAAGTTAACATCAAGAAAGAAATTTTATGGTTTGACTTCGAGTTAAAAAAATTCTGCTAAATGGCTCAACACCAGCACAGTGACCCTATAATATTAGCAAAATACTGCTAATTAACGACACCATGTTACTTCCATGGTAACTAGATTGGATTGAAAACAAGGTTTACTGAATTGTATAAAATATAAGTAAAACTGTTTGTAACTTATTATTATTATTTATGCTTTATTGTTCAAAAATCTCTTTACATTATTATTGACAAAACTAACTAAAGCTAATTAATTTATTTATATATTTCGTTACAAACTCTACAAAATACATCCAGTTATAGAGTAGGGAAAGGACCTATTGCTACTATAACTAAATAATAATCTAGTATCTATATAATTTCTAATAACAGTTTCTTTAAAGATTTTATGTTTATGTTAAAAATATCAAAATCATCCCTAAATTGATTATATGGAAGCGTATTCCAATAAACTTCGAACATACGAAATATACAAAGTTTTTATACAGTCTACGTTTTCAAATAATGTGCAGTTTCTGATAATAAAACCGTGCATTTTTGAGGCTTTAGATGTAACATTCATCAGGTGAGGTCTAAAGGATAATTGAGCATCAAAAGTAACTTCGAAATCCCGCATCTCATCAACCCGTGCCAATGACATTCCATTCATTTTGTATTCATACTTTAAAATATGTCTTTTTCTGTTAAAGCTAAGAACAAAACACTTGCTAATATTAAAGTTCAAACTATTTCCAATTGACCATTCATAAAGTTTATTTAGATTTTCCTGCACTATAAGACGCAATCACTGTTTTGCTGAACTTTTGAATGCAGTTTTGGTCATCAGCAAAATTTGGCTAAATTGTTCACATATAAAAGGAATAACATTGGACCAAGGTTGGAACCCTGAGGGATGCCCGAGGAAGGTAAAAAGAAATTTGACGTATAGCCTCTAACTACCACAATTTATATATATATATATATATATATATATATATATATATATATATATATATATATATATATATATATATATATATATATATATATATATATATATATATATATATATATATTGCGTAATGTTACATAAATTAGTAATTGTTGACCTTTTGTTCATAAAGCCACGTTGTATTTCGGTAATTTTGGTTGAGACATAAACGTATTTATATATAATTGACTCAAAGATTTTGCTGACATGATATTAACGCAATTGGCGTATAATTTTAAATATCGCTTTTGACTCCTTTTTTAAAAACCGGACAAATTTTAACGTCCTTCCACATATTCGGAAAGGTACTTGTTTTTAGTGACATATTAAATAGTATTCTCAAGGGTTCAGCAATAGTCCAATCATGCCTTTAATAAGAAATGAAGGTATGTTATCAGGACCAGTAGCTCTATTAATTTTAAGACTTTTGACAGCATCGTACACATCCTCATAGCTAACCTGCCGTATGGAAACAACTTCATAAATTTCATTATAATTCCTATTAATTTTTAAATTGTCTTGTTCATAAACTGAATTAAAAAAGGCTGCGAATGCATCGGATATAGTTTTGCCATCAGTGTACTCCACACCATTTATATGTAACTTGTTTGGAATGCCAATTGATTCCTTGTTATTCTTAATATATTGCCAAAAGATCTCGAATCTTCGTTAATATCCATTTGAATCTTGTTAAGATATTTTTCATGTGCTATTTTTATATCACCTTTAAGTTCCGTTCGCAGTTTTACATACTGATTGCTGATTTCTAAATTACCGGTTATTTTATAATTTATTAATTATTAATAATACAGGACCCCATTTTTTTTTGGCCCACGTAACACAAGGAATTCTGTATAGACCGTCGTTGAACACAACTCTGGTGTTCGTTTTGGCTTAGAATGTCAGGATTTTGACTAAAATGGGGTAAAATATTTCCAAAGCGACCACCACCTTAAAACCTCATAACCAATAGTCCAATAGCCTTATGACCTCACAAACTAGTAAGTCTAAAAAGGAAATATCAGAAACTTGTCGAACACAAGATTCCTGCATGTGATTCCTGATATATTCTGGTCACCAACTCGCAAGACCTTAATCCCATAAATCAAAAACACTATAGCCCAATGACCCAGTATATAAGTATAGAAAAGAAAGATCAGACACTCAGCAAGCACAACATTTGTTGCTTGTGAACCCCAAGACACATTCAGCACAGTGATCACAAAATCCGGGAACCTCATAATCCTACAATTCGGTGAGTCCAGAAGAGAAATCAAAAACTCGTCAAGCACATTGCATTAGGATCCTAATGCGGCAGCGTGACGTGCTAGCAAACATTATAATGGCTACCGCTACAGATACCTCACGCTTATGGCAAGCGCCGTTTTTATTTTTCCGCAGCAAAACCGGCCGAAATAAGAATAAATTGAAATTGGCGGTACACGAAATTTGCCGAGGGCTGACGATGTTACTTACTTACTCCGTGGCGCTACAACCTCGTGTGGGTTTTAGCCGACTTGACAATATGCCTCCATTCGTTTCTGTCCTTTGCTAGCTCCATCCAGTTCTCTACATCCATAGCTTTAAGGTCTCCTGCTATATTATCCCGCCACCGGAGCCGGGGTCGTCCAAGTGGTCTTTTTCCAGTTGGAGTTTCTTCCCACACCAGTCTCACTATTCTTTCGTTAGTGTCTTATGAGGTGGCCTGTCCACTGGAGTCTTCTAGACTGTATTTCTTTAACTATGTTGGCGTCTGCGTATAACTCTTCTAACTCTTTAGTTTGTTCTTATTCTATATTGTCCCGTTGCCCCATCCAGTAACGGGCCAAAGATTTTCCTTAGGATTTTTCTCTCCCAAACTCGCAGTCGCTCTTCGTTTGCCTTTGTTATTGTCCAAGTTTCGCTGCCGTACATCACTACTGGTCTTGTAACTGTTTTATATAGATTTATCTTTGTTCGTCTTGTTAGTTGTTTCGATTTTATCAGGTCTCGAAGGGCGTAGCTACATCTGTTTCCAGCTTGGATCCTATTGTTTATTTCTTGTGATCCGTTATTATCTTCAGTTATTGTTGTTCCAAGATATTTAAATTCTCTGACGCGCTCAAAGTTGTAGTCGTCGATGGTGATGTTCTGTCCAATTCTGTCTCTGTTTCGAATATTGCGGCTCGTGTACATATATTTAATTTTGTTTTCATTTATTTGTAGCCCCATCTTCTCTGCTTCCTTCTCGACCTGATAAAAGTTTCCTTCATTTTTATTCTTGTGTTTTCTATTAGATCTACATCGTCTGCAAATGCCAGCAGTAAGTTTGGTCCTTCTCGATTGAATATGGAAGTCGGTGTATCAATTCTTGCATTTCTGATTATGTGTTCTGAAGCTACGTTGAAGAGTTGTGGTGAGAGTGCATCTCCCTGCTTCAGTCCATTGTTAATCTCAAATGTCTCCGAGTACTGTTGCCCAATTCTTACCTTACATCGTAGTCCTTCCATACTCATCCGTATCAAGTTGACTAGTTTTTTAGGAAAGCCAAGTTCTTGCATCGCCGTCCACAGTCTCATCCAGCATACTCTATCGAAAGCCTGTTTAAAGTCTATGAACATCTGATGAAGCTCTCGATCGAACTCCCAGCATTTTTCCATTATTTGTTTTATAGTGAATATTTGGTCAACAGTAGATCGGCCGGGTCTGAATCCGCATTGATACTCTCCAATGATTTCTTCTGTGTACGATTTGGTTCTTTCTAACAGAATGTTTGCAAGGATTTTGTAGGTAGTATTAAGGAGCGTTATTCCTCGGTAGTTGTTACATTGCTTTTTGTTACCTTTTTTGTGAATTGGTACAACATCTTCTTTCCATTCGTCTGGCATTGTTTCTTCCTGCCAAATACCTTGAATTAGCTTGTATATAGATCTGTATAGTGCTTCCCCTCCGTGCTTCAGACACGCTGCCTGGGGCTTTATTATTTTTAAGTTTTTTAATTGCTTGGGTTACTTCTTCATATGTCGGGCAATGGTCTTCTATTTCAGCTGTATGCACCTCTATATTTGATGTATTCGTGCTAGCTCCACCGTTTAGCAGTTGGCAGAAGTATTCCTTCCAGGTTTTTAAGATTTCCTTGTCATTAGTAATAAGCTCTTCGCTGTCTTTTTCAAGGAAGTTTCCTGTTCTTGCTTGGTACCCTGCTTTTATACTAGAGACTTCTCTAAAGAATTGTCTTGCTTTGTTGTTCTTCCGATTTTCTTCCATTTCTCTGATTATTTGTTCCTGGTAATCCTTCTTTTTCCTTTTCATTAGTTTTCTTGTCTGTGTTCTAGTATATTTGAACCGTTCAATATTTTTGTCTGCTGGATTTTGTAGCATGTCTCTTCTAGCTAGGTTTCTTTCTTCTATGGATTTCCGGCAATCGTCATCTAACCATTTTTTTGTTGATCTCTTTTTGTTACCCATCGCATTATTTATCATAAATAAATATAAACTTTAACATCTGTTTGCAAATAAACAGTGAAGGTTACTTTTTTTTGAATTCTTAAAATATCTGTGACAATGTAAAATTTATAGGCGCAATCAATTTCTAGTTTTAAGTAGCAATTTAACATAACAGCGAAAAAGTTTAACATGAATATATCAGCGTCAAAAACTAAAGCCATGACTACATCTAGAACACCACTCAGATACAAACTAGAAATAGTCAACAAAATTATACAGCAGGAAATGAAGTTCAAATATCTCAGAATAGAAATATCCGGATACGGGGATGTTGAAACGGAGGTGAGGGGACAAGCCATGAAAGCAGCAAGAACAGCCGCATGTCTTAACAGTACCATATGGAGCAATAAACATATAGGAATCGAAGTTAAATCCAGAATTTATAAAACAGCAATAAGACCCATACTAACATACGCTGCAGAAACTAGACCAAAAACCTCGAAAACAAAGCAAATACTGGAAACAACAGAGATGAGAGTGGTGCGCAGGATAGCTGGCAAGACACTTATGGATCGGAATAGGAGCGAGGATATTAGATACGCTTGTCAAAGTTGATTTTATATTCTTCCAAGTCGAGTATATGTTGTTACTTTCTTCTGTCTGTTTCAGTTTTATTTGTATAGCGTTTTGAAATTTCTCCTCTGTCTCCTTATTCTGCAGACTTTCTGTAGTCCATGTGGTTGCTGACGATGTTAGGTGCTTTTATTTTATACCTATTAGTTATAGCTATAAGGACGAATCGATTTATTAAAAAGTAACTTAGTTTAACTGACCATTTCAAAGGGAGATAAATATTGGAAACTGAGTGTTAAGTTATCGGCATAAGGAAATCTATTTTACATAACCAATTCTTGTGATGGGGTTGACTTAGAGGAGTGAGTGATTAGTAGGAGAAATAAACGAAATAGTAACCAAAATATTAAATCATTGGTATTCTTTTGCAATCTAAGGTAATGCTTTGTCTCGAACTGTGTTAGAACAGAGTACGCCTGCTCCTATAATTAGTATAAGATTTTTTTTAGTTAGTTGAGAACTACAATAGTTTCTCTAATATAAATTTAAACTTAAACATTTTAGATTATAAATCTTATTTAAGAAAGTAGCGTTTTTTTTTTATTTTTTCAGTAAAATTTTCATCGAATCGAACCTCGAGTTTTAATTTTTTCTTGATAGGTATGATTCAATTTTTTTTTATTCTAAAAATACCTTTAATTTTTATTTTGAAAAGTTCAGATTGGTTAAAAAAAAGGAAGGTCTGTTTTTGAAAATTTGAAAAATCACTTATTTTCAGAAGGCCAATTCAAAAAACATATCATTTTAATTTTTATTTTAAAAACATAAACCCTGACTTAAATGCAAAGGAAACGATGACAAGACTTGTAGCCTTTGTATTTAGGCCTTCAATTTATTTTTCAACTTGAAAATATCGATTTTTTCGGCGTTTTTTTCGATTTTTCTTAGATTTACTACTTTAAATGGTCGCCAAATCTAAAGTTTTGTATCGATTTGAATTTTAAAAAATAAATTTTTTTCCACCTTGAAGAAACTTTTTCAACCAAACTTTTAATTATAATCGGGTTTTGTAAACTATCGTTTTTGTCAGTTTTCATGATTTAATGGCCATGATTTAAATCCACATGTAGTCTTCAATTTTGGTTCTTTTTTGACTTATAAGATCTCATATTTGTGTTTTACAAATATCTTTAATTTTATTTTGAAAAGTTCAGATTGGTTATGAACAAACGATGATATCACTCGTTAAAGGAATGTCTGTTTTGGAAAATTTGCAAAATAGCTTATTTTCAAGAGACTAATGCAAGAAAACATAAATTTTCCTTTTTGATTTTAGGAGAATAAACTCTTCCCTGAATGCATAAGATATGTACATCGAAAAAATTGAAACTCCCGTATTTATTTCATGATATTTATTTTTTTGAATTCTGAAACGAGGAATTTGCGGATGTAGAATTCCTCACGAATGAATTGCCAGACGAATTCATTGACGTGTTTCAACCGAGTGGGATCAGGACCTAGCAATGCAACAACAAGCCATTATGAAACCGATGGAGCCTGTTTTGAAGTCGATGTAGGCTGATTATGGAGACAATGGAGCCGTTTAATGAGCCAAGACTCGATATGAGAGAAACTACAAAAAGCTCATAAATTATAAATTAATTTATAATTTATAAATGGTGGCTATTAATGGCATCGAGCAAGCATGGTTCCACAGCCAGTCAATTACGAGATCCAGCCCGACATGAATCTAGAGCTTATCATGTATAAGCTTCAACACGATCCCATCCAAGTTTTAACCCAGCAGGATACTGAACCAGTCATACATCAGTTTCAACCCAACATGGATCCAGAGCCAGTCACCCATCCAAGTTTCAACCCAGAAAGATCGTGATTCGTTACCCATCAGTTTCAACCCAGCATAGATCCAGAGCCTGTCACACCAGTTTCAACCTAACATGAATGCCGAGACAATCACATCTGTGTTTCAACCCAACTTGAAGCTAGAACCAGGCATGAAGCCTGCAAATATCGCACCAAGAAAATATGGTACGAAAAGTAAAATATTTATAAAATAAATAATATACATTTGTATTCTGATTTAAGAATAAAAAAAAGATATCATTAAAGAAAATATATTTATTTTTTCTATTTCCTATACACAATCACATCTAATAACCAAGATTCTTCAACTTGAAAGAATTATTATGAAAAGGACGAATATAATTTTATTTAGAAACATAATAATAAATAATAGATTTTCTTTCCATTTTGAAAGAATTACTCTACATTGTAGTAGTAGTAGTAGTAGTAGTAGTAGTAGATAAACTTTATTGTTGTAAAGAAATAAATCTTGTTAACAAAGCACTATGCAGAACAAAAAGTTAAAAATAAATATAAACAAATTCAAACACAAAAAATTGCAACAATAAAAAACAAAACAATGAACACGTGATTAAAGTCAGTAATCAAAAAAGAGAGGATGAATAAACAATAAGTCCACATTTAACAAAACAGGTAACTAAAATAAAATAAAAGTCTACCAAATTAATTTAAAAGTCTACAGTCTAATAAAAAAAAGTAAAATAAGACAAAAATAGCCATAACATTATACTATTATACACATTTTGAAAGCACAAACACTAAGCACTTGCTTAAAATGGTCAGCAAAATATTCCTCCAGTGAATAATACGGTCGTGTCACAAGAAAGCCCTCAAGTTTTTTTCTAAGCAATCTATCATCCATATTTCTTATATTTTAGAGGAATGTTGTTCAGTGGCGTAACTAAGAGTATGTGCGCCCCCTCCCCCCTCCGCAGATTTTTAAAAGCGCTCTACTATTTTGTACCAGTCTTGATCCTTCGTATTTATTCATTTTCATCAAGAGACTTGAGGGCGCCCCTGGATTGGCTCCCCCCCCCCCCCCCCGCGGTGTTAGAGGGGTCGTTATTTACGCCACTGATGTTACACATTTGAATCTAATTCCCTTGACAATGTTTGTACCCCAGAATATCTGTCGGCCAACTTTTTATTTAATGTCATTATGTGTTCAGTAAATTTCAACTTATCGTCAATATGTATACCTAAAAATCTAGTCACTGACTTATTCTTTATAAAACGATTATTCAAAGTTAAACTACCATGGGTAAACTTGATGCTTAACACGTTGGTTTTAGTAAAATTAAAACTTAAACAATTTGCAGCACACCATTCATTCATTCTAATCAAGTTACACTCGGTAATATGTTTCAAATCACAGCCATTCTTTCCACGCCATATGCAAATAATGTAAATGTTCTTCGGATGTCAATCTTGGTTAGGTCATTTATATAGAAAAGAAAAAGCAGGCCCCCGAACAGAACCTTGTGGGACGCCACAACTTACAGAGGAAACACTGGAAAATTCATTGTACTTAACTTTTTGCTGCCTATTAAAAAGGTAGGAAGCAAACCAATTTAATGCCACTTCTCTAATACCATACAATTCAAGCCTACTCAAAACTACTTTGTGATTCACACAATCAAACTCTTTTGACAAGTCACAAAAGACCGCGGCTGCAACATCGCCCTCATTCAAACTGATGTAGTTTCTTTAAGAAAAAAAAAACTATATCCGTAGTGTTCTTTGAAGTCTGAAAACTAAACTGACATTCAGACAGAATGCTATGTGGGCTAAGAAAATTTGTTAATCTTCCTTTAACCAGTTTTTCAATTATTTAGAAACAATGGTCAGCAGAGATATTAGGCAAAAATTTGTCAGTTGACTCCGATCTCCACCCCTATATATTGGTATTACTGTAGTTGTCTTAAGGCGTGATGGAAATATGCCATTTAAGAATGATTTACAGCTCTAGACAATAAATGCAATGGAATGTCAGGCAAATTTTCAAACACCCTGATTGACATCTCATTTAAGTTAGACGAATTTTTATTTTTGCTATGATATTTTTTAGCTCGTTTACATCAGTGTCAAACAAAACAAAATAATTGGCTACAGAAATACCTTTAAATAAATCTAACGCGTTTTTTTTTTGTACATTAATTTTTGATGTTATACTAGTTGCCACTGAACAGTAAAAGCTATTCAAGGCATTCATGTCCGTGACTAACAGATCCTCCACCACACTATCCTTACCTCTTAAGCTATGAACTATATTCCAGCTTTCCTTGGCTTTATTTTTAAAACGATTAAAGAATAAATTATAAATGTTATATATAAAATCCTATTTAAACACGAATATTGTCCAAGTTGATATTTTAAACTTAATATTAAAAAACTACTAGAGTGTATGTATAAATGCAACTGAAGTATTAAATTCATTTATTTAAAATTTGAATTATTGCTAGGCCGATTACACATATTGTTTAGAAAGAATATTATTCTACATTGTAAAAACAAAATTATTAATTCTTTAAATCTTAATATATACAAAATCCTATTTATTTACAAGATTTCTTTATTTTAACTTAGAACTATTTAAACATGAATAATGTAAAATTTGATATTTTAAAATTAAACTTAATATTAAAAAAAAAATACTACAGCATATTAATAAATGCAAGTGAAATAAGTTGGTTTGTTACATATTGTACATGCTTGTGAAGAAGTTGTTATAAATATTTTAGTTTCACAAGTACTGCATTGCAGATCTTTTTCACAGCATATAAAGGATCATGTATAATGACCATTTACAAAGTTATGTTTCCCTTTGAACAATTTAGAGCATGTATATAGTAGCATTCGCATATGCACCACTAGAAGACGAAATAATAACCGCATATGATTGAAAAACACAAATTTCTCCTGTAAGATAAATAGGCGTCCATGCTTCACTTGCAGTTATTTTCATCACTTTCACTAAACTCCCTTTTCCGCATCCGTTTGGAACACCATTATCTTCTAACCCATCTTCATCTTCACTGTCGTCTTCAAAGTTATTTCCATCAATTATTATTAGAGAACATTTATATTAAAGTAATATTAATTTCTTTTACGTCGAATGTTGAAACATATTGAGGCTGTTTTATTGTTTTAGTTTTCTGCATAGACATAAAAGTTAAGTATATTTACTACCGATCTTATAAAAGAAAGTTGGCTGACACTTAAAAAAAGACAGAGGATTTTTAGATGAGTAGTACCTCTCTTTCTAACGGCGAAGCCAAGTATGATTCTCCCAAACATTATTGGCTGTATTCTTTTGAATAAATTATCACTGATCAAAGTAAAAAAAGTGAAACTGATAACTTCATGTTTTCTTGAATATGCATTTACTTGTCATTGGGTCGAAATGATCATGATTGCTTCAAGTGACAGAATTGAAAGTGATAATTACTCAAAAGAATATACCTATTGTAAATTGCCATTAGAAAAAGAGGCATTACTCATCGAAAACACTGTCTCTTTCTAAGAGTGAGCCAATTTGCTTGTACAGCATCGGTCATCTATATATTTAACTTTTATATCTACGGCTATTATCGATTTGTTTGGAAAAGTTACAAGGGAGACATGAGATTTAGGCACGGATTTCTGAACTAAATGGATGACAGGTGGTAATGGAGCTGTCAACGGAAAAATGTCCGGAGTATGCTCGGCGCCATTTTGGGTAAGAGTGACGTTTTGGCACGTCAAATTAACCGTCAAAAGTCAAAAATAGTGTCATTGTTGTTATTATTGTGAAATAATCTTTGTTTTTCCTTGGATTAAATTTATTTTAAATAACTTAATAACCAAGTAATGTGAACCAAGCCATCAGTCAAATATTTAGGTGTAAATATAGACCACAAAATTATCTTAAATTGGCACTTTAGAACTGTTAAACAAAAAATGTATACAAAGGGTCAAATACCTTAGGAGTCTAATACACAAAAAAAAAGGAATCTGAAGAAAAACAACTCATATATACAAAGCAATATACTGACTTTAATAGGAATACATACCTCCTATATACAGTAATTGCAGGAAGCCAGCACTCGTAAAACTTGAAACGGTAGAAACCTCTGCTCTATGTAGTATTACTCAAATCCATCGTCCTAGCTATCCACCAATCAATTATTGTATGAATTCACTTAACATCTAGCCGATTATTGTAAGACTTCCTGTCCTGACAAGTAAGTTTGAAAGAAAACATGAAACTTGACCGGTGATAGAGGAACTGAGTACGAGCAGGGGCCGGAACCATAGGCCAGCCTGAAGACCCCCATTAATGATACTATTCAACCCTTAATATACTTTTTTATTATTTTGTGAAGATTTGTAGGGGCTTGAAGACCAAACGTACTATAAATAAGCTTTTTATTCTGAAGGACCTCGTTTGTTGGCTTGTATGGTTCAAATTTATATGTCCTAATAAATTATAATCAATAATATTTATTTAATTGTAGTGTAGTATAGTGTTTAACACAGCCTAAGGAAGTAAAATGTTGTATTTAACATTATTTGAATATAAAATTGAATGTTACTTATTTTAATAAAAGTTTTAAATATCTTACAAATTGTTACTTCTCAATTTTTTTTATAAGTTGTGTTGATGAAAACAATTATGTTACACTTAACTGTTTAAAGTAAGTTATGGACATACGGACACAGGTGTTTATATTAAATCCATAATTAGAACTAGTCGTAGGAAAACAATTTTTAAGCAGCACGCTCATACTATTGAGATATGAACAAAATTTAGTGTAATAATTTTGTATGTCTATAATCTCAAATTTACTTGAAATTTGCGAAACATTCAACTTTCTAAGGAAATTTTAATTAGAAAATACTGAAAATAACGGGGTACTATCTAATTAATATTTCAACTGTTTTTTCAAAAAATAAAACGTTTTGAAGAAACGGTTCGTCAACATATTGCTTTTTTAAGAACTAGTTATTTTTAACAACCAAAAATATAATAAAAATTATTAATTTATTTTTACGATCGACCAATAGTATGACAAATATCCACACATAACAATCAATTGACACCAATTGGATTAGTTGAGTAAGGTTATAACGTAATACTGTCATTTTATCTCTTTCTACCATTCGTTTCGTTCAATTACTTATGTCGATGAAATTTCGGAAAGGAATGCAAATTGCTTCAAACCTTGTCAGTGGGAGGTAAACGATTACGTTTAGTCGTTATAATTTTTCAGTGGCGACAGCGTATTCATTGTTATTATAACTTCACCTTACCCAAAATGGCGCATAGCATGGTCCGGACATTTTCTGTGTATTTGACGATCAGTACATATACTTTATACGTGCGTGGATTTAGGTAGCTATTTGAAAAAATTTTTTTGTGGCTTCGTTGCTACAAAACTGTAACCATGAAATCTTCGAAGAAGACCAATTGTCATACGTGACATTTGTTTTTGACGTTAATGGTTTTTTAGTTGTTTGTGTTGAGTTGTTGAAGATGGCTGATTTGATATCGGTGCCTTTAAAAAAACCTAGCGATGTGGATGTTATTACGCCCTTAAAAAATTTGATACAATCCAGATATAGTACTGCTGATAATCCTGAGAACTGTACTGAGGCTGTAAACGAATTTTCTAAACTAAGAAACAATGCTATTTGGAAAGCTTTTGAAAAATATGAGAGTTCGCTAGAGATTATTTATGGGTATGATTCATCTTCTTTATTATTTTATTAAAGAATTAATTATTTCATTTCTGCTTGTTTTTAGATATTACGACCAATTAGTGGCTTTAGAAAGTAAAATACCAGCTCAGGAATTGCAAGTTCCATTTAAATGGAAAGATGCTTTTGATAGGGGCAATATCTTTGGACACAAAGCGAGTTTAAGTAAGTTCATCTTTGAACAAAATCCCAGATTAGTCATGTTTTATTAACCCACATGACTAGGACAATTTCTTGAATTAATTTGTCATTTTTTTTTGTTAATGACCAATGTTTCCATCATTTCCTGATGAAATAATCCGACAAAGTTTTTATTAAAAAACATAAGTAAATATTGGTGATTTTCAGGATTATTTTAGACTGTGCAAGTAAATTCAAACGATTCTGAAAAAATGTTTTGCTACAGTGTTTTATTGTTTGTAAAAAATTTCTTAATTTTTTTGCTAATTATCAAATATTAATTATTCTTACTTTTTTTACTATAAATAACCTACAAAAAAAAGCAGTCTAATGATTTGGAATTAAAGCTAGACTTGATTATAAAAAAAACAAACAGTTATAGGAAAAAAACACAAAAGTATCTACTTAATTTTTAATAGTAAATTGAAAATTTTGAAAAATAGGTACATAAATATAATTGAGGTCTATTTTATTTTTTATAATTGGTAGGATAAAAATGATATCATTAGTGCAGAATTCACCCCTGCCAACTGTGAATTGTGTTCTCTATTATTAACATTGGTAAGCTTAGGAATATGTAATTGTTTGACAAGACCCAAATTTTACCTATCCATCTTGCCTAGCAGTGAAAAAAGGAACTCTTCCCTGAAGCCCTACACAAGAGGTTTTAGAAATAGACTAGAATCTATAAAAAAACTTCATATTTGATGTATATATGGTCTGTGCCAATTAGCTCTCTGTCAAATACACTACTTGATAATTCATAAGATTTTTAAAAATATGGAAACTCGTATTCATAGTGCTCCTATTACCCTTTTACTAAAATTACTTGAAATACTGAATTGTTGCTAAAATCCAAATTTTGTACCTGTTACCTTTTGAAAAACACCTGCCTAGACCAAAATTGTAATTTTAGTCTTCTCCACAAAATTAAATTATTAATTCTTTAGCCTGGATTTTGTTTGAATTTTTGAAAATCCATATGAATGTATATGCAATTATATATAGTGTGTCCATGGATGGAGTTGACAAAAGCAAAAAAAAACCTTGTTTTCTTCTTGTTGAAAAAATAACTTTACCATAAAAAATTTTTAGATTTGATATACAGGATGTTAATCAATTAGGAAAACCTAGAAATGCTTCACAATTCAATAATCTTTTATTCTTTAATAATCATATTATTTAATGACATGAGTTTTGTCAAATGTCAAAGAAATACTGTTATTTATCATTTTAGATAAAATTTTTATGAAACAAAGTTGTTTATAACCTAAAATAAAGACTAAGTATGAAATTTAAAGTATGAATTTTGGAATTTTTTTTTTAATTTTAGAAATAGGAAAAATATTATTGATTTTATGATGAGAAGTTATTTTTAATAACAGCTTTGTTTATGTCAAAAATTAGTTTACCATATAAAAATCTAAGACCAGATTTACATGTTTTTAATTGAACTCAAATCATTTCATAAAACATTATTATTGTAAATTCAAATCAAACCAAATCTAAAACTTTATGGAGGAATGCATAAAAGAACAGGGTACATAAAATGATATTAACAACCCTGTCCTAAAATATAATACAATACATTATCTTAAAACTAGCCAATTTACACAAGTCAGTAATTAAAATAGTAGACAAAATAATTAAAAATATATACATTAAATCAATACGTTAAAATAAGAATATAAAAAAAAGGTCACGGTTACAGTGCAAGGTCAAAACAAGCAGAGATCAATGTTTCTATCAAAGTTATTATTTAAAATATACCTTTTAAGTTTAACCTTAATAGGTTCCACAGGATGTTTGTGAAAATCTGAAAGAATTTTTATTTTATGTTTCTTATCTTTATTTTAGGTTATAAGGAACTTTGTTCCCCACAGATTTTATTTAAAATAATTAATAATGGTACTTCTCTCTTGAAGAATTTTGAAGGTTTCCTAATTTGTTAACACTCAGTATATTCACTATAAAATGTTTATATAGTAAACTCATTTTTTGCCAAGCAGAACTTTTCATAAGGAATGACCTGTCTTCATAAAATCAATAATAAAGTTTTTTCCCTTTGTCAACTACATTCTTGTACATACTGTATATAAATTATAATAAAATTTTTATATTACCTGGCTTGGGTTAGTGTTAATCTAGCCTGGCAGTAAATTTTATCTGATTTAGAGATTATGAACCAAGTGGTAATTTTCTGGAAAACCCAAAAAAGTGGAGAATTTTGCTTCTCAGAAAAATATCAAGTAAATTTGATGGGAAAATAACCTGATCATAACTTACTACTTATATCTGATTTCTTAAAAAATATACTAGCGTTCAGTAATGGAAGTTAAAGTTAGTTGCAATTGACAAAAAATAATTAACTTACAAATACAGTGAAAAGATAGAACAATGTGCAATTGCATAACTAAGAGTATGTGCACCCCCTGCATATTTTTTAATGCGTCCTACTATTTTGCACCCTCTTATTACTATTTTTTTTCATCACTCTTATTCAGGAGAAAAGTGGCTACTCTATATAGGAAATTATTGATATACGGTGATGGGCAACTACTTATAAACAATATGAAAAAATAAAACTCAAAATATTTACAGATAATTAACATATAATTGTTTTTATTTAGTATTCAAACTAAATCACATTTGTTTTAAGGATAGTGTCGGTTATTGGACAACTAATTAAAAACGTTGATTTTGACAAAGAACCATTCTTGTACTTAAATATATGATTTAATATCTAATAAAAAGTCTAATATTTTGTTCAATAGCCTTTTTTCTGAATAATAGCCCTACATCTTCTACACACTGACTCAACTAATGCTGACATTTTATTTCATATGATTCATTTAGTCAAGGAGGTTAAAAGAATCCTGTTTTTTTTGGTGATATCAGTAGTTTTTACTTCAAATAATATGATTCGGGTGATCCCAAATTGTGCGCCATCTGAAACAGAGTTATAGCGCATTTCAAAGCCAAACATCTCCATTAATAACAATGTAAGCAAAAAACTTTATACATGATACAAGATATCTTTCATCATTTATGAGATTAATTTGAAATTTTGACAGGATTTTCTCAGCTATATTTAGCAGTCAAATACACAGGATTTTTTAAAATTTATATATATATATATATATATATATATATATATATATATATATATATATATATATATATATATATATATATATATGTATATATATATGTATATATATATATAATATAATATAATATAAAAACTATTATTGGCCCTAAGAATATTTTGGTATTGGGTGATCAAATGATCAAAAACTTGGATAAACATTTGCGACGTGTGTATGGTGATGAGGACACTAAAATTCAAGCTTTTGTTAAACCTTATGCTAGGCAGGAAAATGTTTTGGAAGACATAGTAAACCTAACAAAATATTTCACCAAATATGATTTTGTGATAATTGGATGTGGAACCAATGATTTATCATGTGGCAAATATCCACGAATGCGTAAAATAAATAAAATACTTAAAGATTGTATGCATACAAATCTTCTGTTTCTCTCAACGAAGTCAGCGAATAAAAGATATCTCCAACGAGTTGAAATGTCTAATAAAAAACTCTGTAATTTTTTAACTTTTGCAAACAGGTTTACTGAAAATTGTGTAGGGTATGTTAATGTATGTGATGATTTTAATAATAAATTGAGTAATTTTGATGTTTCTCGGTTACTGTATAGCACCATTTTGGAAGCAGCCTCAATAAAATGTAAAGTAAAAAATTTAATACACATTGCTGTATCTGGTGTTGCTAGTGATCGAGTAGCATTAAATATAAACTCTGAGTCTGAGAGTATGCTAGATAGTAGTGGTATAGTGGTATGAAAAATAGTTATATTCAAGCAAATGATGAATCTAGACTAGATAATAATATTACGAATGTTAGTAACCTGAATGATGAGCCAACTGATACTGATGGTTCAAATTTTCTAAAGGACATCAATCAACTGCCAATCACTTAGGTTCAATGAGAATATATTATCAAAATTGTAGGGGCGTTAAAACTAAACTAGAAATATTAAGACTTAACATGTTAAATAATAGCGCAGATATAATTGCCTTAACTGAGACTTGGCTGAATAGTACTGTTTATAATAGTGAGTTTAATTGTGGTATGAATATATTTAGGAAAGACAGAAATCAGATAGAGACGGGAAAAAAGGAAGGTGGTGGTGTCTTACTGGCAGTCAATAGGAAATTTTCTGTGAAGGAATATAACATATTTGACAATGAACAAGAAGCACTGTGTGTGAAACTAACTGTAAATCAAAAGAAATGTATTTATATAGTAGTTGTATATTTTGTACCTAATAGTAATTTGAATACTTATAGGAAATTTTATACTTGTATTGAGTCTAATTTTTTAAACTGTGATTGTATAATTTTGGGTGATTTTAATTTGCCTGACCTTGTTTTGAATCTTCCCAGTGAGCGTGTATGTGATTTTAAAAGTTTTTTATCCTTTACAAACCTTTTACAAATGAATTATGTTCGTAATGTAAATAATGTTATCTTGGATTTGGTACAGCCGCCATTTGCAGGATTGCAAAGTAGAAAATGATGATGACCCATTGTTACCGCTGGATCGACATCATCCGGCATTGTTATTGGAATTAAATCTCTGTTATGAATTGACTAAATGTGAGCAAGTTCCCAGTGCTAAATTTAACTTTAAAAAAGCTGATTTTGGCACTATGTATAGACTAGTTAAAAATCAAAATTGGAACATTATATATGAGTGTTGTGATATTGATACTGTCATAACTCAGTTTTACAGAGTATTTTATAATATTTTTGTACAATGTGTTCCAATATCAACACAGATAGGTAGAACTTTTCCAGTGTGGTATAATAATGACATAATTAAATTAATTAAGGATAAAGAAAAATATTTTAGAAAGTACAAAAAATCCAAAAGTCTTTTTTGGTATAATAAATACAAATCTAGTAGACAGAATATTAAAAATAAAGTAAAGGCAGCACACTCGGAGTATTTGGCACGGGTTCAGTTGAGTCTAAGAAATAATCCCAAGTATTTTTGGTCGTATGTTAAAAGTCTAAGAGGTGAGGGTGATATTCCTGCAGAAATCTCTTATAATATTTTCTATTCGGGTGCAGGGGGTATTGCAGATGCATTTGCGCTTTATTTTGGTAATGTATTTAGTGCTGCAGAGGTGATGGA
The DNA here is from genome assembly GCA_034092305.1 of Diaprepes abbreviatus. Taxonomy (NCBI): domain Eukaryota; kingdom Metazoa; phylum Arthropoda; class Insecta; order Coleoptera; family Curculionidae; genus Diaprepes; species Diaprepes abbreviatus. The sequence continues at coordinate 21,848,806 of JASJET010000031.1, forward strand.
ATGCAGTGGGGGTATATCTAAAAATCATTTTTGTGACTATCCCATAGATAAAACTGAAGTACGCTGTGCTCTTCAAAAGTTAAAGGGTAACAGAGCTATTGGACCAGATGGGTTGCCTGGCTATGTTATAAAGGGCTGTAGCAAATCTCTGTTAGAACCTTTACTATATATATTTAACCTTTCACTTAAAACAGCAACATATCCTACAGAATGGCGTATTACAAAGGTTATACCTACTTTCAAAGGAGGGGTAAAGCACGAAGTAACTAATTATAGGCCTATTAGCATAGTAAATGCAACGTCAAAGTTATTTGAAATAGTGATTTTTAACAGAATATATGATGAAGTAAAGCATAGTATATCTGAGTGTCAACATGGATTCTTACCAAATAAGTCAACATTAACTAACTTAATTACTTTTACACAATACATTCATAACTCTTTTAATAAAAAAGCACAAGTTGATGTAATCTACACGGATATGGCAAAGGCATTTGACAGAGTAAAACATACCCTTATAATACAATCTCTTAAGCAACTGAATGTTACAGAGAATCTGATAAATATTATTGTCTCTTACCTGACTGGTAGAAAGCAGTACGTTGAAATAAAAGGGGCCAAATCATATGTATATAGAAGTACTTCTGGTGTTCCTCAGGGGTCTAATTTGGGACCTCTTTTATTCTTAATTGCCTTTAATAATATATGTAACGTGATCAAACACTCAAAAGCATTACTGTTTGCAGACGACTTTAAACTTTTTAGGGAAGTATTGACTGCTGATGATTGTGACTGTTTACAGCAGGATCTGATGATGTTGTTGAGTGGTGTCGAGTAAACGGTTTTTGTCTTAATGACAACAAGTGCTCGTCAATGTCCTTTGCTCTGAATAAGAATGTTTTAAATCAAGCCTATTCTATTAATGATATAGTGTTAAAACGGACTTCTTGTCAGAAGGATTTGGGAGTATTGTTTGATAGTTCATTGAATTTCAATGAGCATATAATAAATAAAATTAATGAAGCTCACAAGATAATGGGTTTCATCATCAGATCTACTAGACATTTTGATGTCGATGTTTGCATGACACTTTTTGACAGTCTTGTACTGCCAAAACTGGAATACTGTAGTATAATATGGTCACCACAATATGAAGTGTGGAGTAGAATCATAGAACGTGTCCAGCGGAAGTTTTTAAAGTATATGTTTTTTAAAAAATTTGGATACTATCCTATTCAGGGTTATAATAACCTGGATTTATTGAATATATTTAACAGACTTTCATTGGAAAACAGACGTATAAAAATATGTTTGGTATATATATTCAAGATCTTAAAAAATAAAATAAATAATCCAGACCTATTGCTGCAACTTCCATTTGTGGTAAATAAGGGTGGAACAAGACAAAGACCAACATTTTATCTAGAATTTCCTAGAACAAATACTTACAAAAATTCGCCCCTATACAAAATGTGTAATTATTTTAATACATACGTTAGTGATGTAGATTTAAGTAGTATTACTTTACGTAGATATAAGGATATTCTTGACCATAAATTGTTGGATTCTCAGGCTCAGATGTAATATTGACAATAATTTTAACTAGTAATGTTAGTTTAATGTTTTTAATTTTAAGAAAGGTATCTGTAACTGGCTTAACTGCTTTGGATGCTGTATTCAATAAATAAATAAAAATAAATAAACAATATAATATAATATAATATAAAATCTTAGGTAGTTGACAGTTACTATGTAAACTATAAATGTCTCTTTTGAGACTGCGACCTTTTCAAATAATCTTAAAATTTCCATCCCCTATGTAAAGGCGGCGAACTGAACGATCCAGCTAATTACAGACCTATCTCACTCTTACCATCTTTGTCTAAGATCATTGAGATGCTAGCTAACGAAATAATGATAACTTTTCTAACTAAACACAACATTTTGAGTAAATGTCAGTTTCGATTTTGAGAGGGAACAAGCACATTTTCCTTCCTGGAGGATCCCATTTGAGTCTAAATGTGGTGATGTTGCCGCTGCAGTGTTTTGCGATTTCTCCAATGCGTTTGATTGCGTTAATCATGGGGTATTGTTAGTGAGCTATTCAACTATGAATTCAGAGGTGTTGCTCTGCGTGGGTTTCAAACATTCTTGTCGGGTAGGAGGCAGGTTGTTGAGTCGATAGGTCTTTTGTCTGATGCATGTCAGGTGAGCCATAGAGTTCCACAGAGTTCTGTGCTTGGCTCTATTCTATTTCTTCTTTATATAAATGACCAAGAGACAAAGAGGTCGTCTCACAATCTTTGCTGATGACATAACGATTCTATATTCTCATAAAAAGCAAGAATTGTTAGGGTATTGGCGGGCCTGTCTTTACGGGAGGATTGCAATATGTCAAAAAATATCTGCCGCAACTGGCTCCCTATGGCACATTTGAAGTTTTAAATGGTAGCTTGTTTTATTGTAATTGAGATTTGTATGTGTGCAATTAAATGTGAAAATATCGGTGTGATTTAATTGAAAATAATGCGATTGTGCATGGTATACTGTAAAGATGTAAATTATTTCAACCTGCTTTACTGCTAACTGCCAGGATTTTAATCAGTTTTAACGACTAGTTTTAATCGATCGTGTCGGAGGATTTATTAAAAATTAAATAATGGTGTGATGCTAATCTTTTATCTCTAAATGTAAATAAAATTAAGTTGTTGAACTTTTAGTTTGTTTGCTCAGACCAAATGATGATTGGGGATGAGCAGTTAGAGAAGAATAATTAACAGATTTGTTCAAATATTCATCGATGATCAGTTGAGGTTTCATAACCATATTTTGGCTTTGAGAAGGAGGCTAGCCAAGGGGTGTTATGATGTTAGGGTTGTAGCAAGTAAACTGTGACCAGAGACTGCAAGATTGGTGTATTTTTCTCTTGTTGAGAACCACTTGCGTTACAGAGTTACATTTTGGGGTTATTGCAGCCAATATCACTTTAATTCCATTTTTATTTTACAAAAAGAGAAATTAGGTGTGTGTGCCGAAAAACCCTTAGAGAGTCTTGTAGGCCCTTGTTTACATTAGAAACAACTTGCTTAATATATAAAAAAACTCAGAAAGAATCTTAATAGCCTTTGTTCTAGTAACCCCTATAATACCAGACAAAATTTTGACATTCCAATACTTATTCTGAAAGCGGAATTATCTAGGAACTCCCTAATTAATTTATTAAGATTTTTAATCATCTCCCAAATAGTATTAGGGCTGAACAAACACTTATAGGCTTCAGAAGGTCTGTTACATCACTCTTTAAGAATAGAGCCTTTTATAACCTGACAGAATATTTTGGGAGTGGCTGGGAATAGACTTGTTTTGTCTTATTTCTCTTTGTTGACACTGACTTTGATACCTTTTAATCTTTAGTTTTTTTAGGGAATTGTGATAATTTATTTGTATAGGTTCTAAATTTCTTTCTTTTATATACAATAATTTAAATTTAAATGAGCTTTGCCCGCAAATACTTTGTATTTATGACAATAAAACATGTTTTGATTTGGTTTGATATAATGTTAACAAAAATTTTTGTCTGATTGCTGTAGGTCCAACCAGAGTGAGGTAATCTTGCCCACCATTTACATTATATTATTGAATCGAAGGTGGTGATACTTGATCAGCAATAGTTAGGGCTCATCGGGTCCTTTACATCCCACGATGGTTGCAGGTCATTTGAGACCGATTGCCTTTGCGAATCCAAACAGCCTCATTGATTGAACTCGCCTAATGGCTTCCAATGAGAAAATTGTATCTTCGAAATGGGTCTGCCTCAGTCCTTTTAGTGTTAGTACTCTCTGAGAACATGGTCAACAGTTTCATCCTCCTCCAGACGTTAGTTTATTGCTTGTTGATCTAATTCTTTACCAATATCCACCTATCATCTACCTGCATGGTATCTGGGTAGCATTGTCTGTTTACTAGTACTATGAGGATGATGTTTGTGAGCCTTTGTCAAGGATGTTTCGACTTTTCTCTGCAGAGTTTCAATGTCAGTCCTGCTGCATATCACAATTCCAAAAGAATAGCCTAAAGCATAGTTTTTTACTCTTTAGATTAGTTCGCAGTATCTGACGTACCCGTTTTATGAATCCGTTTGTTAATTCGGTCTTCATAGTTCAATAGTTCTGTGCGCCTGTTTCATGCCCAAGTACTTATACGCCTGTTCCGCCGTCATTGCCGGAATAACGTGATCGTTCCGCATCTCAAATGCTCCCGGTGGTATGTTTCCTCTATAATAAAATACTCTTATTATAATGTGGATTTTACCAAAGTTTTGTTTTATTTTAATAGTAAAGTTTTGCCACGTTTTCTTACAGTTTTATTTATTTAGAACTTAACTAGCCGCCTGAAAGTCGAATGAAAAAAAAAAGATTTAAAAGAAAGATAACCCTCCCTCACATAGGGAAAGGGTTATCCAGTATATATTTTACAATAACTGACTTTTTTATAATTTCAGCCATTCCATCATTAAGCTATGAGAAAGTTTGTATTCTGTTTAATATTGCTGCTCTACAGAGTGCAGTTGCAGCTGCTCAAAGTGTCGATAACGACGATGGACTCAAATTAGCTGCTAAACTTTTACAAGTAAGTGTAAACATAATATGTTTGTATATTTTTTTTGGAATCGATCTGGACATTCTTAGTAAAACTAAAAAAAAACTTATTTTTTATCATCGTTTCGTCTTTAATACTTATCTTTTGGGCACTGAAAGAGACAACAAGCGTATAGTGTATATAGTAAAATATATTACTTATTTAATTAATACAATGTTAAAAAAAATTACCAGACATTTAAACAAAAGACACATTTTTTCCACAGGTAATTATAATATTTTTAATCTTTTAAAAATCATAGAGAAGTTATATGACCGAGGGTTTATACCTGCAACCTGCAGAAGAGCACAATTTCTATTACACGAAATGTGAGGAAATCCTTGTAACACAGTTTTTTTGGTCAATAAATACCCTAAATGTAGTACTACTACTGGAAGCTGATCTTAAACTAAAACACCTTGACCTTTCCTTCCCCTTATAAGGAAAATTTATATTTTTTGGATTTGCCTTTGTTAAATGTTAAATTTTCATTTGATTTATTTCAGCAAGCAGCTGGTATTTATAGCCACCTAAAATCAACTGTTATGCTATCTATTCAACACGATCCTACACCTGATTTGAACCCAGATACTCTAGGTGCTTTGTCACAACTGATGCTAGCACAAGCTCAAGAAACATTTGTGCAAAAGGCTATGCATGGTAAGTACAAGTTTTTAAGATTTTCTGTTTTTTTGTTTTATTTCGGTACATGAAGTGTGGCTATAAAATAACGAGATTGATGCTTCTACAGAAGAAGTACGAATGCGTCAAGAACTAATGACCGACAGCTGTGTAGCGTGACTCGTTCTCTTTCGAATGCGGGCTTCGATTGTATAAGAGTTGTTTTTTTTTTGTTTTGCCGAAAAAATGATAAGTGTAATAATAGAGCACCGAATTGTTGTGAAATTTCACATGAAACGTTGAAAAACCGCTAGTGAAACTTATCTATTATTAATACAATCAATGTGTATCACTTGCGCGAGTTAAAGAGTTTCCAAGATGGCCGAGTAGACGTTGAACATGATTTACACCTGGGTCATCCTTCGCCAAAATCCTGTAATTTTTATAAACATCTGTCATAAAAACTTGGCTTAAAATCCTGTAATTTTTATAAACATCTGTCATACTTTTAGCATATCTAACACTATTCTAGTGTACAGCTCTGAAATTATAAAGTTAGGTCACTATTTTCCATTCCGGCACTGTCAACTTTTTGCAATATTTTATAATTATTTCATATAAATATTTTATTTTCATTACAATAAATTATTATAGGAAGAAAATTAAAATATTTTTTTATTAATTTTAATCTTTTCCTTCTCTTTTAGACAATATGAAAGATTTAATTGTTGCAAAGCTAGCTGCTCAAGCTGATGATCTTTACGCAGAATGTTTAAAAACTTTTCAGAGAGAAAATTTAAGGAACATTTGGGATAAGGATTGGATACCCATGGTAAGATTGGATATGTTGTAGTTGAGGGAGTTATTTTCTTATTGTCAAAAAATTAAGTTTTTAATATATTTTTTGTTTTGATTGCTTTGAATGGTTTATGATGTTTTAGATTGGGGGTAAACAAGCTGCATTTGCTGCTATAGCAGAATTGTATCAGAGTTTGGTCTGTAGAGAGAAGAAGGCAGTAGGGGAAGAAATTGCACGATTAAGGGTAAGTTTATTTAAACATTTTATTAATGAGAGTTTAAATTCCTAAAGATTTGTGATAAAACGTTCTTAAAATTTCAGTTTTGTATTATATAAAAATCTAAACTGACGGTTTTTTGTATTTTTCTACTGCCTTTTTATTTTCGAATTTATTCCAGTGTTTAAGAAGTTCAATTAATAAATAAAATTAAACCTTTTGTTTAGAAATCTGTAGAACTCTTTAAAGCTGCACAATCGAGGTCAGGCAGAAGTTTGTTCGCCGATCTGTTGAATAAAGCCGAACGAAACCTAGCTGAAGTAGAAAAGGATAATGATTTTATTTATCATGAAAGAATTCCAGATCACAAGGCTTTGGATCCAATTGGAAAAGCCCAGTTGGCTAAACTGTTGCCAGTTCAGGAAAGAATGTCACAAAGCTTCAAAGGTAATGATATTTTGGAATGATTGAATCTAAAACCAACTTTTTCATTTCCTTTCAATAGTAGTGGAAGTACTTAACAATATTAAAGTTCTACATGGATTATTCTATAGTCACACAAAAAATGCGCCGCTGGCGTAAAATGTGTTTTGGCCTTTTAGTAACTGCCATTTCAGGTTCACATTTTTTATATAGCAGATAATTTTAGTTATAAATTGATTTTATGTTATACAATACTACAGATATGAGTCATTTTGATCGGGAAAAACCATAGCTCTTACAGATAAAAATTTAAACAAAATTACCCTATTTCATAGGCATGCCGCAATTTAATTATCTTTATTTATTTATTTATTTATCCATACACGGGACAGGCCCATTTGCACAAAAGTACTAATTACAATAATCACAGTCTATAGTTAAAATGTAGATTACAAGAAAAATCAAATAATAAACAAACAATTAACCAATCACAATTTAGAGAAGTTACATCTAGATTTATTACAAATATACAAATTCAGACAATCAATTGTAAAGTCTTTTTAAAACAAACTAATCTATTTAGAGAAATATCAAATAAATCCCCATGAGACTCGTTTCCATTTCTCATAATACGGTGGACTGGCGAGTTTTCTCCATACGTTGTTCAATGTTGCATCAATTGGAACATATATTTGAAACAATTCAGTAAGTTCTGGGCTATTAATGAACCCATTCAGAATCTTGTAAGAAAACACAATATCATAATTTTCCCTTCGTTTTGCTATACTATTCAAATTTAACTCCAATTCTAAGCTTTTATAATTGATATTTTCCTTTGGTATATGCTTTTTAAAGGCTATATAACGTAATAATTTCCTATGGACTGAATCAAGCTGATTAATATAGACCTGATAATAATGACTCCAGACATTGGTACAATTTCCCAAATGTGGTTTTACAAAACGGGTATATAATATTTCGATAGCATTGACGTTATTAAGAGCCTTATTACGGCAACCATCAACATGCTGAGCAAAAGTAAATTTGTTATCAAAGAGAACCCCAAGATCCCGAATAAGTTTAACACTCTCGATTTTATAATTGTTCAAACAATAGTTATTCTCTTTAAAAATGGTTGACTTGGAATATTGTATATATTTACATTTCTCAACATTCAAAACCCATTTGTTTACATTGCACCACCTCGAAAATCTATTAATGTCATTCTGTAAATAGCACACATCCTCAGCATTACATGTCATTTTAAAAAATTTTAAGTTATCAGCATATAATACATAATTTGAATGCAAAAAACATGATCCAATATCATTAATATATATATATATATATATATATATATATATATATATATATATATATATATATATATATATATATATATATTGAATAATAGTGATTCAAGATGTTCCCGCTGCGGTACCCCAGAAGTAACAGTTATTGGTTTTGAAAAATAATTATTTATTTTAACTATCTGATACCTGTCCGAGATATATGATTTCATCCACTGCAAAAATAAGCCTTTTATACCATATCTAGTCAATTTACATAACAAAACTTCTTGATTCAATTTACCGAAAGCCTTTGAAAGATCTGTGTAAATGGAGTCAACAACTTGACCATCTTCCAAAGATTCTGTTATATATTCAGTATATGTTAGCAAATTTGTTACTATTGATCTCCCCTTACTAAAACCATGCTGGCGTGTTATAATTATGTTTTGGAAAGTACTATCAAGAAAGTCAGTTATAATTGATTCCATAATTTTTGGTATAAGTGAAATTTTAGATATTGGTCTATAATTCGACACACAATCTCTTTAACCAGCATTTGTGAAAATTGGACTCAGAAAGGACGCTTTCCAGCATTAGGGATTGTTCCACTAGTTAAAGAATTATTAAAAATTAGCCATAGTGGTCTAGCTAGTGAAAAAGAACAGTTCGTAGAAATTTGGGAGACAATCCATCTGGCCCGGGGCCCTTTATTAAGTCACTATTATCCAACTTTTCAAGAATATTTGAAATATTAAATTTAAAACAGAAAATGTTTAAATCAGCCAGGTCAGAGAACTTCTCCTCAAAACCGTTTATCTGATCATTCTGTTTTCCAGCATATACAGATGCAAAGTGATCTTTAAAAACATTAACAATTTCAAATTCATTTGTTAATTGTATATTATTGTAGGTCATAACATGAGGAATACCACCTTGTTCCTTCTTCCTATTAATATATGATCAAAAATTTCTATAATGTCTATGTATTCCAGCTTCAACATCTCGAATATACTCCTTATAACATTTACTAGAGAGATCCTTACATTGAGTGCGCAATTCACAAAACTTACCGTAATCATCTATAGATTAAGTAGATTTATATTGTTTATGTAACTCTTTTTTTCTTTGTAATGCAGTCTCTAAGTTCGGGAGAAACCATTTTGGAAAGTAAAAATTATTTCTAATAATTATTCTATGAACATACATATTCAAACATTGATCCAAAATATAGTAAAATCTTTCAACCGCTAAATTAACATCACAATTTAAAATCTGGTCCCAGCTGACATTAATCAAAACTCTTTGATCATTATATACAATTATTGAAATTAAAAACACTTTCTACTGAGTTAATAGGAATGAACTTATCACAGAAAGAGTGCTTCAAAACCAAGGCAAGGTGGTGACTATCACAGGGTAATAATATATCACAGGCACATTCAATTATCACATTTGAATTGTTGCTAGAAACTAAATCTAAAAGTATCTCATTTGTATTAGTGATATTATTAATTTGATATAAATTGCAATAAGGAACAGAAGCTGTCTGTTGGTCGCCAGCTGCATTGTTTCTTTGAGCTTTACAATTATATTCGATGGTATCCAAGAAAAAAACAGTTCTGGTAGATTATAGTCCCCTAAAACATAGACATTTTCATCCTGCATGGACACAAAATGTTCCATTACATCACAATGGCACTCATATTCAATAGGTGCACAGTTTGAAGGAAAGTACACCAGACCAAACAGAATGTTCTGATTATTAAGTGAGACCACTATCCATAGTTCTTCATGACGATATGATTCTGAGTCTATTATTAGTTCTGTTGTTTTAATGTTATTCTTGATAGCGAAAAGCACACCTCCACCTCTACTCTTACCAGTCACCTCTAAATCCCGATCTTTTCTAAAGATAGTACAATTGTTCAGCCCTAACTCCGCATTTATATATTCTTTGGTTAACCATGTTTCTGTAAGTGCAATAACGTCATAATTGCTTGACACAACATTTAATGAAAGATCGGTAAGTTTTGTTCGAAGGCCTCTAACATTTTGATAATAAATATTAAGTTTGTTTGGTAACTGGTTTTGAAATCCTGAATTTGTACACCTTATATACAACTTCTAAAATATTGAAGTTCTGCTATTTTATTTAATTAGAATTTTGAATGCGTCAACGTAGTCGCGGTTCGTCATTTTAAAATACATAGATTGTATATTGTAGGCTTGCTGAAGTAAATTGCAACTTTTATTACAATAAAAATAACACTTAGTGACGGCTGGGGCGGGACATCTCTGGCTGTGCGAAATCTAAAAACATCAAAAAAATTATTGCGATAAGATAGTATATTTATAACCTAGCTTTATGGAATACAGTAAAATTTTTTTTTGATACAAATTTTTTCAAAAGAAGCTGTGCTATAATCAACTTTAATTTTTTTCAATAGTGACTCTCTAATTTTTTGCACACCTTTAGACTCCCTGCAAAATTCTCAACATTTTTTTCTATTTCATGTCTTATACCTATGTGTAACTGTTTTTGATATATTGACACTTAAAACTCTAAACGAAGTAGTAACAACAGTTAATTTATCATTTTATGAAATGTTGAAAATGCCTTCCATTGTTAATTTCTGCTCAATCTGTCGATTGTGAAATTGGTGGATATTTTTCTTGAAATAACTGACAGAATTCTTCTTGGGTTCTTACCCCTATCGCCACATCCTATCATCATAGGAATTTCAACCCTTTGTGCCTCAGTAAATTTTATTTTCAGTTAAAATTCACTCAAAATGGTACAATTTAACAAAATATGGCAAAGGAATCTGTTACTCTGGTAAATAATTATTGTATTTTATTTCGAGTTTTAACTGTGGATAAATCGAGTTACATTTATGTATAGGATATGTAATAAAAAAATGTTCACAATTTTGCAGGAGGTCTAAAGGTGTATAAAAAATTGGAGATCACTATTTAAAAAATCAAAGTTGAATGTAGCACAGCTCCTTTTGAGTCATCCTGTAAAATTTAAGATATTGAAAAAAATTCTTACCAAAAAACAAAGTCGACTTATTCGAACGATTTTTCGGAAAACCCAACATTTTTTAAATAATGAATTTATTCCAGACTTTACGTCCTTATTGTATTTTTAAAAAAATCACAAAAACAAACTCTTCACTTGCACTAGAGGAATTTTTTAATTTGCCAGGGAGAGCGAGCCTCACAGCCCTTCTGTACCAGTCGCCGACGCGTCAATGCCAACATAAAGTAATTGAATTTCACCCATAGAAAATGCTGATTATTTTAATCAATTATCAAATAAATTAATTATAACTTGGAATACCAGCCCTAAATCTCATTTATAGTTTATAAAGGGTCTATGGGATAAATCTAAATTAAAAAATTAATGAACAACTTAGCTCACAGTCCTAACATGTCTTACATTGTTCATATGTAAAGCTCTGTTAAAAATCTTTTATTGATGTGTAAAACTTGTATTTTAAGACGTTGCCTGAAGAAACGCATGATTTTTTTGATGAAATGTTACACAAAAATCTTTTATTGGTATCTTTTTATATGTACATCGATTATCATTCATTATGAATGGTATTTAAAAATATTTAAAATCTGTGGGTTATATGTAGAGCAGCTGCTTCTATGACGAACGTAACTGGTCGTAAAAATTGTAATGGTAGAGGTGATGTAAAAAAAAAAATTTTTTCATGTTAAGAAACGTATAATCTTCAATGTAGCATAGTCAGAAATTAAATACACTTTTTAACAAATGAGATCAATATGAAAAAAAAATATGCTACTTTTTACGTAATGTTATCAGAAAAATCTGTGCAAAATTTGAACAAAATCGTCTGGATAGTTTTTGAAATATTTGTTCCATTGATATGAAATAAAAAATAGAAAAACGCAAAACAAAAAAAAAACATTCGTTGACTACCGAGACTAAAGTTATAGAACAGCTAGGTATGAATCAGTTCTATATATGCCATCTATATTTTAATAATTTTAGACCGAGAAGGGTCTTATTCCTAACGATAATAAACCTTTTAACAAAAATCTGGAGTTTTTCTAATCGAACGTTCATCACTACCTGTAACGAAGAATTAGATGCCAACCCCGCTGATTTAAAATTGCTGTAACTCAGGGCCAGTTATTGATCACCATAAAAATATATATTTTTTTTTAAATGACAGTAATAGTTGTTTTTAACTATTTAAAATACTTTTACCATTAAAGATATTTAAAATATTTTGTTTAACCTATTTTTAGATCTGTTCACCAGTTTAGTGCCCGTTGCTGTTCATCAGGCATTGGCATCTTACGATTTAAGAAAAACTGAGATAGTCAACACAGAAATTACAAAATTAAGAGAATCGACGCAAGAATTAAATGGGTAGGTGGATTTAAGTAAAAACATTTACGTTTATTCATTGGTTTTTAAAAATTTGTATTTATGTTTAATGGTATGTGCACCAAATATTTTTGCATCAAGAAAATTAGTCTGTTTCTACCACGTTTTTATTAACTCGCTTTCTTTTCTGTCTGTTTGTTTGTCTTCTTGTTGAGCTAGGGACTTGAAACTTTAAACTTAGCTCAGAACTAGATGACAATGCAATATTATAACCTTGCAACTGACCTTGAACTTATATTTCGAGGCCATTTCAAGATCAACTTTACTTCCGATTATCCAACCAAGCTAAAATCTTGTACACATATATAAACCCAACGACACTGCGATATTGTGGCCTTAAAACTGACCTTAAACGTGTATATCAAGGTCATTTGAAAGTTATCTCCCCTGCCGATTATCCAGTCAAGCTGAAATTTGGTACACATATATTAACCCTATGACAATGTAATATTATGAGCATGAACGATATATTTCAAGGTCAACTTCACTATAATTCAAGGCCATTTTTAAGCCAATTAACTTCCGATTATCTAATCAAGCTGGAATTTGGTAAATATATAAAGGGTTTTCCAATAAGAGTATTCACAAATATTGACAGTATGGCAACATCGTAAGTGGATAAAATTTGGGCAGCGTGTCTCTATAAACTAGTACAATTTTCATCATGGAACGATACACAATACAAGAGCGTATTCAAGTTTTTAAAACTTATGAAAATGAGTCTTCTCGAAAACAAACATACAGACAACTTCAGATTTTGTTAATGCGAATAATCGTCCATCGGAGAAGAGTATTTACAGAATGGTGTAAAAATTTGAGGAAACTGGGTCCGTTACAGATATACAGACACCCGTCGAGTCCGCTCAGCTGAAAACATTATCAGGATCAGAGAAAGTGTAAACAAAAATCCGAAAAGTCTATTTCTCAACGTTCGCAGCAACTAGGCCTTACGCAAACATCAACCTGGCGTATTCTAAGAAAGGATTTGGCTCTTAAACCGTATAAAATCCATCTGATGCAGATGATTATAGGCAGCGACGTGAGTTTATTTTATCAAAAAATCATTTTTACCGACGAGGCACATTTTCATCTTTCGGGTTACGTCAACAAACAAAACTGCCGAATTTGCAGTGATGAAAATCCAAGGGAAATTGAGGAAAATCCTATGCATAGTCAACGTGTAACAGTTTGGTGTGATTATTGGGCACGGGGCATTATTAGGCCATTTTTTTTCGAAAACGAAGAAGGACAAGCCTTTACGGTAAATGGCGAATGTTACACGACTTTTTAGGGCAGAATTAGAATATATTGATCTAGATAGTATGTGGTTTCAACAGAACGGCGCAACGTGCCAGACGGCCCGGGAGACAATGGCCCTTTTGCAAACCAAATTTGGGGACAGAGTCTTTTCCAAAAATGGTAACACCAATTGGCCGCCGAGATCTTGTCACTTGACTCTACTTGATTATTTTCTGTGGAACTACGTGAAAAGCAAGGTGTATGTCAACCATCCACAAACAATTTCCTATTTAAAGAATGATATTAGGCGCGTAATTAGTGCTTAGAGGTTATTCAAAATTTAGATAAAAGAATTATTGCCTGTTGAAGAAGCAGAGGGGGTCATTTGGCTGACATTATTTTTCACATATAATTGTACACATCTGTACTGTAAAAATAAAACAGATTTGTTAAATAAATCGTGTTTTATTTGTAGAAAACAACGGGACACTCTTATCGGAAAACCTTTTATAAATTCCATAGCAATGCAATATTATGACTTTGAAACTGATTTCGAACATGTTTCAAGGTCAACCTTTTTATTAAGTTTTTATTAACTCGCTTTCTTGTTTGTCTCTTTGTCCGTTCAATACAAATTTTGCAGTCGATTTTAAACTAACTTCCCGATGAGCTAGAGACCTGAAACTTTAAACATAGCTCATAACTGAATTACAGTATGATATTAACTCGCTTGTCTGTATCTTTTATTTATTTATTTGTTCAAACATTATCTACAGCTTGAACCTTTTACAGATACCAGTCTTAATAACCATTTAATTACATATCAATACTATATTTAAAAAAAAACCTTACTTACCACACTTCTGTAGAATCACGTACGTGTCACACTGAGGTCTTTTGGACTCCAGTGAGAAAAATCGTTTTAAAAAAACTAATGATCATCTTTTACTTGAAAATTTTTTCAGAACTTATTAAGAGCTTTAAAAGGTCATATAATAATTATTTTATGTATCAATATTAAGGGCTGAAATTTTAGCTAAGATTTCTTCGGATGTATCACTATGAGGAAAAAAATAGTAATCGAATGACTTCTTAAAAAAAGGTATTTGTTCTGAGAAATGAAGGAATTTTGTCAGGCGGTCTTGGTTTTAAACCAGGTTTTTGTTAATCTTCGTCTAACTGTTTTCAAACTAGCATTTGTCTTACATTTAGTAACCCATCTTTGAGATGCGTCGATATCAATGTGCGATTTCGCCTAGAATTAAGTATCAAAAATAGTTATTGTATACCTTTTGCACCCTTGTTTTAAAATACTCGATTCTGTAGTTTGCCCTATCCTGAGTCGTCGTGCTTTGTCTTTTTGGCTGTTTCGTTTATTATACGGAGCACAAATTAAGCTTATTACAGTGTCTAAATAGTGACATGTTTTAAATAGAGGAAAAAAAATAATCAGTATTACTCACTTATTTCACCACAGATAATTTGAGTCACTTTAATTTTTAAACGATATAAGAATTATTTTATGAAAAAATGCACGAAGTCTTTATCCATTATATTATCTTCTATGAAGAACAGGCATTGACATTATCAAAATAACTTTTGTAAATGAAAAACTTTAAAATATCAGCAGATATAGTTTCTTACCAATGATATTTTTTTGATTTATTTACTTCTCAAAAATCAAATAATCTGAAATATTTAATTATATATTTTAAAGATTTAATTACAATTTTTGCCAATGCAGAAAATAAATATCTCTATGTTGTAAATTTTACTTTTTTCAGTATTCTTGCAAGTTTAAATCTTCCAGCCGCCATTGAAGTCACAGATTCCAGTACAGGTTTACCGCCTTCGATCATAGAAAAAGCTCAGACTGTTTCATCTTTGGGTGGAATTGCAGCTCTTGGCAGAATGATTGAGGAGTTACCAGAGTCTCTGAAGAGAAATCAAGATATATTAGATGAAACTGATAGGTAAATTAGCACATTTCCTATAAATACATTTTATTCTTGCAGAGAAGGTTGTCTCAATTTTTGAGCTCCTACAGAAAGATCTCTAAAAATTTCTTCTGCATTTGAAGATGGATTGTTTATGAACGTTCTCTTGACGCATTGCAAGGATTTAAAGTTACAGAATTTAGAAATTCAGGTGGAGTAAAATTGTAAATCATATTTTTTAGAATGTTAAATGAGGAAAAAGCTGCTGATGATACTTTAAGGCAACAGTTCAAAGAAAAATGGACGAGAACGCCATCAGATAAATTAACAGAAATGTTTAGATCTAATGCCGGCAAATACAGACAAATAATTAATAATGCGATTGAGGTAAACAAACTTTTTTTAGGGCTATAATTTCACTACCTGTTAATAATTTTCTCAAACATGACTTTCTAGAGACTTTTTTTTATTTGAAATGTAATAATTATTTTTAGGCTGATAAAACTGTCCAAAACAAATTTAATACCCATAAAGCAATGATAGAGCTCTTAAGTAAGTCGCCATCCGAATTGGAGGCCTCTTTACCTAGTGGTAATGGAGGAAATGTTCAAAATTCTTCAGCCGTAGCTACTTTACGAGGATTAATGGAAGAGGTAAAATGAGCAAATATGAAAAACTGCATGTTTTCTAAGATAAAAACTAATTAATTTATGTGAACTGGTATTTTTGATAACAAAAAAAAGAACAACTAACCAAAAAAGTTTTCAACAAACTTCAATTGTACATATTTTTGGTGTCGTCTTAGACATGGAACATATAAAAATTGGAATTATTTAAAATTTGCCAATTAAATATCTATAGAAAACCACAATTTAACTAACATAATAACAAATATCATAAATTTGGTTTTTTCCACATTTATTTTTAATTGGTTACAAGAACACCACCAATATAAATTTTGTAATGTAGAGTTAAGTGTGTCAACCAATTGAATACCATCAGAACATGCAAAATATAAAAGGACATCATCTGCAAAAAGATGTATAAAACCATCACCAGCTGTATTCACTATATCGTCAATATATATAAGAAATAGTAATGGACCTAGTACACTACCCTGTGGAACACCCATGCTGCTTTCAATCTCGTCAGATACCACGTCATTCAATTTCAGTCTTTGTTTTCTATTAATTAAGTAATTATTCATAAATTCCAACACTTCACCCCTTATACCGACACTTTATAATTTTTTAAGTAATCTTTCCCCATCTAAACTCTCAAAGGCTCTCCTCAAATCCAAGAATACAGCACCAGTAATAAGATTTTGATCGAAACTATGTTTCCAGTCATTAAGGACATACTGCACTGCAGTTTCACAGCTATGTTTACCCCGAAAACCAGATTGCATACTATTTATAATTTTTTTCCCTTCTATAAATTCTAACAGTTGTTTCATCACTACTTTTTCCATGATTTTTTCAACACAACTAAGCATGTTAACAGGACGCAAATCAACAGCCCTGTGAGAATTATTTACTTTAGGAACCGGAACTATAGTCGATATTTTTAATTCATCGGGAATTTTACATGCTAAAAATGACGAATTTATCAAATTAAGAAGTGGTAGAGCTATGTTATCAAAACAACTCTTTAAAAACTCAACATTGATATCATCTGATCCATTTTTATTTGGTAGATCAAAAACAATCTCCTTAAGTTCCTCAACAGTAACAAGCTTAAAGTTCCCCAAATACACGCTCCCATGTCTAGGTAAAATTGGAAAATCTGGTCCAGATTTATCTATGTCCCTGACTATTGCTCCAATACTGGTAAAATAAAAGCAGTTCAATGAACTTGCCATATCATTTGGATCTGAAATTATTTCATCATCAATTTTCAGTTGCAAATAACTGTCAGTTTTACCTTCATTAGGAAGCAAAGTTTTTAAAATATTCCACAATGCACGGGAATTACTTTTATTTTCGGTTATTCTATCTTTATAATATTCTCTTTTTTCCTGGCGCCTAACTTTCACAGCAATATTTCTTCTTTGTTTGTAGATCTTCAAATCCTCAGATGTTCCAGAGCTGAGATATCACTTATAACTAACATCTCTGGCATTTGTAGCAGCCTTAACTCTGTCATTCCACCATTCCTTGTATTTTGGATATATTTTAACAGTTCTTTTTGTGCAACATCATTAAAAATGTTCTTCAAAGTTGAGTAAAAGTACTGGCATTTGAGGTTAATATCAACTATTTTATAGTTCCAGTTTATCAGGAATAATTTATTATTTATAGTACTATAATTAATAATTCTACCTCTACTTCTTATTTCAATAGGTTTTTGCAAGATTGCAGCTGTTAAGTAAAGGAAAACTATATAATGATCTGTGATTCTGGGTGTTTTTATGACTTGAGCCACGCTCTTTTCAAAATGATTAGTAATTATTGGATCTATTAAAGTCCCACCATTTGCGTAAGGCCGAGTACACTCTGTAACCACATTCTGCAACCCAGCATCAACCACAAATTGCTTTAACCTTATACTGTAGGTGTTATCAGCCTTCCAATTAATATTAAAATCTCCAGTTATAATTACTTGACAGTTTTTATCCTGAATATTTTCATCACACCAACTCTCAAAGAAATCCAAAAAAGCCAGACAGCTATCATTTGGAGATCTATACAAACATACAATAATAAACACTCTATTGTTTAAACGAATCTTGGTCGACAAGAACCAGTATGTCTTTTGCTTGTATAATCTCTGGCACTCCATCACCGTAACATTACCCCCAAAATACACCATTACCCCCCCCCAGTATGTCTACTCTCACTGTCAGCTCTAAAAATGGAGTAGTTTGCAATGGAAATCTCACTATCATAAATTTCACCAGTTAAACGTGTTTCTGAAATACAAATTATCTCAGGCCTTTTTTTGTACAATAACATTTATTAAAATCGTCAGGCTCAATGGTAGTGTGAATTCAAGCTTTATTGCTCATTCCTCTGAGTTGATTAATTTTCTTTTTGCTAATTTTATGACCCTTTTAAAGATACTTTTATACTTATTGAGATATGAATCATAAAAAAGGTTATTAGAATAATACTTGCGTAAGGTATGTAGAAATCTAAGATTTTTGGCAGAGACTCTGATCCCTTTTTGAATCTACGGTGTGTGAAGTTTGTGTTTAAGCGATTTTATCGGAAAGCAGACGTTCAAGATGTCAATTAACAGGACATCAAATTTAGATAAAGGATCATTAGATTCAAATAAATATAACCAATCAATATTTAAGCATAAAATGTACTAAAATTTTTGCGCTGAAAATTCTACATAATTTTTTGGGGCCTAAGGTCTCTGCAATTTGCGAAAGATATTGCAGAGAACTAACTCATGGTCAAAGAGTCAGGCATTTAAAATAGTGCAAGAGATGTCTTCACATTTGAGCAGAATAATAAAATTTATAGATTTTTAATGTAACTTTTTTGACAGCTTTTACATTAGTGGATCGGGACCAATTAAATGGTGATGTCGTCATTTATTAGGTTATTAGTTAATCGTGGATTGCGAATATTCATCAAAACGTTTACGCAATCTAAAAAATTTAAAAAGTTGATTTTGTGTTAATTATGTAATAAGATTTTATTAACTAATCGTCTATTAAAATTTTAAATTTGATTGCGTTTACAGGTAGATACAACAAAAGCAGAACGTGACGTTATCGAATCTGAACTAAAAAGCGCCACTATTGATATGAAAGATCAGTTTTTGTCAGCTCTGGCAAAAGAAGGTGCTATTAATGAACCAGCATTATCATACCAAAACTTAGGACAAACTTACGGTGCGTTGCAGAAACAAGTGGCTGAAAGTATTGAAAAACAGAAAAGTTTAATCGAAAGAATAAGGGTAAGTTAATGCGTTATTTGACTGGATTGATAACGATCAAACCTATTTTAACAAATTTTAGCAAATTCTATACTTAATTTCACATTTTTTAAAGTTCGTTTTTCTACAGATGACAATTGACACTGAGCGAGTGTGTTTACTGAGTGGATTAATAGAGTTAAAAATCAAACCTATTTTAACACCTTTTCCTAACTTAGATTAACAACTGTTTTTGTAAATTACATAGTTCCGGAACAACATGGTTTTTGTAAAGGGAAACCCACAGTTATAAATCTTTTGATTTTTGTTTTGTATTTTAGAGGAACCTTGTTAGGTCGATCTTATATATACTAATTTTCCAAGACATTTAACATGGAGAATACAAATTTAACGATATAAGAATTCCTTGTCACGCGGATTCATGATAGAATCTGAAGTTCCTCGTCTATTCATCTTGTTTTTGAATGATGCTGTCAAGTTGTGTTCGCATGGGATATTTTAGCTTTTTGCTGATAATTTATAATTTTGCATTGCATAACTAACAGTTTATACCTCTACATCGAAAAATGCAAGGCAATGCGGTATTGTAAAAAAGGGACTCTAAACGAAAAGCCGTATACAAGATACTTTGATCTTGTAATAAAGTGTATGTAGATGAAACAGAACGGTCTATATCCACTGGGCTTAAGGAACATGGAAGATGTATAAAAAAGAAACAAATTGTACAATCTGCAGTAGCTGAACACTTTTAATGTAAAAGAAACTAAGATGCATCAGTGTCTGGTTTCTTTAAACGTAAAATTAGAGAATCAATCGAAATTTTTAAATATTCAAATAATATTAATAGAGATACAGGTTACAGTCTACATCACACGTGGAAATCGATTGTAACGCTGGATCACGGTTCGCTGAGCACCAGTCCGGTATAAATACCGGGCTGTTGCTCCTTGATAGTCAATCGTAGACGAAATGTCAGATAAGAATTCCAATTTGACATGGTCTAAACCCAAGAACCATAATTTTAAAGAGTCCATTATTATTTTTAATTTAAGTTGCTTTTATAAATTTTCTCTTTTTCATAATGGGTTCCATATATATTGCCACAGCTTCAAACCATTTTATATGGTTTTGGTTATCCTAGGCGTGTTTTGTAATATGAAATTTAGGCGTTTCCCCTTTTTGCGTATGAGTTTTATGTTCGTTAATTCTAACTTCTATTAGATCTTTGGCAACGACTACTTTGTAACATCAAATCACTGAGGTGTATACACTGAAGCGAAACTTCGCGTTTCTATAGACACAGTCCTTATATAAACTTGAAGCCTTAAGACAAAACATTAATTTTATATTTGATATAGAGGTACAACTTAATCGAAACGTCGTACAAACAAAAATAAAAGCAATACAAGTCCAACAACCACATTTTATTCAATCTTCAACGTCGTCTACAAACTTGAAACAAACAATAGACGTGATATTGATCTATTGTTCCATTTTATCCTCTAGTGTAATGTGATACGAGTGGAAATGTTTTACTATATCACGTGAGTCTCTAAAACAGTCTTCATTTAAAATAATGAAGCTAGGTCGTTAACAGCTGATCTGTGTCATTGTCGTCTTTTCGACGTGTATTCAAAGAAATCGCACAAAAATTTCAAATTCAGATTTGTTTATTCACTACTAAAACTACATGATATGAGTTTCGTCAAATGTTAATTAAAAATATTACTTAGTACAAACATTTTAATTAATTTTTATAAATAAAACAAAAAATTTAAATTACTCAATATTTTCCTCCTATATAATATTTTAATATTTTAGAGCGCACATCAAGATTTTACAAATGAAAGAGGTTCAACTGCTGGAGGTAGAGAAGCAATGATGTGTCAGTTAGCCGCCGCACACGACGTTTTTAGAGACTTAGAAAATAATCTGAAAGAAGGTAGCAAATTCTACAATGACTTGACACAGGTAAATGTTTATTTCCAAAAGAAATATTGCTACACCGAAATTTGTTTTTACGTATATTTGATTGAAATATTGTTTGTTTTTTTTTTAGTTATTGGTCACCTTCCAAAACAAAGTATCCGATTTCTGCTTTGCCCGCAAAACAGAAAAGGAGGAGTTACTCAAGGATTTGACCCAGGAACGTAGCAGAAGTACTCCAGCACCAACACCAGCTACACCTAGCTATTATTCAGGTTAGTTTTTTCTGATTCAAGTATTTGACCAAATTTAAAATCACAGTAAGGCAACCGTCATGAAGACATAAACAATGAATTAATTTCTTTTTGTAATTTGGCAACGCCCTTAACTTACAATTAAAAGCTAATATTTAATGATTAAGACGTTCTATTCGCTGCCCCTGAGTCAAATGAAATGCATTGCCTAATATTTGACAAAATAAATTAAAATTCTAATGAAAAATAATATAATTTAAAAATAATTAGTTTGCAAGACATGATGATTGAAATAGAAAATATTAATAAAAATAAACACGAAACTTGATTTGACTCATTTAAATCAGCTGGTCGTAACTAGTGTGTGATTTGGCAATGTTGTGTTTTCACTGTTTATGTTAATTTCCGAGATAGTCTAACCTTACTCATTCCTTAAAGGGCTTGTCAAATTTGTTGAGGAGGCTAAGTTAACAGAGTGGCTGTAAGTCAAGAGTAAGCACAATAGACCTATACTGGTCACAGTGCATCTGGCTTCAGGACTGACCCATGAGGGAAAAACCTTAACAGCCGGACTCACTAACATGGTTAAAATTTAAAACCGTCCTAAATTGACACTGGTCTTAATACGAAGATCAAAGTTTTAGTTTTGAATGCATTAATACTTAGCCTGTTAACGATGAACCAAGTTTATATGTCCATGTGAGTAGTCATTAGCATTTGACTCAACTGCTGCAACATTACTCGATAAACACGTAACAATATTATTTATATGGAGCAAAAACAGTATTGACTCCAGGACAGAGCCCTGAGGGACTCTGTATGTAACCGGTCTTTTGTCTGACATATGATTATTATGGGATACATACCAGAGACAATTAGAGAAATATGACTCGATCAAACCGATATCGTTGCTGCTAATATGATAATTAGAGAGCTTTTTCACTAGCAAAGTTTGGGACACATAATTGAATGCCTTAGTTAGATCGAAAAATGATTCTTGAGGTATAGTCCACAAGTTGATTAATGGATGTGATGGTTGATCTGTCGTTTCTAAAACGAAACTTGTTTGGATTTAATAAACTATGGTTATCCAAAAAAATTCATATCTTTTTCTTAAGTACACTCTCGCAGATTTTACTCATACCAGGTACAATCCAAATTTATAAGTTAAGGGATAAATAATTAATTTTTTATTTTTAAAATTTAAACATTTAAATTGAAGTAGTACTTCAAATTTTAAATATCTTTTACTTCATTAAATGACACTTCTTTAAACTGGAAAAACTCCTCAACCGTGCCTACGTCAGATGCAACATAATCGATAGGATTTCCATCTGAAATAGGAATATGCTTAACAATGTTGCAATTTGGCAAAATAACCTAGTGATAGAAATACTGAGTGCTGATGATTTGTGGTGTAAAAACTGTGATTTACCAATATCTTTTAGCAAATATTTTTCATATAAAATATATAAAATGTAATATTAGACATTTAGTTCATACAAATAGTTATACATTAATTTCAGTAATATATAATATTCACAATAATTCTTTAATTTATATTAATCAACATTCCGCAATAGTATAAATTAATAATTAAACTATTAGAAAAAATTGATTTTTATTATGATTTAATATTTTTTATTTAACATGTTTTTTTTTTTAACAGATCCCCCTAAAACTGATAACACCACTCCTACCGCAGGTGGTACGCCCCAACCTGCTGCTCCAGGTCAAGCTCCACCAAATTTGCCCTACCCTGTTTATGTGCAGGGTATGCCAGTTCCATACGCTGCCACTAATACGCCTTATCCGTCGTATGTGCCGCCACCAATGCCTCAGGGATATAATCCTTATGGAACTTGGCCAGGTAGTATATTCCACCTTTTTTTTTTAGAAGAAAAATTAACATTTTGAGCTTGCCTATATTTCATATAGAAATTAATATACATTTTTAGTATTCATTTTGACTTGAAAAGCAATAAATTATATTTATAGGAAATTATCAACAAGGACCAGCTTTTCCGCCTGGAAGTTACCCACAACATCCGCCCCAAGGAGGATACCAGCAACCTCAACAAGGATATCAGCAACCTCCACAACAAGGAGGATACCGCCCTCCTTGGTAAAATACTAGATACGGTGCAGTTGTTTTTGGCGATGGTAGAAATAGATATCTAAAATATTTGGTTTTTTGATTATTTGCTATTTAAGAAATTAACTGATTAGGAAGATGTTTAAAAATTAACTGATTAGAACAGTATCATATTATTGTATTCATAAACAATAAGTGAAGAGGGGTTTCGCGCTATCGAGTTCATATATACCATTTTGGTAAAAAGACTGTCTTACTAAACTCTGTTTCATTAAAAAGTACAATAATAAATGCCCATGGATATGATAGATGATCTACAGTATAACACAAATAAAGTAAAAAATGTAATTATCATAAAAATGTTATAATTACAGGCAAAATTGGACACAGATAATAGTGTCACTTATTACTTTACTTTTCAATAAAAATAAACTATGCTGGTATATTAACATAATTTTGTAGGTGCATTATACGAATTGTCGAAGATTTTAGGAGTTGAATGTAAGAAAGCTATTACTATTTGTGTTCCAAGCTTAAAAAAATACCTGAGCAACCAGTAACTATAACTTTAAACACTTTCTAATACTTCCCAAGAAAAACCAAGTAATTTATATGTCCGCATAACTTTATGTAATTTATATAAATGAATTATATCACATATTATTCGAAATATACAAATGATAAATTCTAGCAATTTCAACAATAACGAATTCATGCGAAAAGAGTCTTTTACAAAAATACAACGTACATACAAAGTATAACCAAAAATAGTCAAAGAACGTTACGTTATAAATAAATTGCATTTAATGCATTTTAGGTTTTAAAATTAAAATAAGTAGCAAGGCTAATAAAAATAAATCCATGTAGCTGCTATAATTTAATATTGTTTTTTGGTGGGTAGGTTTGACCATGTTATAAGCTACAGCTGATGCTATAGACAAGATTTTTGTTATAATTAATCTTTTGTTAGATCTAAGTTGTTTAAATTCTAACAAATTATATATAGACTGCACTAGTTGTTGTATTTAAACATTAACGTTACGTAATGAACTTATCTTCATATTTTTATATGTATATTGATTTAAGAAAATATCAAATTGTTAAATATACAATATCATATTTAAAGTTTTTTTTTTTTAATTCTGTCGTTAGAAGCAAAAGTAAAAACAAATTAGTATATGGTGTACTATTTAACAGCATTGCTATTTCTCAGGGATACTCGATAAGTAATGGAAATCTTAAGTTCCTTATTTCTGTTCAACCGACTTCTAAAAGAGAATTCTTATGTATTTTTTTTCCTGTATGTACTTCGGTTACTCCGAAAACATACTGAAATTATATCGATGATTAAAACATTTTTTTATTATTTTATGCAATGTGTTAATAAATCGAATTAAATATAATAATATAAGAACAATAAAATAAATGAAATTCTATAAGATCATTATTTTCAAATTTGATCAAAAGTGTGTGTCATTTAATGCTTCTTAAAAACGTTTAGGGAGATTGCGAAAATCGAAGAATTTGTGAACTTTCGTTATTATTATTTTTTCAACCGACTTCTAAAAGGAGGTTCCAAATTTGGGCATTATGTATTTTTTTATCTATGTACTTCGATTACTCCGGAACGGTGGCACCGATTTGATTTGAATTTTTTTGCATTATGTTCAGGAGGTTGCTACGGTGGTCCCATATTTTTGCCCGATTAGATTGAGTTCAAAATTTTTTATTTTTTTTTTGAATTACAATATGGTAGATTCAATACGATGAATTAAAAATTTTACTTTATTCACATTTTTTAAAAATTGGTATTAGGGGGTTTTCGGAATCGTAAGTTACGAATCTGAAGTTAATCTTTTACAATTTAATATGGCAGATATAAATTGAAAGACAAAAATTTTACATTTTTCGGACTTTGTCCAAATTGATTTTGGGGAGTTCTTGGGGCATATATTACCGATCTTAAATACAAATCAATTTGTTAAAATACTTAATTTACTATTTTACTAGCCACTCAAACACAAGGTTTTTTTACAAATCGGTATCTTCTTGTTCAGCCCTACGTTTGTTGTTGAAAGGGGTGGCGCAGAAGAGTGGCTGGCACCACTAGTTGGTACAAGGCACGGTACTTGGAAGAAAAGGTTATGCGCAATAGACTCTACTAGAAGGAGAGAATGATATAATCTTTCTCTCTAAAGGGACGGGTCTAAGCGTCGTACATACAGAAAGAAAATTATTTTACGAGAGAGGTTTTCAGTATGCGTGCCCGACACTTAGAGTGGGTCCACACGATAAGAAAAATCTGGGCGTAAGCGTAGCGTAATAAGACATGTTAAATTTCAAGCATTGTGATTTGTTAAATTTAAAAAAAGACCGTAGATTTCCCGCCTAAATCCGCCTTTTCCAAGGTTATTACGCAAAAGAATGTTTGACTTTTCAGCGGACTGCTTTAAAAAACTTTGGCGAATGCGCAAGTT
The DNA here is from genome assembly GCA_034092305.1 of Diaprepes abbreviatus. Classification (NCBI taxonomy): domain Eukaryota; kingdom Metazoa; phylum Arthropoda; class Insecta; order Coleoptera; family Curculionidae; genus Diaprepes; species Diaprepes abbreviatus. Next base: position 21,875,041 of record JASJET010000031.1, read on the forward strand.
CATAGTCTGGAACATCATAGTGGTTCACTAATTAAAGCAAATCTTGACAATGTGGCGAATGTTCAGATAAAAAATACTTTTTTTGCCTCCTAACCGACGGGCTGCCTCGACCTAACGTTGTCAAAATCTACATATAAGAAGATATTCAGTCTAGTTTGGCCCCGATGTATGACCCATGAGAATATAGTCAGTGAGTTTAGGGCAACATGCCTATTCCCTTTTAACCGTTAAGCTATACTATACCATTTGTCATATCAGTTTATAGGAAATTCCATACCCTTAAACTCGTATGAGTCCTCTGCAGAGCACATTAGAAGATGACTCTGATGACGTTCAACCGTCTCTTTAGGGAGAACCAGACCTCATGACTGGGGCATTAGCAAAAATTTTGATGAGAATATTTATTAAGTATAGGGCATTTAGCTTTAGGGCGTTATTTCACATGACTCTAGGGCGCTATTACCCATTCTCCTTATAAATGTTCAGACCATTTAAGATATTTTTTTATTAAAGCCGTTAATATACTGGTATTTTTCGTAACATTTATTTTCCTATAAATAATCTTAATATTTTCTTTGCTTCTTCTTACATCACCAGGACTATCATATTTTTGTATTATTTTCGTTGCGGTACTTTTAGAAATATTTCAATATTTTGCAATTAAGGACTTTTTTCTCCCCATTTTAAATAAATCTACAATTTTTTGTTTAAAATCACATGAAAAATAATGGTGTTTTAACATAATAAATTAATATTTTTACACTGTTGAACTGAAACTGAATACTTTAAAACCAAAATATAAATAGTTTCCATACTTGTTTCCAGCAACAAATTCCTTATCACAAAAAAATATAAACATTTCTTTTTAGATTGTTAAAGGCGATAATTATATATGACTGGATTTCTGCATTTTAGCAAAATGTAAAAAGCTCTTGACAAATTTAGTATTAATTAATACGAACATAATTAAAAATTTCCATTCATTTTTCCATTACTGTATATGAGATAATGGTGTCTACGTTCAAGGCGACAGGTGCATGCGGGAAATTTTAGCCCTACATACTTTATCAACTAAAATATGAAAACAATCTTTAACAAAAAGGAGTATTTTATTGCTTATGAGGAAAGTAAGCCAAGTGACCATTGTCAATTTTAGTGAAACTTTTCACGAGTGAAGCATTTCGTATTTTGTTGGTTAAAACACAAAAAAGTGCTGTCACAAAAATAAATTTTCTTGGCACCATGGCTTTAATATGATGAATGAAGTCTAAAAATAGCTCTTAACCCAACAAATTTCAAATCATAATGACAAAATTTTCTTTTTAATAGGCGCATTCTCCATAGTGTCAAGATTTGTTTAAATTAACTGAGCGCTCAAAAATTTTTGAAAGTGTTTTTAATTGGTGCATTCACCGCTATGTCAAGAATATTTACTGAGAAAATTTTACTAGACCAATCGGATTTTTTTAAAATTACGAAAGATGTTTTCACCTCTTGTCTGTTTTAATCAACGAATTCCCCCGTAGAATTAGCATATCTTCAGAACAGTATGAGATCTTTTATTTCGTGGTACACACACCGATTCAATGCTATCCTTTTCTAATTGCATTAGTTAAACTAGGATAACATACCAATCGTTATGTCAAATCTAGAATAAAGTGAAATTATGAATTTATGATTGCCTAAATTACTATTAGTATTATCAATATGTAAATAATGTTCGAACAATATTGACTGTTAAAAATAAGTTTTTAAGTCCTCTTCTTGATGTTAATTGTAAACTTCACATTTATGGTAATTTCTAACACTTAAAAACACTCAAAAGACTTGAGCAAAAAACTGAAAGCAAAATTATATAAAAATATATATGTCAAACAGAAACAGCCGTCAAACAAATTGATTGTTGTTTAAATCTATTGTTGTAGTCGAAGGTTTTAATATTGAAAAGTTAACTATTAATGAACCTTGCTTCTACGAAGAGAAACTGAATTTGTAAACACATAAAATAAATAAAAACAATATTTTACAAAAAGAGGCATTTTATTGTTTATAAGGAAAGTGGCCCAACTGACCGACTGAGGTCCACAAATAGTAAAAAAACCACTCTGCCACCTTGACTGCTATACATTGGCCGTGTGACAAGGATGTCAACATGTCATTTTTGGGAGGCTTTTTAAAAAATTAGCATCAGAAGCTCGATTCTGTAAGCATATTTTTGGAGATTTCCTTTCCTTATCTCTTTTAAGACAGTGACATACTTATGTGTTACTGCAGACTGAACAAAGATGGAAGGTCCTAATTATGACATTCTCTTTCCCTTTACCCTTATAGAATCGCAACCCAGATGAAACTTGTCTGGTAGGTTATTTGAGGTCCACAAATAGTAAAAAAAACAGTCTACCATGTCGACTGCGGTGCATTGACCGTCTGCCAAGGATGTTAACGTATCATTTTTGAGAGACTTTTTGAAGAATTAGTGAACAACCCTCTGCACCAACCCCAAGCAGTTAGACCACCGGCGTGGTATTCAGGGAGTCACCGGCAACACATATAAGAACAATGGTGAGTTTGCTTATAATACACATTTTGTACTCGTGCCTCTCATATATGACTAATTTTTCTGAGGCACAGACGGACTAAGGATAAGATGTTGGCTATGAGCGACCGTTCACTTCATTTACTTGAATTTGCGTAACTCGGAAACTAAACGTTCTGGACTAAAAGTACCAGTACAAAAGTTATAAATAATGTCATAGTGACGTTGAAGTGTACCTTGATAGTGACCCTGCCTGCAATTTCAAGGCCAGGTTATGTTTTTAACAGTAATCAACATATTTTAATGCAGAAATGGGAACTCTGGGAGATCCCTCATCCAACATACAGGTAATTTGGGTAGTAAAATGTCATATGAAGGTCTAATCTGATTTTCCGGCCAATCTGTAATAAATTCGGCTATAAATTTGTAATCAAGCGTTATGGAGGGAGTTGAACATAGCATCTCATAGTAACCTTAAGACTGACCTTGAGAGTAAACTTCACGGCCATTTCAAAGTCAAGTTAACATTACACCCTTAAATTATTTAAAAAATCAAATTTATCCAAATGGTTATCTCTCAAAGTAAACCTAAAGGTCACCATAAGTTGCTCCCTTCAATTCCCTACAACTTTTTTGCTTAAAAATTGTTTCCAGTAAAGGATAACAGTAAAGACGCATTTGAACTTCAAAAAATATAAAACAAAATGTAAGTACCATTTCACTTACATTTTCGCAAAGAGCAAATATTCCCAGACTTTCCATATCTGCATAAACATATATGGATTACCACTAAAAATAGCGTGATGATAAAATTACCTTACCCGCTTAATATTTACAACTTTTATATTAAAACTTTTCCCCCAGAATGCTTAGTTTCCGAATTATTCAACTTTAAGGAAATGATGCAGAACCATGGCCTAAAGCTAACATGCTGCCCTTAGACCCCCCTGTATTTCAAAAACTAGCCATTCGATGGCTTCATGAAAACTTTTGATCAGGAAGTCAAGCATTACGTCATACTAACCGTTGTCCGTAAGGTTGGTACGGTATCCTTTGGAACATTTGATTTTTTAAAATTTCGTCATACATCTTTGAAAATTAAATAATAATATTTTACTACAGCACAACTTGAATATTATCCGATGAGAATCTACATTAAAATGAACATTTTAGACGCTCATTTTACTATTACTTTACATATTTTTAGTTTTTGCTCCACCTTGTACATGCCATCTTAACTTTTACATTTTTGATATTATTTTTAATAAAAATAGTATCGAAAATTTTTGACCAAAAATATTTTAATTGCTAAAATTAAGTACAATAGAATAATTGCCTCATTTTTTGCGGACACTCTGTAAAATGAAAATTTTTATTTTTATAAATAAAAGATGCAATGTGATCTAGAAATTCCTATTTTAATTTTAAATCCTCAAAATATAAAATAGGAGGCATAAAATAATTTATTTTATTTTTGCAGCTCGAATAATGTTTAAATGTTTGTGAAAAATATTTCCTTTAGTAAAATTAAACATATTAATTATCCAGAATTTTTTCATTATAGGTAAATAATTTATTAAAATTGTGATCTATAAAGTGCTAAATTGAACAAAACTTAATAAAATTTCAGGTAAAAAATATCGCGATACCTTCGTTTACCAAAACAAACGGGCGAGATTCGTCACTTTTTTCAGCTGTTTTTATACCAACCCGAGCTCGATGAAGAGTTTTTTGCTGCGAATATTTCTATTTTTGGTCTTAATTTATTTCTTCATTGCGTCCTGAAACTTCGTATCGAATGTGTTGCGAGGACAACTTCTCGCTCGGTCCCGGGTCGACTTAGAGGAGGTCATCTCGGGATGGTCACGGATATTACCGTCGAGCATTTTAATTTAAATTTTCCGTGTTTTTCATCCTAACATAAAATCCTGCTCTGCTCCTTCTCTTTGTAAGTATATTTTTTTAAAACTTTTTGATTTTTAAAATTCCAAAGGGCCCGATAATTTTTTATAAATTACGGTTTTTAGTACATTTTTGTATTAAGAATTCAGTTTTTGAAGAATTTTTCATCTCAAAATTATTTGCCTCTTTGTACTGTTTCCTACTTATATAACTAAATGTCAGAATAATTTTAATATTTAAAATGAAATCGCGCTGAAATTTTAATACTTTTTTTGTATTGTTCTAAAAAAAATAAATTACTTCGGTTTTACTTGACTTAGACCCCCCCGTACCGGCGCCTGATCTTTTGGAAATGATGCCGTTAGGGGGCGCTCGACGGTTTTGTCGTTTTAAATTATTTCAGTCTCGGAAGGGTCTGTACCATATGGAAGAAAATTTGTATTTCTTGAATGTTTAAAAAATTATTTTTGTTACTGAAAATTGAATTAATTTTTCCTCTTTTTACACAGTGTTCTTGGTTTTTTTTCTAAAATTCGAGGAATAAAAAAATAAACGATCAAATTTTTGCGCCAAATAATATTCATAGAAATACAAATTACTACTTTTTTGACATGTCCGGTTATTTTTTAGTTTCTAATTCTGCAAAAACAAAATCAAAATGTTTCCATATGGTTCAGACTTATGATACATGAAAGGTAGGATTTTGCGGCAGCCAAATGTAACTTTTTTTAACTTGGTATATCTTGTAATAATTTAAAAATAAAAGAAATCATTAAAAATAAACTTTTTAGGTTAGTCCAGGTTGCAAAGATTTTTAAATAATAAAGTTTTTTAGCTTTTTTTTTAATTATTCATATATTTATTTACGAGGCGACGAAAGGGTAGTTGCAGATATATTTTTTATTTAGTAAAACTAATATAAAGTGTGCAAACTAGGAAAAAATTCAAGAAAATAATACAATTTTTGCTTGCATATTCCAGACTGAAAGAAGCTTTTTACCAACGTTGAGATATTTTTTATTTTTAAAAATCTTTTCGAAGTACACAATAGTTGGAATAATTCTGAAAAAATATTGAAAATACAATGTTTTTTAAGTTTTCTCAAAATTTATTTATGTATTTTTTTGACGTAGATACAAAGAGGCTTGCTGCTACAGTCAAATATATATTTTATTGTTTAAGATTATTATAAAGTCTATAAAACTAGCAAGAATTTCGTAAAATTTATATTCACATATATTTTGTCAAATTTTTTTGTGAGTATCCCAGAGGAAAACTTTTAACTGGAGGGGAATATTTCTTGTTTTTATAAAATCATGTCGAAGTACCCAAAATTTGGAATAATTCTTTTGAAAGAATTTTAAAAATACATTTTTTTATGTTTTGTCAAAATTTGTTTACATATGTTTTCACGAGGATGCCAAAAGGGTTTCTTGGAAAAGTCAAATTTAGATTTTAATTTTTAAGATTATTGTAGTCTACGAAAATTGCAAAAACTTGGCAAAAATGTATTAAAAACAACTTTTTTAAAAATAAATATGTAGTTGTTTTTTGCGCGTGTCCCAGGGAGAAGCTTTCTATTAAGGGGGGTACCTTTTATTTTTAAAAATCATTTTAACGTGCCCAAAATTTGAAATAATACTTCTGAAAATATAAAACAAAAAATTTAAGGTCAAAATTTATTTATATATTTTTTCGCCTAATATATATTTATTATATTTTGCCTTGCGTATGTCTCAGGGGGACGCTCTATACAGAAGAGGAATATTTTTATTTTAAAAAACCATTTCGAAGTTTCCAGTTAATACTTCTGAATATTGAAAATATAATTTTTTTATATCTTCGCTAAATATATTTATTTATATGTGTTTTCACAGGGAAACGAAAGAAGCGCCTTCAGGGAGTCCAATAAACATTTAATTTTTTTATGATTATTGAAAAATTTATGTATATATATATATGTATATATATATATATATATATATATATATATATATATATATATATATATATATATATATAGTTTCTTGTGAAAGTCATATATATAATCTACATTCATAGATTTTTCAATAATTATAAAAAAATTAAATGTTTATTGGACTCCCTGAAGGCCCTTCTTTCGTTTCCCTGTGAAAACACATATAAATAAATAAATTTAACGAAGATATAAAAAAATTACATTTTCAATATTTTTTCAGAAGTATTAACTGGAAACTTCGAAATGGTTTTTTAAAATAAAAATATTCCTCTTCTGTAAAGCGCGTCCCCCTGAGACATACACAAGGCAAAATATAATAAATATATATTAGGCGAAAAAATATATAACTAAATTTTGACCTTAAATTTTTTGTTTTATATTTTCAGAAGTATTATTTCAAATTTTGGGCACGTTAAAATGATTTTTAAAAATAAAAGGTACCCCCCTTAATAGAAAGCTTCCCCCTGGGACACGCACAAAAAAACAACTATACATTTATTTTTAAAAAAGTTGTTTTTGATACATTTTTGCCAAGTTTTTGCAACTTTCGTAGACTACAATAATCTTAAAAATTAAAATCTAAATTTGACTTTTCCAAGAAACCCCTTTGGCATCCTCGTGAAAAAATATGTAAACAAATTTTGATAAGACATAAAAAAATGTATTTTTAAAATTCTTTCAAAAGAATTATTCCAAATTTTGGGCACTTCGACATGATTTTATAAAAACAAGAAATATTCCCCTCCAGTAAAAAGTTTTCCTCTGGGATACTCACAAAAAAATTTGACAAAATATATGTGAATATAAATTTTACGAAATTCTTGCTAGTTTTAGAGACTTCATAATAATCTTAAACAATAAAATATATATTTGACTGTAGCAGCAAGCCTCTTTTTATCTACGTCAAAAAAATACATAAATAAATTTTGAGAAAACTTAAAAAACATTGTATTTTCAATATTTTTTCAGAATTATTCCAACTATTGTGTACTTCGAAAAGATTTTTAAAAATAAAAAATATCTCAACGTTGGTATAAAGCTTCTTTCAGTCTGGGATATGCAAGCAAAAATTGTATTATTTTCTTGAATTTTTTCTTAGTTTGCACACTTTATATTAGTTTTACTAAATAAAAAATATATCTGCAACTACCCTTTCGTCGCCTCGTAAATAAATATATGAATAATTTTTAAAAAAAGCTAAAAAAATTTTTTGTTTAAAAATCTTTGCAACCTGGGACTAACCTAAAAAGTTTATTTTTAATGCTTTCTTAAAAAACTATTTCGAAGTTTCCAGTTAATACTTCTGAAAAAATATTGAAAATATAATTTTTTTATATCTTCGCTAAATTTATTTATTTATATGTGTTTTCACAGGGAAACGAAAGAAACGCCTTCAGGGAGTCCAATAAACATTTAATTTTTTTATGATTATTGAAAAATTTATGTATATATATATATATATATATATAGAGTCTATTTTTATTTATTTATTTAATTAAGACTTTAAGAAACAGTTTATCTAGTTTTTTTTAAAGTATTTTTCTAGTATATATGTCTTTTAATATGGGAATTAAACTACTAAAAGAATGTAAATATCTATTTTTTTAGTATATATATATATATATATATATATATATATATATATATATATATATATATATATATATTTTCAACGCAAGATATTTTTAAAAAAATTTCAAAAACCATCAAAGTGGTAAACATTTTTCTATAAAATATTAAAAATACATTTTTCACTGATATTCCAAAAAATTTTTCATTGATTTTCTTTATGAGAAACTTATTACAATTTTTAAAAATTATTTCAGTGTTCCAGTTGAAGATAAATTTTCATCTTTCACTGAAAATTATAAAAAAAAATTGATAACATCTAAATCTTTATTTAGGTTTTAAAAATTTGGAATGATTCTTTTGAAAAAATTTTAAAAATATATTTTTTTATGTCTTGTCAAAATTTGTTTACATATGTTTTCACGAGGATGCCAAGAAAGTTTCTTGTGAAAGTCAAATTTAGATTTTAATTTTTAAGATTATTGTAGTCTACGAAAGTTGCAAAAATTTTGCAAAAATGTATTAAAAACAACTTTTTTAAAAATAAATATATATATTTTTTTATACGTGTCCCAGGGGGATGCTTTCTATTAAAGGTTGTGTCTTTTACTTTTAAAAATCATTTTGAAGTGTCCAAAACTTGAAATAATACTTCTGAAAAATAAAAAATTTAATGTCAAAATTTATTTACATATTTATTCACGAGGATATTTGTAAGAGGATCAAATATTGTAGTCTACAAAATTTACTGAAACGTCTCGAAAATGTATTAAAGAGATTTTTTTTTACCTAATATATATTTATTATATTTTGCTTTGTGTATGTCTCAGGGGGACGCTCTTTACAGAAGAGGAATATTTTTATTTTAAAAAACCATTTCGAAGTTTCCAGTTAATACTTCTCAAAAAATATTGAAAATATAATTTTTTTATATCTTCGCTAAATTTATTTACTTATATGTGTTTTTACAGGGAAACGAAAGAAGCGCCTTCAGGGAGTCCAATAAACATTTAATTTTTTTATGATTATTGTAAAGTCTGTATATATATATATATATATATATATATATATATATATATATATATATATATTATCGTATATGCACGTCCGTCGTTTTTGGAAAATTAGTAGTGGAGATCGGATTTTCCGCGAGAACGCCACGAGGTACGTTTCGATCGAACGCGAACGACGTATACGAGCTGTGAATGACTTGCGTATCAGGATTTTTCTCATTTGTGGTATGCGTTTGTCCCTGCATTAAGTGGTCCCCACCTTGACGTGAAGCTTGGATATCATTTAAAAATTGTTCCATGGGAGAAATTGAAGTGTTGGGATATAATTCAGCATTTTGATTTATTTGGGTCATGTCAGATTCATTACGAGTATGGAATCTTGTTAGGTCTGGCGCGACCCCACGAGGGGCCGCGGAGGTCCCACCAAAACCACCCGGACAGCCTGAAATGCCACCCGCCTCATCAGACCGGAAGGAACTATGAGAGAAGGGATTGGACATTTTTAAATAAACTTGTTTTCCTCTTAAATTAGAATGTTTTGTATAAAATACAAAAATCACGGAGGGCTGGGCTTTAATATACTTAATATATGGAAAAATTAAGTATATGGAATTTGGGTTGGATGAGAACTTGGCCAATATTTACTTTGATTTTTATTAGACGTGAGCTCTTATAGGACTTTTTGCAGTAGAATTTTTCTTTTGACTGGGACTCTTAAGTTTTGTGTCGAAATTAAATGTAGTGTTGGGACTCTTAATAAATTTTCGAAAATTCAATTTTCTCAAAAATTCTTGTTTTGGTGTTAAGCGCAAACTAAGGCACGTTTAGTGTTCTTAGATTCGTTAACGATGTCACTATCAGGTTATCACTAATTTTCTCTTAATAGAAAATTATTTAAGTCGCAATCGGGAATGTCTAAATCGGGTATGTCGCTATCAGGTTTCCTTTACGCAAATTATTATAGTCGTAAAAGTAGGCGCGTGAATACTCTATATATTAATTTAAAATAGTTTCGCAAGAATAAAAAAAAATCGACGTGGAACGGTTTTTTTAGAAAAGCTTTTTTTTTTTTCCGACGGCGCTGGAATTTTAGTGTCACGGTTTTTATTTAACTGAAGCCAGAGTAAAAGCTTCAAGACTTAGATACTCGTGCGCGTGTAAAAAAAAATTGAGAGATCTGTGCTCTTTAAAAGACAACCAGATTCTGCTCACGAATCGCGGCATCGGGTGCTATTTATAACTTCTCGGCACTCCGCCGGGTCTTCCGAAAGGAACCGATTAGCGTTTAGCGCGGTCCGCCAAAGCTTTGTCTGCGCCGCCGTCTGTGTCGGTGTCTATGCGCCGTTACCGCCGACAACGTGCAGTTTATTTCTTGGAATTTCAACCGTCTTTAAATGTTTATTTTATTTTTATGATTTTTTTAGGATCTTGTAGATAGAATTCTACAACAATATATATATATATATATATATATATATATATATATATATATATATATATATATATATATATATATATATATATATATATATATATATATATATATACATAGCCTTTTTAATAAAGTACCTTTTAAAAAAACCAATAAATAAAAAAATAGATTATATATATATGACTTTCACAAGAAACTATATATATATATATATTCTATTTCTTTATTTATTTATTTAACTAAGACTTTAAGAAGGAGTTTATCTAATTCTTTTGAAAAGATACTTTTTTAATATATGTATCTTTTAATATGGGGATTAAACTACTAAAAGAACGTAAAAATCTATCGTTTTAGTATATATTTTTTCAACGCAAGATATTTTTTAAAATTTTTCAAAAACCATCAAAGTAGTAAACATTTTTCTAAAAAATATTAAAAATACATTTTTCATTGATATTCCAAAAATGTTTTCGTTCATTTTCTTTATGAAAAACTCATAGTTATTAAAATTTTTAAAAATTATTTCAATTTTCCAGGTGAAGTAAAATTTTCATCTTTCACTAAAAATTATAAAAAAAAAATTGATAACATCTAAATCTTTATTTAGGTTTTAAAAAGTTCTCATTTCATTCATCTTTAAAACGGGTAAAATAAGTTTTTATTTCATTTGGTCATTTGAAACTGAGGGGCACATTATTTGAAAAAAAATATTTCAAAAATTTTTCATCGAGGAATTAGTAAGTATTTTGTCATTTTGTACTTAAAATTTTAATTTAGTACCTTTCACTTTTTGTGCGGATGGTTAAAAACTATTGGTATTTTATTTATTTTAGTTGTTTTTTAAATACGAATAATTGACTTAATATTTCTTTTGATCTTTCTGTGCAATTTTAGTATGGTAGTAATAATATATTCAGTGGCGCAACTAAGAGAATGTGCTCCCCCCGCAGATTTTTGAATGCTCCTACTATTTTACACCGGTCTTGATCCTTCGTATTTTTACAAGGAAAAATAATTATATATATATAATATATATATATATATATATATATAATTATTTTTCCTTGTAAAAATGAAAAATGAAGAGAGCCCATTGAGAGGAGCCATTATTAAATTTATAATTTTTTAAAGTCTTTTTAAAAGTTATTTCATTACAGATTTTTTATTTTAAATCAAAGGGGGGGGGGGGGTAACAAGGAGTAAAAGAATTTTTAAAATCTTTTTTAAAGTCCATTTCAAATTGGAAATATTTATATATATATATATATATATATATATATATATATATATATATATATATATATATATGTTTATACGGCTTTCACGGATCCCTCCGTGTGAGATGCATTAGCAGTGGTTATATCCACATTATGCTGTTGTAGTGCTGAAATCACATTCAGCAAACGTACAACTATATGCAACTCCGTATGTAGGTGAAGTAAAATGCGAAACAGTGAATGCAAACTTCGCTCCATCATATCCTTTTTGTGTTAGAGGTTGCACAGATAGAATAAATTGTAATAAAACAATTCATCCTATTCCCCCACCATTGAGATGGTGGCCTACCTGTACAACCATACCGAGAAGAAAGTCAAAGCTTATCCTCCCCGCCACAGTGATACGGCAGAGATACATGTTTCGTCTCTCACTAGACTCATCAGGGTACCGACATGCACCTGGCTGTGCAAAGGACAGATCGGAAGGAAGCATGCAAACACTGAACGCGGCTTCGCCGACCTCTCGTCGGATGGCTTATATATGTTTATACGGCTTTCACGGATCCGCGAAGCCGCGTTCAGTGTTTGCATGCTTCCTTCCGATCTGTCCTTTGCACAGCCAGGTGCATGTCGGTACCCTGATGAGTCTAGTGAGAGACGAAACATGTATCTCTGCCGTATCATTGTGGCGGGGAGGATAAGCTTTGACTTTCTTCTCGGTATGGTTGTACAGGTAGGCCACCATCTCAATGGTGGGGGAATAGGATGAATTGTTTTATTACAATTTATTCTATCTGTGCAACCTCTAACACAAAAAGGATATGATGGAGCGAAGTTTGCATTCACTGTTTCGCATTTTACTTCACCTACATACGGAGTTGCATATAGTTGTACGTTTGCTGAATATGATTTCAGCACTACAACAGCATAATGTGGATATAACCACTGCTAATGCATCTCACACGGAGGGATCCGTGAAAGCCGTATAAACATATATAAGCCATCCGACGAGAGGTCGGCGAAGCCGCGTTCAGTGTTTGCATGCTTCCTTCCGATCTGTCCTTTGCACAGCCAGGTGCATGTCGGTACCCTGATGAGTCTAGTGAGAGACGAAACATGTATCTCTGCCGTATCACTGTGGCGGGGAGGATAAGCTTTGACTTTCTTCTCGGTATGGTTGTACAGGTAGGCCACCATCTCAATGGTGGGGGAATAGGATGAATTGTTTTATTACAATTTATTCTATCTGTGCAACCTCTAACACAAAAAGGATATGATGGAGCGAAGTTTGCATTCACTGTTTCGCATTTTACTTCATATATATATATAATCTGTTTCAAAATGCTCAAAACATGAAAATAAAAAAAAAATTGATAATACCAAAAAAGTTTTTAAATTAAATTTAAAAATTTTTAAATCATAGAGTTTTAGCTTTTGTCAACAATTATGTTTAAATTTTCTCGTAGTGTTGTTCTTTGAGAGAGAGAAAATTACATCTTTAATATTATTTATTGAAATAATTTTTATGAAAATTTAAACCTGAATTATTATTATTTTTTTTTAAATTTTCTAAATTTTGGGCATCATATATTTGAAATCAAAGGGGAACTGTTTGCGAAGAGCCAAAGATTTTTTAAGTATTTTTCAAATCCATTTTCAAGTGCCAAAAATATATTTATTTTCAATTGTCAAATTATCCCAATCAATTCTTAATACAATTTTTTTTAGATTTTCGCCAAGACTACTACCACGTTTTAATGCATGGGAGTCGCATCAAAGTTAAGGATTAATTATATTTTAGCTTTGACCCCCCTTCCTAGTAAAGTTCTGGAATAAATTGTGTTATCTATTTTTTTATTGTATCATTTTTTAATATTTTTAATACTTTTGAAAACTTGAAAAAGTATTAAGAAGGGCGGAACCACAAATTTTTTGGCGAGGGCATAATATATATATATATATATATATATATATATATATATATATATATATATATATATATATATATATACATATATATATATATATATATATATATATATATATATATATATATATATATATATATATATATATATATATATATATATATATATATATATATAGGGGGAAGTAGTCACGACACAATATTCAGAGCTAGGATTATTGGGTATGCAGTTACATTTTATGTAGGGTTTGTTCTTACATTTCCCCCAACACTCCTGAATAGGACTCATCCATCTCGGAATTTATGTCAAAAGCAGCACTAATTTTTACCTATGAATTGGGACTAACTATTTAATTTGTTTATAAGCGAAAAAGAGGTACCGTTTTTGTTGTATTTTGTGCACAATTTGTCTCGTTAAACTGGGTGACTGTGATTGGGACTATTAAATAATTCAGATTTTTTGTAAATATCTCGGCAACCAATGAAAGGATTTTAACAAACAAATAAGCATTTAAAAGTTTTTTTTGCCTATAATTTTGTAATGATATATTTTTTAGTAGAAACACTAGTTTTCGAATTAAATAAAGAAAATATTTTTTTGGCATTACTTGTTAATAAAATATATATTTGCCAAACACTTGGTAGGTTATAATTCTTCTATTTTCCTTTCAATTTCTCATTGAAAATATAATCGAATTTTATTTCGTAGGAAATTACAAACACCTTTTTTAGAACTTTTTCGAAATTTTGAAAAATCTCAGTGTAGTTTGGTTTTGGAAAAAAATAGTAACACGTAATGTAAACCAAGTGATTACTTTTATATGCATTTGATTAAAAACTGACGCTAAGGGCAATTTTACATTATTTTTGCAAACAACCAGTATCAAGTAACTTGATATCGCCATCTTGCCTTTCTATAACTAACAATCCTATTTAAATTTTTCTAATATACAACGTTTATTTACTTTTTCAGACATGAAAAATTTATATTATGTCCTTCGCTACGCGGACGAATCCAATTTCACGTAGGAGTAACTCTCTATACCTTGGCGCGGGGTCAGACGTGTTCGAAGCCTCGGCGCACTACTGAATCCCAGTGATGTGGACCAACCCTGGGGGTACTTCAGTAGCGGCTTAATCGTCGTTGAGGGTACCTAGGGACTATTACACCCTGAGTCGTACTCCTAGACACTTTGTTGGCCCATCAGAAGAGTTGGGTGGAGTACGGCCGGTGAAAGAGGAGGAGACACGACGGGTTGCAAAATTTTCTCCCGGTCCAGGAATGGTTACGGCGGCCTCGGAAAATTTCTGGATCATAGACTCGTTTATTAACACTTGGAGCAGAGCATTTCTTCAGGGTGAATATTGATGCTAACTAATGTAAGTATTATTTTTATTACTATTGTTTATTTTTTTGTATCAAGAAATATCTGATCGCTTTTGATTTCCTTATATAAGGGGTGAATTGCTACCATTATTTTGAACACTGGTGGGCATATTACTCTGCATTTGCGGCTAATACTTCAATATTACAAACAGTGTCTTATAATGCTCAACAATTCTTTGCTAAAACTTAAAGTGTCATTTTTAGTTACACAGTATTAAATTCATACTACTACAGTTTTTAGTTTACCAAAAGTCTTTGTATAACAAAAAAGCATTTTGTAGAATCGCGAACATGACATATAAAACTTGACTGCTTATGGAAATAATTTTTGAACCTCCTTATTGGTCGCCATTAGGTGCAATGATTTGCATGACTACATTGAATTCCCTGCTAGTTTCTTATATTGGCGTGAATGTGTAGTGAATGAATGTCAATTCTATTATTCTAACTAACAGGTTTAGACAATAACTCTCTCTTTCTATAGTATATCTAAAACAATAAATCGCTCTTTCTTGTTTTACTTGACAAGTTAATTGAGTACATTCAATCAAAAATACCGGGATAATTGTTTGAGTAAAACAATATTTAACTTGAATTTCTGTTTTTAGTTTCCTCAAAATTGTAATTTTTGTGTTCAAAGCAATTTCATTAAAGCTAATGTTTTTAAACTTCTTTGGAACAGCATAAATATGTTGCAATTTTATTATTTTCAGATAACAAGCGTGAAAAGCCAGTTCTTATAAATAAATGAAAATGCTTTTTCTATTTTATTTTTTACAATAAAACTGTTATTTAGCAAAATAGGTAAAATGTGAAATATGCACCAAAAACAAATCGAGACTATTTTTTTTTAAATATCTGTTTTGGAAATGATTGTGGAAACCAGTGGGTATTTTTGTAAATAACATTAGTATGGTCTACATCCTTCTTCGGACATAGAGTATAAGAACTTAATGAAAAAATGTATAAAGGCATTTACTTTTAAAAATTTTATATCGTGAATTAATATACATGTATATTGTTTAATATAAGGTCTCGGAATGTCCATATAATCTATCGCAAAGTAATAGTTTCATTATTTAAAAATAGGTTCGATTAGGTCTTTTTAAAATTATGTTCTCCTCGATACTTTTAGGAAACTGATGAGTTAGGTATTTATATAGAGTTAACAAATGTTGACATTTCCTTCATAATAACGGAGCTGTAATTTAAAGGAGTAAAATATCATTATGTACTAAACCATTTTTATTAAAAAATTAAACTCCAAAGTGGATAAAATGTTAGAGCAGTCTGTATTTAATTGTAAAATAAAGAATATTTATTAAGACACCTCAAATATAAAAAGATTTTAAATACAAGAGTGGGATTCTTACATTAATACAATCATTTTAAATCTAAATATATACATAAAGATTTACTAGCAACTTTTAATTTTTGCACTAGGTCAAACTTTCCATTTACTTAACTGTTTGAGGATCTGGAATTGACCTTTCCTAAAGTTGAATTTTTGAAATGGTAATCAATCACAGCTTCTCATTACTTTGACAAAGGATTTTCACAACACAAATTTCCTTATTATCTGAGCTAAAATCCAAAATTTTGGTTTTATTTTTTTAAAATAATAAGTAATTAAATATAAATTTATTTTAAATTAATAGGATATTCAAACAAAAGGTTATTATTTTATTTTTAGGCAAAACAAATACATAAAAGTAAAGTTTATGTAATTTCCAAACATGCTTAATAATATTGAAAAATTGAAAATTCAGGACTTTTTTTTGTAGAGCCAGTGTATGTTATTAAGTCCAAGTTTAGTTGCTTCAAAATGTTCACATCAAACAGTGCTTCATAGCTTTTTTTAGGCAGTTTAGTTGTAAGAAGCACACCACAAACTTTTTGCTCATCTTCTTGTATAAAACTATTTCCACAAAAATGCTCTGAATAGACTTAACCAACATCTGGTATATAAAAGAAGTATAATCATGGCCAATTTGTTTCAGCCCTTGAATTTGAAGTTTCTTTTAGCAAACTAAAACATTGAAAACATTTAATAAATTATCATATATCATATCCATAAAATTAAACTCTCTTATGCTCTTTTCGGGGCATAATTTTTTTTGGTATACCCGCTCATCGAATTGAAAATATAATTGCTTAAACATGTTTTTATTTGTTTCAGATACATTTGCATACAACCGCGCCGTTTTTTGCTTGTAGGATTAGCATGGCTACCTTATGCGCAGCACCTCCATGACTCTTGACTCTAGGACTTGTGGATATTGAGTAATCGATCAAGTTGAAGATCAGAATTATGGAGATAATATGTGTAGTGTTACCATTCTTATTCTGTAGGTAAAAATTTAACATAAAGCGCGTAGCGCGTGTGGAGATTCTAATCTTCATGGGTTTTTCCTAAACATCGTCGTAGTTTAAAAGCTCGGTATATTTAGCTTTTGAAGACAATTGGATGTCTGGAAAAGGCTTGGCAGCCGGCTGTCTTGGGTTCTTCGCCACCCAGTTTTGTTCGTACCATGAAGAGTAGGATCGTGAAGAAAGAAAACATCATCAGTTATGGAAGAAGATAATGTTGTCGTGCAAATGGAGATGGACAAGGAGGTAATTAAAATTTAATATTATAAAGTTAAACAGATGCGTATTTAAATATTTCCTTGTGGAGCCATCGGTTGTAAGTTGATTTTTTCTGATTACATTGTTTAAGCAACGAGGTAAAATTTCTATTCAGCGACAGTCTCTGATATCAGGACGTTAATCCACAGATATGCTTTTAGCATAGCTTATATATACTTACCCCAAACCAAACTAAACTATTTAAAATATACTTTATTATTATTATGAAATATGCTTTATTGTCTAAGATCTCATACGTTCGGGTTGACAAAGGCAACTTTAAAAAATACATTTTGTCAGGCATGTTAAAAGAAAAAAACTTTCATATTCATTACCATAAACAGAAGTAAGAAATATAGAGCAATGTTATTAAAACCAAAGTAGAGAAACTGAACTCAAATTTTTAAACTGTCAGTTTTCAAGTGCATATCTATTTAAATCATTAAGGTATAATGTTTCTATCTCAGTGGTATAGATAGTACATGAAACGCGCTGTATCCTCTTAGATTTTTTCAAAATTCAAAAATGTGTTTTTTGTATGAACATTGTATAACTATATTTAAATGTTTTCGAATTATATGCTCCTTCATAAATGCAGTCATAGACAAAGATAATAGAGAAATTAGTTTTCCTTGTTTAGTGGCAAATAATGGCTAAGACATACGCTGTTTATAATCTAATCACATTTTAAAACTAATGATAATTTTTTTTTGTTTCAGGAGAGTAAAAAGCCGGGTCGCGAATTTTTCAGGGTGGCATAAGACAGGGAAACCTTGCACGCGTTACTTTATCCAGTCATTTTTAGTCTAACGTACAGAAAGGATTGGCTAAATCGTTTTTGTTTTTTAAAAATGCTAATCACAATTTTTCTATCTTGAATCAGTTTAATCTTGATTTCATATGAAACTAAATCTGGTCAGCAATGCAGTGTTTCCTTTGTCTGTTTAATTGTGGTTTCCTAGGACAAGTTGTTGCAAAAAGCAGTTGTTTTTTGAAACTGTTTCTGGGACTGTAATTAAGTGCGATCATGAAAACTTAAAATGTCCGGGACACAAGCTGGATTAGGGCAGTCTGCAGATTTGACTAAGGTAAGATACTTTATTTTTCGTGTATATTCCGCAGAGAAATTTAAGTTTTTAATTTTCTGTATCATAGTTGGTTTTTATAAATATTGAAATCACACCGCTATGTTGCTGACATACTGTGTTCTAATAAATTTTTATATAGTATCAATTAAAATTACATAAACAGAAAAGATGTATACTTGCAAGACTCATTTTTAGAAAATGCTCAAGGCCACTTTAGTGTAATTTTATTAGACAATTCTTAATAATTCATTAGGATCAGCAAAAGCAGCATAATATTTTTTTAAAATTAATTTAGTAAAGTAACCCTATGCGTACGTTGATAGTAAAAACGAGGAAAATTAATTTTAATCAATAAAATTTACTAAATTTCAATTATGTTATATATATTTTAAAAATGAAAATCCTGTATTTTAAAAACAACAAACTTTAGGACATGTTTTTACGAGGTGCAAAACTTTCATGATTTTTTTTTAATTTGGCTTTCGAAAGATACTGAAACTATCCTTGTCTATTCCACTTCACTGTATGATCATGATATTTTAATTGTGTAATTAATAGTTTTTCTCTTTTGTTCCAGGTAAGTTTTTGCATGCTTTCTTTCCATGGTAAAAAGGCAAATCATCGCGTCGGAACGCGTGTGAGTGAAAAGTGCCGAACACCAACGATTGGAAACAATTTGACGAGATTTATTTGTGTGACCTTGGTGTTGTGAAGGAAGAGTAAAGAACAAAGGACCAGCAGCGAACAGAAGTAGTGTGGGGTATGATGAGTGTAAATATTTTTTCTTTATATGATTATATTTCGGTAATGGTAATATTTCTTCTAGAGTAGGTTAGTTGATAGGATGTGACAGTTCTGCATCACCGGAAATGCCGGATCGAGGGGAAATGGCAACGTCGCATATGCTATTTTTTTTATCATTTCACAAGAATCGACCTAATCTGACCCCGTTTTTTCATTTTAACAATGGTTTTAGTAACCACGATACCGTTTTAAAGTGTTATTTCTATTGTTTTGAACGGATTAACTTAATTAATTTCTCTGTATTAATTAAATAATTGTAAGAAATCAAGGGAATAAAACGAGGATCTGGCAACATGGCCACCGGTGGCATTTTTCGGTGGACTTTTTGGACCTCGTCATACTTGCTTTTTACCGTCCGCCAGATGCGTCACTACCTGCATTTTTATCAGGTGCGAAAGGTTCTGTTGTATTTCCACACCCATCATACATGCGTTTACCGCTCGTTAGATGCGTCATTACCTGCTTTTTTATTAGGTGCTAAGCGTTAGAATTTGAAAAGACGTAAAGTATGTTATATCGCACAATTGAGAAACCCCATAAAAAGGAAAGAAATTAGTCTCAAGATCGAGAAAGAAATGGAAACAATGGAGAAATCGGTACGGAGAGAGGACGTTGAAGGAACATGGAATGCTTTAAAAACTAAAATAACAAATATTCAAGAAGAAGACATTGGATTTACAAAAAACAACAGAAAGCAAGAATGGATAACGCAAGAAATCATAGACCTCATGAATGAAAGAAGAAAACACAAAACAAACCCAACAGAATACAAGCAACTCAATAAAATCATTAGGAAAAAGTGCAGGGAAGCTAAAGAAGATTGGATGTCAACAAAATGTCAAGAAATCGAACAACTTCAGAAAAGATATGACACCTTTAACGTCCACAAGAAAGTAAAGGAAATGACAGGCAGACACAGAAAGCGGCAGGAAACAATTTTAAGAGGGAATAATAACGAGGTAATTCTGGGGATAGTAGATAAACTAGAGAGATGGAAAGAATACATTCAAACACTTTTCGATGATGATAGACCCAGTGTTCCACCACCCACAGTCAGTCAAATAAATGAAAAAGGCCCAGAAATAACTAAAGAAGAAGTTCGCCATGCAATAAAAGCACAGAAAAATGGTAAAGCTACCGATCCAGACAAAATCAACGTCGAAATACTTAAATTAATTGCAGACAACGAAAGCAAAAGCCTAGACTTGTTAACATCATTATTCAATAACATATACAACTCCGGCAAAATACCATTAGACTGGCTAAAGTCAACATTTATAACACTGCCAAAAAAACCTAATTCCTCACAATGCGATGATTACCGGATAATAAGTCTGATGTCTCATGTCCTTAAAACTTTTCTCAGAATCATCCATACACGAATTTACAGGAAGTGCGAAGATCAGATGGATAACACTCAATTCGGATTTCGAAACGGAATGGGAACACGAGAAGCTCTTTTCTCCCTAAATGTAATGACACAACGCTGCAGAGACATGAACGTGGATGTATATGCATGTTTTATAGACTATCGAAAGGCCTTTGACTGCGTTAACCATCAAAAGATGATTGAAATTCTGAGAACAACCGGCGTCGACGAACAAGACCTACGCATTATCTCAGAACTCTATTGGCACCAAACGGCAACAGTCGAAGTAGAACAAACAACATCCGGAGATATGTGGATTAGACGGGGAGTCCGACAGGGCTGCGTGCTATCTCCGCTCCTGTTTAATCTGTATTCCGAGTCCATATTTAAAGAAGCACTAGACGATGCCCAAGGTGGAATCAAGTTTAACGGAACTATGATCAACAACATTCGGTACGCTGATGATACCGTCCTAATAGCAAACAGCGTACAAGAGCTACAAAGCATAATAGATTCCGAGGTACATCATAGCGAAATGTTCGGCTTACATCTAAACGTCTCTAAAACCAAAATAGTGGTATTTTCAAAGGCGCCAATAAATGTACGTCTGCATGTCAAGGGACAAACAATAGAACAGGTAACATCAATGAAATATCTAGGAGTTAATATCAACAGCCAGTGTAACCCGAAGAAGGAAATTTTATCGAGGATCGAACAAGCGAGAAAAACACTAATGAGCATGAAAACATTTTTTACAAGATCAAACCTTAGTCTAGAACTCAGAACTCGTATGGTCAGATGCTACGTTTTCTCTACCTTACTCTACGGATGCGAAAGTTGGACAATGGACTCACAAACAGAAAAAAGAATAGAGGCTTTTGAAATGTACATATATAGGCGGATGTTGCGAATTTCATGGATGCAAAGGATCACTAACAACGAAGTACTCCAGCGCATGAATAAACAAAAAGAACTGCTAAACACCATTAAAGAGAGAAAAATTCAATACTTGGGTCATGTGCTGAGAGGTCAAAGATATGAGCTACTTCGACTCATTATAGAGGGTAAAGTTCAGGGTAAACGATCAGTAGGAAGACGCCAGAATTCATGGTTGAAAGACCTGAGGAGATGGTTTGATCGCTCATCTACAGACATATTTCGTGCTGCAGGTTCCAGAGCCACAATTGCCATTTGGATCGCCAACCTTCGGAAGGAGAGGGCGCAATAAGAAGATGTTAATTGACATGACTGATGAGTTTGGTTCTATATTTCCCTTCCTCAAAACGTTTTTCTGTATCGATTTTTTAAATTTTATTTAAAGTAATATTTCGATTATTGTATCGGATTTCCGGATCCATCATTGTCAAGACTTGCCATACCTGCTTTTGACCGCCCGTCAGATGCGTCATTACCTGTTTTTTTTATTAGGATTAGAATTTTAAAAGAGGTGAAGTATGCATATTGATATGACTGATGACTTTGGGTTCTATTCACATTTTTAATGATACCTTTTTGTTGTATCGATTTTTTTTTATCTCATTTAAAGTAATATTTCGACTATTCTGGGTTCAGTAACCAAAGAGATTGAGTTTAGAATTTAACAGCTACGCGTAATGTTAAAATTGTTTTCTTTAAATTATCCATACCGTACATTCATTTGACCTATATAAGTTAAATAATCATAAAGAACTAAGGGAAGAAAAAGAGGATCGGGCAATATGGTCACCGGTGGCATTTTTCAGCCTCATCATACCTACATACAGTTGTTCGTCAGATGCGTCAAGTCTGCCTTTTATCAGATGTACAGAATTGTTAGAATTTGAAAATACATAAAACATGTATATTGATATAATTAATGAGTTTTGGTTCCATTATCAGAAATATTATGTGAATATATATAAATTATATCATTGATATCTAAATCATTATTCTTGTTCGGAGTGCAGCTCGAGTTTTATATATCCTTGTAATAACACCCTTTTGTTGTATAATTTTTTTTTTGTCTCATTTAAAGTAATATTTCGACTATTGAGGGTTCAGTGGATAAAAAAGATTAAGTTTAGGGTTTAATAAATTTCTACAAAATCTATCTATATACATCTATTTGAATGGTATTAATGTTGACTGTTTTCCCGTATCAATATGTTTTGTATCTCATTTTATGTGATTTTTGGAACAATACGGGTTTCGTAAGTCAAAAAAGATTAATTTTTAAATTTATTATGAATGATAATTTGTAATCTTTAAAGTCAGCTCTGCTAAATCGGATTCCCGGGTATATTTTTTTCTAGAAACAGATCAATTATTTCTAAAAGAAGGGGGGGGGGCTTCAAGAGATATATAAATTTGAACAAAATTGGATTAAGTGTCATTACTTGTATTAACTCGCTCTTTTGGGAATTAGCAGAAAAAAATCCTTTTATTTTTGTACAGTGTAGCAAAATACACCTAAAATGTAAGTACACTTATACAAATATTTTAACTTATCAAAAATGTCTGTATGTGTGTATGTAAGTGGGTATACATATGCGTGTATATATGTACATGTATGTACGCAAAGTTGCGTGCATGCGTGCGTGTATTGGTATATGTGTATGTGTACGTATGGAGTATTTAAGGGTATACAGATATCTCTGTATGCGTGTGTGAATACACATATTTGTTTATATAAAGGCGTATGTATGTGTGAGTGTGTGTGTGTATATCCATATGTGTAGTATGTGTTAACGATCTTCAAATTTTTTAAATATTATAGCTCATTTTTGTTATAATTGTTTGCATATCGTTTCAGGGAGCCATTTTTAGAATGTTTTTTGTGTATCGCAGCACTATTTGATTTTATATTGACTTGTAGTTGCTTCAATAATTAGGACGTGATGGAGGATGAAGCAAATCTTCCGAACCATAATGAGACATGTACACATGCAAACGCAACCACATAATGCTTATTATTACATATATTTATGTTTATTATTAGATATCACTGTTTACTAAATATTTTTTGTTGTAATACCATTTTTTTTTCAATATACAGAATCAAGTTGAACAGGCTAGCAATGGGTTTGATTCTAATTATGAATCGAATTCAGATTGAACAGTCTCCCTGATTTTTTTCGACTATGAAACTTCCAATTACGGTTCTGGGGAAGATGATTCATCCTTCGAAGCCGAGACGAAATTCATAAATATGGCTGTAAAGGATCGCAACTAGAGTGGTGATGCTAATGAAGTCATTGAGGTATACTTATATCTGAAGATCATGAACGACATCAATTTTTAATTAAATTTATTACGCTTAGCTGTGTCTTAGAAATATAAAACTTTTATAAATATTAAAGAATAGGAAATATTCATAAATTAAACTTCTAAGTTTTAAGACTTTATTGGATTATCTTTATTGATATTTATTTCCAAAAATAAAATCTTGACTGAGGACCACTCACTATTTCATAACAGCTTGATTTCACTATTAAAATATCCACAAATTCGTTAAAAACTTGTGAAGATCTGTGCTTGGGGGTAATTACAACATATCTTGAATTAAATTAAAAACATAAACGTGCCATTATTGGGCTAAAATTCAATTATACCAAGTATTTCCAACTCTTTAAAAATGAAATTTATATATATATATATATATATATATATATATATATATATATATATATATATATATATATATATATATATATATATATATATATATTGGACGTATTAGCACCATTTCCATTACTTTACCCACATTTTCTTAATATACCCGTAAGCTCGTTTATATCCCTACCATCTTCCAACCCATCTTCGCTGGATTCTTTAGATTTTAGTAACATTTGCTTGTTTTGATTCAATAATTAGATATTTTTTAAGAAATGAAAAAAATTCGTTTCGGTTGAAAAAACTTTTGAAATAATATTGACATTTTGTGAATTTTTTTTGTTTGAATTAATTCTTTTATTTTGGAGAAAGTCTTTTCTATGTGCGTTAGTAAGTAAAAAAATTTCCTTATATTTTTCAAATCACTACCAAAATTATTATCAGGACGTACACGTGTTAGCACATTCAGTAAACTATCAGTTAAAGTACAACATACATTTCTAACTATAAGAATGTGATCTTTCAACTTAATTGGTATATCACCAATAAACCACCCCATTTCTATGACTGACGATATTTTCTTTTGGTTGTTCCAAAAGCTGTAATTTGATTTTACTGCTAACTATCTTAACTCTTTAAAATTTGTTTCACTAATCACATGTTATTAGTGGTCTCATATATTAATAGAACATAATAGTGACGTTATTTATATTAACTAAATTTAACCATTGCAAAGGTTTTATGCGATATTAAAATAATGAATTTAATATCAATACCATAATCCCCAGTCATTGAAATGATTGAAAGATACTTATCGATCAGAGGTGCTGAAGGAATCTTTTATATTATGTGTGTATATATTTTTCCATCTCAATTTGGCTAGAAGACTAGTTTTGTTCACCTGTTGACATTGGACAATAAGGTTTTTCTGTATTAAATGAAATAATGTTGGAGAACATATTTTGATGTGTATGGATTTAACAAGAATTACTAACAAAAAGTTTTTAAAATTTAGTCAAAAAAAGGCTCTAATCTTCCCCTGTATACTAGTAAATTTCTTAATATGTCTCGAATAAAAAGAGGCTTGTACTGCAAGGAACTTCGGGAACAAGAGGTGGCGGCGACAACTAGACTATTGAAGCCTATGATTTAATAGAGGAAGATGATGTAGACTTTCATTAAGTTTATATATATATATATATATATATATATATATATATATATATATATATATATATATATATATATATATATAACTTGTTTAGATAGGTTTTTCAATTCTGAGTATACCCAAAACTATACGAATAACTTTTATACACATAGATCAAGTCTATGGCGATGATACTACCGTGCTTTACACTAACACTGATTCAATAGTTTTACATGCTCAGACTAGAAATTTCTATAAGGATATGTATGAGAATTTACACAAATTTGATATGTCTAATTACTCTAAGAACAACTATCAGGTATACTTACAAACAAATGTAGCGAAAATTTATACTGAGATGTCAACTTTCCAATCACATTTACACGATGTGTATGTCAAACTTAAGAAAAAATAATGTAGCTTTACCTCACGCAGGAAGATAAGCCCTATTTTATACATATGCTCGAATACATACCTGAGGATGCCATAATTTGGCTTTGCAAGAGGAATTTTATGGCAATTAAGACATATAAGTAACCTATTCGAACAAAGCAGATATAATAGATAATACAACCTTCAGGCTACAGTGTAAGGACTTCGCTAACCTAATGTACTATATCACTCAATCAATCAGTCAAAGACTATCCATATAATATATGTTTTATTTATTCATAGGGTTGCTGTATTAAGCTAAGTTACATTTTTAATACCTATTTTAATATAGTATGTCATCCTATAAATATAAACCTATAGGATTCTACCGTCTTTACATACTGAATATACCCTAATTAAATTTCTATTTCCTAAAAGATTTTCAATTTTTACAAATGTTCATAAATTTCAAAAAAGAAAACAACAAGGAACTGCCTAAGATTATATTTGATTTTTTTGTCATATGTAGACTAAGAAATTAAATATCTAATTTTGTAAAAGATTTACCGTAACAAGTTAACTGCTATTTCTCTCTGCTTTATAAGTTTATAAATTACATTTATTCACAGATCGTAGACTTTTAGATATTTTTTTACAAGATATATCATTAATCTTTTATTTCAAATGAGGCAAGTTATGCCTTTTTGGGTGCAAATACGTAGTAGACATGCCTGTGTAGGTTAAGGAAACACATGTCTTTTATATCCTTTTTTCGGATTTGGAAGAGGATACGAATAGGTATATATCTATATATTAGAGCACTTAACCGATGCTGCAGTTATACGAAATTTAAATCTCTTCATAAATATCAGAAAAAACTAACAATGCACTGCCTAAAATCTCTGCATTATATATGATTTTTTATCATGCGTAGACTAAGAAATTAAATGTTTAGTCCTGTAAAAGATTTGTTGTAACTAGTTGAGTCCTATTTCTCTTTGTTTTATTTTTAAAAATATAAGGATAAAAATATCGTATCATTATATTACTAAAGCGGTAAAATTGGAAATTTTTGTTCATTTTATTCCTATATAAGCGTTCATTTGCTGACTTTAGTAATATAAATTATACCAATATCATAAGCAAAAAAAAACAGCCCAACTATTACTTCAGTGAATAAAGAGATTAAGTTTAGAATTTAATTAATTTATATATAATAAGTACGCGCAATATTAAAATTGTAATTTTTTTTTAAATTATCCATTTATTTGAAAGATCATTTTAATCCTTAAGCTTAATAAAGTCTACAGACAAACTCGATCTTTGTCTAGACTCTTTATCACCCTTCAGGTATTAGAATTGTTGGAATTTGAAAAGGTATAAAGCGTATTAATTTAGGTTCTATCACCAGAAATATTATCGCTCTATATACCCTTTTTGTATGTTATTAGTGGTCTTATATATTCGTAGAAACATAACAGTGATGTAACATATATT